>JALGPY010000003.1:4380625-5740000 GCA_023055425.1 Linanthus parryae
TCACCCTAGGTTTCTACTTCTCCATGCTTTGGGGTGCACCAATGATTCCTGTTTTTCAGTTGTGCAACGTGCCAAATACCAATTCAAAACTCAAATTTAAGATTAATCATCCAACTTGAGTTCGAATATGGTAGGAAAGATATTCATAAAATAAGAAGGGAAAATATGGAACACCTTTACTCAACTAATGCAAGATAAATCATGAATGTGAACGCTCGGGTAAAGCCAACAATAGACATTAGTAAATCATCCATCAACACTGAAACAGGAACATTATCCACGTATATTGGTTCAATAGAAAACTTGAATCAGTATCCCCACATCCGACATTTATTTCAATCAGATATGACGGGTCTACAATCGGAAAAAGCTCAAGTCGCGATAGGATTAAATGCAAACAGTCAAACTAGTGAAAAGGTGAAAGAACCACTTGGGAGTTGGGAAGAGCAAGAGGAAAGGAGTGTGCGAAAGTGGTTATTCTCTAAGCAGGGACAAAGAAATGGAAATTTTGCACATACTGAAAAAAAATTGCAGGGTTTAAGTAGTTATGGTAGTGACCACACGCCCATTGGTGTCATACTGTCATTTTACATCAAGTTCTTTGTAGCAATGAAGCTTGGAAGATATACACACTACACCGGAGACCTTGCAAACTGATTTTACTGTACCTTAGCTAGGATTCTAGGAATAAACTGAGAGTCATTTATTCTAGCTTTAAATAAAGCCTTTCGACCTCACATCAGATATAGTTTCATAATACAGAATCTTAAAGTTTATTTTTTGCTTTATTGCTGACATTATAAGCTTCTTAATTGTACCACTCTGTCATTAAAAATGTTAAATTGTATAGTGTTCCTACGGCGATAGGTGGTAATACAAACAATTATGGGGAATAACAAAGGTCTCCTCCAGAGTCCAGACTTACACAGTGCCAGAATACTTGACAATTCAAGGGGATAAAGATGAGTTATAGGTTACACAAGGAGTTGGAGAAATACTCAATAACCTCGATGCTCATCAACGTGACATTGTAGCGTAGAAACCCCGTCCAATTAAGTGTATCACATCGTGTTATCACATGCAAAGAATCTAACCCTTGAATATCATTGTGAAAACAAAGATAACCCGCTAACAACCCATATTGCCTCTATTATTTAACAGAACACTTAAGAGACAAGTGTCACTATGGTTTCGTCACCTAGAAAAAACGAATTATTCTCCATATCTGGACACTCTTTGTGGAGTTACATAGGGTTACATCAAGTTATTAATCATTTCACAGTGGCGAGCTCAAACTTATGTTATGCAGTATACATGTCTAACATTAGTTTTATAGTGAAAGATATATTCAGTATTACTGAACTAAGCAATAGAAAGTAATATATAAGCTGCATTCTCAAAGTATGTCTTCTAGGCGTGCATGTCCTAAGCTCTACCAAGAACTAGGCTAAAGCATGTGCATATTATGTCTTCATGTCTCATAATTGTGCTCTACTTGTGGTGGCATGAGATTTCAAGTAAACCTTCAGCTCACTTTAGCCAACTTCTTATGCAAGACCTTTCATTTCAACCGATAACCAATTATTCTGTTAAACCCTGACAGGTTATGCAAGGGTAGACAGTAGACACCCCATGAACATGATAAGAGATTGTCAGGATTTCCGATGATGTCATCCGTCACGAGGGAGCAAGGCTTGAGAGGGTAAACAAGAGGCTTACCCAAGGATGGAAGCAGGAAGGAAATTTCCCTTGCTGATCTGACACAAGGTCCATTATCGAGTGTGGTTCAAATGCTAATCAAGTAACGAGTCATAAAAAGCAGGGACGATCTATAGATTGATTCGAATTGGGGCTAAGAATGCTTTACCTTAATGAAGTAATGAAGTATTATTTCCTTCCAAAATAGTCCAACCAAAACACCGATACAACATTCTCCACGGAGGAGTATTTTGTGTGCCCCTTCCCCACATGAACAAAAAGGAATGGTGGTCGATCCTCTACCTAAACCATCCTCGTTTCTCATTACCAACCGTAATAAATGTCGATACATTCCCTCAACCACCAGAATTAATCAAGAACGAGAAGGCAGAAAGAAAGTTCACCAAACAAACAACTGCTGAGCCTTACAACCTTAATCAGAATCAGCCCAATAAAATCACTCCAACTTCCTAACTGGTAATGGTATATAGAATCATAGTATCACACACCAGAACATAGTATTCAACTAGTTAGCAACTAAGATAACAAACCAGAAGGCCTCAATATCGTACACCAGAACAACATATTCAACTAGTTAGTAACTAAGGCTCCGTTTGGTTCGCAGTAAAATGTTTTACAAGGGAAAATATTCTACGCGTAAAATATTTTGTTTGAAAAAGTTTTCTCTGCAATTAGTTTCTTGTGTTTGGTTGACACTTGCCAAAACAGTGGGCCGTGACGGCAGTGGCAGCGATGGGCGGCGGTGAAGGTGGGTGGCGGTGATGGGTCGTGTGGAGGTATGTGATAGTGGTGATTATTGGTGGTGGATGTGTTTGCATCAGTTGTTGTGCTCCTCCACTCTCCGGAAAATGGCTTACGGATTTGAAATGTGTAAATCATTTTACATCATTTTACAGGAAAACATTTTACTTCCAACCAAACAACACCAAAACACCAAAACAAGGGAAAACATTTTACACCACCAACCAAATGGAGCCTAAGATAACAAACCAGAAGGCCTCAACAGAGCAAATCCAACAAGTGAAAGAACACAGTAAAAACCCAATTCAGCAAAGTCTCTTCAAAGTGGAAAAATAAAACATCACTTTTTTTGTTCTTATACCCATCAAGAAGGCAAATTTCTCTTTCAGCTATAATCAGAACTCTACAAGAAGGGAAAACAAACCCGAATTAAGCGGGTGACGGTATCGCCGCACTCGAAGCACTTGGCACGGTTCTGAGCCATCTTTTTCCCACAAGACAAGCAGAGGGTCAAGTGCTTGCAATTGCTTCCATAGAGGTCCTTTGACGACCCACAACCGCCGCACGACGGCTTCAATTGCAGATCAATTGACATATCTCCACCCCCTGAAACCCAAACACAAACCAGCAAGGATCAATCAATTGAATTTGATCAACGGACGAGTTAGGTCAAGCAAGCAAGCAAGCGAATGGTAAAAAAGTAGTAGAAGTAACAAAACTAAACTAGTTCAAAGGAGATGGATTTGTTACCAGTGAGTTGGAAAGGTGTGAGCTGAGTTGAGATTTGGAGAAGTTGACGATTCGGAGACCAGAGTCAGATCGCTTTGTCGAGGACGAGGAGTAGTTGGATTTTACTTCGGTAATTGGTTACAAAACACAGTTCAGACTTCAGAGAGGTTCTAGTTCTTGGGCTCTTGCTCTTCATTTCTTCCGACCAGATTTTTTGCTTTTGGAAAATAAGAAACACTGCATTGAAGTGGGCTAACATCAACAAATTAGTGGCCCAAGTGGGCTCCTTCCTTATCCAGATAGTATTGGATTCGTCTAGTAAAGCCCACTTAGCAAGAGCTGTGATCGAGTTGGCTGGTTGTACGTACATAGAGATTGCAACGAGTCAATTTTGGATTGGATCAGCCTATGTTCAAATTCGACCTACCGGGATTCATCAGATTCGATTTGTAAAAATAAGATTGTTCAGCCTCATGATCCTACTTGTTATGTTTCAGTGCAGAAAATCGAAGCTCCTCAATCCCCCTCACATGCACACGATGAAAGTATTGCTGAAAATCCGGTTAAGTTAGAAACCCAAAATGATAACCCGACTGAGCAATCTACCCAAGTAAACCCCAACCCAGCTCATAACCCGACCCACCTGCACCCCCTCAACCCGACCCGAAAACATGCTCCGACACTCGACCCTAGATCCGTTTTCGATTCGAGTTTTACAGTTGTAACCAAGATGGACATTGACAACTTAGTGGTTGTTCCGAGGATGCAGATTAAGAAACGACGTTTTAATGATTTGTGGGAATAGCCATATGGATGTTACCGTACCGCTAAAAAGCTCATGCTTTATTTCAAGTTTCGGTCACCCACTGAATCTATGACGTTTTGGCGCCCCTGATTTTGAGTCATCACAGCTTCGAAGATCATGTGGTTAGTCGTTTGGTCAAGTTTATTGTTTGGTATGATGTTTTGTTCTTGTTTTTCTTTTGAGGTTGTGTAGTCTCGAAGAGCTTAAGGTGGAGGGGTCGGGCCAGCTGCATCATGTGCTTCTTGGAGTCAGGATTTGTGTTTTGTTGTTAACTATGTAGTTTTTTCTCCTAGATTGATCTTGTTTATCCTTTATGTCTTAGTCTGCTAGACATGCTTGTCTGTTGAAATCCATTGTAATACTTCTTAATGATGAATTGATGTTCTCCACGATTTGCTAAAAAAAAGTTATACATACCTATAACTTTTTCTTCTTTCCCTCCATACTTCCTTCCTTCTTCCTCCCACGTACCTGTAACTTATATTCAGAAAAATACTACATCCGTTCTTTGTCTATCTTCCTAGTTTGAATTTTTATTCCGTAACTAGGTCACTTTGACCCGATAATTTGGATAGCCAAACGATCTAATTCTTGGATATTTTTTCATGGTGATCAAGCAAAAGTTATCAAATTATTGCATCGTTTTAATTACAAAATTAAAATGACCCAGGGAATGTAATTATATACCAATAACTTATATAAAATATAAATAAAATATTATTAATATCTACCGAATCGGTTCCCTCCACCGCTAACCCTTGAACTCGTGGGGTTCAGGTCCGGGACGCTCTGAATCACAATTAGTCTTCCACCAACCGGTTCCTCACCAACCTGGCCCGATCCAGCTCGACCTCTAGCCCTGCTCGGCCCTTCCTAGGCCTTTCAAAACGGGCGGGTTGGGCGGGTTGCGCTCGTTTACAAACGGGTTCAAACATGAACGAGCCCAGCCCGCCCTGGACGAGCTATGATGGGTCTATACAAACCCATGCCCGCCCATTAGCCCGTTTAGCCAAAACACTTAATTAAGATACCTTATACCTATTACAACAGGACCACCACCATTTCGTTATTGTGAATCCGCAGCGCAATTCCGGTGATCTTCTCCGACGCCGGTGCGGCGAAATCCCACCTCAACTGTTCAGTATCATGATTGCAATTTTTGACACGTTTATTTTTTTCTTTTTCTGGTTATCTCTATGCTTGTAATACAAAAGACGAAGAAAAATGAAAAATCGAAAGAGTTCAAGAGGAACGATTCTGAACTCTAGGAATATGATCAATTTCCGGGAAATGAATATGCAAAAACAGAGACGAAGGAAGACTCGCCGCCGTTAGGTATCGCTCGGCGACTCTACATGCCCTCGCCTCCGATCCCTCACTCGATCTTCGCGTCTTGTAAATCCCCCATTCCGTAGTAAGAAGAGAGAAAATCCCAATCTCTTCTGGGTTTCGACCTACAAAAGCTCTCTTATGTGCTCTGTTCAACACTCCAATTTACGGGTTTTCTAAATCAGAAAACCAGAGAAGAAGAGACTGTCACTGACAGGTAGAAGCTCTACTCAAACCAAAAGGGCTTCTCTCTCTACCTTCGAATCCCAGGTACAGACCTTTCAATCCACCATCATCAATTCATCGAATTCACACCTTCAAAACCAAATCCCTTGATGGGTTTTCACTCTCCACCAATGGATTATCAAATGTTTCGAAATTTTATGGGTTTGCAGCAACGAAACCCCAACAATTCCGAAAAGCCTCCTTCGTCTGCAAGGCGGAAGCTGGTTCCAAAAATGCCGATGCCGCTGATCTATTGGACTCGGCCGTTGGCTCTGAGTGAGCTCTGAGTTCTCGTTACCACATACAGAGGAAGAGAGAGAAAGAACGATATACGAATGAATGGGAGTGAGGGAATATACGCATAACGGGTTATGTGGGGCTTGATTATTAGCCCATGCCCGTCCACATAAGAGACGGGTTAAATTGGGCGAGCCCACGAAACCCACTTTATTATATGGGCAGGTTTAAACTCATTTAATCACAATGGGTATGGACGGATTGATGGGCTGGAGTGAGATTGACAGGCCTAGAACTGGAAGCCAAGCCCACCATTCATCAAAAGGTTGGTTAGTGGGTTAGTGGACCCTTCTAGTAGTACTGGTACAATAATTATCCGCAAACCGTCGGTGCTGGACAATTTATTCGGTGCGTGCGTATTTCGCGGCAAAAGAACCTCCGAGAAACGTCCCCCACCCAGCTACCTTTCCTCTTTTCTCTCTCACACACCCAAAGCGAGAACAACAGTCACTTTCTTTCTTCAATTCCCAGCACCAAAATGAGACCTTCTCTCAGAAACCGCTTCCATTCATCATCCACAACCGTCACCTACACCGTCACCTCTCAACCCCAGTCCAAAACCACCGAAATCCCCATCAATTCCGACCCAGCAACAGTCCCAATCACCGTCACTTTCCCAACCCACCAATCCCCTTCACCCCCCTCCATCGCCGCCGTCAAAATCCAGTCCACCTACCGGTCCCACAGAGTCCGCACCCTCGTGAAGAAAATCACATCCATCAACTCCGACGCCACCCGTCTCGAACAGCTCATCCAACGGCAGGAAACAGTCGACGCGATCCGATCCGACGGCCGGGACAGGATCGCGTTAAACGAGTCGCTGATGCGGCTACTGCTGGATCTGGATTCGGTGCCGGGGTGGGTTGATCAAGGGGTGAGGGATCTGAGGAGGCACGTGAGCCGTCGGATCGTGGGGCTGCAGGAGATACTGGACTGTGTGTGTGACGAGAGGGTGGAGAATTGGGTGGGGATAGTGGAGAGATGGGAGGATGTGATGGCGGAGATGGAGGTGGATGTGTGTAGAGAGAGGGGTGGGGATGAGTTGGAGAGGTTTTGTGCTGAGAATTTGGGGTTCAGGTGCCTCCAAAGATTCCTCCGTTTCTGAGAATTGTGTTTAATATAGATGATGATGATTGTATAGATACGTTATGATATACTCTATGAAGAATGCAAAGCTTGATTAATTTGTGGGCAGCATGCAGATCATTGTTACCTTTCTATGTGCAAGAACAGCGTAATTGGTACAAGTACGGTAGAAATTTTTGATCAATAGAAGCATAAACCATAAGCACTGTTACACTAATTTGGAACTTATATATAATTTTTTAAATATCACAGAACTGACATATTTTTTTTTTTGAGAAACAGAACTGACATATTCCAACAGCAAGAAAAAGTCTTATCTAATCTATATTATAAACTAACATGCTTTAATTAATTTTTGATTTTTTAACCATTAAATTAAATTAACTCTATCTCCACCATTAGATCTCACCTACTTATTACATCTCTAATTACCCACTCTTCTTGGACATTCTTAACTACTCATTCTCCTTGGACATCTCAGTTCTCAACGACATCACTAACTAATAGGAGATAGGTTGTGAGTGATTCCCACGTGCTCATCCCATACTTGAAAATTATTTTTTTTCACCACATTTGTAAATATAATTTTTGGATAACACATCTAAATTCATTTTTAAACAAAAAAACACATCTAAATTCAAACACTATCCAATTTAGGGATATTGCCCTCGGGCACGGGCAATACTCTAGTACTATTATATTCTAAAACATTTCATACAGTAATATGATTCGTTTAATACACAGTTTGTTTTATTATTATTTCTAGTTAATGATAAATAGTATTTAAAAATAAAATGTAATCAAATTATTTTAATAAAGATATAAACAAAAAAAAGACAATTAAAGGAGAAAAATGTGTACTCACAATTGTTAAAAAATAAACAAAACAAGACGGGAGAAAGTGTTTTTGCATCAAACGTGAGGGGGAAAAGTGTATTTTAAATAATTGTCGTGTTTGGATCAGAGGAAGTAGAGAGGAATGAAATAGTCAACAATCAAAAATCTCAAACAAAATCCAGAATTCCGGAAATGTGAAAAATCCGGACTTTTTGACCTGGAATTCCGAAGTTACCGGGGGAAGTCCGGATATTTTGGTGTTTTACCCAAATTTTTGTTGCGGAGTGGTCAAACCCACGAAATTCCGGGAATTTTCATCATTTTCACCAGATAAATTTCACCTTCTCCATCCAGGTGTCATTACACAATTGGGTAGATCAGTCAACATTTCGTAAAAAATGATTACTTCTAGACTCTATCAGTGTTATTGCACTCCATTTCCCAAACATGTGAACAACCCATCAAACAACACTTTTCTCTTCTAAAGAAAAATACTCCTTTCATGTAACACCCAAAAAAAATATCACCATTTTCTAATAATATTATATTATTAATATTATATTTCAAAAATAATAATAATATTATATTATTACTTTTATTAAAAAGTTACATTAATCTACTTTTAGCTAACTTATCCAAACGCTCCAGATATAGGTAAATCTTTAGTCAAACCGCTCACTTACTTCAGCTCATCCAAATAGACCCAATATGTATGTACTCACAATTTGTCTAAAAAACAAAAAAAGAGGGGTGAAAATGTTTTTTCATCAAACATTAGGGGGAAAAGTCTTTTACACTTTTATAGTACTCATAATTGTCTTAAAAAAACAAAACAAGAGGGATGAAAGTGTTTTTTCATCAAAAGTGAGGGGGAAAGTGCCTTTACACTTGTATATTACACACAATTGTTTTAAAAGAAAAAAAGAAAAAAATAATAATAACAAACGGAGAGTAGAGGAGATATACACCAAAAACAGGGTAATCTCCTTAAACCCAGAGCGCCACAGAATGAACGCCGAGCTTCGCTGCGGGTTTCAGAAGACCGGAGGAAAGCTCGATTAAGCTCCTCCAAGCCCCGACCCCACCCCAATCCGTCTTCCTGGGCTGCATCTTCGCACTAATCATGCTCCAGGGCTAGCCGAAGACCCCATTCTGCGGATGGCCTAAGTAAGCGGATGATAACTGATTTTGTCCCGTCCCAGTAATCGAAAGGCGTACATAGTCTAATATGAAAGAATCTCTTAAGGATTCAACAATAAAAGAATCAAATCAAAGATAGAAACCCATAAAGGGTTGAAGATGAACAGACAATTTCATTGAGAGAGAATCGGCCATATAAGGCTAATACAGTGAAAACAACACTTAACCCTACTTTGTAGAAAAGATGACTTTTATATAAGAAATTCAACGGACTCATTTTGAGCCGTTGGATGAATAAGAAAAGAGAAACTTCGGAGATGCCAACTAAGTTTGGAGAGACTTGCAAAATAGTCTTTTGGAAATAGCAAACGAACCCCAAGAGTCTTCATTCTTCTTAAACAACAACTGATCTTTAGGAAAAGACATGAAAACCCCAGCAGCATTCTTGTCAACATTTCTTGAGTCTAACAGCCTCCCTCAAACTTATGGTGGTTGTTGCACCATAAGTTTGGTTTTGAAATTCTGGAAAACAGCAACTCCCAGATTCTTGGTGACGATGTCCCCCAATTGATCAGCACTAGAAACAAATTGAACAAGTAAGTGTTTCTTTAGAACTTTTTCTCTAATAAAGTGATAATCAAATTCAATGTGTTTAGTTTTGTTGTGCATGATAGGATTAGCAGTCATAGAAAATAGCAGATGAATTATCACAGTAAAGATGTGGGGGATGAAGAAAAATATTCAGTTCTTTGAAGAGATATTGAAACCAGGTCAATTCAGCTGCAGTAGTAGCTAAAGCTCTATATTCAGCTTCTGTGGAGGATCTAGAAACAGTAGGTTGTTTTCTAGATCCCCAATGAATGGGATTAGAACCCAGGTAAATGATAAAACCTGTGGTGCTTCTTCTGTCTGATGGGTTGTCAGCCCAATCAGCATCAGAATAAGCATGAAGATCTAGAGTGGAGCTATCATAAAGAGTACCATGATTTTTGGTGCCTTGGAGATATCTAAGAACTCTCTTTCCAGCAAACAAGTGTTGATCAGTGGGGGCATGCATAAATTGACACAAAAAATTCACAGTATAAGCAATGTCTGGTCTAGTAAATGTGAGATACTGTAGTGCACCAAGAAGTTGTCTATAAGGAGTTGGATTAGGCAATAACACACCATCATTTACATGCAACTTTGTACCTGAAGCTTGAGGAGTAGGGCGAGTTTTGCAATTTTGCATATTGTGTTTATGCAGCAAATCAGTGACATATTTATGTTGACTAATAAAGATGCCTTTTGAATTTCTAACAACTTCCAAACCAGAAAAATAAGTTAAAGGACTTAAATTTGTCATTTCAAATTCTGTGTGCAAGTTTGAAACTAAAACTTTGATGTAATCACTATATCTAATAAAAAGTGAAGTATCAGCTAAAGAAGATAAAAAACCAACAGAGTGCAAATAGGTAGCAAATCTATCAAACCAGGCTCTAGGAGATTGTTTTAAACCATAGATGGATTTGTGTAACTTGCAAACAAAATCTGGATATTGTGGATGCACAAAGCCTTGTGGTTGTTGCATATAAACATCTTCCTTAAGATAGCAATGAAGAAAGACATTCTTAACATCTAATTGTTATAATGGCCGTTTGAAAGAAGCTAATGCCAAAATATTTCTAACAGTTTCATGTTTAACCACAGGACTAAAAGTTTCATCAAAGTCAAAGTCAATGCCAGGAGTCTGATGGAACCCTTTGGCAACAAGTCTAGCTTTAAATCTAGATATGTTCCCATTGGGTAAAAATTTAGTTTTGTAAACCCATTTACTTCCAACAATGTTAGCATTATGAGGTTTAGGGACAAGAGACCAAGTTTGTTGTTTTATAAGACTTTGATATTCTTCAGTCTGCCATTGAAAATATTTTTTTGCATCATTAAAATAAGTAGGTTCAGCACATAAAGGGGATACAGAGTTACCAGACTCAGCAGTGAACCCTTCTTTTTGAATATGCTAGATTTACTTCTGGTTTGCATAAAGTGTCCTCCAGATTGAAGATTCTCTGTAGATGTTCAGTGTGAGATACTGGATCAGATTGTGTGGTTGTCTGATTTTGAGGAGCCAAGCCAGAAATAGGAACAATGATGAAATTTGGTTGCTCAGAAGCCATCCTAGGAGTGTGAGTCACTGCACTATTTGGCTGCTCTTCAGAGATCAGAGTGTTGTTTTGATGATCATCATTTCCAGTAGTCTGCATCTCATGATCTTCAACAGGTCTATCAATGCCTGGAGACAATGAAGATTCATGTGTAGTTCTGTTCTCATCAGTGTAACCAGCATTGGTAAAGGTGTAGGTCTGTTCATTGTTGCCTGAAAGTAAGATAGGAACAGTGTTAGTTGAAGGAATACAAGTAGATGAATCACAGTTAGTAGGAGAGATAGCATAAGGAAATAAATGTTCATCAAAGATAACATCTCTACTGACATAGGTCTTCTTGTTTAATTTATCATAAAAGATGTAACCTTTGTAGTTTAAAGCATAACCCAGAAAAACACATTGAGAAGTTTTGGGATCAAGTTTAGATTTATTGTAGTGTCTTAGATATGGATAACAAGCACACCCAAAAACTTTAAAGAAAGAGTAATTTGGTGGTGTTTTAAACAGTAATTCATGTGGAGATTTGTTGTTTGTATTTTTGCTAGGCATACAATTAATAAGATAAACAACAGCAACACATGCATGATACCAAAAATATTTAGGTAAAGAAGCTTGTTCTAAGAGAGTAACTGCAGTTTCAATGATATGTCTATTCTTTCTTTCAGCAACCCCATTTTGTTGAGGAGTATAAGGACATGATTTTTGATGAATAATGCCATGAGTTTGTAGAAAAGTTTGAAAAGTATAAGACATGTATTCACCACCTCCATCAGTTATGAAGATTTTAATTGGTTTGCCAAGTTATTTCTCAACTTCTAACTTGTATGTAGGAAAGAGAGTAGTAAGATCGGATTTAAGGGAAAAAGCCAACTGTATCTTGAAAAATCATCAACAAACAGCACATAAAATCTATATCCATGCAAAGATTTAACTGAAGCAGGACCCCATAAGTCACTATGAAGTAACTGTAATGGAACATCAGAACAAGTAGTAGAAGCAGAACAAGGTAACTTATGCATTTTCCCACTTAAACAATATTGACAAACAGAACCAGTATTAAGATCAGATAAGGAAATGTCTTTGCATAAATAAGAAAAAGTATGAAAAATTGTTTTGGTAATGTCTTCAGATGGATGTCCCAGCCTTGCATGCCACAAAGGATACTTGACAGTTTTGCCTAGACAACCAAGTTTGGACTCAGGTGTAGAAGAAGTTTTGGGAGAAAAAGATGAAATTGGATATAATCCATTGTGACTCAAACCCTTGTAAATGACTGTTCCCAAAGCCTTGTACTGAATGTAAAAAGATTCAGCATCAAAATAAAAGAAACAATTGTATTGTTTGCAAAGTTGATAAACAGAAAGTAAATTGTATGCAAGTGAAGGAACATAAAGAGTATTGTGTAATTGAAAAGAATGAGATGGTGTGTGTAGAGTAGCAGTACCAAAACCAGTAATAGGTAGTGTTTGGCCATTTCCAATAGACACTATCCTGACCAATAGTAGAAGAAGCAGAACCCAAATTCAAATTCCCAAATTCAGCAGTCATATGATTTGTAGCACCAGAATCAGATAACCAATAGTCAGGTATGATAGAAGAGGTGTGATTTGGAGACTGAGGTTGAGAAGAAGTAGCAGTCATGGCAGTGAGTTGAGGTGAACGTCTCTTTTCTTGATAGGCAAGATTCATTCTATGCCAACCGTCAATGGCAGAATGATACTTGTTGCCACAGATTTGGCAGATAATGGGTGTTGAGTTCCCATTTCTCATTCCAAAGTGTGAGGTTTCATTGACATTAGGGTATGTCAAAGAAGAACCAGTCCCAGACACAACAATGGAATTCTATCCTTGATTAGATTGATTTTAATAACCAACATTAGGATTGTACCCTTGATTAGATTGATGTGAATACCCAAAAGTATTAGATTGATTTCCCTTGTAGCCATAACCACCTCTGTTTCCACCTGATCTACCCCCTCTGTTGTCACCCCTTCCTCGACCCCTACCATATTGGTGAGGGTGAGAGTTGAATTGATTAGGAAAGTTTGAAGTATAAGATTGATTAGGGTTTTTATATGCAGCAAGACCACGACCAGATCCAGATATTCCAGTATTTGAAACAAAAGCAGTAGAACCAGAGATATCAGAGGCAGCAACAAGTTGAGATTCCAGCATTTGTTCTTCAGCTTTCAGTAGAACACGTAATTCTTCAAAATTAAGAGAAGTGTTTTGAGTGCGTAAGGCAGATCGAAAAGGGTTATATTCAGGAGGTAGACCATTCACAACATGTAAAATCATATAATCATCAGCAATATGAACCTACGCAGTAGATAGCTTATCACGAAGAGATTTCAACTTTTGCATGTATAGATCTATGGAGTCTCCTTTCTTTCGTATGGTTTGAAGATCACTCTTAAGTTGCATAATATTAGGTCGAGTAAGAGAAGCATAGCGATGTTCAAGAGCGATCCATACCTCGCGGGAAGTTGTCTTCCCAATTATCTGAATAAGTACTTCATGTGAGAGAGTCGCCGTCAAAAGAGTCCGAACAACCTGATCAGTAGACACCCAAGCGTCATATGAAGGATTGCGAAGCGGCGGATCAAAAACAGCGGCTGAGGGAAGAAGCTCCGGCGGTCTAGGGTTAGAACCATCAAAAGGCACTGGGTTTGTAGAAGAGAAGAGATCTGTTATTTCCAAAGAACATAGGTGGAATTATCCAACTTGAACGGGATGAGATGATTGATATTAGAGAGTAAGAGTAGCGGATTAGACGAAGCAGAGGCCATGAAAAGTGTCATGGCTCTGATACCATGAAAGAATCTCTTACGGATTCAACAATAACAAAATAAAATCAAAGATAGAAACCCCGAAAGGGTTGAAGATGAACGTAAAATTTTATTGAGAGAGAATCGGCCATATAAGGATAATACAGTGAAAACAAAACTTAACCCTAATTTGGGGAAAAGATGACTTTTATACAAGAAATTCAACGGACTCATTTTGAGCCGTTGGATGAATAAGAAAAGAGAAACTTCGCATATGCCAACTAAGTTTGGAGAGACTGGCAAAATAGTCTTTTGGAACTAGCAAACGAACCCCAAGAGTCTTCCTTCTTCTTAAACAGCAACTGATCTTTAAGAAAAGACATGAAAACCCCAGCAACATTCTTGTCAACATTTCTCGAGTCTAACATAATATAGTCTAAGGTCAGATGGAGCTATCTAGAAGAAGTTCGGAGGCAAATAGGGTCAAATGAATTATATGTTGCACCAGTTCGTTAAGTTATGAAATCATTCTCCGTGTAAAGACTAGTGACATAATCATCCATCCAGGCGGTAAACATTGGGATTTGTCACTCTTGATTGCTTGTCCAAAAGGTTGTTCATAAAGTTTTAAGGCTAGGTCCATGGCACTGTAATCTGTCAAATTTGCTCTACAAAAGAAGATTGAGTTATCTGGTTCGGAAAATAATAGATGGGTGACTTGTTGGGAATTATTCGTCGACTCGAATTCCCGCCGCAACGGAAGCAAAAATACGCCACACGATCACACACTGCACACACGCAATATAGGAGAAGGAAAAACGACAACACAAGAATTTAACGTGGTTCGGCCAAACCGCCTACATCCACGGGAGGAGGAGAATTTCACTATATCAATGAGGGAATACATCGTAGGGGAGAGACGGCTCAATCCGCGGACCACGTCGACGCGGTACTCTCATCCTCATGGCCTACAACCATGAAACCCTAACCTCACACATCCGCTCAAAGATATCTCTCACCAATCTCTCTCAACTCGACTCAATTTGAAACAATAGCTAGCACCTCTATTTATACTAATATAGAGGAGGTGGAAAAGCCCACCAAGCCCTAGCCATCACCTCCTCAGAGATCACCTCCTCAAAGATCACCTCCCCAGAGGACAAATCAGACGTATCGGGTACACCGATTCGTCTTGCGGAATTCGAGACAAACCCAACAAACTCCACCTTGGCTTGAATTCTGCAAGCGCCTAGCAAATTCCTCAGCCAACTCCGTTGTTGATGTCAACTCCGCCGCATCCGCCATGCTCCAACTGCATGGACCGCCATCGCATCACCACAGAGATGCTCTACACCCCCTCCTAGGGCGCCGCCTCGCACCTCTAACACAGGTGCGTCCCAAAGCATGCCACTTTGGGGAGTAGTGTGGCTCTATCTCTCCACTAGCTAGCTCATCACCGGAGAGATCACCACCAACCATGTCAAGTGCAAACGAGACTCACTTCCTCTTCACTACTGCAGTAGTTTTCTTCATCATCGTTCTCGTCACTTGAGCACCATCTCGAACAACCTGCAACTTCTGCACAACCTGCACTATCTCCATGCTTCAGCGTCCTCACACGTCAAACACATATTTCTCCACGCCAGCCCTGAGTGCTTCCTCTTGCGCTGTTGCTTCTCATGTTCGATCCCACGCCTTCGCCAAGGCGTCTTGCAAAGACACTGCTTTGCGGACCCGTCGCGACTTACCTCTCTTCTTGCCTCGAGTTGCTCAAGATTTATCGTCACGAACCACACACAGAGATATCAGGACGCCACCTCGTGCCATGGCCTCATCAACAGCGTCCACCACCCCGATCTCTGCCCCTGGAGCTTCTTGTGAATTTCCTTGCAATAGTTGCCCACGTCTCTGATCAGACTCCTCTGCAACTGTTGGGTCTCGTGCTCACAAACACACAAAGCCTATGCTTCTTGCCTATGTTGAACAACAGCTCCACCTGTCAACATACTCCCAAGCCTGCATAGGTTGCCAATCGAACGTTCAATTAGGAAAACGCCTCTAATTGACCCCACCTGATTGGACTTGAACTTGATTGACCCTGATCGCATCCCGTCGTCTTCGATCTCCCTATCGATATCGGTTGATGCCGATCTTCTCAATACACTCAGAATCTCAAAATTCTGACCGTACCAATGAATCCGCAACGTCCAAAAACATAGGGTTAGACTCCTGACTCATCCCAATCCGATCTACAGGCACGTCGTAACAACCCGAACAAGTTTGGACCGTTGGATCTCACTGCACACTGCCACGTCAGCATACTGCAAAATTCAGCCATAATTTGCAGAATCTGACCCCGCCATCGCGTCGAGAACGTCCATAAACCTAGGGTTTGACTCCTGTTCGAGCCCAATCAGACTTACAGGCAGCTCAGAACACCCAAAACTATTTGGACCGCTCGATCGCGTCTCGGCCACATGTGGAGCACTGGAGCACTCTAACTGCTGGTGCACCGGATCTTTTCTCACCTAATCCTCCAATCAACAGCAGCACACTAGTGCCTATGTGCTTCCACAAGCAACCCACGAACAATAAAGAAAGACCAACTTTTTACTTTTTTCTTTCCTTGCTCGTTTTCTTTTTTTTTTTTTTCAATTCTTTTCCTTGTTTTTCAACCTCTGTTTTCTTCGCGCGCTCCACCCGGATCGTGAACCTGGCTCTGATACCACTTGTTGGGAATTATTCGTCGACTCGAATTCCCGCCGCAACGGAAGCAAAAATACGCCACACGATCACACACTGCACACACGCAATATAGGAGAAGGAAAAACGACAACACAAGAATTTAACGTGGTTCGGCCAAACCGCCTACATCCACGGGAGGAGGAGAATTTCACTATATCAATGAGGGAATACATCGTAGGGGAGAGACGGCTCAATCCGCGGACCACGTCGACGCGGTACTCTCATCCTCATGGCCTACAACCATGAAACCCTAACCTCACACATCCGCTCAAAGATATCTCTCACCAATCTCTCTCAACTCGACTCAATTTGAAACAATAGCTAGCACCTCTATTTATACTAATATAGAGGAGGTGGAAAAGCCCACCAAGCCCTAGCCATCACCTCCTCAGAGATCACCTCCTCAAAGATCACCTCCCCAGAGGACAAATCAGACGTATCGGGTACACCGATTCGTCTTGCGGAATTCGAGACAAACCCAACATGACTGAGGGGTAAAATGTAGACATTTGGGCTCCTGAGAACCATTTCTCTTTTACAAAGGCTTTGAGTGTGGCTGAGAGGCCTTCAGCACATAATACAAATAGAATTAGTGATACTGAGACGCTTTATCCAGCATTTGATGGATATATCAAAAGATTTCAAAGAAATCACTTACCAGTGTTTGCCATCCTTCTTGGGGAGGTCAAATAGGAGATTCATGGAGAATCTGAATGGTCGGAAAGAATCATATCCAAGCATAAATAGGAGATAAGTACTTATCAAATCACTCATGGCTGCATTACCTACTTACACAATGTCTGTGTTCTTGCTCCCTATTGGTTTATGTAATGATTTTTCATCTGTCATAGCAAGATCCTGGTGTGGGAAAAAAATAGCCGAATATTCATTGGGTAAGCTGGGAAAAATTTAGTGAAGAAAAAGCAGCTGGAGGAATGGAGATTATTTAATAATGGCTTTTTCCCTTTTAAAGGGAACCTCTTTTTCTAAACTGTTCTTTCTGAAATGCCTCGGACTTGGAAGGGAGTTTCGGTGAAGGAAAGTAATCCAGCAAGGTCGTAGATGGTTAGTTCGATGTTTGGAGTGACTTAGTTGCCAAGATCTCATAATTTTTATGTTGAGTCAAGAAGGTTACCCCAATGCTACATCAGTAAAGTGTCTGACTTGATCAATCTCCCTACTACTAAAAATTTTTTAGTGTTCCTCACCATCACACGTTTCGAATAAACTTTTGTTCCTGATACTTTTGAACATACAAAAATACCCTGATTTAAAGTTATGTAATTACTAAAATAGCCTTACCAGTTGAAACTGAACACGTGTCTCTTAGGGTTTTGGCCTATATTCATTCGTTGACATCAATCGGAGAGGTAGCCGCCTGAAGTGTTGCAACCTCCATCTCCGTGTCTTGATCTTCGTCCGCCTCGACTTTTGTTTTCGTCCGCTCCAACTACAGCTATGCATTGGGTCATATATTTTAATTGGTTCTTCGTGGAATTGCTTCCCTACTAATTGTTCTGCTAACGGGTTGTTTGTTCATGATCGTGCGTGGTTGTGCAAGTTGTAGTCTTCATGCATTTGTATCTTCTAGGTACGTAATCTTGTGATTTCTTTTTTTTTCCTTTTTTTTTGAGGAGAAAATGATTTTTTTTATTAATGGATTGGATTTGGGCTTGTAAAGCCCATTACATCATCATGTAAACTCTTAGATGCCCCATTCCTGATCCATTTGAGAGATGAGGCCTTCTTTTGCGTGAAGGTGAGCAACTTTATTTGTTGTCCGACCATTGTATCTGACCACAAAGCTAGTCAGTCTTCCAGATAACTCCACCGCTTCAATTAAAACCGCTCCTAGACAAACTCTTCAATTTCCCATTTAGCACTCCTTCCATCTTCTTCACCACTGCGAAAGCATCAGTTTCTATTTCCAATTTTTCGCAGCCTAGCTTGACGGCGAAAATTAATCCATCGCGAATGGCTTGGCCTTCCGCCAATCTGGGTTCGGTTCCGAAACCTACTGGCTTGGCGAAGTTAGCAACATATCTCCCGTAGTCGTCCCTGATGACACCACCGACCTCTGCTTTTGCGAGATTTTTTTCCCACACACCGCTGACATTGAGCTTTACAGCTCCTTGTTCCGGTGGCCTCCATGTCTGAGACGGTGGGATGGAAGGGGTGCTTCTCTTTGGTCTGCTTTCCTCAAAGCTTTCCAACTTTTGAATGGCCGATCTATAGATCCCATCCGGTGTAATCTTCTTGTTCTTGAAAATTCTCTGATTTCTGCTAGTCCACATCGATGATACACACATGCATATGAGATTGAGTCTTACTTGAGCAATCACTGCTGAAAACTCGCTCAACCCAGTGGTGAAACGACATACCCCTGACTTCCAGATCCAGATTTGGAAAAGCTAATTTCCACACTTGCTTTGCGATCGGACACCGGAGAAATAGGTGAGTCTCATCATCGGCTTCTCTTCCGCACCAATCACATCTAATGTCAATCTCCACTTTCCTCTTTTTAAATTCAACTTTTGTTGGTAGCGCTTTGTTGTACCCTCTCCTTATTGAGAAGAAATGTCTTCGCGAGATCTTTAGTTTCCACAACTTTGGAATCCGCTCTTTATTCTGTTCTATGAGGCTCTGATTGGTGTTTTGATCCTGCTTGTTTAGGATACGAACTGCTATTTGATACGCTGTACTGACACTATATTCCTCGTTTTCTGTGGCGTCCCAGATTAGCATGTCTAGCCCTCCATTTCTTGCTGAGGGATCCAAATAATATCTTGTAAATACACTGGCCAAAATAGATTTTCAATTTTCTGTAAATTCAACGTACTTTCCTCGCTGTTAATTCGATCTGACACCATGACTTCTTGCCCAGGACTGGATGTAATCGGCCTGAAAGGATAATCTTTTGGAAGCCACGGGTTCGAGAAAGCTTTTACCGTCTTGTCGTCTCCTATGCACCATCTGCTACCTTCCTTAATGAGTTCTCTGCTTGCGAGGATTCCCCTCCAAGCATAAGAGCACTGAGATGAAGGTTCCACGTCCCAAAGATTCTTTTTACTGAAATATTTCTTGGTAATCACCTGGCTCAAAAGAGAATTTGGGTTTGTAAGAATCCTCCAAAATTGTTTCCCCAACAGCGCCAAGTTAAAAGCTTAGAGGTCTTTGAAATCTAAACCCCTAGAGGCTTTGTTCTGCTTCATTCTGTCCCACGACATCCATGTAATACCTTTTCCTTCTTCTTCATGTCCCCAAAAGAATCTTCTACTCATACCTTCTATCTTCTTGCTATAGAAACCGGAATCTTGAAACAGCTCATTGTATATGTTGGAACAGCTTGTTCCACCGCCTTGATCATCACTTCTTCCAACCTTTAAATTTACATTCTACTTATTCAATAACAAAATTGAAGTCTAAAGTTTTGTTTTTGCTCAGACAGGTAGGCAAGCCGAGGTACCGGTCATGAGCCTCCACCAATCTGACGCCACACCTGTTACTTAAGAACTCCTTTCTCTGCTGGTCCACATTAGAACAATGACACTTTTCTGTAAATTTATTTTTGGCCCGAGGCATGCTCAAAATTCTGTAGAAGATGTAAAATTAAATCCATCTCTTCTTCCTTAGCCTTAAAAAATAGGATACTATCGTCGGCAAAGAAAAGATGAATAATAGCAGGACCCTGCCTCGAAGCTGACACACCTGACATATCACCGTCCCTACTTGCTGCTGAAAGGGAACAAGACAGTACATCTCCACACAAAAGGAACAAATAGGGTGACAATGGACACCCTTGGCGCAAACCCCTTTGAGGTACCCTTCTCCACAACTTCTTCCCTCATATGCAAAACTAAACTTGGATGTAGTTATACAGTCCATCACAAGCTCGATCCACTTTATGCCGAAACCGTAACGTTCCATAGCCGCTCTTAGAAAATCCCACTCCATCCTATCGTAGGCTTTTGACATATCGATTTTTAACGCAAAACAACCAATCTTGTCTTTCTTTCGATAATTAATCGTATGAAGCAACTCGTAAGCTAACAAAATATTGTCTGTTATTAATCTTCCCAGCACAAAAGCGCTTTGAAATGGCAAATTTATTTTCAGTAAGACTAACTTCAAACGATTAGCCATTGTTTGTTTCACACTCCTGTTTCCTTCTACAACCTTAGAATAGGGTATTTTCCTACTCTACATGCACAAGAAAGATGGTTAACTGATTGATGTCACATGTCACAAAACATTCAAACTAATTCAGTTCTGACCCAAATTATGCCCAACCTTTGATCAACCTTTTAGTTTCATTGTCTGACCAGTACTTGAATGCTTCCATTAATATATGTCGTATCTCTACTTTATCCCTTTTGATATTGAAACAGTCCATCTATCCAATTCTTGACACAAATATGAGATTTCAGTATTGACATGTAGGTGATGAAGAAATTGTTGGAATAGATGCCCTAGAGGCAATCGTAGATTTAGTATGAACAATGTTTTGGCTAGAATATTCATTTATTATTTATGGCGATATTTAATATAATGAAGTCCTTAGATAAATTGTGTTATTTATCTTAAATATCCCTAGTCAATTATATTGATTAATAGGACAATCAAATATAGACTAGTATGTGGGTAGATTGATATGGAGATATCAAGTCTAACACATGGGTATGCATTAGGAGTAATGGCATACTGGATTGACCCACGACGAAAAGGATACATTAGATTATGTGAAGTCACAATCGCTTTTCGTAGTGCTAATATTATTGCAATCCTTAGACTTGAAGTCACTAGATACTCTAGTTGTGAAATATTGCGCTTTGATGTTATCAAACGTTACACCGTAACTGGGTAATCATAAAGGTGGCTATCGGGCGTGATAGGAAGCAAGCTTAGAGATCGTAGTGATGTAGATAGGATTTGTCCCTCCCACATAATGGGAGTAAATATCCACGGCCACTCGAGGGATGAGGCTTATTGAATGTCTGGCCAGACTCAGATAAATTAATATGGAGATATTAATGTTATCTGCAAAGCATAAGCGTATTCCCAGGATCGAGGAACTATGGATTGGATATACGAGTGTGACTATTTATGTCTCGTGTCCAATCCGGATATGGAGACAAAGGGATAATGCAATATGACATATTGGGCACAAAGGTTTGTCGGGATCACTGACTATTTCTATTGGTTGGGTTGCATGGATGTGTTGCTAGACACCGCTCCATGTTAGTAATAGTTACTACCAACTATATAGAAACCTATGGGGTCACACGTCAAATAGAGTAGAGCTAGATTTGGGATTAATTAATATGGATTAATTAATAGAAGGATCATTGTGCAACACCTTGCAAACTTAGTAGGACTAATTTGCAAGAAAGGGAATAGTTCTAGTCCTACTAGAACAAGGAAACTCTTTTATGGAAACAACAAGGAGTTGTTGGAGTATATAAAGGAGGCTCTAGCTTCCTTCCCACTAGATGAGTTATTAATCATAACACACAAAGAGTGGGAGAGAGCAAAAGAGAGAGCAAGACAAGAGCTAGGGCCGAAACCCTAGCCCCGTCCGCCCCCCTACCCGACGGCAAGAAGGGAGGCCGCCCCTCCTTTGTTGCCTTGTTGCTTGGTTGCTTTGATCTTCATCCCTCTTCCTCCAAGGTTCAAGCTAGCACTTGATTGAAGGAAGAATCTAGATCTCACCTCTAGACGTGGATCAACCGTAGAGACGAGGACATCATTCTTCGTGTGATCTCACAAATCAAAAGGTACACATCTTCTATGTCCTTAATCATGTTATGATGTCTCTTCCTGTGATCCTTGGTGGGCTTTGAGTAGGATTAATTTTGTTATTCCGCTGCGTTACCTACATCAAAACCCAACAGAAATTGGATAGCAGAACTTTTTTGGTGTTTCCAAGTTGTCGGGGCAATACACAGAAAAGAAGAAACCTCAAAATATTGACATGCTCATATGATATTTCTTTGATAGAAGTTGGAGAAGAATCCTCTGTTTGGCTTCCCTATGCTTTGAGTGAGTATTATCGCTTCCTTATATTTTCTTTTCATCATTTGGTTGTTTAACCATATAAGAATCTATCATAATATTTTTATCCAGGGTGAATCGGTCCGTTCTTTCTTTAATCTCACTAGGTCTGGGCGTGTTAGCATTTGGTGCACCCATGTGGGGTGCCCAATAAAAATATTACAATCTTATGGGGTTAGCTGCAATAATGCTCAAACCTTATGAGGTTAGTGGCAAATGCATAAATCCTAGAGGGTTATATTGCAAACTAGGTATAAGTCTGTCTATATAAGAAGACAACCTCCTACATTATTTTATGCACTACTGTGTAGAGTCATGTGATGATCACAGACAGTTCTAGAAACCCTGTCTTCTATCTCTAACTAGCCTCCATTGGTGGAACTTGCTATGAATAAGAGCTCTCCTCTTAGTGATTCGAGCCAGACTGTGGGAGCAAGACGTTGGTGCGTGAAAGTAAGCAATCTACGATCATCCGCTGCGCTAGGAGCTTAGGCGAAGAGGTAACACATAAATCTTCCGCTTTATTATGTGTTTGAATCTATGTATGCTTAAATCAGATTCTTCCTTTATTGGTATCGGAGCCCTAGGCTTATTTTTCGTGCCTCGTAGTTTGTACCCGAAACTGGACTGCTGTAGAAAACTGTGTTTTTCAATTTTCACAGTCTGTAGGCAAGACCTATATGGTTGGATATGATTTTTCACGAGAATTCCAGAAATATAAAGATCATGTTTTTTTTGGACAAACGTAGAAAAAGTTATGCCTCTTTAAAGTTCATAGCAGTATAAATATGGACAGTTTGATTTGATATGTAATTTGATTTTTTTCAAAGTCGTTAAAATTGGACTTTGAATACATAATCGAAATCATAACTAAGAGACGATTCCATTGATATAATAATCATCGGAAAAGGAGCACGGGAAGGCGGCGCGTGGGCTTCATGCACCACCGACGCCGCTTCCACGCGTGACCTGGTGTGATGGCGAGGGTGGAGAATTGGGTGGGGATAGTGGAGAGATAGGAGGATGTGATGGCGGAGATGGAGGTGGATGTGTGTAGAGAGAGGGGTGGGGATGAGTTGAAGAGGTTTTGTGCGGAGAATTTAGGGTTCAGGTGCCTCCAAAGATTCCTCCGTCGCATAGAATGGTGTTTTATATAGATGATGGTGATTGTATAGATACGTTATAACATGCATGAAGAATGCAAATCTTGATTAATTTGTACGCATTAGGCAGATCATTCTTACCTTTCTATGTGCAAGAACAGCGTACCACGATTCTTCTATTTCTCATCGTTTAACTTTTTTGACCAATATCTAGGTCATTTTAACTGGCTGATTTCGAATGCAAAATGATGCAAAATTTTGATAATTTTTTACGGTGTTATAGAGAAACTTTTACTCTACAATAGCATAAAAAGATTATCAACAAACTGTATTATTTTACTATTCAATATACCGGGTCAAAGTGACTCAATAAGTAATGAGAAAAATGAAGAGAAATAGAAGAATCAGAGTGGTAATTGGGAGTATATGGAGAGGCAAAACTGACCATCTACATAGTGACAAAAGATTCATCATCACAGTGCGGTAGAAAGTTTTGATCTATATACCGTAGCTAGTTGTGAAACTCCGAAAGTTTAGGGAGAGCAGATGTTAAGTAGGACGCTAGCTAGTTGTGAAACTCCGAAAGTTCAGTTAGAGCGGATGTTAAGTAAGCGGCTAATACGTACAGTCTATACAACTTTATATGTCATACTAGCCCAAGGATTGTTCAAACACGAAATTGCGGAGTCTAAAAAGATTTTTCTCACATGCTCAAAGCATTTGATAAGGTCGGATGGAGCAGTCTAGAAGAAGTTCTGAGGGAAATGGGGTTTCATCGTATCTGAATCAAATGGATGATGTGTTGCATCACTTCAATAACTTATGAAATCATCCTTCATGTAAAGATGAGTTACATAATCATCCCATCCAGAGGGATTAGGTGCTCAAGGCCTCTCATCCATACTCAAAGCCTTTGAAAAGAATCAGCCACACTCAATGCCTTTGAAAAGAAGAATGGTTTTCAAGAGTCAAAATGTCTAGATTTTACCCCTGAGCCAGCCATATATTTTCTCCATCTATGACGAAAGATATTGGTAGGGCGAGAAGGCTTGTCGTTCGTTCATAGGAACTTCTTACATTGTCGCTATAGGCGCACACTAAGGAGATACTTGAACGATTCCATATTATGGACCCAAAGCCATGTGATACTCCTTTAGCTCAATGCAAGACTTTACAAGCCTAGATATGTGCCCTAAAAAGACACCATACAAGATTGATCAAATGACCAGAGTTCCCGATGAGCAGTAGGAGTCTTCCATACACTATGGTGTATACTCAGACCCAGCAAACGCTATGCAATTGGAAAAGTGGATTTTAGGAAATCCGACTTAGGACACAAGATTGCAGTCACGAGAATACTCAAATTACTCTATAGAATGGTTCACGTGCTATGACTATTAAAGATAGATGCTTCCACTAGTTGGCTATGCATGCCGACCAGGGTGGGGACCTAGATGCACGTGGATCAACTTCAGGCTATCGTCCATGCTTGATGACAGACGCATCGCATGGAACAGAAACATAAGTGTCGCACGATCATATTGGACCACTCCATTAACCATGAAGCAGGAACATGTTGCATGATCTGCCACCAAGCAGAAATGTGTTTGGATAAGAAGGTTTCTGGTAAGCTTATTAATTGTTGACGAACCTGTTGCCATGAGATGTGCTAGCATACGACTGTAGCATTGCGGTAAAGTCAAACACATAGGAAAGGGTACCATTTCATAAGAGATGAAATGACTACCTGAAGAGTAATCTTGGAGTGGATCGACTACGGGCCAAAGTGCTGGCTCATCCCATTCCAAAACCACTTAAGAATCGTCTTGGTGGATCACTTTAGAGAATTGGGACTCGGTAGTCGATGACTGGTAATATGATTGATGAGCATACGAGACATTGATTGATTGGATTTTAACTGGATTTGCTTAAGCTACATGTTGATTGACATAAGAATGATATGTTATATTTCCTGTACTAGAATAGGAGTAATTATTGCTTGCTCCAAGAGTAAATATGACACGGTGCTCTAATCCATACATCACAGGACACGTCAGGAACATGTAGGAAATCCACTTTCTTTTGTCTGCCACTCATTCTCTTTCTTCCCGAGGTGTCATGTGATGTATGGTTAGTGCAAATCCACATCATTTTCTCTAAGAGCAAATAAAAATTTCTGCTAGCATAGAGCATGTCGCGCGGACACTAGGCCTGTAACACCCCTAATTACCGAGAGTGTTCTTAAGTGCAATATCAAGACTTAGAGGGCAAATTTGTAAATAGTCTGTCACAAATTTATAGTTGGAATTTTGGAGTGTTGGAGATATTTGGAAGTTTTTAGAATGATTTGAAGCACTAGAAATATGGGGTTGTAGTGCAATTCCCTAAAAGTAAGTAGAATCTCTAATTCTATTATGTACCCCAAAGTTAGGAAAACTACAATTTCCTCCCTATGAATGAGAGACACTTGTCAAACTACTCATGACACCTCACTTGATAGGTGGTAACTCCCTGTGGCTTCCTCCTCCACTTTGGAATGCAATGGTGAGAGAATCATGATCATATCCATCATCTTCATCCTCTTCTTCTTCTTCCTCTTTATTCACTATGAACAACCACCACAAACTCCACCACAAAACTACCACCACCAAATCTCCTTTCCCCGGTATTCTACTAGGAAAGAATCTCCATCACCTGGGGAGAAAAAAGCCCAAATCAATGCGTTATTTCATTCAAAATCGAGAGAGAAAACCCGACTTGAAGGTATGAACCCTAACTCTAAAAACGACCAAATTCTCCTCTTCAGTTGAAATTAACCAATTATAACCCACTCCTTGTGGTTGGCGAGGTCAAGTGGATTCCAACGAACCCAAAATCCGGCCCTAAGTCGCTGGAATTCGCTCGCCGGAGTTCGGGTTGAAGAATCGACGGCGGACCGCGAGCTTCAGCGTTCCTCCGTTCTTGGACAGTTCTTCCGTATCGACTGTGGATCCGTTCTTGGACAGTTCTTCCGGACCGCGAGCTTCAGCGTTCCCTCCGTTCTCGGGTTGATTGATTCTTGAATTTCTCGAATTCTGAGAGGATTGGCTACAACTTTCGTGTTTTAACTTTCTTTGAATTTTGTTTCTAACCCACATAATAATCGAGTTGAAGTAGCTACATTCATGTGTTCTAAGATGTTCATGT
Organism: Linanthus parryae; assembly: GCA_023055425.1. Lineage (NCBI taxonomy): Eukaryota > Viridiplantae > Streptophyta > Magnoliopsida > Ericales > Polemoniaceae > Linanthus > Linanthus parryae. Next base: position 4,407,531 of record JALGPY010000003.1, read on the forward strand.
TCAAAGGTGTGTTTTCACCTGCATTTTGATCCAAATTTGGACTCTTGTATCTCCCCGTTGTTAATCCATTTTGAGTTATTCTTGGCTTTGTGAAAATCCTAGTCTTAGATCTACAACCTTCATTTGAATTTATTGAGCTAATTTTTACTCTAACTGGTCTGAATCTGAGCTTAAAGTTGGGAAAAAATGTTGTGTTCTTGAGCCGATTATGACTGAATTTTTCTAAGTATAGAATTATCTGTTGAAATACCCCTTTTTTGACATCTATAACTTTCTCAAATCTTAATGAAACCTTGTTTTTCTTTATGCCGTGTAAAGCTCATTTATAATACTTCATTTTATTCTCTCTGGGTCACCTTCTATTTTGTAATGGATTTCTCACAAATCAAGCTTAAAGTTGTTGCTTTAAACTCGTGTTAACCCTTGAATTTTCCTAAGTGTTGAATCGTAACTTTCATCCAGCTTTGACTAGCGATATCTCTTTGAATACTTGGATTTTTTATGAGTTCAAAGATGTTCTGAAATCTTTGAACCATCATCTTCAAAACCCTATTTCCAGTTTCTCAAAAGTCCTTTCCAACTGATCAGAAATCAGTCGCAAAGTTGACTACTTGAAATGACTTATTCGCTATCTTTGACCTACGATTTTGACCATTTCAATGATATTCTAGCCTCAGCGTTCTTAATGAAACTTGTTCATATTAATATTCATATTCATATTCTGAGTCTAAATATCAGTTTTGACCAAGTTTGACATTTCTAAAACCCTAGTTTGACTTATCTAGATAGTAGGGGCAGAATAGTAAATTCATTTAAGTTTTGAATTGAGATTCGTTTAGTAACTTGGAGTTTGTGAGCATGTCTTGTATGCATATTTGTTTTACTCATTCATTCTCGGCTACAGCTGACCAAGTTAACATTTGGGTTCTTTTTGCAATTTTACTAAACTTTAGGGGCCTAAGTGTAATTTACTGAAAGTTGTAGGTTTCATTGCTAAATTCATACGGGAGAGTTATGAGTCATTTCTGCATGTTGTAGGACCAATATGAGTATAATTTGAGGTCCATGCACAACTAGGGACTGTCCAGGATAGTTTTGGAGTTTCATGGGCGTTTTAGTCAAGTTAGCTTGAATGACTTGCATTTCATTGCATTCTTGCATAAAACCTCATATAGAGGATATATGCTAATATGTTGTATACTTTACTTTTGTATATTCATCCATTTTTAAGGATCGTTCGAAGTAGACGTATGTATTCGTATTGTTGCATTAACTGTGAGACCCGAATCCAATATGATGTAGGAGTGCTAGCTTTGCTTTACGCCTTTCATGGCTCAGAGGTAAGTATACATGTGCGAACCTTAATTATCAAATTTTACGTATGTGTGTGACGTTTAAAATGAGTATCTTCTTATTTGGAGAATATGAAAAACATGATTTATACTTGAAATTTGATTGGTAATAGTATTGATCTATCTTGAGAACTCTTGAAAAGTACTTGTGAACTGTTGATATTCTGATTGTGGTTATGTGCAAAATAAGAAATAAAGTACTTGTAATAGAGTTAGGAAGATGTACAGAGTTTTGTTTATTTATGGCTACGGCCGGAGGCGCCAAGCGATCCTCCTATTACTTATGGCTACGACCATCGAAGCAATGCTTTATGTTATTGGATAGAACTTGAACGTTCAGAAATCCACCCCAGTGATCCAAAACGTATCAAGTTATTGTGGCCAAGGGGTTTGTAGAGCTATAGAGTGCTACTTATACTTGTAAGGGTCACTACAGTATAGGGGTGTCGACACTTAAGGTATTTTAGCTAATGTTCTGAACGGGGATTGACGTATGGGCTCCCTTAACGTTTGGATAAAATAGGGTTTCATAAACCTAGAAAGAACCCTTTATGATTACTCTGTGATCCCTCTGTCTACATCGATCATGCTCGTGGCTCTAGAAATGCCTCAGCTAAACTTAACGGTTAATTGAACTTAATTGAAAGAAAGTTAACTACTCTATTGATGTTGTTTGTGGCTCTGGATATGCCCTAATCAAATGAAATGAGTTGAAAAACATTGGCTACTCGTGACTTAATATTGTTATCAGTTCAAAATAACTTGTTTAATGTTGATATTTTACTTGTCTGAGAATATCTCAAATACTCGTGGTTTATAAATGTTTTAAAGTTGAGAGTTCTTGCTACGCGATTAATTATAATTGTTCCAAATTGTTCCCAACTCTATTACTTATAATTATTTCAAATCTTTTGATTTATTACTACATATGCTTGTGTGCGACTCAATGCTTTACATGTCGTAGTGTGTATTTACTCAGTTTTATAGATCATTTTCTTCAAACTGCATTGACTTTTGACATTTTAAAACGCAGGTCATCAATCAAGGCGGGGGATGGGAACGCGGATCGAGGCAAAGACGTTTAGCTTAAGTTAAATCACATAGTTTTTTTTACATATTGATCTTGTAAACTTCTCATCTCAAAAATTTGTTTTATTTATTAGCTAAACTGTATATTCGTAAACATATTTCTACATTTGGTTATCGATTGTCTCTTTAACCCTGAACCGAGATCCCGGGTCGTTTCAAGGTCGGCTCCCTCACACGAGCGACCGCCTTTTCATATCCTGGATAGTCTAGGTTAGGCAGAAGATGAGACAAAATCCTGATAAGAGCTAGAAGCCTATGATATGATATGGGACGACTATCATATGAGGCATGTGGCCTATGATATGAGCTAGACATCTATCATCAGAGCAAGACGCCTGTCAGACGGATTTAATTTTTGCATTGGAATAAATTTCGAGAAGAGATTGATTTATGGCCATTTGAACATGGTTGATACCCCAAAAACCATGTATAGTCTGCGTAGAGAAAGCCAGATGCGAGAACTGATTTCTGTGCGCAATCGTGTGACATTTCAGTACTCAGGTTGGTGGCCAAAGGGGCTACTGGACTAAGATCTACATAGTGGTCCTTATTGGATAAGACATGCGCTCTGATCAGAGTTCAAACACTATGACATTTATTTTCCCAAAATAATGCGTGCCAATGAGTGACATGAGGTGGCGAATAGAACTAGTCCATGAAATTCCTCCGCGTGTGAGCCTAGTCGATCATATAAAGATGATTGACACTGTATACCTTTAATAGTTTTATCTGTGTCGTGGAGATACGGGTTGGTGGTGATACTTTGGCGTTACACCTTACGGCTATGAATGATTCACCCTTCTGGACACTGCTAGGAAAGCCGCTGAGCCGAATCCAAGTGACACATGGATGAAAGGAAGATTCTCATTGCATCACTCTTTGTTATTTTCATTGGGCCCACCTCAAAGACCCATTGGGGTCATACATGATATGAATATAATAAAGGAGATGTGGGCACGACCTATGGGACTAGGCAGGTGTCCGAGCGAATCTGGGGGATACCAGAGTTATACGATTGCATTGTTTTTCCAAAAGGGTTGAGTACGCCTGCTGCTAGCTCATCTCGTATGAGTTTAGAGTATGGATCTACTGAAATGCAAGTACTCTCCGCAGTCACACGCCACGTCCACAAAACATTTGGTAGATGATAATAGTTGGAGATTGAGAGAGACTAGATGAGCTGTATGTGCAGCCTCACTGTGCGAGTGAGAGATGTTAGAAAATTACTAGTTGCACCCATATGTAATTAATCATAACCTTATGGGGCTAACTGCAGTAAGACACAAACCCTAAGGGTTTAGTAGCAAAGGCGCAAACCCTAAGGGGTTACTTGCAAACAAGCTAGAAATTTTGCCTATATAAGGAGGCAGCCTCCTACTAAATAAGTCAGTAGTAGTAATGCTTAATACAGAAAACTGTAGATATCAGGTGCTGATCAGAAACATTTCTAGGAAACCTAGCCTTTCTCTCTAACTAGCCTCCATTGGTGGAACGTGGTGTGAACAAGAGGTTTTGTCCTAGTGATTCGAGCCAGACTGTCTGGAGCAAGACATTGGTATGTGAAAGCAAGCAAACAATGATCATCCACTGCGCTAGGATCTTAGGCGAAGAGGTAACACATGAATCTTACGCTTTAATTCATGGTGTAGATCTATATGTGATTAGATCATGCTAGTCACATATATCTGTTTCAAAGTCATTATTTTACATCAGTAGTTGTTAATGCCCTAACTTGATTTTGAAGCACCGATGTAGACTACTCGAGATGTGCAGATCATGATCAAGAATGCAAGATGGCAAGGAACATGACATGCCGACTCAAATTACTAATCCCGATAGGCAGGCTTGTTCCAAATGGATCAATACACAAAAGCAGAGGATGGTTTTTCTTGAAAATGTGGTGATTATGTTAAAACGGAATGAAAGAGTGATGAAATGAATAACAAGCAAGAACAATATCGCACAAGATATAACGTGGTTCATTAGTTTTGAGACTAACTGCATCCACGATCAAACAATTTATTGATGAGAGAACCCAATTACAATTAACCACTTCTCAAATCGACGACCATGGGTACCTATTTATACATAGAGATTGACTTGAGCTCTAAGAAACAACAAAGATGGCTTTCAAAAAACGGATTAGAAAACAATTCGGTCAACTCTGCCCCGTGCCATTCGTACGAATGCTGACCCATTCGTAGGAATGCAGGTCATATCCATTCGTGCGAATGACCAATAACTTCTTCCTCCATTGTTAGCCCCAATGCTTGGATGCTTCGCCAATTCTAAAGCGGGTTTTAGGATCACTTTCATAACAGATTACTTGCTTCTACAAAGGCCAAGTAAATTCCACAGTTGCTGAGGCAATTTATAAGTTAATAGCTTTTTACTCCCAAGGTTGCAGCAAAGAGGGAATGCTAAGCGGTGAAGGGAAAAAGAGTGAAGCCTATGCATAAACTGAATTTTGGAAGATACCAAATTAGGATACCTTAAGTACAATTTTGATTCCTATTGGATAAAGGAAAGTAAATGCATGTCAGCTGGGTGGATTGTTAGAAACAGCTTAGATGATATGCTTCAGGGAGGATGGATGAAAGACTTGGCCTTCTTTGCTATGGGAGCAGAAGCAAAAGCTTTGTGAGCTGAGGTGAATGATATGAGGAGCTTCAGGGAGGATGGATGAAAGACTTGGCCTTCTTTGCTATGGGAGCAAAAGCAAAAGCTTTGTGAGCTGAGGTGAATGATATGAGGAACCAAAGTGAAGTGATGATTTTTCAAGGTGAATTGCAAACATCTGAGCAGTCTTGCTCAAGGTAAATAATAAGATCATTGGAGTCCATTTTCAATTCCAAATTATGCATGAGATTTAGCACCAAGTGGGATGAAGTTCAAATGGGATAGGAGGTGTTAGGGTTTACCTAACTGTGTAGCAATTCGAGAAGTTACGGTCTCCACACGAACACGAAAAAAAAATTGACACAACTTTGATTTCTTGATTGATGATGAAAAAATTGCGAATATAACTGTTTAAATATAAAAAGACTAAACCCTAACCTAAGCGGTTCGACTTTATGGGCCGGGAAATAAGTGACAAGAAAATCCGGTTTATGACTAAGACGTAATTAAATTAATAAAACGTACTAACGTACTACTATTTAACACAAGTACTTCTGATTGCAGTCGCACTTGTGACTGCATAAGTACTTCTGATCGCAGTTTAACACAATCCGTCCTCTGTCGTTCCTATTGCTCAGCAATAGTCAGCCGCTTCATTGGTGGCGTGTATGCAACTGGTGGAGCTTTAAACTGTACCATCGCGTCAATGCTAGCAGTGACTAGATATGACATGTCCTGCGATTGCTTGGATTTTTGATAAGTATCCATGGTAGACACAGTGACGGAGATTGATGCCTCTAATTCCCGTTCTAGCGAAAAAACAGTAGCAAGCGACGTCGGGTTTCAGAACACGAGCTCGCGTCCTAGCGGTTGTTGACTGGACGCAAACATCGAATACAATTGCGTATCTGATATGGGTCAAATATTATTCAGCAACTTTTCAAATTCGTCTTGGGAATCCAGATAAGTAGTTTGTTCCAACTACTTCTTTACCCGTACCATCAAATAAAAATGCTTAAGCCTTGAAGGTGCTTGTAGTAATCCACATGGTGTACAATATACCACACATCTCATCCACAATATCTCGATGTGGGACGAGATATTATAATCCCCCCACCTTATATACTCGACGTCCTCGTTGAGACTGAGAGTCGCGTTTCCCCTTGGCTGGCGGCGCACCGTCACAGAGCCCTTGTGGGATCAGGGTCGACTCTGATACCATTTGTAACTATCCGAGCGGATTACTGACGTCCCAACAACTTCTTTACCCGTACTACCAGATAAAAATGCTCAAGCCTTGAAGGTGCTAGTGGTAATCCACATGGTGTACAAAATACCACACATCTCATTTACAATATCTCGATGTGGGACGAGAAATTACATAAATATTAGGCTTAAATACTTAATGCATACCCCCAGTATACTGAAACTAACACATTGCAATCTCCAGTTTAAAATAGGCTTATTGCATCCTCCATTTGCATTAAATCATAGTTATTGAATCTTATAACATTTTCCTTCCAATAACCATCTACTTAAGGAGAGTATATTTGTGAATACAAAAATAATAAATTTACATTGAAAATAACAAATGTAGAAGAAATCTGTGAGAGATAAGAAGAACAAGTCAGTTGTGATCCGTATCCCCCCTCCAAATCTTTCAAGAACCTACCACTGCAATCTCTCACTGGGCATCCTTCCCTTACCTCATCTCTCCTCTCTCATCATTTGCTCTCTTTCTCCTTGTCTCTCTTCATCTGCTATTCTCTCTCATTATCCATCAACTTTTTGATCATATCGTCCCACGTCTGTATGGAACCAGGCTCGAAGACTCTGTACCTTTTATATGCGAATTTCCCCAATATTTTGAGAAACTCACACATCTTGAATTTTTTGTCTACGTCGTAATGTTTTAGTAGGTCGATGAATCACATGAAAAGTTCGTGCGCATTCCCGGTAGCCTCATCGAACTTCTCAAATGTGGGTGCTTTATATCCCACATGGTTTTACATTTTGGAGATTTTCATAGGGATTGGAGGTCGGCAGTCGATGTTTGGAATCGCGGAGAGGTCAGGTTTTTGGCTGGCTATGATGTTGTCCAGCTTTAGTTCCAGTGCGGCTAGGGTTTGCACGAACAAGTCTGGAGGGAGTTCCCCTGCGGGGTTTCCCGAGGCCTTTGGCCGGCTAAGCCTCCAATGTATAGATATGAGGGATGGAAGGACGGGACTTCTTGGCTTTATATGTTTGCGACCATGGGAGTCCCATGTTCAAGGGAAACTGATGAGTCAGACATATACCTTTTGACCAGGGTTTTCTGCTCTTGGGGGTTTCCAGAGATGTTGCCAGAGGATGCGCAACCTCTTGGGCGTGGAGGTAGAGGGAGAGTGGTGTCTAAAGTCGACAATCCTATCGCGACATGTATGGTCGAGACCTCGCGAGAATACTGGTCGTGTTTCTGGGCTTTTAACACCGTAGCTTCGTCCATGGATTGCTTTAATTGGGAGATTTGGTTATTCATATTGTTAGGTTTTGGAAGGCTTCCAAGAGAAAAGCCTTTATGTTTTGACGGTTTGATCCTCCGGCTGTCGAGAGATGGAGAGGATCTGAGATGGAGTACCGTCAGGATTAGTGTTTTAGGGCTGCCAGAGGCCTTGAGATCCGATATGATCTGGGTTTTTTCCGTTTGTGATTGGTTATATCTCTTTCACGTCGGGTTCGCCAATATGTTAATGAGGGAAATTGACAGAGGGTGTCGTAGACTATCGGATAGTGTTCGGATCATAACGGATCAAAGCTAACAACCTTCTAGCATGAATTCAGATCAATCGGAGAGAAGGGAGAGATAAAGAGAAGGAGTGGAAATAAGCAGTGCTGTACTATGGAAGGGGAAAAGACAACTTGTGGCAGCTATTCGACAATTCATTACAAGGGCATCCGTGTATGGAATAATCAGAGTATACCACCGTAAGGGACCAGTGTACTGTAAATGGCAGAAACTACAGTCCTATTTATACTAGTCTGGCTCGGGCAACCAATGGAAAACACGTGGGCGTACGGCGGCCCACAACCCATTATGCTGGTGGCTAAATCCATGGAGGATTGTCACGAATGACATCAAACCTAGCATAAATGAAGACAGTTGGACAAATCGGCTTCGTGAGTACAATATTGGTCGTACAAGGGACAACAACCACATGCGACGACCTTATCCCAGCCTCCATACATCTAGAACCCCCGACTCCCGTGTGGAATGATAGGCGCGAGCGGCCCTGTCTCGTGGTCTCTGATCATGGCGGGCATGCTCAAGTGCTTATAGAACACGGAGGTGCTGACACATGTAAGCAGCTGATGGGTCCACGTGGCAACGGACTGATAGCTCATTTGACTGTCTAGAAAATGCTATATAAGTCTCTCTAAATATAATATTGATAGGTTATAGTTATACAAATCTAACAATTATGATTAACCCTACTGTCTGTTACACCCTTACACCACCTCAAGTCCGACCCTAATTACAATTCAAGCAAAAAGTTTACATCAAAGCCCGTCCGAATTTCTATATACATGTGCTATGATTCCGGACAGGGCTCGGGTTGGGCAGGTTCAGCCTATCCAAGTTGCATCCCCTACTGTCTGTTACACCCTTACACCACCTCCAGAGTGGTATAAGTTTTTAGGCAAAATATTGAAAAAGTGAGATAAATTAAGGATAAATTGCCCTCATTGCTTAGGCAAAATATCAAAAAACTGTGGGTACATTATATATTTACAGCAAACTGCATGGCATTATATGTTCGAAGAGAATTGACTGTCCTTAATTATTGTTACTCTACTGTAATAAAAAGAAAAAAGAACAAATTTTTGCCGACTTGAATGGAGTCGGTGATGAGAGGATCGGTTTGGGTATTGTTTCCAAAACCTTCATGGAGAGTACAATTTTTTCTTGATCCGCACGTATGTACTACTCTATAAATAGTCTGCAGTCTTAACCCTCCTCTTCACTATTTCTCACACAATCATCTCACACAATCAATTACCACAGACAATCTGTTCGATCGCTCCTATATTTTCTCTTTTTCAAGCTCTAGATTTCAAAGCCTGATCAGCGATGAATAACAACACCGCCAAGTTGCTAGTGTCTTTCACCAACGCGGAGGCCTCCAAGCACTACTTCTGTGCGACGAGCCTCGGTGGAGGTGAGGCTGCCCATCTTTGCACCCTTCTCGGTTGTGACAAGAACAAGAGCAGCAGCAACAACAGCCCTTGCACGTGTTATGTGTCGGGTGTTGTCAACGGCGTTCTCTGTTTCAGCAACGGCAAGGACGTTTACGTACTCAATCTGGCCACCAGAGAAATTCTGACTCTGCCGAGGAGCGACGGGTATGAAAAACTTCGCCTCTGTAATGTAAATCTGTCATATTCTGCTTATGCTTTTGGCTTCGACCCCTCGAAGCAAGAGTACAAGGTGTTGCATGTTTTCGGTGTTCCTCAATGTCCCGGCTCTGCCCTGTTGCACAATCAGCAGTGTGAGATCTTTACCATAAGAATCAAGAAACCTGACAGTGAAAAACCAAAAGAGGTCAAAGAAGAGAAGCCTAAGATAGTGAAAAAGGAGGTAAAAAAAGAAGGAAGAAAACACAAGGGAGATAAAAAAGATGAGGAAGAGGAGGAGGAAGAAGAAGACGAAGGCGATGTGTGGAGGAAGGCTGCAAGTTTACCTCCTTGCCCCTACATGTTCCGGGGCCAGGGCGTTTTCGTCAACGGATCGATTTACTGGTTGGGTGTTTCTTCGCCCGGCGAGGATGCAATTGTCTGCTTCGATGTTGAATCTGAGATATTCCGCTCTATTCCCATTCCTTTTACCCTTCCTTACCGGTCGACCTTGTCTCATGTAAGGGGGCGTTTGGCAATCCAGGGTATTGAAAAAACGACAGGATCTAGCCCTACCTTAAGGGTGTGGATTTTGGAGGACATGAAGGAATCAAAGTGGAATAAAAACACCGTTGAGATAGTCGATCCCAAGGTACAAAAGGGGGTTAAATTCCACGTACTCGTCGGAGATGATTCCACAGGGGACATGGTGGTAATGAGGAGTATCCTGCCAGAAAGATACGAAGTTGTTTGCCTATCGGGGAACAAGAACACTGCGGCGGAGAGGACAATAAGTCTGGGAGGGTTGCCTTCATGGGTTGATTTGCAGAGAGGGAACAACCTTAATAATTTCAGAATAGACAATTATGTGGAATCTAGAGTTGATCTAGATCCAATTGTCATAAAGGTTAAGAAGGAGAAGAAACCCTCCAAGGAAGATGGTATTCAAAATCAGAATCCTCCTCGTGCTGTAGCGAGTCAACCTACCAAGAAGACATATTATCAAGGCCGTGGTCAGCGTCAGACTCAACAATTTTCACGGGGGAGTCAATATGTCCAAAACGGTTATGGTCAGGCTCGTGGTGCTCAGAGTCAACAATTTTCACGGGCGACTCAATCTGTCCAAAGGAAATATGATGGCCGTGCGCAGCCTCGTGGCGCTCAGGCTGGTCAGACTCAACAACATGCAAAAGTGAGTCAATCTGTCCAAAAGGATAGTCCTAACACGACTAGTGGTGCTCAGGCTGCTCAGCAACCTCCTCTACAAGCAAGTCAACCTACACAGAAGACCCATAATGGCAGTGCCCAGCCTTCCCCTACTCCTCCTCCGCCAGCAACAGCAAGGACCATCAGTTATGGCCGTGCTCAACCGCCTCCGTCCAACTTACATCAGGATTGAATTCGATGTACAAGTTTCTTAGAGTTGCAGGTCCTTCACTTGTGATTTTGTTAAAGTTTACCTAGTAGTATTATATTTCTTTTCAGTGTGATGAATTAATGTTCTACTCTGTTGTTGGGATCCAATCTTGCCTCTCGGAAATCCTTTTTCTAGTTCAATAAACAACACAAGCTGAAAATTCAAAACTCATTTGTTTGAACAAACAATTAGCAGGCTATTTATTTCCCCAGTGTTTGAAAACATGACGAGGAACTTGGAAGGAACAGATACTAATGTACTGCGCTTTGTTTTCAATCACTTCAAGACTTGTGGTAACTTGAATAGGACAATGTTCCTCTAATCTGGAACATAGCAAGCTTTAAAAGATAACTAATTGGTAATTCAATAACCATCACTTTACTATACTCATCAGGTGAAGAACCACATTTTTTTTTTTATTTTTTTGGAAACAAGATACAAAACTACCCAAGTAACTACCATTTTGATGATGCATTGTCCATACGTGAAAGCATCTGAAGTATAAAGATGAAGGGATATAAATTTGAATAGTTCTTTGGGTTTCATTGCCAAAGAAGTTGCATAAACTTGCAAATAAAACTGAGCGAGATGATAACTACTAAGAGCAAAATGCCTACCAATTTGAGGAAGATGATATCGGAACCATTCAGCAATGGACTCAATTCACCAAATGCAGCCACAGCCCGTTGAGAAAACCAACCAATGGCCAAGACTATAATGTTCATATCTTTCCTTGCAATCGTTTCAGCTTTAACTTGAAGCCCTAGAACAGAACATGTACCATATCTAAGAAAAACAAAAACAGTACCAGGTCAGTGATCCTTAAATGGGCATGCACTTGTAGAGTAGGGACTCAAAGGAGTATGAACCAGTGTTACCACAATTCACTCGCACCAGTGCAATTGCCAATGGGTTCACGCGTTTCAAAACATGGAACACTAGCTATCCAGAATGCTAAAATGGCGATCCAAATTTTTCAAAATTTTCACCTCAAGTAACTACATAGAAGGGAAAATTAAATTTAGATTTGCTAAGTTACATCCATTTTATAGTTTTTGACTTGAGAATATTGCTTCCACTGAGCAGTTTATACCGGAGTTACCAGAAATCGCTTGACAGGGTGGGATCTGCGATCCAAATCGCGCGATCCCAATTCGGGATCATTCGCAATCTAGATCGCTGATTTTGGCGATCTCTAAAGTTTTCACACATAAACCCAAATATTTTGATATCATTACTCTCTGGCTCATAATTTCACCGACTAAGTCACATCTTTACCCCTACCTTTTCTTATGTATGATGGAAGTCCCTACAAATTTTTACCTGATAATAATCCATAGTACCAGGCAAAGCTAACATGAGCATATAGTTCTAACAAATCTCTCCAGAGAACGCTACCCCTGGCGAACTGCATTCGTAGCAGACCGCGAATCACGTTCCCGATCTCGTTCCGCGAACCACAGCGTTCTGCGATCCTGGTAACCTTGGTTTATACTCCATAATTTGCGAAAAATGGTAAAACTCCTATCAAAGAAACCTACGCATGTCGTACCAAACTCTATAGGCTGTGGCGCTTGGCATTCCCGTTCCACGAACCGGAACGATCCGCGTTCCAGTTAACTTCGGTATGGACCACAGAACAAATTAATTAATCAAAACGTGACCACAATTCTAAGCAATCCGAAAAGCCAGAGAAGCCGTATCTTAGAGGCACAGTCATCCTCTCTGATTATCATGTAAAACTTTGTAGATAGAGCCAAAAGCTGGTAGCTTTACAAATTCCATCAGAACAAAGATACTTTCGGATAGTCGAATGTGGGAGCATTATTGTTGGAGAGATGGAGAGGGTTCATTGTTATTCTCTCACAGTTATAAATTACTCTTCTTGACATTTGAGAATAAGACATCTATATTATAAATTAGGACGGTTGACTTTAAAATGTCTTTTAGACCGTTAGATTGAATTAACCCTAGCCCTTAGATCTCACCTACCACCCACTTAACTACCCACTACTCAACTTCCCACTTAACTACCCACTCCTTTTTATCTAATGTTGATTATTTACTACAATTATTTATGTTGTTTTCATTTTCTACCCATGTTTGTAGATGAAAATATTCATTTTATTTATGACATTGCAGTAGGTGTAAACGTGTTTTTGGGGTAGTGCCCTCGGGCACGGGCAATCCCCTAGTCTAAGAAAAACAAAAACAGTACCAGGTCAGTGATCCTTAAATGGGCATGCACTTGTAGAGTAGGGACTCAAAGGAGTATGAACCAGTGTTACCACAATTCACTCGCACCAGTGCAATTGCCAATGGGTTCACGCGTTTCAAAACATGGAACACTAGCTATCCAGAATGCTAAAATGGCGATCCAAATTTTTCAAAATTTTCACCTCAAGTAACTACATAGAAGGGAAAATTAAATTTAGATTTGCTAAGTTACATCCATTTTATAGTTTTTGACTTGAGAATATTGCTTCCACTGAGCAGTTTATACCGGAGTTACCAGAAATCGCTTGACAGGGTGGGATCTGCGATCCAAATCGCGCGATCCCAATTCGGGATCATTCGCAATCTAGATCGCTGATTTTGGCGATCTCTAAAGTTTTCACACATAAACCCAAATATTTTGATATCATTACTCTCTGGCTCATAATTTCACCGACTAAGTCACATCTTTACCCCTACCTTTTCTTATGTATGATGGAAGTCCCTACAAATTTTTACCTGATAATAATCCATAGTACCAGGCAAAGCTAACATGAGCATATAGTTCTAACAAATCTCTCCAGAGAACGCTACCCCTGGCGAACTGCATTCGTAGCAGACCGCGAATCACGTTCCCGATCTCGTTCCGCGAACCACAGCGTTCTGCGATCCTGGTAACCTTGGTTTATACTCCATAATTTGCGAAAAATGGTAAAACTCCTATCAAAGAAACCTACGCATGTCGTACCAAACTCTATAGGCTGTGGCGCTTGGCATTCCCGTTCCACGAACCGGAACGATCCGCGTTCCAGTTAACTTCGGTATGGACCACAGAACAAATTAATTAATCAAAACGTGACCACAATTCTAAGCAATCCGAAAAGCCAGAGAAGCCGTATCTTAGAGGCACAGTCATCCTCTCTGATTATCATGTAAAACTTTGTAGATAGAGCCAAAAGCTGGTAGCTTTACAAATTCCATCAGAACAAAGATACTTTCGGATAGTCGAATGTGGGAGCATTATTGTTGGAGAGATGGAGAGGGTTCATTGTTATTCTCTCACAGTTATAAATTACTCTTCTTGACATTTGAGAATAAGACATCTATATTATAAATTAGGACGGTTGACTTTAAAATGTCTTTTAGACCGTTAGATTGAATTAACCCTAGCCCTTAGATCTCACCTACCACCCACTTAACTACCCACTACTCAACTTCCCACTTAACTACCCACTCCTTTTTATCTAATGTTGATTATTTACTACAATTATTTATGTTGTTTTCATTTTCTACCCATGTTTGTAGATGAAAATATTCATTTTATTTATGACATTGCAGTAGGTGTAAACGTGTTTTTGGGGTAGTGCCCTCGGGCACGGGCAATCCCCTAGTCTAAGAAAAACAAAAACAGTACCAGGTCAGTGATCCTTAAATGGGCATGCACTTGTAGAGTAGGGACTCAAAGGAGTATGAACCAGTGTTACCACAATTCACTCGCACCAGTGCAATTGCCAATGGGTTCACGCGTTTCAAAACATGGAACACTAGCTATCCAGAATGCTAAAATGGCGATCCAAATTTTTCAAAATTTTCACCTCAAGTAACTACATAGAAGGGAAAATTAAATTTAGATTTGCTAAGTTACATCCATTTTATAGTTTTTGACTTGAGAATATTGCTTCCACTGAGCAGTTTATACCGGAGTTACCAGAAATCGCTTGACAGGGTGGGATCTGCGATCCAAATCGCGCGATCCCAATTCGGGATCATTCGCAATCTAGATCGCTGATTTTGGCGATCTCTAAAGTTTTCACACATAAACCCAAATATTTTGATATCATTACTCTCTGGCTCATAATTTCACCGACTAAGTCACATCTTTACCCCTACCTTTTCTTATGTATGATGGAAGTCCCTACAAATTTTTACCTGATAATAATCCATAGTACCAGGCAAAGCTAACATGAGCATATAGTTCTAACAAATCTCTCCAGAGAACGCTACCCCTGGCGAACTGCATTCGTAGCAGACCGCGAATCACGTTCCCGATCTCGTTCCGCGAACCACAGCGTTCTGCGATCCTGGTAACCTTGGTTTATACTCCATAATTTGCGAAAAATGGTAAAACTCCTATCAAAGAAACCTACGCATGTCGTACCAAACTCTATAGGCTGTGGCGCTTGGCATTCCCGTTCCACGAACCGGAACGATCCGCGTTCCAGTTAACTTCGGTATGGACCACAGAACAAATTAATTAATCAAAACGTGACCACAATTCTAAGCAATCCGAAAAGCCAGAGAAGCCGTATCTTAGAGGCACAGTCATCCTCTCTGATTATCATGTAAAACTTTGTAGATAGAGCCAAAAGCTGGTAGCTTTACAAATTCCATCAGAACAAAGATACTTTCGGATAGTCGAATGTGGGAGCATTATTGTTGGAGAGATGGAGAGGGTTCATTGTTATTCTCTCACAGTTATAAATTACTCTTCTTGACATTTGAGAATAAGACATAACAAATAACAAAGGATACATGGGATAGAGCATATAGCTTACCAGGGCCTGTACACACAATTCTACAGTCAGATGAGTGCTTGTTAGCTTCATGAAAACGAAATACTGAAGATGGAACAAAAGCTAGAACTTACAAATGACGTCTGTGGCAATGGAAATTCCAGAGCATGACTGATTAAGAAAGATTATTCATTGGGATCACGTCTAAAAAATGATGGGATTATGTTGGCATTGAAACTGATGCGCATAAGGTACTGAAGATGCTGAACATGTCACGACCAATAGAACACCACCATAGCAATCTCATTGCTGACATTCAATTTCTGAGAAAGAACCTTACTATCATCGATTCATCGATGATCCACCACCGGAAGAATGCAAGATTGATCAAGGATGATGCAAATGGAGTGGGAAATAAGAGAATCGTCAGAACTATCAGTTATGTCTTTTATTGGACTCAACTCTGGTTATGCTTTTCATTCCTAACGCAGCGGGGAAAAAAGGATTGCGAAATAGTCTCCGACATCAAAATGTTGTGCGAATATTCTAATTTTCCACGACTCGAGCACATCACTAAGTTAGGTCAGCAAATCATTACACCGGGCCTTAACCTCAACTATCTTCTGGAATGTTCAAAGTAAACTGGAAATTTTATTTTCACTGAAGGTCTCAGACTATGTAAAACTGAAACGGAACGTGTACGAGACGAAGCTAGGACGAGACACCTGAACGCAAATTTTAGTAATTGAGGAGACAAAACGCCGGGGGAACAGCAAAAATACGTATATATATATATATTGATATAAATGATACCTAAATACACACTTATAAATTATGGACGAAATTGAAGACAATAACTAAAATTAGTATAAATTAAGATCAATAAAAGAGAACACATTACTCAATAGACAGGTGGATGTAATTGAGAAATTGGAGGTCCTCAAAGTCTTTGAGGTTGTCTAGAAGTTTTGAAAGTATTCAAATTGTTTTATCTCCGTTGAAGTATAAGCAACAAGGTTTTAGTTGGGGTTGGGCTCTGATGCAGGAGCGGATGAACCAGACGAGGCCGAGCTATCAGACGCGACTAATTTGACACTTCTCTATCATGAAATGGAAGTCAAGCACAAAAGAGGAGCAAAATTGTCACTTTTGGTTGCGCCACACTGTTTTGGACGTAACTTGGGCTACAGGGATCATAATGACAATTATAACTTGTGTTCGGAAATCTCTCGGCGAGGCGGTCACGTATGATCATGGTGAAACCCCATCACGCAAGATTTCAGCCCCTAAAAAGGACATTTGACCAGTCAACGGAAGCTTTGAAGATATTTTTTGCTATTTTTTTGTTGTTTTTCTTTTACTTATTTAGACCTCATTTAAAGCCCATTTTGGGTTAAACTTTCACCTGCGTTTTTTTTCCAATAAGGCTTATAGTTTTGGGTCAATTTTATAATTTTGTTATTTTTGGCAAAATTTGACCTTTTCAGCTATTTTTACCCGGCTTGTGGGTAAATTTTGGTTAGACTTTGATTTTGATTCTTTGTGAATTCTAGAGAGCTTCGTGCCCTAGTTTCTTTGCCCTTTTTCATTGTTGATTCTGCTGTGATCCCTTGCTTGGTTGTTTAACCTGGTGTCAGGTTGGTACCAGAGCTCAGTTCGATGTGGGAGGAGGATCATCATCGGCGATGCCTCGTGGACGTGGACATCAAGCTGGTGAAGACGCTCCCCAACAAGAACGTAGCCTTGAGGACGTGATGGTGATAGAAGATCTGCGGTGGCAGAACCAGGTTCAGCAGCAGCGGATCGAAGAGCTGACGTGGCGCCTGGCGGCGCAAGATCTGGATGATCAGGAAGACTCTGACTGCTACTCAAAGGCGTCGTTCGAGAACCTGTACCACCTCGAACCCTGAGTTCGGGAGTACCGTGGTCGTGAAGATCACCGAGGAGGTCTAGGATCCAAGGTCGAGATCCCCAGTTATTCCGGTACCCTTCAGGCTGATGGATTCATCGATTGGCTGAAACAGGTGGATCGGATCTTTAAATACAAGGAGGTTTCTGATCGCGAGAAGGTGAAGTTGGTTGCGATTAAGCTCAAGGGTCGAGCTTCAGCATGGTGGGAGAAATTGCGTCGTTCTCGGGAGAAGCAGGGAAAACCGAAGGTTGCTGATTGGGAGAAGACAAAGAAGAAGATGAAGGCTCACTTTCTTCCCTTCGGTTACAACCAAACCTTATATCAGCGTCTCCACACGTTGCGGCAGAGTACCAAATCAGTGGAAGATTACACTGAGGAGTTCTACCAGTTAATTGCCCGGAATGACTTATTCGCTCGTCGGAGTTCGGATTGAAGAATCGCCGGCGGACTGCGAGCTTCAGCGTTCCCTCCGTTCTTGGATAGTTCTTCCGTACTAAATGTGGCTCCGAGGCCTCTGAGCGTCGTGGAAAACTCAGGGGATCCTATACGATTATGGGAATGCCTTGAATCGCCAGAAACCGAGCAACATGTCGCCGATTTCTGCCATGGCCGACAACCAATGATCTTGAACGGTACAATCCATTTCTTGCTTTTTTTAATCTATTTAAATCATGAGCATGCTCGTAGTCATGTCCAGATCACCTTTAGATCATCAAATCACGACGGTAACAACAAATCATCAAAGTTTGATTCTTGAAGTTCATGGTTTTTCGGTTCATAAACCGCCCATGTTCAAGTTCTTGTATCTCCCTCATTTTTAATCTGTTTTGATTGATTCTTGAATTTCTCAAATTCTGAGAGGATTGGCTACAACTTTTGTGTTTTAACTTTCGTTGAATTTCTTTTCTAACCCACATAATAATCGAGTTGAAGTAGCTACATTCATGTGTTCTAAGATGTTCATGTTCAAAGGTGTGTTTTCACTTGCATTTTGATTTAACTTCGGACACTTGTATCTCCCTCGTTGTTAATCCATTTTGAGTTATTCTTGGCTTTCTGAAAAGCCTAGACTTAGATCCACAACCTTCATTTGAATTTATTGAGCTAATTTTTTACTCTAACTGGTCTGAATCTGAGCTTAAAAATGGGGGAAAATGTTGTGTTCTTGAGCCGATTATGACTGAATTTTTCTAAGTATAGAATTATCTGTTGAAATACCCCTTTTCTGACATCTATAACTTTCTCAAATCTTAATGAAACCTTGTTTTTCTTTATGCCGTGTGAAGCTCATTATTAATACTTCATTTTATTCTCTCCGGGTCACCTTCTATTTTGTAACGAATTTCTCACAAATCAAGCCTAAAGTTGTTGCTTTAAACTCGTGTTAACCATTGAATTTTCCTAAGTGTTGAATCGTAACTTTCATCCAACTTTGACTAGCGATATCTCTTTGAATACTTGGATTTTTTATGAGTTCAAAGATGTTCTGAAATCTTTGAACCATCATCTTCAAAACCCTATTTTCAGTTTCTCAAAAATCCTTCCCAACTGATCAGAAATCAGTCGCAAAGTTGACTACTTGAAATGACTTTTTCGCTATCTTTGACCATCGATTTTGACCATTTCAATGATACTCTAGCCTCAGTTCTTAATGAAACTTGTTCATATTCATATTCATATTCATATTCTGAGTCTAAATATCAGTTTTGACCAAGTTTGACTTTTCTAAAACCCTAGTTTGACTTATCTAGATAGGAGGGGCAGAATAGTAAATTCACTTAAGTTTTGAATTGAGATTCGTTAGTAACTTGGAGTTTGTGAGCATGTCTTGTATGCATATTTGGTGTACTCATATTCATTCTCGGCTACGGCTGACCAAGTTAACATTTAGGTTCTTTTTGCAATTTTACTAAACTTTAGGGGCCTAAGTGTAATTTACTGAAAGTTGTAGGTTTCATTGCTAAATTCATACGGGAGAGTTATGAGTCATTTCTTCATGTTGTAGGACCAATGTGAGTATAATTTGGGGTCCATGCACAACTAGGGACTGTCCAGGATAGTTTTGGAGTTTCAGGGGCGTGTTAGTCAAGACCTGCATTTCATTGCATTCTTGCATACAATCTCATATAGAGGATATATGCTAATATGTTGTATACTTTACTTTTGTATATTCAACCATTTTTAAGGATCGTTCGAAGTAGACGTATGTATTCGTATTGTTGCATTAACTGTGAGACCCGAATCCAATATGATGTAGAAGTGCTAGCTTTGCTTTACGCCTTTCATGGCTCAGAGGTAAGTATACATGTGCGAACCTTAATTATCAAATTTTGCGTATGTGTGTGACGTTTAAAATGAGTATCTTCTTATTTGGATAATATGAAAAACATGATGTATACAGGAAATTTGATTGGTAATATTATTGAATTATCTTGAGAACTCTTGAAAAGTACTTGTGAACTGTTGATATTCTGATTCTGGTTATCTGCAAAATAAGAAATAAAATACTTCTAATAGAGTTAGGAGGATGTAAAAAGTTTTGTTTATTTATGGCTACGGCCGGAGGCGCCAAGCGATCCTCCTATTAGTTATGGCTACGACCATCGAAGCAATGCTTCATCTTATTGGATAGAACTTGAACGTTCAGAAATCCACCCCCAGTGATCCAAAACGTACCAAGTTAGTGTGGCCAAGGGGTTTGTAGAGCTATAGAGTGCTACTTATACTTGTAAGGGTCACTACGGTATAGGGGTGTCGACACTTAAGGTATTTTAGCTAATGTTCTGAACGGGGATTGACGTATGTGCTCCCATAACGTTTGGATAAAATAGGGTTTCATAAACCTAGAAAGAACCTTTTATGATTACTCTGTGATCCCTCTGCCTACATCGATCATGCTCGTGGCTCTGGAAATGCCTCAGCTAAACTTAACGGTTAATTGAACTTGAAGGAAAGTTAACTACTCTATTGATGTTGTTTGTGGCTCTCGATATGCCCTAATCAAATGAAATGGGTTGAAAAACATTGGCTACTCGTGACTTAATATTGTTATCAATTCAAAATAACTTGTTTAATGTTGATATTTTACTTGTCTAAGAATATCTCAAATACTCGTGGTTTATAAATGTTTTAAAGTTGAGAGTTCTTGCTACGCGATTAATTATAATTTTTCCAAATTGTTCCCAACCCTATTACTTATAATGATTCAAATCGTTTGATTTATTACCACTTATGCTTGTGTGCGATCAAATGCTTTACATGTCGTGGTGTGTATTTACTCAGTTTTACAAATCATTTTCTTCAAACTGCGCCGACTTTTGACATTTTAAAACGCAGGTCATCAATCAAGGCGGGGGATGGGAACGCGGATCGAGGCAAAGACGTTTAGCTTAAGTTAAAGCACATAGTTTTTTTTACAAATTGATCTTGTAAACTTGTCATCTCAAAAATTTGTTTTATTTATTAGCTATACTGTAGATTCGTAAACATATTGTAGACACGCAAAATTTGTGGCTAATCAAATAGTGCCACGTGTCTATTATCGCCTAATTAAGTGGGGGGATCAAATAGCACTCGCTGTCAAACTGCTGCCCTTAAGCATTAATTAATTAATGGAGGACTAAATTGTGAATGAACCAAACTTATTTGCAAGCAAGGACTGCTTATGGCGATGCCACGTCACTACATGACATGGCTATAAGTCTACAAGTAAGGCCAATCACATTGCGCCACTTGTCAAAATGATGCAGCCATCAAGACTAGCAATCTCGGCCAATCGTATTGCGCCACTTGTCGAGTTGATGCAGAAAATAAACAAATAAATAATATTATTTATTTTCTAACTTTGCCAGCAAGTCGGCCCATGCCTATGTAAAGGGGCCATCCCTAGGCATATGAGACACAATTACATCTTGCAAGAAGGAGAGAGCTCTGAAGATCAAGCTGCTGAAGCCCTGACGAGTTCGTCCATAATCAAGATCATATTCAAGCCCTTCGAAGTTCTTCATTAAGTTATTCGAAGATCATCTTCTCCTCAAGTACAAGTGTTCGTGATGTCTCCTACAAAGAACAAGGAACTTCCATCGCTCAAGGCTGGAGACGCCAAGTCTTCAACTTCAGAAACAAACTCCGGAACCCAAATCACTGGTCCAATAACTCGTAGTATGGCTAAGGCCATAAAAAATCTCACAACTGCAGGGGGCAGGCAAGATGGTTCACTAAATGTTGCCGCACATAAGTCACATTCACATGTGCCCACCCCTCAGGAGTCTTCTGCTGCCAACAAGTCTTGCGAGGAAAGTTGCGAAAGCAACTCTAATTCCGACACTAAGGGTAGTCAGCATAATCCAACATGTGATCGTGATGATGATATTGGCATGCACGTCATGACGACTAGTGCGGTCCCTCTTGAAGAACAAGTAGCGAACCTAACCAAGGGCCTTCATGAATTAAAGAAAATTGTTGAAGTTCGTGACGTTCAAATCGCAAAGCTGATTGCAAAACTCGACACCCACGAAGAAGCAAATCAAGTGTTTGAACATGCTCCCAAGGTCGCACCAGAAGCTAGAACGACGAATAGTGGACAAGAAGCGCGACCAAGTGTGCAATTGTCAGCCAATGGCACCATTCCTCTCGATCAACTACAAGAGATCATCATGAACACCATGAATGAGAGGCATGGAGTACCGTTGAATTCATCTAAGTCCTACACCAAGCCGTACACGGAGAGAATCGAGAAGTTAAGCATGCCGGATGGTTACAATCCACCTAAGTTCCGGCAATTCTCAGGCAAAGGAAACCCTAGGCAGCATGTTGCCCACTTCGTCGAGACATGTAACAATGCTGGAACCGATGGAGACCTTCTCGTGAAGCAGTTTGTGAGGACCCTTAAAGATGATGCCTTTGAGTGGTATGGTCAGCTTGAGCCGAGATCCATTGATAGCTGGGGGCAGATGGAGCAGGAGTTTCTCAACTGTTTCTACAGCACAAGGCGAACCGTTAGCATGGTTGAGTTGACTAACACTCGCCAAAATAAATACGAGAAGGCCATTGACTACATCAACCGTTGGAGGAACTTGAGCCTTAACTGCAAGGATAGACTCTCAGAAGGTTCAGCTATTGAGATGTGCATCCAAGGCATGAATTGGGGTCTGCAATACATACTTCAAGGAATATGGCCAACTTCCTTCGAAGAACTTGCCACTCGCGCTCATGACATGGAACTCAGCATCGCGTCAAGTGGAAGCCAGGGACCACCTCCTTTTGAAGCATGGAAAGACGGAGGCAAACAAGATTATCATAAAGTTGGGAAGTTCACACTTAAGGCCGCCAATCAAGAGTCCATGGTTGTCACCACCACGCCAATAAAGCTACCGGATAAGGCAAAGAAGAATTATATAGTCAATTCTAATGCAGAAAAGACACCATCACGACCTACACTCAAAGAATTGCAATCAAAGGTGTACCCATTTGCCGACGAAGAAGTTCCTGCAATGCTCGAACAGTTGGTGGAACTAAAGATCCTCGAGCCTTTGGGGTCAAAACGACCTGAAGAAGCCGACACGGTAAACGATCCCAAGTACTGCAAGTACCATCGCCTCCTTGGTCATCCTACCACGAAGTGCTTCGTACTCAAGGATAAGATCAAGCAGCTTGTCAAGGAAGGGAAGTTCTTGCTGGAAGAAGAAAGTGGATATGCTACAACAAATGTGACCTCCATCTTGGTTGAACCCTTCGAATGGCGAGTAGCAAAGAACTCTTGCAACAAGATGCTAGGGGAATCACATATCGGCGCCAAGAAGGAAGGAAAGCAGCAAAGTCATGCGCAAAGAACCTCTTCTCAAAATGGGGGCAATCGTTTCATAAAGACGAAGGTAAACAAACGCAAAGACGAAGGAATAATGCCAGTTACTCAAAAGAAGAGGTGGGTCCAATGTCTAAGTAAGCCAAAACTGTATAATGACCATCATACATGTTCATGTAATGACTCAAAGATGCGTGAGGTGGAGAAGGTGTGGAAAAGGAAGAAACTCCAGCCAACGAAGCTCTCTCTAGACAAGTCGGCTATCTCCTTAAATCATGAACAAACTCAAGATGAAGGAGTTCTCCAAGGCATGAAGCTAAATATGGCTACTCCAAGTGAAGTTGAAGCGACCCAATCATAAAAAATGAAGAACACAAGTGTGAAGACACTAATTCTTTCTTTAGTTCAATGGCCACGAAAGATTCACGAAAAATCGAAGATGGGACGAGGTGATGTCAAGGGCATTGATTTCACTTCTCCAAAATCAACAAATTGATACCATAGCTCCTGGATAAGAGCCTAAACTTTCTCAATCTTTGCATGTGAAGATTGTCCACCGCTCCTTTAGGACGAGCATAAACTGCTTCACAGCTCCTTTAGTACGAGCATAAACTGCATTACCGCTCCTTTAGAATGAGCATAAACTGCTTCATAGCTCTAGCACGAGCATAAACCGCACCACCGCTCCTTTAGTACGAGCATAAACTGCTTCACAGCTCTGGCTCGAGCATAAACCGCACCACCGCTCCTTTAGTATGAGCATAAACTACTTTACAGCTCCTAAGGCATGAGCATAAACCGCTTCGCTACTCCTTGCACACAAGAGTATAAATTGTGAACGCACCCCAATTGATCTACGTTTGACTTGATCCTCAAAAGGGTACGCAGGCAGCTTGCGGTACCCCTGTTGGAATAGATGCCCTAGAGGCAATCGTAGATTTAGTATGAACAATGTTTTGGCTAGAATATATATTTATTATTTATGGCAATATTTAATATAATGAAGTCCTTAGATAAATTGTGTTATTTATCTTAAATATCCCTATTCCATTATATTGATTAATAGGACAATCAAATATAGACTAGTATGTGCGTAGATTGATATGGGGATATCAAGTCTAACACATGGGTATGTATTAGGAGTAATGGCATACTGGATTGACCCACGACGAAGAGGATACATTAGATTATGTGAAGTCACAATCGCTTTTCGTAGTGCTAATATTATTAAAATCCTTGGACTTGAAGTCACTAGATACTCTAGTCGTGAAATATTGCGCTTTGATGTTATCAAACGTTACACCGTAACTGGGTAATCATAAAGGTGGCTATCGGGCGTGATAGGAAGCAAGCTTAGAGATCGTAGTGATGTAGATAGGATTTGTCCCTCCCACATAATGGGGGTAAATATCCACGGCCACTCGAGGGATGAGGCTTATTGAATGTCTGGCCAGACTCAGATAAATTAATATAGAGATATTAATGTTATCTGCAAGCATAAGCATATTCCCAGGATCGAGGAACTATGGATTGGATATACGAGTGTGACTATTTATGTCTCGTGTCCAATCCGGATATGGAGACAAAGGGATAATGCAATATGATATATTGGGCACAAATGTTTGTCGGGATCACTGACTATTTCTATGGGTTGGGTGGCATGGATGTGTTGCTAGACACCGCTCCATGTTAGTAATAGTTACTACCAACTATATAGAAACCTATGGGGTCACACGTCAAATAGAGTAGAGCTAGATTTGGGATTAATTAATATAAATTAATTAATAGAAGGATCATTGTGCAACACCTTGCAAACTTAGTAGGACTAATTTGCAAGGAAGGGAATAGTTCTAGTCCTACTAGAACAAGAAAACTCTAATATGGAAACAACAAGGAGTTGTTGGAGTATATATATAAGAGGCTCTAGCTTCCTTCCCACATGAGTTATTATTAGACATAACACAAAGAGTGGGAGAGAGCAAAAGAGAGAGCAAGACAAAGAGCTAGGGCCGAAACCCTACCCCCCCGTCCGCCCCCTCTACCCGACGGCAAAGAGGAGGCCGCCCCTCCCTCTTGTGCTTTGTTGCTTTGATTTTCTTCCCTCTTCCTCCGGGTTCAAGCTAGCACTTGTTTGAAGGAATAATCTAGATCTCACCTCTAGACGTGGATCAACCGTAGAGACGAGGACATCATTCTTCGTGTGATATCACAAATCAAAAGGTACACATCTTCTATGACCTTAATCATGTTATGATGTCTCTTCCTGTGATCCTTGGTGGGCTTTGAGTAGGATTAAATTTTGTTATTCCGCTGCGTTACCTACGTCAAAACCCAACAGTGGTATCAGAGCCACATGTCGTAGAGCATAACATGATATTATGTGTTTACGATTTCAGTTCATACAACGTATTATTGTTTATTACGCGAAAACTGAAAAATTGGCATAGTAGATGCAAGATTGAATTTGATTCAATCAAACAAGACCCAATTTAACATTGGATGTTAGAATTGGTGAGTTTAATCACATAGGATGTGAATAATTGGGTTCTTGAAAAATTAGGGTTCATGGGCACATGATTGAAAAGGGGTTTTCAATTATGGAAACAAAGTTATGGAAATAATTCCATAAGGAAACAACCTTGCTTGGGAAACAAGGAAGGAGGAAGGGGACAAGGGCCGAAACCCTAGCCGCCCGCCCCTCCCTTGCGCGCCAAGCAAGGCCGCGGGCCTCTAGGCGTGCGGCGGTCCTAGGGTTCGGGCCACTTGTTGGCTTGGGCCCTTTGGACCGTTGTAAAACCCTAGTTACCCAATTTCATTAAAATTAAACAAGCGCGTTAAAAATTGGTTTTAACTATATTATGTGCTTTATTGCATGGTGGATGGATATGGCCTAGGATTGTGGATGTTTATTGTTTTGTGGTTTGCTTTACGGCCTGCGAGCTGATCAAATTAATGTAATAATTAATTAAGTTTTACGGCCTGCGAGTCGTTCTTTTTCTCCTCGACATGTGAGGCTTTTGTTATTTTATTTATTCTAGATGTTAGGCTAGAATTAGAAGTATTTAGATGATAGCCAAGATCATGGAGAAGAAGACCGGAGAACCAAAGGAGCCAAAAGACATCCCTAGGCGCGCAGCTATGGTGGAGCACATGGAGATGAGCTCGGCACTTTAGGGCAATTAAATATTATCATTGGCTTGATAATATCATTAGTCTAGGGGCCATATCCATGCCACATTTTTTTATTTTGTGGATGTTTATTATTCATGCCTTGTTATTTACTTTGTGTGTATGGCGCTACAAGCAAAAACGATAACAAGATAATAATAAACAAGGTTGGTCTTTTATTGTGGATGACCCAATCCAAATAAGTAGACCATGTTGATAAGATCAACCAAACAACCTAAAAGAAATCCCTCAATTAAATATTGCGTTTTGCCTTCTCTTTCCAAAACACCCTTCATGATCATGGCCTATTAAAATTCGGGCTTGCCAAAGCAAGGCGATTTTAATTTTTCATGATGTGTTGCGGACGACGCAAGCTAGTAATGCGTGTATGTTGAAAGCAAGAGGTTGGACGCAACTAGGCAAGAGTCAATTGGATTGATGAGCTTAGAGGCATGACAATTAGGAGTTATCCAATTCGATAAAGAATAAAAGGAATATATTCACCTAATTGGACCAAGAGTTGCATGGGATGCAATTGGAATGGTTCCTACCTAAATAACCAATTCTTGGGTGACTTGCCAAAGCAAGCTCAAGAAGAAGTGAAAAAGGGATCTTGGACCCACTAGAAAGTATAAAGATATTTTCTGCTTTAATAGTGAGGGCTATTAATCCGAGAAAAATAGTGGGAGCTATATTTAATGATCTAGCCATTGTTAAATATAGTTAAATTGTTCAAATACTAAATTGCATATTTCTCGTTTTGTAGAATTCCAAATGGCAAATAACAACGCATCGAGTTCATCCCTACGATCTGTCCTTGAGAAGGATAAATTGTCTGGAACAAATTTCCTTGACTGGTACAGAAACTTGAGGATTGTCCTCAAGCAATAAAAGAAGCTGTACGTCTTGGACACTCCAATTCCAGACCCACCACAAGATGAGTCTCTACTAGCGGAAGTAAGGGCACGTCAGAAACATATTGATGATTCTAATGACGTGACTTGCCTCATGCTTTGCACCATGACTGGTGAGCTTCAGAAGCAACACGAGAACATGGAAGCCTATGATATGATCAGACACTTGAAACAATTGTTTCAGGAACAGGCAAGGCATGAGCGCTATGAGGTGTCTAAAGCGTTGTTCAAAAGCAGTCTTGCAGAAGGGAATCCAGTATGCCCTCATATACTCCGAATGATCGGGTACATAGAGAACCTTGAGAGACTGGGGTTCCCACTCGGCCAGGACTTGGCGACTGATCTCGTCTTGCAATCGTTTCCTGACAGTTATAATCAGTTCATTATGAACTATAATATGAATGAGATCAACAAGTCTTTGCCAGACCTATTGAACAAGCTAAAGACAGCTGAGCAAAGCATCAATAAAGGCAAGGGCAAGGCCATAATGATGGTACACAAGAAGAAGGGCAAGTCAGTTGCATCTACTTCAAAAGGAAAATGCAAGAAAGTTGCGAAATCCAAGGAAGCCCTAAAGCCTAGTGGAGGCGTGGCTAAAGGTGAATGTCACTACTGCAGCCAGCCGGGTCACTGGAGGAGGAATTGCCCTAAATATCTGGAGGATAAGAAGCTAGGAATAGTGATTCCACCACCACCAGGTATTTTTGTTATAGACGTCAATCTCTCTATTTCATCATCCTGGGTATTAGATACCGGATGTGATTCTCACATTTGTCGTAATGTGCAGGATTTGAAAAGAAGTAGAAGATTGCGAAAAGGGGAGATAGACTTGCGCGTCGGGAATGGAGCAAAGGTTGCTGCATTAGCTGTAGGCGTTTATGAGCTATCTTTGCCTTCTGTACTTATTTTAGAATTAGACAATTGCTTTTATGTGCCTGCTATGAGCAGAAACATTATTTCCGTTTCTTGTTTGGACGAGAAATGTTTTTCTATTTCAATAAAGGACAAGTGTTGCTCCATTTATTTTGATAATATGCACTATTGTAGTGCGCATTTGTCTAATGGATTGTATATCCTTGATCTAAATAATCCAATCTATAATATAAATACTAAAAGGATTAAAACTAATGATTTAAATCCTACATATCTATGGCACTGTCGTTTAGGCCATATAAATGAGAAACGCATATCTAGACTCCATAAGGATGGACTTCTAGACTCATTTGATTTGGAATCATATGAGACATGTGAATCTTGTTTATTAGGAAAAATGACAAAGTCCCCTTTCAATAAGAAAGGAGAGCGGACTAGTGAGTTATTGGCACTCATACATACTGATGTATGCGGACCATTCCCCACGCCTGCCAGAGGTGGTTATACCTACTTCATCACATTTACTGATGATTTCAGTGATATGGATTTGTATACCTTATGAAGGCCAAATCTGAATCCTTTGAATTGTTCAAGGAATTCAAGAATGAAGTAGAGAAGCAACTTGGCAAGAGTATTAAAGCCCTACGATCGGATCGTGGACGAGAATACTTAAGCCAAGAGTTTGATGAGTATCTTAGAGAGTGTGGGATAGTATCCCAGCTCACTCCACCCGGAACACCACAATGGAATGGTGTATCTGAGAGGAGGAATCGCACTCTATTAGATATGGTGCGATCTATGATGTCTCAAACAGAACTTCCGATATCCTTTTGGGGACATGCTCTAATGACGGCAGCTTTTACCACTAACCGTGTTCCATCCAAATCAGTCATGAAGAAGCCATATGAGATATGGACTGGGAGGCGTCCCATAGTGTCGTTTATGAAGATTTGGGGCTGCGACGTCTATGTAAAGCGTTTACAAACAGATAAGCTCGGGCCTAAAGCGGATAAGTGTAAGTTTGTGGGATATCCTAAAGAGACTAAAGGATATTATTTCTATAACCCTACCGAGAACAAAGTGTTTGTTGCTCGGACCGGCGTGTTTCTAGAAAGAGAGTTAGTCTCTAAAGAAGCAAGTGGGAGGGTTGTAGAACTTGAAGAAATTCATGAACCACAAACCACTGAACCAATAATGGAACATGAACAGGAACCACAAGAAGTTGTGGAAGAGCCTGTTCAGGTAACACAGGAACTCCGTAGATCAGGAAGAGTGCGTCATGAGCCAGAGAGGTATGGACTTCTCGTGACTGAGCCCAATGACGTACCACTCATGGATGATGAGCCTGCAAACTATGGAGAAGCCATGAGTGGCCCAGACTCTAAGAAGTGGCTAGAAGCCATGAGATCCGAAATGGATTCCATGTACACCAACAAATTATGGACTTTGGTGGAACCACCCGAAGGGGCTCTACCCATAGGGTGCAAGTGTGTCTTCAAGAAGAAGACCGACATGGATGGAAAAGTAGTTGCCTATAAGGGGCGATTGGTGGCCAAAGGTTATAGACAAATTTATGGTATTGACTATGATGAGACCTTTTCACCAGTCGCCATGACTAAATCCATTCGAATCTTACTTGCTATTGCAGCATACTACGACTATGAGATTTGGAAAATGGATGTCAAAACAGCGTTCCTTTATGGGAACCTCCTTGAGGATGTGTACATGACACAACCAGAGGGTTTTGAGGATCCAGAGAATGCCAATAAAGTCTGTAAGCTGCAAAGGTCAATTTATGGATTAAAGCAAGCTTCAAGGAGCTGGAATCGACGTTTTGATGACGCAGTCAAAGAGTTTGGCTTCATCAAGAACGAAGATGAGCCTTGTGTTTACAAGAAGGTTAGTGGGAGCTCTATAGTATTTCTGGTCTTGTATGTGGATGACATACTAATCATTGGCAATGATATTCCTACTCTGCAATCTGTTAAAGATTGGCTAGGCAAGTGCTTTGCGATGAAAGACTTAGGAGATGCAGCCTATATACTTGGTATAAAGATCTATAGAGATAGATCTAAAAGGTTGCTTGACCTAATTCAGAGTACATATATTGAAAAGGTGTTGAAAAGGTTCAACATGCAAGATTCCAAGAAGGGATTCTTGCCCATGTCACATGGAGTCACTCTTTCCAAGAATGACTGTCCCTCCAACGAGATGGAGAAGGACCGCATGAGCAGGATACCCTATGCTTCGGCCATAGGATCCATCATGTACGCCATGCTATGTTCTAGACCAGACGTATCATACGCGTTGAGTATGGTGAGCAGATATCAGTCCAATCCGGGTGAGAGTCACTGGATTGCTGTCAAGAACATCCTAAAGTACTTGAGAAGAACTAAGGATGTATTCTTGATATTTGGAGGAATGGAAGAGCTAAGTGTAAAGGGTTACACTGACGCAAGCTTCCAAACCGACAAGGATGATTACAGATCGCAGTCTGGATACGTGTTTTGCCTGAATGGAGGAGCTGTGAGCTGGAAGAGTTCCAAGCAAGGCACAGTTGCTGATTCTACAACAGAAGCTGAGTACATTGCTGCTGCGGAAGCGGCAAAAGAGGCAGTATGGATAAAGAAGTTTATCGCTGAGCTCGGTGTGGTCCCTAGCATAGTGGATCCCATAGAGTTGTACTGTGACAACTCTGGGGCAATCGCACAGGCAAAGGAACCAAGATCGCACCAAAATTCAAAGCATGTACTTAGGAGATTCCATCTTATTCTTGATATGATCGATCGAGGAGATGTGAAGATGTTCAAGATTTCGACGGATGACAACGTGTCAGATCCGCTCACGAAACCTCTTGCGCAGCGAAAGCATGAAGGGCACGCCAGATCTATAGGCATACGAGATGCGCCAGATTGGCTCTAGTGCAAGTGGGAGACTGTTGGAATAGATGCCCTAGAGGCAATCGTAGATTTAGTATGAACAGTGTTTTGGCTAGAATATTCATTTATTATTTATGGCGATATTTAATATAATGAAGTCCTTAGATAAATCGTGTTATTTATTTTAAATATCCCTAGTCCATTATATTGATTAATAGGACAACCAAATATAGACTAGTATGTTCGTAGATTGATATGGGGATATCAAGTCTAACACATGGGTATGTATTAGGAGTAATGGCATACTGGATTGACCCACGACGAAGAGGATACATTAGATTATGTGAAGTGAAAATCGCTTTTCGTAGTGCTAATATTATTGCAATCCTTGGACTTGAAGTCACTAGATACTCTAGTTGTGAAATATTGCGCTTTGATGTTATCAAACGTTACACCGTAACTGGGTAATCATAAAGGTGGCTATCGGGCATGATAGGAAGCAAGCTTAGAGATCGTAGTGATGTAGATAGGATTTGTCCCTCCCACATAATGGGGGTAAATATCCACGGCCACTCGAGGGATGAGGCTTATTGAATGTCTGGCCAGACTCATATAAATTAATATAGAGATATTAATGTTATCTGCAAGCATAAGCATATTCCCAGGATCGAGGAACTATGGATTGGATATACGAGTGTGACTATTTATGTCTCGTGTCCAATCCGGATATGGAGACAAAGGGATAATGCAATATGATATATTGGGCACAAAGGTTTGTCGGGATCACTGACTATTTCTATGGGTTGGGTGGCATGGATGTGTTGCTAGACACCGCTCCATGTTAGTAATAGTTACTACCAACTATATAGAAACCTATGGGGTCACACGTCAAATAGAGTAGAGCTAGATTTGGGATTAATTAATATTGATTAATTAATAGAAGGATCATTGTGCAACACCTTGCAAACTTAGTAGGACTAATTTGCAAGGAAGGCAATAGTTCTAGTCCTACTAGAACAAGAAAACTCTAATATGGAAACAACAAGGAGTTGTTGGAGTATATATATAAGAGGCTCTAGCTTCCTTCCCACATGAGTTATTATTAGACATAACACAAAGAGTGGGAGAGAGCAAAAGAGAGAGCAAGACAAAGAGCTAGGGCCGAAACCCTACCCCCCCGTCCGCCCCCTCTACCCGACGGCAAAGAGGAGGCCGCCCCTCCCTCTTGTGCTTTGTTGCTTTGATTTTCTTCCCTCTTCCTCCGGGTTCAAGCTAGCACTTGTTTGAAGGAAGAATCTAGATCTCACCTCTAGACGTGGATCAACCGTAGAGACGAGGACATCATTCTTCGTGTGATCTCACAAATCAAAAGGTACACATCTTCTATGACCTTAATCATGTTATGATGTCTCTTCCTGTGATCCTTGGTGGGCTTTTAGTAGGATTAAATTTTTGTTATTCCGCTGCGTTACCTACGTCAAAAACCAACAGTGGTATCAGAGCCACATGTCGTAGAGGATAACATGATATTATGTGTTTACGATTTCAGTTCATACAACGTATTATTGTTTATTACGCGAAAACTGAAAAATTGGCATAGTAGATGCAAGATTGAATTTGATTCAATCAAACAAGACCTAATTTAACATTGGATGTTAGAATTGGCGAGTTTAATCACATAGGATGTGAATAATTGGGTTCTTGAAAAATTAGGGTTCATGGGCACATGATTGAAAAGGGGTTTTCAATTATGGAAACAAAGTTATGGAAATAATTCCATAAGGAAACAACCTTGCTTGGGATACAAGGAATGAGGAAGGGGACTAGAGCCGAAACCCTAGCCGCCCGCCCCTCCCTTGCACGCAAAGCAAGGCCGCGGGCCTCTAGGCGTGCGGCGGTCCTAGGGTTCGGGCCACTTGTTGGCTTGGGCCCTTTGTACCGTTGTAAAACCCTAGTTACCCAATTTCATTAAAATTAAACAAGCGCGTTAAAAATTGGTTTTAACTGTATTATGTGCTTTATTGCATGGTGGATGGATATGGCCTACGATTGTGGATGTTTATTGTTTTGTGGTTTGGTTTACGGCCTGCGAGCTGATCAAATTAATGTAATAATTAATTAAGTTTTACGGCCTGCGAGTCGTTCTTTTTCTCCTCGACATGTGAGGCTTTTGTTATTTATTTATTCTAGATGTTAGGCTAGAATTAGAAGTATTTAGATGATAGCCAAGAACATGGAGAAGAAGACCGGAGAACCAAAGGAGCCAAAAGACATCCCTAGGCGCGCAGCTATGGTGGAGCACATGGAGATGAGCTCGGCACTTTAGGGTAATTATACATTATCATTGGCTTGATAATATCATTAGTCTAGGGGCCATATCCATGCCATGTTTTTTTATTTTGTGGATGTTTATTATTCATGCCTTGTTATTTACTTTGTGTGTATGACGCTACAAGCAAAAACGATAACAAGATAATAATAAACAAGGTTGGTCTTTTATTGTGGATGGCCCAATCCAAATAAGTAGACCATGTTGATAAGATCAACCAAACAACTTAAAAGAAATCCCTCAATTAAATATTGCGTTTTGCCTTCTCTTGCCAAAACACCCTTCATGATCATGGCCTATTAAAATTCGGGCTTGCCAAAGCAAGGCGATTTTAATTTTTCATGATGTGTTGCGGACAACGCAAGCTAGTAATGCGTGTATGTTGAAAGCAAGAGGTTGGACGCAACTAGGCAAGAGTCAATTGGATTGATGAGCTTAGAGGCATGACAATTAGGAGTTATCCAATTGGATAAAGACTAAAAGGAATTTATTCACCTAATTGGACCAAGAGTTGCATGGGATGCAATTGGAATGGTTCCTACCTAAATAACCAATTCTTGGGTGAGAAGAAGTGAAAAAGGGATCTTGGACCCACTAGAAAGTATAAAGATATTTTCCGCTTTAATAGTGAGGGCTATTAATCCGAGAAAAATAGTGGGAGCTATATTTAATGATCTAGCCATTGTTAAATATAGTTAAATTGTTCAAAATACTAAATTGCATATTTCTCGTTTTGTAGAATTCCAAATGGCAAATAACAACGCATCGAGTTCATCCCTACGATCTGTCCTTGAGAAGGATAAATTGTCTGGAACAAATTTCCTTGACTGGTACAGAAACTTGAGGATTGTCCTCAAGCAAGAAAAGAAGCTGTACGTCTTGGACACTCCAATTCCAGACCCACCACAAGATGAGTCTCTACTAGCGGAAGTAAGGGCACGTCAGAAACATATTGATGATTCTAATGACGTGACTTGCCTCATGCTTTGCACCATGACTGGTGAGCTTCAGAAGCAACACGAGAACATGGAAGCCTATGATATGATCAGACACTTGAAACAATTATTTCAGGAACAGGCAAGGCATGAGCGCTATGAGGTGTCTAAAGCGTTGTTCAAAAGCAGTCTTGCAGAAGGGAATCCAGTAGGCCCTCATGTACTCCGAATGATCGGGTACATAGAGAACCTTGAGAGACTGGGGTTCCCACTCGGCCAGGACTTGGCGACTGATCTCGTCTTGCAATCGTTGCCTGACAGTTATAATCAGTTCATTATGAACTATAATATGAATGAGATCAACAAGTCTTTGCCAGACCTATTGAACATGCTAAAGACAGCTGAGCAAAGCATCAATAAAGGCAAGGGCAAGGCCATAATGATGGTACACAAGAAGAAGGGAAAGTCAGTTGCATCTACTTCAAAAGGAAAACGCAAGAAAGTTGCGAAATCCAAGGAAGCCCTAAAGCCTAGTGGAGGCGTGGCTAAAGGTGAATGTCACTACTGCAGCCAGCCGGGTCACTGGAGGAGGAATTGCCCTAAATATCTGGAGGATAAGAAGCTTGGAATAGTGATTCCACCACCACCAGGTATTTATGTTATAGACGTCAATCTCTCTATTTCATCATCCTGGGTATTAGATACCGGATGTGGTTCTCACATTTGTCGTAATGTGCAGGATTTGAAAAGAAGTAGAAGATTGCGAAAAGGGGAGATAGACTTGCGCGTCGGGAATGGAGCAAAGGATGCTGCATTAGCTGTAGGCGTTTATGAGCTATCTTTGCCTTCTGGACTTACTTTAGAATTAGACAATTGCTTTTATGTGCCTGCTATGAGCAGAAACATTATTTCCGTTTCTTGTTTGGACGAGAAATGTTTTTCTATTTCAATAAAGGACAAGTGTTGCTCCATTTATTTTGATAGTATGCACTATTGTAGTGCGCATTTGTCTAATGGATTGTATATCCTTGATCTAAATAATCCAATCTATAATATAAATACTAAAAGGATTAAAACTAATGATTTAAATCCTACATATCTATGGTACTGTCGTTTAGGCCATATAAAACAGAAACGCATATCTAGACTCCATAAGGATGGACTTCTAGACTCATTTGATTTGGAATCATATGAGACATGTGAATCTTGTTTATTAGGAAAAATGACAAAGTCCCCTTTCAATAAGAAAGGAGAGCGGACTAGTGAGTTATTGGCACTCATACATACTGATGTATGCGGACCCTTCCCCACACCTGCCAGAGGTGGTTATACCTACTTCATCACATTTACTGATGATTTCAGTAGATATGGATTTGTATACCTTATGAAGGCCAAATCTGAATCCTTTGAATTGTTCAAGGAATTCAAGAATGAAGTAGAGAAGCAACTTGGCAAGAGTATTAAAGCCCTACGATTGGATCGTGGAGGAGAATACTTAAGTCAAGAGTTTGATGAGTATCTTAGAGAGTGTGGGATAGTATCCCAGCTCACTCCACCCAGAACACCACAATGGAATGGTGTATCTGAGAGGAGGAATCGCACTCTATTAGATATGGTGCGATCTATGATGTCTCAAACAGATCTTCCGATATCCTTTTGGAGACATGCTCTAATGACGGCAGCTTTTACCACTAACCTTGTTCCATCCAAATCAGTCATGAAGACGCCATATGAGATATGGACTGGGTGGCGTCCCATAGTGTCGTTTATGAAGATTTGGGGCTGCGACGTCTATGTAAAGAGTTTACAAACAGACAAGCTCGGGCCTAAAGCGGATAAGGGTAAGTTTGTGGGATATCCTAAAGAGACTAAAGGATATTATTTCTATAACCCTACCGAGAACAAAGTGTTTGTTGCTCGGACCGGCGTGTTTCTAGAAAGAGAGTTAGTCTCTAAAGAAGCAAGTGGGAGGGTTGCAGAACTTGAAGAAATTCATGAACCACAAACCACTGAACCAATAATATAACATGAACAGGAACCACAAGAAGTTGTGGAAGAGCCTGTTCAGGTAACACAGGAACTCCGTAGATCAGGAAGAGTGCGTCATGAGCCAGAGAGGTATGGACTTCTCGTGACTGAGCCCAATGACATACCACTCATGGATGATGAGCCTGCAAACTATGGAGAAGCCATGAGTGGCCCAGACTCTAAGAAGTGGCTAGAAGCCATGAGATCCGAAATGGATTCCATGTACACCAACAAAGTATGGACTTTGGTGGAACCACCCGAAGGGGCTCGACCCATAGGGTGCAAGTGGGTCTTCAAGAAGAAGACCGACATGGATGGCAAAGTAGTTGCCTATAAGGGGCGATTGGTGGCCAAAGGTTATAGACAAATTCATGGTATTGACTATGATGAGACCTTTTCACCAGTCGCCATGACTAAATCCATTCGAATCTTACTTGCTATTGCAGCATACTACGAATATGATATTTGGAAAATGGATGTCAAAACAGCGTTCCTCTATGGGAACCTCCTTGAGGATGTGTACATGACACAACAAGAGGGTTTTGAGGATCCAGAGAATGCCAATAAAGTCTGTAAGCTGCAAAGGTCCATTTATGGATTAAAGCAAGCTTCTAGGAGCTGGAATCGACGTTTTGATGACGCAGTCAAAGAGTTTGGCTTCATCAAGAACGAAGATGAGCCTTGTGTTTACAAGAAGGTTAGTGGGAGCTCTATAGTATTTCTGGTCTTGTATGTGGATGACATACTAATCATTGGCAATGATATTCCTACTCTGCAATCTGTTAAAGATTGGCTAGGAAAGTGCTTTGCGATGAAAGACTTAGGAGATGCAGCCTATATACTTGGTATAAAGATCTATAGAGATAGATCTAAAAGGTTGCTTGGCCTAAGTCAGAGTACATATATTGACAAGGTGTTGAAAAGGTTCAACATGCAAGATTCCAAGAAGGGATTCTTGCCCATGTCACATGGAGTCACTCTTTCCAAGAATGACTGTCCCTCCAACGAGATGGAGAAGGACCGCATGAGCAGGATACCCTATGCTTCGGCCATAGGATCCATCATGTACGCCATGCTATGTACTAGACCAGACGTATCATACGCGTTGAGTATGGTGAGCAGATATCAGTCCAATCCGGGTGAGAGTCACTGGATTGCTGTCAAGAACATCCTAAAGTACTTGAGAAGAACTAAGGATGTATTCTTGATATTTGGAGGAATGGAAGAGCTAAGTGTAAAGGGTTACACTGACGCAAGCTTCCAAACCGACAAGGATGATTACAGATCGCAGTCTGGATACGTGTTTTGCCTGAATGGAGGAGCTGTGAGCTGGAAGAGTTCCAAGCAAGGCATAGTTGCTGATTCTACAACAGAAGCTGAGTACATTGCTGCTGCGGAAGCGGCAAAAGAGGCAGTATGGATAAAGAAGTTTATCGCTGAGCTCGGTGTGGTCCCTAGCATAGTGGATCCCATAGAGTTGTACTGTGACAACTCTGGGGCAATCGCACAGACAAAGGAACCAAGATCGCACCAAAAGTCAAAGCATGTACTTAGGAGATTCCATCTTATTCGTGATATGATCGATCGAGGAGATGTGAAGATGTGCAAGATTCCGACGGATGACAACGTGTCAGATCCGCTCACGAAACCTCTTGCGCAGCGAAAGCATGAAGGGCACGCCAGATCTATAGGCATACGAGATGCGCCAGATTGGCTCTAGTGCAAGTGGGAGACTGTTGGAATAGATGCCCTAGAGGCAATCGTAGATTTAGTATGAACAATGTTTTGGCTAGAATATTCATTTATTATTTATGGCGATATTTAATATAATGAAGTCCTTAGATAAATTGTGTTATTTATCTTAAATATCCCTAGTCCATTATATTGATTAATAGGACAACCAAATATAGACTAGTATGTGGGTAGATTGATATGGGGATATCAAGTCTAACACATGGGTATGTATTAGGAGTAATGGCATACTGGATTGACCCACGACGAAGAGGATACATTAGATTATGTGATGTGAAAATCGCTTTTCGTAGTGCTAATATTATTGCAATCCTTGGACTTGAAGTCACTAGATACTCTAGTTGTGAAATATTGCGCTTTGATGTTATCAAACGTTACACCGTAACTGGGTAATCATAAAGGTGGCTATCGGGCGTGATAGGAAGCAAGCTTAGAGATCGTAGTGATGTAGATAGGATTTGTCCCTCCCATATAATGGGGGTAAATATCCACGGCCACTCGAGGGATGAGGCTTATTGAATGTCTGGCCAGACTCAGATAAATTAATATAGAGATATTAATGTTATCTGCAAGCATAAGCATATTCCCAGGATCGAGGAACTATGGATTGGATATACGAGTGTGACTATTTATGTCTCGTGTCCAATCCGGATATGGAGACAAAGGGATAATGCAATATGATATATTGGGAACAAAGGTTTGTCGGGATCACTGACTATTTCTATGGGTTGGGTGGCATGGATGTGTTGCTAGACACCAATCCATGTTAGTAATAGTTACTACCAACTATATAGAAACCTATGGGGTCACACGTCAAATAGAGTAGAGCTAGATTTGGGATTAATTAATATAGATTAATTAATAGAAGGATCATTGTGCAACACCTTGCAAACTTAGTAGGACTAATTTGCAAGGAAGGGAATAGTTCTAGTCCTACTAGAACAAGAAAACTCTAATATGGAAACAACAAGGAGTTGTTGGAGTATATATATAAGAGGCTCTAGCTTCCTTCCCACATGAGTTATTATTAGACATAACACAAAGAGTGGGAGAGAGCAAAAGAGAGAGCAAGACAAAGAGCTAGGGCCGAAACCCTACCCCCCGTCCGCCCCCTCTACCCGACGGCAAAGAGGAGGCCGCCCCTCCCTCTTGTGCTTTGTTGCTTTGATCTTCTTCCCTCTTCCTTCGGGTTCAAGCTAGCACTTGTTTGAAGGAAGAATCTAGATCTCACCTTTAGACGTGGATCAACCGTAGAGACGAGGACATCATTCTTCGTGTGATCTCACAAATCAAAAGGTACACATCTTCTATGACCTTAATCATGTTATGATGTCTCTTCCTGTGATCCTTGGTGGGCTTTGAGTAGGATTAAATTTTTGTTATTCCGCTGCGTTACCTACGTCAAAACCCAACAACCCCCTCGAGTGCAGTCGTAACCATCAAACACAACCTCGCACCCCGGAGTAAGTGGAAATCAAGATGACACCTGAGAATCTACAAGGTCCCTCGAGAATGCAATATATCCATCCTTTTGATTCTAAGTTGTCATTGCTTCATTTGAGTTAGTCACACCACCGTCGAAATATAATCCCCTTCATAAATGGACGTCCAAAATTTATACAGGTATTCCGGGATATCATTTAGGATGTCACCCAGAATATTACCTACGAATTCACTTGTTTGGGTACGGTAATTTAATCCGGTCACACTGGGTATGACTTGGTTTCGTGAAGAGTCCCTGTTGCAGAATTTGTGAAGAGCTACACTTGGTAAAAGTGCGCGCATGTCTCTGAACTCGCGGATGCAACACTTCTTTCAGGGAAAGAGTGTGCGGCGTCTCTGAACTATAAGAGCGACATCTCTTTCAAGGAAAGGACGAGCAATGCCTCTGAATTATGGAAACAACACTTCTTTCAGAGAAAGAGCATGCGATGTCTCTGAACTGTAAGAGCGACATCTCTTTCAGAGAAAGGATGCGCAATGCCTCTTAAAAAGTAAAATCAACACATCTTTCAGTGAAAGAGTGTGCAATGTCTCTGAACTATAAAAGCGACATCTCTTTCAGAGAAAGGATGCGCGATGCCTCTGAACAGTGAGCGCAACACTTAATTAATAGTGTGCGGTGCCTCTGAACGGTATGTGCAACACTTAATTTAAAGTGTGCGGTGCCTCTGAACGGTATGTGCAACACTTAATTAAAAGTGTGCGGTGCCTCTGAACGGTAAGTACAACACTTAGTTAAGGATGCGCGATGCCTCTGAATTATAAAACAACACTTCATTAAAAGTGTGCGGTGTCTCTGAACTCATAAATGCAACACTTCGCGAAGTGTGCAATGTCTCTGAACTGGAAGAATGACGATACTTTATTAAAAGTATGTCATGGAGGCTCTCCGACGCGAATCTAGAAAGGAGGGAGGCTCAGTCGCCTAACCAGACACGAACGGAGGCTCGGCCGCCTAAACAAACGAAGAGGGAGGCTCGGTCGCCTAACCGAACAAGGAGGGAGGCTCGGCCGCCTAACCAAACAAGGAGGGAGGCTCGGTCGCCTAACCAGACAAGGACGGAGGCTCAGTCGCCTAACGGGACGGGGACGAAGGCTCGGTTGCCTTGAAGAGCTCAAGTTGAATTCTTCCTAATGACTCTGTACTTGCTTCATGAGGAGACACAACACATGCAGAGTTTCGCATGCATGCTACTGTGGGAAGAGGATTCACACCTGTGCAGAGCATTGAAGGAAAATAAAAGAATGTAAGAAAATAACAACAAATCATAATGGAAAAAAAATATATTTTTTTGGTTGCTTTTGCTGACACCCTTCGAACCAAGTATCAAATTATCAAACAATAACAAGTCCATCAAAAGATGGGCTGCTGGACAAGTCGTTTAAGAAAAGAACAAGGTGAAAAGCTGGGAATAACGAGCGGAAGAGGCTAGTTGTCAGAGCCGTAGTCTCAATGTAATTGATGCTCTATCACGCTAGAAGCTGGACTCTATCGTGCTTCTCATTCGACGAGAAGAAATAGTCAATTGATGATAGCAGAAACAGCAGCCGTAGACGTTAATCGGCATGCCAAAATCGTAACCAAGAAGTGTTGTCAAGGGGCTGAAATAGAAAAACCATTGCACCCCAACCGACTCCTACTCCCCTAGGCGGGATAAGATCCTGTACGAAGAAGAAAAGGATTAGTAAGGAACATTAAAGAAGAATAAAAGACACCATAAAAAGAAAAATAAGTTACCTTATGTTTAATCTCCTAGCAAGGTAAACACAAGAAGAAGCCAAGACTTTGTCTTCATACGTTAGATTGTGGTAACTCATATCACTGTTGAGGTGATGAATCCTTCTGTAACGTGCTATGTTCTCCTTCGATATTGCGAGCCTCATGTTGTTCTATCCGAAACGGCGTCAGAGAAAGCACGGTAAAAACAAAAGAAATTTAGAAGAAGAAGCTGAGTGTTGTGCGGCCTGGGTGTGTTGCTTAAATGTTTCTGAATGCAGATCTTGTGAAGTCGCTGCCCTTTTTATACTAAGGCCTCGTTTGGGTAGAAGATATGGTATGCAGGGATAAGGCTTATGCTGGGATATGAGTAAAGATATGAATACTGCCAGATAAGCCCTGATAAGATATGCTGGATGTCTGTGTTTGGGTGCTGTCGGATATGATGCAGGGTATGAAGCATGGTATGTGCCAAAATGACCGTAACACCCTAGGTGCTGTTAGTTTGTATAAAAGATTTTATATTTCAAATTAATGAGGAAAAATGTATACAAAATGTATCGGTATTTATGCTTTTGAATTTTCATACTCTTTTTTCTACACAATAGTTATGTTGTCAAAATGTATACAAAATGTATATTAATACGCAAAATAAACTTGTAGTAACATGCAAACATAACATATATTCATGGATAAAACATGGTCATAGCTTAATATGGAGTATAAATTAATAGTACTTATTGGCATATTGGCATGGTGTTACAAAACCTACAATAAACAAGTTAAATTAAACGAACGAAATTTCAACAAGCACGGTAAAATGTCTTCATATTTATCTCAACCATACATACTCAAATAAAGTTATGCAATCCCAAATAGTAGTTATCAAACCAATGAGGACCTCCTCCAAAATAAATGTACCAAAACGTTGAGCTAGTTCACATAGTTATGCAATCCCAAAATAAAGTTATCTATGTAAGGAATCATAGTTCACATAGTTTGTGGGGGTATTTTTGTCAACCTACTAACATCCTAATATGCTATATTTTCTTATCCGAGCTTATACCTCCATGTTGGTGGTATAAAATTTCTTCATTAAAAGCTCCATCCACATAAGGCAACATAACTTATCCCCTCTCTTATCCGGCACCCAAACACTTGATAAGACAAGAGAGGGTATAAGTTATCTTATGCTCCCTCCTTATCCTTTACCCAAACAAGGCCTAAGTGTATGAGGTAGCTAAGAAGGTTCCAGTAGTACTCATACAAAGGAAGACAAATCTTTTGTGAGGTAACAAAGGAAGAAAATCTCCTGTTTATAGAAACATTGAATATGTTTCAAAAACAATTATGGATCCTCCTTTGTAGAGAACACAGTTTCCTTTCTCTGTCTCACGTCACTTGTTTTGCAAAAAGGGTAGGTGTGGACTTTTCCTAAAAAACACAAAACGGGAATGGTTTTGACAAAGAAAAATGTGCTCTGGCCATTTGGGTGCTCTGGTCATAAGATAGTAAAAGAAAAGAGAAGTCCAATGGTAATGTCCAGCGTGTGTACTTTATCAATTCCGAATGTTTCTCAAACATTTCAATCTCAATCAAAAAAAAAAAAGAGCCAGAAGCATAACGCTGATAGGCTGTTTAAGTTCCTTGAAGGCAAAGACAACTATAAGTTCATCTCTCCTGGACTTATGTTTCGCAAGTTGAGATCAATAAATCAAAATATATATTTTTTTATCAAGACTCGTCCACCAACAAGCTCAAGAACCGGCGTACTAGTCTCGAGGGGGCATTTGTAGACACGCAAAATTTGTGGCTAATCAAATAGTGCCACGTGTCTATTATATCGCCTAATTAAGTGGGGGGATCAAATAGCACTCGCTGTCAAACTGCTGCCCTTAAGCATTAATTAATTAATGGAAGACTAAATTGTGAATGAGACCAAACTTATTTGCAAGCAAGGACTGCTTATGGCGATGCCACGTCACTACATGACATGGCTATAAGTCAACAAGTAAGGGCAATCACATTGCGCCACTTGTCAAAATGATGAAGCCATCAAGACTAGCAATCTCGGCCAATCGTATTGTGCCACTTGTCGAGTTGATGCAGAAAATAAACAAATAAATACTATTATTTATTTTCTAC
Source organism: Linanthus parryae (assembly GCA_023055425.1). Lineage (NCBI taxonomy): Eukaryota > Viridiplantae > Streptophyta > Magnoliopsida > Ericales > Polemoniaceae > Linanthus > Linanthus parryae. The sequence goes on from JALGPY010000003.1 coordinate 4,451,064, forward strand.
CTTTGCTAGCAAGTCGGCCCATGCCTATATAAAGGGGCCATCCCTAGGCATATGAGACACAATTACATCTTGCAAGAAGGAGAGAGCTCTGAAGATCAAGCTGCTGAAGCCCTGACGAGTTCATCCATAATCAAGATCATATTCAAGCCCTTCGAAGTTCTTCATTAAGTTATTCGAAGATCATCGTCAAGTTCTTCAAGCCGTTGAAGATCTCCATCCGCGTTCTTCAAGACACTCAAAGATCTTCAAGCCGTTCTTCGTGTTCTTCAAGGCGTTCATCCAGTTCTTCATCAACATCGAAGACATTCACCCGTCCGATCCGAGATCAAGCCTCTAAAGCCCTCGCTCGACGTTTGTATTCTTCGAGACCTTCATCGCATTCTTTGTCGAAATCGAAGACGCTCATCTGTTCGATCCGAGATCAAGCTGCGAAGCCCTCGTTCGAAATTCAAGGAGAAGAATCAGGGGATAGTAATTTCTGTTTAGAGAATTATATAACAGAGATTGTAATCCGCTATATTTAAATCATCAATAAAATATATTTGACACGAAATTTCTTGCTTTTGTTTCCATTAGCATAAATTTGTGTGTACACATATTTCTACTTTTGGTTATGGATTGTCTTTTTAACCCTGAACCGAGATCCCGGGTCGTTTCAAGGTCGGCTCCCTCACACAAGCGACTGCCTTTGTATAACCTGGATAGTCTAGGTTAGGCAGAAGATGAGACATAATCCTGATAAGAGCTAGAAGCCTATGATATGATATGAGACGACTATCATATGAGGCATGTGGCCTATGATATGAGCTAGACATCTATCATCAGAGCAAGACGCCTGTCAGACGGATTTAATTTTCGCATTGGAATAAATTTCGAGAAGTGATTGATTTATGGCCATTCGAACATGGTTCATACCCCCAAAAACCAAGTATAGTATGCGTAGAGAAAGCCAGGTGCGAGAACTGATTTCTGTGAGCAATCGTGTGACATTTCAGTACTCAGCTTAGTGGCCAAAGGGGCTACTGGACTAAGATCTACATAGTGGTCCTTATTGGATAAGACATGCGCTCTGATCAGAGTTCAAACACTATGACATTTATTTTCCCAAAATAATGCGTGCCAATGAGTGACATGAGGTGGCGAATAGAACTAGTCCATGAAATTCCTCCCCGTGTGAGCCTAGTCGATCATATAAAGATGATTGACACTGTATACCCTTAATAGTTTTATCTGTGTCGTGGAGAGACGGGTTGGTGGTGCTACTTTGGCGTTACACCTTACGGCTATGAATGATTCACCCTTCTGGACACTGCTAGGAAAGCAGCTGAGCCGAATCTAAGCGACACATGGATGAAAGGAAGATTCTCATTGCATCACTCTTTTTTATTTTCATTGGGCCCACCTGGAAGACCCATTGGTGTCATGCAGGATATGAATATAATAAAGGAGATGTGGGCACAACCTATGGGACTAGGCAGGTGTCCGAGTGAATCTAGGGGATACTAGAGTTATACGATTGCATTGTTTTTCCAAAAGGGTTGAGTACGCCTGCTGCTAGCTCATCTCGTATGAGTTTAGAGTATGGATCTACTTAAATTCAATTACTCTCAGCAGTCACACGCCAAGTCCATAAAACATTTGGTAGATGATAATAGTTGGAGATTGAGAAAGACTAGCTGAAATGTATGTGCAGCCCCACTGTGCGAGTAGGAGATGTTAGAAAATTACTAGTTGCACCCATATGGGTTTGCATATGTAATTAATCATAACCTTATGGGGTTAACTGCAGTAAGACACAAAACCTAAGGGTTTTGTAGCAAAGGCGCAAACCCTAAGGGGTTACTTGCAAACAAGCTAGAAATTTTGCCTATATAAGGAGACAGCCTCGTACTGAATAAGTCAGTAGTAGTAATGCTTAATACAGAAAACTGTAGATATCAGGTGCTGATCAGGTTCAGTTTTAGGAAACCTAGCCTTTCTCGCTAACTAGCCTCCATTGGTGGAACGTGGTGTGAACAAGATGTTTTGTCCTAGTGATTCGAGCCAGACTGTCTGGAGCAAGACATTGGTACGTGAAAGAAAGCAAACAACGATCATCCACTGCGCTAGGATCTTAGGCGAAAAGGTAACACATGAATCTTACGCTTTAATTCATGGTGTAGATCTATATGTGATTAGATCATGCTAGTCACATATATCTGTTTCAAAGTCATTAATTTACATCTGTAGTTGTTAATGCCCTAACTTGATTTTGAAGCACCGATGTAGACTACTCGAGATGTGCAGATCATGATCAAGAATGCAAGATGGCAAGGAACATGACAGGCCGACTCAAATTACAACTCCCGATAGGCAAGCATGTTCCAAATGGATCAATACACAAAATCAGAGGATGAGTTTTCTTGAAAATGTGGTGATTATGTTAAAACGGAACGAAAGAGTGATGAAATGAATAACAAGCAAGAACAATATCGCACAAGATATAACGTGGTTCATTAGTTTTGAGACTAGCTGCATCCACAATCAAACAATTTATTGATGAGAGAACCCAATTACAATTAACCACTCCTCAAATCGACGACCATGGGTACCTATTTATACATATAGATTGACTTGAGCTCTAAGAAACAAAAAAGATGGCTTCCAAAAAAGGGATTAAAAAACAATCCGTTCGACTCTGCCCCGTGCCATTCGTACGAATGCCGACCCATTCGTAGGAATGCAGGTCATATCCATTCGTGCGAATGACCAGTAACTTCTTCCCCCATTGTTTACCCCAATGCTTGGATGCTTCGCCAATTCTGAAGCGGGTTTTAGGATCACTTTCATAACAGATTACTTGCTGGCTGATTTGGAAAACTAGGAACAATCATGTCTTCTACAAAGGCCAAGTAAATCCCACAGTTGCTGAGGCAATTTATAAGTTAATAGCTTTTTACTCCCAAGGTTGAAGCAAAGAGGGAATGCTAAGCGGTGAAGGGAAAAAGAGTGAAGCCTATGCATAAACTGAATTTTGGCAGATACCAAATTAGGATACCTTAAGTACAATTTTGATGCCTATTGGATAAAGGAAATTAAATGCATGTCAGCTGGGTGGATTGTTAGAAACAGCTTAGATGATATGCTTCAGGGAGGATGGATGAAAGACTTGGCCTTCTTTGCTATGGGAGCAGAAGCAAAAGCTTTGTGAGCTGAGGTGAATGATACGAGGAGCTTCAGGGAGGATGGATGAAAGACTTGGCCTTCTTTGCTATGGGAGCAGAAGCAAAAGCTTTGTGAGCTGAGGTGAATGATATGAGGAACCAAAGTGAAGTGATGATTTTTCAAGGTGATTTGCAAACATCTGAGCAGTCTTGCCCAAGGTAAATAATAAGATCATTGGAGTCCATTTTCAATTCCAAATGATGCATGAGATTTGGCACCAAGTGGGATGAAGTTCAAATGGGCTAGGAGGTGTTAGGGTTTACCTAACTTTGTAGAAATTCGAGAAGTCACGGTCTCCACACGAACACGAAAAAAAAAATTAACAAAACTTTGATTTGCTGATTGATGATGAAAAAATTGCGAATATAACTGTTAAATATAAAAAAGACTAAACCCTAACCTAAGTGGTTCGACTTTATGGGCCGGGAAAGAAATGACAAGAAAATCCGGTTTATGACTAAGACGTAATTAAATTAATAAAACGTAGAGACGTACTACTATTTAACACAAGTACTTCTGATCGCAGTCGCACTTGGGACCGCATAAGTACTTCTGATCGCAGTTTAACACAATCCATCCTCTGTCGTTCCTATTGCTCAGCAATAGTCAGCCGCTTCATTGGTGGCGTGTCTGCAACTGGCGGAGCTTTAAACTGTACCATCACGTTAATGCTAGCAGTGACTAGATATGACATGTCATGCGATTGCTTGGATTTTTGATAAGTATCCATGGTAGACACAGTGATGGAGATTGATGCCTCTAATTCTCGTTCTAGGGAAAAAACAGTATCAAGCGACGTCGGGTTTCAGAACACGAGCTCGCATCCTAGCGGTTGTTAAGACTGGACGCAAACATCGAAATCAATTGCGTATCTGATATGGGTCAAATATTATTCAGCAACTTTTCAAATTCGTCTTGGGAAGCCAGATCAGTAGTTTGTTGTCGTAAATTTTATAATTGACCAAAATAATCTTGATAAATTGTAACAATCCGAGCGAATTACTGTCCCAACAACTTTTTTACCCGTACCATCAAATAAAAATGCTTAAGCCTTGAAGGTGCTAGTAGTAATCCACATGGTGTACAATATACCACACATCTCATCCACAATATCTCGATGTGGGACGAGATATTAAAATCCCCCCACCTTATTTACTCGACGTCCTTGTCGAGACTGCCCAGTCGCGTTTCCCTTGGCTGGCGGCGCACCGCCACAGAGCCCTTGTGGGACCAGAGTCGACTCTGATACCATTTGTAACTATCCGAGCGGATTATTGTCCCAACAACTTCTTTACCCGTACCACCGGATAAAAATGCTCAAGCCTTGAAGGTGCTAGTGGTAATCCACATGGTGTACAAAATACCACACATCTCATTTACAATATCTCGATGTGGGACGAGAAATTACATAAATATTAGGCTTAATTACTTAATGCATACCCCCAGTGTACTGAAACTAACACATTGCAACCTCCAGTTTAAAATAGGCCTATTGCATCCTCCATTTGCATTAAATCATAGTTATTGAATCTTATAACATATTCCTTCCAATAACCATCTACTTAAGGAGAGTATATTTGTGAATAAAAAAATAATAAATTTACATTGAATATAAAAAATGTAGAAGAAATCTGTAAGAGATAAGAAGAATAAGTCAGTCGTGATCCGTATCCCCCCTCCAAATCTTTCAAGAACCTACCACTGCAATCTCTCACTGGGCATCCTTCCCTTACCTCATCTCTCCTCTCTCATCATTTGTTCTCTTTCTCCTTGTCTCTCTCCATCTGCTCTTCTCTCTCATTATCCATCAACTTTTTGACCATATCATCCCACGTCTGTATGGAACCAGGCTCGAAGACTCTGTACCTTTTATATGCGAATTTCGCCAATCTTTTGAGAAACTCACACATCCCGAATTTTTTGTCTACGTCGTAATGTCCCAGTAGGTCGATGAATCACATGACAAGTTCGTGCGCATTCCCGGTAGCCTCATCGAACTTCTCAAATTTGGGTGTCTTTTATCCCACATGGTTGTACATTTTTGATATTTTCATAGGGATTGGAGGTGGGCACTCGATGTTTGGAATCGCGGAGAGGTCAGGTTTTTGGCTGGCTATGATGTTGTCCATCTTTAGTTCCAGTGCGGCTAAGGTTTGCACGAACAAGTCTGGAGGGAGTTCCTTTGCGGGGTTGCCCGAGGCCTTTGGCCGGCTAAGACTCCAATGTATGGATATGAGGGATGGTAGGGCGGGACTTCTTGGCTTTATATGTTTGCGACCATGGGAGTCCCAACAGCGTAGCTTCGTCCATGGATTGCTTTAATTGGGAGATTTTGTTATTCATATTGTTGTTTAGGTTTTGGAAGGCTTCCAAGAGAAGGGCCTTTATGTTTTGACGGTATGATCCTCTGGCTGTCGAGAGATGGAGAGGATCTGAGATGGAGTACCGTCAGGAGTTGTGTTTTCAGGGTTGCCAGAGGCCTTGAGATCCGATATGATCTGAGTTTTTTCCGTTTGTGATTGGTTATATCTCTTTCACGTCGGGTTCGCCAAAATGTTAATGAGGGAAATGGACAGAGGGTGTCGTAGACTATCGGATAGTGTTCGGATCATAACGGATCAAAGCTAACAACCTTCTAGCATGAACCCAGATCAATCGGAAAGAAGGGAGAGATAAAGGGAAGGAGTGGAAATAAGTAGTGCTGTACTATGGAAGGGGAAAAGACAACTTGTGGCAGCTATTTGACAATTCATTACAAGGGCATCCGTGTATGGAATAATCAGAGTATACCACCGTAAGGGACCAGTGTACTGTAAATGGCAGAAACTACAATCCTATTTATACTAGTCTGGCTCGGGCAACCAATGGGAAACACGTGGGCGTACGGCGGCCCACAACCCATTATGCTGGTGGCTAAATCCATGGAGGATTGTCACGAATGACATCAAACCTAGCATAAATGAAGACAGTTGGACAAATCGGCTTCGTGAGTACAATATTGGTCGTATACGGGACAACAACCACATGCGACGACCTTATCCCAGCCTCCATACATCTAGAACCCCCGACTCCCGTGTGGAATGATAGGCGCGAGCGGCCCTGTCTCGTGGTCTCTGATCATGGCGGGCATGCTCAAGTGCTTATAGAACACGGAGGTGCTGAAACATGTAAGCAGCTGATGGGTCCACGTGGCAACGGACTGATAGCTCATTTGACTGTCTAGAAAATGCTATATAAGTCACTCCAAATATAATATTGATAGGTTATAGTTATACAAATCTAACAATTATGATTAACCCTACTGTCTGTTACACCCTTACACCACCTCAAGTCCGACCCTAATTACAATTCAAGCAAAAAGTTTACATCAAAGCCCGTCCGAATTTCTATATACATGTGCTATGATTCCGGACAGGGCTCGGGTTGGGCAGGTTCAGCCTATCCAAGTTGCATCCCCTACTGTCTGTTACACCCTTACACCACCTCCAGAGTGGTATAAGTTTTTAGGCAAAATATTGAAAAAGTGAGATAAATTAAGGATAAATTGCCCTCATTGCTTAGGCAAAATATCAAAAAACTGTGGGTACATTATATATTTACAGCAAACTGCATGGCATTATATGTTCGAAGAGAATTGACTGTCCTTAATTATTGTTACTCTACTGTAATAAAAACAAAAAAGAACAAATTTTTGCCGACTTGAATGGAGTCGGTGATGAGAGGATCGGTTTGGGTATTGTTTCCAAAACCTTCATGGAGAGTATAATTTTTTCTTGATCCGCACGTTGTACTACTCTATAAATAGTCTGCAGTCTTAACCCTCCTCTTCACTATTTCTCACACAATCATCTCACACAATCAATTACCACAGACAATCTGTTCGATCTCTCCTATATTTTCTCTTTTTCAAGCTCTAGATTTCAAAGCCTGATCAGCGATGAATAACAACACCGCCAAGTTGCTAGTGTCTTTCACCAACGCGGAGGCCTCCAAGCACTACTTCTGTGCGACGAGCCTCGGTGGAGGTGAGGCTGCCCATCTTTGCACCCTTCCCGGTTGTGACAAGAACAAGAGCAGCAGCAACAACAGCCCTTGCACGTGTTATGTGTCGGGTGTTGTCAACGGCGTTCTCTGTTTCAGCAACGGCAAGGACGTTTACGTACTCAATCTGGCCACCAGAGAAATTCTGACTCTGCCGAGGAGCGACGGGTATGAAAAACTTCGCCTCTGTAATGTAAATCTGTCATATTCTGCTTATGCTTTTGGCTTCGACCCCTCGAAGCAAGAGTACAAGGTGTTGCATGTTTTCGGTGTTCCTCAATGTCCCGGCTCTGCCCTGTTGCACAATCAGCAGTGTGAGATCTTTACCATAAGAATCAAGAAACCTGACAGTGAAAAACCAAAAGAGGTCAAAGAAGAGAAGCCTAAGATAGTGAAAAAGGAGGTAAAAAAAGAAGGAAGAAAACACAAGGGAGATAAAAAAGATGAGGAAGAGGAGGAGGAAGAAGAAGACGAAGGCGATGTGTGGAGGAAGGCTGCAAGTTTACCTCCTTGCCCCTACATGTTCCGGGGCCAGGGCGTTTTCGTCAACGGATCGATTTACTGGTTGGGTGTTTCTTCGCCCGGCGAGGATGCAATTGTCTGCTTCGATGTTGAATCTGAGATATTCCGCTCTATTCCCATTCCTTTTACCCTTCCTTACCGGTCGACCTTGTCTCATGTAAGGGGGCGTTTGGCAATCCAGGGTATTGAAAAAACGACAGGATCTAGCCCTACCTTAGGGGTGTGGATTTTGGAGGACATGAAGGAATCAAAGTGGAATAAAAACACCGTTGAGATAGTCGATCCCAAGGTACAAAAGGGGGTTAAATTCCACGTACTCGTCGGAGATGATTCCACAGGGGACATGGTGGTAATGAGGAGTATCCTGCCGGAAAGATACGAAGTTGTTTGCCTATCGGGGAACAAGAACACTGCGGCGGAGAGGACAATAAGTCTGGGAGGGTTGCCTTCATGGGTTGATTTGCAGAGAGGGAACAACCTTAATAATTTCAGAATAGACAATTATGTGGAATCTAGAGTTGATCTAGATCCAATTGTCATAAAGGTTAAGAAGGAGAAGAAACCCTCCAAGGAAGATGGTATTCAAAATCAGAATCCTCCTCGTGCTGTAGCGAGTCAACCTACCAAGAAGACATATTATCAAGGCCGTGGTCAGCGTCAGACTCAACAATTTTCACGGGGGAGTCAATATGTCCAAAACGGTTATGGTCAGGCTCGTGGTGCTCAGAGTCAACAATTTTCACGGGCGACTCAATCTGTCCAAAGGAAATATGATGGCCGTGCGCAGCCTCGTGGCGCTCAGGCTGGTCAGACTCAACAACATGCAAAAGTGAGTCAATCTGTCCAAAATGATAGTCCTAACACGACTAGTGGTGCTCAGGCTGCTCAGCAACCTCCTCTACAAGCAAGTCAACCTACACAGAAGACCCATAATGGCAGTGCCCAGCCTTCCCCTACTCCTCCTCCGCCAGCAACAGCAAGGACCATCAGTTATGGCCGTGCTCAACCGCCTCCTATGAACCACGGTGCTCGTCCAACTTACATCAGGATTGGTGAATTCGATGTACAAGTTTCTTAGAGTTGCAGGTCCTTCACTTGTGATTTTGTTAAAGTTTACCTAGTAGTATTATATTTCTTTTCAGTGTGATGAATTAATGTTCTACTCTGTTGTTGGGATCCAATCTTGCCTCTCGGAAATCCTTTTTCTAGTTCAATAAACAACACAAGCTGAAAATTCAAAATTCATTTGTTTGAACAAACAATTAGCAGGCTATTTATTTCCCCAGTGTTTGAAAACATGACGAGGAACTTGGAAGGAACAGATACTAATGTACTGCGCTTTGTTTTCAATCACTTCAAGACTTGTGGTAACTTGAATAGGACAATGTTCCTCTAATCTGGAACATAGCAAGCTTTAAAAGATAACTAATTGGTAATTCAATAACCATCACTTTACTATACTCATCAGGTGAAGCAACCACATTTTTTTTTTTATTTTTTTGGAAACAAGATACAAAACTACCCAAGTAACTACCATTTTGATGATGCATTGTCCATACGTGAAAGCATCTGAAGTATAAAGATGAAGGGATATAAATTTGAATAGTTCTTTGGGTTTCATTGCCAAAGAAGTTGCATAAACTTGCAAATAAAACTGAGCGAGATGATAACTACTAAGAGCAAAATGCCTACCAATTTGAGGAAGATGATATCGGAACCATTCAGCAATGGACTCAATTCACCAAATGCAGCCACAGCCCGTTGAGAAAACCAACCAATGGCCAAGACTATAATGTTCATATCTTTCCTTGCAATCGTTACAGCTTTAACTTGAAGCCCTAGAACAGAACATGTACCATATCTAAGAAAAACAAAAACAGTACCAGGTCAGTGATCCTTAAATGGGCATGCACTTGTAGAGTAGGGACTCAAAGGAGTATGAACCAGTGTTACCACAATTCACTCGCACCAGTGCAATTGCCAATGGGTTCACGCGTTTCAAAACATGGAACACTAGCTATCCAGAATGCTAAATCGGCGATCCAAATTTTTCAAAATTTTCACCTCAAGTAACTACATAGAAGGGAAAATTAAATTTAGATTTGCTAAGTTACATCCATTTTATAGTTTTTGACTTGAGAATATTGCTTCCACTGAGCAGTTTATACCGGAGTTACCAGAAATCGCTTGACAGGGTGGGATCTGCGATCCAAATCGCGCGATCCCAATTCGGGATCATTCGCAATCTAGATCGCTGATTTTGGCGATCTCTAAAGTTTTCACACATAAACCCAAATATTTTGATATCATTACTCTCTGGCTCATAATTTCACCGACTAAGTCACATCTTTACCCCTACCTTTTCTTATGTATGATGGAAGTTGATACACTCAGTATCGTACCAGTAGCTTTAGAGGCTACGAATCTCACAAAAAACTAAAATAATTGAACAGAAATAAACGAAATAAACAATTCTTATTCTCTCATGAAAAATAAAATTGAACCCTAACACCCTATAAATACTAAACGTTTTAGATAAATACTCTCAAGACCCCTAAACAATGGAAGAAATGCAATAACTAACCCCTACTAACAAAATAATGTAAATAACGTCCTACTAGTGACTACTTAGGCACGTAGTCGTTGAGATACTTTGGCGGAGCACGATTCCGTTCCTCACGACGCAGGGTCGTATCGCTAGTCTTGTCCTCCGGTAGATACGTGCCCGTATTAACTCCCCCCCTGTCGACAATCGCATTGTCCTCAATGCGAAGTCCATCATAGTGATCATTGTCGTCAGAGCCCATATACAAGTACTTGCTGTCGCACGTGTGCTGCCCCTTGACAAATTTTTGACCTTATTTGAAGCACAACCCATTCGCGTACCTTTCCTGGCGCTCGGCAGGAGTCAGCTGGCGACGTGGTGGTGTCGACGCCGCTGCAGTATCCAGTGACGATGCCGGTGACAAAGGGCTAAGAGCTGCGGACGGCATTCGAATCGCCTCTAGCTCACGGGCGAGCGAGAAAGCTTCCGCTAAGGTTTGAGGCTTGCGCAACCCTAATTCGCGTCCCAGTGGTGGCTTGAGACCGGACGAAAAAATAGATATCAAATGCTGATCGGGTACTGCTGTAATTCTGTTCATCAATCGTTCAAACTCGGTCTGAAAAGCAAGAACTGAAGTTTCCTGACGTAACTTTGACAACTCCCCAAAATAATCATGATAAATATGGTTATCAAAGCGAAGTTTGACCTCGTCAACAAAAGCTTGCCAGTTTGCAAAAGAGAAATTATTTTGGCGATACCGAAACCAATCGGCGGCATCACCGTCGAACAATACCCCTACTAACTGTAGTCGATCATCCGGCGGAACGCGATAATACTGAAAATATTTCTCAACTTTAAAAAGCCAATTATGCGGGTCAATACCTGAAAATTTCGGGGCGTCGAAGCGAAGCTTGTGATTACGTGTGTCCGTACCCACCTGAGTGGTCGGACCATTCCCATGACCTGTAGAATGGGTATTACACATATCATTAGTGTGACCCATGAAAGCTTGTGGGCCTGGGTAATTATTTGGTCCAAAATAAGGGGTTGGACCCGTGAGAAGAGGGGTACTGAACCCAGGTGCACTGGCGTGTTGTTGCTGGTTCGAAGGAGGTGGTGCCGACGGAAATTGAGCGGTGGGGAGGGCGTTTTGCTGCTGCTGCTGGGGCATCGATGGAAAGGCGGTGACGGCGTACCCTTGCAGTGCCGCAGATGGCTGGGTCAACGCCTGGATGGCGGCGAGGAGAGAGGTGACCACCGATTGGATCTGGACTTGATTCACAGGGGGTTGTAGCCCACCCTGTGGGTTCGCCGGAGAGTGTACTGGTGCCAGCGAGTTGGGCGCCGTCGGCGGAAGGCGCAGATTGGACGGCCCAACAATGGCGGACTCGAAGTTTTGCAGCGGTTGTGGCAGCGAGAAAAAAGACTGCCGCTGCTGTTGATCGGAAAACAGAGCGGGGCTTGGGGCGACTGGGAACCCTAGCGGGTTTGATGTCGGCGGCCGAAGGTATGAATCAGACGGCTAAAACGTGGTCGCGACCTGAGGCGGCGGAGCAGAGAGGCCCTGATTGTGCTGTGTCGCCGAGACGAGCTGCGGATCGGGGAACAGGGGAGGAAATTGGGTAGTGGAAACTGGGTTCGGTGGGTTCGGCGGTGGTGCAGCGGACACCGGAAGCGAGGGCGGCGCCGGAGCTGAGGAAGACGACTGCAGCAAGGGTTGATCCTCCAACCGGGAGATTCGTTGACCCAAACTGGTTTCCAAAGCCGTGATTCGATCGCTCAAACCATCCTGTTCGTCAGAGTTTGTATTTGCGGCGATCTGGGTTTGCACAGCTGTGATTGCAGCCATGATTGCAGTGAATCGTTCTTCAATGGTAGCAAATCGTCCTTCGATTGTATTGACTCGGTCTTCGATTGTGGGTGTGTTCGTCATGATGAAAGCACCAAATTGATACACTCAGTATCGTACCAGTAGCTTTAGAGGCTACGAATCTCACAAAAAACTAAAATAATTGAACAGAAATAAACGAAATAAACAATTCTTATTCTCTCATGAAAAATAAAATTGAACCCTAACACCCTATAAATACTAAATGTTTTAGATAAATACTCTCAAGACCCCTAAACAATGGAAGAAATGCAATAACTAACCCCTACTAACAAAATAATGTAAATAACGTCCTACTAGTGACTACTTAGGCACGTAGTCGTTGAGATACTTTGGCGGAGCACGATTCCGTTCCTCACGACGCAGGGTCGTATCGCTAGTCTTGTCCTCCGGTAGATACGTGCCCGTATCAGAAGTCCCTACAAATTTTTACCTGATAATAATCCATAGTACCAGGCAAAGCTAACATGAGCATATAGTTCTAACAAATCTCTCCAGAGAACGCTACCCCTGGCGAACTGCATTCGTAGCAGACCGCGAATCACGTTCCCGATCTCGTTCCGCGAACCACAGCGTTCTGCGATCCTGGTAACCTTGGTTTATACTCCATAATTTGCGAAAAATGGTAAAACTCCTATCAAAGAAACCTACGCATGTCGTACCAAACTCTATAGGCTGTGGCGCTTGGCATTCCCGTTCCACGAACCGGAACGATCCGCGTTCCAGTTAACTTCGGTATGGACCACAGAACAAATTAATTAATCAAAACGTGACCACAATTCTAAGCAATCCGAAAAGCCAGAGAAGCCGTATCTTAGAGGCACAGTCATCCTCTCTGATTATCATGTAAAACTTTGTAGATAGAGCCAAAAGCTGGTAGCTTTACAAATTCCATCAGAACAAAGATACTTTCGGATAGTCGAATGTGGGAGCATTATTGTTGGAGAGATGGAGAGGGTTCATTGTTATTCTCTCACAGTTATAAATTACTCTTCTTGACATTTGAGAATAAGACATAACAAATAACAAAGGATACATGGGATAGAGCATATAGCTTACCAGGGCCTGTACACACAATTCTACAGTCAGATGAGTGCTTGTTAGCTTCATGAAAACGAAATACTGAAGATGGAACAAAAGCTAGAACTTACAAATGACGTCTGTGGCAATGGAAATTCCAGAGCATGACTGATTAAGAAAGATTATTCATTGGGATCACGTCTAAAAAATGATGGGATTATGTTGGCATTGAAACTGATGCGCATAAGGTACTGAAGATGCTGAACATGTCACAACCAATAGAACACCACCATAGCAATCTCATTGCTGACATTCAATTTCTGAGAAAGAACCTTACTATCATCGATTCATCGATGATCCACCACCGGAAGAATGCAAGATTGATCAAGGATGATGCAAATGGAGTGGGAAATAAGAGAATCATCAGAACTATCAGTTATGTCTTTTATTGGACTCAACTCTGGTTATGCTTTTCATTCCTAACGCAGCGGGGAAAAAAGGATTGCGAAATAGTCTCCGACATCAAAATGTTGTGCGAATATTCTAATTTTCCACGACCCGAACACATCACTAAGTTAGGTCAGCAAATCATTACACGGGGCATTAACCTCAACTATCTTCTGGAATGTTCAAAGTAAACTGGAAATTTTATTTTCACTGAAGGTCTTAGACTATGTAAAACTGAAACGGAATGTGTACGAGACGAAGCTAGGACGAGACACCTGAACGCAAATTTCAGTAATTGAGGAGACAAAACGCCGGGGGAACAGAAAAAATACGTATATATATATTGATATAAATGATACCTAAATACACACTTATAAATTATTGGACGAAATTGAAGACAATAACTAAAGTTAGTATAAATTAAGATCAATAAAAGAGAACACATTACTCAATAGACAGGTGGATGTAATTGAGAAATTGGAGGTCCTCAAAGTCTTTGAGGTTGTCTAGAAGTTTTGAAAGTATTCAAATTGTTTTATCTCCGTTGAAGTATAAGCAACAAGGTTTTAGTTGGGGTCGGGCTCTGATGCAGGAGCGGATGAACCAGACGAGGCCGAGCTATCAGACGCGACTAATTTGACACTTCTCTATCATGAAATGGAAGTCAAGCACAAAAGAGGAGCAAAATTGTCACTTTTGGTTGCGCCACACTGTTTTGGACGTAACTTGGGCTACAGGGATCATAATGACAATTATAACTTGTGTTCGGAAAGCTCTCGGCGAGGCGGTCACGTATGATCATGGTGAAACCCCATCACGCAAGATTTCAGCCCCTAAAAGGGACATTTGACCAGTCAACGGAAGCTTTGAAGATATTTTTTGCTATTTTTTGTTGTTTTTCTTTTACTTATTTAGACCTCATTTAAAGCCCATTTTGGGTTAAACTTTCACCTGCGTTTTTTTCCAATAAGGCTTATAGTATTGGGTCAATTTTATAATTCTGTTATTTTTGGCAAAATTTGACCTTTTCAGCTATTTTTATCCGGTTTGTGGGTAAATTTTGGTTAGACTTTGATTTTGATTCTTTGTGAATTCTAGAGAGCTTCGTGCCCTAGTTTCTTTGTCCTTTTTCATTGTTGATTTTGCTGTGATCCCTTGCTTGGTTGTTTAACCTGGTGTCAGGTTGGTACCAGAGCTCAGTTCGATGTGGGAGGAGGATCATCATCGGCGATGCCTCGTGGACGTGGACATCAAGCTGGTGAAGACGCTCCCCAACGAGAACGTAGCCTTGAGGACGTGATGGTGATAGAAGATCTGCGGAGGCAGAACCAGGTTCAGCAGCAGCGGATCGAAGAGCTGACGTGGCGCCTAGCGGCGCAAGATCTGGATGATCAGGAAGACTCAGACTGCTACTCAAAGGCGTCGTTCGAGAACCTGTACCACCTCGAACCCTGAGTTCGGGAGTACCGTGGTCGTGACGATCACCGAGGAGGTCTAGGATCCAAGGTCGAGATCCCCAGTTATTCCGGTACCCTTCAGGCTGATGGATTCATCGATTGGCTGAAACAAGTGGATCGGATCTTTAAATACAAGGAGGTTTCTGATCGCGAGAAGGTGAAGTTGGTTGCGATTAAGCTCAAGGGTCGAGCTTCAGCATGGTGGGAGCAATTGCGTCGTTCTCGGGAGAAGCAGGGAAAACCGAAGGTTGCTGATTGGGAGAAGATAAAGAAGAAGATGAAGGCTCACTTTCTTCCCTTCGGTTACAACCAAACCTTATATCAGCGTCTCCACACGTTGCGGCAGAGTACCAAATCAGTGGAAGATTACACTGAGGAGTTCTACCAGTTAATTGCCCGGAATGACTTATCCGAAACAGAAGATGAACTAGTAGCACGGTACTTGTCAAGCTTGCGACAATCTCTGCAAGATGTTCTAAGTCTTTAAACTTCATTTTCGATTTCAGAAGCTTAGTAGAGAGCTCTTACTGTGGACAAACAGCAAAGTAGAAAACCTGAGTCGAGGACCGATCAAACCAATCGATCAACTCAACCTCGGGAGCCCCGTCCAGCCACACAGGCAGTACCTGGAGCGTCGATTAGTGGATTGAAGTGCTACAGGTGTGGTGAACCAGGGACAGGGCGACGGAGTGCAAGAAGCCTGCTGTGCAAAAGCCAAAGAATCTATTCGAAGAAGGTGCAACTGACGAGATCTGAGAGGTTGAGTACCATGGAGGTCCAGTATATGAGGACTATGAAGATGAAGACGTGCTTTTTTGATATGGTCATGAGAATTTGGTCGTCCGTAAGAGTTTGCTTAATCCCAAGGGCGACTCGGAAGATGATTGCTTGAGAACCAATATCTTTCACACTACCTGCACGATTTGGAAGAAGGTTTGTAAGATGATCGTAGATGGCGGTAGTTGCGACAACATAGTCTCTGAAGAAGCTGTCAAGAAATTGCAGTTGAAGACGGAGCAGCATCCTGCGCCTTACGAGCTGTTATGGTTAGAGAAAGGTTCTGAGGTAACAGTTGATAAGAGATGCCTTGTTCCTTTTTCAATTGGTAATAAGTATCATAATAGTTATTGGTGTGATGTGGTAAAGATGGATGCATGTCATGTTTTATTGGGTCGTCCATGGCAGTATGATCATCGTGTATTCCATGATGGGTACAAGAACACCCATTCTTTTGTTATGAAGGGGAATAAAATCGTACTAGCACCGCGACAGGGGGGTCCCACTCCAACCCCAACCGCGCCGGCTAACCTGCTTTCTCGATCCCAGTTCTTGGGAGACGTTCAGCGGGAAAAGATTGTTTAGACTTTGATCCACTCTGATAGTAGTGCCGGTAATGAGGATTCTGATTTACCCTCTGAGGTGCATCAGGTTTTGAATGAGTTATCCTACTTGATGTCAGAGGACCTCCCTCCTGGTTTGCCACCATTGAGAGATATCCAGCATCAGATACACCTAGTTCCAGGCTCTAGTCTGCCAAACAAACCTGCCTACCATCTCAGTCCCAAGGAAGCAGAAGATTTGCAAAGACAGGTAGTCAAATTACTTGAGAGGGGTTACATCAGGGAGAGTATGAGTCCTTGCGCAGTACCTGCCCTTTTAGTTCGAAAGAAGGATGGTTCTTGGCGCATGTGTGTTGACAGCAGAGCCATCAATCGGATCACCATAAAGAACATGTTTCCCATTCACAAGGCAGGAAGTTTGAACCGGGTACCCATGCTTTGAGTCGTCGTAATATGCTTCTTACCTCCATGAGCAACCAAGTCCCCGGGGTTTGAGGCATTTGCAGAGATGTATGAGGCTGACCTTTCCTTCGGGAAGATCTTTGCCGAGGTAACTTCTGGTCAGCGCCATGATTTTTTTTTTTTTGCATAATGGTTATCTGTTTAGGTGACAGCGTTTGTGCGTTCCAGATTGTTCTTTGCGGCACCAAATTATCAGGGAGCTCCACCAGGAAGGGCACTTTAGCCGAGGCAAGAAGTTGACTCTTGTGTGTGCTGACTTTTATTGGCCAAAATTGAGTGCAGATGTGGCACACTATGTGGACCGTTGCTATGTGTGTCAGCGTTCGAAGGGAGTTCTCACTAATGCAGGTCTTTACACTCCTTTACCTGTCCCTGAGGCGCCTTGGTTTGATGTTAGTATGGATTTTGTGCTTGGCTTACCCCGCACACAGAGAACGGAAGATTATGTCCTTGTTGTTGTTGATAGGTTTTCCAAGATGACACATTTTGTACCACGCAGGAAGACAATAGATGTCATCCGGATAGCCCACCTTTATTTCAGAGAAATTGTAAAGCTGCATGGAGTGTCGCGATCCATCACCTCAAGTCGTGACACGAAGTTCATGAGCCAATTTTGGAAGAGCCTTTGGGAGAAATTGGGTACTCAATTGAACTTTAGCAGTGCGTATCACTCGCAAACCGATGGACATACAGAGGTAGTGAATCGCAACCTAGGGAATCTTCTGAGGTGTTTGGCAGGTTCTAAGCCAAAGAAGTGGGATTTGGGGCTTGCTCAGGAGGAGTTTGCTTATAACAGGTCAGTGAGCAGGATCACGGGGATGAGTCCCTTCCAGATTGTCTATGGTCAGAACCCGTCAGGGGTATTATACTTGGCTCCAATTACACGTGTGGGGCGTGTTCATCCTAAGGCTGAGGAGATGGCGGAACATTTGAAGAACATTCAAGACCAAGTGAAGAGCAAGATTGAGGAAAGCAATAGCAAGTACAAGGCCCGGATCGACAAGCATCGTCGTTAAGTATTTCTTGATGTTGGTGATTATGTATGGGCTATATTGACTCCTGGTCGTTTTCCTGTGGGAGAATACAATAAATTGAAGGACAGGAACATTGGGCCTTGCGAGATTGTGCAGAATATCAATGATAATGCTTACCAGTTGCAGCGCCTTAGTCACCTGAAGACGTCTGACGTGTTTAATGTCAAACTCCTCACACGGTGCTTTGTGGATTCTGAAGACGAATGAGGGAACTCGAGGACGAGTTCTTTCCAACCAGGGGAGACTGATGCAGGAGCGGATGAACCAGACAAGGCCGAGCTGTAAAATGCGACTAATTTGGCACTTCTCTGCCATGAAACGGAAGACAAGCGCAAAGGATGAGCAAAATTATCACTTTTGGTCACGCCACACTGTTTTGGGCGTAACTTGGGCTACACGGATCAGAATGAAAATTATAACCTGTTTTCAGAAAACTCTCGGCGGGGCGGTCACGAAGGATCATGGTGAAACCCCATGAAACCTCATCACACAAGATTTCAGCCCCAAAAAAGGGACGTTTGACCAGTCAACGGAAGCTTTGAAGACATTTTTTGCTATTTTTTACAGTTTTCCTGTTACGTATTTAGACTTCATTTAAAATCCGTTTTGGGTCAAACTTTCACATGCGTGTTTCTTTCAATAAGGGGGTCAGCTTTAGAATTTCGTTTTTTTGGCAAAATTTGACTTTTCCAGCTATTTATACCCGGCTTGTGGGTAAATTTTGGTTAGACTTAAATTTTGATTATTTCTGAATTCTAGAGAGCTTTGTGCCCTGGTTTCTTTGCACTTTTTCATTGTTGATTCCGCAGTGATCCCTGATTTGGTTGTTTAACGCGAAGTCAGGCTCTTCATAGGATTAGTAGTATACATCATATTCTACAAGTAACACCCCTTATCTTTTTAACTTATTAGAAGACACCCGAGTGTTATTTCTATCCCAGGGACGATTCAAGTACGATTCAAAAAGGGGGAACACATCTCCGGAAAGTTGTGCATAAGTTCCGAACTCATACTTTTAACAGAACGCGACGTTCCTAGAACGGTATGTCACCGTACATGGTTTTGAGAAAGAAGATTATGTTTCTTTTAATGGAGGGCACACAAAGGACATTAGATAACACAAAGAACGAGAGTGAGAGGAGAGTGACATCGCACCAGTATGAGTGATGGGCTGAGTTGCGCCCTCGCCAATTATAACATCATCGCAGTGCTGACGTGGCCGGTGCAAGGAGAGATTTTACAAATCAATGTAATGTGATGAGTGGCCCAGTGTCAAGAAGCCAGGTCGGAGAACTGCAGATGAACCAGGAGCCGCAGTTGAGACATGTGGGCGTGGGGGCCATTGTGATGATCTCTGATAGCGAGGTGGTGAAGGTTGCGGACGAGGTGTTGTCGGGCTAGAGGGATTGTGCCTGGACTACTGAAACAGCCATCCAAACTGAGGACAAGAAGGGACGCGGTGACCCTAAACCCACATCCCTGACAAAGGCCAAGAAAATGTCTAAGCGGAGGGCGGGAAAAATTCCGCTAGACAGGCGGTGCATACAGCCTGCAAGGATAAATCATGGAAAGTGAGATAAAGTAGGATAAATTGTACTCGTTGCTTATTATTTTTTTCTTTTATTTTTTCAAGCAAATTTCATAAATTTTTAAATTGTGGGTAGATTTTTTGACATGGTAGTATACGTTTGAAGAGAGTTGATTGCCGCCAATTATTGTTACTCTATTGTAAAAAAAAAAAAAAAAAAAAAAAATGGCCGACTTGAATGGAGGCGGTGATGAGAGGAGCGGTTTGGGTAATGCTTCCAAATCTTTTATGGAGTATATTTTTCTTTTGATCTCCACGTATTTACTCTATAAATAGTCTGCCCTTTTAACCCTCCTCGTCACTATTCTCTCACACAATCAATTACCACAATTACTCTGTTCGATCTCTCCTACATTTTCTCTTTTTCAAGATCTAGATTTCAAAGCCTAATTAGGATGAATACTAATCAGCAGTTGTTGGTGTCTTTCACCAACGCCGAGGCCTCCAAACACTACTTCTGCGCGTCGAGCCTCGGTGGAGGAGAGGTTGCCCATCTTTTCACCTTGCCCGGTTGTGACAATGGCGACGGCAACAAGACGGCGTGTTACGTGTCAGATGTTGTCAACGGGGTTATGTGTTTCAGCAACGGGAAGGACGTTTATGTACTCAATCCCGCCACCAACGACATCCTTACTCTGCCAAGGAGCGAAGGGTATGAAAAACTTCGCCACTGTAATGTAAACTTGTCATATTCTGCTTATGCTTTTGGGTTCGACGCCACAAAGCAAGAGTACAAGGTGTTAGGATTCCCAATACGTGAGAGACAAGAGAAAGCAAGAAAACAAAAGCAAGATCAAGAACACATGAATTTACGTGGTTCACTAGTTTTGAGACTAGCTAATCCACGGCCAAACCAACCAATTTATTGATGAGAAGTCAATCCAATTACAAACGCACACCAAGTCATGACCCTAGCATCTACTTATATACTAGTACAAGACTTGGAGCCCAAGTAATGTCCAAAACTAATCCGAGACAAACTAGGAAGTAATTCATCCTAAATTGTTTCCTACCCAATAAGGACACTACCAAATATATTAGTCAAAGTAGACCCCTACAAGGAATCAAAGAGATTCCTTGCTGCCAAAGTAATGTAATTACTTCCAAAACTATTAGCCTCCTTTGACCATCCCATGTTAGGATTTTGAATCAACCAAAAAACCCAAAAACCTCCACCTTGATTCAAACTCCATAGCTACCGAACCAATTCTTCTCATCAGTCCAATGAACCCAATCCGAGTGTATTCCCAGTTTGCGGAATTTTGAACACACTCCCAATACGCCCCACCAAGCGCGTCTATGCGTCTTCAACAAACACAAAGACAATGCGTCCCAATAAAGCGCTCCCCTAATGCACCATGACACAATGCATACCCCAACGTTGCGCCAATGACACTTCGCAACAAAGTGCCTATCAAACAAAGTCATGCCAATTTGCGCCGCCAACCGCACCAATGCGCAAAACCAATAACCGAAGCGCGCCAATCCAAGAGATAATCGCGCCACCAACCCGCGTGCCCAACAACACGCTCCAATGCTCCATGCCAGGAGCCCAAACCGCCCTCAAGCGGCCTAGAGAGTTTCATCGTCCTCGAGCGTCCCTCCTCCTCCACCTGAAGCGAGATCTACAAGTGAACGATTTTTAGGACACTCCCTCTTCCAATGACGTTTCTCCCTCAATTTGCTATTTGATTCGAGTCGCCTCCACCTAGACTTGAATCCTCCTATTTGCCAAATCTAGATATAGATCCAGATCACTCGCCGGGTTGAGCACGCCATATCGATTGACGCATGCCGGAACCGAAAGCGTGCTGGATGTACTAGAACTAGATCCACAATTCCGATGCTACACAAGAAGAGCCCGATAACTCCCCCAACAAGGAACCCGATAGCCTCCCAACAAAGGCTTGGTGTGCTTACACCCCCTATTTTAGAGGCCAACCAGCGGAAACCCAATATTCCCATCAAACCTGACAGATCTTGATCACGAACCCGCCATAGCTTCTCTTGAAACTCAACGTAACCAGGCTCTGATACCACTTGTTAGGATTCCCAATACGTGAGAGACAAGATAAAGAAATAAAACAAAAGCAAGATCAAGAACACATGAATTTACGTGGTTCACTAGTTTTGAGACTAGCTAATCCACGGCCAAACCAACCAATTTATTGATGAAAGCCAATCCAATTACAAACACACACCAATTCATGACCCTAGCATCTACTTATATACTAGTACAAGACTTGGAGCCCAAGTAATGTCCAAAACTAATCCGAGATAAACTAGGAAATAATTCATCCTAAATTGTTTCCTTACCCAATAAGGACACTACCAAATATATTAGTCAAAGTAGACCCCTTCAAGGAATCAAAGAGATTCCTTGCTGCCAAAGTAATGTAATTACTTCCAAAACTATTAGCCTCCTTTGACCATCCCATGCTAGGATTTTGAATCAACCAAAAAACCCAATACAAGATGTTGCATGTTTTTGGTGTTCCTCAATGTCCCAGTTCTGCCCTGTTGCACAATCAGCAGTGTGAAATTTTTACCATAAGAGTTAAGAAACCTGACAGTGAAAAACAGAAGGAGGTCAAAGAAAGGAAGCCTAAGATAGTGAAAAAGGAGGTAAAAAAAGAAGGAAGAAAACACAAGGGAGATAAAAAAGAGGAGGAAGAGGAGGAGGAAGAAGAAGACGAAGGCGATGTGTGGAGGAAGGCGTTTAGTTTACCTCCTTGCCCCTACATGTTTCGTGGCCAAGGTGTTTTCGTCAAGGGATCGATTTACTGGTTGGGGGTTTCTTCTCCCGGTGAGGATGCAATTGTATGCTTCGACGTTGCATCCGAGATGTTCCGGTCTATTCCCATTCCGTTTACTCTCCCTTACCGGTCGACCTTGTCTCATGTAAGGGGGCGTTTGGCAATCCAGGGTATTGAAAAAATGACAGGATCTAGCCCTACCTTAGGGGTGTGGATTTCGGAAGACATGAAGGAATCAAAGTGGAATAAAAACACCGTTGAGATAGTAGATCCCAAGGTACAAAAGGGGTTTAAATTCCCCGTACTCGTCGGAGATGATTCCACAGCGGACATGGTGGTAATGAGGAGTATCCTGTCAGAAAGATACGAAGTTGTTTGCCTATCGGGGAACAAGAACACTGCGGCGGAGAGGACAATAAGTATGGGAGGATTGCCTTCATGGATTGATTTGCAGAGAGGGAATAACCTTAATAATTTCATAATAGACAATTATGTGGAATCTAGAGTTGATCTAGATCCAATTGTCATAAAGGTTAAGAAGGAGAAGAAACCCTCCAAGGAAGATAGTATTCAAAATCAGAATCCTCCTCGTGCTGTAGCGAGTCAACCTACCAAGAAGACATATTATCAAGGCCGTGGTCAGCGTCAGACTCAGCAATTTTCACGGGGGAGTCAATATGTCCAAAACGGTTATGGTCAGGCTCGTGGTGCTCAGAGTCAACAATTTTCACAGGCGACTCAATCTGTCCAAAGGAAATATGATGGCCGTGCGCAGCCTCGTGGCGCTCAGGCTGGTCAGACTCAAAAACATGCAAAAGTGAGTCAATCTGTCCAAAAGGATAGTCCTAACATGACTAGTGGTGCTCAGGCTGCTCAAAAACCTCCTCTACAAGCAAGTCAACCTACACAGAAGACCCATTGGGTTCATGCAGGATATGAATATAATAAAGGAGATGTGGGCACGACCTATGGGACTAGGCAGGTGTCTGAGTGAATCTAGGGGATACTAGAGTTATACGATTGCATTGTTTTTCCAAAAGGGTTGAGTACGCCTGCTCCTAGCTCATCTCGTATGAGTTTAGAGTATGGATCTACTTAAATTCAAGTACTCTCAGCAGTCACACGCCACGTCCACAAAACATTTGGTAGATGATAATAGTTGGAGATTGAGAGAGACTAGATGAACTGTATGTGCAGCCCCACTGTGCGAGTAGGAGATGTTAGAAAATTACTAGTTGCACCCATATGGGTTTGCATATGTAATTAATCATAACCTTATGGGGTTAACTGCAGTAAGACACAAAACCTAAGGTTTTTGTAGCAAAGGCGCAAACCCTAAGGGGTTACTTGCAAACAAGCTAGAAATTTTGCCTATATAAGGAGACAGCCTCCTACTGAATAAGTCAGTAGTAGTAATGCTTAATACAGAAAACTGTAGATATCAGGTGCTGATCAGAAACAGTTCTAGGAAACCTAGCCTTTCTCGCTAACTAGCCTCCATTGGTAGAACGTGGTGTGAACAAGATGTTTTGTCCTAGTGATTCGAGCCAGACTGTCTGGAGCAAGACATTGGTACGTGAAAGAAAGCAAACAACGATCATCCATTGCGCTAGGATCTTAGGCGAAGAGGTAACACATGAGTCTTACGCTTTAATTCATGGTGTAGATCTATATGTGATTAGATCATGCTAGTCACATATATCTGTTTCAAAGTCATTAATTTACATCTGTAGTTGTTAATTCCCTAACTTGATTTTGAAGCACCGATGTAGACTACTCGAGATGTGCAGATCATGATCAAGAATGCAAGATGGCAAGGAACATGACAGGCCGACTCAAATTACAACTCCCGATAGGCAAGCTTGTTCCAAATGGATCAATACACAAAAGCAGATGATGAGTTTTCTTGAAAATGTGGTGATTATGTTAAAACGGAACGAAAGAGTGATGAAATGAATAACAAGCAAGAACAATATCGCACAAGATATAACGTGGTTCATTAGTTTTGAGACTAGCTGCATCCACAATCAAACAATTTATTGATGAGAGAACCCAATTACAATTAACCACTCCTCAAATCGACGACCATGGGTACCTATTTATACATAGAGATTGACTTGAGCTCTAAGAAACAACAAAGATGGCTTCCAAAAAAGGGATTAAAAAACAATTCGGTCGACTCTGCCCCGTGCCATTCGTACGAATGCCGACCCATTCGTAGGAATGCAGGTCATATCCATTCGTGCGAATGACCAGTAACTTCTTCCCCCATTGTTTGCCCCAATGCTTGGATGCTTCGCCAATTCTGAAGCGGGTTTTAGGATCACTTTCATAACAGATTACTTGCTGGCTGATTTGGAAAACTAGGAACAATCATGTCTTCTACAAAGGCCAAGTAAATCCCACAGTTGCTGAGGCAATTTATAAATTAATAGCTTTTTACTCCCAAGGTTGAAGTAAAGAGGGAATGCTAAGCGGTGAAGGGAAAAAGATTGAAGCCTATGCATAAATTGAATTTTGGCAGATACCAAATTAGGATACCTTAAGTACATTTTTGATGCCTATTGGATAAAGGAAAGTAAATGCATGTCAGCTGGGTGGATTGTTAGAAACAGCTTAGATGATATGCTTCAGGGAGGATGGATGAAAGACTTGGCCTTCTTTGACATGGGAGCAGAAGCAAAAGCTTTGTGAGCTGAGGTGAATGATACGAGGAGCTTCAGGGAGGATGGATGAAAGACTTGGCCTTCTTTGCTATGGGAGCAGAAGCAAAAGCTTTGTGAGCTGAGGTGAATGATATGAGGAACCAAAGTGAAGTGATGATTTTTCAAGGTGATTTGCAAACATCTGAGCAGTCTTGCCCAAGGTAAATAATAAGATCATTGGAGTCCATTTTCAATTCCAAATGATGCATGGGATTTGGCACCAAGTGGGATGAAGTTCAAATGGGCTAGGAGGTGTTAGGATTTACCTAACTTTGTAGCAATTCGAGAAGTTACGGTCTCCACACGAACACGAAAAAAAAATTAACACAACTTTGATTTGTTGATTGATGATGAAAAAATTGCGAATATAACTGTTAAGTATAAAAAAGACTAAACCCTAACCTAAGTGGTTCGACTTTATGGGCCGGGAAAGAAAAGACAAGAAAATCCGGTTTATGACTAAGACGTAATTAAATTAATAAAACGTACTAACGTACTACTATTTAACACAAGTACTTCTGATCGCAGTCGCACTTGGGACCGCATAAGTACTTCTGATCGCAGTTTAACACAATCCATCCTCTGTCGTTCCTATTGCTCAGCAATAGTCAGCCGCTTCATTGGTGGCGTGTATGCAACTGGTGGAGCTTTAAACTGTACCATCGCGTTAATGCTAGCTGTAGGACCTATATAATATGTGTATTTACAATCATACCCTTAGGGCTTCTCTTTGTACTGGTGCTATAAACCCACTTGGGTAATGTCAATTGACAATCAACGATTATCATCTTCTTGTCAGTATTACAACATGGTATCAGAGCATGTTCTGATCCAATAAGAAGAACCCTAACTGCCGTCGTCGTCTCCGTCGGCCACCCATCCCTTCTCCCCCTTCTCTCTGGTCCGTCGCTCCCAGGCGTCGATCTTTCCCTCGGTCAATTCCTCTGTCGGATCACGCAGCAGCAACAACGGTCACTGCTACTGATCTCCAAAATATTCACTACGAATACAGCCGTCATCGCCGCTGCCTTCACTGCTCCTGCTCACTGCCACAAATCGCCGCCACAGCGTCTTCTCTCTGCCTCGGGCCTTCCCATAACGATCTTGGTCTCTGACTCTCTATCTCATCATCGATTTGTCCTCAGGTGATTTGAAAGGCGGAATCACCATCGCCGCTGCACTGTCTATGTTCTCTCGGTTAGTGAAAACAGAGGAGAGGAGGCGATTGTTTCTTGTGAGCTCTGCAATTAAATTTGGCTATTTTATTTCCACTGCCTCCAAAGCTTTATTCAGTTGCATATACACTCTTATGATCTTGGGAGATATTATTTAAAAAAAAAAAAAAAAGTCACCAGCACCACCAGACTGATTGTCATCCCCGCAGCGTGGTCTGCCTCTTCTCAGATTGACACACCGCTGCAACAGCATCATGATGGCTCCTCCCCCTAGCTCCATCTCTGTCCTTGGTCAACCTCCTGCCTGGCCCTCTTCTCCCTCCCAGCGGGAGCCCACGCGTCCCTATCTCGGTAGATGTCAGGGATGTGGCGTTCACGGACATCGCATCAGAGAATGTCCACAGTTTGGTTTGCTTTTTCAGCAGTCTAGGGTTCCCCAACACAATCAGGATGCCTTTTCATCCGGTTCTAGACCTCCCTCATCTGGGTCCACTCAATTGCAGCCAAGAGTTCACATAGCCAATGCCACTCCGGCTACATCTTTATCACAATCATGGCTTCTTGACAGTGGCGCCACCCACCACATTACTGTAGACCTGGAGAATCTGTCCATCCATCAGCCTTACTCTCAGTTTGAGAACGTGATGATTGGTGATGGAACAGGGCTGCCCATTACACACACTGGTTCGGTGTCCCTCCCCTCCTTCTCTGGTAGCTTTAATCTCTCTCATGTTCTGTGTGTCCCATCTATTAAGCGTAATCTTATTTCCGTTTCTCAACTTTGTACTGCTTATAATTTTATTGTTGAGTTCTCATCCTCTGGTTTTGTCTTGAAGGATCGTAATACGGGGGCGCCTCTCCTCACAGGTCCACTTAAAGATGGCATCTATGAGTGGCCGGCTTCCTCATTCACTCCCTCTCCGCTAGCCTTAGTCTCCGAGTCTCGTCCTTCGTTTGCTGCTTGGCATCATCGTCTTGGTCATCCGGCAGGCCCCATTTGTCGCGCAGTAGTATCTCAGTCTTCTCTCCCCATTAGCAGTTCCCAAGAGTCGTTGTCCTGCAATGCGTGCAGTTGCACAAAGAGTCATAAATTACCATTTCATGATTCCAGTCTTCGGTCCACACGACCGCTCGAACTTATTTTCTCTGATGTTTGGACGTCTCCAGTTTCATCTCACGATGGATCAAAATATTATGCTATATTTGTTGATCATTTCTCCAAATACATATGGCTATATCCTATGCAGCGAAAATCTCAACTCTCTGAAGTCTTCACTCGATTTCGCACTCTAGTCGAAAAATATTTCTCCCTCACTATCAAAACTCTCTATTCTGACAATGGCACAGAGTATATTGCACTTCGCGAGTACCTCACCACAAATGGCATCTCCCATCTAACCACTCCACCACACACCCCTGAGCATAATGGATACGCTGAACGGCGTCACCGCCACATCGTTGAAACAGGTTTAGCCCTTCTTCATCATGCATCCATGTCGGCTATCTATTGGCCTTATGCCTTCGCCACTGCCGTTTATCTTATCAACCGTCTTCCCACTCGATCGCTGAAAATGCGCTCCCCCTATGAGCTTATCTTCGGCACCAAACCCAACTACACCAAACTTCGAGTCTTTGGCTGTCTATGCTATCCTTGGCTTCGCCCCTACTCCTCTCACAAGCTGGATGATCGCTCACTTCCCTGTGTCTTTCTAGGATACTCAATCACTCAGAGTGCCTACTTGTGCCTTGAGCCTGAATCTCATCGGCTCTATGTGTCTCGTCACGTCCAGTTTGACGAGTCCTCGTTTCCATTCTCTCGTCAGTCCATGTCCTCTTCCTCACCCTCTCCATCTGATGTCCTTGTCGACTGGGTTGGCCCCACCACCACACTTCTTCCATCTCCCTCTCCCCCTCCAGCTCCAGCTTCGTCTACCCCCACCGCACATATTCCTCCTGTTCCACCATCTCGTGGCCTTACTGAACCCTACCCGCACCACTTTACTCGCAGACCTCGTCCACCTCAATCGTCACCCATTTCGTCCTCTCCTCACATTATTCCACCCGCTCCACCAACTGATCCCCTTCCCTTGCATCCTATGGTCACTCGCTCGAAGGATGGAACACTCCCTTCTCGTCCCCAAAAATACTCCTTCACAGTTGAGGCCACCCCCTCATCCTCTTCTTCGGACACCGAACCGTCTACGGTTACCCGGGCTCTGCGTCACCCTCAGTGGCGGTCTGCTATGACGAGTGAGTTTGATGCCCTTCTAAGGAACCATACTTGGGATCTGGTCCCTCCATCCCCTTCTCAGAATCTTGTTGGGAGTAAGTGGGTATTTCGAACTAAGTACAACCCTGATGGCTCCGTCGACCGATACAAAGCCCATCTAGTGGCTAAGGGCTTTCATCAACGCCCGGGTATCGACTATCATGACACCTTCAGCCCTGTTGTCAAACCACCCACCATCCGTCTCATTCTCACCCTTGCTATAAGTCAGGGCTGGCCTCTGAAACAACTTGATGTTAACAATGCCTTTCTACAGGGAACTTTACATGAAAATGTCTACATGGCACAGCCTCCGGGTTTCATTAATCAGGATCACCCTCACCATGTGTTCAAACTCCGGAAGGCGATCTATGGCCTCAAACAGGCTCCACGGGCATGGTATGAGGAACTGAGGTCTTTTCTTGTTCAGCAGGGATTCGTTAATTCACATGCAGATACCTCCCTGTTTATTTTTCGCCAGGATCGTGCCACTTTATATCTGCTTGTCTATGTGGATGACATTATCATTACGGGATCTGATGCTACTGTCGTGCAGCGTTTCATTGACTTCTTATCCAGCAGATTCTCACTCAAGGATCTTGGCAGTCTCTCATATTTTCTTGGGGTGGAAGTTCTGCCACATCCAGACGGTCTGCTTCTTTCTCAGCAAAAATACATTCAAGACTTATTGCTGCTCTTGGGTATGTCTTCCGCCAACTCAGTGCAAACCCCCCTGGATACTTCTGTTCGCCTCTCACTCACCGATGGCACATCGCTTTCGGATGCGCGGGAATACCGTATGACAGTGGGAAGTTTGCAGTATCTCTTGCTTACTCGTCCTGACATTGCCTTTGCGGTCAACAAGCTCTCTCAGTTCATGCACCGACCCACCACTGTTCACTGGAATGCTGTCAAGCGTCTATTACGCTATCTCCAGGGGACCTCTGATATGGGAATTGTTCTTCGTCGCGGACCCTGCACACTGTATGCTTTCTCCGATGCTGATTGGGCTGGCAATCGTGATGATTATTCTTCTACATCGGGCTTTCTTATTTATCTTGGTGGTTCGCCTATCTCTTGGTGCTCTCGCAAACAACGCACAGTTGCCCGTTCATCCACAGAAGCAGAATATCGGGCTGTTGCTAGCGCTACTGCTGAGGTTCGTTGGCTGTGTTCTCTTATGTCTGAGCTTGGCATTCACTCTACCTCTGCCCCTTTTATCTACTGTGACAATGTTGGGGCAACCTACCTGTGCTCCAATCCGGTTTTTCACTCTCGTATGAAACACATCGCACTTGACTTCCACTTCGTGCGTGAGCAAGTTCAGGCGGGCCAGCTTCGTATCTCCAGTGTCTCGTCTGCTGATCAACTCGCAGACTGCCTCACCAAAGCACTCTCTCGAGCTGTGTTCTTACCTATCCGGTCCAAGATTGGAGTTCACTCCCGGTCCTCCATCTTGCGGGGGCGTGTAGGACCTATATAATATGTGTATTTACAATCATACCCTTAGGGCTTCTCTTTGTACTGGTGCTATAAACCCACTTGGGTAATGTCAATTGACAATCAACGATTATCATCTTCTTGTCAGTATTACAACACTAGCAGTGACTAGATATGACATGTCCTGCGATTTCTTGGATTTTTGATAAGTATCCATGGTAGACACAGTGACGGAGATTGATGCCTCTAATTCCCGTTCTAGGGAAAAAACAGTATCAAGCGACGTCGGGTTTCAGAACACGAGCTCGCGTCCTAGCGGTTGTTAAGACTGGACGCAAACATCGAAATCAATTGCGTATCTGATATGGGTCAAATATTATTCAGCAACTTTTCAAATTCGTCTTGGGAAGCTAGATCAGTAGTTTGTTGTCGTAACTTTTATAATTGACCAAAGTAATCTTGATAAATTGTAACAATCCGAGCGAATTACTGTCCCAACAACTTTTTTACCCGTACCATCAAATAAAAATGCTTAAGCCTTGAAGGTGCTAGTAGTAATCCACATGGTGTACAATATACCACACATCTCATCCACAATATCTCGATGTGGGACGAGATATTACAATCCCCCCACCTTATTTACTCGACGTCCTCGTCGAGACTACCCAGTCGCGTTTCCCTTGGCTGGCGGCGCAACGCCACAGAGCCCTTGTGGGACCAGGGTCGACTCTGATACCATTTGTAACTATCCGAGCGGATTATTGTCCCAACAACTTCTTTACCCGTACCACCGGATAAAAATGCTCAAGCCTTGAAGGTGCTAGTGGTAATCCACATGGTGTACAAAATACCACACATCTCATTTACAATATCTCGATGTGGGACGAGAAATTACATAAATATTAGGCTTAATTACTTAATGCATACCCCCAGTGTATTGAAACTAACACATTGCAACCTCCAGTTTAAAATAGGCCTATTGCATCCTCCATTTGCATTAAATCATAGTTATTGAATCTTATAACATATTCCTTCCAATAACCATCTACTTAAGGAGAGTATATTTGTGAATAAAAAAATAATAAATTTACATTGAATATAACAAATGTAGAAGAAATCTGTAAGAGATAAGAAGAATAAGTCAGTTGTGATCCGTATCCCCCCTCCAAATCTTTCAAGAACCTACCACTGCAATCTCTTACTGGGCATCCTTCCCTTACCTCATCTCTCCTCTTTCATCATTTGTTCTCTTTCTCCTTGTCTCTCTCCATCTGCTCTTCTCTCTCATTATCCATCAACTTTTTGACCATATCATCCCACGTCTGTATGGAACCAGGCTCGAAGACTCTGTACCTTTTATATGCGAATTTCCCCAATCTTTTGAGAAACTCACACATCTCGAATTTTTTGTCTACGTCGTAATGTCCCAGTAGGTCGATGCATCACATGACAAGTTCGTGCGCATTCCCGGTAGCCTCATCGAACTTCTCAAATTTGGGTGTCTTATATCCCACATGGTTGTACATTTTTGAGATTTTCATAGGGATTGGAGGTGGGCAGTCGATGTTTGGAATCGCGGAAAGGTCAGGTTTTTGGTTGGCTATGATGTTGTCCAGCTTTAGTTCCAGTGCGGCTAGGGTTTGCACGAACAAGTCTGGAGGGAGTTCCCCTGCGGGGTTTCCCGAGGCCTTTGGCCGGCTAAGCCTCCAATGTATGGATATGAGGGATGGTAGGGCGGGACTTCTTGGATTTATATGTTTGCGACCATGGGAGTCCCATATTCAAGGGAAACTGATGAGTCAGACACATACCTTTTGACCAGGGTTTGCTGCTCTTGGGGGTTTCCAGAGATGTTGCCAGAGGATGCGCCAACTCTTGGGCGGGGAGGTAGAGGGAGAGTGGTGTCTAATGTCGACAATCCTATCGCGGCATGTATGGTCGAGACCTCGCGAGAAAACTGGTCGTGTTTCTGGGCGTTCAACAGCGTAGCTTCGTCCATGGATTGCTTTAATTGGGAGATTTTGTTATTCATATTGTTGTTTAGGTTTTGGAAGGCTTCCAAGAGAAGGGCCTTTATGTTTTGACGGTATGATCCTCCGGCTGTCGAGAGATGGAGAGGATCTGAGATGGAGTACCGTCAGGAGTAGTGTTTTCAGGGGTGCCAGAGGCCTTGAGATCCGATATGATCTGGGTTTTTTCTGTTTGTGATTGGTTATATCTCTTTCACGTCGGGTTCGCCAAAATGTTAATGAGGGAAATGGACAAAGGGTGCCGTAGACTATCGGATAGTGTTCGGATCATAACGGATCAAAGCTAACAACCTTCTAGCATGAACCCAGATCAATCGGAAAGAAGGGAGAGATAAAGGGAAGGAGTGGAAATAAGTAGTGCTGTACTATGGAAGGGGAAAAGACAACTTGTGGCAGCTATTCGACAATTCATTACAAGGGCATCTGTGTATGGAATAATCAGAGTATACCATTGTAAGGGACCAGTGTACTGTAAATAGCAGAAACTACAGTCCTATTTATACTAGTCTGGCTCGAGCAACCAATGAAAAACACGTGGGCGTACGGCGGCCCACAACCCATTATGCTGGTGGCTAAATCCATGGAGGATTGTCACGAATGACATCAAACCTAGCATAAATGAAGACAGTTGGACAAATCGGCTTCGTGAGTACAATATTGGTCGTATAAGGGACAACAACCACATGCGACGACCTTATCCCAGCCTCCATACATCTAGAACCCCCGACTCCCGTGTGGAATGATAGGCGCGAGCGGCCCTGTCTCGTGGTCTCTGATCATGGCGGGCATGCTCAAGTGCTTATAGAACACGGAGGTGCTGACACATGTAAGCAGCTGATGGGTCCACGTGGCAACGGACTGATAGCTCATTTTGACTGTCTAGAAAATGCTATATAGTCTCTCCAAATATAATATTGATAGGTTATATTTATACAAATCTAACAATTATGATTAACCCTACTGTCTGTTACACCCTTACACCACCTCAAGTCCGACCCTAATTACAATTCAAGCAAAAAGTTTACATCAAAGCCCGTCCGAATTTCTATATACATGTGCTATGATTCCGGACAGGGCTCGGGTTGGGCAGGTTCAGCCTATCCAAGTTGCATCCCCTACTGTCTGTTACACCCTTACACCACCTCCAGAGTGGTATAAGTTTTTAGGCAAAATATTGAAAAAGTGAGATAAATTAAGGATAAATTGCCCTCATTGCTTAGGCAAAATATCAAAAAACTGTGGGTACATTATATATTTACAGCAAACTGCATGGCATTATATGTTCGAAGAGAATTGACTGTCCTTAATTATTGTTACTCCTACTGTAATAAAAAGAAAAAAGAACAAATTTTTGCCGACTTGAATGGAGTCGGTGATGAGAGGATCGGTTTGGGTATTGTTTCCAAAACCTTCATGGAGAGTATAATTTTTTCTTGATCCGCACGTTGTACTACTCTATAAATAGTCTGCAGTCTTAACCCTCCTCTTCACTATTTCTCACACAATCATCTCACACAATCAATTACCACAGACAATCTGTTCGATCTCTCCTATATTTTCTCTTTTTCAAGCTCTAGATTTCAAAGCCTGATTAGCGATGAATAACAACACCGCCAAGTTGCTAGTGTCTTTCACCAACGCGGAGGCCTCCAAGCACTACTTCTGTGCGACGAGCCTCGGTGGAGGTGAGGCTGCCCATCTTTGCACCCTTCCCGGTTGTGACAAGAACAAGAGCAGCAGCAACAACAGCCCTTGCACGTGTTATGTGTCGGGTGTTGTCAGCGGCGTTCTCTGTTTCAGCAACGGCAAGGACGTTTACGTACTCAATCTGGCCACCAGCGAAATTCTGACTCTGCCGAGGAGCGACGGGTATGAAAAACTTCGCCTCTGTAATGTAAATCTGTCATATTCTGCTTATGCTTTTGGCTTCGACCCCTCGAAGCAAGAGTACAAGGTGTTGCATGTTTTCGGTGTTCCTCAATGTCCCGGCTCTGCCCTGTTGCACAATCAGCAGTGTGAGATCTTTACCATAAGAATCAAGAAACCTGACAGTGAAAAACCAAAAGAGGTCAAAGAAGAGAAGCCTAAGATAGTGAAAAAGGAGGTAAAAAAAGAAGGAAGAAAACACAAGGGAGATAAAAAAGATGAGGAAGAGGAGGAGGAAGAAGAAGACGAAGGCGATGTGTGGAGGAAGGCTGCAAGTTTACCTCCTTGCCCCTACATGTTCCGGGGCCAGGGCGTTTTCGTCAACGGATCGATTTACTGGTTGGGTGTTTCTTCGCCCGGCGAGGATGCAATTGTCTGCTTCGATGTTGAATCTGAGATATTCCGCTCTATTCCCATTCCTTTTACCCTTCCTTACCGGTCGACCTTGTCTCATGTAAGGGGGCGTTTGGCAATCCAGGGTATTGAAAAAACGACAGGATCTAGCCCTACCTTAGGGGTGTGGATTTTGGAGGACATGAAGGAATCAAAGTGGAATAAAAACACCGTTGAGATAGTCGATCCCAAGGTACAAAAGGGGGTTAAATTCCACGTACTCGTCGGAGATGATTCCACAGGGGACATGGTGGTAATGAGGAGTATCCTGCCGGAAAGATACGAAGTTGTTTGCCTATCGGGGAACAAGAACACTGCGGCGGAGAGGACAATAAGTCTGGGAGGGTTGCCTTCATGGGTTGATTTGCAGAGAGGGAACAACCTTAATAATTTCAGAATAGATAATTATGTGGAATCTAGAGTTGATCTAGATCCAATTGTCATTAAGGTTAAGAAGGAGAAGAAACCCTCCAAGGAAGATGGTCCTCAAACTCAGAATCCTCCTCGTGCTGTAGCGAGTCAACCTACCAAGAAGACATATTATCAAGGCCGTGGTCAGCGTCAGACTCAACAATTTTCACGGGGGAATCAATATGTCCAAAACGGTTATGGTCAGGCTCGTGGTGCTCAGAGTCAACAATTTTCACGGGCGACTCAATCTGTCCAAAGGAAATATGATGGCCGTGCCCAGCCTCATGGTCACACTCGTGGCGCTCAGGCTGGTCAGACTCCACAACGTCCACAAGTGAGTCAATCCATCCCAAAGGATAGTCCTAAGACGACTAGTGGTGCTCAGGCTGCTCAGCAACCGCCTCTACAAGCAAGTCAACCTGCGCAGAAGACCCATAATGGCAGTGCCCAGCCTTCTCCTACTCCTCCTCCGCCAGCAACAGCAAGGACCATCCGTTATGGCCGTGCTCAACCGCCTCCTATGAACCACGGTGTTCGTCCGACTTACATCAGGATTGGTGAATTCGATGTACAAGTTTCTTAGAGTTGCAGGTCCTTCACTTGTGATTTTGTTAAAGGTTACCTAGTATTATATTTCTTTTCAATGTGATGAATTAATGTTCTACTCTGTTGTTGGGATCCAATCTTGCCTCTCCAAAATCCTTTTTCTAGTTCAATAAACTACACAAGCTGAAAATTCAAAATTCATTTGTTCGAAGAAACAATTAGCAGACTATTTATTTCCCCAGTGTTTGAAAACATGACAAGGAACTTGGAAGGAACAGATACTAATGCACTGCGCTTTGTTTTCAATCACTTCAAGACTTGAATACGACAATGTTCCTCTAATCTGGAACATAGAAAGCTTTAAAAGATAACTAATCGGACATGATAATTGAATAACTCATCAGGTACTACTGAAGTAACCACTTGTTTCTTTCTTTTTTGAAACAAGATACAGAACTACCCAAGTACAAATTTGATGATGCATTGTCCACATGTGAAAGCATCTGAAGTATAAAGAGGAAGGGATATAAATTTGAATAGTTCTTCGAGTTCCATTGCCAAAAGAAGTTTCATAACTTGAAAATTAAACTGAGCGACATGATAACTACTAAGAGCAAAATGCCGACCAATTTGAGGAAGATGATATCGGAACCATTCAGCAATGGACTCAATTCACCAACTGCAGCCGCAGCCCTTTGAGGAAGATGATATCGGAACCAATGACCAAGACTTTAATGTTCATATCTTTCCTTGCAATCCTTACAGCTTTAACTTGAAGCCCTAGAACAGAACATCTACCATCTCTAAGAAATACAAAAATAGTACCAGGTCAGTGATCCTTAAATGGGCATGCACTTGTAGAGTACGGAGTATGAACCAGTGTTACCACAATTCACTCGCACACGTGTGAATTGCCAATGGGCTCACGCGTTTCAAAACATGGAACACTAGCTATCCAGAACGCTAAATTTGGCGATCCATTTTTTTTTTCACAATTTTCACTTTAAGTATCTACATATATAGAAGGGAAAATTAAATCCAGATTTGCTAAGTTAGATCCTTTTATAGTTTTAACTTGAAAATAAACAAGTTAACATCATCTCATTGTTGCCGACCAGAGACAACATTAGAACCGGACTACTCTCCCGGAGATGGCAATACCTCTGGACTCATGTTCCGAATCTCTATATCGACTTGTCCCGTTGTTGGTACCCTGATGACGTCGTTAAACACGCTTACAAAACCCTATCTCTCTTCGGCCGATCATCCAAGGTCAATTCTTTCGGAGTCGCATGCGAATACCACGCCGATTATTCTTCCGACGTCGATTCGTGGGCTTCTTTCGCCGCATGTCACGACGTTGAGAAGTTTCAACTCAATTTGTGTCCGTTCAAAGAGGGTTGCTATTATAAACTGCCGCAGCTACTGTATACAATTTCATCCTTTAGAGAATTGAATTTCAGGTACTGCAGTTTCCACAATGCGACTAGAAGAAAGGTTTCATGGAGTTGTTAACAGATTTGACGATTTTTTATGGAGAATTGAGCAATGAAGCACTTGGAAAGATATTAGCCGGCGCTCCCGTATTGGAGTTTCTTTCTTTGACATTTGTTAACCCCACCGATAAGACGTTATGCATTGGGCACTCACATTTGAATATATTGTTTGTCGATGTAACAGAGGTGGTGGATGTAAACCATCCAGTGATTCCCGAGTTAGAAGTTTTGGCCCCCAAACTTGAGTCATTGATGGTTTCGGGTTATTTTGTGATGTCTAAGCTCGACATGAGTTCTTTGGTTTTTGCTACTCTTTTTGGTCCGCAGGATGATTTAATAGAATACCAATGTGTGACGAATCGAGAAGTAGTCTACAGTCTTTTGGATATACCAAGTCTCACATTAGATATTTGGATCATCCAAAGGTTGGTGTCTCCGCAACTTTTTATTATGCCTTTGGTGGTTGCTTATCAAGTGTTTATGTTTCTGCGATGCTTTAGGTTCCATGTTTACTCCGGTATCATAGTCAAATTATTGATCATCTGACATTGTTGTTTTAAATGTTCGCATATTAATCGTTTTAAATAGTTGCTATATTTTCAGCTGTTTTTTTGATGAAAAGCTATATATTTAGAAGGAAAACTCGGATGATCACTACCAAAACAAAGATCAGCACAAGATTTAATTTCAGCAACATCTAACTGTCCTGTTTTCCTACTGCTTTTTATCCAACTCAGTAGATTGTGCGCTGTCTCATTAACCTTTCTAGGCACATACTGTATGCTCTGTAATAAAATTTTGCTTCAAGTTCAGGTTAGCCACAGTTTCTCAAAAATTATGGCACACAAAATCTTCAACTTGCAACTATCTCTCACAGCTGTAACCAATTAAGAATCTAGATGCAGCTAGGGTGGTAGCTCAAGTGATAGAGAGTTGGAAGCCCCTGCATGAGGTCTCGGGTTCAAACCCGGTTGACGACAAACACAATTTCTCAAAAAATAAATAAACCAGAATCTAGATAAAAAAGAAATACTTAATCTAGTCTCTGATGCTTGAGAAGAGAAGAAGATCAGTTTAGATATAACAGAACTTTGACCAGATTCTTTTTGCAAACTTACACTCAAACAACAGGTGTGTAACACTTTCCACCTCTTCCTGACAAAAATCACAGAGTATTTCCTCAGCTCCCATACTCATGTGCAGATCATATCTCATAGGTAGCATGCCTTTCTCCATACCATAAATTTTAATCTATTATGCATATTTCCTTTCCATATCCATTTCGAATCAAAATTTTCACCTTCTGTAGTCTCCCTCTGTTGAATGCCTTCCACAGTTCTCCATACCATACATTTTAGTTGTTGAAGGCTGAACATTCATAATAATGATTAGGATTTTAGAGGTTTTGAAGCTACAACTGTCAAACGGTCCTCAACTGGCCAGTCCGGGCCAGAAAGTAGCAATCTGAGGACCGTACCGGCCCACGGGGTGCACTATTCGTTTGTATGTAGAGACTAGTTTTGCTAATTTTGCTGACTTGTTCTCTCGTTTATTTTGTTTCTAAATGGGTACAGGGAATAGCAAAACTCATGGAAGACGATGTGCGTCCTTCAGTTTCAAAGTGCAAGTGTTTAACCCTCGATACTTATCTGGAAACAGACCCCACTGCAGTTGCAATACTGCTGCTAAGTACTCCTGAAATCGAAACACTGACTGTGACCACCGTCGAGAGTGATGACAAGGTGTGTTTCCTTGTGCACTTTTGGTCCCTTTTTTCATATCTCAACTAATTATATGTTATTTAAGTAGTCGTTGATCGTCGATCCGTTACTGTGTACTGCGTCAGTCCCAAAATTATAGGCTCAGTGGACTTTTCACAAATTTAAACAGTTGGTTTTGACTTGATGAATTTACTCAATTTGTCTGATATGTTTTTATTTTCGAAAAGTCAAAAATTAAGAGAGAGAAGAAGTGAAAAGTAGACAACTCATAAAAATTAAAATTGTTACAATTTTTTTGAAATATCCATTTTAAAAAAGTATGACAATAACAATAGGATAGAGGGTGTAGCTATTACCGAGTTAGAAATCTTTGTCTTGTGAGTTTTCATGTATTAAGAACTTCTCTCAATTTGATTCTCTGCGGTACACAAATTTTATTCCTAGATTGCTGAAAGATCTCTAAGGAACAGTTTAATTGCTCACTAGTTCCTCGATCCTTTTTTTTCTCTCTAGTAATGAATCTCCGTTTCTCAATATTTTTAAAATCACTTTAGGCAACCAGAGGAAACCAACTTCTATGGTGCCCTTGTGCTTCCCCTTATCCTCCTGGATTTAAAAACATTGTGAACTAACTAGTTTGAATTTCACTGACAGTTGAGGATACATGAGAGCTAAGGGAGTATTAATTTACCGGTAGAATTAAGTAAGTTGATTGTTTACGTGACTATAAGGAACATTATTAAAAATATTTAGGAATTACAGTTATTACCTTCCTACTTCTATACTTAATGTACCCCTCTTTATCCCTACCCTGACCTTTCTTTCAGGGGTAAGCAAATACATACGGATAAATTTAGTAACCCTTGGAGATGTACTTTAGACTTAGTCTGGCTAACCTTGTAAACATATTACTACTTCCCAAAGTCATATGATGTTTTCCATGCAGCCATATAATATGAGGTGGTTTTGTGCTTTAGAACGTAAAACCCATTCTTTTTTCTTTCTTTCTTGCAGGACTTGTACTCGATGAGTGACATCTAATATAGACCAGTTTTGGAAATCTCAAAAGATGGCTTCCACTTACTTGAAGCATCTCAGGACAGTGAAGTTTGATAGATTCACGAGTCACAACGGCATTTTTGCTTTCTCATTTGTACAATTTTTGCTGAGGAATGCCAGAAGATTGGAGGAGATGGTCATTAATCTAACAGGAAGTCGCAACCCGAATGCTAGTCCAACAAAAGAATCATACAAAATGTCAAAGAAGATATTGCGCTTTCATAGATCCTCTCCTGATGCACAAGTTTTGGTCTACCCGTGAACAGGACTGTCGTTGTTCAAAAAACCAAAAAACTTCACTACTTTAAGTTGAGTAAGACCACTTAAAAGTATTGGCGAAACAGATAACTCTTGTCCAATTGTACCGATAATTTGCCTGTCAACACCACCCTGCAATGCAACAAGGAAATACATTACCCAGAGTTGAAAAATCAGATGACAGCGTGGTAAAATCATTTCAGGAGAAACTCCAAAAGAGAATATTATATTACTCCATATGTCCGTATATCAGACGATTCTTTGAATTCAAAAGGCTCTTCTTGCCCTCAGAGTGTAAGCAAAAGCAGAAAATGAGTAGATATAAGCTAAATAATATTAATTCCAAGTTATGTTGCACGGGTGCTTCTGGGAGGTCGCCCACCCGCACCGGGTGGTTCTTGGGTGTTTCACGGGTGCTTTTTGGATAAGGCAGAGTCATGTTTAATGTTTTAGTACAGAAATCTTCTAAAATACTACTACTGTTTAACTAGAAAAAATGTGCATTTGTGTGAATATTTTTAACCCTTAGTTTAATCGTCTCTCCATAGACACAAACAACGACAATAGGAAGAGATTATAGTGTGATATAGTAACTCTTAATCTTTGAATCTGTCTATAAATTTCAGTATGATTGTAATTTGAAAAACTATTATTGTTGTTTTTATATTAGTATGATGCTTAGTTAGTAAATACTCTGATTTTTTTCGTTTAATACCCGTCCGTACGTATAAATGAAAAATACTTCCGTATTTCGTACTATTGCTGGACCTAATGCATAATACTCGAATTTTTGACAAAAAAAGTTTAATACTCGTATTTAACGTTTAACGTATAATACTTCCGAATAAAACTTCTTCCATACAAAATTGCCGCGAATAAACTGTCATTCATAATATTATAAGTTATAATACTTAATTATTATTAAATTTTTTCTTACTATTTCTTTATTATAAATTTTATTGAAAGAATAATAGTGTAAAGAATTATATTTTATTTATTCTAAATATTTATTAGTATAAAGATTTAAAAGTATATATTATAAAACTTTAAAATTTTAAGTTGAAATAGCTATATATATATATATGCATGCGTATATATGTACATGCATCTTGAGTCAGATGTGTTATACTATTAATTTTCTAAATAATTAAGGCTTAAGATTAGGGAATGCGCAGTAGCTTTTTTTTATAGAAGTTTTGATCATAAATAGTTTGATATTATTTTACATAAGTAAAATAAGTAATGTATTAGTTATGAGTAAATAGTATATTTTTTAAAAATGATAAACAAATGAATACATGATTTACAAATTATTTTTAAACATTTGATAAAATTATGCAAAGATAGCAATGTGGGACACAAATAACTCATTATATATGCTAAAATACTAAGAAATGCACCCGTATTTTTAATTCCGAATGAATAACTAGTATACGAATTATATATGTACGTATAGAATACTCGAATTAATCAAATCCCGTATTTTTAAGCCGAATTTTTACTAACGTATTTTTAACATAAAATCGTATAATACACGTACGTACCGTATCACGGTTTATTTCCGTCCCGTATTTTATTAACTATGGTACGATGGTATCACAAATAATATAAAATATAAATATAAATATCGATTCCAAGAGAGCACACAACATTACATTAGTCTGCTTTAATTTGGGCTTTGGGGGGATAACAGCTAGCCAGACCAATATTTTGCGGTGCAAGAGCAGACCGCCAAAGAGAATTCTGAATTGTCATATACTGCAGATATTAGCTTTGATACAGAGTTTCAATACCACACCAAACAGAATTAATTACTTGTTCATACCATACTATTAGTGACGAGATTACAGTTTATCACAATGCAATACCCCATCAAACAGAAGCAATTACTTGTTCATACAATACTATTAGTTATGAGATTACAGTTTATCACAATGCACAGCGTGCTTCAGAAAAATGCAAACTGGATTTAAGCAAAATATAGGATAGACCTTACACGGCATATCAACTTAATCAGTCTGACGGACGTTAACACCATCATGTTGGGCAGCCTACATACTATAATTCAGTTTCAGGTGTCATCCCTCGTAGACCAAAAGTTCTGCATGAGGATAGCATCTTTGAACGCTCAAAAGCTTTTGAGTTGCTTCGATCAGCTGTTTCTGCATTCGAACGGAACTAATAATTCTGGTAGTCATATCGATGAATTTGATTATCATCTTCTGCAACATCCGCGCATTCTTCAGCAGCAATTCTACAAACTCAAAACTACGATCTCGGTAGTTCCAAAAACCAAAAAACTTCACTATTTTAAGATGAGTAAGACCGCTGAAAGGCATAGGCGACACGGAGAACTTTTCTGCAATTTCGCTAAGTGAAAGGTCAGCTTCACCCTGCAATGCAGCGGGGAAATACATTATACACAGTTGAAAATCAGAAGATGCATGGTAAAAGTCAATTCAGAAGAAAGTTCAAAAAAGAAAATCATAATACTTCGTATATCACACAAGAGGCCCTTTCTAGTCCTTTAGAGGGTAAGCAGCAGCAGAAAATGAGGATAAATAAGTTTAACAAATTGATTATAATAATAACAAAAAAGTGCTTCTAGCTATTCCAAGAGAGAGCCCAACATTACATTGGTCTGGGGGCGGGGACTATAAGCGAAGGTGTGATAATTATCAATCGCAAGCACAAAGTATCCTATGTTTGATTGCAAGACAATGGTATTCAAAATTTATTTTTGCGTCTATCACAACAGCACAAGCATAACTCAGTCTTCATCCATCCCAAGTCTCTCATGGCTTTTGCTATGGCGAGAATATCATCAAAGCTGTTGCACAATCGCAGGGACGCGGACGAGAGAGAGAGAAAGGGACAGAGAGAGAGAGAGGGGGGGGACAGAGAGAGAGAGAGATGAAGAACTGAAGCTCTTCATGAGTTTATTAATATACATGGGTTCCTATAGGTTGCGTTTGGATAGAGGATTTGGATTTGGGTTCAAAGCAATGATTGATTGTGTGTGTGTGTGTATATACACACTAGTGCATAACCCGTGCCCGATGGCACGACCCACAAAAAAGAAAGAGATTTGTCTTCAGATTGTGTTTTCTATGACTGATAGTAGGGATAAGCTATTCCACATGTCATATTTTGGGGATACGCTAATCCTCATATTCCCTTATTATGTAGATACATACATACATACATACATACATACATACATACATACATACATACATACATACATATATATATATATATATATATATATATATATATATATATATATACTACAACTACTAACAAGAGTGAAGGACCTATGAGTGTGTTTCCTATTTTTTTAAAATGCCGACAATACCCCTGAACTAATTATTGCTGAGCAATTGAATGATTTTTGGTAACTCACAATTTTTATTGATTGCAGAGTAACTCCACCCTTTACTCATTGATTTCTTGAAGCCGTTTCTTTTTCCTTCACTCAACATCCAACTGGAAGATTTTTGGTTGACCCACCCTTTTTGTTGATTTGGAAGATCTCCCTGCCGCAGCA
The DNA here is from genome assembly GCA_023055425.1 of Linanthus parryae. Taxonomy (NCBI): domain Eukaryota; kingdom Viridiplantae; phylum Streptophyta; class Magnoliopsida; order Ericales; family Polemoniaceae; genus Linanthus; species Linanthus parryae. The sequence continues at coordinate 4,494,344 of JALGPY010000003.1, forward strand.
GCAACCGGTTGCAGTACGCCGACCAGCTCCTGACGTCGTTGGACTTTCCAGCCTCCCACTTCAGGTTTCGTCTCTCTGAATCTCTCTCTCTCTCTCTCCGTCGACCATCAACAGGGTCGAATCTGATGATACTTGAATATCAGACTATCAGAGGGTGCCCCTGATGATACTTTAATGGATGCCCCAGATGATACTTGAAAATCATAATAACACTCTGATTTTGTGCTTCTAGCAGGAGGACCTATTAGAACAGGAGGAGAGACTATATAAGGTGCTATTTCGGCTCTCATATGCTCATATTTGAGTTGGTTTAAATATATTTATTTTGTCTCCCTATTAGTTCCGTCTCCGAAAATTATTTTGATTGCACAAGACACCGGATTGGCTCTGTGTTCTTGACTTTGTTCCAATCGAGTTGATTTGGTCTCAACAGTCAATTGAAGCTGTGTACAAATTATCTGATATTCAACGGTATTTGAAATTTTGTCTCTACAGCTACTCTGTTTTGATTTGGTTCATCTGTCTTATCTCTACTAAGTGTTATTGGTTTTTTCCCATTGGTTCGTTCATTTTACGCTTCTCCAGTTTCGTCTATGTACTGTAAGTGACTGCTTTGTCTCCACAGCTTGGCATCTCCTCTGGCTAAAAGTCGAAACTATTAGGTTTATGTAGAGCTCCTATTCAAATTGACTAATGTAATCTATTAATAGCTTGTAATGCATAGAATCCATACCTTATGTGATAAAGTGACTTACTCATGGCAATTTGATATTGTTACTCTAATTCGACAATTTGATTTTGTTTCCCATTTCAGTGCACTGTGTTTTTTAGCTGCCTATTCAGCAATTTCTGTTAATTAATTGTTTTCAGGTGTTGTTGGAGTATAAAATCAACCTTGTGTGATAGAAAGGGGTTATATCACCAGATAGGTATGATACTATCAATCCTTTATTGTAAATTCACTTTGGACATTGCTTATTTTATGCGTTCTTCTTTGGTGATTTGGATGTCTTCAATATGTATCTTTCTGTGTGCATGCATCTACATGTAATTGTAGTGTGGACTGTATCTGTAGTGACCAGAGTGTGCTTGATCGAAAATTCCACCGCAATACTCTGTTATGTGAATTGACTAAGACATATATGGTTAAAACTTCTTGATCGAACCAGAAACTTTCAATCATAAACCACTGTTATTGCCAAACTGTCAATTATACCTTTCAATTTAGCAAATTATTTTAAAAAATGACCCTAGGTGGATCCAGAATTTTGCGACTGTGGAGGCTAAATTTTAAAACGTGAACAATTTGTTGAGTAAACCCAAATAACGAGAAATTTTTAAGTGCTCCAAAAGAGCACCACGTGGTGCTCTACAACAAATGAGCATGTGCTAACCATTAACAGTTTCTATAAATGGTGCAGTGTGATTGGAAATAGAGAACCACATGGTGCTCTTTTGAAGCACTAAAAAATTTCTCATAAATAATAGTGGTTACTTTCCAATTCCAGAGTGGCTAATGTGAATTTAGTAAATAAATACATGATAAAATACAATTTTCAAAAGTTGAGAGGGGCATTATGCCCCACACAAGACTTTATAGATCCGCCCTGTAAGTTCAATAAAATATTTCTAGCTCCAAGAGGATAAAAGTCATAATTTTGGGTAATGTCATCAGTTATCTATTAGATGGTCTGTAAAGAACAATTAAAGAATGTGATGGTTCTCTAACTTACAACGCACTGCCCCGTTTCTCTCTCTAAAAACCAAAAGCTCCCCAAAAAAACCCTAGTTCTCTTCCCCAGCGGCGGCTCCTCTTCCATGGAGTCGCCGCCCGCCACCCCCCCTGTAGATCGCCTTTCTCCGACCATGCTAGCCGCTTCTGCACTTGGAGCCTGCTCCCCGCCGGTGCTAAGATGGGAGTCACGCCCCCGACCGGTCCTCACCGTCTCCGGCGCGTCGCTAGCAACATGGGGCGATTGAAGTCGGTTTTCCCCTCTTCGCAGCTTTCCCCTCCTCTCTTGGACGGAGGGGACACCTTCGGATTGTCGAACTAGCCCGCCGTCGTATCGAAGCCGGACCAGCCACGAATCCGCTCAGATCTGCCGCCGTACCCATCCCGCCGCCAGTCGGCCGCCCACCTGTCGCCCAGAAGTGCAACACCGACCAGATCTGTCTGCCGTACTGCTTATCCCCCGCGCCTTCTCCGCTCCGCCACCCTCTGCTGCTTCCGACGCCGTCTCCCGCATGACTTGGATGCAAAATCGGTAAGTTACCCATCCCCCCTCCCCCCAGATTTCAGGCTTGAAGTGGCTGTTCTCCCCCTCCCCCGGTTGTGAGGCTACTCCTTCCCCGTCCCCATCGGATATGCTTGCTCTACGGCATGACCGAGTCTCCCGGAGAAGTCCTCTCACCGCCCACCAACACCACTAAAGGCCTCTTTTTCTGGCCCTGGGTTGCTTATCGGTCCGCCACTCGAGTCATCGGCCCTGGTTTTCGTTGGCTGCTTTGCTCATCTTGCCGCCCCGCCGTCCCCGGCCGGCCATGGAGTTGCTGCGTTGGTAGATAGGTTTCTAGGGTTGTATTGGGCTTGGTTTTTTGGGTGGGGTTTTGTTTTTGGGCTTTCTTTTGTTTTGATTTGGGCTGTTTTGTTGGTTTCGTTTCCTGTTTTGTCTTGGCATAGGAGGCTCTTGTGGTCCTTAGGACAATTTTGGTGTTTTGGGGTAGTTTGTGGTGGCCTTTGAGCCCGATACCACTAGGTCTCCTTGTTGCTTGTTTGAGGTTTAGGCATGTGCTCATATGGTCATTGTCTTTTCGTTTTAGGGGTATGCCCCTTTTTCTTTGTATCTCGTACTTTTATTATGAATGATATCCTTTTGTTGCCGGTGAAAAAAAAAAGAATGTGATGGTTGTATGTTTACCTACCCTAGTTTATTAATGGAATTTGATAACCGAGACCCTAACTTCACTTATTTTCCTTAGAGTGTAGCCACGGAAAGTATTATATAAAAAGTTGTAATTGCATGCCATGTGATGGCGTAGTTGTGGATGAGTGTTTTCTTGCGATGGATGAAGTGTTGGTTTCCAAACATATCAAACAAAGTACAGTATAAGAGTTTTTGAATGACTGTTATGTAACTAATTTAGCATGGCAGTATAGCATGCACTCTACTTATATAAGAATTTCGAATATTTCTCATTGTAAAAGTGAGTCCGTGTTTGTCTATTTATCAATCTCAAGATCATTACTGAAACACTTCGTCTTAACATAGCATTGAATGTGATGGCGATTATTGATAAGCTATTAGTTCTTCGTGGTAGTAATTATGATTTCAGGCTTGTAGCAATGAAGTAATGGTTATTAGCCCTCTACTTGGTACAGAAGGAAAAAAAAATGTGTGCAAGCAAAAGGCAATAAAAAATAGGCTGAATATATTGTTCGGCAACCATATTAGGCGTGTATTGGGAAAATACTTCAAAATCAGAATGCGAAGATCTTCATCCAATGCACTATAGTTAGTAAATCTCTGTCCATCTATAAATATCTAATTATCAAGTAACACTTTCTCCAAGAGTGCAGACATGTTGTATAGACCACAAATAATGTATTTAACCACCTTTGTAGATGTGATTAAGGATTTGGAATTCCAAAACATCCTCACATTCCTGCAAAAATTGGAGTACCACGGAGTTTCTATAGCTGTTTCTCAAAATCCAATGTAACAAGTCCAAACGATGCATCAAAAAAACAAAAACATGTTAGCTAATAGCAATTTTGGTGCCAGAGCCTGGTAGCACAATCTGGAATGTTCTGTGACTGAATGCACTCAACTTTACCTTCCAAAGTCAGGATGCCCTATTCAGAAGATGCACTTGTGATGATATCTTTTGTTGAATCAAAAAAACATTTACATGCCATGACTGAGTAGGTTTGAGGTGTTGCTCTTGTCCTCCTTAACAATATTAATATTGAGAATAATTTTTTTCATACTAGGTGGGTAATCTAACGGCATGTTTGGTTTTCCGGACTATCCGTACTGGGCTGGACTGGACTAAATTTTCCGTATAGGATTGGGTTGGATTAGCTGAGCTATAATTAATAATGTGTTTGGTTTCGTGCAGTATTAATTCAGTATTAAGGTATAAATAGTCCAATCCAGCTAATACCCTCATGTGAGAGGGTACTAATTTGGGGTATTAAACACCATCTTTTCACTATTTAGTACTGATATTAAAATTAGTCCAGAACAACCAAACACCGTATTAATTAATACCTGGACTATATTTAGTCCAATCCTAGCTAATACCGCTAATACTAGAAAACCAAACGTACCCTAAGTGACCTGGAGCAGGAGCGAGAGCCGGTGCAAGAGCGAGAGCGCGAAAGCGATAAAACAAAAAAAAAAAAAAAAAAAAAAAAAAAAAAGTATGTGGGAGCGAATATTATACGCAATTTCAAGCTGAAAGCGTTGGAGTGAGGCCCCCCACAGGAGTTCTAGCAGATCTAGGAAGGGTAATACAATTAATGAGGCTGCTTGCAAAAGTCGTTAGGCATTAAAAAAGCATTGGATTATTCAGTTATGGTTGCTTGTATATTAGGAAACATAGGATGATGGTTGTTCATTTGTTTTCTTGCATCAATATAGTAAGATTTTCGTGTTGTTAGATATAATCTCTGCAGGTGGCAAAGCACAAAAAAGTTTGAACTTGGATAAGAAAATAAGTCAATTTAGAGAAGATTTTACTTTTGCAGCAACCGATGTCATAATGACCGTTAAGGGAGCTTGATGGTATGTTTAAATAAGAATGGGAAAAATCTAATCTTTTGAAGTTAGTAATGCACATTTCAAGTACTCTATTTTGGAAAATATTGGGAGGCACAAAGAGATTGCTTTCATTTTTGGCATCATGAAGGTGTTGAAAGATTTTGTAGAGACTGTGATCTATCTACTCATCGTTGTGGTAGATCTACTTTGATTCATTTGATTGTACCAAAGAATGGATTTAGCATTCTTCAATTAATATATTGGTTGAGAAAAATACTATGGTTCAAATTTTAATGTTTGTTTTCTGGAGTCGGACATTTTTCTTTACAGATCTTGATTAATGTCTCTTTCTTAGACACAATGTTTGTATCTAAACTTTTTATCTTCGGTTTACAAAGGTTTAGAATATAGAAAACGATGTTTCTAAAAAGTAGAATACAGAAAACGTAGATCCTGAGCTCGAATCCACGCTGTACTGTTTTTTGTAAGGGAAATTTTACTTATACGACCAGTGACATTTTGCTCTAAGTATTGAGTCAAAACTTATATCCATATCAAACTTATACATGTTGGCATTTGAACTCAGTTTTTTCGCACATAAAATAAAATATTACATCACAGGGGTAGGAAAACAATCTCCACTTAAATCAAGAATGTCTCCCTCAAGCGCGAAAATTTACTTCAACTATTAGTTATCAGAATGGATCCAAGCCTTCTTATGTTGAATAACTTGATTCACTAAAAATTTGAGCTATTGTGATATTTATAGATGAGAGAATAACTTAGCTAAACAAATATAAAGAAAGTTCACGTGCAACGCACGTATATTAAAACTAATATATATATATATATAAATATAATAAAACAGAAACGGTGTGGGCCCATGCATATTTTCAAAACATATTTTTTATGAGACATTTTGAAAGAGACATTTTAAACCATTAGATTACAATTACACTTTACATTATTCACCGTCGGATTACCACTTCCCAACTCCTCCCTCAACACTGTGTTATTGACCACGTTCATCCCCATCCCAGTTAGGGATTACCACCTCCCACGGCGGTGTCAGCGCAACACTCGGAATCCAGGTATGTCTCCCTCTCTGTCGATTCTCTTCTTCTTCGTCTTTTTCTTTGAGTCTTCTTCTCTTATGATTTCTCTTCTTCCTCATCTTATTCGTCTCCGAACTCCCTTCTATATCCCTCTTCTATCTCACTTCACCCCGATCTGGCGTTAACATTCATCTCTCCGTTCGGCATTATATAGAGGTACATACATAAGACCTTCCTCTCTCCGTTTAGGGTTCAATATAATTTTTACTATTGGGAAATTGAATTGTTGGGCGACCTTCCTCTCTCCGTTTAGGGTTCAATAATTTTTTGTGCCCTGAATACTATTGGGAAATTCAGTTCCTGTTGGGCAGAGGATATCTGCGATTCTCTTATGAGTTCTCTTCTTCCTCTTCATGCAGGTTCGTCTCCAAATCCAGCTACATCTCCCTCTCTCCGATTCTGCGATTCAGTTTCACTTGCCATCCAAGGGCGCTAGCCTTTGGGCATCGAGTTGGAGGTAAATTTCCTCTCTTTCTCATCTCAGTTTCACAATCTTAGTTTGAATGTTTATCATCGATCATTATCTGTGTGGATTGACAGTATATCCTTGAATGTTCACCCAATTTTCAGAACTTTATCTGAAGGCTATACTTGCCAATCAAAGAGACATTTTTCCATTGTGGATTGACAGTATATCCTTTCAAAGAACCCTTCATAATGTTGTGTAATCAGACCTTTTTTGTTGGGTATATAGTTAATCGATTACGCAATCAGTTGTACAAACTTTGGTTTCTTTGGTTTAACTGGATTAGAGTTTTTTTAACTGGGGGAGTAAGCATAAGGTTTCTTTCTGGTGTATTGTACAAACCTGGGTGGTGAATTATTCAGAGCCAAGTACACTGCTTCTGGCAAACAACATACTCCACCTCAAACATAATTGATTGATGGAGTGTCAAACTCAGAATGGTTTGTTTCTCATCTCTAGTATATATGTTTGCCACATCAATCAATTCCTTAAAATTTTAATGTCCTTCAATTTTTACTGTTACAATTGCCCACTTTCAGAACTTCAATGGTTTGTATTTTGGTTTCTTGAACTCATGTCTGTGTCATAATTCCCCTACACACCATACAACTGGAATTTCATTGCTTTCGCTTGGTCCAGAACGTAAATACTAACCAAGTTGTTGCTATCGCTCTCTATTTTTTGCAGCTAAGCTGCAATGGTGTTGAAAGAACGAAACACCGGTGTCGTGATCTGCGATGTCCACGAAAACAGTAACAAGAGAAAATCTCCTCAGGTAAGTGTATTCAATATATAATTCTCACTTGGTCTTTCATCTCAATTATACTAACAACTGCGCTATTTTCAGGCAACCCAATGTAAGGGTAAAGGGAAAGCACTATTATACGCAGGAGGAAAAGAGAATCAAACTCCTAGCAGGGTGGTATGACTCCAGTAGCATCAGTTTCCTCTTATCTCATCTGATAGGTGACTTCAAGCTTAAACCATCTTTCACTCATTACAGGTCCAATTCTTGACAGAGCAACGTGTCGGTGTTGCAATCCCTGATGACCAACAAACCAATATGACTCAGTCTCTCGAGGTTCTGCATTTACTATATTACTGCAAACTAACACTTTTATCTCAAACTTGCTGAACTATGTGATGTTTTCAGTCAAACTTAACTAGCGATAAAGGGAAACAGCCATGCCGCGCAGAAGGCAAAACCGGAGAAACTTACTCTCATCAAGAAAAAGAGAATCAAATCCCAACCGGAATGGTATCGGATTACTGTTTTTAGGTTCTACTAGACAAATTTCTCAATCACTTAGTTACCGTTGCCTAATCTCATATCTCATAAAATCTCTTTCAGTCTGTTCTTTCAAATGTTGCTGCTGCGCAACGATTTCGAAGGGAAGGAGAATTTTTTTCCATAACTTTACCTCATATTGTTGGGGCACAAGGAACTGAAATATTATTGGTATTCTCATACTCTATTATGCTTTCTTTCTATTCATCATAGCCTATTGTCTTGATATGCCGTCTGTGTACATGGTAAAGCTTGGGATTTCAAATCTCTGTTGGATTAGAATAGGGCATACATCAATGATTTTTTTCAGAATTTTAAAATTAGTTCCGACTCTTTCTTCAATATGAAGGTACAGTAGGAATAGTTATTGCCATGAAACATTCACCTATATCTTTAACCTTAGTTAAGACCATCAAAAGTGGGAATCCCTTTCTGTTTTAATAATGGTTCTCCCTGAATTTGCTTTGGTGTCAATGAGCTGAGTTGCTGGATTATTTGATCGTATTTCCCTTTACTTATCAGCGTGTGCTGAATTTCCCATGTTCGAAGAAACAAGCCATGTATTGTTCTCCATGAACTTGCTCATGACTTTCACTCTTTTCTATAATGTGACTGTTATCTAGGCTATTCTATCAAGAAACCATTTATGATAGTACTTTCACTCTTTTTCTATAATCATGCTTTGTCGCACTCCTTCATTGTAGTATTATCAGCCTACTGTCCATAACCATCTACCAAGACTCTGTTTTGTTTATGAGGGTTCACCAGTTTTAGTTATAAGATAAGGTACCCTATTAGAAATTATAAATACCAGTTTTATTTATTAGGTAGGTTCATAGATCAGTAGGTTAGGGAATGAAGAAAGATCAGTATGAGAAGTATTAACTTGAAGGATAGGTTGGCGGCGGCGGTGGTAATAACTGATGTTCGTGTTGTAGTCTACGTTTATTTGAGCTCCACGGTTAACTGAAGTATTTTTGTGAATTGGTGTTCATGTCTCATGTGTTTTCAGCGAAAAGGGATCCCTGCTATTGGTTAATTGCACATCAGATCAAGGCTAGCTCCTGATTTTCCTTTGCTAGCAGGAAAACGATACAACTTTGTGTGAGCCCCTGATTCATATTGTAGTTCTCCCTTTCTTACTGTAGTTCAATTATGGAAGATTTATGCAATTATGGAAGATTGATTTATGCATTTATGAAACCCAGATGACGCATCCGTTGTTCGATGTTCTAAGAACAGATTTATTCCAACTTTTATTTGCATTTTCAGTTCCCTTTCGTCTAAAGTTTGCATCTAAGTAATTGTCTGTGTAATCTGAAGTATCCTATGGAGATTGATGCAGATCTGCAGCAGTGTGCTAGCATTGTAGAGACTGTTGTTTGCTGTAATATTTTTAAGATGTGACATTCTAACTTTGATGAATATTTATCAGCAAAAAATTCATTGTCGTTGTTGGTTGATCAAGATAATCGTGAAGTTTGGACATCAAATTTTTTTCAAGCACAGCCTTTCATTTTTGCTTATTTTCCTTTTTCGGTCGTGCCTTTAGGCACGGGCAATACCTAGTATACATATAAAATTGAACTTAGTTTGGGAAAATCAGTAGTAGAAGAGCAATAAGATGCATTAAAGAGAGTCCCAATAGCAACATTGGCTAAAATTTGAAATGACATGTACTTGGTAGTAATTTAAAATCCATTATGTTGTAGAAGAGTAATAAGATGTACTATTTCATTTTATGCAACAAGAGGGTGAGCTCAATTAAAGTACTGCAAGTCAATCTTTTTGAATTGATGAATTGACTATCACGACTCATGTGTTTGAGGTTCTTCCTTAATTGGGTGCTGGAGATTTCTAAGTGCCTGTCAGGTGTGCTCAATTCGGGATGCAAAGAGATAGGTGGTGGCAACCATAACTAGAGGGTGGGTACGACGGTGGAGATTCGGGTTTTGGGTGTTGGGTGTATTTCAGGTTTCATTGCCACAGACACTGCGCGTCTGCCCCAGAAATTCCATTACATTAAAACTGTTGCTTCACTTATTAAACGTGTAATCCATATTAGACATTTTCAAGAAAGGAGACTACTCCATATTAAACATTTTGAAGAAAGCAGTCTAGAAATTCATTAAGAGGAACTAACCCATGTCCATCTGTTGTCGAATGCTGGGGTAGAGGATCTGGAGAAGGTCAAAGTCTGCAGAAGCGGAAAATATCTCAACAGGACTGCTACTCCAAGGGGGTGTGATTCCCACAGTGTCGTGTCTATTGACAGACATTCGCACATCAACAACTCAGGACTCAGACCATTTTTGTGAAGCAGTCCAAGCACCTTTATGCATTAAAAAAAAAAAAAAAAAAAAAAAAAAAAAAAAAAAAAGAAAGAAACGTTATATAGTGCAGTTAGTATTTGCAGAACAACATGGAATGTATATCAAGCAAAAACCTGTGTTCTGTACCGGCACTTAATGCAAGTGCAGGTATCTACATAACAATAGCAGGACCAGATTTAGTTAGTTGAGTACTTGACCAATGAATGTATGGTTTAAAGAAAGGATAAGAAAAAGATAAGACATGTATTATCATCAAATTTAACTAGTTGAGTTTATCAGATTTGAGAAAAACCGGCACAAGAGCTCAAAAGAATTACGCAACCATGATGGACTAAAGCCTAAATCCAACCAAACATAAAGGAAAACCAACATTTATATTCGGAAGCTATGATATAAAGATGATGTGAAAACATAAAATTGTGGTAAAATGACTGACTGACCATTATAGCCCAGGTACCCAGAGTGAGAGTCTTCACATGAGCAAGGCTGACAAGAAAGAGTTGTGCCAGGTCCATCAACTCATCTTCAGCCTCGGCACGTCGATCCCCCATGTAGAAGTCGAATAGTGTTGCCTCAACCACAGATTTTATATCAACCAGCACACAATCTTCAAAATAACCCAAAAGTTCCAATGACCGAACATTGGGAGCCGAAACCTCAATCGGATATAACGTTTCATCACCATAATCAAATGTCCAGGGATCTCTCAAAACCAATCTCTTCACACTTGAGTCGCCAAGGTCCAAGCGATGAATGCCTTTGAAGTTATGAAGTTCCAGCATTTCCAACACGGGAGTGCCCGCTAGTATCATTTGAACTGCATCATCACTCAAGGTCAAATACCCAATCGATAACTTCTTCAGAGAATTCCATCCAACAGTCTTGTTCGGGTCCATGTTGCACCTCAAGAAGCGCAACTCGGTGAACTTTGAGTTTGCATACAGAAACTGAGGCAAAGTGTACCTGTTGTCTTCGTCCCCCTCATAGCACATTGCATAATCTATGTCGACATTGAAATCCAATTGGAACTTGTCCACACCATTCTTGGACGCAAATCGGGCCCACAAGTTGGCATAATAAGCAAATTCCTTCCGGTAAGGGAATTGGACCCCAAAATCCTTGACAAAACCGTCGCTCAGAACTAGGGCTCTGTTGACGAATCGAAGGAATTTGGGATCACTTTCTAAGAGTTTATCATCACGAGAATTAAATACTGCCGGGCACTCAAAGAAAAGACTAGTAGCGCAAGTCCAGAGATATTGCCATCTTCTGGACAGAATCCCGGTTCGAACAACTTCGAGGGTCGGCAGAAATGAGAGGATGTGAAGGATTACCGAATCGGGAAGCGTACTGAGCCGATCTGGTCCATTAGCCCTTGGACGTTTAACCGGTGGTATGTAGTAGTCGTCCGAGGAGTTGCTGGAATCGTCACTTTCGCCGGACATGGTAGCTCCACTCCCCCCACTTCTGGTACTACGAAGTCAGCCAAAAAGGGTAAAGCGTCTTCAACGGGACCAGAGAGGTTTTTTATCTTTTTATTTGGGTGCTCCATCTAGAAAGTAATAGCTCCTCCAATAAAAGCAGGAAACCAAACAGACACCGACTCTTTACCTTCAATAAAAGCAGGAAACCAAACAGACACCGACTCTTTACCTTCAATTTTGTAAAGGTAAAATACATTCTGAAAATTGGATTAATTTATTCCACTACCTTGGCGTTTGGAAAAAGTCACCATGCGCCTTGTTTTGGATTGACGCTATCCCCCAGCAGGCAATGCAAATCGATTTATTATGCACAATATAAAGAATTTGGGTGAAAAATGACATCTAGCAGAACATGCATCCCCTCATGCAAAATAGATGTCATGTATCTTGATCACCAAGTTTGCCGATAATCATCCCTCGCCATCTTATTTGTTTTCCTATTTTGTAGGTGTATTCCGATTTTTTTGTTTTGTTCATACTTTTAAGTAGATTTGTCATAATATCATGATAATAATAAATAATGTTATAAAACTAATATGCCTATCTTTTAGCGTGCATTGCTGGAGTTGGTAATAAATTTTGTGGACATGCAAAATGCAAAAATGTGATTATATGTATAATTTGCATTTTTTTACATAACATTGCTGGAGATACACTTACAAATTAGAAAGGAATCTTCATCGCCGGTCGCTCCAAATTCATCCTCCTTGTATTTTCAGCGAAAGCTGCATAAGCCAGAGCTACCACAGATGGTGCGAAACTCGACATGAAAATGGATCTGGAGCAGATCCAATTAGAAACCCTCTCTAGCTAGAGAGATGCGAAACAGAGAGAAGGGGAAAGAACCAGAAGAAAACACAGGTGGAGAAATGTCAAGAAGAGTGTTGATTTTATCTGCAGACAACAAATCGTCGCAGGACAGTTTATGTACCGAGAGAGGCCAATAGGCCGGCTCACATATTCGCAACTAAACGTTTTGAGCTTCCTAAATTGACTTTGCTACTAGTAACTATGTCACTTTGACCTGATGATTTGGATACCAAAACAATGTAATTTTTTAATAATATTTTCATGGTACTGTAAATTAAACTTTACACTACAAAATCATGAAAAGATTACCAAATTTCTTTACTGTTTTGCCAATTCAACCACCGGGTGAATATTGATAAAAGTCAGAAGCAATGAAACCGCGGTAGTACTACAAGAAAGTATTCTTTTGGGCTAGCCTCACCACTGCGTGGTGGGGCGCGCCATTCACCATTGGACAAACATGAAAAATTTGATGGGTTTCATATGACAAATATGCATTAGTCAAAAAGGCAGTTCACCTTTTGACAATGCATTAGTCACATGAAACTCATCAATTACCGTCATGTTTGAATGGCGTGTCACACCACGCAAGCATGCTATAGTGGTGGGACTACCTTAATCGATACTTTATTGTAATACTACACTTTGAGATACACACATTTATTTTTAGGAAAGAAAAATAAGACGAACGTCAGTTGAAAGTTAAAACCCTCCTCATCGAAGAAGATCAATGTCCGGCGAAAGCGAGGATATTTCCGACCATCCCATTGATTCACAAGTACAGGAACTATCAGAGTACAAGAAGAGCTTGAAGAAAATGACGGAGAGAGAGAGAGAGAAGAAGATAGTTGCAGAAGAATTGGAAATTGCATAAAGCAAAAATCAAGTTACAAAGAAGCACTGCAAATGTTTAAATAGTCTGGGCCTAAGTGTAATAAACGAAAGTTTGTAACGACCTAGCTGACTGGACAAACACGTAAGCAACGATGACAGGATTGGACCAATCAGGAGCCTCGAGTATGCTGACTGTGCTTGAGCTGTCTGTTGGATAGAGGAACGACACCGTTCCACTTAATCATTTGAATCAAACGGCTAGAAGCATCGGATGGCTACTGAACGAAGCAGCAAAGAGATCCAACGGCCACTGAAGCACCGGTGTTCATGTCATCAGTTTGGCAGAGAGTTCATTTTAGTCCATGATCTCTAATAGCCCCCCTCAAGTTGAGCAGGGGAGAGATCGCATGCCCAACTTGGAAACCAGGGATGAGAAGAGAGGACCAGGGAGAGGCTTGGTAAGTAAATCAGCCAGCTGAGAAGAAGAGGCCACATGCCTGAGTTGAAGTGTTCCATTATTGACAAGATCTCTCACTAAGTGGCAATCCAGATCAATGTGCTTGGTCTTGTCATGAAAAAACAGGATTATGGGCAATAGCAATTGCTGAACTATTGTCACAAAGAATGAGAGGAGGACCTGTAAGAGAGAGCTGTAACTATGAGATAAGAAAGAGAAGCCATTGCAGTTCACAAAGATGTGTGAGCTAGACTCCTATATTCAGCTTCAGCAGAGCTTCTGGAAACCACTTGCTGCTTCTTAGACTTCCAAGAAATAAGAGAATGTCCCAAATAGACTAGATAACCAGAGGTAGATCTTCTGCTGTCAGGGCAACCTCCCCAATCTGAATCACTGTATGCAGTGAGCTGCAAAGACAATGTGGGAGAAAAGAGCAATCCATAGCTAACTGTACCCTTCAAATATCTCAGTACATGATGAAGAGCAGTGAGATGAGAAGTGGTTGGAGCAGATACAAACTGGCTGAGCTTGTGAACTGAATAGCACAAGTCAGGTCTAGAATGACATAGAAAAAGAAGCTTGCCAATAAGAGTACTGTAAGTACTTGTTTGAGCAGCATCAAGAGGATCTCCATCATGTTTACTCAAATGAGTGTTGGCAACTAAAGGAGTAGCAGCTGGCTTACAGTTAATATAAGAACTAAATTGCAAAATGTCCAAAGCAAACCTCTGCTGATTCATGAAGAGACCTTCTGAGGAGACATGAAATTCAAAGCCCAGAAAATAGTGAAGAGAACCAAGATTCTTGAGATGAAATTGCTGATGCAGAGTAGAAGTGAGCAGCTGAATATCATCATTATGAGAGCCAACTAGAAAAATGTCATCAACATTGACTAAATTGGCAACAAATCTACCAGGAAGACACTTGATGAATAATGTATAATCAGTCTTGCATTGAGAGAAACCCATGTGAAGCAAAGTAGAACTAAATTTGGAAAACCACTATCTAGAAGCCTGTTTAAGTCCATAAAGAGCCTTTTGTAGCTTACAAACTGGATTAACCAGAGAAGCTGAAGTTGAAGGAAGCACATACCCAGGTTGAAGCTGCATATAGACCTCCTCTATGAGATCACCATGTAAGAAAGCATTATTCACATCCAGCTGTACCATAAACCAATGATGCATAACAGCAAGAGCCACCAAAAACTTGAGAGTAGGAAGCTTAGCAACAGGTGAGAAAGTCTCAAAATAATCAATTCCTTCAGTTTGAGTGAAGCCCTTGGCTACAAGCCTAGCTTTATATCTCTCAAGAGCTCCATCAGCTTTGTATTTAATCTTAAAAACCCATCTGCAACCAATAGCCTTGTGATGTAGAGGAAGAGAAACAATAGACCATGTCTGATTTTTCTCAAGAGCAGCAAGCTCTTGTTGCATGGCTGAGACCCAAACTGGATTAGTAGCTGCTTCACTGTATTTAGTAGGTTCAACATTGTCAAGAACCTGACTGAGAAAGGCTTGATGTGTGTGAGCTGATGGAGGAGATAGAAAGGGACATATGTCATAAGTGTAAGCTGAGGCAGTTGACTTATGACTAAGAACATAGTCTTTTAAATGTGAGGGTGTTTTTGGAATTATGCATGATCTCCTTGGAGCTGGAAGAGGGGGTATAGAATTGTCTGATGACAGAGAAGGTTTTGTAGAAGAAGGAGTAGGTATAGGTGCAGGTGTAGATGTAAAAGGTGAATCTAATGCTGAAAGTGGAATACAAAAATTGTTAACCAGAGAAGGGGTAAAATATGAAGTTAAGAAAGGAAAGATGCCTTCATGAAAAATCACATGTCTAGAAACAAAAAACTCTTTGGTGTCAAGATTATACAACTTGTACCCTTTTGTGCCAAAAACATAACCCATAAAGACACATTTGATAGCTCTTGAATCAAATTTTGGCCTACCCTGATGCAATGTAGTGGCAAAAGCAAGACAGCCAAATACCTTCAAAAGCTCATAATCTGGAACCTTCTTGAATAGTAACTGGTAGGGAGATTTGTGATGCAGCCTCACACTGGGTGTTCTATTGATGAGATAAGTGGCAGTCATAACACATTCACCCCAAAACCTTGCAGGAACCCCTGATTGAAACTTAAGGGCCCTTGCTACATTGAGCAAATGTTGATGCTTCCTCTCCACCACTGAGTTCTGTTCAGGTGTTTCAACACAACTGAGTTCATGAATAATACCCTTCTTGGCAAAGAAAACAGCTAGATGCAGCTCAGGTGCATTGTCACTTCTAAATCTCTTCACAGTTGTAGAAAATTGTGTCTCAACATATGTGCAGAAGTCCATTATAATGCCAGCTGCATCTGACTTATTTTGCATAAGAAAGAGCCATGTATGCCTAGTAGAATCATCAACCAATGTCAAGAAATATTTGTGACCAGAATGAGTAGGTACTCTGTAAGGACCCCAAGTGTCACAATGTACTAAAGTGAAGGGCGTCTGAGGTAATATGATTGAAATTTGGAAAAGGAAGTTTCTTGTGTTTAGCAAGTAGACAAACAGTACAAGTCACATTTGTGGTCTCAAGAGAAGAAGAAATGTCACTGTTTAAGAGTTGAAGCTTTCTTAATGAGGGATGTCCTAATCTCATATGCCAAAGTGCAGTTTTAGAGATAGGATTTGTAGTCAGAATTATATTAGAAGCAAAAGAATCAGAGTCTAAAAGACAGAGACCATCAACTTTGTGACCTTTAGCTAGAACAGCATCATCAGATTTGGCATAAAAGATGCAATGGTCTAGTTCACAAAGAAAAACACAAGAAGTAGAATGTGTAAGCTTACTGACTGAAATGAGATTGAATTTAAAAGTAGGCACATAAAGGACATTGTGAAGGGTAAGATTATCATTTAATACTATAGTGCCAATATGAGAGGCACTAACTGACTTTCCATTAGGAAGATGAACAGTGGTATGTGTAGTGGGATGCATCTCAAGGAAGAGAGAAGAATTAAAACACATATGATCAGTAGCACCTGTATCAATGATCCAAGAGTGTGCTGCTAGATCAGGAGACAATTTTGAGATGTGAAAAGAGAGAGAGCTGGAAATGCCAGCCATAAAGTGAAGGTGATTTGAGCTTGTAGAACCAGAAGAGGGTGGTGTTTTGTTGTTATGTTGTTGGAGAGGTGAGTCTAAACCCATAATGTGAGATATAGAATCATATGGTGTAACAAAATTAACCTCTGTTGGAGATGTAGGCGAGCTTATAGACTGAGACTGTAGTTGTGTACTAAGAAGTGACACAATCTGCTGACATTGAGCTGGTGACAATGTAAGTGTGGGATTTGGTGTGCTTTCAGCAACAACATTATTGACTTTAGGTTTAGGTTTGTAATGTGGAGGATAGCCATGTAACTTATAACATTTGGCTTTGACATGGCCTGATTCCCCACAATGATGACACACCTTTTTGAAGTTGGGAGTAGAGGAGTATCTGGGTGCTGGTAAATTAGCATAAGGCACAGTTGAATGAGAGGAATTTGTGTACATTGCAACACTAGGAGTAGGTAGAATACCAATCTTAGTCACAGAAAATGGCTAATTGCCTTTCATGCTGCACAACCTTAGAATAAACTTGATTCAAGGTAGGAAGTGGTTCAACAAGTAGAATTTGCTCTCTTACTGCTTTATATTGCTCATTTAACCCCATCAGAAACTGCATTATTATTCCTCTTCTCTTCTCTGTCTCATCAAAGCAAAAGCACCACAAGTGCAAGCAGGTAGAGGTTTATAATTGGCTAATTCATCCCACATAGTTCTCAATTTGGTATAATACATTGTAATAGTGTTATCACCTTGTTTGAGACCAGCTATCATCTCAGCAAGCTGAAAAACCCTAGGATGATTCCCTTGAGAAAATCTCTCTTGTAGATCTATCCATATATCTCTAGCAGTTGAAATGCCAACCAAACTACAAGAAATCTCCTTAGACACAGAATTGAGAAGCCAAGAAATAACCATATTATCACATCTCCTCCACAGGAGAAACAATTCAGAAGTAACTTCAGGTTGAGAAAGACTTCCATCAATAAAATCAAGCTTTTTCTTAGCTTGTAATGATACCTTCATAGACTTTTCCCAGGAGTAGTAATTCTCTCCAGTAAGAAGTTGAGAGACTAAAATAGCTCCAGGATTCTCAGAACTAGCAATGAAATAGGGAGAGTTTGAGAAGTCATTACCATAGACACCACCAGAACTGTTGCCGGAGCGATCACTACCAGCTAAATTGGGGGTCTCCATCAGCCTCCAGAACTAGGCCAACTTTATACTCAAAATGACCTCCAAGAGCTGATCTACACTTCTGTGGAAATTGATTGAGCCAATGAACCAGGCTCTGATACCATATCAGAGTACAAGAAGAGCTTGAAGAAAATGACGGAGAGAGAGAGAGAGAGAGAGAGAGAGAGAGAGAGAGAGAGAGAGAGAGAGAGAGAGAGAAGAAGATAGTTGCAGAAGAATTGGAAATTGCATAAAGCAAAAATCAAGTTACAAAGAAGCACTGCAAATGTTTAAATAGTTTGGGCATAAGTGTAATAAACGAAAGTTTGTAACGACCTAGCTGACTAGACAAACACGTAAGCAACAATGACAGGATTGGACCAATCAGGAGCCTCGAGTATGCTGACTCTGCTTGAGCTGTCTGTTGGATAGAGGAACGACACCGTTCCACTTAACCATTTGAATCAAACGGCTAGAAGCATCGGACGGCTACTGAACGAAGCAGCAAAGAGATCCAACGGCCACTGAAGCACCGGTGTTCATGTCATCAGTTTGGCAGAGAGTTCATTTTAGTCCATGATCTCTAATAGGAACCCACCGGTGAAAGCAGCCAAGACTCAATCCCCTACAGCTCAGCCTCTAATTCCCACCACCGTAACAGCGACGAACCACCCTCGAAACGTCTCTAGCCCACTACCGATAATGATGACGAGAGTGAGAAAGTTGACCGGATCACCACTCTTCATGAACCCCTAATACTCTACATCCTCTCATTTCTACCGATTCTGGACTCAATCCGAACTGGGCTTTTGTCCAAAAGGTGGCGTTCTCTCTGGACTTGTCTCCCCACCCTCCGTTTCAATCACCGTCATATTCAAGGTCTCGACGAAGACGACGACGAAGAAGAAGACGATAACACAGGTTATCATCTTCCCAATTTCATTCAAATGGTCGACAAGACCCTAGTTATGTGCAGCAATTCTGTGATGCATCTCCGGGTGATGTGCAGTTACAATAAGCAATTCGCTTCAAATGCAGACTCATGGGCTCAATTCGCGTCCAGAAATGGCGTCGAGCAGTTCGAATTGGAGTTCGACGAATCGGAATCATATCTGCCTGTTTATGACACCTATGTGTTGCCTCAGTTCCTCTGCATAAACTCAAAGTTCAAGGAATTGCGGTTTTCGCTCTGCAGATTGAAGCAGGAAACATACATTTTCTGGAACTCGCTCAAGAAACTCTCAATTGGGTACATTGATTTGAGTGGTGGTGTGATTCAGAGGATATTAGCTGGTACTCCAGTGTTGGAAATGCTAGAAGTGTATTATTTCGAGGGCTGCAATTGTTTTCATATCGGTAACTCGAGTGTGAAGAAATTGATCTTGAGAGAGGCGTGGAGACATATGTGTAAACGTGTTTATCCGTTGGAAATAAAGGCTCCCAATGTTGAGTCGTTGGAAATCTCCGGGTATTTTCCTCATTCTAAGCTGTTGGATGTGACGTCTTTGGTTGAAGCTACACTCTTCGATCTCTACTTGCAGCCTTATGAGGGTGATAGCTTGGTGAACATGGCGCGGAAGCTTCTTGACAGCGTTGCTCATGTGAAGACTCTCACATTGGGTTCTTGGGCTATAAGGGTTGGTATTTTTTACTTTCTATTACAATGATTTCACAAGGCTTCTATGTCTTTGCTTCCCGACAATGCTGGTTTTCTGTTATGTTAGTTTGATTTAGGCTTCATTGACCACTTTCTGAAATTGTGACATAAGCTTATATATGATGAAACTTACTCAAGATATTAGAGAGTAGAAGTATGGAAATATACAATTTTATTGCCTGACACATGATTCAACTAGTACTGCGTGCAGTCTATTCGTCGAGTGGAAAACTTTCCAACAATGTTTGTATTGGTATCAGCATATTATCTACTTTGACTTTTAAGAAGGGTACAGGGAAAGTGAGATTACAGTGCTTTGAAATGTGCTTGTTTTGTGTTCTAAATGAGAAATCTGATAATGTCATCGCGTTTAATCTGAGTCTAGAGTAGCTACATCTGCGGGGGTTGGTACTTCAAGTTCCGAATGACGTCAGATTATTATCATCGCTGTGAACATGCCTGTGTTTTTCTTCAAACATTCATAAGTGAAGTTACTAAATCAGGTCATTTCTAGTGGTGTCTCGTAACATGCTCACGATGAATGACAGCATACAAGTCCAACATAGGATCTTGGATGCGCTATTGTTTTGTATTATTCTGTATCGACTAACTGTTTTGTCTTGTTTTTTGTCGCCGAAGGAATAAAGGGGCTAGCAGTGCTGCACGATGAACACGTGGCCTTGAATCCTCCGTTATTGAAGTGCAAATCTTTGACAATCAATACAGAGATGTCGAATTCACACCCTCTTGGAATAGCTGTCCTTTTAAGATACTTTCCATTGGTGCAGACATTCACCTTGTCGGGATCCCCTTCACCGGTAATTGATAGATGGGTGAGTTCCTCCAAATCAATTTCTTGTCTTCTTTCGTGAAACTATCTAATAGATTATCAGTTTTCTCCAATAAGGAGTGGATTTTTATGAAACTATTTTAGTTTTCACTTTTCAGTCTTTGAACTCCTCAAGCTATGGAGGGAAGTTAGGAATGTGTTTTGCCACATTTTTCCTGCATGTGATTCAAATGCTTGATGCCAGTTCTTAGAATTTTTTATTCCTGACGTGCCTAAACATTTTAACTTCAAAAGTCTTTCCCAGAATTAATGTTTTCGGGATAGTTCTACTAAAATATAACTAATTGTTCTGTGGTCAATTCCGGTTCACAAATCATTTCCCATATAGAAGGCTTAGACATCCCTCTTAATTATTCCTTGGTAAAAAATCTACTGAAAATATTCTCCTAATTTCACATCAAAATATGGAAAATGAAATGTGAAAGATTGGGGTTTGATTGAATAGGAATTATATGGTGCGGAGTGGCATGATTCCTGAACTTATTCTGATTTAATTGCATAGAAGTTAATAACTCAATTATTGACCAAGCAAACAGAGTGGATAGTGATTTAGATCATGAAATCTGGTGAAAGGGAAGGCAGTTGTGGGAGATCACGTAGAGGTTGTATGTAGATTAGACAAAGACAATTGAGAGTGAGATGATATCTGTTAATGAAGGGTTGCCTGTAGGGGGGCACTCCTGTAATGTTAAACCACATGATGCCAGATGTAGTGACACTGAACGTCACAGCACCTTCAAAATGTTTTGCTTGTCATAGCTTAACTTATCTGCCTAACAAAGTCAACACTCCATCTTTGAAATATCTTAATATGCTTAGGTTTAGATTAGGCAAAGGGAAAACAAGAAATTGAGAGAGTGAGTAGGGGTACAATAAGTATTTTAGGCTGTGGAAGGGATTGTCTGGGTGGTGGGTATGTAAGGAAGGGTATCTGGCAATGTGTGTAAAGGATAATGTCATTCAAGTATGGACCGGAGAGGTTGAAGATGGCTATGGGATAGTAATGACATGTGAGTCGCTACTCGCAAGTGCATGAGGTAACGAAGCAATATCCGTTGTAAACACCATGGATTTGTGGAACCCACGGCACGAGTAGTAATCCTAACTCTAATTCCTTGTCTAATAAAGCGTGACAAGAACAGTTGTGATGGGGTTTAGCTAATGTAAAACCAACTAACGTAAAACCAATTAATATATTCATTGAGGCAAAAGTCTTGGGATTAAAGGAACTAAGGACTCCTATGGGGAAGTATAGCGTTGTCTACAATTAGCTACATTCATTTGCATGCATTTAGGTTCAGTTCATTATAGGCTAGGCTTAATTGATTTGAGGATGCAATAACAGCTCCTTCCTCACCCCTACTTCCTATGTAACTAGGGTCGTAATTGCGGTCACGTAATGAACCCATTTCTACCTAAGACCCACATTTAATGCTCTCGTCCATAGTGACGTAATTTCCACCTAGGGTAGTTTTACATCCCTTTCTAGTCATTGGCTAATGGTATGTGATGTGAAACCGTAACCCATCGAGTCATTAAGAATGTGGTTTACGAGATAGAACAATATGATAGCCCCATAGGTCCCTAGCAATGGTGACTACTCACTCATGGTGAAAAATAGCACAAATCATATAACTACAAATCCATAGAAAACAACAAAAATACAAAGTAATGAGGAAACAAGAACAAACTAAGGGGCGTAGACGAGGTGATGGTCTTAGTCTTGCTGTTGGTGTCAGTTTTGTTTTCTTTCATTAAACTATAATAGATTTTCAGTTGTTTCCAATAAGGAGTGGATTTTCATCTAATAGAATGTTGTGCAGAGGCTCTCTGTCTGTGTGGCAAAACAACTTTTATATTTTAGTAAGATTTTCAGTCTTTGAACTGCTTAAGCTATGGAGGGAAGTTAGGAATTTGTTTCGCCACAATTTTCCTGCATGAGATTTTAACGGTTGATGCTAGTTCTCAGAAAATTATTCCTGACGTGCCTAAATGCTTTTAACTTTAAAAGTCTCTCTTAGTATATATGTTTTTCAGGATAATTCTACTACAATCAGTGTTATAGTGTAATTTATTTGTGGTCAACTCCAGGTCACAAGTAATTTCCCTTGTATAAGGCTAATATTCCTGGGTCAAAAATCTACTGAAAATTCTCCCCTGATTGAACATCCAAATATGGAAAATGAAATGTAAAAGATTGAAGCTATGGGGCCGGAGTGGCATGATTTTTTCCCCTGCCTCCTCCCCCTATCTCATCTCCAGTAGGATTTGCATCTGAAGGAGCCAACTGCTGATCAGAGTTTGATTGATCAACCTGATTCCTGAACTTAGTCTTATTTAATTGCAAAGAAAATTGCTCGGCCAAGAAAACAGAGTGGAGAGTGATTTAGATAATGAAACCGGTGAAAGGGAAGGCAGTTGAGGCAGATCATGTACAGGTTTCCTCGAGGTGTAGGATTTACTGTTCTTGGAGATTCTATAACTGGATAGTAGTATGTCGCAGTAGATCAGACGAAGACAAATGCGAGAGAAATTAAATTGCTTTTATACACGAATTCTAATGCAAAGGGTGTGTTTCAAACCATGATCATAAGAGAATATGATGTCTTCGTAGAGATACAGAAAAAATATAGGCCATTGCAATTCTCTTATGTTATCCTAGGAAATTTCACATGAGACTAGATGTGGCATATCACGAAGGGGTTAAGCGAACAACCGTAAAAAGGAACTAGTACCTTAAAATGTTTTGTTTGTCGTAGCATAACATATCTGCTTAACAGAGACAAAACTCCATCTTTGAAATGTCTTAACATGCTTAGGTTTATCTTATGCTAAGGGAAAACAAGGAAATTGAGAGCGTGAGTAGGGGTAAAATAGAGTTTTGAGGCTGTTCAAGGAATTAGTCTGGGTGGTGGGTATGTAAGGCAGAGTATCTGATAATGTTTGCAGAGGACAATATCACTCAAGTATGGATCAGGGAGGTTGAAGATGGTTTTAGGGTAGTAATGACATGTGATTTGCTACTAATAAAAGCACGAGGTCAAGAAGTAGTATTCGTAGTAAGGGATTTGTCAAGTCCACGGGATCTGAGTAATAATACTCTAATTCCTAGTCTAAGTGTGACAAGAATAGTTGTGATGGGGGTTTACCTGATCAACTACAATGCAAGACCAACTAACATCTTTGAGTGAGTAGAAAGACTTGGGATTAGAGTAACTACTACTAGGGACACCTATAGGGAAACACACAGTAATTCTGAATACTATATCAATGCAGATTTCACAAAGAAAATTCAATTTATTTGTTCATAAAGCAGAAAAATATTGGACTACTGGATCTGCATCAGTAACACTTAGTAGTAGTAGTAGTAGTAGTAGTAGTTCTTTTTTTCATTGCATCTGTGTGCTGTTTGTGAGTGACAAGCTCAAAATATTGGTTGGCCTGGCTGAGACTTTTCTTGAGTTTAGAATTAACTCTGTTCAATTTTTCTCTCCCTCATTGCCTGCTGCGGTTATTCTCGAAGGACATATTCAATTTGGATAATGATTTACAATTTATGAGATTTTTACTTTTCTGGATTTGGTTGAATGCATTTTACCATACGTTGACCATTTTTGCAACTTCTTGCTGCTGATGTCGCAGGGCCATCACCAGGATCCATCCCCACTTGGCAGGGTAGAAGAAGATTATATGATGTCGCCAACACCTCTTAGTGGTTTTGGGCTTCTTAGAACGGTCAAGCTTCTTGATTTCTGGATCTACAGCGTATCTTCCTTGCAGTTTGTACGAATCCTGCTGAATGAAGTCATGACATTGCAAAAGATGGTAATCGATACAGGTAAAAGAAACTCCTACTTCTGTAGCCGAAAATATTTGTTCAAAGCAGGCCAAAAGATTCTGAGCTTGCCAAGATCCTCTCCCGAAGCAGAACTTTTTGTCTATGAGTGAGAAATGATAGCTGTTTTTCTCAAGTTCGACTGTGCCCTCACCTGCTGTTGCTGTTGTTGAATCCTAGTCTTTCTAGTGAAGTCTAGCTTTTCTAGTCTTTTGTACACCCTGACTGTGAGCGGTTTCCTGTTGTAATTGAACTGAGTAGTTTATCTTTGCTTTCTTAATGAAGTTGTTAATGTTTAAGAAAAAACAGTGCCAAGAAATAATAGCAGGCTAAGGCTTGTAGTTGTAGGGTTTACTATCTATCTGTTACAGGCTAAAGCTTGTAAGAGAAAGTATTCACTGAGGCCAGCCCTGGCATGTGGCACGCCAATCATGAGAATATGATAAATACGCATTGATTGGGTGGATTCTACCTGATTGAGGGAAAACAGTTAAACCATTTGTTGGAGTTGAATATTTTTATGAACTTTGCAATTGGGATCTTTGGAGCCAGATAAGCTTGCCCAACAGGGGGGCTTTTGGTGTAGTTGTTGTTAATCGGGTTTGGAAAGGGCTCAGATAAGGCTTGGCCGAGCACGGTTCAGGTACCCTTTTTTGGTTCGCTCTCCTCTTTATCTCTGTTTTTTCCAAGTCGCTTTTGTGTTGTGTTTGTGTGGTAGCTACTTCTAGCAATCAGGCCTTAAGTCAGCATGCTCATCATCGGCTACCGTCATCAGCGCCAAATGGTGTTAATAGTGGGTGTCTGGGAACATCATTTCTTTCCGATTGCCCCAAATAGTGTTCTTTCTGGCAGGCAAATAGAAGAAATATCTACCGAATTCATGGACTGCTCGAATGCTTTTGAGCTTTCAGAGATCATCTCCTAATGCCGCACATTTGGTCTACGAGTGAAACGCCGAAACAGTGGTGACTCGTGACCTGTTATATGTTCTTGTTTTTGCTCACATGAGAAACTTAGTCGCTTTGGTGAGTCGCTTTGGTGTTCGATTATATATTTACTACTATTTCCGACTCGTAGTTACCATACTGTTATAAGTCGTGAACATTCTTAGTTCAAATTTCACTGAGCATGTGTAATCACTACTGTAAGAAATACTATGGTCATTGGACAAAGTAAATTACTGATAGGTCCTTCATTATAGTGCACCCTAGGGTTTTTGTTTATTACTGTCGCAAAGTTGAGCAATTCTTAGGTGCTCATAGAGCAAATCACGAGTGGTGCTCTATACCACTCACGTTTTGACATGTATAATGAAAGTGGGGTGTGTGGGAGAGAAAAAATATCCAAATATGATTTTAATTTCTTACTATAACCTACGGCCTCGTTTGGGTAAGGTATAGAAATGATGGGGATAAGAACAGTACTGATATAAGAGGTAGAATATGATTGTACTGGTATAAGGCGGGATATGATTGTACTGGTTCTGAGTGATTGGTTGAAGCAAAATATGAGATAGGATAAGTTGCAGAGATATGTATTAACATGTTTGGGTAGTGCATGATAAGAGGTATGATATGTGTGTAAATGACTACATTGCCCTGCTTGTTTAAAACTTGTTTTTACAATTATTTTGCCTTCCACTGTAGACTGTAAACAAAAATTAATATTACACACACATTTTGACATGTTAAATGTTACATTATTAGAATATAGATAATTATAAATATTAACTCATGATTTTGCGATGTAAGTCCTTGCATCATAGTGCTGCCCGCGTCATGAAAATTTAATTGTCATGGTTGTGCTTACATATTTACACACACACATATACATATATGGATATATACAAATACATGTATATATTATATGTGTGTATATATGTATATATATATATGTAATATATGTATATATACATATATACATGATATGTATATATCTGTGTATATATATTATACATATAAGATATATGTACACTTATATATACATATATATATGCATGTATTTATATATATACATATATGTGTATGTACATATACACATATGTATAGATGTGTGTACATAATATATATATATCTTATATATACATACATACAAACATACATACATATATAAGCATATATTTTGTATAGATATATCATATGTATATTTATATATATACACATATATTATGTATATATATATATATAATATGCATATTATGCATACATTCATTTAATACATATATATACATATATTACATATATATACATGTTCCTCAAAAAAAAATTACATACATATACATGTGTAATATATATATAGATATATATATAGATATATACATGTATTTTTGTTTGTGAAAATATATGTATGCATTTATGTACATACATATATACACACACAGAGACACACACATATGGGGGTAATTTTGTAATTTTAGAACACCCTCCTTATACCCTCCTCCCTTTATCCATGGGGTGGTATAAGGTTATAGGCAAAAATATTGAGACTTGTACCAAGGGATAATGAAATAAGTATTGTACCAGCTCCTTATCCTGCACCCGAACACAGGATAAGGAGCAGGAGGTACAGCTTTATCCTTGTCCCTCCTCCTTGAACCTTACCCAAACGAGGCCTACATAGATAGTAATAAACCCTAGTCACACGTGTGCTGACGTGGTGCTCTTGGAGCAACTAAAAACTTCTCTGTAAAGTCCTGTTCAGACTATTACCATTTATTCCTACTTGTCAAATCTCAGTCGTTCCAATCTAAGGGCTCATATTTTAGCCTACACACTACTTTGGGAGAATAATAAAACCCTAGCTATCATAGTATATGTTAGCATTATGTGCGCCCATGTGGGGTGCACAGTGCAATTATCCTAAACTTATGGGTTTAGGTGAGACAAGCTCAAACCTTATGGGGTTAGTAGCAAGGACAAACCCTAGGGGGTTATGTTGTAATTGGGTATAAGTCTGTCTATATAAGGAGACAGCCTCCTATTATTTTATACACAATACTGTAGAGATCATGTGCTGATCATAATACAGTAAACCCTAGACTCTCTCTTCAACTAGCCTCCATTGGGTGGAACTTGGTGTGGATCAGAGCTTTCGTCCTAGTGATTCGAGCCAGACTGTGGGAGCAAGAAGAGCACGTGAAAGCAAGCATCCTACGATCATCCGTTGCGCATAGGAGCTAAGGAAGACAAGGTAAACACATGAATCTTCCGCTATAATTCATGTTGTAGATCTGTATGTGATAGATCATGTTCGCCCTTCATTGGTATCAGAGCCTTAGGCTTGTTTTTCGTGCCTCGTTGTGCGTTCCCGAATCAGATAAAAAATTCGAGTTTTTGAAATTTCATAATCTGTTATTAAAACCTATATGGTTAGATAGGGTTTTTCACAAGGATTCCAGAAATATAAATTTTATAATTTTTGGACGAACATAGAATTAGTTATGATTTTTCTAAGATTCGAAACAGTATAAATCTGGACTGATTAATCTGAGCAGTAAAAAGATTTTTTCAAAACATGTTAAAATTGGGTTTTGAATACATAATCTTGATCTACGTAAAAATATGATTCCATCGATGTAAAGATCGCCGGAAACGGAGGCCGGGAAGGCGGCGCGTGGGCCGCACGCGCCACCGACGCCGCCTCCACGCGCGGCCACGCGCCGCACGCGCCAAAGGGCTGGCGGCGGCTGCTGACGTGGCCCTAGGGATGACGTGGCAGACGACGTGGCAGCACGTGGGCTGCTGATGTGGCATGGTGACGTGGAGGGTGACGCGGCAGCTGACGTCAGCACGTGGCTGACGTGGCATGCCACGTGGCAGCTGAAGTGGCACTCGGCCGACGTCAGCGCGGGACGGAGGCGGACTCGCCCACGCGCGGCGGCGCGTGTGGGCGCGTGAGCCCTCCTCCGGCCACTATTTTTCGCCAAATTTTTTTCTATATGCTCAGAATTAAATTTCCTATTTTGTGGGATTTTTTCATAATTTTTTGGAAAAAACATAAAATTTTATTACTTTCCAGATTAATTAATTAGTGTTTAGCACACTTCCCGAGGCAGTTAGACGTCCTTAAACACACTGTTTTGAGCCCAAATTTATTCTGGAGACTTAGGACATTTTTCCCTACCTCATGAGATAGGAGGTGAGATCCTAGGTAGTTGGGAGCAATTTTCGATCTTATTAGTTGATTGATTTATTGCTTATTAAGTTCCAGTAATTATTCTTTAATTCTGGAAATTTCCAGAAAATTACAGTATGTTTATTTTATTATTATACATGCAGTTGTGGGTTGAATGGATGTGTTTGATGCATGGATGTGGCTTAGATGGTTTTATATTTGGTTTTGGTTTTGAATATGTAATCAATTTAAATACGGCCTGCGTGTCGTGCCTCTCTACATACTCTATTGTCTTCTCTTCTCATCTAAATCGCCTATTAGAGGTTACTTCTTATTAGAAATAAGATATTTAGTGAAGATTGAAGAATAGAAGCTTCAAGAGAGGTGGCCAAACCAAAAAGCTATGGCGCGAGGTGCATGGAGCAAAGAGACGAACAGGGAAGCTTCAAGGAGCACTCGAGATGAGGCGAGATCCATGAGGGGAGAAGTTCAAGACTTGCTCAAGACGTACTCTCAATAGTGGGAGTGCACCTTAGGGGCCACATCCATTGCATATTTATTTATGCTTATGCTTGTTTTACGTTATAACTGCGTGTGATTGGATATAACTGTATAACCTCGCATGCTAAAAAACTAAAACGAAAGAGCTCACATTAAGAGAGGATTAAAATTAATGGGGAATCATATGTGACGATATTTGATTCCTAGAATTGCTGTTAGGTTTTGGTGGAGTCCTTATGAAGAACTATGAAATTTTAATCTTATCTAAATGTTTGTAGGAGCTAAAACAAATGCTAGTAATTAACTTCCACTTTGTCTCATATTTACAGTCATGTCGAAATCATCTAGTCTCATCGCTGATTCTGCTAAGCTGTAAAGCTTAATGGGGACAATTACGACATGTGGAGCCGTCGTGCTATGTACTACATGTTAGACATAGATTTGTCCGACCATCTCCAGACTGATAAGGTCGAACCCGTGATGAATGAGAACCAACCGCTTGTGGAACATGAGCGGAACCTAGCTGCTTTTCATAAGTGGGAAGCAGCGGATAGGAAGGCTTGTTACAATCTTCTATGTATGATGGAAGATGATCTCATCAGGGAGTTCGAAAATTGTGTCACTGCGAAGGAGATGTGGGAATCGATCAAAAGCAAGTATGGATCCACTTCTGTCACCAGGCTGAGGGTCTTGAGGATGAAGTTCGATTCTTATCATAAGAAGCCTGAACACTCAATGACTCAGCATATGAGGGCTATGGCCTTCATGATCAGAGAGCTCATAGCAGCTGGACGGAACTTATCCGATGAAGAGCAAGTACAGCGGTACTGCGTTCTCTGCCCCGCACATGGGATCACATGAAACAGAACATGACCCACAACGCGGATTTCAAAACGTTTGAGGATGTCAAACGTCATCTCTTGTTGGAAAGTGAGCGAATTGAGGTCGCCAAGTCCAACGTTGAGGTGTTATTGGCTGAGCACCCTCTTCCTAAGTCGCAAAAGGCGCATAGGAACTGGAGGAAGGCGGATAAGGGCGTCAAGGGAAAGGGGAATCCCGTAGGAGGCCCCAATCCCAAGATCAAGAAAGGAGCTGGTGGCAAGAAGAGCCGGAGAGCTAGAAACTTGGCGAGGATCTTGTGCTTCAACTGCCAGAAAAAGGGTCACTTTGCTCGTGATTGTACCGAGCCAAAGGTATGCCATAATCCAAACTATGACTGTTATGTTATAAGTCAAGTTTTTCATTTCTAATTCCGCTAATGAGTGGGTATTGGATTCAGGTGCAGAAGGACACCTGAGCATGTGATTGAGGCGCGTGCACGGATTATTGGCAATGACAGGCAATAGAAGGATGCACGTGAAGATGAAGTTTGGAGCTCATCCTCATGACGTCTCATACGCTCATAGTGCACGCAAGAACTTGTTTTTCCGTATTCTAGACTTTTGGATTTGGTTTTAGACTTGTTTTAGGGGTTAGAGTTGCCAAACTGTTTTGTGGCAATTCGTATTTTGGTACTGGATTGATTTCCCGTGGTTTATTTTATCTAGACTTTATTGGTTCTAGCTTTGGTGATGTTTATGATTCTTGTTCATTCATTACGTCTTCTAGTGATGTTGATTCCACTAGATGGCATGCTAGATTGGGACATATAGGACCGGACAGGATGAACAGGCTGGCCAAGGCAGGCCTACTTGGAAATATGTCCAAGATATCTTTACCTGTATGTGAGTGTTGCCTTGCAGGGAAAGCCAAACGCAAACCGTTCGGTAAAGCAGTAAGGGCTACTGAGCCTTTACAACTTATTCCTTCTGATGTTTGCGGTCCATTAAATGTTAGAGCTAGACATGGTGCTCGCTATTTCATCACATTTATAGATGATCACACTCGTTTCGGTTATGTGTACTTGATGACACATAAGTCTGAGGCACTAGGGTGCTTCAGAAAGTTCCTACAAGAAGTAGAGAACCAACTGGACAAAAGAGTTAAGGCTCTTAGGACAGACCGAGGACGTGAGTATCTATCCGAGCAGTTTAAGGAGCTCCGTGAGGAAAAAGGAATAGTGAGGCAGTTGACTATTCCCCTCACACCGCAACAAAATGGTGTAGCGGAAAGAAGGAATAGAACACTGTTAGAGATGGTTCGTAGTATGATGGCAAATGCGAATCTGCCAATCTCCTTTTGGGGAGATGCATTGATGACAGCCACATACATACTGAACCGTGTGCCCACCAAGTCTGTAGCCACAACCCCTTACGAGATGTGGACCAAAAGGCAACCCGAATTGGGTCACCTTAGGCCATGGGGATCGGTTGCCTATGTACGTAACGTCTCCCATGTCCATGGGAAATTGGGTGCTAGAGGAAAGAAGTGCATCTTCATACGATACTCTGAGCACTCTAAGGGTTACGTGTTCATAGCGCAACAGCCGGATGGCAGTCTAACGGAGATGGAGTCGCGAGATGTTGAATTTCTCGAGGGAGATTTCCCTAGTCAGGGAGAAGCTCGTGGAGATGGCATTCTCTACGAGCAAGAGGAACCACTAGATGACACTCAATTCACCACTACTCAAGAGGAATTTGTTCCTATGGATCTTGAGAACAGTGGGAGCGTCTTGCCTAGTGAGCAGCCCATCACATATGGTGATGATGCTGAAGAAGAAGAACCCTCTTTGCGTAGGAGCGATCGTGGGAGCGTACCCCGTCGACGATTTGACATCGAAGGGGAGGCCATGGTGGTCACCACGCAAGAAGATGATGAACCTAGGACATTGTCCGAGGCTCTATCATCACCTGACAAGAAAGAATGGGAAATTGCTTTACAAGAAGAACTAGAGTCAATGAAAACCAACCATGTTTGGGACCTAGTTGAATTGCCTCCTGTACGTAAGGCCATTGGAAACAAATGAGTTTTCAAGGTCAAGAGGAAGGCAGACGGAAGCGTGGAAAGGCATAAGGCCCGACTAGTGGCGAAAGGCTACACCCAACAGCAGGGTGTAGATTATGAGGAGACATTCTCGCCGATGGTGAGAATAGCCTCTATTTGCCTTATACTAGCAATAGTAGCAAGTATGGACTTAGAGCTACATCAGATGGATGTTAAGACTGCGTTTCTCAATGGAGAATTGAACGAGGAGATCTATATGGCTCAGCCGCTAGGCTTCGAGAAGAAAGGTCAAGAGCACAAAGTGTGCAAACTGGTTAAGTCCATATATGGGCTTAAACAGTCCTCAAGACAGTGGTATATGAAGTTCCATCAGGACATTGTAGCATATGGTTTTGCAATGGTAGATGAAGACCACTGTGTGTATGTCAAAAGCTCGGGAAATAAGTTCATGATTTTGTCTCTATATGTGGATGACATACTATTGGCGAGCAATGATATAGGAATGCTCAAGACCACCAAAGGGTGGTTGTCCTCTCGCTTTTCGATGAAGGATATAGGCGAGGCAAGCTACATCCTTGGGATCAAGATCCTGAGAGACCGTTCCCAACGACTTCTAGGATTTTCGCAAGAGGCGTACATCCAGAAGATACTGGAACAGTTTAGAATGTGCGATGCCAAACCACTTGACACTCCCATTGCGCATGGCGAGAAACTCAATCTAGAGATGTGTCCCAAGAACCAACACGAGAAAGATCGAATGGACAAAGTACCCTATGCGCATGCGATCGATTTAGTTAGCAGATATCATTCCAACCCAGGTATTCGGTATTGGAAGACTGTGACGAAATACTCCGATACCTCAAAGGATTACGTGCTATGTCTATCGGAGATGATGCTTCGACTAGCCAGCTATGCATGCTGACTAGGGTAGGGGACCTAGATGCACATGGATCCACCTCAGGCAATAGTCCATGCTAGATAAAATCGCATGGAACAGCGGCATAAGTGTTGCATAATCGTGATAGGCCGCCTGTTCTGTCACCGGACAGAAGTGTGTTTGGAAAAGAAGGTTTCCGGTAAGCTTATGAGCTATCCATGAACCTGTGAGTTGCCCCAGCATATGGCTACGCACCACAGTAAAGCCAAACACATAGAGAGAAAGTATCACTTCATTGGGGAAGTGGTAGCTAAAGGAGATGTTTCTATAGAGCACATTCCTACGAATCAGATGTTAGCTGATCCCATGACCAAACCTTTGTTAAGGCATGTATTTACTGGTCATGTTAGGAATATGGGCTTAAGTAAGTGGTGAGATCTCACTAGAGTTTTCAGACTGATAATATGGTTTAGACATTGATTGTTGGATTTTAATCGGATTTGTTTAATTATGCTACACGTTGTTTCGATACGTGTATGATACGTTTACATATCCTGTACTAGCATAGAACATGTCGCGCGGACACTAGGTTTACTCTCTCACACGAGAAACCGCCTTTACAATATCCTGGATTGCCTAGGTGAGTAGAAGATGAGACACAATCCCGACAAGCGCTAGAAGCCTATGATATGATGACTCCTGTCATATGAGGCGCATGGCCTATGACAAGAGCTGGACATCAATCAATAGTGCAAGACCCTGTCAGACGGATTCATTTGTCGCATTGGAATAAGTTCCAAGGTGAGATTGGATTATGGCCATTCGAGCATGGTTACTACCCCGAACCATGTATAGTTTGCGTAGAAAGCCAGATGAGAGAACTGATTTCGATTGCATATGTGCAACACTCAGTACTCGAGTTAATAGTCATATGGGCTGTTGGACTTACATCTGTATAGGGGTCCCTATGGGATAGGACATGTGCTCTGGTAGAGTCCAAACACTATGGCGCACATCTTATGAGATAACGCGTGCTGATGAGTGACATGAGGTGGCGAGTAGAACTAGTCCCTGAGTTTCCTCGCCGTGTGAGCCTCGTCGATCATATAAGAATGATTGACACTGTATACCCTTAGTACTTTCATCCATGTCGGGGAGAGACGGTTCGGTGGTGCTACTTTAGCGTGACACCTCACGGCTATGAATGATTCGGCCTACCAGGACATTGCTAGGAAAGCAGCTGACTCCGAATCAAAGCGACAATGGATAGAAAGGAAGATTCTAATTGCATCGCTCTTTATCATATTCATTGGGCCCACCTACAAGATCTTATGGGATCATGCAAGATATGAATATAATAAAGGAGATATAGACTCATTGATGCACGACCTTCGGGACAAGGTAGGTGCTCATGGTCTATGAGATGACAATTGACAGAATCTGGGGGATACGAGAGATATATATATGTATTGCCTTATTTCTTAAGGGTTGAGTGCGCCTGCTGCTAGCTCGTCTCGTATGAGTTTAGAGTATGGATCTCCCGAAATGCAGGTTCTCTCACAGTCACACACCAAGGCCACATAACACTTTGGCAGATGATAATAGTTGGAGATTGAGGGAGACTAGAACTACTGTATTTGTGCAACCCCACTGTGCGAGTGGGAGATGTTAGCATTATGTGCGCCCATGTGGGGTGCACAGTGCAATTATCCTAAACTTATGGGTTTAGGTGAGACAAGCTCAAACCTTATGGGGTTAGTAGCAAGGACAAACCCTAGGGGGTTATGTTGCAATTGGGTATAAGTCTGTCTATATAAGGAGACAGCCTCCTATTATTTTATACACAATACTGTAGAGATCATGTGCTGATCATAATACAGTAAACCCTAGACTCTCTCTTCAACTAGCCTCCATTGGGTGGAACTTGGTGTGGATCAGAGCTTTCGTCCTAGTGATTCGAGCCAGACTGTGGGAGCAAGAAGAGCACGTGAAAGCAAGCATCCTACGATCATCCGTTGCGCATAGGAGCTAAGGAAGACAAGGTAAACACATGAATCTTCCGCTATAATTCATGTTGTAGATCTGTATGTGATAGATCATGTTCGCCCTTCAGTATATATAGATAGATATACCGAGCAGCGAAAACATAGTCTGCATTCGAGGTTTGGAGGAGGTGTTGTTGTACTACTACTCCACTTACAATGATGTCCGGGAAAGGGGAAGGTTCCGATCACTGTAAACGCTCCGGTGACAGTAGTAGTAGTAATAAACAAGTTTCAAAACGGTTGAAATCCCGAGTGACGGTGCAGTTGAATGGAATCGATAGGATCAGCACGCTTCCTGAAGCCCTAATCGTTCACATCCTCTCATTGTTGCCGACCAGAGACAACATTAGAACCGAACTACTCTCCCGGAGATGGCAATACCTCTGGACTCATGTTCCGAATCTCTATATCGACTTGTCCCGTTGTTGGTACCCTGATGACGTCGTTAAACACGCTTACAAAACCCTATCTCTCTTCGGCCGCCAATCCCAGATTAAGTCTTTCGGAGTCGAATGCGAATACCACGCCGATTATTCTTCGGACGTCGATTCATGGACTTCGTTCTCTGCATGTCGTGGCGTTGAGAAGTTTGAACTCAATTTATGTCCCTTTAAAGTGGGTTGCTATTATAAACTGCCGCGGCTACTGTATACAAATTCATCCTTCAGAGAATTGGATTTTAGTTTTTGCAGTTTCCACAATGCAACTAGAAGAAAGGTTTCATGGAGTTCTGTAAAGAAATTGACGATTTTTGATGGAGAATTGAGCAATGAAGCACTTGGAAAGATATTAGCCGACTCTCCCGTGTTGGAGAGTCTTTATTTGACCCTTGTTAACCCCACCGATAATACTTTGCGCGTTGGGCACTCACAGTTGAAGAAACTGATTCTCAATGTAACAGAAGTGGAGGATAGAAACCATCCCATGATTCCTGAGCTAGAAATTTCGGCCCCCAAACTTAAATCATTGAAGGTTTCGGGTTATTTTGTGATGTCTAAGCTCGTCGATATGAGGTCTTTGGTTAAAGCTACTCTTATTGGTCCGCAGGATGATTCAATAGAATACCAATGTGTGACGAATCAAGAAGTAGTCGACAGTCTTTTGGATGTACGGCGCCTTACATTAGATACTTGGATCATCCAGGTTGGTGTCTCCGCAACCTTTTTTTATGGGTTTGATGAAGGCTTATCATGTGTTTATGTTTGCGCTGTAGTTTTCATGTTTAGGTCGGTATCACAGGCAAACTATTTATCATGTTACACTATTGTCGTTTTAATTGTTCGCGTGTTTTTCGAACAATAATCGTTAGTTACAACAGACATTGAAAAATAGAATGAGCTTTCTCTGTAGTATTTGTCGCATGAGTTTGTATTTAGTTATAGGGGAGCCGCATTTGATTGTGAATTGTCCAATTATACTGTGTTTTTGTCGTTCATGGCTTCAATCATGGATGCATAGTCCCTTTGTGTACAGAGACTCACAAGTGGCTTATTTGCTGACTGGGTTTCTCGTTTTTCTTTCTAAATGGGTACAGGGAATAGCAAAACTCATGGCAGTCGACAATGCACGCCCTTCAGTTTCAAAGTGCAAGTGTTTAACTGTTGATACATATTTGGAAACAGACCCCAATGCAATTGCAAAACTGCTGCAAAGTACTCCTCAAACCGAAACACTGATTATAACGACCGACGAAAGCTGTGAAAAGGTGTGTTTCCTTGTGCACATTTGGTCCCTTTTTCCGTATCTTAACTAACTACATGTTAAACTTCTTGTTGATCGTCGATCTTTTATTTTGTAGTTATTACCGAGCTAGAAATATTTCTATTGTGAGTTTTATTGTATTAAGCACTTTTCGCGACCTATATCCCATTATTATTCTCTGCAGTACACAAATCTTATTATTAATGTTTGGATCTTGTTGTTAGATCCTTTTTTAATCTTCTAGTAATGAATCTCAGTTTTCCCATATTTTTAACTAAAATCACTTCAGGCAATCAGAGAAACCAACTTCTATGGTTTCTTGTACTTCCCCTTTTCCTCCTGGATTCAATATATATATATATACATATATATATATATGCATATATATATATATATATATACATATACATATATATATATATATATACATATATATATATATATATATTACCTTACTAGTTTAGGTTCAAGATTACAAATACCATCCCTAGACATTTGCCTTTAAGGCAAGTTGGGTGCCTGGAATAGAAATTGAGGCATAAACAGGTCTTACAGTATTGTGGAGTGTTTTGATATTAAGGAGTATTAACAGAACCCGTAAGATTATGTAACTTCACTGTTGACGTCGCTACAAGGAACATTATTAAAGCTATGTACTGGTATGATTATTACCTTAGACCCACTCTATACCTACGCCGAACTTCTTCTCAGGGATTAGGAAATATGAAAGTATAGATTTACTTCAAATTTAGTCTGGCTAACCATGTAAACCTACTGCGCACTTCCCCTGAACGGATACACATGGTGTAACTTTCCGAGGCTAACTGAAAGATATTGAAGTCAGGAAACATCCATGCACAACCTGATCTGTCATGTCCAAAGCTGAAGAAGGGGGTGCAAGCATATGAAATTTTCAAATTAGGGAGTATTCTTCTACTGACAGTCTTTATGATATAATATATATGAGCTGTTAAAGCGCATTAGAAAATGTTCTAGAGCATAAAACCCATTTTTTTCTATCTTTCTTTCTTGCAGGACTCGTACTCAATGAGTGATATCTCTGATATAGACCAGTTTTGGAAATCCCAAGAGATGGCTTCCACTTACTTGACGCATCTCAGGACAGTGAAGTTTGATGGATTCACGGATCACAACAGCATTGTTGCTTTCTCGTTTGTAAAATTTCTGCTGAGGAATGCCGGGGTTTTGCAAAAGATGATCATAAATCTAACAGGAAATGACAACCCGAATGCTAGTCCAACAAAAGAAGCATATAAAACGTCAAAAAAGATATTGCGCTTTCATAGATCCTCTCCTAATGCACAAGTTTTGGTCAACCGGTGAACTGGACATCGTAGTTAATTTCAATGTTAATTTTATATGATAAAGAAGTGAACCTGGCTACTACTGTTATGAGAATGAAGTTAACCTGCAGAGTTTTTCTGTTTACGAGAAAGAAGTTAACCTGGCTATGGAAGATTGCAATGCTGCAATGGATGTTTTTGGTTCCGAACTTTAGCGTAATCATCATATCTAGTTAGTTGTTGATTATTATTAATTCTATCATGTTTATCTTATCAATTATCAATGTATGAAAGAATCTCATGTGTGTAAGCGAAATTATTCATGTGTTGACAACGGCACCCTCTAAAATATTTTTTGCTTTCTATGAATTGATTGTATGATTATAAATGATTTTATATTATTAACCAGTCAAAATGCTCCATTGTAGCACATAACCTTCTACCACATCATCATTATATTGAGACTGGGCAAGTGAGTTGCCAGTTTGGCTTTCTAAGGGCCACTTTTGTAATGCTGTGGTGGTTTAAGAAGCTGTTGTGGAGGAAGCACAGTGAGAAAGCAGCTGTGAAATCTAACCGAAAAGTATTTGGTAAATTATGTATTTAAGCTGTTACGGGAAAGAACTTTTAACATTTCGTGTTTGGTTGGCTCAATACGCTTTTCAAGAGCCGATGAGCT
The DNA here is from genome assembly GCA_023055425.1 of Linanthus parryae. Lineage (NCBI taxonomy): Eukaryota > Viridiplantae > Streptophyta > Magnoliopsida > Ericales > Polemoniaceae > Linanthus > Linanthus parryae. The sequence continues at coordinate 4,532,614 of JALGPY010000003.1, forward strand.
TCGCAAGGCTGCCCTTTCTACTTGCACACGAGCATCGAAACTCGTGCTTCTGTCTCCAGACGCGAAGCGCCTCAAACAACACCGAAAAGCAAGGAATCAGTTAGAAGGAAGACGAGAAGCAAGTTTCATGGTAATAAAGTGAGCAATGAAATATAAATGTACCCGGTTGAAAGAATGAGCATACTTGGCCTTAGCCGTGAAGGATTTGCGTTTAGCAACTTCAGTCTTCTCCTCAAGAATTAGCTGAGCGCATAGATGTCGGTCTTTAGCCAGCAAGGAAAAGTAGCCATAGTTGCAGTCGTCACGACTACGAAGGGTCTTGATCGGATACTCGCTGGTTGAAAAAATGGGTAGCTTGGTAGGAGAGGGGATATCATGAAGGCTGAGCAGACCCCGAGTTTGGAGGTTCCAGAAAGATACCCAGTTTGGGGTATTTCGTCCCTTTCTGTCACGCGAAGGTTGGATCAAAGGAGGCTCAGCATACAGAGAAGACGCCCCCTTGCCACATAAAAGACTGTCATAGCAGCCCCAGTCCATAGATTCAGGAAACAACGAAGGAGCAACAGCGTCATAACCAAATTGGGGCTAACACAAACAGGGTCGAACGGCACGGTAATTCGTTCATAGTCACCAGAAAATTCGATATCTGATGCATACTCAGGTAGCACGGGAAGAAACCCCCTTCGAACCCAGTTCACAAACCTACTAAGAGACCAATCGCCTGTAGATAGGAGATCAATGGAAAGAATGATGTCCTGATTCGTGTATAAGTCTTCCCAAAAGTCTTTGCTCTCATCCTTCAAACGGGTAGCATAGGGGCGACGCGCGAAGAAACCAGCTTCGTCGATAATCAAGGCGAATGTTCGTTGGGGAGCTTCTGTATTACACCAGCGCCACGCTCGCGGAATCTGGAAAATTCGAGGAACGCAGGGGTGTTTCAAAGACCCACTTTCACAGGAATGGGGGCATACCCGGGCCATCTCTCAAAAGCCCACAAAGACAGAAAGGCGGTATTAACAAACATTGACTCTTCCTTGCGACTGTTCGACATGAGCAGCGGCCAAGTCAAGACGGTGGTATAAGGAGCCCAGGACGAGTGGGCCTAGGGCTACCTTTTGTCTAAGGGATAATCTTACCGCAAGTGGAAGCACGTGCATAAAAACTCCGTCACGGGGAAATCCGTCTATCAAGTAACGCGATAGCCACTTGCAGAGATAGCCACAAAGGGAAAAATGAAACCATTTCCCTGCAACACTAATGACCGCTTCCGGGTATTTTTCCGCCATTCACGAGCCACAGTAGGGTCGACAAAGTCTCTAAAAAAATACATGATCCATTTTGACCATGTGTTCCTCGGACCAGAGGATGTACTTAGGAATTCCCCACAGGGTGTGGTCGCTCCAGGCATCCATTTCGAGCCAGTTTTTCCCATATCTACTATGAGAACCTTTCATATCTTAAAATAATTGAATCTCGTCCGGTTCGGCCAAGGGTGCTAGGGGGTCAACAATCCCCATGCTTGGAAGATTCAGCAAGACCTCCATATCCTCCAAGGTAAAAGCAACTTCGAGATGGGAGAGATGAAAAGTGTGGGTCTTCCGAGAATACCATGGTACTATCATGGTAAATATGAAGACCCTTGGTTGCACGAACGGCGTGGAAAATATTAGCACGATTCAAGTCAACTACGTAATCGCAAAGGATATGCTCTGTCCATTCATCCATCCAATCAAAACCCTCCATGAAGGCCTGCGGTTGAATGTCAGTAGACCGTACAAGCCGGCATCTCCGCCGAGGCGTTGCACATCCCCGGCGTTAATCACGTCCCAATCAGATCTCACTGGTTCCGGAGCAAGTTGCAAGGCATCATTCAACGGGGATGCTTGGAGGGGGGACGCCATAACAGTGGCCGCATAGAAGTCGTCACCCCCAAGGTAGGGGGCTTTGCACCACAATTCGCTATGAAGTTCTGGAACTTCAGAAGCTTGCTTGGGAGCCATTGCTAAAAAATGCTTGAGTGGATGTTTTGTTTAAATAGGAGGAAAGGCAGGAAAATCTACATCAAAGGCATAGAAAAGTTTAAATAAAAACCCGAAGAGTCGCAACCCTTGGGTACTGCTGAGTCAGCAAAATGCTTCAGAATCTGGAAAATTTGACGTTTGATCTATCCCCACCTCAAAAATAGGCGTGTTCGGATGGTGATTGATTAACTCAACACAAGCCATGCTTCGTCAAAGGCTAGACGGCGTTCCCCAAACCCTAGGCAATCATGGCTATGACTGGGGGCTACGGGGACTCCAATTCAAAATTCAAAAGGGTCCGCGTGGGTTTCACGCATGGTTAATTTTGCACGACTTCACAACAGAAAAGCACATAGAAATCGTGCAAAAGGGGGCTATTGTAGATACCGCTTTCCAGACAGAAGGATCACCGCCACGTGGCAGCCATCCAGCACACCTAGCTGTGCTCTATCCACACCGGATCACCACTCGTGCTGATCCACGTGGGGGCTACGAGACAGAGCCCCCGCGCACCATAACACGGGACTTGTAGGGACTTAGTGGTTTGGAGGCTAGGGCAAGGTCCGTCGCGCGCGTGCGACAACCATGCTTGCGCGCGACCTCTGGTAACTAACTGAGAGATCCTAGGCTTACGTGTCCCATTAATGCGGCTGCTCTCATAACGGTCTCCGATACTTGCAGACAGATACGTAACGGTTCCTATATACACGGTCGAACGTGCCGTCGGGGGTTCTATCATTAAGCCTCCATTTATGGTGCACTAAACCCCCCAACGGTCACTTCCCCACTATATATAGGATCATTATGCTCTCCGTCGCGATACGATGAGACAACAAGACACACTGGTCTAGCACCATAGCCTACTGTCTCTCTCACACACAGTTACCAGTGCTTACTCTCTCCCTACACACACCTTACAACTCTCTGTGTTCTTATTCCCTACATGAGGTGTACACTTGGGCATCTCTCGAGGATTCCCTTGTACACACATATCAAACATGAAACTGATACTTTTCTTTTGATAATTAGCGATGCTTTAATAATTATTTTCTTTTTTCTAAATAATAATTAATTTATTCTTAATCTAATTAGTTTCTTTTTTTCACCAACAATTTATTATTTTTATTTTGTATTATAAAAAAGGTATTAAATTCAAGGATTATGCCCGAATCAGCCGGAACCCGAATTGAATTGTGAGAATTTGGGATCGAACGGGCTGACCATGCTCTTAACTTGGGCTGAGTTGGGCTTGGGCAGTCTCGAGCAAACTCGGGCTAGGAAAGGGATACCAACACGTCCAGCCCGCCCCAGTTGCAGTCTTTTACTGATATATACTACTAGGGGTGCACAAGTATCCGTCAATCCGCACCGATCCGCAAATCCGTCAGATCCGTGACAGATTGGGTCAGATCCGTTTCGATCTGTGAATCGGCGGATCGGATTAACTCAACCTCAATCCAGACCGATCCGATCCGTGTGCACCCCTATGTACTACAATTATTGCGGTAGGGAGTGAGAGAAGTAATCTAGTGTTGTACTACACTTTGAGAAACACATACGTAGTATTTATTTCAGGAAAAATAAAATAAGACAGACGTCATTTCTCATTTGAAAGTTGAATGAAACCCTCCTGATCGAAGAAGAAGATCATGTCCAACGAAAGCGACGATTCCGGCCATCCCGTTAATTCAGAAGTACAGCAAGCCAACGTTGACATCAGCCAAGACTCAATTCCCCATAGCTCAGCCTCTAATCCCCACCACCGTAACAGCGACGAACCACCCTCGAAACGCCTCAAGCCTACATTCTCTCATTTCTGCCGATTCTGGACTCAATCAGAACTGGCCTTTTGTCCAAACGATGGCGTTCTCTCTGGACTTATCTCCCCACCCTCCGTTTCAATCACCGTCATATTCAAGGTCTCGGCGACGACGACGAAGAAGAAGAAGATAACATAAGTTCTGATCTTCCCAATTTCATTCAAATGGTTGACAAAACCCTAGTTATGTGCAACAATTCTGTGAAGCATCTCGGGGTGAAGTGCAGTTACAAGAAGCAATTCGCTTCAAATGCCGACTCATGGGCTCAATTCGCGTCCAGAAATGGCGTCGAGAAGTTCGAATTGGAGTTCCACGAATCGGAATCATATTTGCCTGTTGATGACACCTATGTGTTGCCTCAGTCCCTCTGCACAAACTCAAAGTTCAAAGAACTGCGGTTTTCGCTCTGTAGGTTGAAGCAGGACACATCCGTGGCTTGGAATTTGCTTAAGAGGCTCTCGATCGGATACATTGATTTGAGTGGTGGTGTGATTCAGAGGATATTAGAAGGTACTCCGGTGTTGGAAATGCTGGAAGTGTATTATTTCGAGGGCTGCAACTATTTTAACATCGGTAACTCGAGTGTGAAGAAATTGATCTTGAGAGAGCCATGGAGACATATGTGTAGACGTGTTTATCCGTTGGAAATAACGGCTCCTAATGTTCGGTCGTTGGAGATCTCGGGCGATTTTCCTGATTGCAAGCTGTTGGATGTGACGTCTTTGGTCGAAGCTACACTCTTCGATCTCTACTTGCAGCCTTATGAAGGTGATGGCTTGGTGAACATGGCGCGAAAACTTCTTAACAGCGTTGCTCATGTGGAGACTCTCACATTGGGTTCTTGGGCTATAAGGGTTGGTCTTTTTTACTTCCCTATTACAATGATTTCACGAGGCTTTTATGTTTTTTTCTTTCCCGCAGTGCTGCTTTCCCGCAATGATTTAGTACCAGCTTACTCTATGAAGTGGTGACATAAGCTTATATTGATGGAACTTAGTTAAGATATTAGAGTGTAGTGTTAGAAAAATATGTTGGAGTTTCTGCAAATTAATGTACACAGATTGAATAAATAAAACTGAAACAACTTACTGATTGAGAGTTTCCCGAAAGCTGCTGTGATGTCGAAGACAGTCTCGTACATGAATGGGTACGGGTTCCTTAAAACAGATTAGCCGCCTGCTATGCCAGTGGCTTCTGTTTCCCAGGATAAAAGTCTTCCGGCGCGGTGGTTGAAAGCACGTAACCACCAAGCCCGACGAACCGAAACTTGGTAGAGAAAGTCTGCTGCTGTGAGAGAGAGAATGAATGCTGTGAAAATTTCGGTTGGTTCTGAAAACTGGAGAAGGCATTGAATTTATTGAGAGAAGGTGGCGGTTGGCTGACGGGCCGAACGGTTGCAACCGTTGACTGTTCAGAAAACAGAACGGTTGTAACTGTTCTGTTAATTAATTATCATAATAATATTAATTAAAATAAATAATTAGTTTTTGGCCCCATAAGATATAGGCCTCAACTAACTACTCAGCCCAACCCACCACACCACGGCCCGGCCCGTGCCCGAGCCGAGACGGCCGGACGGACGGCGGCGGCGCGTGGTGGTTCGACCATTGTCTAGGTCCTCTCTCCGGTGGTTCGACCATTGTCTAGGTCCTCTCTCCTGCACAAAATGTGCTCCACCCAAAGGGCGTGCCCTTAAGGTCCAACCTTGAAGTAGATAAGTACTTCATCTTCTCCCTTGAACCAAGATGTGGTTCTATTTTGTTTCCAACAAATTGTTTGCTCATGAACTCATTTTGAGAGCATGATTTGATCATTCATTCCTTAATGTTTTTTTTGACAAATGAGTTATCGCAACGACCACCAAGTTGCCCTCTACACGATGATGCAATTGGTGTTGTTAACTCGTATATGAGCTGGATTATAATCGCACTCAAAGTCGGGTCAAAAAACATCTTTTCCAACATGTAGAAGTATGAAATATATAGTTTCCTTGCTTGACACATGATTCAACTAGTAATATGTGCAGTCTATTCGTCGAGTGGAAAACTTTCCAACAATGTGCGTCTCAGCATATTATTTACTTTGACTTTTAAGAAGGGTTTACGGAAAGTGAGATTACAGTGCTTTGAAATGTGCTTGTTTAGTGTTCTCAATTCGAAAGAGGCTAGTATCTGATTATGTCATTGCATCTAATCTGAGTCCAGAGTAACTAAATCTGCAGGGCATTGTTACTGGAAGTTCTAAATGATGCCTAATTATTTTTATTGCTGAGCACATTTACATCTTCGTCATCATAAATTCGTAAGTGAAGTTACTAAATTAGGTCGTTCTAGTGGTGTCTTGTAACATGCTCACGTGAATGACAGCACACAAGTCCCACATAGGATTATATCTTGTTTTTTTCACCGAATGAATAAAGGGGCTAGCAGTGCTGCACGAGGAACACGTGGCCTTGAATCCTCCGTTTTTGAAGTGCAAATCATTGACAATCAATACCGAGATGTCGAATTCACACCCTCTTGGAATAGCGGTTCTTTTAAGATACTTTCCATTGGTGCAGACCATCACCTTGTCGGGATCCCCTTCACCGGTAATTGATAGATGGGTGAGTTCCTCCTAATCAATTTCTTGTCTTCTTTCGTGAAATTATCTAACAGATTATCACTTGTTTCCAATAAGGAGTGGAATTCATCTAATATAATTCTGTGGCTGAGGCTCAGTGTCTGTGTGGCAGAACAACAGTAATGCTTTAGTAAGATTTTCAATCTCTGAACTCCTCAAGCTATGGAGGAAAGTTAGGAATGTGTTTGCCACATTTGTCCTGCATGAGATTTGAATGGTTGATACCAGTTCTGAGAATTTTTTATTCCTGATCTGCCTAAATTCTAACATCCAAAGTCTCTCTTAGTTTTATGTTTTTTCGGGATAATTCTACTGCAATCAGTGTTATAGTGCAATTGTTCTGCGGTCAACTCCAGTTCACAAGTCATTTCCCATATACAAGGCTTAGACATCCCTCTTAATAATTCATATGTAAAAAAATCTACTGAAATTATTCTCCCGATTGAACATCAATATATGCAAAATGAAATGTGAAAGATTGAGGTTTGATTCAGTGGGAGTTATATGGTGCCTGAGTGGTATGATTTTTGCCCCTATCTCATCTCCAGTAAGATTTGCATCTGAAGGAGCCAAGGAGGCAACCGCTGATCAGCATTTTATTGATCAACCTGATTCCTGAACTTAGTCCGATTTAATTGCAAAGAAAATTAATTCCTCAATGCTGGACCAAACAAACAGAGTTGAGAGTGATTGAGATTATGAAACCTGTGAAAGGGAAGGCAGTTGAGGCAGATCACGTACAGGCTGCCTCGAGGTGTAGGATTTAATGTTCTTGGAGATTCTAGACCAGGATAGTAGTATGTCGCAGTAGATTAGATGAGGAAAATTGAGAGAGAAATGATAAGCACCGTCCTTGAGGGGAAACAATCTGAAGAACTGAGGGTAACAGCACCATTTTTGAATGGGTCAATTACTTATTACTCACTTCTAGTATAGGGTAATAACAATCTGAAGAACTGAGGGTAACACCACCGTCATTATTTTTCTCACATCTTGCACTGTTTCTCTCTATGTTCTAAATTTGAACACTACTCCGTTTCCTAATTCTCATCCTATCAATGAGTTGTTTGTCATTGTCTCTGGGACTTAACCACATAATTATGGGATTGAAACTGCTAAGAACCATGCTCCTAGCAGTAACTCCCCGTAGGTTTTGTGTGTGTGTGTGTGTGTGGGGGGGGGGGGGGGGGTTACAGTAACTGCCCGTTGTGGGGTGGTTACCATTACTACCCATGATCCTACTCTGGGTGCGAGGTGGAGATAGATGCACACACAAGCTCCCCACATCCGCAAATAGAGGTGCGTTACTGCTTACTCCAGCCTCCAAGCCACTCGAACCCCCAATGTCCCCAGATGCTAAGCCCATTGAGTTTTATCTCGAGCGCAGGTGGTAGATAGGGTATTCGTCCTTCTGGTTCTGGAGTACCACGTGGCCATTAGGTTAGGGGGGGGGGGGGGGGGGGTGAGCCCTCATGGCATCCATAGAGTTATGTATCTACAGAGGCTTGGTTTATTTTTGGAGTTCAGTGACAGAGATGAAAAACAGGGGTGCCCATTGATATCAATACTCCCGAGGAAAACAATATCAATGCAGATCTCACACTGAAAATTCAATTTATTTGTTCATACAGCATAAAAGTATTGGACTACTGGATCCACATCAGTAACATAGTAGTAGTAGTTTCTTTTGTTCATTGCATCGGTGTGCTGGCTGTTTATGAGTGAAAAGCTCAAAATATTTTTTTGGCCTGGCTGAGATCTTAGATTTTTCTTTAGTTTGGAATTGACTCTGTTCAATTTTTTTCTCCCTCATTGTCTGCTGTTGTTATCCTACATCCTGAATTTTGATAATGATTTACAATTTACGAGATTTTTACTAATCTGGATTTGGCTGAATGCATTTTTACCATTTTGCAACTCGTTGCTGCAGATTTCGCAGGGCCATCACCAGGATCCGTCCCCACTTGGCAGGGTAGAAGAAGATTATGTGATGTCGCCAACACCTCTAAGTGGTTTTGGGCTTCTTAGAACGGTCAAGCTTCTTGATTTCTGGATCTACAGCGTATCTTCCTTGCACTTTCTACGATTCCTGCTGAATGATGCCAGGACGTTGCAAAAGATGGTTATCGATACAGGTAAAAGAAATTCCTACTACTGTAGCCGAAAATATTTGTTCAAAGCAGGCCAAAAGATTCTGAGCTTTCCAAGATCCTCTCCCGACGCAGAACTTTTTGTCTATGAGTGACAAATGGTAGCAGTTTTTCTCAAGTTCGACTGTGCCCTCACCTGTTGTCGTCGTCGTCGTTGTTGTTGTTGTTGTTGTTGTTGTTAAATCCTAGTCTTTCTAGTGAAGTCTAGCTTTTCTAGTCGTTTGTACACCTTGACTGTGAGTGCTTGGTTTTCCCAACTGGTTTTCTGTTGTAATTGAACTGAGTAGTTTATCTTCGCTTTCTTAATGAAGTTCTTAATTTTTCAGAAAAAATTTTGCCAAAAATAATAGCAGGCCAAGGCTTGTAGTTGTAGGGTTTACTATCTATCTGTTACAGGCTAAAGCTTGTAGAGAAAGTATTCATGGAGGCAAGCCCTGCGACGTGGCATGCCAATCAGATATGATAAATACGTATTGATTGGGAGGAGCCTGTAACAGATATGATAAATACGTATTGATTGGGAGGAGCCTGATGGAGGGACAAAAGTTAAATCACTTGTTAAAATTTTATGAACTTCGATATTGGGATCTCGGGAGCCGGATTATCTTGCCCAACATGGGGGCTTTTGGTGCAGTTTCTGTTGATCAGACTTGGAACGAGCACGGTTCGAGCACGCCCTTTTTTGGGTTTCTTCTCCTCTCTGCCTCTGACCTTTCTGCGTTCTTGCTGGTTGCACTTTTGTGTTGTGTTTGTGTGGTGGCTATTTTCAGCAATCAGGCCTTAAGTCACATGCTCATCATCGGGCTAAATCAAGAAACTTTTGGGTTCAAGGCATCACCAATTCACCAGTATAATAGAAAAAGGGTTCAAGGCATCTCCAATTCACCATTATCTTAGAACGGTGAAGCTTTTGGGCTTTCAGAGATGTGGTGACCTGTTACATGTTCTTGTTTTTGCTCACAGGAAAAAAATTAGTCGCTTTGGTGTTCGATCAGTGGCGGAGCCAGGATTTTGGGAGGGGTTTTGACGAGAGGGTATAGATTTTAATGAATAAAAATAAGCTGGTGTAAATATTATGGCATTTTTGTGTATTTATGACAAATTAAGGGGCAATTGTGTATATTAAATATGTGGGACATTAGTTTGGGTCCAAAAAATAATACTTCCGTCACCGAGCCTGGCCCGATCCGTTTTACGCATATGGGCCTGACACATATTATGCACATGAACAAAGTAAATTACTGACAAGTCATTCATTATAGTCCATCCGACCTAGGGTTTCTGCTTATTACTGGCTTAAAAGTCCATCCTGACTATTACCACTTATTCTTTCTTGTCAAGTCTCAGTTCGTTGGATGTACATATCTCCAATCTAAGGGCTACTGTTTACCCTACACTGCTTTGGGGAATAATAAACCTTAGCTATCGATAGATAGATAGATATAGCGAGCAGCTGGAGTGAATTGATTATCAGATTTCACTGCAAAAATAATGTCCCGGAAAGGGGAAGGTTCCGGTCACTGTAAACGTCCTTCCCGAGTGACGGTAAACGCGACGTTCCTAGAACTCATACTTTTAACAGAACGCGACGTTCCTAGAACGGTATGTCACCGTACATGGTTTTGAGAAAGAAGATTATATTTCTTTTAATGGAGGGCACACAAATGACATTAGATAACACAAAGAACGAGAGTGAGAGGAGAGTGACATCGCACCAGTATGAGTGATGGGCAGAGTTGCGCCCTCGCCAATTATAACATCATCGCAGTGCTGACATGGCCGGTGCAAGGAGAGATTTTACAAATCAATGTAATGTGATGAGTGGCCCAGTGTCAAGAAGCCAGGTCGGAGAACTGTAGATGAACCAGGAGCCGCAGTTGCAACATGTGGGTGTGGGGGCCATTGTGATGATCTCTGATAGCGAGGTGGTGAAGGTTGCGGACGAGGTGTTGTCGGGCTAGAGGGATTGTGCCTGGACTACTGAAACAGCCATCCAAACTGAGGACAAGAAGGGACGCGGTGACCCTAAACCACATCCCTGACAAAGGCCAAGAAAATGTCTAAGCGGAGGGCGGGAAAAATTCCGCTGGACAGGCGGTGCATACAGTCTGCAAGGATAAATCATGGAAAGTGAGATAAAGTAGGATAAATTGTACTCGTTGCTTATTATTTTTTTCTTTTATTTTTTCAAGCAAATTTCATAAATTTTTAAACTGTGGGTAGATTTTTTGACATGGTAGTATACGTTTGAAGAGAGTTGATTGCCGCCAATTATTGTTAATTTACTGTAAAAAAAATTAAAAAAAAATGGCCGACTTGAATGAGGCGGTGATGAGAGGAGCGGTTTGGGTAATGCTTCCAAATCCTTTATGGAGTATATTTTTCTTTTGATCTCCACGTATTTACTCTATAAATAGTCTGCCCTTTTAACCCTCCTCGTCACTATTCTCTCACACAATCAATTACGACAATTACTCTGTTCGATCTCTCCTATATTTTCTCTTTTTCAAGCTCTAGATTTCAAAGCCTAATTAGGATGATTACTAATCAGCAGTTGTTGGTGTCTTTCACCAACGCCGAGGCCTCCAAACACTACTTCTGCGCGTCGAGCCTCGGTGGAGTAGAGGTTGCCCATCTTTGCACCTTGCCCGGTTGTGACAATGGCGACGGCAACAAGACGGCGTGTTACGTGTCAGATGTTGTTAACGGGGTTATGTGTTTCAGCAACGGGAAGGACGTTTATGTACTCAATCCCGCCACCAGCAACATCCTTACTCTGCCAAGGAGCGAAGGGTATGAAAAACTTCGCCTCTGTAATGTAAACTTGTCATATTCTGCTTATGCTTTTGGGTTCGACGCCACAAAGCAAGAGTACAGGGTGTTGCATGTTTTTGGTGTTCCTCAATGTCCCGGTTCTGCCCTGTTGCACAATCAGCAGTGTGAAATTTTTACCATAAGAGTTAAGAAACCTGACAGTGAAAAACAAAAGGAGGTCAAAGAAGAGAAGCCTAAGATAGTGAAAAAGGAGGTAAAAAAAGAAGGAAGAAAACACAAGGGAGATAAAAAAGAGGAGGAAGAGGAGGAGGAAGAAGAAGACGAAGGCGATGTGTGGAGGAAGGCGTTTAGTTTACCTCCTTGCCCCTACATGTTTCGTGGCCAAGGTGTTTTCGTCAAGGGATCGATTTACTGGTTGGGGGTTTCTTCTCCAGGTGAGGATGCAATTGTATGCTTCGACGTTGCATCCGAGATATTCCGGTCTATTCCCATTCCGTTTACTCTCCCTTACCGGTCGACCTTGTCTCATGTAAGGGGGCGTTTGGCAATCCAGGGTATTGAAAAAACGACAGGATCTAGCCCTACCTTAGGGGTGTGGATTTCGGAAGACATGAAGGAATCAAAGTGGAATAAAAACACCGTTGAGATAGTAGATCCCAAGGTACAAAAGGGGGTTAAATTCCACGTACTTGTCGGAGATGATTCCACAGGGGACATGGTGGTAATGAGGAGTATCCTGCCAGAAAGATACGAAGTTGTTTGCCTATCGGGGAACAAGAACACTACGGCGGAGGGGACAATTAGTATGGGAGGATTGCCTTCATGGATTGATTTGCAGAGAGGGAATAACCTTAATAATTTCAGAATAGACAATTATGTGGAATCTAGAGTTGATCTAGATCCAATTGTCATAAAAGTTAAGAAGGAGAAGAAACCCTCCAAGGACGATGGTATTCAAAATCAGAATCCTCCTCGTGCTGTAGCAAGTCAACCTACCAAGAAGACATATTATCAAAGCCGTGGTCAGCGTCAGACTCAACAATTTTCACGGGGGAGTCAATATGTCCAAAACGGTTATGGTCAGGCTCGTGGTGCTCAGAGTCAACAATTTTCACGGGCGACTCAATCTGTCCAAAGGAAATATGATGGCCGTGCGCAGCCTCGTGGCGCTCAGGCTGGTCAGACTCAACAACATGCAAAAGTGAGTCAATCTGTCCAAAAGGATAGTCCTAACACGACTAGTGGTGCTCAGGCTGCTCAGCAACCTCCTCTACAAGCAAGTCAACCTACACAGAAGACCCATAATGGCAGTGCCCAGCCTTCCCCTACTCCTCCTCCGCCAGCAACAGCAAGGACAATCAGTTATGGCCGTGCTCAACCGCCTCCTATGAACCACGGTGCTCGTCCGACTTACATCAGGATTGGTGAATTCGATGTACAAGTTTCTTAGAGTTGCATGTCTTCACTTATGATTTTGTTAAAGGTTACCTAGTATTATATTTCTTTTCAATGTGATGAATTAATGTTCAACTCTGTTGTTGGGATCCAATCTTGCCTCTCGGAAATCCTTTTTCTAGTTCAATAAACAACACAAGCTGAAAATTCAAAATTCATTTGTTCGAAGAAACAATTAGCAGACTATTAATTTCCCCAGTGTTTGAAAACATGACAAGGAACTTGGAAGGAACAGATACTAATGCACTGCGCTTTGTTTTCAATCACTTCAAGACTTGAATACGACAATGTTCCTCTAATCCGGAACATAGCAAGCTTTAAAAGATAACCCTTCATTCCCAATAATTCTCCACCTTGCCTTGAATAATCTCTTCCGCTTGCGCTTGAGTTAGCCTGTTCTCTCCAATAGCCCCAAATTCACAAGTTGTTCCATCTTCGTCGAGATCCTACAACGTGTGCCCCCAGCGATGCTCCAACCCCCGTCTAGTTCCTGTAATCGAACCCCTATCGATGCTCCAATTATGGTCGAGTTCCTGCAATTGAATTCACTGCTTGTTGTTCCAACTCCCACCGAGTTCCTACAACAAGTTTGTTTGTTGTTCCGAATCCCACCGAGTTCCTACAACAAAATCCCCAAACACGTGTCCCCTTCACGTTCCATTTTTCTCTCGTCAGAGACTCCCCTATTCCAGCCTCCGCCTCCTCGTCAAGAGCACGGATTCCCCCTTGCCCCCTGTTGGGTTGACTTGCAATCAAATTAGGGAACTTAAAGTCAACGGAGGTGGTGCAAGTTTGTGTTAAGTTGCCAGAGTGAATTAACTTGGATAGAAAGAAATTTTCTAATTTCTTGGGTGAAAAACCACCGCCACTACATGTGGCCTATATAAAGGCTCTTTGGTTTGTCATGCAAAATACACACAGATTAGTCTTGTGAGCCTGGGATCTTCGTTTGGTAGTGTGTGTCGTGTGTGGGTTATTCGGGTGGCCGGCGTGGCCGTTGTGGCCACGGCGTGCATTGTAACCGGGTTTTCTTCTTAAAAAAATATCTAGTTCTGGTCGAGGAGTAGCTAGCGGGTTTCTTACGAATTCGTTAGTTGTTCTTGTTTTGCTTTCGACATTCTTGCTCGAATACCCTCAGGTTATGACAAAAGTGGTATGAGAGCTCTGAAACATGAGTCCTGTTACACCCCCCCCCCCCAACGGGGCCTAGAGCACGAAGTCGTCATCTGCGTCTGCAGCCAAATCTGCAAACGCCTTCCCCTTCGGACACTCCCTCTTCCAATGACCCTTCTCTTTACACAATGCACATACGTCGTTTGGCAACTTAGAACCCTTGTTCTTCCGTACCCCTATATGCGGCCCTCTGCCTCATCTCCCTTGTGTGAAGAGCTGATCTTACCGCCTCCAACGTAAGATTCTCTTTTCCAGCACAAGAACTCTGCACGAAGCCCTCATAAGACGGTGGTAGAGACACCAACAAAATCAGTGCGGCATCTTCACCACTTATCTTCTCATTACTGTTTGGCAACTCAAGCAAAATAGTATTAAGACGATCCAAGCAATCTCTTAGATCCGTACCGTCTCCGATGCGTAGACCAAAGAGTTGTTGCTTCAACATCAACTTGTTGGTGAGCAACTTCTTCTTGTAGAGGCTCTCCAACTTGTTCCATAGTCCTTCAGCCGTCTCTAGATCCGCAACCTCTGTGATCACGTTGTCCGCCAAGCACAACATGATCGTTGAATGTGCTCTTTCCTCCATCGTCTTTTACTCCTTGGTGGTTGTAGAAGCCCATTCCTTGTCTTCCGCCAATGGCAACCACATGCCTTGTTGCTTCAACAAAGCACGTACATTGATCTGCCATAAGCTGAAGCTGTTTCTCCCCGTGAACTTGTCGATCTTGGTCATCGCCCCCGTCATCTTCTCTGCAGCTCCTTTTCCAGATCTGTAACCCCCGAATGTGTGCTCTACCTTGATCGTGAAACCGTAGCTATGAATTTCACGGATTGTGAAACCCTAGCCCAATAGCTCCACTTTGATCTTGGAACACCGCAACCCAAGCTCTGATACCAGTTTGTTATGATCCGGGTAGAGCTTAGAGAACGACGAATTGGACAAATACAAGAACACACCGATATAATGTGGTTCACTAGCGATGAACTAGCTACCTTCACCACCCAAAAACCCGTTTTATTAGAGAGAAACCCACGATTACAATCCACACCAGTTAGCCATGACCCTAGGTCCTTATATAGGCCTAGGATACCATCTTGGTGCCCAAAAAATACAAAAAACCGAGCTACCGAACAAGGAAACTACTTTCTGCCGCCTCTGACTATTCTCTTCGTACAAAGACATCGAGTCTTCGCACGAAGACCTTTGCACAAAGGGATTTTGTCTTCGCAAGAAGACACAGCTCTACCTGCTTGTTTTCTCTTCGTTTTGCTCCTCTGTTTGGTCCATTTCTTACCCCGCTTCGTTGTCAACACCTCGCCTAGGCCAAGTCCATTCAAGGGACCCTTGATTCCCAAAAAGAACAAGTTAACAACCAATTTCATTTGCCACTTTAAGACACTTTTTTTTAGAAAAGACTTTAAGACACTTTAACCCCCTATTGTGTCATTAATACGGACACAAAAGACACTTCATGTTTCCGTAAAATTATAAAATTTTAAGGGATAAAATACACTTTCACACTGTCAGCTTTGACACAAAAGGAGACTTTCACCCCAATCTGAATTGGGAAATGACACTTTGATCCATTTAGTGTGCCAAATTTCATGACACTTCCACCCCCTATTATAACATTCGATACTCTAAGAGGGAAAATCTGTCCCAGAATTAGGCCCTCCAAACTTACAGCATGACAATTAAGGAGTGTACATGTCCAGAAATTTGGCACCCTTGAGGGGTGAAAATTTATTTTCCCAAACCAGAAGGGGTTAAAGTGTCTTTGTGTCAAATTTACGAGGGTGAAAGTGTCTTTTACCCTCTTATACCACCTTAAAATTTTAGGCAAAAACATGGGGAGTGAGATAAGAAGTAGAATCCTCCTCGTGCTGTAGCAAGTCAACCTACCAAGAAGACATATTATCAAAGCCGTGGTCAGCGTCAGACTCAACAATTTTCACGGGGGAGTCAATATGTCCAAAACGGTTATGGTCAGGCTCGTGGTGCTCAGAGTCAACAATTTTCACGGGCGACTCAATCTGTCCAAAGGAAATATGATGGCCATGCGCAGCCTCGTGGCGCTCAGGCTGGTCAGACTCAACAACATGCAAAAGTGAGTCAATCTGTCCAAAAGGATAGTCCTAACACGACTAGTGGTGCTCAGGCTGCTCAGCAACCTCCTCTACAATCAAGTCAACCTACACAGAAGACCCATAATGGCAGTTCCCAGCCTTCCCCTACTCCTCCTCCGCCAGCAACAGCAAGGACCATCAGTTATGGCCGTGCTCAACCGCCTCCTATGAACCACGGTGCTCGTCCAACTTACATCAGGATTGGTGAATTCGATGTACAAGTTTCTTAGAGTTGCAGGTCCTTCACTTGTGATTTTGTTAAAGTTTACCTAGTAGTATTATATTTCTTTTCAGTGTGATGAATTAATGTTCTACTCTGTTGTTGGGATCCAATCTTGCCTCTCGGAAATCCTTTTTCTAGTTCAATAAACAACACAAGCTGAAAATTCAAAATTCATTTGTTCGAAGAAACAATTAGCAGACTATTTATTTCCCCAGTGTTTGAAAACATGACGAGGAACTTGGAAGGAACAGATACTAATGTACTGCGCTTTGTTTTCAATCACTTCAAGACTTGTGGTAACTTGAATAGGACAATGTTCGTCTAATCTGGAACATAGCAAGCTTTAAAAGATAACTAATTGGTAATTCAATAGCCATCACTTTACTATACTCATAAGGTGAAGCAACCACATTTTTTTATTTTTTTTGGAAACAAGATACAAAACTACCCAAGTAACTACCATTTTGATGATGCATTGTCCATACGTGAAAGCATCTGAAGTATAAAGATGAAGGGATATAAATTTTAATAGTTCTTTGGGTTTCATTGCCAAAGAAGTTGCATAAACTTGCAAATAAAACTGAGCGAGATGATAACTACTAAGAGCAAAATGCCTACCAATTTGAGGAAGATGATATCGGAACCATTCAGCAATGGACTCAATTCACCAAATGCAGCCGCAGCCCGTTGAGAAAACCAACCAATGGCCAAGACTATAATGTTTCATATCTTTCCTTGCAATCGTTACAGCTGTTACTTGAAGCCCTAGAACAGAACATGTACCATATCTAAGAAAAACAAAAACAGTACCAGGTCAGTGATCCTTAAATGGGCCTGCACTTGTAGAGTAGGGACTCAAAGGAGTATGAACCAGTGTTACCACAATTCACTCGCACCGGTGCGAATTGCCAATGGGTTCACGCGTTTCAAAACATGGAACACTAGCTATCCAGAATGCTAAATCGGCGATCCAAATTTTTCAAAATTTTCACCTCAAGTATCTACATAGAAGGGAAAATTAAATTTAGATTTGCTAAGTTATATCCATTTTATAGTTTTTGACTTGAGAATATTGCTTCCACCGAGCAGTTTATACCGGAGTTACCAGAAATCGTTTGACAGGGTGGGATCTGCGATCCAAATTCGGGTTCATTCGCAATCTAGATCGCTGATTTTGGCGATCTCTAAAGTTTTCACACATAAACCCAAATATTTTGATATCATTACTCTCTGACTCATAATTTCACCGACTAAGTCACGTCTTTACCCCTACCTTTTCTTATGTATGATGGAAGTCCCTACAAATTTTTACCTTATAATAATCCGTAGTACCAGGCAAAGCTAACATGAGCATATAGTTCTAACAAAAATCTCCAGAGAACGCTACCCCTGGCGAACTGCATTCGTAGCAGACCGCGAATCACATTCCCGATCTCGTTCCGCGAACCACAGCCTTCTGCCATCCTGGTAACCTTGGTTTATACTCCATAATTTGCGAAAAATGGTAAAACTCCTATCTAAGAAACCTACGCATGTCGTACCGAACTCTATAGGCTGTGGCGCTCGGCATTCCCGTTCCACGAACCGGAACGATCCGCGTTCCAGTTAACTTCGGTATGGACCACAGAACAAATCAATTAATCAAAACGTGACCACAATTCTAAGCAATCCGAAAAGCCAGAGAAGCCGTATCTTAGAGGCACAATCATCCTCTCTGATTATCATGTAAAACTTTGTAGATAGAGCCAAAAGCTGGTAGCTTTACAAATTCCATCAGAACAAAGATACTTTCGGATAGTCGTATGTGGGAGCATTATTGTTGGAGGTTTTTATTTGCAAATTATTGTTATTCTCTCACAGTTATAAACTACTCTTCTTGACATTTGAGAATAAGACATAACAAATAACAAAGGATACATGGGATAGAGCATATAGCTTACCAGGGCCGGTACACACAATTCTACGGTCAGATGAGTGCTTGTTAGCTTCATGAAAACGAAATACTGAAGAAGTTTATAACCTCTCATATGACAGTCTGCGCTAATGGAAGTTACAGTATCATGGGTAACACAAAAAATTCGACATCTAATGCAGAAATGTAGTACATTAAGTTGTTTACAATGAAAGGAATCGAAGGATTCCAGAAAAGATCAAACAAGTAAATCAAAGATAGAACAATTTCATTGAAATTTCAAAGAAAATTTTGACAGAGTAACCCTACATTTTCTGGAGACGAAGAAAGGGAAGAACATGAAGAACCTTAGCTGTTACAGCAGGGTTTTATACCCAGATATCCAACGGTCTTATTTTGGACCGTTGGATCACAAGATTTCATCACAGCCGTTCAAGACTTGTGAGAAATTATACTAAGGCCCAGATCATTTGGCCTCTTTTACATGTAAGTCTAAAGAAGTTACACAATAGCCACAGAACTTCAGCAAATGACCAAAAAGCACAAGATGACTTGTTTCTGGGTTTTGACAAACTTTGGGAAAATGCATAAATACCCCTTTTGGATGATTTTTGCATAAGACTTTGATTTTGTCTTTGAGAAACAGCAACAAATCAGCAACATTCTTTTGGCTTCAAGAATGAATTAACATCTCATCTTCAATTAAGTGAAAGCAGCAGCAGCTAAACCCTTGGTGAATAAGTCTCCTACCTGATCTGCAGTGTAAACAAAATCCACCAGTAACTGTTTTCTCAACACTTTTTCTCTAATAAAATGGTAGTCTAATTCTATGTGCTTAGTTTTGGAATGCATAATAGGATTTGCAGTCATGTGAATTGCAGACTCATTATCACAAAATAGAAGTGGAGGTTGTTTTAAAAAAATATGCAGATCTTGAAACAAATATTGAAACCAAGTAATTTCTGCAGCAGTTGTTGCCAAAGCTCTATATTCTGCCTCAGAGGAAGATCTAGAGACAGTTTGGCTGTTTTTTTGCAGCCCAGTGAATTGGGTTGTTGCCTAAAAATAAGACAAAACCAGTTGTGCTTCTTTTGTTAGATGGGTTACCAGCCCAATCTGCATCAGAAAAAGCACATAAATTTAATTCACTTGGCTTATACAAAATGCCATCACTTGTTGTGCCTTTTAGATACCTAAGAATTCTTTTGGCACCTAAAATGTGTTGAGTAGTAGGACAATGCATGAATTGACACAAGTAATTAACAGCAAAGCAAATGTCAGGTCTTGTAAAAACTAAATATTGTAAAGAACCAAGCAATTGTCTAAAAGGAGTAGGATCAGATAACAATTCACCATCATTGAAAGTATATTTGATTCCAGAAATGGTAGGAGTAAGACAAGGAGTGAAGTTGTGCATATTAAATCTACTAAGTAAATCATTCACATATTTGGGCTGATGCACAAATATACCATGTTTACTTCTACCATGTTTACTTCTAGATCATTCATGTTAAATTCACTTTTCAATTTTGAAATAAGGTGAGTTGCATAGTCAGAATCATTACCAGTGAGAATGATGTCATCAACATATAGAAGCAATACAGTAATTGCAGAAGAACTAGAATTGTGTCTAACAAACATTGAAGTGTCAGCTTTTGATTGTGTGAAACCAAGAGATAAAATGAATTCTGTAATTCTCTCAAACCAAGCTCTAGGAGCTTGTTTGAGACCATAAATAGCTTTGTTGAGCTTACACACATAATCAGGAAATTGAGAATTTTTGAATCCAGGACGTTGTTGCATATAAACAGTTTCTTTGAGGTAGCCATGAAGAAATGCATTTTTGACATCTAACTGATGAAGAGGCCAATTAAATGTGGCTGCCAAAGACAAAATAGTTCTAACAGTAGCATGTTTGACCACATGACTAAAAGTCTCTTCAAAGTCAATGCCAGAGGTTTGACTAAACCCCTTAGCCACTAATCTGGCTTTATGTCTAGAAATTGAACCATCAGGGTTATGTTTGGTTCTAAGAACCCATTTGTTCCCTACAATGTTTGCATTGTAGGGTCTTGGAACTAAAGTCCAAGTGTTTTGTTGTATGAGGCTAGAGAACTCTTCAGTCATTGCTTTTAGCCACTGAGAGTGTTTTCTAGCCTCTGTGAAGCAAGTTGGATCATTTAAGAAATGAGAGATATCAGAGTTACCAGTTGTAGTATTGAACCCAAATGTCTTTTTCTTAAAAATTCCAGACTTGCTCCTTGTCTGCATGGGGTGACTCCCAGCTGGATGATGCCTTTCCACATCAGTATCTGCCATGCCAGTACTGGTTGTAGGTTGATCATCAATGTTGTGATCATCATTTGAAGTAGGCTGCTGAGACTGTGTGTGAGGAACATTCTGAGTCTGAGAGTCTCCAGCAGAAGTGTCATATCTGTTCTCATCAATGTGTTGTGATCTATTCTCATCAGTAATATTGGGTAAGATCATGGAGGTATCATGTTCAGAATGTGGCATATGATCTTGTGTAGTAATGTTCTCATCAGAAACACCTGAAACAGGACCATCATTGATAATGTGAGAAGATGGAACAGAAGTAGAATTCATGTAATCATAAGGCAGAGAAATAGGAATATCACCAATATGCATTGTATCAGAAGAATTTGAGTTATCAGACACTGAGTTGGAGGAATTTTTATCAAATGGAAAAGTGTTCTCATCAAAGATAACATCTCTACTAATAAAGAACTTTTGAGATTCTTTGTCAAAACAGACATACCCTTTATAATCATGAGCATAACCCAGAAACACACATTGTTTAGTTTTTGGATCCAATTTTGAGTTATTGTAATGTCTCAGATAAGGATAACATGCACATCCAAACACTTTAAGTTTGTTGTAATCAGGTTTAGTTTTATAAAGTAACTCCCAAGGAGATTTGTTCTGAGTGTTTTTGCTTGGCATATAGTTAATCAAATAAAGAGCAGCACTAAAAGCATGATACCAAAAATATTTAGGCAGTTTAGCATGAGCAAGTAAAGTCACAGCAGTTTCTACTATGTGCCTATGTTTTCTTTTAGCTACACCATTTTGTTGTGGTGTGTAAGGACATGATTTTTGATGAACAATGCCTTGAGAATGCAAGAAAGTTTGAAAAGTGTATGACATGTATTCACCACCTCCATCAGATCTTAAAATCTTGATTGGAGAATTTAATTGTTTTTCAATTTCAAGTTTGAACTTTGGAAAAATGGTTGCAACTTCTGATTTATGATGCAAAGGAAAGATCCATGTAAATTTAGAATCATCTTATCCATGATAAGATTTCACAGTTGCAGGACCCCAAACATCACTATGTAGAAGATCAAGAGGTGATTTGGTGTGTGAAGTGGAGGATTTATAAGGCATTTTAGTCATTTTACCAAGCAAGCAATGTTCACAAACAGGATGAGAAGAAATGTCAGAAACTTTAAGGTCTTTACACATATGAGAAGAAGAAATAAATATAAGTCTTAAAATGTCTTCAGAAGGGTGTCCCAGTCTAGCATGCCAGAGGGGAGACTTCAAAGTTTTTCCTAAGTGAGCTTGTATTGTGCCATTGTCTTGAAAAGTCGTAGATAAAGGTTATGTGTGTATAGGGTATACGCCATGTTCACTCAATCCTTGGTAGAGGATTGTGCCCTGAAGTTTGTCCTGAATATAAAATTTGTCAGCATCAAAGTAAAAGAAACAAATATGTTGTTTGCAAAGTTGGTAAACAGAAATGAGGTTTGTTGAAAGATTTGAAACATGTAAGGTATTGTTCAAAATAAAAGAATGAGAAGGTGTGTTAAGAATGGCAGTACCAGAATGAGAGATAGGAAGAGTGTGACCATTTCCAACATCAACCTTGTCACTACCATGATAAGGAGAAGCTAGAGAGAGATTATTGAATGAGCAATCATATGATTGTTTGCACCAGAGTCAGTCAACCAATAATTTGGATTAATGCTAGGTGTTGGTCCAAGAAGGCTATCATTGAAAGCATTGATTTGAGGTTGATAACCAGTGACAGGTGCAGACACATTGTTCTGAGGATGATGTTATTGATTGACATTCATAGTAGGAGCAACAACATTTGTCATAGCAGACAGCTGAGGTGTAGGTTTCTTACCTTGGTAAGCAAAGTCCGATCTATGCCAACAGTCAACAGCAGAGTGGTAATCCATACCACAGATTTGGCAATTGATAGGGTTTCCATTGCTATCAAAGCTAGGACCCTTGTTCTTAGATTGACCTCCCCCTCTGTTATACCCTCTACCACCTCTAGAGGAGTCATGAATTCTTCCCCCATTAGTGTTTCCTCTTCCAGAGGGTTAGTTGTGAGTATAGGTTTGACCTTGATAATTAGGGTTTTGACTAAAATTTTGACTTTGATAACCAGAAACTGATTGAAGTTAGAGTTTTGATCATTATAGTTGTTTCCTTGACCTCTACCGTAACCATTTCCTTGATTCTTGTTGTTATCATACCCATTTCCTTTTCCTCTTCCACCATTAAACATGTTAGAGACATAAGCAGCAGACCCAGTCAATTCATTTCCCAAGATAGATTGAGACTCAATCATTTGTTCTTCAGCCTTTAACAGAACATGCAACTCTTCAAAATTAATTTTATCAGGTGAAACAGACATAGAGACACGCAAACCAGATCTAAAAGAGTTATACTCAGGAGGCAGACCATGTAAAGCATAAAGAATCATGTCTTGATCATCAGTATTCACCATAGCAGAAGATAATTTATCTCTTAGGATTTTCAAATTTTGCATGTAGACATCAACAGAATCAGACTTCTTTCTAATAGTTTGCAGCTCAGATCTTAATTGCATGATATTAGATCTAGTAAGAGAGGAGTACCTGTTCTCCAAAGAAACCCAAACATCACGAGAGAAGGGCTTACCAACCACCTGAACCAAGGCCTCTTGAGAGAGAGTTGATGTGAGCAGAGAGAGAACGATTTGGTCTTGAGTGACCCAAGCGTCATAGTCTGTCGGTCAAGAACTCGAACGGACACTCCCGAGAACCATCGACAAAACCAAAGAGGGACTGTGTTTTGAGGAGCGTAGAGATTTGATAGCGCCAGATAACATAATTCGTGTTATCCAACTTGAATGGAACTAGGTTATGAACTTGTGAAAGAAGATAGAAGGGATTTGAAGACCCTTGAGATTGATTTGTAGAGAGAGCCATGGCTCTGATACCATGAAAGGAGTCGAAAGATTCCAGAAAAGATCAAACAAGTAAATCAAAGATAGAACAATTTCATTGAAATTTCAGAGAAAATTTTGACAGAGTAACCCTACATTTTCTGGAGACGAAGAAAGGGAAGAACATGAAGAACCCTAGCTGTTACAGCAGAGTTTTATACCCAGATATCCAACGGTCTTATTTTGGACTGTTGGATCACAAGATTTCATCACAGCCGTTCAAGACTTGTGAGAAATTATACTAAGGCCCAAATCATTTGGCCTCTTTTACATATAAGTCTAAAGAAGTTACACAATAGCCACAGAACTTCAGCAAATGACAAAAAAGCACAAGATGACTTGTTTCTGGGTTTTGACAAACTTTGGGAAAATGCATAAATACCCCTTTTGGATGATTTTTGCATAAGACATTGATTTTGTCTTTGAGAAACAGCAACTGTACGCACAAATTTGTTGTTCAAGAAAATAAACAAGTAAATCTGCGACAAATTTAATTTATGTGAGTAATAAAGCGGGACTACAATCTCTGGTATGTATTTTCTTAAATAAGAAAATAATATCATTTGATTCTTCTCTCCTTCTTTGATTGAGGGGATTGATCTTCTCCGATTTAGGCGGATCTGATGTTCTCCGATTTGAGCGGAGTTGGGTTGTTCTCCGATTTGAGCGGAGCTTTGATCACCGATGTAGGCGGATCTGATTTCTCCGGTTTGGGCGGAGTTGGGATCTCCGATGTAGGCGGAGGCGGCGATTCTGAGCAGCGATGGAGTCCTTCGGGCCTTGAATGGCTTGTTCGTCAGAGCTCTGCTACTTCTGAATCTCCAAGTGTGTTTTTCTCCTTGGGGATGACCCTCTATTTATAGAGGAAATGAGGGATGATGTGGACTTCTCAATATTTATCTCTTTAATTTATCTATTTTTAAGAGATAATATCTAATAACATTAATAATTACTATCTCTCAATATTTAATTAAAGAGCTAGCAACTTTTAGTTATTTACACAAACCACCCCTTTTTGTAGGATAATTTATGTCAATTTTCATTTGTAGCGTGCCATAATTTTGACACGTGGAAATTAAAATTTCCATGTCTACAGCAACAAATCAGCAACATTCCTTTGGCTTCAAGAATGAATTAACATCTCATCTTCAATTCTGCTAATATACAACATGTCACGAAAGATCACAATTCCAAGCAAAATGATTCGAGACCAAGCTTTACTATATGCCTATATCTCATCTATGAGGTTGAATTGTTGGAGTGCACAT
The DNA here is from genome assembly GCA_023055425.1 of Linanthus parryae. Classification (NCBI taxonomy): domain Eukaryota; kingdom Viridiplantae; phylum Streptophyta; class Magnoliopsida; order Ericales; family Polemoniaceae; genus Linanthus; species Linanthus parryae. The sequence continues at coordinate 4,557,405 of JALGPY010000003.1, forward strand.
TGAACCGACACACTTACATAAACCTTGCTACAATCAAAATAGACATGGTACAAGTTTCAGACTGGGTCTCAGTTGAGTAGATTGCCATTATGTAGTACTACTAACTAGCGGAGTAGTAGTGACCAGTCCCTTAAAGGACTTAGAAGACTGTCCTCAAACAAAAAAGGACTGAAGACAACAAAGGATGCATGTCCTGGAGAATTTTACAATAAGATGATTGCTGTGGTTTTAACGAACACCCCGATGGAACAAAAGCCAGAACTTAAAATATGACGTCTGTGGCAATGGAAATTCCAGAGCATGACTGATGAAGAAAGATTATTCATTGGGATCACTTCTAAAAAATGATGGGATTATGTTGGCATTGAAGCTGATGCGCATTAGGTACTGCAGATGCTGAACATGCAACGACCAATAGAACACCACCATAGCAATCTCATTGCTGACATTCAATTTATGAGAAATAACCTTACCATCATCGATTCATCGATGATCCACCACCGGAAGTATGCAAGATTGATCAAGGATGATGCAAATGGAGTGGGAAATAAGAGAATCGTCAGAACTATCAGTTATGTATTTCATTCCTAACGCAGCGGGGAAAAAAGGGTTGCGAAATAGTCTCCGACATCAAAATGTTGTGCGAATATTATAATTTTCCACGACTCGAACACATCACTAAGTTAGGTCACCAAATCATTACTCGGGGTATTAACCTCAACTATCTTCTGGAATGTTCAAAGTAAACTGGAAATTTTATTTCACTGAAGGTCTCAGACTATGTAAAACTGAAACGGAACGTGTACGAGACAAAGCTAGGACGAGACACCAGAACGCAAATTTCAGTAATTGAGGAGACAAAACACCGGGGGAACAGCAAAAATACGTATATATATACATATATATGTATATATGTATATTTATATATGTATATATGTATACATATATATATATATATGTATTGATGTAAATGATACCTAAATACACACTTATAAATTATTGGACGAAATTGAAGACAATAACTAAAATTAGTATGAATTAAGATCAATAAAAGAGAACACATTACTCAATAGATAGGTGGATGTAATTGAGAATCTGGAGGTCCTCAAAGTCTTTGAGGTTTTCTAGAAGTTTTGAAAGTATTCAAATTGTTTTATCTCCGTTGAAGTATAAGCAACAAGGTTTTAGTTGGGGTCGGGCTCTGATGCAGGAGCGGATGAACCAGGCGAGGCCGAGCTATCAGACGCGACTAATTTGACACTTCTCTATCATGAAATGGAAGTCAAGCACAAAAGAGGAGTAAAATTGTCACTTTTGGTCACGCCACACTGTTTTGGACGTAACTTGGGCTACAGGGATCATAATGACAATTATAACTTGTGTTCGGAAAGCTCTCGGCGAGGCGGTCACGTATGATCATGGTGAAACCCCATCACGCAAGATTTCAGCCCCTAAAAAGGACATTTGACCAGTCAACGGAAGCTTTGAAGATATTGTTTGCTATTTTTTGCTGTTTTCTTTTACTTATTAAGACCTCATTTAAAGCCCATTTTGGGTTAAACTTTCACCTGCGTGTTTTTTTTCAATAAGGCTTATAGTTTTGGGTCAATTTTAAAATTTTGTTATTTTTTGAAAAATTTGACCTTTTCAGCTATTTTTACCCGGCTTGTGGGTAAATTTTGGTTAGACTTTGATTTTGATTCTTTGTGAATTCTAGAGAGCTTCGTGCCCTAGTTTCTTTGCCCTTTTTATTGTTGATTCTGCTGTGATCCCTTGCTTGGTTGTTTAACCTGGTGTCAGTTTGGTACCAGTGCTCAGTTCGATGTGGGAGGAGGATCATCATCGGCGATGCCTCGTGGACGTGGACATCAAGCTGCTGAAGACGCTTCGCAACGAGAACGTAGCCTTGAGGGCGTGATGGTGATAGAAGATCTGCGGTGGCAGAACCAGGTTCAGCAGCAGCGGATCGAAGAGCTGACGTGGCGCCTGGCGGCGCAAGATCTGGATGATCAGGAAGACTCAGACTGCTACTCAAAGGCGTCGTTCGAGAACCCGTACCACCTCGAACCCTGAGTTCGGGATTACCGTGTTCGTGACGATCACCGAGGAGGTCTAGGATCCAAGGTCGAGATCCCCAGTTATTTCGGTACCCTTCAGGCTGATGGATTCATTGATTGGCTGAATGAGGTGGATCGGATCTTTAAATACAAGGAGGTTTCTGATCGCGAGAAGGTGAAGTTGGTTGCGATTAAGCTCAAGGGTAGAGCTTCAGCATGGTCGGAGAAATTGCGTCGTTCTCGGGAGAAGCAGGGAAAACCGAAGGTTGCTGATTGGGAGAAGATAAAGAAGAAGATGAAGGCTCACTTTCTTCCCTTCGGTTACAACCAAACCGGCCCTATATCAGCGTCTCCACACGTTGCGGCATAGTACCAAATCAGTGGAGTATCACACTGAGGAATTCTACCAGTTAATTGCCCGGAATGACTTATCTGAAACAGAAGAGGAACTAGTAGCACGGTACTTGTCAAGCTTGCGAAAATCTCTGCAAAATGTTTTAAGTCTTTAAACTTCATTTTCGGTTTCAGAAGCTTATCAGAGAGCTCTTACTGTGGACAAACAGCAAAGTAGAAAACCTGAGTCGAGGACCGATCAAACCAATCGATCAACTCAACCTCGGGAGCCCCGTCCATCCACACAGGTAGTACCTGGAGCGTTGAGTAGTGGATTGAAGTGCTACAGGTGTGATGAACCAGGGACAGGGCGACGGAGTGCAAGAAGCCTGCTGTGCAAAAGCCAAAGAATCTATTCGAAGAAGGTGCAACTGACGAGATCTGAGAGGTTGGGTACCATGGAGGTCCAGTATATGAGGACTATGAAGATGAAGACGTGCTTTTATGATATGGTCATGAGAATTTGGTCGTCCGTAAGAGTTTGCTAAATCCCAAGGGCGACTCGGAAGATGATTGCTTGAGAACCAATATCTTTCACACTACCTGCACGATTGGGAAGAAGGTTGGTAAGATGATCGTAGATGGCGGTAGTTGCGACAACATAGTCTCTGAAGAAGCTGTCAAGAAATTGCAGTTGAAGACGGAGCATCATCCTGCGCCTTACGAGCTGTTATGGTTAGAGAAAGGTTATGAGGTAACAGTTGATAAGAGATGCCTTGTTCCTTTTTCAATTGGTAATAAGTATCATAATAGTCATTGGTGTGATGCGGTAAATATGGATGCATGTCATGTTTTATTGGGTCGTCCATGGCAGTATGATCTTCGTGTATTCCATGATGGGTACAAGAACACCCATTCTTTTGTTATGAAGGGGAAGAAAATCGTACTAGCACCGAGACAGGGGGTCCCACTCCAACCCTAACCGCGCCGGCTAACCTGCTTTATCGATCCCAGTTCTTGGGAGACGTTCAGCGGGAAAAGATTGTTTAGACTTTGATCCCTTCTGATAGTAGTGCCGGTAATGAGGATTCTGATTTACCCTCTGAGGTGCATCAGGTTTTGAATGAGTTATCCTACTTGATGTCAGAGGACCTCCCTCCTGGTTTGCCACCATTGAGAGATATCCAGCATCAGATAGACCTAGTTCCAGGCTCTAGTCTGCCAAACAAACCTGCCTACCATCTCAGTCCCAAGGAAGCAGAAGATTTGCAAAGACAGGTGGTCAAATTACTTGAGAGGGGTTACATCAGGTAGAGTATGAGTCCTTGCGCAGTACCTGCCCTTTTAGTTCCAAAGAAGGATGGTTCTTGGCGCATGTGTGTTGACAGCAGAGCCATCAATCGGATCACCGTGAAGAACATGTTTCCCATTCACAAGATAGGAAGTTTGAACCGGGTAGCCATGCTTTGAGTCGTCGTAATATGCTTCTTACCTCCATGAGCAACCAAGTCCCTGGGGTTTGAGGCATTTGCAGAGATGTATGAGGCTGACCTTTCCTTCGGGAAGATCTTTGCCAAGGTAACTTCTGGTCAGCGCCATGATTTTGTTTTGCCTAATGGTTATCTGTTTAGGTGACAGCGTTTGTGCGTTCCAGATTGTTCTTTGCGGCACCAAATTATCAGGGAGCTCCACCAGGAAGGGCACTTTAGTCGAGGCAAGAAGTTGACTCTTGTGTGTGCTGACTTTTATTGGCCAAAATTGAGTGCAGATGTGGCACACTATGTGGACCGTTGCTATGTGTGTCAGCGTTTGAAGGGAGTTCTCACTAATGCAGGTCTTTACACTCCTTTACCTGTCCCTGAGGCGCCTTGGTTTGATGTTAGTATGGATTTTGTGCTTGGCTTACCCCGCACACAGAGAACGGAAGATTATGTCCTTGTTGTTGTTGATAGGTTTTCCAAGATAACACATTTTGTACCACGCAGGAAGACAATGGATGTCATCCGGATAGCCCACCTTTATTTCAGAGAAATTGTAAAGCTGCGTGGAGTGCCGCGATCCATCACCTCAGGTCGTGACACGAAGTTCATGAGCCAATTATGGAAGAGCCTTTGGGAGAAATTGAGTACTCAATTGAACTTTAGCAGTGCGTATCACTCGCAAACCGATGGACAGACTGAGGTAGTGAATCGCAACCTGGGGAATCTTCTGAGGTGTTTGGCAGGTTCTAAGCCAAAGAAGTGGGATTTGGGGCTTGCTCAGGAGGAGTTTGCTTATAACAGGTCAGTGAGCAGGACCACGGGGATGAGTCCCTTCCATATTGTCTATGGTCAGAACCCGTCAGGGGTATTATACTTGGCTCCAATTACACGTGTGGGGCGTGTTCATCCTAAGGCTGAGGAGATGGCGGAACATTTGAAGAACATTCAAGACCAAGTGAAGAGCAAGATTGAGGAAAGTAATAGCAAGTACAAGGCCCGGATCGACAAGCATCGTCGTTAAGTATTTTTTGATGTTGGTGATTATGTATGGGCTGTATTGACTCGTGGTCGTTTTCCTGTGGGAGAATACAACAAATTGAGGGACAGGAACATTGGGCCTTGCGAGATTGTGCAGAATATCAATGATAATGCTTACCAGTTGCAGCGCCTTAGTCACCTGAAGACGTCTGACGTGTTTAATGTCAAACTCCTCACACGGTGCTTTGTGGATTCTGAAGACGAATGAGGGAACTCGAGGACGAGTTCTTTCCAACCAGGGGAGACTGATGCAGGAGCGGATGACCAGACAAGGCCGAGCTGTCAGATGCGACTAATTTGGCACTTCTCTACCATGAAACGGAAGAAAAGCGCAAAGGATGAGCAAAATTATCACTTTTGGTCACGCCACACTGTTTTGGGCGTAACTTGGGCTACAGGGATCAGAATGACAATTATAACATGTTTTCAGAAAGCTCTCGGCGGGGCGGTCACGAAGGATCATGGTGAAACCCCATGAAACCTCATCACACAAGATTTCAGCCCCGAAAATGGATGTTTGACCAGTCAACGGAAGCTTCGAAGATATTTTTTGCTATTTTTTGCAGTTTTCCTGTTACGTATTTAGACCTCATTTAAAATCCGTTTTGGGTGAAACTTTCACATGCGTGTTTCTTTCAATAAGGCCTATAGTTTTGGGTCAGTTTTAGAATTTCGTTTTTTTGGCAAAATTTGACTTTTCAGCTAGAGAGCTTTGTGCCCTGGTTTCTTTGCACTTTTTCATTGTTGATTCCGCAATGATCCCTGATTTGGTTGTTTAACGCGAAGTTAGGCTCTTCATAGGATTAGTAGTATACATCATATTCTACAAGTAACACCCCTTATCTTTTTAACTTATCAGAAACACCCGAGTGTTATTTCTATCCCAGGGACGATTCAAGTACGATTCAAAAAGGGGGAACACATCTCCGGAAAGTTGTGCATAAGTTCCGAACTCATACTTTTAACAGAACGCGACGTTCCTAGAACGGTATGTCACCGTACATGGTTTTGAGAAAGAAGATTATGTTTCTTTTAATGGAGGGCACACAAATGACATTAGATAACACAAAGAACGAGAGTGAGAGGAGAGTGACATCGCACCAGTATGAGTGATGGGCAGAGTTGCGCCCTCGCCAATTATAACATCATCGCAGTGCTGACATGGCCGGTGCAAGGAGAGATTTTACAAATCAATGTAATGTGATGAGTGGCCCAGTGTCAAGAAGCCAGGTCGGAGAACTGTAGATGAACCAGGAGCCGCAGTTGCAACATGTGGGTGTGGGGGCCATTGTGATGATCTCTGATAGCGAGGTGGTGAAGGTTGCGGACGAGGTGTTGTCGGGCTAGAGGGATTGTGCCTGGACTACTGAAACAGCCATCCAAACTGAGGACAAGAAGGGACGCGGTGACCCTAAACCACATCCCTGACAAAGGCCAAGAAAATGTCTAAGCGGAGGGCGGGAAAAATTCCGCTGGACAGGCGGTGCATACAGTCTGCAAGGATAAATCATGGAAAGTGAGATAAAGTAGGATAAATTGTGCTCGTTGCTTATTATTTTTTTCTTTTATTTTTTCAAGCAAATTTCATAAATTTTTAAACTGTGGGTAGATTTTTTGACATGGTAGTATACGTTTGAAGAGAGTTGATTGCCGCCAATTATTGTTAATCTACTGTAAAAAAAATTAAAAAAAAATGGCCGACTTGAATGAGGCGGTGATGAGAGGAGCGGTTTGGGTAATGCTTCCAAATCCTTTATGGAGTATTAGGGGAGAGCACGGACCGGGTTGGGCGGGTACGAGCCGTATTTCCTACCTAACCCAATGATCCCGGGTAGGCCTATTCACAACCCATACCCAATCGAGTAACTCCTAAACCCAAATCCAATCGAATTCCTCGGACCGGACCGGACCGGACCGGTTATAGCGGGTTTAAAAAACACAAATGATGACTCAAAATTTCCACTGTGAATTGGAAATATCAGCCTAAGTATGGACATTTACTGTCAAATTTGTGCTTAATTGCATCCGATAAGAAAACACGTCTTCACATTACAAGTTTATATAACTACATCGACAAAAATATGTTACATGAATATCCAATATCGTATATTTAATTACAACAATTCAACAACCCCCATATAGTGGAGCAAGAGATCATTCAAGTGTCCTGTAAAACACAATCTAAAAAATAGTTTTGGGATTTTTGAACATGTACGGGGCGGGGCGGGTTGAAACGGGTTTATTAATATAGTACCCATGCCCCACCCGAATTTGGCGGGTATTTGTTAAATCAACCCATAACCAATCATATAATCCGGGTTTGACTTTTTTACGGGGCGATTTGATTCGGACCGGCCGATTCGGACCGGTTTGGCGGGTTTTCGCTCAGCCCTATGGAGTATATTTTTCTTTTGATCTCCACGTATTTACTCTATAAATAGTCTGCCCTTTTAACCCTCCTCGTCACTATTCTCTCACACAATCAATTACGACAATTACTCTGTTCGATCTCTCCTATATTTTCTCTTTTTCAAGCTCTAGATTTCAAAGCCTAATTAGGATGATTACTAATCAGCAGTTGTTGGTGTCTTTCACCAACGCCGAGGCCTCCAAACACTACTTCTGCGCGTCGAGCCTCGGTGGAGGAGAGGTTGCCCATCTTTGCACCTTGCCCGGTTGTGACAGTGGCGACGGCAACAAGACGACGTGTTACGTGTCAGATGTTGTTAACGGGGTTATGTGTTTCAGCAACGGAAGGACGTTTATGTACTCAATCCCGCCACCAGCAACATCCTTAGTCTGCCAAGGAGCGAAGGGTATGAAAAACTTCGCCTCTGTAATGTAAACTTGTCATATTCTGCTTATGCTTTTGGGTTCGACGCCACAAAGCAAGAGTACAGGGTGTTGCATGTTTTTGGTGTTCCTCAATGTCCCGGTTCTGCCCTGTTGCACAATCAGCAGTGTGAAATTTTTACCATAAGAGTTAAGAAACCTGACAGTGAAAAACAAAAGGAGGTCAAAGAAGAGAAGCCTAAGATAGTGAAAAAGGAGGTAAAAAAAGAAGGAAGAAAACACAAGGGAGATAAAAAAGAGGACGAAGAGGAGGAGGAAGAAGAAGAAGACGAAGGCGATGTGTGGAGGAAGGCGTTTAGTTTACCTCCTTGCCCCTACATGTTTCGTGGCCAAGGTGTTTTCGTCAAGGGATCGATTTACTGGTTGGGGGTTTCTTCTCCAGGTGAGGATGCAATTGTATGCTTCGACGTTGCATCCGAGATATTCCGGTCTATTCCCATTCCGTTTACTCTCCCTTACCGGTCGACCTTGTCTCATGTAAGGGGGCGTTTGGCAATCCAGGGTATTGAAAAAACGACAGGATCTAGCCCTACCTTAGGGTTGTGGATTTCGGAAGACATGAAGGAATCAAAGTGGAATAAAAACACCGTTGAGATAGTAGATCCCAAGGTACAAAAGGGGGTTAAATTCCACGTACTCGTCGGAGATGATTTCACAGGGGACATGGTGGTAATGAGGAGTATCCTGCCAGAAAGATACGAAGTTGTTTGCCTATCGGGGAACAAGAACACTACGGCGGAGGGGACAATTAGTATGGGAGGATTGCCTTCATGGATTGATTTGCAGAGAGGGAATAACCTTAAAAATTTCAGAATAGACAATTATGTGGAATCTAGAGTTGATCTAGATCCAATTGTCATAAAGGTTAAGAAGGAGAAGAAACCCTCCAAGGACGATGGTATTCAAAATCAGAATCCTCCTCGTGCTGTAGCAAGTCAACCTACCAAGAAGACATATTATCAAAGCCGTGGTCAGCGTCAGACTCAACAATTTTCACGGGGGAGTCAATATGTCCAAAACGGTTATGGTCAGGCTCGTGGTTCACAGAGTCAACAATTTTCACGGGCGACTCAATCTGTCCAAAGGAAATATGATGGCCGTGCACAGCCTCGTGGCGCTCAGGCTGGTCAGACTCAACAACATGCAAAAGTGAGTCAATCTGTCCAAAAGGATAGTCCTAACACGACTAGTGGTGCTCAGGCTGCTCAGCAACCTCCTCTACAAGCAAGTCAACCTACACAGAAGACCCATAATGGCAGTGCCCAGCCTTCCCCTACTCCTCCTCCGCCAGCAACAGCAAGGACCATCAGTTATGGCCGTGCTCAACCACCTCCTATGAACCACGGTGCTCGTCCGACTTACATCAGGATTGGTGAATTCGATGTACAAGTTTCTTAGAGTTGCATGTTTTGTTAAAGGTTACCTAGTATTATATTTCTTTTCAATGTGATGAATGTTCAACTCTGTTGTTGGGATCCAATCTTGCCTCTCGGAAATCCTTTTTCTAGTTCAATAAACAATACAAGCTGAAAATTCAAAATTCACTAGGCGTGACCCCGCGCGCAGGCGCGCGGTAGAAGTTTTTATACCCAAATATATTTTGGAAATATATCGCGATATATCTGATCGATATTTGGGTAAGGTGCAAACTGCGATTCATCCATGGGAACAACATTTTTATGAGTCAAGGACATCGTACACAATTTATTTAGAAACAAATAGCAATTTTTAAGATATCTGAGTAAATATCTCTGAAATTATGTTCAAACTTGTAGAGTTCATAATTAAAATCATGTAACCACTATCCAATATATGTTCATCAATATTATGGTAACGGCGCAATGTCAATTAAATCAATACCACATGGGTTCTCTATCAATTTTCATGGGGCATGTATCATACACTCTCAGCGAACATATAAAGCAAACCAGGTCATATATCAAAAGTTCTAAAATATAAGTCCTATTGCAATATAAGTAAATGTTAGGGTTCAGCTAATGAAATTTTGTGCTATCTTCAGTTTTAAGCTATTTACCTCTTACAAATATACAAATAATTGAATCGAACCTTTTACTTTACACATGCCTGACTCTCTCTGGCTATTTTACTACTACGACGGTATGAGATATCAACAATAACAAATATATATAAGGCTGATTTTTTAGACAACGAAGCCTTGAAACAAAGTCTCCCATGTCCGTTGCAACATTTGTTCTTATTTTCCTACGTTTGGTACGACAAAGTTTAAACTGCCAAAGACCACAATATGATTACGCTTTTAATTAAATAACCAAATTAGATATTGGATACTTGCATGTAAAATGAATGTTCCTTTTAATGAGTATAACCCTACAAAAGGAGAAATTTAACACTGATGAAACTATCTAAGTTTATAAGTTTTATTCATAAAAAGAGTTTATAATTTTTAAAGCATACCGCATATCATAAAACTACATAAATGACGAAGAGGAATAGAAAAAAAAAAAACTTACCACCCAACATAGTCAAGTAAGAAAATCATAAACTTTTCCATTTTTACCAAAATGCTAAATATTAGATATTAGATACTTGCATGTACATGCAGAAAAGCATTAGCGGAAAAAAAAAAAAAAAAAAAAAAAACACAAGTGTCCCTTTCTATGAGGATAAACCTACGAAAGGAGAAATATGACACCGTCTAAACTATCCGAGTTTTTTTAGAATTAACTATCTAAGTTTAAAAGTTATAAAGCATACCGCATATCATAAAATTACTTATCTTATATGTGGATGAAGAATTTAAAAGAAAACTTACCACCGAACATCGTCATTTTAGACAATCATAAACTACAATTGAAGTGTTATTTCCCTTTCAAATAAGTCAATGAAAAAATTTAGAGTCAAATAAGGTGTTCATATAAATGAGAGTTATTAATTTCCGAAGTAGCTAAGAAAATATAAATTAGAGTTGAATAGTAACAAACATCAAATTCTATGAATTATCCAGTATTCTATGGTGCGATAATCTATGTGCCGAAAAGCATGAAGAAAATAGTTTGGCATCCCATAAGTATAGTGGTCTAACATCGAGCTAAATAAGTAACATAACATGGCTAAAGAGAACAATCGTAATCATTGGAGACATAATGGAAAAAGTACATTATTTTATGAAGCGGGATGAGAGCATTATGGCATGTTAAATATATTTGTTGAGGAAATTTGTTAAAAATTAGAATTTTTGAAATTGGTCTAGAAAAAAATAGTCAATTACATTTATCAAATGGATGCAAACTTTCTACACTGTTCTACTGTGTAAAATTCAATTTATAAAAAAAAAAACATTTTGCAGGCAAGTTAGTTATATTTTCTCTTTCTTAGGTTTTCATATGCCCATAGTGTGCGATGAAGTTCCTCAATCTTCTTTGATCAGCAAATCTCTCTGTAGAAAAAGCATATGGTGGGAAAGAAACAGCAACCTTGTCATAAATCTCGTGGTAAGTTGGGAAGTAATTTGAAGAAACCTATCTTCATGTGCTTAAAATAGGTGGATCGAAAAAAGTGTAAGAGCAGAAACATATGTGTGATATGAAGCCTACTAAACATTGAAGGATCGCTCTCTAAATAGCCAGCAAGAAATACTTTTCCGGACGGAAAATTGTTTTTTAAAAACTATGGTGAAAACAAATCAGCCAAATAGTAGAGCAACAACAGAAGCAACAAAACATAAGAAAAGGCAATAGATGGAAGGAAACAAAGAGTACATAAATAAAAAGACGCAAAATAAAGCAGAAACAGAAACTTTATTGACGAAGATAGAGTAGAAATTCGAGGGAGAAGATTTTCGGTTCATTATATATTTCACTCTTTCCATGTAAGAGATAATCAAACTACCACACTGATAAAAAAGATGAGCACTTCAAAAGAGTAATTAATTTATTAGTAAATTGTTATGAAAAAAAATCAGCCAAGCCAAACAATCTATGAAATACCTTGCCGGCTATCTCCAAGACTCAATATGTTCTCTGAACACAAATGTAGGCGTAAGCATTACTACAGAACTCCCTAAAATAAAAATATTTTCAGAGGTTCGCTTCGATAATTACCTTTGTTATCCCAGCTTCTCAAAAGCATTACTGAAAGTAAGAAGTCATAGAAATATATAATATTTGTGTTGCTTCATAACACTATAGAAACAATAGCCTGAAAAAATACATTTCAAGAATTTCATGCCCAATATTAGTTATTAATTAATATTGCTTTGCCCGTTTTCGCGGAAGATGCATCTATGAAGATCCCTTTGTACCATCCAAATAGTCATGTTTCACGTTTCTATGACCCGACATAAGCACATCTTAGACTGCTTTATGATTGATAGGTTTCTTTTCACTCTTCATTTGAAATCTCTTGAAAAATCACAGCACATGAGAATGAGTTCCATTTTTTTCAAGACAAACTGAGAAACAAAACAAATAATCTTCCTTTGTACCATCCAAATAGTCATGTTTCCCGTTTCTATGACCCGACATAAGCACATCTTAGACTTCTTTATGATTGATAGGTTTCTTTTCACCCTTCATTTGAAATCTATTGAAAAATCATAGCACATGAGAATGAAGTTCCAATTTTTTCAAGACAATATGAGAAACAAAACAAAAAAATCCAAAAGAACGATAAAAATATCCTTTCTTACATGTAGCAACCAGGCATCAAGATAGCAGTGGATCTCTGGCATGATCAACAGGGAGGTCAAAACAGTGAGGAGGAGGGTTGGCGTTTCACAACTTTTTGTGTAAAAAAACTAAGACATGAGCCGTTTCCTCCTATTCATCTAATGATGTTTGTTACAAAATTATGACTTTCTGAATTATATTTATTAACAGACACTAATGTATTTAGAACCTACACAGCAAAATGTAGTACAAAAAAATTGCAATGTATGGACCGAATATTAAAACTTGTTTTGAATTATTATTTATTAACAGACATTAATATCTTTAGAACCCACACAGCAAAACGTATTACACCAAAATTGCAACGTAGGAATCATCCATCTTCACACCTATCATTAAATAAAAGGAGGTTACAAAATGATTTTTTTGCAATTAAAATCCATTACTATATATACATTATGTTTTGATATTTGATTATAATGTCATAACTTGTCTGGCAACTTGGTTGGCATTTACTTATTTGACATGGCACCTTGGTAGGTTTTAATTGGCTATTCTCTCAAACATCATCCACTTAGGATGACAAATGGCTTAACCACAATCTCTATTTATTGACAAATGGAAAGCTGAAATTAAACAACGACACTTTCCTGCTTTTATATATATATAGATTTGTTCGAAGAAACAATTAGCAGACTATTAATTTCCCCAGTGTTAGAAAACATGACAAGGAACTTGGAAGGAACAGATACTAATGCACTGCGCTTTGTTTTCAATCACTTCAAGACTTGAATACGACAATGTTCCTCTAATCTGGAACATAGCAAGCTTTAAAAGATAACTAATCGGACATGATAATTCAATAACACATCAGGTACTACTGAAGTAACCACTTTTTTCTTTCTTTTTTGAAACAAGATACAGAACTACCCAAGTACAAATTTGATGATGCATTGTCCATATGTGAAAGCATCTGAAGTATAAAGAGGAAGGGATATAAATTTGAATAGTTCTTCGAGTTCCATTGCCAAAAGAAGGTTCATAACTTGCAAATTAAACTGAGCGACATGATAACTACTAAGAGCAAAATGCCTACCAATTTGAGGAAGATGATATCGGAACCATTCAGCAATGGACTCAATTCACCAACTGCAGCCGCAGCCCTTTGAGAAAACCAACCAATGACCAAGACTTTAATGTTCATATCTTTCCTTGCAATCCTTACAGCTTTAACTTGAAGCCCTAGAACAGAACATCTACCATCTCTAAGAAATACAAAAACAGTACCAGGTCAGTGATCCCTAAATGGGCATGCACTTGTAGAGTAGGGAGTATGAACCAGTGTTACCACAATTCACTCGCACACGTGTGAATTGCCAATGGGTTCACGCGTTTCAAAACATGGAACACTAGCTATCCAGAACGCTAAATTTGGCAATCCATTTTTTTTTTCACAATTTTCACTTTAAGTATCTACATATATAGAAGGGAAAATTAAATCCAGATTTGCTAAGTTAGATACTTTTATAGTTTTAACTTGAAAATATTGCTTCTACTGAGCAGTTAATACTTTATAATTTGCGAGAAATGGCAAAACTACTATCAAGGTATCCAAAGAAACCCACGCATGTCGTACCGAATTCTATAGGCTGTGGCGCGAGGCATTCCCGTTCCACGAACCGGAACGATGGGCGTTCCAGAGAAGCCGTATCTTAGAAGCACAATCGTCCTCTCTCATTATCATGTAAAACTTTGTAAATAGAGCCAAATACTGGTAGCTTTACAAATACCAGCAGAACAAAGATACTTTCGGATAGTCGAATTAAGGAGCAGTGTCGTTGGAGAGATGGAGAGAGTTTAAAGGTATTTATTTACCAAATATTGTTATTCTCTCACTGTTATAAACTAGTCTTCTTGACATTTGAGAATTAGACATAATAAATAACAAAGGATACATGGGACAGAGCATATAGCTTGCCAGGGCATATACACACAATTCCACGGTCAGATGAGTGCTTGTTAGATTCATGAAAACGAAATACCAAAGAAGTTTATAACCTCTCATATGATGTCTGCGGCAATGGAAGTTTCAGTATCGTGGGTGAGACGGAGAATTCGACATCTAATGTTGAAATGTAGTGCAGAAATTTGTTTACATCATGTCACGAAAGATCACAATTCCAAGAAAAATGATTCAAGACCAAGTTTTGCTATGTGCCTATATCGGTTGAATTGTTGGAGTGCACCCTGCACCGACACATTTACATAAACCTTGCTACAATCAAAACACGCAGCGAACTCTGTTTTGAGAGAATCTGTTAGTAAGTGAAAGAATTGACGTTTGAGATCTTGAATCGATCTCCGTGTTACCTAGTTTAAGTATACGTTAATGTTGGTTCAAGTTCTTGATTTGAACTTGGTCGAAAAAAGTAACAAAACGGTGTTGTCCTCTAACAAAACGGTGTTGTCCGCAAACCATTTTACAACAGGATGCATGTCCCGGAGTAATTCTACAATAAGATGAGTGCTATAATTTTAACGAACACTCCAATGCAATAAAGCTAGAACTTACAAGATGACGTCTGGGGCAAGGGAAATTCCAAACACGGTATTACCAAACTCATCAATCGCCTACAATGTGAGGCTTTGACGGCAAGAGAAGCTAGCAAGCTTATCACTAACCTAGGGTTGTCTACTGTGGTTTTGGAGAGTGACAATCAGATTATTGTGCTGGTGGCATAAAAGAAGAGAAAGGAAGATCAAGCTAATCATGCAAGAGATTTAAGAAAATTTAGAAGGTATCTGTCATTGTTTTAATTTTGCTCATAGAAACCGTAATAGAGTTGCTCACCAAATTGCTAGCCTAGCCCAAAAAGGGACTATGTCCTTTAATTGGGCGTATGCACTTCCAAAAGAGCTCCAGACTTTGCTCGAACCGGATGTTGAAATATCTGAATAAGTTTGAATTTCAAGATTTTGCTCAAAAAAAATAAATAATACTGAGAACTGTTATGATCTGGGCAGAGCTTGAGAACGATGAATTCGAAGAAAACAAAAATACAAGAACACACCGATATAACGTGGTTCTTTCGCGATGAACTAGCTACCTTACGGACACGAAAAACACCATTTTATTAGAGAGAAACCAACGATTACAATCCACACCAGTTAGCCACGACCCCGAGGTCCTTATATAGGCCTAGGATACCGGTTTGGTGCCTAAGAAATACCAAAAATTAAGCTAATGAACAAGGAAACTACTTTCTGCCGCCTCTGGCAGTTCTCTTCGTACGAAGAAATCGAGTCTTCGCAAAAAGACCTTTGCACGAAGGGCTTTTGTCTTCGCACGAAGACACTGCTCCACCTGCTTGTTTTCTCTTCGTTTTGCTCCTTCGTTTGGTCCGTTTTTTCCCAGTTTTGTCGCCAACTCCTCTCCACGGCCAAGTCCATTAAAGGCACCATTCATTCCCAATAATTCTCCACCTTGCCTTGAATAATCTCTTCCGCTTGCGCTTGAA
Source organism: Linanthus parryae (assembly GCA_023055425.1). Classification (NCBI taxonomy): domain Eukaryota; kingdom Viridiplantae; phylum Streptophyta; class Magnoliopsida; order Ericales; family Polemoniaceae; genus Linanthus; species Linanthus parryae. The sequence goes on from JALGPY010000003.1 coordinate 4,573,334, forward strand.
TTAGCATGTTCTCTCCAATAGCCCCAAATTCACAAGTTGTTCCATCTTCGTCGAGATCCTACAACGTGTGCCCCCAGCGATGCTCCAACCCCCGTCTAGTTCCTGTAATCGAACCCCTATCGATGCTCCAATTACGGTCGAGTTCCTGCAGTTGAATTCACTGCTTGTTGTTCCAACTCCCACCGAGTTCCTACAACAAGTTTGTTTGTTGTTCCGAATCCCACCGAGTTCCTACAACAAAACCCCCAAACACGTGTCCCCATCACGTTCCATTTTTCTCTCGTCAGAGACTCCCCTATTCCAGCCTCCGCCTCCTCGTCAAGAGCACGGATTCCCCCTTGCCCCATGTTGGGTTGACTTGCAATCAAATTAGGGAACTTAAAGTCAAAGGAGGTGGTGCAAGTTTGTGTTAAGTTGCCAGAGTGAATTAACTTGGATAGAAAGAAATTTCCTAATTTCTTGGGTGAAAAACCACCGCCACTACATGTGGCCTATATAAAGGCTCTTTGGTTTGTCATGCAAAATACACACAGATTAGTCTTGTGAGCCTGGGAGCTTCGTTTGGTAGTGTGTGTCGTGTGTGGGTTATTCGGGTGGCCGGCGTGGCCGGCGTGGCCGTTGTGGCCACGGCGTGCATTGTAACCGGGTTTTCTTCTTAATAAAATATCTAGTTCTGGTCGAGGAGTAGCTAGCGGGTTTCTTACGAATTCGTTAGTGAACCACGTTAAATATTTGTCTTGTTCTTGTTTTGCTTTCGACATTCTTGCTCGAATACCCTCAGGTTATGACAAAAGTGGTATGAGAGCTCTGAAACATGAGTTCTGTTACACCCCCCCCCCCCAACGGGGCCTAGAGCACGAAGTCGTCATCTGCGTCTGCAGCCAAATCTGCAAACGCCTTCCCCTTCGGACACTCCCTCTTCCAATGACCCATCTCTTTACACAATGCACATACGTCGTTTGGCAACTTAGAACCCTTGTTCTTCCGTACCCCTATATGCGGCCCTCTGCCTCATCTCCCTTGTGTGAAGAGCTGATCTTACCGACTCCAACGTAAGATTCTCTTTTCCAGCACAAGAACTCTGCACGAAGCCCTCATAAGACGGTGGTAGAGACACCAACAAAATCAGTGCGGCATCTTCACCACTTATCTTCTCATTACTGTTTTGCAACTCAAGAAAAATAGTATTAAGACGATCCAAGCAATCTCTTAGATCCGTACCGTCTCCCATGCGTAGACCAAAGAGTTGTTGCTTCAACATCAACTTGTTGGTGAGCAACTTCTTCTTGTAGAGGCTCTCCAACTTGTTCCATAGTCCTTCAGCCGTCTCTAGATCCGCAACCTCTGTGATCACGTTGTCCGCCAAGCACAACATGATCGTTGAATGTGCTCTTTCCTCCATCGTCTTGTACTCCTTGGTGGGTGTAGAAGCCCATTCCTTGTCTTCCGCCAATGGCAACCACATGCCTTGTTGCTTCAACAAAGCACGTACCTTGATCTGCCATAAGCTGAAGCTGTTTCTCCCCGTGAACTTGTCGATCTTGGTCATCGCCCCCGTCATCTTCTCTGCAGCTCCTTTTCCAGATCTGTAACCCCCGAATGTGTGCTCTACCTTGATCGTGAAACCGTAGCTATGAATTTCACGGATTGTGAAACCCTAGCCCAATAGCTCCACTTTGATCTTGGAACACCGCAACCCAAGCTCTGATACCAGTTTGTTATGATCCGGGTAGAGCTTAGAGAACGACGAATTGGACAAATACAAGAACACACCGATATAATGTGGTTAACTAGCGATGAACTAGCTACCTTCACCACCCGAAAAACCCGTTTTATTAGAGAGAAACCCACGATTACAATCCACACCAGTTAGCCATGACCCTAGGTCCTTATATAGGCCTAGGATACCGGCTTGGTGCCCAAAAAATACAAAAAACCGAGCTACCGAACAAGGAAACTACTTTCTGCCGCCTCTGACTATTCTCTTCGTACAAAGACATCGAGTCTTCGCACGAAGACGTTTGCACAAAGGGATTTTGTCTTCGCAAGAAGACACAGCTCTACCTGCTTGTTTTCTCTTCGTTTTGCTCCTCTGTTTGGTCCATTTCTTACCCCGCTTCGTTGTCAACACCTCGCCTAGGCCAAGTCCATTCAAGGGACCCTTGATTCCCAAAAAGAACAAGTTAACAACCAATTTCATTTGCCACTTTAAGACACTTTTTTTTAGAAAAGACTTTAAGACACTTTAACCCCCTATTGTGTCATTAATACGGACACAAAAGACACTTCATGTTTCCGTAAAATTATAAAATTATAAGGGATAAAATACACTTTCACACTAAGAAGTAGGATAAATTGTTTTTTTTTTTCAAGCAAATTTTGTTAATTTTTCAAGACTGAGGGTAGATTTTCTATTTACAGCAAACTAAAAGGCAATACTATGTAACATCCTGTACGTATGTTCTAAGAAAATTGACCGCCCCAAAGAATTGTTACTTATACTGTAAGGAAAAAAAACCATACTTTTGCCGACTTGAATGGTGTTGGTGATGAGAGGATTTGGAATTGTTTCCAAAACCTTTATGGAATATAATTTTTTCCTGATCCCCACGTAGCTACTCGGTCTACATAAACTCTCATCACCAAAAGTATGGTTTCCAAAAGTATGGTTTCCAAAACCATACTTTTTCCGACTTGAATATATTCTTCACTGTTTACTACACAAACAATTACCACCACACTCAGTCCGGTCTCTCCTATTTTTCTCTTTTCAAGCTCTAGATTGTAAAGCCTGAGGATGAACAATAATCAGGTCACCGCCGCGAAGTTGCTGGTGTCTTTCACCAACACCGAGGCCTCGAAGCACTACTTTTGCGCGTCAAGCCTCGGTGGAGGAGAGGTCGCCCATCTTTGCACCCTTCCCGGTTGTGACAACGGCGGCAGCAAAACCAACTCTTGCACGTGTTATCTGTCTGGCGTTGTCAACGGCGTTCTCTGTTTCAGCAACGGGAAGGATGTTTACGTACTCAATCTGGCCACCAGCGACATCCTGACTCTGCCAAGGAGTGACGGGTATGAAAAACTTCGCCTCTCTAATGTAAACTTGTCATATTCTGCTTATGCTTTTGGGTTCGACGCCTCCAAGCAAGAGTACAAGGTGTTGCATGTTTTTGGTGTTCCTCAATGTCCTGGTTCTGCCCTGTTGCACAATCAGCAGTGTGAAATCTTTACCATAAGAATCAAGAAACCTGACAGTGAAAAACCAAAAGAGGTCAAAGAAGAGAAGCCTAAGATAGTGAAAAAGGAGGTAAAAAAAGAAGGACACTACAAGAGATATGGGCTTTATTGACAATAAAACAAGTGACAATATGGAGGTTGTGACTAAATAGATAGTTTGGGTGTGCTGAGTGACAATATCAAGAAGTATGTCACTTAATGGGGAAGGCGGGGTCTTTTTTATAAATTTCAAAAATTATGTGGTCAAAATTATAATTACAAGACTAGCCGTAAGTACATAACGCTCTGTGTACCCCCAAATCGTTTCTATTCTACCAAACCCTAAACCGAAGAGATTGTGTGACGGCCGAACTCCGATCCACCATTGAACTACGATCCATCTGTTCAGATCACCGATGTCTCTATTCTGGAGTATTTGAAATGCTTCGAACAGAAGAATCTGACCGTAGTTGAGCTATGTGATCAAATCGATTGATTCAAGGATTCTCGAGGTTAGTGCTTTCCCTATCTCTGTCGGTTTGGCGATTAAATTTTGTTGCGATGAAAAGTGTGTACGAATTTTGTCAAACTGATTACACGGTACCTCCATTTTATTGACAGTTGGGATTTGGGGAAGGCCGATGGACAAATTTCAGGTTTCACGACCCAGGTCGCAGATTAGGTAAGTCCCTTGTGAGCCTGAGCCTGCTTCTATTAGGGTTTAGATTTTTGAAGTATATGTCATGTATTAGGCAAGGTCCATCTAATTGCTATTACGACTGACTTCTCATATTCATTTTCTTGAGGCGCCTATGTCTAGATTTAGTTTTGGCTTTTGGGGCTGTATGCCTAAACTTATATACAACATCATTGACCTGAATGCGAGGCAAGATCCATCTATTCCCTTCTCTTGATGTCGAAAATCATTAGTAATTGTTTTGTTTCAGGCATTATTTGGTTAGGATCAGAACCCCTGTTTGAAAATACTATGCACAGTGCCTTGATTTTACTCTTGCAAGGTTTGAGTAAAGTGTTTCTGGTTTGGCATATCCGACTTGGACCTCCCTGTCTCAGGTTATTGGATTCACATATTAGCCCTATTCTTATTTGAGGGTTCCATTTATCTCCAGTTTATCAGGTTATTGGATGCACAATAAGTGGTTAACCGACATAGGAGTATGTTGAATTCGTACCCTGAGTTCAGAGTACGAATTTAACATCCTAAACATTGCGACGGTGAAAAGAGAAACTAATCAGCCTAACAAGTTCCTTAATTATGATGAACCATACAAATCAAGCTTCCCCTAGCTTGTTTCTGAAATACATCAATTGCTTTTCTCATCATCTTATAGGCTCAACTAGTGGCCTGGCTGTTTGTCCTTTTCTGTTGGTTTCTCCCCAACTAACATTTATCAAATTGCTTGCGAACTGATTATGTTCCCTACTTCCTCTTGTTGATGCAGAGCCAAGTTCTGAAGGTTGTGTGGCTGAGCTAAATGGTAAACCTCTCATCTTCTTAATCATAGCCAAGTTTAGATATACATCATTAATAGTCTTGGATTCTAAAAGACTTTGAAGCACTTAATCTTCTTGCTTATTTGTCTTGGTTTAATAGATATATAGTGAATTTGACTGATGTGCCTTCATGTCCTAGTATTTCTTGTGTTCAGATCCATTTTAGGAGGGCCATACTCGAATAAGGGCCACCTGAGAGTTTTGCACATAAGACGGTTCAGGAAGCAATAAGACCTCAGGTAGTTACTTTGGTTTATGTAATCGCCCCATTAGAACTGTTTGCATTTCCTTATTTTGACAGAAGCAAACGAAGTTAGTCCAAGATGAGAATCAACTGTTGGAAAATATTTTACAGACTTTGCTTCAGGAACTAGTGGTATGCTTTGGTACTCTTTCTGCCATTGTTATGTCATAGTCATTTTATTGCAGGGCTATGTTACTACAATTTTCTAGTATCCTAGCAGCCCAGATCATATCTCCTAGAACATGGAACGGTATCAATCCGGTGTGATGAATTGTTTTGTCCGATAACTTTTCACTTCCACCTTAAGTGTTTATGTCGAGTAAAATTTGAATCAAAATCCTTCCCCCTCCGTCCCAAAATGATATTCCGCATTGCTGTATGAGGATGTGCAATCTTTATGTCCACTTTCCCTTTAATGTTGATAATGCATGATTGACGACAGGTCCCAACAAAAAACAACTTAGAAGTTGAGAAAGTGCGGAGTTTTCAAAAGTGACAACCTTTATGGGACAAAGTGAGCAGAATGTTGGCGCATTTTCAGAGCTTTGACTTTAAACATATCCAAAAGGCGTGTGATGGGCTTACAACCATATGAACTTGCACTTGTGTTATTTTACAACCAGTATGATGTGCTTACGACCATATGAACTTGCATTTGCATATGATGACTGCCCTGGGTTTGAGTTGGAATAGAGAACCATGGTGCACTAATTTGTACATAGACACATGTAGCTCAAACTTCTACTAGTGTTATGCTTCAGGTCTTGAATGTTGGATGTGTTCGTCATGATATGCTTGTAGAACAATGAACTGATCACATCTATGCCAGGCTTCAACTTGAAGTCTTTTTCCTAGAGGATTTTCATTCAATCATGGACTGTGTTCTATTGCAGGAAAGTGTTGATAAAGGATGAAGTTAATCGACTTGGATTCCCAATTGATGGATTTATGATTGCTTAAAGACTTCAGATAAATGACTTGTTCCTATCTCCGGTGATGGCCATTCTTCTATTTGCCTAGTAATAGTTGATGTAATAGGATTATATAAGTGCAGTATCTGATGGAACTAATTGAGACTTGTAAATGACTTGGGATTGTAAGAATTCTCAGATTACTATTTAAATCAATGGATTTGGTCAATTTTCTTTTAAATTTGGTATCAGGTTTCATATTGGATTGGAAAAAGATTCATATTATGGCAGGTTATATTTATTTAAAATGACTATTATACTGATGATCAAAGTGACAAGAAAATAGTCACTCAATTCTTTGCAGAAGTGGCAATATATATTGTCACTAATATCATAGCCTAGTGACAAGAAAGATATTGTCACAAACAATTAGTGACAGAAAATAATTGTCACTAAATCTAGTGACAAGAAAATCTTGTCACAACAAATTCCCTTTTGTGACAGGCAATAAGTGTCACTAAATCTTGTGACAACAAATTTATTGTCACTAAAGACTTGTATTTTTTGTGACAAGAAATTTTTGTCACTGTGATGTTTAGTGGCATATATTTAGTGACAGCATAGTGACAAAAAATATTTTGTCACTGAACCCTTTAGTGACAAGATTTTGATATTTAGTGACAAATTTTTTTGTCACTAAAGACAAAATCTGTTGTAGTAGGAAGAAAACACAAGGGAGATAAAAAAGATGAGGAAGAGGAGGAGGAAGAAGACGAAGGCGATGTATGGAGGAAGGCTGCAAGTTTACCTCCTTGCCCCTACATGTTCCGGGGCCAGGGCGTGTTCGTCAACGGATCGATTTACTGGTTGGGTGTTTCTTCGCCCGGCGAGGATGCAATTGTCTGCTTCGATGTTGAATCTGAGATGTTCCGCTCTATTCCCATTCCTTTTACCCTTCCTTACCGGTCGACCTTATCTCATGTAAGGGGCCGTTTGGCGATCCAAGGTATTGAAAAAACGACAGGGTCTAGTCCTACCTTAGGGGTTTGGATTCTAGAAGACATGAAGGAATATTCAAAGTGGAATAAAAACACAGCTGAGATAGTCGATCCCAAGGAACAAAAGGGGGTTAAATTCCATGTACTCGTCGGAGATGATTCCACTGGGGACAAGGTGGTAATGAGGAGTATCCTGCCGGAAAGATACGAAGTTGTTTGCCTATCGGGGAACAATAACACTGCGGCGGAGAGGACAATAAGTCTGGGAGGATTGCCTTCATGGGTTGATTTGCAGAAAGGGAACAACCTTAATAATTTCAGAATAGATAATTATGTGGAATCTAGAGTTGATCTAGATCCAATTGTCATTAAGGTTAAGAAGGAGAAGAAACCCTCCAAGGAAGATGGTCCTCAAACTCAGAATCCTCCTCGTGCTGTAGCGAGTCAACCTACCAAGAAGACATATTATCAAGGCCGTGGTCAGCGTCAGACTCAACAATTTTCACGGGGGAGTCAATATGTCCAAAACGGTTATGGTCAGGCTCGTGGTGCTCAGAGTCAACAATTCTCACGGGCGACTCAATCTGTCCAAAGGAAATATGATGGCCGTGCGCAGCCTCATGGTCAGACTCGTGGCGCTCAGGCTGGTCAGACTCAACAACGTCCACAAGTGAGTCAATCCATCCCAAAGGATAGTCCTAAGACGACTAGTGGTGCTCAGGCTGCTCAGCAACCTCCTCTACAAGCAAGTCAACCTACACAGAAGACCCATAATGGCAATGCCCAGCCTTCTCCTAATCCTCCTCCGCCATCAACAACAAGGATCATCCGTTATGGCCGTGCTCAACTGCCTCCTATAAACCGCGGTGCTCATCCGACTTACATCAGGATTGGTGAATTCGATGTACAAGTTTCTTAGAGTTGCAGGTCCTTCACTTGTGATTTTTTTAAAGGTTACTACCTAGTAGTATTATATTTCTGTTCAATGTGATAAATTAATGTTCTACTCTGTTGTTGGGATCCAATCTTGCCTCTCCGAAATCCTTTTTCTAGATCAATCGACAATTTATATCCCCAGTGTTCGAAAACATGACAAGGAACTTGGAAGGAACAGATACTAATGCACTGCGCTTTGTTTTCAATCACTTCAAGACTTGTGGTAACTTGAATACGACAATGTTCCTCTAATCTGGAACTTAGCAAGCTTTAAAAGATAAAAATCAGACATGATAATTCAGTAACCATCACTTCACTATACTCATCAGGTATAACTGAAGCAACAACTTTTTTTTTTTTTTTTTTGAAACAAGATACAGAACTACCCCAAGTAACTACAATTTTGATGATGCATTGTCCATACGTGAAAGCATCTGAAGTATAAAAGAGTAAGGGATATAAATTTGAATAGTTCTTCGAGTTCCATTGCCAAAAGAAGTTGCATAACTTGCAAATTAAACTGAGCGACATGATAACTACTAAGAGCAAAATGCCTACCAATTTGAGGAAGATGATATCGGAACTATTCAGCAATGGACTCAATTCACCAACTGCAGCCGCAGCCCTTTGAGAAAACCAACCAATGACCAAGACTTTAATGTTCATATCTTTCCTTGCAATCCTTACAGCTTTAACTTGAAGCCCTAGAACAGAACATCTACCATCTCTAAGAAATACAAAAACAGTACCAGGTCAGTGATCCTTAAATGGGCATGCACTTGTAGAGTAGGGAGTATGAACCAGTGTAACCACAATTCACTCGCACACGTGTGAATTGCCAATGGGTTCACGCGTTTCAAAACATGGAACACTAGCTATCCAGAACGCTAAATTTGGCGATCCAATTTTTTTTCACAATTTTCACTTTAAGTATCTACATATATAGAAGGGAAAATTAAATCCAGATTTGCTAAGTTACATACCTTTTATAGTTTTGATTTGAAAATATTGCTTCTACTGAGCAGTTGATACTTTATAATTTGCGAAAAATGGTAAAACTCCTATCAAGGTATCCAAAGAAACCCACGCATGTCGTACCGAATTCTATAGGCTGTGGCGCTCGGCATTCCCGTTCCACGAACCGGAACAATCGGCGTTCCAGAGAAACCGTATCTTAGAAGCACAACCGTCCTCTCTGATTATCATGTAAAGCTTTGTAAATAGAGCCAAAAGCTGGTTGCTTTACAAATTCCAGCAGAACAAAGATACTTTCGGATGGTCGAATTAGGGAGCAGTATCGTTGGAGAGATGGAGAGGGTTATATTGTTATTCTCTCACTATTATAAACTAGTCTTCTTGACATTTGAGAATAAGACATAATAAATAACAAAGGATACATGGGACAGAGCATATAGCTTGCCAGGGCATATACACACAATTCCACGGTCAGATGAGTGCTTGTTAGATTCATGTAAACGAAATACCGAAGAAGTTTATAACCTCTCATATGACGTCTGCGGCAATGGAAGTTTCAGTATCGTGGGTGAGACGAAGAATTCGACATCTAATGTTGAAATGTAGTGCAGAAATTTGTTTACAACATGTCACGAAAGATCACAATTCCAAGCAAAATGATTCAAGACCAAGTTTTGCTATATGCCTATATCTCATCTATGAGGTTGAATTGTTGGAGTGCACCATGCACAAACACATTGACATAAACCTTGCTACAATCAAAACAGTCAGCGAACTCTGTTTTGAGAGAATCTGTTAGTAAGTGAGAGAATTGACGTTTGAGATCTTGAATCGATCTCCGTGTTACCTAGTTTAAGTATACGTTAATGTTGGTCCAAGTTCTTGATTTGAACTTGGTCGAAAAAAGTTAACAAAACGGTGTCATCCGCAAACCATGTTACAATAGGATGCATGTCCCGGAGTAATTCTACAATAAGATGGCTGCTGTAATTTTAACGAACACGCCAATGGAATAAAGCTAGAACTTACAACATGACGTCTGGGGCAGTGGAAATTCCAAAAACGGTATTACCAAACTCGTCAATCGCCTACAATGTGAGGCTTTGACTGTAAGAGAAGCTAGCAAGCTTATCACTAACCTAGGGTTGTCTACTGTAGTTTTGTAGAGTGACAATCAGATTGTTGTGCTGGTGGCATAAAAGAAGAGAAAGGAAGATTAAGCTAATCATGCAAGAGATTTAAGAAAACTTAGAAGGTATATGTCATTGTTTTAATTTTGCTCATAGAAGCCGTAATAGAGTTTCTCACCAAATTGCTAGCCTAGCCCAAAAAGGGACTATGTCCTTTAATTGGGCGTATGCACTTCCAAAAGAGCTCCAGACTTTGCTTGAACCGGATGTTGACATATCTGAATAAGTTTTGAATTTCAAGATTTTGCTCAAAAAAAATAAATAATACTGAGAACTATTATGATCTTTGCAGAGCTTAAGAACGATGAATTCGAAGAAAACAAGTATACAAGAACACACCGATATAACATAGTTCACTCGCGATGAACTAGCTACCTCCAGGACACAAAAAACCCATTTTTATTAGAGAGAAACCCACGATTACAATCCACACCAGTTAGCCACGACCCCTAGGTCCTTATATAGGCCTAGGATACCGGTTTGGTGCCCAAGAAATACCAAAAATTTAGCTAACGAACAAGGAAACTACTTTATGCCGCCTCTTGCAATTCTCTTCGTACGAAGACATCGAGTCTTCGCACGAAGACATCGAGTCTTCGCACGAAGACCTTTGCACGAAGGGCTTTTGTCTTCGCACGAAGACACTACTCCACCTGCTTGTTTTCTCTTCGTTTTGCTCCTTCGTTTGGTCCGTTTTTTGCCCTATTTTGTCGCCAACTCCTCGCCAAGGCCAAGTCCATTAAAGGCAACCTTGATTCCCAACAATATTCCACCTTGCCTTGAATTCTCTCTTCCGCTGCGCTTGAATTAGCCTGTTCTCTCCAATAGCCCCAAATTCACAAGTTGTTCCATCTTCGCCGAGATCCTACAACGTGTGCCCCCAGCGATGCTCCAACCCCCGTCTAGTTCCCGCAATCGAACCCCTATCTATGCTACAATTACGGCCGAGTTCCTGCAGTTGAATTCACTGCTTGTTGTTCCAACTCCCACCAGTTCCTACAAGAAGTTTGTTTGTTGTTCCGAATCCCACCGAGATCCTACAACAAAACCCCCAAACACGTGTCCCCTTCACATTCCATTTTTCTCTCGTGAGAGACTCCCCTATTCAAGCCTTTGCCTCCTCGTCAAGAGCACGGATTACCCCTTGCCCCCTGTTGGGTTGACTTGCAATCAAATTAGGGGAACTTAAAGTCAAAGGCGGTGGTGCAAGTTTGTGTTAAGTTGCCAGAGTGAATTAACTTGGATAGAAAGCAATTTCCTAATTGCTTGGGTGAAAAACCACCGCCACTACATGTGGCCTATATAAAGGCTCTTTGGTTTGTCATGCAAAATTCACACAGATTAGTTTTGTGAGCCTGGGAGCTTCGTTTGGTAGTGTGTGTCGTGTGTGGGTTATTCGGGTGGCCGCCGTGGCCGTTGTGGCCACAACGTGCATTGTAATCTGGTTTTCTTCTTAATAAATATCTAGTTTTGTCCGTGGAGTAGCTAGCGGGTTTCTTACGAATTCGTTAAGGAACCACGTTAAATATTTGTCTCGTTCTTGTTTGCTTTCGACGTTCTTGCTCGAATACCCTCAGGTTATGACAAAGTGGTAATCAGAGCTCTGAAACATGAGTTTTGTTACAACCCCCCCCCCAACGGGGCCTAGAGCACGAAGTCGTCCTCTGCGTCTGCAGCCAAATCTGCAAACACCTTCCCCTTCGGACACTCCCTCTTCAAATGACCCTTCTCTTTACACAATGCACAGACGTCGTTTGGCAACTTAGAACCCTTGTTCTTCCGTACCCCCATATGTGACCCTCTGCCTCATCTCCCTTGTGTGAAGAGCTGATCTTACCTCCTCCAACAAAAGATTCTCTTTTCCAACACAAGAACTCGGCACGAACCCCTCATAAGACGGTGGTAAAGACACCAACTAAATCAGTGCGGCAGCTTCACCACTTATCTTCTCATTACTGATTCGCAACGCAAGCAAAATAGTATAAAGACGACCCAAGTGATCTCTTAGATCCGTATCGTCCCCCATGCTTAGACCAAATAGTTGTTGCTTCAACATCAACTTGTTGGTGAGCAACTTCTTCTTGTAGAGGCTCTCCAACTTGTTCCATAGTCCTTCAGCCGTCTCTAGATCCGCAACCTCTGTGATCACGTTGTCCGCCAAGCACAACATGATCGTTGAATGTGCTCTTTCCTCCATCGTCTTGTACTCCTTGGTGGTTGTAGAAGCTCCTTTCCTTGTCTTCCGCCAGTGGCAACCACATGCCTTGTTGCTTCAACAAAGCACGTACCTTGATATGCCATAAGCTGAAGCTGTTTCTCCTCGTGAACTTGTCGATCTTGGTCATCGCCCCGGTCATCTTCTCTGCAGCTCCTTTTCCAGATCTGTGACCCCCGAATGCGTGCTCCACCTTGATCGTGAAACCGTAGCTATGAATTTCACGGATTATGAAACCCTATCCCTGTAGCTCCACTTTGATCTTGGAACACCGCAACCTAGCTCTGATACCAGTTTCTTATGATCCAGGCAGAGCTTAGAGCACAATGAATTGGACGAATACAAAAACACAAGAACACACCGATATAATGTGGTTAACTAGCGATGAACTAGCTACCTTCACCACCCGAAAAACCTCGTTTTATTAGAGAGAAACCCACGACTACAACCCACACGAGTTAGCCATGACCCTAGGTCCTTATATAGGCCTAGGATACCGGCTTGGTGCCCAATAAATACAAAAAACCGAGCTAACGAACAAGGAAACTACTTTCTGCCGCCTCTGACTATTCTCTTCGTACAAAGACATCGAGTCTTCGCACGAACACCTTTGCACAAAGGGATTTTGTCTTCGCACAAAGACACATCTCCACCTGCTTGTTTTCCCTTCGTTTTGCTCCTCCGTTTGGTCCATTTCTTACCCCGCTTCGTCGTTAACTCCTCTCCAAGGCCAAGTCAATTCAAGGCACCCTTGATGAGAAACAAGAACAATATAACAAGTTAACAACCAATTTAATTTGCCACTTTAAGACACATTTTTTTTTGAGAAAAGACTTTAAGACACTTTAACCCCCCTATTGTGTCATTAATACGGACACAAAAGACACTTCATGTTTCCGTAAAATTATAAAATTATAAGAGATAAAATACACTTTCACACTGTCAGCTTTGACACAAAAGGAGACTTTCACCCCAATCTGAATTGGGAAATGACACTTTGATCCATTTAGTGTGCCAAATTTCATGACACTTCCACCCCCTATTATGACATTCGATACTCTAGGAGGGAAAATCTGTCCCAGAATTAGGTCCTCCAAACTTACAGCATGAGAAATTTGGCACCCTTGAGGGGTGAAAATTTATTTTCCCAAACCAGAAGGGGTTAAAGTGTCTCTGTGTCAAATATACGAGGGTGAAAGTGTCTTTTACCCTCTTATACCACCTTAAAATTTTAGGAAAAAACATGGGGAGTGAGATAGAAGTAGGATGAATTGTACTTGTTTATTTTTGTTAATTTTTCAAACAAACTTTGTTAACTTTTCAGAACTGAGGGTAGATTTTCTATTTACAGCAACCTATAAGGCAATAGTATGTAACATACTGTATGTTCTAAGAAAATTGACCGACCCAAAGTATTGTTACTAGACCTGTCAAACTGGCGGGTTGGGCGGGTTGAGCCTGATTATAAACGGGCACAAGTTTAAATGGGCTCAACCCGCCCGACCCATTTAACATCATTAATTTAAATGGGCGGGCTAAGACGGGTCCATATTAAACCTAACCCGCCCGTTTTAGCCCGTTTATTACTGAGAAAATGAAAAAAATTGATGAAAGGTTTTGAATTGGGCAAACAAGTTCTTCATCTTTCTCAACATCGCCATTCTACTGTCCCTGCAAACCCAAAACACATATTCACCAACCACCACCATATATTCTTTTCTTAAATCCGATCCCCAGAACCACCTCATGTCATGAAAGGAAGCTCAGGTAATTTGAATTCAAAGTTTATGTGTTTATCTTTACTGTTCATTTGGTATTTGCCATCTTGACTCAGTAGCCGTTGGATACGAATAGGGGGATATAATCTCGGCCGTCTGATCCAGTTGAACGTTATGATTTATTTCTCTTATTGGAGCGTCGTCGTTTTGATTAATGAAGCTCCTCACTCCTGATTGGTCCACGTCAGACATTTCTGGTCATCAACAGCCGAGGTGGCTGCTGAGTCGGCGAGTTAGTTATTAATTTTCTTTTATTATGTTATGGCCCAACAAATAGTTTAATTACAGAAGTGGTAGTAGTATAAATGGATGTAATTTCATTTCAAGTTGATTATTATTATACGATATTGAATTCAACCTCTTCTTCGTCAATTCTCTCTCAAATTCTTCATACTTCTCTCTGTAATTCTCCGATCTAGGTCAGGAATCAACCAATTCCTGACAAATTGGTATTAGAGCTTCTTCCCCTGCCCTCTGATCAGGGAAATGGGACCTCGAAAAGCACCGGCGATCCAATTTGACTCAGTTGAAGGTGTCAAATCACACCTCCAAGCCGTTGACGACGCCATCGACGAGATCCGCAGCGGACAGGATCTCATCCATGGCCGCTTGACGCAGCTCGACAGCGGACAAGACCTAATTCATGGCCGACTAGCACAGTTGGATGAAATTGGGGGTTTAAAGGAGTAGATTCGGAAATTGATGAACTGCTACAACCTACTAGCCAATGAACGGAACAAAGCGCAGAGTGAATCCATACTGGGACAGCCACGAGAGCAATATACAGTCACCAACAGCAACCGGGAAAGGGAATTTTGGGATCCACCAGCCAGACAACCCCAGTTCAGATGGGGCTTAATGAAGGTATGAACCCTAATTTTGGTAAAACCAGCCATTATAATTCTCTACCAGTCCCAGAAATTGAGTTCCCAAAGTTTGATGGATCTGACCCACTAGGGTGGCTACAGAAAGCTAACAGATATTTCCAGTTACATCAGCTCAATGATTTACAGAAGTTAATCCTAGCTTCACTTAATTGTGTGGATGAAGCTGATAGTTGGTTTAGAGTTGAATTTGAACAACTTGAAGATGTCAGTTGGGAAATGTTTAGTGAGAAGTTATATGATGAATTTCTGGAAGCTGGACATGAAAATGTACTGGGAGAATTTCAGAGAATTAGTCAAGAAGGTACAGTACAAGAATACATGAATAAAGTTTGACAACTTGAGGCCTAGGGTGAAGGAATTGTACTCATGGGCTGATGATCAGTACTTCATCAAGAGCTTCCTAGGGGGATTAAAAATGGATATTAAGGCAGCTGTGTACTTGCTGCACCCAAAAACCTTGTCTGAAGCCAAAGCAATGGCTAGGATGGAAGAAGTGAACCACAACACTAGCAAGAAGGATGTGATGCAAGATGTGCAACAATTAATGAAAGGTTGGACAAAATCTGGGGTTACTAATTATAAGCAGAAGAATAGTGTGCCTGGCAGGGAGAGTAAACCCAAGACAGATCATTACCCTATCAGTTCACTAACTACAAGAAATTAACTCCAGCTGAAATGCAAGAGAAGAGGGCTAACAAACAGTGTTATTTCTGTGAGGAGCAGTACACTCCTGGCCACAAGTGTAAGAAACCCCAATTATTCTAAGTTACTGGTAGTGAGATGGATGAAAATGAGGAAGGTGAAACATTGAATTACAGCCCATCACCCAAATCTACAGAAAATGGAGGAAGTGGCACTGAGATTGAAGGTGGAGTTAATGAGATAGCTGCAGAAATCTCTCTCCGTGCCATTACTGGCAATGTGGGACACCAAACACTGAGGATACCTTGGTTCATTGGGAAGAGCAAGGTCAGTGTTCTAATAGACTCAGGAAGTACTCATAATTTCATTGACAAAGTTACTGCAACTAATTAAGTGGTCATTGCACCAACACCACACCATTGAGAGTGGTGGTGGCTAATGGGAACCACATGGATAGCAACACTATGTATGAGAAGGTGGAAATCAAACTACAATAGCAAAAGGTGGTGGCAGATATGCATGTGATTCCCTTGGGTGGCTGTGATATAGTATTAGGGGTACAATGGCTACAAGAAGTCAGCTTTGTTTGTATGGATTTTAAGGAAAGGACTATTACTGTAGTCTTGGCTCGTACAACTATGAAGTTCACAGAAGAAGAACCCAATTGCCAATACAAGGCTGCTAATCTCCATTCCTTACAAGCTTACTGCCAACTTTAAGAGGGGGTCATTGTCGGCCAATTATTCACCACACAAGACTCCAACTCAACCCCTAATATACCCAAAGAACTCACTCCATTACTCCAAGAGTACTCCACCATTTTTGAAGAACCCAAGACCTTACCACCCAAGAGGGACCAAGATCATCACATACCCCTCAAACATAACTCTCAACCAGTGTGTCTCAGACCCTACAGGTACCCCCACATACAAAATAATGAGATTGAGAGGCTTGTACAAGAAATGATGGAGAATGGAGTAATACAACCCAGCACTAGCTCCTTTGCCTCACCTGTGCTGCTAGTCAAAAAGAAGGATGGTCCTAGAGATTCTGTGTTGATTACAGAGGTATAAATGATCTCACCATCAAGAACAAATTTCCTATTCCAGTAATTGATGAACTCTTGGAGGAATTACATGGGGCACACTACTTTTCCAAGTTAGATCTCAGGTCTGGATACCACCAAATATGAATGGGAGAAGAAGACATGCACAAGACTGCTTTTAGAACTCACCAAGGCTTGTTTGAGTTCAGGGTAATGCCTTTCGGACTCACCAATGCCCCAGCCACCTTTCAAGCACTCATGAATCAGGTATTCCAACCCAATTTGAGAAATTTCTCGTTAGTCTTCTTTGATGATATACTCATGTATAGCAAGACCTTGGAAGAACACTATGAGCACCTCAGATTAACCTTGGAGTTGTTGCTCAAACGTGAGCTATTTGCTAACCTTTCAAAATGCACCTTCTTACAAACTACTGTTGAGTACCTCGGTCACCTCATTAGTGGTAATGGGGTGCAAGCAGATCCATCTAAGGTCGAAGCAATGAAGGAATGGCCTACACTTACCACATTGAAAAGCTTAAGAGGGTTTCTGGGTTTAACATGTTACTACACCAGGTTTGTCCAAGGTTATGGAATGGTGGCTAGACCATTAACTCAGTTATTGAAGAATGGAGCTTTTTGTTGGGGAGAAGAAGCTCAGCAAGCATTTGAGTTATTAAAGGAGGCTATGTGTCATACCCCAGTACTAGCCCTACCTGATTTCTCTAAAAGTTTTGTAGTAGAAAAAGATGCATGCCACAAAGGTTTGGGAGCAGTACTAATGTAGGAGGGTAGGCCAATTGCCTATTTTAGCAAAGCACTAGCAGATAAACATTTGGGGTTATCAACCTATGAAAAGGAATTATTGGCACTTGTACAAGCTGTGAAGAAATGGAGGTCCTATTTGGAAGCTAGCAGGTTTCAAATAAGGACAGATCACCACAGTTTGAAGTTCTTATTAGGGAAAAAAGTGAGCCCCCTCACTCAACAGAAATGGTTAAGCAAGCTCATGGGGTTAGTTTTTTTTAAATTGAATTCGAACCTGGTAAGTTTAATACTGTAGCTCATGCTCTCTCAAGGATGGAACTCAATTCAGACAACATAGATGATGCAGAAGTAGCAGAATGTGCAGCCATTACAGCCATAACCCCTCATTGGGTGGAGGAAATCATTAAGACTTATGATGGGGATAAATGGTCCCAAGAGAAGTTAGCACAACTCACAGTAGATCCAGATCCACTTAGTGAACTGCGGATCAAAGATGGGTTGATCAAGAGGGGCCCACCATCTATGTAGGTAATCAAGGTACCCTGAGGTCTGCACTTATCAAGTAGATTCATAGTAGTGGTATTGGAGGGCATTCTGGTATACAAGGAACTTACAAAAGAATAGCTTCAATATTCTTCTGGGAGGGTATGCACAAGATTGTCAAGGAATGGGTGCAGCTTTGTGATATATGCCAAAGAATGAAAGAAGAACATGTGCCATACCCTGGGTTGCTGCAACCATTAGCCATCGCTGAAGTGCCTTGGACACACATAAGCATGGATTTTGTTGAAGGTTTACCAAAATCAGGGGGTAAGACAACTATTATAGTTGTGGTGGATAGGTATTCTAAGTATGGACATTTCCTACCCCTTACCCATCCTTATACAGTAGTGGAGGTAGCTCAACTCTTCCTTGATCACATACACAAACTGCATGGACTACCCGATACCATAATCAGTGACAGGGATACCATATTCTTGAGCCATTTCTGGAATGCATTGTTCAAAAGCCTAGGCACCAAGTTACATTTCACTAGTGCCTACCACCCTCAACCAGATGGGCAAACTGAGAGGCTGAACCAGTGCCTAGAAAACTACTTAAGGTGCATGACTGCTGATATGCCTCATAAATGGTCTAAGTGGCTTCCATTAGCAGAGTACTAGTACAACACAACTCATCACACCAGCTTGAAGATGTCTCCATTTGAGGTTCTGTATGGATATGCACCAAATTGCTTTCTTTCCACCAGCTGAACTCTAGTGGCAATGCTAACATTGATCAATTTATGGAAGAAAGGAAGAAGATAATGGTTCATATCAAAGATAACTTGCTGAAGGCACAAGAATGGATGCAGCATTATGCTAACAAGAACAGATCAGACATACAATTTCAAGTTGGTGATATGGTGTTTCTGAAGTTGCAGCCTTATAGGAATTCAAGTGTCCAAATGAGAAAGAACTTAAAGCTCTAAGCCAAGTTTTGTGGTCCCTACAAGGTAATCCAGAAAATTGGTCAAGTTGCTTATAAACTTCAATTACCAACTGAGGCAAAAATACACCCAGTCTTCCATGTCTCTCAGCTTAAGAAAGCTAAGGGCCAAGCCCTCACTAGCAGTGTTACATTGCCCAGGGTGGGACCTGAGGGTCAATTACTTGTTGAACCTATAGCTGTTTTGGATAGGAAGCTAATCAAGAAGGGAAATGAACCTGTAGTCATGGTTTTGGTGCAGTGGGCAAATACTGCCCCTACAGAGGCTACCTGGGAGGAATACCATCCCCTCAAGGCCCTGTTTCCTCATTTTGATTCATGAGGACATGAAAATTCTGAGGGTGGTGCATTGTCATGAAAGTAAGCTCAGGTAATTTGAATTCAAAGTTTATGTGTTTACCAAATGAACAGTAACTTTACTGTTCATTTTTTATTTGCCATCTTGACTCAGTAGCCGTTGGATACGAATAGGGGGATATAATTTCGGCCGTCTAATCCAGTTGAACGTTATGATTTAATTCTCTTATTGGAGCGTCGTCGTTTTGATTAATGAAGCTCCTCGCTCCTGATTGGTCCACGTCAGACATTTCTGGTCATCAACAGCCGAGGTGGCTGCTGAGTCGGCGAGTTAGTTATTAATTTTCTTTTATTATGTTATGGCCCAGCAATTAGTTTAATTACAGAAGTGGTAGTAGTATAAATGGATGTAATTTCGTTTCAAGTTGATTATTATTATCAAATATTGAATTCAACCTCTTCTTCGTCAATTCTCTCTCAAATTCTTCATACTTCTCTCTGTAATTCTTTGACCTTGGTCAGGAATCAACCAATACCTAACAAATTGGTATCAGAGCTTCTTCCCCTGCCCTCAGATCAGGGAAATGGGACCTCGAAAAGCACCGGCGATCCAATTTGACTCAGTTGAAGGTGTCAAATCACACCTCCAAGCCGTTGACGACGCCATCGACGAGATCCGCAGCGGACATGACCTCATCCATGGCCGCTTGACGCAGCTCGACAGCGGGCAAGACCTAATTCATGGCCGACTAGCACAGTTAGTTGAAATTGGGGGGTTTAAAGGAGTAGATTCGGAAATTGATGAACTGCTACAACCTACTAGCCAATGAACGGAACAAAGCGCACAGTGAATCCATACTGGGACAACCACGAGAGCAATATACAGTCACCAACAGCAACCGGGGAAAAGGAATTTTGGGATCCACCAGCCAGACAACCCCAGTTCAGATGGGGCTTAATGAAGGTATGAACCCTAATTTTGGTAAAACCAGCCATTATAATTCTCTACCAGCCCCAAAAATTGAGTTCCCAAAGTTTGATGGATCTGACCCACTAGGTGGCTAAAGAAAGCTAACAAATATTTCCAGTTACATCAGCTCAATGATTTACAGAAGTTAATCCTAGCTTCACTTAATTGTGTGGATGAAGCTGATAGTTGGTTTAGAGTGGAATTTGAACAACTTGAAGATGTCAGTTGGGAAATGTTTAGTGAGAAGTTATGTGATGAATTTCTTGAAGCTGGACTTGAAAATGTACTGGGAGAATTTCACAGAATTAGTCAAGAAGGTACAGTACAAGAATACATGAAAAATTTTGACAACTTGAGGCCTAGGGTGAAGGAATTGTACTCATGGGCTGATGATCAGTACCTCATCAAGAGCTTCCTAGGGGGATTAAAAATGGAGATTAAGGCAGCTGTGTACTTGCTGCACCCAAAAACCTTGTCTGAAGCCAAAGCAATGGCTAGGATGGAAGAAGTGAACCACAACACTAGCAAGAAGGATGTGATGCAAGATGTGCAACAATTAATGAAAGGTTGGACAAAATCTGGGGTTACTAATTATAAGCAGAAGAATAGTGTGCCTAGCAGGGAAAGTAAACCCAAGACAGAAAATTACCCTATCAGTTCACTAACTACAAGAAATTAACTACAGCTGAAATGCAAGAGAAGAGGGCTAACAAACAGTGTTATTTCTGTGAGGAGCAGTACACTCCTGGCCACGAGTGTAAGAAACCCCATATATTCTTAGTTACTGGTAGTGAGATGGATGAAAATGAGGAAGGTGAATCATTGAATTACAGCCCATCACCCACATCTACAGAAAATGGAGGAAGTGGCACTGAGATTGAAGGTGGAGTTAATGAGATAGCTGCAGAAATCTCTCTCCGTGCCATTACTGGCAATGTGGGACACCAAACACTGAGGATTTCTGGGTTCATTCGGAAGAGCAAGGTCAGTGTTCTAATAGACTCAGGAAGTACTCATAATTTCATTGACAAAGTTACTGCAACTAAGTTAAGTGGTCATTGCACCAACACCAAACCATTGAGAGTGGTGGTGGCTAATGGGAACCACATGGATAGCAACACTATGTATGAGAAGGTGGAAATCAAACTACAATAGCAAAAGGTGGTGGCAGATATGCATGTGATTCCCTTGGGTGGCTGTGATATAGTATTAGGGGTACAATGGCTACAAGAAGTCAGCCCTGTTTGTTTGGATTTTAAGGAAAGGACTATTACAGTAGTCCTGGCTGGTACAACTATGAAGTTCACAGCAGAAGAACCCAATTGCCAATACAAGGCAGCTAATCTCCATTCCTTACAAGCTTACTTCCAACTACAAGAGGGGGTCATTGTCGGCCAATTATTCAGCAAACAAGACTCCAACTCAACCCCTAATATACCCAAAGGACTCACTCCATTACTCCAAGAGTACTCCACTATTTTTTGAAGAACCCAAGACCTTACAACCCAAGAGGGACCAAGATCATCACATACCCCTCAAACATAACTCTCAACCTGTGTGTCTCAGACCCTACAGGTACCCCCACATACAAAAGAATTAGATTGAGAGGCTTGTACAAGAAAATATGGAGAATGGAGTAATACAACCCAGCACTAGCTCTTTGCCTCACCTGTGCTGCTAATCAAAAAGAAGGATGGTTCCTGGAGATTTTGTGTTGATTACAGAGGTATAAATGATCTCACCATCAAGAACAAATTCCTTATTCCAGTAATTGATGAACTCTTGGAGGAACTAAATAGGGCACACTACTTTTCCAAGTTAGATCTGAGGTCTGGATACCACCAAATATGAATGGCAGAAGAAGACATGCACAAGACTGCTTTTAGAACTCGCCAAGGCTTGTTTGAAATCAGGGTGATGCCTCTTGGACTCACCAATGCCCCAGCAAACTTCCAAGCACTCATGAATCAGGTATTCCAACCCTAGTTGAGAAATTTCTTGTTAGTCTTCTTTGATGATATACTCATGTATAGCAAGACCTTGGAAGAACACTATGAGCACCTCAGATTAACCTTGGAGTTGTTGCTCAAACATGAGCTATTTTCTAACCTTTCAAAATGCACCTTCTTACAAACTACTGTTGAGTACCTGGGTCACCTCATTAGTGGTAATGGGGTGCAAGCAGATCCATCTAAGGTCAAAGCAATGAAGGAATGGCCTACACTTACCACATTGAAAAGCTTAAGAGGGTTTATGGTTTTAACAGGTTACTACAGGAGGTCTGTCCAAGGTTATGGAATGGTGGCTAGACCATTAACTCAGTTATTGAAGAAAGGAGCTTTTTGTTAAGGAGAAGAAGCTCAGCAAGCATTTGAGTTATTAAAGGAGGCTATGTGTCATACCCCAGTACTATCCCTACCTGATTTCTCAAAAAGTTTTGTTGTAGAAACAGATGCATGCCACAAAGGTTTGGGAGCAGTACTAATGCAGGAGGGTAGGCCAATTGCCTATTTTAGCAAAGCACTAGCAGATAAACATTTGGGGTTATCAACCTATGAAAAGGATTTATTGGCACTTGTACAAGTTGTGAAGAAATGGAGGTCCTATTTGGAAGCTAGCAGGTTTCAAATAAGGACAGATCACTTCAGTTTGAAGTTCTTATTAGGGAAAAAAGTGAGCCCCCTCATTCAACAGAAATGGTTAAGCAAGTTCATGGGGTTACTTTTTTTAAATTGTATTCGAACCTGGTAAGTTTAATACTGTAGCTCATGCTCTCTCAAGGATGGAACTTATTCATACAACATATATGATGCAGAAGTAGCAGAATGTGCAGCCATTACAGCCATAACCCCTCATTGTGTGGAGGAAATCATTAAGACTTATGATGGGGATAAATGGGCCCAAGAGAAGTTAGCACAACTCACAGTAGATCCAGATCCATTTAGTGAACTGCGGATCAAAGATGGGTTGATCAAGAGGGGCCCACCATCTATGTAGGTAATCAAGGTACCCTGAGGTCTGCACTTATCAAGGGGATTCAGAGTAGTGGTATTGGAGGGCATTCTGGTATACAAGGAATTTACAAAAGAATAGCTTCAATATTCTTCTGGGAGGGTATGCACAAGAGTGTCAAGGAATGGGTGCAGCTTTGTGATATATGCCAAAGAATGAAAGTAGAACATGTGCCATACCCTGGGTTGCTACAACCATTAGCCATCGCTGAAGTGCCTTGGACACACATAATATGTATTTTGTTGAAGTTCTACCAAAATCAGAGGGTAAGACAACTATTATGGTTGTGGTGGATAGGTATTCTAAGTATGGACATTTCCTACCCCTTACCCATCCCTATACAACAGTGGAGGTAGCTCAAATCTTCCTTGATCACATACACAAACTGCATGGACTACCTGATACCATAATCAGTGACAGGGATACCATTTTTTTGAGCCATTTCTGGAATGCATTGTTCAAAAGCCTAGGCACCAAGTTACATTTCACTAGTGCTTACCACCCTCAAATAGATGGGCAAACTGAGAGGCTGAACCAGTGCCTTGAAAACTACTTAAGGTGCATGACTGCTGATAGGCCTCATCAATGGGCTAAGTGGCTTCCATTAGCATAGTACTGGTACAACACAACTCATCACACCAGCTTGAAGATGTCTCCATTTGAGGTTCTGTATGGATATGCACCAAATTGCTTTCTTTCCACCAGCTGAACTCTAGTGGCAATGCTAACATTGATCAATTTATGGAAGAAAGGAAGAAGATAATGGGTCTTATCAAAGATAACTTGCTGAAGGCACAAGAAAGGATGCAGCATTATGCTAACAAGAACAGATCAGACAGACAATTTCAAGTTGGTGATATGGTGTTTCTGAAGTTGCAGCCTTATAGGCAGTCAAGTGTCCAAATGAGAAAGAACTTAAAGCTCTCAGCCAAGTTTTGTGGTCCCTACAAGGTAATCCAGAAAATTGGTCAAGTTGCTTCTAAACTTCAATTACCAACTGAGGCAAAAATACACCCAGTCTTCCATGTCTCTCAGCTTAAGAAAGCTAAGGGCCAAGCCCTCACTAGCAGTGTTACGTTACCCAGGGTGGGACCTGAGGGTCAATTACTTGTTGAACCTATAGCTGTTTTGGATAGGAAGCTAATCAAGAAGGGAAATGAACCTGTAGTCATGGTTTTGGCGCAGTGGGCAAATACTGCCCCTACAGAGGCTACCTGGGAGGAATACCATCCCCGCAAGGCCCAGTTTCCTCATTTTGATTCATGAGGACATGAAAATTCTGAGGGTGGTGCATTGTCATGAAAGTAAGCTCAGGTAATTTGAATTCAAAGTTTATGTGTTTACCAGATGAACAGTAACTTTACTGTTCATTTGGTATTTTCCATCTTGACTCAGTAGCCGTCGGATACGAATAGGGGGATATAATCTCGGCCGTCTGATCCAGTTGAACGTTATGATTTAATTCTCTTATTGGAGCACTGTCGTTTTGATTAATGAAGCTCCTCGCTCCTGATTGGTCCACGTCAGAAATTTCTGGTCATCAACAGCCGAGGTGGCTGCTGAGTCGGCGAGTTAGTTATTAATTTTCTTTTATTATGTTATGGCCCAGCAATTAGTTTAATTACATAAGTGGTAGTAGTATAAATGGATGTAATTTCATTTCAAGTTGATTATTATTATCAGATATTGAATTCAACCTCTTCTTCGTCAATTCTCTCTCAAATTCTTCATACTTCTCTCTGTAGTTCTCCGATCTAGGTCAGGAATAAACCAAATCCTGACAAATTGGTATCAGAGCTTCTTCCCCTGCCCTCGGATCAGGGAAATGGGACCTCGAAAAGCACCGACGATCCAATTTGACTCAGTTGAAGGTGTAAAATCACACCTCCAAGCTCTTGACGACGCCATCGACGAGATCCGCAGTGGACAGGACCTCCTCCATGGTCGCTTGACGCAGCTCGACAGCGGGCAAGACCTAATTCATGGCCGACTAGCACAGTTGGATGAAATTGGGAGTTTAAAGGAGGAGATTCGGAAATTGATGAACTGCTACAACCTACTAGCCAATGAACGGAACAAAGCGCAGAGTGACTGGGACAACCACGAGAGCAATATACAGTCACCAATAGCAACCGGGGAAAAGGAATTTTGGGATCCACCAGCCAGACAACCCCAGTTCATATGGGGCTTAATGAAGGTATGAACCCTAATTTTTTGTAAAACCAGCCATTATAATTCTCTACTAGTCCCAAAAATTGAGTTCCCAAAGTTTGATGGATCTGACCCACTAGGGTCGCTACAGAAAGCTAAAAGATATTTCCTGTTACATCAGCTCAATGATTTACAGAAGTTAATCCTATCTTCACTTAATTGTGTAATTGAAGCTGATAGTTGGTTTAGAGTCGAATTTGAACAACTTGAAGATGTCAGTTGGGAAATGTTTAGTGAGAAGTTATGTGATGAATTTTTGGAAGGTGGACATGAAAATGTACTGGGAGAATTTCAGAGAATAAGTCAAGAAGGTACAGTACAAGAATACATGAAAAAGTTTGACAACTTGGCCTAGGGTGAAGGCATTGTACTCATGGGTTGATGATCAGTACTTCCTCAAGAGCTTACTAGGGGGATTAAAAATGGAGATTAAGGCAACTGTGTATTTGCTGCACCGAAAATCCTTGTCTGAAGCCAAAGCAATGGCTAGGATGCAAGAAGTGAATCACAACACTAGCAAGAAGGATGTGATGCAAGATGTGCAACAATTAATGAAAGGTTGGACAAAATCCGGGGTTACTAATTATAAGAAGAAGAATAGTGTGCCTAGCTGGGAGAGTAAACCCAAGACAGAACACAACCCTATCATTTTCACTAACAACAAGAAATTAACTCCAGCTGAAATGCAAGAGAAGAGGGCTAACAAACACTGTTATTTCTGTGAGGAGCAGTACACTCCTGGCCACAAGTGTAAGAAACCCCAATTATTCTTAGTTACTGGTAGTGAGATGGATGAAAATGAGGAAGGTGAAACATTGAATTACAGCCCATCACACACATCTACAGAAAATGGAGGAAGTGGCACTGAGATTGAAGGTGGAGTTAATGAGATAGCTGCAAAAATCTCTCTCCGTGCCATTACTGGCAATGTGGGACACCAAACACTGAGGATACCTGGGTTCATTGGGAAGAGCAAGGTCAGTGTTCTAATAGACTCATGAAGTACTCATAATTTCATTGACAAAGTTACTGCAACTAAGTTAAGTGGTCATTGCACCAACACCACACCATTGAGAGTAGTGGTGGCTAATGGGAACCACATGGATAGCAACACTATGTATGAGAAGGTGGAAATCAAACTACAATAGCAAAAGGGGGTGGCAGATATGCATGTGATTCCCTTGGGTGGCTGTGATATAGTATTAGGGGTACAATGGCTACAAGAAGTCAGCCCTGTTTGTATGGATTTTAAGGATAGGACAATTACAGTAGTCTTGGCTGGTACAACTATGAATTTCACAGCAGAAGAACCCAATTGCCAATACAAGGCAGCTAATCTCCATTCCTTACAAGCTTACTGCCAACTACAAGAGGGGGTCATGGTCGGCCAATTATTAAGCAGACAAGACTCCAACTCAACCCCTAATATACCCAAAGAACTCACTCCATTACTCCAAGAGTACTCCACCATTTTTGAAGAACCCAAGACCTTACCACCCAAGAGGGACCAAGATCATCACATACCCCTCAAACATAACTCTCAACCAGTGTGTCTCAGACCCTACATGTACCCCCACATACAAAAGAATGAGATTGAGAGGCTTGTACAAGAAATGATAGAGAATGGAGTAATACAACCCAGCACTAGCTACTTTGTCTCACTTGTGCTGCTAGTCAAAAAGAAGGATGGTTCCTGGAGATTCTGTGTTGATTACAGAGGTATAAATGATCTCACCATCAAGAAAAAATTCCCTATTCCAGTAATTGATGAGCTCTTGGAGGAACTACATGGGGCACACTACTTTTCCAAGTTAGATATCAGGTCTGGATACCACCAAATATGAATGGCAGAAGAAGACATGCACAAGACTGCTTTTAGAATTAACCAAGGCTTGTTTGAGTTCAGGGTGACGCCTTTTGAAGTCACCAATGCCCCAGCCACCTTCCAAGCACTCATGAATCAGGTATTCCAACCCTATTTGAGAAATTTCTTGTTAGTCTTCTTTGATGATATACTCATATATAGCAAGACCTTGGAAGAACACTATGAGCACCTCAGATTAACCTTGGAGTTGTTGCTCAAACATGAGCTATTTGCTAAGCTTTCCAAATGCACCTTCTTACAAACTACTGTTGAGTACCTGGGTCACCTCATTAGTGGTAATGGGGTGCAAGAAGATACATCTAAGATCAAAGCAATGAAGGAATGGCCTACACTTACCACATTGAAAAGCTTAAGAGGGTTTCTGGGTTTAACAGGTTACTACAGGAGGTCTGTCCAAGGTTATGGAATGGTGGCTAGACCATTAACTCAGTTATTGAAGAAAGGAGCTTTTTGTTGGGGAGAAGAAGCTCAGCAAGCATTTGAGTTATTAAAGGAGGCTATGTGTCATACCCCAGTACTAGCCCTACCTGATTTCTCTAAAAGTTTTGTAGTAGAAATAGATGCATGCCACAAAGGTTTGGGAGCAGTACTAATGCAGGAGGGTAGGCCAATTGCCTATTTTAGCAAAGCACTAGCAGATAAACATTTGGGGTAATCAACCTATGAAAAGGAATTATTGGCACTTGTACACGCTGTGAAGAAATGGAGGTCCTATTTGGAAGCTAGCAGGTTTCAAATAAGGACAGATCACTACAGTTTGAAGTTCCTATTAGGGAAAAAAGTGAGCCCCCTCATTCAACAGAAATGGTTAAGCAAACTCATGGGGTTAGATTTTGAAATTGTATTCAAACCTGGTAAGTTTAATACTGTAGCTCATGCTCTCTCAAGGATGGAACTCAATTCAGACAACATATATGATGCAGAAGTAGCAGAATGTGAAGCCATTACAGCCATAACCCCTCATTGGGTGGAGGAAATCATTAAGACTTATGATGGGGATAAATGGGCCCAAGAGAAGTTAGCACAACTCACAGTAGATCCAGATCCACTTAGTGAACTGGAGATCAAAGATGGGTTGATCAAGAGGGGCCCCAGCATCTATGTAGGTAATTAAGGTACCCTGAGGTCTGCACTTATCAAGGAGATTCATAGTAGTGGTGTTGGAGGGCATTCTGGTATACAAGGAACTTACAAAAGAATAGCTTCAATATTTTTCTGGGAGGATATGCACAAGAGTGTCAAGGAATAGGTGCAGCTTTGTGATATATGCCAAAGAATGAAAGTAGAACATGTGCCATACCATGGGTTGCTGCAACCATTAGCCATCCCTGAAGTGCCTTGGACACACATAAGCATGGATTTTGTTGAAGGTTTACCAAAACCAGAGGGTAAGACAACTATTATGGTTTTGGTGGATAGGTATTCTAAGTATGGACATTTCCTACCCCTTACCCATCCCTACACAGCAGCGGAGGTAGCTCAACTCTTCCTTGATCACACACACAAACTGCATGGACTACCTGATATCATAATCAGTGACAATGATACCATTTTCTTGAGTCATTTCTGGAATGCATTGTTCAAAAGCCTAGGCACCAAGTTACATTTCACTAGTGCCTACCACCCTCAAACAGATGGGCAAACAGAGAGGCTGAACCAGTGCCTAGAAAACTACTTAAGGTGCATGACTGCTGATAGGCCTCATAAATGGTCTAAGTAGCTTCCATTAGCAGAGTAGTGGTAAAACACAACTCATCACACCAGCTTGAAGATGTCTCCATTTGAGGTTCCGTATGGATATGCACCCAAATTGCTTTCTTTCCACCAGCTGAACTCTAGTGGCAATGCTGACATTGATCACTTTATGGAAGAAAGGAAGAAGATAACGGTTCTTATCATAGATAACTTGTTGAAGGCACAAGAAAGGATGCAGCATTATGCTAACAAGCACAGATCAGACAAACAATTTCTAGTTGGTGATATGGTGTTTCTGAAGTTGCAGCCTTATAGGCAGTCAAAGTGTCCAAATGAGAAAGAACTTAAAGCTCTCAGCCAAGTTTTGTGGTCCCTACAAGGTAATCCAGAAAATTGGTCAAGTTGCTTATAAACTTCAATTACCAACTGAGGCAAATATACACCCAGTCTTCCATGTCTCTCAGCTTAAGAAAGCTAAGGGCCAAGCCCTCACTAGCAGTGTTACATTGCCCAGGGTGGGACATGAGGGTCAATTACTTGTTGAACCTATAGCTGTTTTGGATAGGAAGCTAATCAAGAAGGGAAATGAACCTGTAGTCATGGTTTTGGTGCAGTGGGAAAAAACTGCCCCTACAGAGGCTACCTGGGAGGAATACCATCCCCTCAAGGCCCAGTTTCCTCATTTTGATTCATGAGGACATGAAAATTATGAGGGTGGTGCATTGTCATGAAAGGAAGCTCAGGTAATGTGAATTCAAATTTTCTGTGTTTACCAAATGAACAGTAACTTTACTGTTCATTTGGTATTTGCCATCTTGACTCTGTAGCCATTGGATACGAAAAGGGGATATAATCTCGGTCGTCTGATCCAGTTGAACATTATGATTTAATTCGCTTATTGGAGCGTCATCGTTTTTATTAATGAAGCTCCTCGCTCCTGATTGGTCCACGTTAGACATTTCTGGTCATCAACAGCCGAGGTGGCTGCTGAGTGGGCGAGTCAGTTATTAATTTTCTTTTATTATGTTATGGCCCAGCAATTAGTTTAATTACAGAAGTGGTAGTAGTATAATGGATGTAATTTCATTTCAAGTTGATTATTATTATTATCAGATATTGAATTCAACCTCTTCTTCGTCAATTCTCTCTCAAATTCTTCATACTTCTCTCTGTATTTCTCTGATCTAGGTCAGGAATCAACCAATTCCTGACACCTCACTTCTCCTCCCAACACTCAACCGTCGCCGCATCTCCACGGCGGTAAACCTCCCCTAATTGCGACCAATTTTCCTATCGACTCTCTCGACTAGCAAACCCAGACCTGTAAAATCCAATCGAATTAAAACCCATTCTGAGCACCCTCTTCTATAGCCTCAACAATCGTTTCAGAAGATACCGACCTCGGCACCTCATCGAGCGGCAAGAAACCGTCGATGTGGTCACTACTAGATCTGGACTCCATTCTCGGGGTCGATCTCTTGGTGAGGATTCTGAGGAGGTGCGGTGATTGGAGTCGAGATTCAGACTGTGTGAAGTGATGGGATGAGAAGAAGGGTGATGATGGAGGCGGTGATTTGGTGGTGGTGGTGGTGGTGGTGGTGGTGATGGTGGCGGCGGCGGCAAGAGAGAGAAGGAAGACAGGAGTGAAGTTGACGTTTTCTCTCCTAATAAAATTGATGTGTTATATAGCTCTTTACACAATGCACATACGTCATTTGGCAACTTAGAACCCTTGTTCTTCCGTACCCCCATATGCGGCCGTCTGCCTCATCTCCCTTGTGTGAAGAGCTGATCTTACCTCCTCCACCGTAAGATTCTCTTTTCCAGCACAAGAACTCTGCACGACCCCCTCATAAGACGGTGGTAGAGACACCAACAAAATCAGTGCGACATCTTCACCACTTATCTTCTCATTACTGTTTCGCAACTCAAGCAAAATAGTATTAAGACGATCCAAGTGATCTCTTAGATCTGTACCGTCCCCCATGCGTAGACCAAAGAGTTGTTGCTTCAACATCAACTTGTTGGTGAGCAACTTCTTCTTGTAGAGGCTCTCCAACTCGTTCCATAGTCCTTCAGTCGTCTCTAGATCCGCAACCTCTGTGATCACGTTGTCCGCCAAGCACAACATGATCGTTGAATGTTCTCTTTCCTCCATCGTCTTGTACTCCTTGGTGGTTGTAGAAGCTCCTTCCTTGTCTTCCGCCAATGGCAACCACATGCCTTGTTGCTTCAACAAAGCATGTACCTTAATCTGTTATAAGCTGAAGCTGTTTCTCCCCGTGAACTTGTCGATCTTGGTCATCGCCCCGGTCATCTTCTCTGAAGCTCCTTTTCCAGATCTTTAACCCTCGAATGGGTGCTCCACCTTGATCGTGAAACCGTAGCTATGAATTTCACGTATTGTGAAACCCTAGCCCTACAGCTCCACTTTGATCTTGGAACACCGCAACTCAAGCTCTGATACCAGTTTGTTATAATCCGGGCAGAGCTTAGAGAACGATGAATTGGACGAATACAAGAACACACCGATATAATGTGGTTCACTAGCGATGAACTAGCTACCTTCACCACCCGAAAATCCCGTTTTATTAGAGAGAAACCCACGATTACAATTCACACCAGTTAGCCATGACCCTAGGTCCTTATATAGGCCTAGGATACCAGCTTGGTGCCCAAAAAATACAAAAAACCGAGCTAACGAACAAGGAAACTACTTTCTGCCGCCTCTGACTATTCTCTTCGTACAAAGACATCGAGTCTTCGCACGAAGGGATTTTGTCTTCGCACGAAGACACAGCTCTACCTGCTTGTTTTCACTTCGTTTTGCTCCTCCGTTTGGTCCATTTCTTACCCCGCTTCGTCGTCAACTCCTCGCCAAGGCCAAGTCCATTCAAGGCACCCTTGATTCCCAACAAGAACAATATAACAAGTTAACAACCAATTTAATTTGCCACTTGAAGACACTTTTTTTTTAGAAAAGACTTTAAGACACTTTAACCCCCTATTGTGTCATTAATAAGGACACAATAGACACTTCATGTTTCCGTTAAATTATAAAATTATAAGGGATAAAAGACACTTTCACACTGTCAGCTTTGACACAAAAGGAGACTTTCACCCCAATCTGAATTGGGAAATGACACTTTGATCAATTTAGTGTGCCAAATTTCATGACACTTTCACCCCCTATTATGTCATTCGATACTCTAAGAAAGAAAATATATCCCAGAACTCTGACCTCGTAACTTACAGCATGACCATTAAAGAGTTTAAGTGTCCAGAAATTTGGCACCCTTAAGGGTTGAAAATGTATTTTCCCAAACCAGAAGGGGTGAAGGTGTCTTTGTGTCAAACATGCGAGGGTGAAAGTGTCTTTTACCCTCTTATACCACCTTAAAATTTTAGGCAAAAACATGGGTACTGAGATAGAAGTAGGATAAATTGTACTTGTTTATGTTGTTATTTTTTCAAGCAAACTTTGTTATTTTTTGAGAACTGAGGGTAGATTTTATATTTACAGCAAACTACAAGGCAATATAGGTTTTAAGAAAATTGACCGCCCCAAATTATTGTTATTATACCGTATGGAAAAAAAAAAAAAAAAAAAAAAAAAAAACATATCTTTGCCGGCTTGAATGGAGTCTGGGTGATGAGAGGATTTGGAAATGTTTCCAAAACCTTTATGGAATATAATTTCTTCTCCATCCCCACGTAGTTACTTGGTCTATATAAGCTCTGCACTCTTGAACCCTCTTCTTCACTGTTCTACTACACAAACAATTACTCAGTCCGATCTCTCCTATTTTTCTCTTTTCAAGCTCTAGATTGTAAAGCCTGAGGATGAACAATAATCAGGTCACCGCCGCCAAGTTGCTGGTGTCTTTCACCAACGCCGAGGCCTCGAAGCACTACTTTTGCGCGTCAAGCCTCGGTGGAGGAGAGGTCGCCCATCTTTGCACCCTTCCCGGTTGTGACAACGGAGGCAGCAAAACCAACCCTTGCACGTGTTATGTGTCTGGCGTTGTCAACGGCGTTCTCTGTTTCAGCAACGGGAAGGACGTTTACGTACTCAATCTGGCCACCAGCGACATCCTGACGCTGCCGAGGAGCGACGGGTATGAGAAACTTCGCCTCTCTAATGTAAACTTGTCATATTCTGCTTATGCTTTTGGGTTCGACGCCTCCAAGCAAGAGAGTACAAGGTGTTGCATGTTTTTGGTGTTCCTCAATGTCCTGGCTCTGCCCTGTTGCACAATCAGCAGTGTGAAATCTTCACCATAAGAATCAAGAAACCTGACAGTGAAAAACCAAAAGAGGTCAAAGAAGAGAAGCCTAAGATAGTGAAAAAGGAGGTAAAAAAAGTAGGAAGAAAACACAAGGGAGATAAAAAAGATGAGGAAGAGGAGGAGGAAGAAGACGAAGGCGATGTGTGGAGGAAGGCTGCAAGTTTACCTCCTTGCCCCTACATGTTCCGGGGCCAGGGCGTTTTCGTCAACGGATCGATTTACTGCTTGGGTGTTTCTTCGCCCGGCGAGGATGCAATTGTCTGCTTCGATGTTGAATCTGAGATATTCCGCTCTATTCCCATTCCTTTTACCCTTCCTTACCGGTCGACCTTGTCTCATGTAAGGGGGCGTTTGGCAATCCAGGGTATTGAAAAAACGACAGGATCTAGCCCTACCTTAGGGGTGTGGATTTTGGAGGACATGAAGGAATCAAAGTGGAATAAAAACACCGTTGAGATAGTCGATCCCAAGGTACAAAAGGGGGTTAAATTCCACGTACTCGTCGGAGATGATTCCACTGGGGACATGGCGGTAATGAGGAGTATCCTGCCGGAAAGATACGAAGTTGTTTGCCTATCGGGGAACAAGAACACTGCGGCGGAGAGGACAATAAGTCTGGGAGGGTTGCCTTCATGGGTTGATTTGCAGAGAGGGAACAACCTTAATAATTTCAGAATAGATAATTATGTGGAATCTAGAGTTGATCTAGATCCAATTGTCATTAAGGTTAAGAAGGAGAAGAAACCCTCCAAGGAAGATGGTCCTCAAACTCAGAATCCTCCTCGTGCTGTAGCGAGTCAACCTACCAAGAAGACATATTATCAAGGCCGTGGTCAGCGTCAGACTCAACAATTTTCACGGGGGAGTCAATATGTCCAAAACGGTTATGGTCAGGCTCGTGGTGCTCAGAGTCAACAATTTTCACAAGCGACTCAATCTGTCCAAACGAAATATGATGGCCGTGCCCAGCCTCATGGTCAGACTCGTGGCGCTCAGGCTGGTCAGACTCCACAACGTCCACAAGTGAGTCAATCCATCCCAAAGGATAGTCCTAAGACGACTAGTGGTGCTCAGGCTGCTCAGCAACCGCCTCTACAAGCAAGTCAACCTACGCAGAAGACCCATAATGGCAGTGCCCAGCCTTCTCCTACTCCTCCTCCGCCAGCAACAGCAAGGACCATCCGTTATGGCCGTGCTCAACCGCCTCCTATGAACCACGGTGCTCGTCCGACTTACATCAGGATTGGTGAATTCGATGTACAAGTTTCTTAGAGTTGCAGGTCCTTCACTTGTGATTTTGTTAAAGGTTACCTAGTATTATATTTCTTTTCAATGTGATGAATTAATGTTCTACTCTGTTGTTGGGATCCAATCTTGCCTCTCTAAAATCCTTTTTCTAGTTCAATAAACAACACAAGCTGAAAATTCAAAATTCATTTGTTCGAAGAAACAATTAGCAGACTATTTATTTCCCCAGTGTTTGAAAACATGACAAGGAACTTGGAAGGAACAGATACTAATGCACTGCGCTTTGTTTTCAATCACTTTAAGACTTGAATACGACAATATTCCTCTAATCTGGAACATAGCAAGCTTTAAAAGATAACTAATCGGACATGATAATTCAATAACTCATCAGGTACTACTGAAGTAACCACTTTTTTCTTTCTTTTTTGAAACAAGATACAGAACTACCCAAGTACAAATTTGATGATGCATTGTCCACATGTGAAAGCATCTGAAGTATAAAGAGGAAGGGATATAAATTTGAATAGTTCTTCGAGTTCCATTGCCAAAAGAAGTTTCATAACTTGCAAATTAAACTGAGCGACATGATAACTACGAAGAGCAAAATGCCTACCAATTTGAGGAAGATGATATCGGAACCATTCAGCAATGGACTCAATTCACCAACTGCAGCCGCAGCCCTTTGAGAAAACCAACCAATGACCAAGACTTTAATGTTCATATCTTTCCTTGCAATCCTTACAGCTTTAACTTGAAGCCCTAGAACAGAACATCTACCATCTCTAAGAAATACAAAAACAGTACCAGGTCAGTGATCCTTAAATGGGCATGCACTTGTAGAGTAGGGAGTATGAACCAGTTTTACCACAATTCACTCGCACACGTGTGAATTGCCAATGGGTTCACGTGTTTCAAAACATGGAACACTAGCTATCCAGAATGCTAAATTTGGCAATCCAATTTTTTTCACAATTTTCACTTTAAGTATCTACATATATAGAAGGGAATATTAAATCCAGATTTGCTGAGTTACATCCCTTTTATAGTTTTGACTTGAAAATATTGCTTCTACTGAGCAGTTAATATTTTATAATTTGCGAAAAATGGTAAAACTCCTATCAAGGTATCCAAAGAAACCCACGCATGTCGTACCGAATTCTATAGGCTGTGGCGCGCGGCATTCCCCTTCCACGAACCGGAACGATCGGCGTTCCAGAGAAGCCGTATCTTAGAAGCACAACCCTCCTCTCTGATTATCATGTAAAGCTTTGTAAATAGAGCCAAATGCTGGTAGCTTTACAAATTCCAGCAGAACAAAGATACTTTCGGATAGTCGAATTAGGGAGCAGTATCGTTGGAGAGATGGAGAGAGTTTAAAGGTTTTTATTTACCAAATATTGTTATTCTCTCACTGTTATAAACTAGTCTTCTTGACATTTGAGAATAAGACAAAATAAATAACAAAGGATACATGGGACAAAGCATATAGCTTGCCAGGGCATATTACACACAATTCCACGGTCAGATGAGTGCTTGTTAGATTCATGAAAACGAAATACCGAAGAAGTTTATAACCTCTCATATGACGTCCGCGGCAATGGAAGTTTCAATATCGTGGGTGAGACGGAGAATTCGACATCTAATGTTGAAATGTAGTGCAGAAATTTGTTTACAACATGTCACGAAAGATCACAATTCCAAGCAAAATGATTCAAGACCAAGTTTTGCTATATGCCTATATCGGTTGAATTGTTGGAGTGCACCCTGCACCGACACATTTACATAAGCCTTACTACAATCAAAACAGGCAGCGAACTCTGTTTTGAGAGAATCTGTTAGTAAGTGAGAGAATTGACGTTTGAGATTTTGAATCGATCTCCGTGTTACCTAGTTTAAGTATACGTTAATGTTGGTCCAAGTTCTTGATTTGAACTTGGTCGAAAAAAGGTAACAAAACGGTGTTGTCCGCAAACTATTTTACAACATGATGCATGTCCCGGAGTAATTCTACAATAAGATGACTGCTGTAATTTTAACGAACATTCCAATGGAATAAAGCTAGAACTTACAACATGACGTCTGGGCAATGGAAATTCCAAGCACGGTATTACCAAACTCGTCAATCGCCTACAATGTGAGGCTTTGACTGTAAGAGAAGCTAGCAAGCTTATCACTAACCTAGGGTTGTCTACTGTGGTTTTGGAGAGTGACAATCAGATTGTTGTGCTTGTGGCATAAAACAAGAGAAAGGAAGATCAAGCTAATCATGCAAGAGATTTAAGAAAACTTAGAAGGTATCTGTCATTGTTTTAATTTTGCTCATAGAAGCCGTAATAGAGTTGCTCACCAAATTGCTACCCTAGCCCAAAAAGGGACTATGTCCTTTAAT
This sequence comes from Linanthus parryae, assembly GCA_023055425.1. Lineage (NCBI taxonomy): Eukaryota > Viridiplantae > Streptophyta > Magnoliopsida > Ericales > Polemoniaceae > Linanthus > Linanthus parryae. The sequence continues at coordinate 4,610,137 of JALGPY010000003.1, forward strand.
AGGGCGTATGAACTTCCAAAAGAGCTCCAGACTTTGCTCGAACCGGATGTTGAAATATCTGAATAAGTTTTGAATTTCATGATTTTGCTCAAAAAAAATAAATAATACTGAGAACTATTATGATCTGGGAAGAGCTTGAGAACGATGAATTCGAAGAAAACAAGAATACAAGAACACACCGATATAACGCGGTTCACTCGCGATGAACTAGCTACCTCCAGGACACGAAAAAACCCATTTTTATTAGAGAGAAACCCACGATTACAATCCACACCAGTTAGCCACGACCCCTAGATCCTTATATAGGCCTAGGATACCGGTTTGGTGCCCAAGAAATACCAAAAATTGAGCTAATGAACAAGGAAACTACTTTCTGCCGCCTCTGGCAATTCTCTTCGTACGAAGACATCGAGTCTTCGCAAAAAGACCTTTTCAGGAAGGGCTTTTGTCTTCGCACGAAGACATTGCTCCACCTGCTTGTTTTCTCTTCGTTTTTCTCCTTCGTTTGGTCCGTTTCTTGACCCGTTTTGTCGCCATTTCCTCGCCACGGCCAAGTCCATTAAAGGCACCCTTGATTCCCAACAATTCTCCACCTTGCCTTGAATCCTCTCTTCCGCTTGCGCTTGAATTAGCCTGTTCTCTCCAATAGCCCAAAATTCACAAGTTGTTCCATCTTCGCCGAGATCCTACAACGTGTGCCCCCAGCGATGCTCCAACCCCCGTCTAGTTCCTGCAATCGAACCCCTATCGATGCTCCAATTACGCCCGAGTTCCTCCAATTGAATTCAGTGCTTGTTGTTCCAACTCCCACCGAGTTCCTACAACAAGTTTGTTTGTTGTTCCGAATCCCACCGAGTTCCTACAACAAAACCCCCAAACACTTGTCCCCTTCACGTTCCATTTTTCTCTCGTCAGAGACTCCCTTATTCCAGCCTCCACCTCCTCGTCAAGAGCACGGATTACCCCTTACCCTCTGTTGGGTTGACTTGCAATCAAATTAGGGAACTTAAAGTCAAAGGCGGTGGTGCAAGTTTGTGGCAAGTTGCCAGAGTGAATTAACTTGGATAGAAAGCAATTTCCTAATTGCTTGGGTGAAAAATCACCGCCACTACATGTGGCCTATATAAAGGCTCTTTGGTTTGTCATGAAAAATACACACAAATTAGTTTTGTGAGCCTGGGAGCTTCGTTTGGTAGTGTGTATCGTGTGTGGGTTATTCGGGTGGCCGGCGTGGCCGTTGTTGCCACGGCGTGCATTGTAATCGGGTTTTCTTCTTAATAAAATATCTAGTTCTGGCCGTGGAGTAGCTAGCGGGTTTCTTACGAATTCGTTAGTGAACCACATTATATATTTTTTTCTCGTTCTTGTTTTGCTTTCGACGTTCTTGCTCGAATACCCTCAGGTTATTACAATGTGGTATCAGAGCTCTGAAACATGAGTTATGTTACAACCCCCCCCCCTTCTCCAACGGGGCCTAGAGCACGAAGTCTTCCTCTGCGTATGCAGCCAAATCTGCAAACTCCTTCCCCTTCGGACACTCCCTCTTCCAATGACCCTTCTCTTTACACAATGCACATACGTCATTTGGCAACTTAGAACCCTTGTTCTTCCGTACCCCCATATGCGGCCGTCTGCCTCATCTCCCTTGTGTGAAGAGCTGATCTTACCTCCTCCACCGTAAGGTTCTCTTTTCCAGTACAAGAACTCTGCACGAACCCCTCATAAGACGGTGGTAGAGACACCAACAAAATCAGTGCGGCATCTTCACCACTTATCTTCTTATTACTGTTTCGCAACTCAAGCAAAATAGTATTAAGACGATCCAAGTGATATCTTAGATCCGTACCGTCCCCCATGCGTAGACCAAAGAGTTGTTGCTTCAACATCAACTTGTTGGTGAGCAACTTCTTCTTGTAGAGGCTCTCCAACTCGTTCCATAGTCCTTCAGCCTTCTCTAGATCTGCAACCTCTGTGATCACGTTGTCCGCCAAGCACAACATGATCGTTGAATGTTCTCTTTCCTCCATCGTCTTGTACTCCTTGGTGGTTGTAGAAGCTCCTTCCTTGTCTTCCGCCAATGGCAACCACATGCCTTGTTGCTTCAACAAAGCATGTACCTTAATCTGCCATAAGCTGAAGCTGTTTCTCCTCATGAACTTGTCGATCTTGGTCATCGCCCCGGTCATCTTCTCTGAAGCTCCTTTTCCAGATATTTAACCCCCGAATGGGTGCTCCACCTTGATCGTGAAACCGTAGCTATGAATTTCACGGATTGTGAAACCCTAGCCCTACAGCTCCACTTTGATCTTGGAACACCGCAACCCAAGCTCTGATACCAGTTTGTTATAATCCGGGCAGAGCTTAGAGAACGATGAATTGGACGAATACAAGAACACACCGATATAATGTGGTTCACTAGCGATGAACTAGCTACCTTCACCACCCGAAAATCCCGTTTTATTAGAGAGAAACCCACGATTACAATTCACACCAGTTAGCCATGACCCTAGGTCCTTATATAGGCCTAGGATACCAGCTTGGTGCCCAAAAAATACAAAAAACCGAGCTAACGAACAAGGAAACTACTTTCTGCCGCCTCTGACTATTCTCTTCGTACAAAGACATCGAGTCTTCGCACGAAGGGATTTTGTCTTCGCACGAAGACACAGCTCTACCTGCTTGTTTTCTCCTTGTTTTGCTCCTCCGTTTGGTCCATTTCTTACCCCGCTTCGTCGTCAACTCCTCGCCAAGGCCAAGTCCATTCAAGGCACCCTTGATTCCCAACAAGAACAATATAACAAGTTAACAACCAATTTAATTTGCCACTTGAAGACACTTTTTTTTTAGAAAAGACTTTAAGACACTTTAACCCCCTATTGTGTCATTAATAAGGACACAATAGACACTTCATGTTTCCGTAAAATTATAAAATTATAAGGGATAAAAGACACTTTCACACTGTCAGCTTTGACACAAAAGGAGACTTTCACCCCAATCTGAATTGGGAAATGACACTTTGATCAATTTAGTGTGCCAAATTTCATGACACTTTCACCCCCTATTATGTCATTCGATACTCTAAGAAAGAAAATATATCCCAGAACTCTGACCTCGTAACTTACAGCATGACAATTAAAGAGTTTAAGTGTCCAGAAATTTGGCCCCCTTAAGGGTTGAAAATGTATTTTCCCAAACCAGAAGGGGTGAAGGTGTCTTTGTGTCAAACATGCGAGGGTGAAAGTGTCTTTTACCCTCTTATACCACCTTAAAATTTTAGGCAAAAACATGGGTACTGAGATAGAAGTAGGATAAATTGTACTTGTTTATGTTGTTATTTTTTCAAGCAAACTTTGTTATTTTTTGAGAACTGAGGGTAGATTTTATATTTACAGCAAACTACAAGGCAATATAGGTTTTAAGAAAATTGACCGCCCCAAATTATTGTTATTATACCGTATGGAAAAAAAAAAAAAAAAAAAAAAACATATCTTTGCCGACTTGAATGGAGTCTGGGTGATGAGAGGATTTGGAAATGTTTCCAAAACCTTTATGGAATATAATTTCTTCTCCATCCCCACGTAGTTACTTGGTCTATATAAGCTCTGCACTCTTGAACCCTCTTCTTCACTGTTCTACTACACAAACAATTACTCAGTCCGATCTCTCCTATTTTTCTCTTTTCAAGCTCTAGATTGTAAAGCCTGAGGATGAACAATAATCAGGTCACCGCCGCCAAGTTGCTGGTGTCTTTCACCAACGCCGAGGCCTCGAAGCACTACTTTTGCGCGTCAAGCCTCGGTGGAGGAGAGGTCGCCCATCTTTGCACCCTTCCCGGTTGTGACAACGGAGGCAGCAAAACCAACCCTTGCACGTGTTATGTGTCTGGCGTTGTCGACGGCGTTCTCTGTTTCAGCAACGGGAAGGACGTTTACGTACTCAATCTGGCCACCAGCGACATCCTGACGCTGCCGAGGAGCGACGGGTATGAGAAACTTCGCCTCTCTAATGTAAACTTGTCATATTCTGCTTATGCTTTTGGGTTCGACGCCTCCAAGCAAGAGTACAAGGTGTTGCATGTTTTTGGTGTTCCTCAATGTCCTGGCTCTGCCCTGTTGCACAATCAGCAGTGTGAAATCTTCACCATAAGAATCAAGAAACCTGACAGTGAAAAACCAAAAGAGGTCAAAGAAGAGAAGCCTAAGATAGTGAAAAAGGAGGTAAAAAAAGTAGGAAGAAAACACAAGGGAGATAAAAAAGATGAGGAAGAGGAGGAGGAAGAAGACGAAGGCGATGTGTGGAGGAAGGCTGCAAGTTTACCTCCTTGCCCCTACATGTTCCGGGGCCAGGGCGTTTTCGTCAACGGATCGATTTACTGCTTGGGTGTTTCTTCGCCCGGCGAGGATGCAATTGTCTGCTTCGATGTTGAATCTGAGATGTTCCGCTCTATTCCCATTCCTTTTACCCTTCCTTACCGGTCGATCTTATCTCATGTAAGGGGCCGTTTGGCGATCCAAGGTATTGAAAAAACGACAGGGTCTAGTCCTACCTTAGGGGTTTGGATTCTAGAAGACATGAAGGAATATTCAAAGTGGAATAAAAACACAGCCGAGATAGTCGATCCGAAGGAACAAAAGGGGGTTAAATTCCATGTACTCGTCGGAGATAATTCCACTGGGGACATGGTGGTAATGAGGAGTATCCTGCCGGAAAGATACGAAGTTGTTTGCCTATCGGGGAACAAGAACACTGCGGCGGAGAGGACAATAAGTATGGGAGGATTGCCTTCATGGATTGATTTGCAGAGAGGGAATAACCTTAATAATTTCAGAATAGACAATTATGTGGAATCTAGAGTTGATCTAGATCCAATTGTCATTAAGGTTAAGAAGGAGAAGAAACCCTCCAAGGAAGATGGTCCTCAAACTCAGAATCCTCCTCGTGCTGTAGCGAGTCAACCTACCAAGAAGACATATTATCAAGGCCGTGGTCAGCGTCAGACTCAACAATTTTCACGGGGGAGTCAATATGTCCAAAACGGTTATGGTCAGGCTCGTGGTGCTCAGAGTCAACAATTTTCACGGGCGACTCAATCTGTCCAAAGGAAATATGATGGCCGTGCCCAGCCTCATGGTCAGACTCGTGGCGCTCAGGCTGGTCAGACTCCACAACGTCCACAAGTGAGTCAATCCATCCCAAACGATAGTCCTAAGACGACTAGTGGTGCTCAGGCTGCTCAGCAACCGCCTCTACAAGCAAGTCAACCTACGCAGAAGACCCATAATGGCAGTGCCCACCCTTCTCCTACTCCTCCTCCGCCAGCAGCAGCAAGGACCATCCGTTATGGCCGTGCTCAACCGCCTCCTATGAACCACGGTGCTCGTCCGACTTACATCAGGATTGGTGAATTCGATGTACAAGTTTCTTAGAGTTGCAGGTCCTTCACTTGTGATTTTGTTAAAGGTTACCTAGTATTATATTTCTTTTCATTGTGATGAATTAATGTTCTACTCTGTTGTTGGGATCCAATCTTGCCTCTCCAAAATCCTTTTTCTAGTTCAATAAACAACACAAGCTGAAAATTCAAAATTCATTTGTTCGAAGAAACAATTAGCAGACTATTTATTTCCCCAGTGTTTGAAAACATGACAAGGAACTTGGAAGGAACAGATACGTACTAATGCACTGCGCTTTGTTTTCAATCACTTCAAGACTTGAATACGACAATGTTCCTCTAATCTGGAACATAGCAAGCTTTAAAAGATAACTAATCGGACATGATAATTCAATAACTCATCAGGTACTACTGAAGTAACCACTTTTTTCTTTCTTTTTTGAAACAAGATACAGAAGTACCCAAGTACAAATTTGATGATGCATTGTCCAAATGTGAAAGTATCTGAAGTATAAAGAGGAAGGGATATAAATTTGAATAGTTCTTCGAGTTCTATTGCCAAAAGAAGTTTCATAACTTGCAAATTAAACTGAGCGACATGATAACTACTAAGAGCAAAATGCTTACCAATTTGAGGAAGATGATATGTGAACCATTCAGCAATGGACTCAATTCACCAACTGCAGCCGCAGCCCTTTGAGAAAACCAACCAATGACCAAGACTTTAATGTTCATATCTTTCCTTGCAATCCTTACAGCTTTAACTTGAAGCCCTAGAACAGAACATCTACCATCTCTAAGAAATACAAAAACAGTACCAGGTCAGTGATCCTTAAATGGGCATGCACTTGTAGAGTAGGGAGTATGAACCAGTGTTACCACAATTCACTCGCACACGTGTGAATTGCCAATGGGTTCACGCATTTCAAAACATGGAATACTGGCTATCCAGAACGCTAAATTTGGCGATTTAATTTTTTTCCACAATTTTCACTTTAAGTATCTACATATATAGAAGGGAAAATTAAATCCAGATTTGCTGAGTTACATCCCTTTTATAGTTTTGACTTGAAAATATTGCTTCTACTGAGCAGTTAATATTTTATAATTTGCGAAAAATGGCAAAACTCCTATCAAGGTATCCAAAGAAACCCACGCATGTCGTACCGAATTCTATAGGCTGTGGCGCGCGGCATTCCCCTTCCACGAACCGGAACGATCGGCGTTCCAGAGAAGCCGTATCTTAGAAGCACAACCGTCCTTTCTGATTATCATGTAAAGCTTTGTAAATAGAGCCAAATGCTGGTAGCTTTACAAATTCCAGCAGAACAAAGATACTTTCGGATATACGAATTAGGGAGCAGTATCGTTGGAGAGATGGAGAGAGTTTAAAGGTTTTTATGTACCAAATATTGTTATTCTCTCACTGTTATAAACTAGTCTTCTTGACATTTGAGAATAAGACATAATAAATAACAAAGGATACATGGGACAGAGCATATAGCTTGCCAGGGCATATACACACAATTCCACGGTCAGATGAGTGCTTGTTAGATTCATGAAAACGAAATACCGAAGAATTTTATAACCTCTCATATGACGTCTGCGGCAATGGAAGTTTCAGTATCGTGGGTGAGACGGAGAATTCGACATCTAATGTTGAAATTTAAAGCAGAAATTTGCTTACAACATGTCATGAAAGATCACAATTCCAAGCCAAATGATTCAAGACCAAATTTTGCTATATGCCTATATCGGTTGAATTGTTGGAGTGCACCCTGCACCGACACATTTACATAAACCTTGCTACAATCAAAACATGCAGCGAACTCTGTTTTGAGAGAATCTGTTAGTAAGTGACAGAATTGATGTTTGAGATCTTGAATCGATCTCCGTGTTACCTATTTTAAGTATACGTTAATGTTGGTCCAAGTTTTGATTTGAACTTGGTCGAAAAAAGGTAACAAAACGGTGTTGTCCGCAAACCATTTTACAACAGGATGCATGTCCCGGAGTAATCCTACAATAAGATGACTGCTGTTATTTTAACGAACACTCCAATGGAATAAATCTAGAACTTACAACATGACGTCTGGGGCAATGGAAATTCCAAACACGGTATTACCAAACTCGTCAATCGCCTACAATGTGAGGCTTTGACTGTAAGAGAAGCTAGCAAGCTTATCACTAACCTAGGGTTGTCTACTGTGGTTTTGGAGAGTGACAATCAGATTGTTGTACTGGTGGGCATAAAAGCCGTAATAGAGTTGCTCACCAAATTGCTAGCCTAGCCCAAAGAGGGACTATGTCCTTTAATTGGGCGTATGCAGTTCCAAAAGAGCTCCAGACTTTGCTTGAAGCGGATGTTGAAGTATCTGAATAAGTTTTGAATTTCAAGATTTTGCTCAAAAAATAAATAAATAATACTAAGAACTGTTATGATCTGGGCAGAGCTTGAGAACGATGAATTCGAAGAAAACAAGAATACAAGAACACACCGATATAACGTGGTTCACTCGCGATGAACTAGCTACCTCCGGGACACGAAAAAAACCCATTTTTATTAGAGAGAAACCCACGATTACAATCCACACCAGTTAGGCACGACCCCTAGGTCCTTATATAGGCCTCGGATACCGGTTTGGTGCCCAAGAAATACCAAAAATTGAGCTAATGAACAAGGAAACTACTTTCTGCCGCCTCAGGCAATTATCTTCGTACGAAGACATCGAGTCTTCGCAAAAAGACCTTTGCACGAAGGGCTTTTGTCATCGCACTGCTCCACCTGCTTGTTTTCTCTTCGTTTTTCTCCTTCGTTTGGTCCGTTTCTTGCCCCGTTTTGTCGCCAACTCCTCGCCACGGCCAAGTCCATTAAAGGCAACCTTGATTCCCAACAATTCTCCACCTTGCCTTGAATCCTCTCTTCCGCTTACGCTTGAATTAGCCTGTTCTCTCCAATAGCCCCAAATTCACAAGTTGTTCCATCTTCGCCGAGATCCTACAACGTGTGCCCCCAGCGATGCTCCAACCCCCGTCTAGTTCCTTCAATCGAACCCCTATCGATGCTCCAATTACGGCCGAGTTCCTGCAGTTGAATTCACTGCTTGTTGTTCCAACTCCCACCGAGTACCTACACCAAGTTTGTTTGTTGTTCCGAATCCCACCGAGTTCCTACAACAAAACCCCCAAACACGTGTCCCCTTCACGTTCCATTTTTCTCTCGTCAGAGACTCCCCTATTCAAGCCTCCGCCTCCTCGTCAAGAGCACGGATTCCCCCTTACCCCCTGTTGGGTTGACTTGCAATCAAATTACGGAACTTAAAGTCAAAGGCGGTGGTGCAATTTTGTGGTAAGTTGCCAGAGTGAATTAACTTGGATAGAAAGCAATTTCCTAATTGCTTGGGTGAAAAACCACTGCCACTACATGTGGCATATATAAAGGCTCTTTGGTTTGTCATGAAAAATACACACAAATTAGTTTTGTGAGCCTGGGAGCTTCGTTTGGTAGTGTGTGTCGTGTGTGGGTTATTCGGGTGGCCGGCGTGCCATTGTGGCCATGGCGTGCATTGTAATCGGGTTTTCTTCTTAATAAAATATCTTGTTCTGACCGTGGAGTAGCTAACGGGTTTCTTACGAATTAGTTAGTGAACCACGTTAAATATTTGTCTCGTTCTTGTTTTGCTTTCGACGTTCTTGCTCGAATACCCTCAGGTTATTACAATGTGGTATCAGAGCTCTGAAACATGAGTTATGTTACAACCCCCCCCCTCTCCAACGGGGCCTAGAGCACGAAGTCGTCCTCTGCGTCTGCAGCCAAATCTGCAAACGCCTTCCCCTTCGGACACTCCCTCTTCCAATGACCGTTCTCTTTACACAATGCACATACGTCATTTGGCAACTTAGAACCCTTGTTCTTCCGTACCCCCATATGCGGCCGTCTGCCTCATCTCCCTTGTGTGAAGAGCTGATCTTACCTCCTCCACCGTAAGATTCTCTTTTCCAGCACAAGAACTCTGCACAAACCCCTCATAAGACGGTGGTAGAGACATCAACAAAATCAGTGCGGCATCTTCACCACTTATCTTCTCATTACTATTTCGCAACTCAAGCAAAATAGTATTAAGACGATCCAAGTGATCTCTTAGATCCGTACCTTCCCCCATGCGTAGACCAAAGAGTTGTTGCTTCAACATCAACTTGTTGGTGAGCAACTTCTTCTTGTAGAGGCTCTCCAACTTGTTCCATAGTCCTTCAGCCGTCTCTAGATCCGCAACCTCTGTGATCACGTTGTCCGCCAAGCACAACATGATCGTTGAATGTTCTCTTTCCTCCATCGTCTTGTACTCCTTGGTGGTTGTAGAAGCTCCTTCATTGTCTTCCGCCAATGGAAACCACATGCCTTGTTGCTTCAACAAAGCATGTACCTTGATATGCCATAAGCTGAAGCTGTTTCTCCCCGTGAACTTGTCGATCTTGGTCATCGCCCCGGTCATCTTCTCTGCATCTCCTTTTCCAGATATTTAACCCCCGAATGCGTGCTCCACCTTCATCGTGAAACCGTAGCTATGCATTTCACGGATTGTGAAACCCTAGCCCTATAGCTCCACTTTGATCTTGGAACACCGCAATCCAAGCTCTGATACCAGTTTTTTATGATCCGGGCAGAGCTTAGAGAACGATGAATTGGACGAATACAAGAACACACCGATATAATGTGGTTCACTAGCGATGAACTAGCTACCTTCACCACCCGAAAACCCTGTTTTATTAGAGAGAAACCCACGATTACAATTCACACCAGTTAGCCATGTTCCTAGGTCCTTATATATGCCTAGGATACCGGCTTGGTGCCCAAAAAATACAAAAAACCGAGCTAACGAACAAGGAAACTACTTTCTGCCGCCTCTGACTATTCTCTTCGTACAAAGACATCGAGTCTTCGCACGAAGGGATTTTGTCTTCGCACGAAGACACAGCTCTATCTACTTGTTTTCTCTTCGTTTTGCTCCTCCGTTTGGTCCATTTCTTACCCCGCTTCGTCGTCAACTCCTCGCCAAGGCCAAGTCCATTCAAGGCACCCTTGATTCCCAACAAGAACAATATAACAAGTTAACAACCAATTTAATTTGCCACTTGAAGACACTTTTTTTTTAGAAAAGACTTTAAGACACTTTAACCCCCTATTGTGTCATTAATACGGACACAATAGACACTTCATGTTTCCGTAAAATTATAAAATTATAAGGGATAAAAGACACTTTCACACTGTCAGCTTTGACACAAAAGGAGACTTTCACCCCAATCTGAATTGGGAAATGACACTTTGATCAATTTAGTGTGCCAAATTTCATGACACTTTCACCCCCTATTATGTCATTCGATACTCTAAGAGGGAAAATATGTCCCAGAACTCTGTCCTCCTAACTTACAGCATGACAATTAAAGAGTGTAAGTGTCCATAAATTTGGCACCCGTAAGGGTTGAAAATGTATTTTCCCAAACCAGAAGGGGTGAAGGTGTCTTTGTGTCAAACAAGCGAGGGTGAAAGTGTCTTTTACCCACTTATACCACCTTAAAATTTTAGGCAAAAACATGGGTACTGAGATAGAAGTAGGATAAATTGTACTTGTTTATGTTGTTATTTTTTCAAGCAAACTTTGTTATTTTTTGAAAACTTAGGGTAGATTTTATATCTACAGCAAACTACAAGGCAATATAGGTTTTAAGAAAATTGACCGCCCCAAATGATTGTTACTATACCGTATGGAAAGAAAAACCATATCTTTGCCGACTTGGAGTCTGGGTGATGAGAGGATTTGGAAATGTTTCCAAAACCTTTATGGAATATAATTTCTTCTCCATCCCCACGTAGTTACTTGGTCTATATAAGCTCTGCACTCTTGAACCCTCTTCTTCACTGTTCTACTACACAAACAATTACTCAGTCCGATCTCTCCTATTTTTCTCTTTTCAAGCTCTAGATTGTAAAGCCTGAGGATGAACAACAATCAGGTCACCGCCGCGAAGTTGCTGGTGTCTTTCACCAACGCCGAGGCCTCGAAGCACTACTTTTGCGCGTCAAGCCTCGGTGGAGGAGAGGTCGCCCATATTTGCACCCTTCCCGGTTGTGACAACGGCGGCAGCAAAAGCAACCCTTGCACGTGTTATGTGTCTGGCGTTGTCAACGGCGTTCTCTGTTTCAGCAACGGGAAGGACGTTTACGTACTCAATCTGGCCACCAGCGACATCCTGACTCTGCCAAGGAGCGACGGGTATGAGAAACTTCGCCTCTCTAATGTAAACTTGTCATATTCTGCTTATGCTTTTGGGTTCGACGCCTCGAAGCAAGAGTACAAGGTGTTGCATGTTTTTGGTGTTCCTCAATGTCCTGGCTCTGCCCTGTTGCACAATCAGCAGTGTGAGATCTTTACCATAAGAATCAAGAAACCTGACAGTGAAAAACCAAAAGAGGTCAAAGAAGAGAAGCCTAAGATAGTGAAAAAGGAGGTAAAAAAAGTAGGAAGAAAACACAAGGGAGATAAAAAAGATGAGGAAGAGGAGGAGGAAGAAGAAGACGAAGGCGATGTGTGGAGGAAGGCTGCAAGTTTACCAACTTGCCCCTACATGTTCCGGGGCCAGGGCGTTTTCGTCAACGGATCGATTTACTGGTTGGGTGTTTCTTCGCCCGGCGAGGATGCAATTGTCTGCTTCGATGTTGAATCTGAGATATTCCGCTCTATTCCCATTCCTTTTACCCTTCCTTACCGGTCGACCTTGTCTCATGTAAGGGGGCGTTTGGCAATCCAGGGTATTGAAAAAACGACAGGATCTAGCCCTACCTTAGGGGTGTGGATTTTGGAGGACATGAAGGAATCAAAGTGGAATAAAAACACCGTTGAGATAGTCGATCCCAAGGTACAAAAGGGGGTTAAATTCCACGTACTCGTCGGAGATGATTCCACAGGGGACATGGTGGTAATGAGGAGTATCCTGCCGGAAAGATACGAAGTTGTTTGCCTATCGGGGAACAAGAACACTGCGGCGGAGAGGACAATAAGTCTGGGAGGGTTGCCTTCATGGGTTGATTTGCAGAGAGGGAACAACCTTAATAATTTCAGAATAGACAATTATGTGGAATCTAGAGTTGATCTAGATCCAATTGTCATAAAGGTTAAGAAGGAGAAGAAACCCTCCAAGGAAGATGGTATTCAAAATCAGAATCCTCCTCGTGCTGTAGCGAGTCAACCTACCAAGAAGACATATTATCAAGGCCGTGGTCAGCGTCAGACTCAACAATTTTCACGGGGGAGTCAATATGTCCAAAACGGTTATGGTCAGGCTCGTGGTGCTCAGAGTCAACAATTTTCACGGGCGACTCAATCTGTCCAAAGGAAATATGATGGCCGTGCCCAGCCTCATGGTCAGACTCGTGGCGCTCAGGCTGGTCAGACTCCACAACGTCCACAAGTGAGTCAATCCATCCCAAACGATAGTCCTAAGACGACTAGTGGTGCTCAGGCTGCTCAGCAACCGCCTCTACAAGCAAGTCAACCTACGCAGAAGACCCATAATGGCAGTGCCCACCCTTCTCCTACTCCTCCTCCGCCAGCAGCAGCAAGGACCATCCGTTATGGCCGTGCTCAACCGCCTCCTATGAACCACGGTGCTCGTCCGACTTACATCAGGATTGGTGAATTCGATGTACAAGTTTCTTAGAGTTGCAGGTCCTTCACTTGTGATTTTGTTAAAGGTTACCTAGTATTATATTTCTTTTCATTGTGATGAATTAATGTTCTACTCTGTTGTTGGGATCCAATCTTGCCTCTCCAAAATCCTTTTTCTAGTTCAATAAACAACACAAGCTGAAAATTCAAAATTCATTTGTTCGAAGAAACAATTAGCAGACTATTTATTTCCCCAGTGTTTGAAAACATGACAAGGAACTTGGAAGGAACAGATACTAATGCACTGCGCTTTGTTTTCAATCACTTCAAAACTTGAATACGACAATGTTCCTCTAATCTGGAACATAGCAAGCTTTAAAAGATAACTAATCGGACATGATAATTCAATAACTCATCAGGTACTACTGAAGTAACCACTTTTTTCTTTCTTTTTTGAAACAAGATACAGAAGTACCCAAGTACAAATTTGATGATGCATTGTCCAAATGTGAAAGTATCTGAAGTATAAAGAGGAAGGGATATAAATTTGAATAGTTCTTCGAGTTCTATTGCCAAAAGAAGTTTCATAACTTGCAAATTAAACTGAGCGACATGATAACTACTAAGAGCAAAATGCTTACCAATTTGAGGAAGATGATATGTGAACCATTCAGCAATGGACTCAATTCACCAACTGCAGCCGCAGCCCTTTGAGAAAACCAACCAATGACCAAGACTTTAATGTTCATATCTTTCCTTGCAATCCTTACAGCTTTAACTTGAAGCCCTAGAACAGAACATCTACCATCTCTAAGAAATACAAAAACAGTACCAGGTCAGTGATCCTTAAATGGGCATGCACTTGTAGAGTAGGGAGTATGAACCAGTGTTACCACAATTCACTCGCACACGTGTGAATTGCCAATGGGTTCACGCATTTCAAAACATGGAATACTGGCTATCCAGAACGCTAAATTTGGCGATTTAATTTTTTTCCACAATTTTCACTTTAAGTATCTACATATATAGAAGGGAAAATTAAATCCAGATTTGCTGAGTTACATCCCTTTTATAGTTTTGACTTGAAAATATTGCTTCTACTGAGCAGTTAATATTTTATAATTTGCGAAAAATGGCAAAACTCCTATCAAGGTATCCAAAGAAACCCACGCATGTCGTACCGAATTCTATAGGCTGTGGCGCGCGGCATTCCCCTTCCACGAACCGGAACGATCGGCGTTCCAGAGAAGCCGTATCTTAGAAGCACAACCGTCCTTTCTGATTATCATGTAAAGCTTTGTAAATAGAGCCAAATGCTGGTAGCTTTACAAATTCCAGCAGAACAAAGATACTTTCGGATATACGAATTAGGGAGCAGTATCGTTGGAGAGATGGAGAGAGTTTAAAGGTTTTTATGTACCAAATATTGTGATACGAAGATCGTATCGATAATGAAGAAGGAGACAGATTTAGAGGAGAATTGAGACGAGACGAGAGTACGAGATTGAATAAAGGGAGACAGAGATAGTAAAGAGACAGAGACGAGAGAAATATTCTTTATTGATTGAATGATAATGAGAGATTACATCACTTAAATAGATAAAGAACTTAACCCTAACGTAACGGGCCTATTTAACGGGCCGGACTAATTATTAAGTAAAGACTAATTATTATTAAATAACTAAATAACTAAATAGCTAAATAACAGTGATCCGTGACCCGTATCAGATTTAGAGGAGAATTGAGACGAGACGAGAGTACGAGATTGAATAAAGGGAGACAGAGATAGTAAAGAGACAGAGACGAGAGAAATATTCTTTATTGATTGAATGATAATGAGAGATTACATCACTTAAATAGATAAAGAACTTAACCCTAACGTAACGGGCCTATTTAACGGGCCGGACTAATTATTAAGTAAAGACTAATTATTATTAAATAACTAAATAATACTTATACGCGACCCGTATCATGTAATAATAACTAAATAATAACTAAATAATACTTATACTTATGGCCGTGAAGTGGTCGATCTGACCGTCGTAGGTCTGGGTTTGGCCGGACGGTACAGGGGACGACGGCGATTGGGGCACGGGCGTGATGGCAGCGGGATTGCGCGGCGGCGGGAAGTCATTTAGGGTCGGATTGTTTTCGCCGGTGGGTTTCTTGCCAAGGTGGTTCGGATTGGTGGCGTAGGAAGCTTCTGAGATCTGGGCTTGTCTGGACGGTACAGGGAAAGCCGGGAGAGGCTTCTTCGTCGATTGGGGTTGTGGGAGACCTTCGTCGGCTGGAAGGGGGTCGTCTGAGTCCTGAGTTTGGCCGGCGACGGGAAAGGAAGCGGCGATGGAGGTGGCCTCTGGTTCGATCTGGTGTTGGGGGTGTGCTTGTGGTGTTCTGGTTGGTTCATGTTGTTGGGTGTCTTGCAGGGGCTGGTTCTCGTTCGCCGGTAACTGCTGTTGTAGCGGTGGTTCCGGCGAGGACTTGATTTGGACGGCGACACGGAGTGCTTCGTGGTTTGCCGGGGCCGGGGAAGATGGCGGCAGTGGCATGATTGGTGGTAGTGATTGCAGCGGTTGAAGGATCTGCGGATCTGATTTCTTCGCATCTGTCCGTTCTGGCGGCTGCTGTGGCGGCTGCAGCAATGGTTGAATATCCGGTTGGTTCCGATCAAATTGTTGTTTGACCGCTACCAAAAAATCCATCCACGAGGACGAACTATTTTTGTACAGATAATAGCTACACCACCCGAATGCGGGACTGTCAATAAAAAATGCTACAAGCAGTAATCGCTCATTTTCTGCGGTACAAAAATAATCAAAGTATTGTTGGATTTTGTGAATCCACCCAACGGGATCGTCACCTGTAAATCGCGGAGCAGTCGGGCGAATGTGCAGGGTGTTATCCATGGGGACGGCGGTGTTTTGAGTTCGTGTTCGTCGCGAAGGCGTCCGGCGAACTCGATGAAAGCACCAATGATACGAAGATCGTATCGATAATGAAGAAGGAGACAGATTTAGAGGAGAATTGAGACGAGACGAGAGTACGAGATTGAATAAAGGGAGACAGAGATAGTAAAGAGACAGAGACGAGAGAAATATTCTTTATTGATTGAATGATAATGAGAGATTACATCACTTAAATAGATAAAGAACTTAACCCTAACGTAACGGGCCTATTTAACGGGCCGGACTAATTATTAAGTAAAGACTAATTATTATTAAATAACTAAATAACTAAATAGCTAAATAACAGTGATCCGTGACCCGTATCATATTGTTATTCTCTCACTGTTATAAACTAGTCTTCTTGACATTTGAGAATAAGACATAATAAATAACAAAGGATACATGGGACAGAGCATATAGCTTGCCAGGGCATATACACACAATTCCACGGTCAGATGAGTGCTTGTTAGATTCATGAAAACGAAATACCGAAGAATTTTATAACCTCTCATATGACGTCTGCGGCAATGGAAGTTTCAGTATCGTGGGTGAGACGGAGAATTCGACATCTAATGTTGAAATTTAAAGCAGAAATTTGCTTACAACATGTCATGAAAGATCACAATTCCAAGCCAAATGATTCAAGACCAAATTTTGCTATATGCCTATATCGGTTGAATTGTTGGAGTGCACCCTGCACCGACACATTTACATAAACCTTGCTACAATCAAAACATGCAGCGAACTCTGTTTTGAGAGAATCTGTTAGTAAGTGACAGAATTGATGTTTGAGATCTTGAATCGATCTCCGTGTTACCTATTTTAAGTATACGTTAATGTTGGTCCAAGTTTTGATTTGAACTTGGTCGAAAAAAGGTAACAAAACGGTGTTGTCCGCAAACCATTTTACAACAGGATGCATGTCCCGGAGTAATCCTACAATAAGATGACTGCTGTTATTTTAACGAACACTCCAATGGAATAAATCTAGAACTTACAACATGACGTCTGGGGCAATGGAAATTCCAAACACGGTATTACCAAACTCGTCAATCGCCTACAATGTGAGGCTTTGACTGTAAGAGAAGCTAGCAAGCTTATCACTAACCTAGGGTTGTCTACTGTGGTTTTGGAGAGTGACAATCAGATTGTTGTACTGGTGGCATAAAAGCCGTAATAGAGTTGCTCACCAAATTGCTAGCCTAGCCCAAAGAGGGACTATGTCCTTTAATTGGGCGTATGCAGTTCCAAAAGAGCTCCAGACTTTGCTTGAAGCGGATGTTGAAGTATCTGAATAAGTTTTGAATTTCAAGATTTTGCTCAAAAAATAAATAAATAATACTAAGAACTGTTATGATCTGGGCAGAGCTTGAGAACGATGAATTCGAAGAAAACAAGAATACAATAACACACCGATATAACGTGGTTCACTCGCGATGAACTAGCTACCTCCGGGACACGAAAAAAACCCATTTTTATTAGAGAGAAACCCACGATTACAATCCACACCAGTTAGCCACGACCCCTAGGTCCTTATATAGGCCTCGGATACCGGTTTGGTGCCCAAGAAATACCAAAAATTGAGCTAATGAACAAGGAAACTACTTTCTGCCGCCTCAGGCAATTATCTTCGTACGAAGACATCGAGTCTTCGCAAAAAGACCTTTGCACGAAGGGCTTTTGTCATCGCACTGCTCCACCTGCTTGTTTTCTCTTCGTTTTTCTCCTTCGTTTGGTCCGTTTCTTGCCCCGTTTTGTCGCCAACTCCTCGCCACGGCCAAGTCCATTAAAGGCAACCTTGATTCCCAACAATTCTCCACCTTGCCTTGAATCCTCTCTTCCGCTTACGCTTGAATTAGCCTGTTCTCTCCAATAGCCCCAAATTCACAAGTTGTTCCATCTTCGCCGAGATCCTACAACGTGTGCCCCCAGCGATGCTCCAACCCCCGTCTAGTTCCTTCAATCGAACCCCTATCGATGCTCCAATTACGGCCGAGTTCCTGCAGTTGAATTCACTGCTTGTTGTTCCAACTCCCACCGAGTACCTACACCAAGTTTGTTTGTTGTTCCGAATCCCACCGAGTTCCTACAACAAAACCCCCAAACACGTGTCCCCTTCACGTTCCATTTTTCTCTCGTCAGAGACTCCCCTATTCAAGCCTCCGCCTCCTCGTCAAGAGCACGGATTCCCCCTTACCCCCTGTTGGGTTGACTTGCAATCAAATTACGGAACTTAAAGTCAAAGGCGGTGGTGCAATTTTGTGGTAAGTTGCCAGAGTGAATTAACTTGGATAGAAAGCAATTTCCTAATTGCTTGGGTGAAAAACCACTGCCACTACATGTGGCATATATAAAGGCTCTTTGGTTTGTCATGAAAAATACACACAAATTAGTTTTGTGAGCCTGGGAGCTTCGTTTGGTAGTGTGTGTCGTGTGTGGGTTATTCGGGTGGCCGGCGTGCCATTGTGGCCATGGCGTGCATTGTAATCGGGTTTTCTTCTTAATAAAATATATTGTTCTGACCGTGGAGTAGCTAACGGGTTTCTTACGAATTAGTTAGTGAACCACGTTAAATATTTGTCTCGTTCTTGTTTTGCTTTCGACGTTCTTGCTCGAATACCCTCAGGTTATTACAATGTGGTATCAGAGCTCTGAAACATGAGTTATGTTACAACCCCCCCCCCCCTCTCCAACGGGGCCTAGAGCACGAAGTCGTCCTCTGCGTC
Organism: Linanthus parryae; assembly: GCA_023055425.1. Taxonomy (NCBI): domain Eukaryota; kingdom Viridiplantae; phylum Streptophyta; class Magnoliopsida; order Ericales; family Polemoniaceae; genus Linanthus; species Linanthus parryae. Next base: position 4,628,864 of record JALGPY010000003.1, read on the forward strand.
TGCAGCCAAATCTGCAAACGCCTTCCCCTTCGGACACTCCCTCTTCCAATGACCGTTCTCTTTACACAATGCACATACGTCATTTGGCAACTTAGAACCCTTGTTCTTCCGTACCCCCATATGCGGCCGTCTGCCTCATCTCCCTTGTGTGAAGAGCTGATCTTACCTCCTCCACCGTAAGATTCTCTTTTCCAGCACAAGAACTCTGCACAAACCCCTCATAAGACGGTGGTAGAGACATCAACAAAATCAGTGCGGCATCTTCACCACTTATCTTCTCATTACTATTTCGCAACTCAAGCAAAATAGTATTAAGACGATCCAAGTGATCTCTTAGATCCGTACCTTCCCCCATGCGTAGACCAAAGAGTTGTTGCTTCAACATCAACTTGTTGGTGAGCAACTTCTTCTTGTAGAGGCTCTCCAACTTGTTCCATAGTCCTTCAGCCGTCTCTAGATCCGCAACCTCTGTGATCACGTTGTCCGCCAAGCACAACATGATCGTTGAATGTTCTCTTTCCTCCATCGTCTTGTACTCCTTGGTGGTTGTAGAAGCTCCTTCATTGTCTTCCGCCAATGGAAACCACATGCCTTGTTGCTTCAACAAAGCATGTACCTTGATATGCCATAAGCTGAAGCTGTTTCTCCCCGTGAACTTGTCGATCTTGGTCATCGCCCCGGTCATCTTCTCTGCATCTCCTTTTCCAGATATTTAACCCCCGAATGCGTGCTCCACCTTCATAGTGAAACCGTAGCTATGCATTTCACGGATTGTGAAACCCTAGCCCTATAGCTCCACTTTGATCTTGGAACACCGCAATCCAAGCTCTGATACCAGTTTTTTATGATCCGGGCAGAGCTTAGAGAACGATGAATTGGACGAATACAAGAACACACCGATATAATGTGGTTCACAAGCGATGAACTAGCTACCTTCACCACCCGAAAACCCTGTTTTATTAGAGAGAAACCCACGATTACAATTCACACCAGTTAGCCATGTTCCTAGGTCCTTATATATGCCTAGGATACCGGCTTGGTGCCCAAAAAATACAAAAAACCGAGCTAACGAACAAGGAAACTACTTTCTGCCGCCTCTGACTATTCTCTTCGTACAAAGACATCGAGTCTTCGCACGAAGGGATTTTGTCTTCGCACGAAGACACAGCTCTATCTACTTGTTTTCTCTTCGTTTTGCTCCTCCGTTTGGTCCATTTCTTACCCCGCTTCGTCGTCAACTCCTCGCCAAGGCCAAGTCCATTCAAGGCACCCTTGATTCCCAACAAGAACAATATAACAAGTTAACAACCAATTTAATTTGCCACTTGAAGACACTTTTTTTTTAGAAAAGACTTTAAGACACTTTAACCTCCTATTGTGTCATTAATACGGACACAATAGACACTTCATGTTTCCGTAAAATTATAAAATTATAAGGGATAAAAGACACTTTCACACTGTCAGCTTTGACACAAAAGGAGACTTTCACCCCAATCTGAATTGGGAAATGACACTTTGATCAATTTAGTGTGCCAAATTTCATGACACTTTCACCCCCTATTATGTCATTCGATACTCTAAGAGGGAAAATATGTCCCAGAACTCTGTCCTCCTAACTTACAGCATGACAATTAAAGAGTGTAAGTGTCCATAAATTTGGCACCCGTAAGGGTTGAAAATGTATTTTCCCAAACCAGAAGGGGTGAAGGTGTCTTTGTGTCAAACATGCGAGGGTGAAAGTGTCTTTTACCCTCTTATACCACCTTAAAATTTTAGGCAAAAACATGGGTACTGAGATAGAAGTAGGATAAATTGTACTTGTTTATGTTGTTATTTTTTCAAGCAAACTTTGTTATTTTTTGAAAACTTAGGGTAGATTTTATATCTACAGCAAACTACAAGGCAATATAGGTTTTAAGAAAATTGACCGCCCCAAATGATTGTTACTATACCGTATGGAAAGAAAAACCATATCTTTGCCGACTTGGAGTCTGGGTGATGAGAGGATTTGGAAATGTTTCCAAAACCTTTATGGAATATAATTTCTTCTCCATCCCCACGTAGTTACTTGGTCTATATAAGCTCTGCACTCTTGAACCCTCTTCTTCACTGTTCTACTACACAAACAATTACTCAGTCCGATCTCTCCTATTTTTCTCTTTTCAAGCTCTAGATTGTAAAGCCTGAGGATGAACAACAATCAGGTCACCGCCGCGAAGTTGCTGGTGTCTTTCACCAACGCCGAGGCCTCGAAGCACTACTTTTGCGCGTCAAGCCTCGGTGGAGGAGAGGTCGCCCATATTTGCACCCTTCCCGGTTGTGACAACGGCGGCAGCAAAAGCAACCCTTGCACGTGTTATGTGTCTGGCGTTGTCAACGGCGTTCTCTGTTTCAGCAACGGGAAGGACGTTTACGTACTCAATCTGGCCACCAGCGACATCCTGACTCTGCCAAGGAGCGACGGGTATGAGAAACTTCGCCTCTCTAATGTAAACTTGTCATATTCTGCTTATGCTTTTGGGTTCGACGCCTTGAAGCAAGAGTACAAGGTGTTGCATGTTTTTGGTGTTCCTCAATGTCCTGGCTCTGCCCTGTTGCACAATCAGCAGTGTGAGATCTTTACCATAAGAATCAAGAAACCTGACAGTGAAAAACCAAAAGAGGTCAAAGAAGAGAAGCCTAAGATAGTGAAAAAGGAGGTAAAAAAAGTAGGAAGAAAACACAAGGGAGATAAAAAAGATGAGGAAGAGGAGGAGGAAGAAGAAGACGAAGGCGATGTGTGGAGGAAGGCTGCAAGTTTACCTCCTTGCCCCTACATGTTCCGGGGCCAGGGCGTTTTCGTCAACGGATCGATTTACTGGTTGGGTGTTTCTTCGCCCGGCGAGGATGCAATTGTCTGCTTCGATGTTGAATCTGAGATATTCCGCTCTATTCCCATTCCTTTTACCCTTCCTTACCGGTCGACCTTGTCTCATGTAAGGGGGCGTTTGGCAATCCAGGGTATTGAAAAAACGACAGGATCTAGCCCTACCTTAGGGGTGTGGATTTTGGAGGACATGAAGGAATCAAAGTGGAATAAAAACATGCACCGTTGAGATAGTCGATCCCAAGGTACAAAAGGGGGTTAAATTCCACGTACTCGTCGGAGATGATTCCACAGGGGACATGGTGGTAATGAGGAGTATCCTGCCGGAAAGATACGAAGTTGTTTGCCTATCGGGGAACAAGAACACTGCGGCGGAGAGGACAATAAGTCTGGGAGGGTTGCCTTCATGGGTTGATTTGCAGAGAGGGAACAACCTTAATAATTTCAGAATAGACAATTATGTGGAATCTAGAGTTGATCTAGATCCAATTGTCATAAAGGTTAAGAAGGAGAAGAAACCCTCCAAGGAAGATGGTATTCAAAATCAGAATCCTCCTCGTGCTGTAGCGAGTCAACCTACCAAGAAGACATATTATCAAGGCCGTGGTCAGCGTCAGACTCAACAATTTTCACGGGGGAGTCAATATGTCCAAAACGGTTATGGTCAGGCTCGTGGTGCTCAGAGTCAACAATTTTCACGGGCGACTCAATCTGTCCAAAGGAAATATGATGGCCGTGCGCAGCCTCATGGTCAGACTCGTGGCGCTCAGGCTGGTCAGACTCAACAACGTCCACAAGTGAGTCAATCCATCCCAAAGGATAGTCCTAAGCCGACTAGTGGTGCTCAGGCTGCTCAGCAACCTCCTCTACAAGCAAGTCAACCTACACAGAAGACCCATAATGGCAGTGCCCAGCCTTCCCCTACTCCTCCTCCGCCAGCAACAGCAAGGACCATCCGTTATGGCCGTGCTCAACCGCCTCCTATGAACCACGGTGCTCGTCCGACTTACATCAGGATTGGTGAATTCGATTTACAAGTTTCTTAGAGTTGCAGGTCCTTCACTTGTGATTTTGTTAAAGGTTACCTAGTATTATATTTCTTTTCAATGTGATGAATTAATGTTCTACTCTGTTGTTGGGATCCAATCTTGCCTCTCCAAAATCTTTTTTCTAGTTCAATAAACAACACAAGCTGAAAATTCAAAATTCATTTGTTCGAAGAAACAATTAGCAGACTATTTATTTCCCCATTGTTTGAAAACATGACAAGGAACTTGGAAGGAACAGATACTAATGCACTGTGCTTTGTTTTTAATCACTACAAGACTTGTGGTAACTTGAATACGACAATGTTCCTCTAATCTGGAACTTAGCAAGCTTTAAAACATAACTAATCGGACATGATAATTCAATAACCATCACTTTACTATACTCATCAGGTACTACTTAAGCAACCACTTTTTTCTTTCTTTTTTGAAACAAGATACATAACTACCCAAGTAACTAAATTTTGATGATGCATTGTCCATACGTGAAAGCATCTGAAGTATAAAGAGGAAGGGATATAAATTTGAATAGTTCTTCAGGTTCCATTGCCAAAGAAGTTGCATAACTTGCAAATAAAACTGGGCGACATGATAACTACTAAGATCAAAATGCCTACCAACTTGAAGCCCTAGAACAGAACATGTAACATCTATACTAATATATAAAGGGAATAAGGATTTTGGTGAAGCCTTTTTCTCTTGACATTGAATGCCCTTCTCAGTAAAGTGAAAAGAAGTTGTTATTGGGGTAAAATTGGAAATCACAAAAACCCATAACTTGATAACTACCCACTAACCCATTAGCTTTCACCCATTATCTCTTGACATTTCTCTTTTTTTACTGTGATTTTATTTTTTATTTCTGAAGAAATATTTGTGTTTGCACACACAGTGTGTGTGCCATGTATTCTAGTCTCAAGAAAAACAAAAACAGTAGCAGGTCAGTGATCTTTAATTGGGCATGCACTTGTAGAGTAGGGAGTATGAACCATTGTTACCACAATTCACTCGCACCCGTGCGATTTGCCCATGCGATCACGCGCTCCGAAACATGGAACACTAGCTATCCAGAATGCCAAATTTAGCGTTCCAAATTTTTTCACAATTTTCACATCAAGTATCTACATCTAAGGGAAAACTAATGTTAGATTTGCTAAGTTACATCCGTTTTATAGTTTTGACTTGAGAATATTGCATCCACTGAGCAGTTTATACTTTAAAATTTGCGAAAAATGATAAAAACTCCTATCAAGAAACCTACCCATGTCGAACCAAATCCTATAGGCTGTGGCGCTCTACATTCCCGTTCCACGAATCGGAACGATCCGCGTTCCAGTTAACTTAGGTATGGACTACTAAAAAATTAATTAATCAAAACGAGACCCCAATTGTAAGCTACCCGAAAAGCTAGAGAGGCCGTATCTTAGAAGCACCACCATCCTCTCTGATTATCATGTAGAACTTTGTAAATAGAGCCAAAAGCTGGTAGCTTTACAAATTCCAGCAGAACAATGATATACGTCATGCACTTTCGGATAGTCGAATGTGGGAGCAGTATTGTTGGAGAGATGGAGAGGGTTTAAAGGTTTTTATTTACCAAACATGTTATTCTCTCACAGTTACATACTACTCTTATTGACATTTGAGAATAAAAGACATCTAAATAACAATGGACTATGGGAAATAAGTTATCCCAAAAATGTGATATGTGGAATAGCTTATCCTCATATATCCTAGAAACCAAACACTTTATAAAAAAAATACATTTCAATGATAAACCTTCTTCTTCAGAGCCGTGCCATCGGGCACGGGTTATGCACTAGTACTAAATAACAAAGGATACATGGGACAGAGCATGAAAAAATACTGAAGAAGACAAGAAGTTAGTAACCTCTCATATGATGTCTGCAACAATGGAAGATTCAGTATCGTGGGTAACACAAAGAATTTCACATCTAATGCAGAAATGTCGTAAAGAAATTTGTTTACAACTTGTCACAAAAGATCACGATTCCCAGCAAAATGATTCGAGACCAAGCTGTACTATATGTCTATATCTCATCTATGAAGTTGAATTGTTGGAGTGCACACTGCACCGATACATTTACATAAACCTTGTTGCAATCAAAACAGACGTGGTACAAGTTTTAGACTGGGTTACAGTTGAGTAGATTGACATTATGTAGTACTACTAACTAGCGATGTAGTAGTGTCCAGTCCCTTAAAGGACTTAGAAGACTTTCCTCAGACAAAAAAGGACTGAAGACAAGACTAATTAGCAAAGGATGCATGTCACGGAGTAATCTATATCTATATAAAAGCAAAGCTATGAGAGAAGTTCATCCTCTTTATGACACATTGGATTTTAGAAAAATTCTATGTATGTCATGTGTTGTCTTATGTGGCATAATAAGCCAATTATTTCTTTACACCTTAATTTCAATTGACATGTCAAATGTAAGATCCAATTACAATTTGCCAACTCAAATTCAACTACATCTAATACATTGAAACTACTAACATTTTGCATTCACATTTGAGTAAAAATAATAATTTCTCTATGCATTGACAATTTAAAAGTACCAAAAGGTTCTAAAGTTTTTAATGCTTTGTTCAATGAATTTCATTTCAAAAGAGATGTCGTTTGACTTTTTATTTGCTACATTTTTTTTCCCAATGTATTGATTTTACTATTTATTAAAAGATGTGCTAAACAACTTTCAGAGAACTTCAAAATGCAGTTTATATCTTTTTCTTCGATATATTGATTTTTACAATTTATTAAGATGTTCTAATTAAACAACTATTAGACAAATTAAAAACATTTTTTTTAATTTACAACCCTAACTTATACTTTTTGACTACACCAACGCCTATTGCATTTTTTCCTGACTATATTTTCAATTACATGTCAAGAATTACCACACATGCACTAAGACTTTTCAATAATTTTGTCTTGTAATCAATTGGAGAAAACATAATCATTTCCGTACAGTTACCTTCCCTTTTTTTTTACCTTTCAATGAAAACAAACATGCTTGCAATGAGCATACAACCATTCCAAACAAAAAATTAAGACCATACATTCATCAAAATTCATGCCTTACCATGTTTTCATTTGCAATTTATATAGGAGCAAAGAGACATTCAAAAAATTAAAATAATGTGCTTTGAAAATATATAACAACTTATGCATTTACATAACACTTTTGTCGTTCACTTATTACACAAAAATGAGTACAGTCTTCTCATATAAAAATGAGAAAACAATATTTCATAAAAAAAGAAAGACGTTTCTAAGTAAAATAAAAGAAAAGTCCAAAAAATACGTATTTACAAAACTATTTTTATGTTTCCTTTTTTTGGTGCTTAAGTACGATCTTTTGTTTCTTCGGGTGCAATTCTTTGTGTGTGTGTGTGTAAGTTTTCTCCTTCAGCTATAATGGATTAGAACACTAGAGGAAACTCAATATATTGACAACTTAAAATTCCAAAAGTTTTAGATTTTTCACTGCTTAGTTCAATGAATTTCGTTTTAAAAGAGTTAATCTTTTCATGTAACTTTGGTGCAATATAATGATTTGAACTTAGACAAAAAAAATCCCCTACAGTATTGTCTCACTGACATTTAGCTGCCAACGGAATTGCTTTTGTTAAAAACCCTCGTACAGTTTCACTTTTACCGACATCGAGCATTATTTTACTAAAACGGCTGGTAGCTAAGTGTCGATAAAAGTGAGACTGCAGGAGATTTCTGTTTGAATAACGCGATGTCAGTCAAAGTGAAAATGCAGGGGGGTTTCTAATAAAATCAATACTACTGGTAGCTAAGTGTCAGCGAGACGATACAGCGGAGGAATTCTCTGTTAAAAGTTCTTAGGAATTTATCATTTATTCAAAGGCATGCTAAACAACTGTCAGAAAAATAACAAAACATGATGTTTGTTATTTCCAACAAAATCTTATCAATGTCTATTGAAATTTTTGTCTTACTATGTTTTCAAGTATAAAGTCCAGAATTACTACACGTGCGCCGTGACATTTAAGTAATTAGATTTATATTAAATTATCAAAAATGTATTCATCTGCGTATAATTATCTTTTCTGATTACCTTTTAACTAAAAAAATATGCTAAACATGGCCAAACGACCATTTCAAAAATTTAACACATTTTTTTCTTATCTTTTTTGTCAAATCTTTTAACGTTAGACCATATCAACGTTCATCTAAGCTTACCATGTTTCCAGTTTTAATTTATAAATGACCAAACATACATTAAAAATTTAAAAATATATAACCAACTAATGCGCCGGTATTTTTTTTTGTTTACTTACTACACAACAATAAGTAAACAATCTTCTCATATAAAAATGAGTAAACAAGCGTTCAGAGAAATATGAAAGACGCTTTAAAATAAATAATATAAAACATAAAAATGATATATTTACCCAAATATTGTTCCGGCACCATTATTATTGGATGCATAAGTACGATTCTTTGTTTCCTAGGGTGCAAAGTCTATTTTCTTTTGCTTCTTTTGTGTCTTCACCTTCAGCGTTACATATAATGGATTGGAAGACTAGAGGATACTCGATCGTCAATACATTGAACCGATAAGTAAATTCACTCGCATAGAAGTCTGATCGATGAAAGCCAAAGTCAACAGAAGTCAAGTATGTCTCGCAGTACAAGCCCGCATGGAGGAGCATCACTTCTCATCCTACTTGCACAAAAACCCTAACTTATAGACTTTGTTCGGTAAAATGCATTTTCCCTTTCTGTCGACTCACGATAGTTTAATTTTCTCTTTCTCTTCAGGCTTTAGCACTTTCCTCAAGAGTTTTGACGACAGTTATCCAACTTAATTTGAGAATCCTAACAGGTAATTCCTTCCCACAGTGACTCACCCTTGTACGGATTATTTGAGTCAATTTCCTACAAGTAGCAAACATAATTTAGTGTTCTCAAAGTCACATTCATTAGGACAAACAAGAATAGGTTTTGTACAAAATTGAAAATCTCACGAGTTTACATGGGAATAAATGTAAATATTACTTGAGATTCTTATAATGTATATAAATTCTAACCATCTTCTTCTATTTAGTGTAATATGTTACCTCCAAGTTTGGTGTTAGTACTAGAGAATGCTTAATATTAGTGATCCAACTTTAATATTAGTTCATCATGAGCTTCAAAACAGCAATATGACGGCAATATTGTGTTTTTGACAAAATTAATTTAATTTTCTTTGCGATTTATGAATTTGTTTTCTTTTTTTGGTTTGCTTGAGGTTGTTTCCATTCATGGACGTAGATTTAGTGTCGTCAGGTCGATTTTTAATTTTTATGGTAATACTAAATTCTTTGTAGATTGCGAAAGAAAATTGAACTTAGGTATATTTTATTTTCGCTTTATTATTGGAGGAAGTTTCACTAGGCCACTCAGCTCAGAAGACTAATTAATACATTTTAAGTACGTACATACGTAAATTGTGTTTGCTTTTACCATTCAGTTTATTTTCGTTAATGTTTCGTTTTCCCCTATTTCGATCTCTTTATGTTGTCTCTGAATCTCATTTCAGTCAAACCCTATTTTATCATTCTGAATATGCTAAACAAACAAAATAAGTATCAATTATGTATAGTCTTTGAGAATTGTCATATTCAGTTGTTCTTCTGTTGAGAATGTGTATTGTTGATCAAGTATAGACGCTTAGGATGCCAAATAACGACTCCTTAAGGTATTGCTACTACAAACATGATATCTTACTTGAGTAATCTTATAGTAGAAAAACATCAGTTTTTGAAACTTCTTTTTGCCTAGACATTATAGCTTCATTTTACTTACATAAGTTTGACGGAGGAAGCCAAAAGTATGAATTGTTTCTAGCTACAGAGAATTTGTTTGTTTGTAAGCTTTTTCGTTACGCTTACAACTTGTAGCTTAAAATTTGGTTACTAATGTTTTTGCGCATTCTTCTGTTTCTATCTGTAACTTGAGCTTTCTTTGCATTCATTTGTTTCAAAGATTTCTTTAACTACACTTGTGCATAACAGGGTTGTCCTTTCATTGGAGGTCGTCAATGAAGTTCTGGCTCAAAATACAATCAGGGCCGTATCCAGGATTTTGTGTAAGTGCGATTAAATTTTAAAATTTTGACATTTGGTGAATACAAATAAGGTCATTGTTCGATTTCAATAGGGGCTAAACCAAAATTATCTAAAACTTGAAGGTTCAACTTGCAATATCGAAAAAATGAGTGGGCTAGGCCCTACTCTTCTTTACATGTATCCGTCATTGAACACAACAATGAAACGAATAGAGTGCAAGTGCAAAGAAACTGCAATGAATTCGGACGACAAAGTATAAAATTATTTTGAATTTAATTTCCATCAACTACTGCTCTTCATTGCCACGTTTCAAATACTTCTTTTTGTACAACACACACAAGAATTAAAATTTCATTTGTTTGACAACCTACCACAACAATTATTCACAAAACCTCAAGAAATAACACAATGGCCAAGCCTCCTACAGCTCATAGGAGAAAAATATTTAGCATAGTAATTTAAAATGTTTGTTAACTTTAATTCCAACTAAGCTTTGAATAGTGCAGACATCATATGAGACACACGGTGCTGTACGTTTTTTTGAATACTCTATAATCTTTCAAGATATATACAAAAATACATAGAGTGTGATGACTGGTAATTTACACTCTTTCAAAAACTTGCGCCATAATGTACAGCATAAATTAACAACACCCTGTTTCCAAGAACTCCCATTCAATTCCCGTCATCTATCAATGTTATTGACATTAGGACATAATTTCGAGCTACGCGAATTTTGAGAATTACATCATACAGCCGGGTTCGAACCCGAGACCTTATGCATGGCTTTCAAATGCTCTACCACTGAGCGAGCACCCATTTAGATTTCGAGCTACGTAATAGCTATAATAAGAATATATCTTATGTTACTTATATCGCTTCCATATTGATACTTAGAGATACTGCTACTAATTTGTAAAATAAACCATCTACAATTTTACATGAACATGATTTTATAGATACAATTTCTACAATTCAGAATTAGCCCAGCTTCTTTGTTCGCGCACATCCACAACCCGCGCCATGGCGCGGGGTTAAGACTAGTTCTACAATAAGATGAATGTTGTAATTTTAACGAACACCCCCAATGGAATAAAATCTAGAACTTACAACATGATTTCTGGGGCAACGGAAATTCCAAACACGGTATTACCAAATTCGTCAATCGCCTACAATGTGAGGCTTTGACTGTAAGGGAAGGTAGCAGGCTTATCACTAACCTACTGTGGTTTTGGAGAGGGACAATCATATTGTTATGCTGGTGGCATAAAAGAAGAGAAAGCCTTCTTGGGAGATCCTAATCATGTAAGAGATTTGATTTGGTAGAAAAGAAGGAATCAAACGAACTAAAAAATTCTAAGACAAGCTTATTCATTTTGATCTTGCCAGACCAAATGAACACAAAAACTAGGAGGAGACCAAAACAACAGCCTCTCAAAACAAGAACTACCACAATTGTTTGCCAACTTGTCAGCAACTCTATTGGCTTCCCTCCAAATTTTGCTCAAAGATGAATTGGTGAGCAATAGCAGTCTTCTAATTTCACGAATTATGCTATAGAAAGGAGAAGAACTTCCACCATTGCTGATGAGGTCCACAGCTAGCTCAGAATCAGATTCTAGAACTGCATTAGAAATCTGCAAACTCTCCATAATTTGTAAACCTTCAAGAATGGCCCACACTTCACCATTCAAAAGTAGAAGAGGTAGTGATGCTTCTGTGACTCCCCCAGAACCAAGTACCTGCAAAGTTTCTACAAACACTCCCAATAGCCAGCACTGTGCTACCTTCAGCAAAACCACAGTCTACATTAATTTTCATCTGGTCCCCAATAGGTTTGAGCCAAGTGATCCTAGAAGGCTTCAGAGGAGTCTTACTGGGATCAAGCTTCTGCATATTATGAGCATCCATAGCTCTATTAAAAGTCAGGTTCACAATTAAATTTGGGGGCTTCTCCTTATCACCGTGAGTCCAAACATAATGTTCAAACCAAATATTATAAGTGGTGGAGGCAAAAGAGTACACCACTGCAGCCCATCATTACCACACTCCACAGTACTTTGAAGATTCAAATCAACCCAGTTCTGGAGGGAAGAGGGGAAGAAATTACCACTATGGCCCTGCTATTTAAACTGTAAATTTGTCCATGAACCCACCTACAATCCCTGTTGCATAAAGTGATGATTCTGGGATTTTTCCACAAATAGGACATGTGGCATCAGAAATGATGCCTCTTTTTGCTTTCAGCAGCTGAGTACAAAGTCTACCATGCCTTAATAACCAAAAGAAAGGTTCCACCTTTCCACCCCTCCAAGTTTCCAAACAACAATCCAATTTTTATCAAATTGAGAAGAGGAACGATAAGAATTAATAACATCATAAGCAGTAGCAACTGTGTACTTACAATTAGAAGAAGCAAGCCACACAGATTCATCCTTCTCAGTAGAATCTTCCTTGAAGAACTATCAGTTAGAGAAGGTCTATCAAAACCACAAGCAGAACAGGGGTGAGACTATCCCAATTCAACCCAAATCATGATTCCAGTAATCCCAAACAGTAAGGAGCAACATATCATCATCAATAGGGTTCAAAACCACATCACACAAAGAGAAATTACCCAGCCATTTATCCATCCAAAACATGGTGTTCTTGCCACTAATGACATTTTTACCAACACCAGCATTCACTTCCTTGAAACTCTTAAAAATATGCTTCCACACCCTAGAGTGGTGGGATTTAGGAGGCAAGTTTCTATATCTCAATCTATGCATAGAAGCCCAGATTGCATTGTCATTGTTAAGAACCTTCCAAGCAGCTTTACCAAGCATTGCAAAATTAAATCGCTCAAGGTGTCTTAACCCCACACCACATATGTCTTTAGGGAGAAGGGCCACATCCCAGCTAAGAAGGGAAAGCTTTTCTCTCTCAGAGGTACCTCCCCAAAGAAATCTTTGACAGGCTTGAGAGATTTCTTTCAGAGTCTTCTTAGGTAAAAGAGTAGTTTGCATAGCATATGAAGGACTTGACTGCAACACAGACTTAATAAGGAGAATCCTCACAGCCAAAGACAGTTGTGCTGCTCTCATCCCAATAAGTCTTCTTCTCACCTTATCAACAATATACTGAAACTGAGTATAGGAGTACTTAGTATGAATCAGAGGCATACCTAAGTGAGAGCCCATATCATTAGAAAGTTGAGGACCTAGAATCTGGCTAAGAACTCTTGCATGAGAAGCAGTAATGCAAGGATCCACAAACATTGTAGACTTCTCTAAATTTATACTTTACCCAGTATCTTCACAAAAATCCTCTAAAACCCTCTTCATGACTTGAATTTGATTAGTAGTACCTTCACCAAAGAGTATGAGGTCATATGCAAAGAACATATGAGAAATGGCTGGCCCACCTCTACATTACTTGATACATTCCCATTCACCACTCTCAGTAGCCTTCTGAATCTTTTGAGCAAGAAGTTCCATGGTTAAAAGAAAGAGGTATGGAGAGATAGGATCTCCCATCCTCAGCCCCCTTCCTAGGGAAAACTCCTCTAATTGAGCTACATTCCACAACACTCTGAAATGAGTGGTTTGAACAGAATCCATAAATAAGGAAGTTCAATTTTCAGGAAAATTGAGCTGAGAAAGAATCACTTCCAGCACACTTCACTTGACTCTGTCATAGGCCTTATCTAGGTCTATTTTAATAGCAAAACCACCTTTCCTACCCTCCATGGTATTCATAACATGGAACAATTCTTGAGCAAGAATGATGTTATGCCCAGCCATCCTCCCAGGCAGAAAACTAATTTGGTTGGGGTGAATAATCCTCTGAAGAACAGGCTTTAACCTATGAGTAAGAAGTTTGGTAATGATCTTGAGAGAGACATTACACAAACTTATAGGTCTTAATACACTAAAAGTAGAGGGGTTGTCTACTTTAGGAATTAAAACAAGCAGAGTACTATTGATATTGGAGGGAAGCTTACCCTGGATGATTGCATTCTGAAACATTTTGACCACAGTAGGACCCACAACATCCCAATTAGCTTGATAGAAGATAGGTGGCACCCCATATGGCCCTGGACTTTTGAAGCTACCCATTGCCTTCACAACAATAAACACTTCTGTTGTTGTCACATCCAAAAGAAGATGGCCCCCCTCCTCAGAAGTTAACACCCATCCACTCCAAGTACCATGACCCTCCAAGGCTTAGGATCAGTATAAATGTCCTAAAAGTGAGAGGTAACAGTCCTCTCCAGCTCAATGGGATCAGAGCACCAAGAGCCATTAAGAAGCTTCATCATAGTAAACTTTCCCCGTCTTCTTTTAATTACAGTAGTGAGATGAAAGAAATTATTATTTCCGTCACCCAGTAATTGCTTCTGAACTTTAGCTTTTTGAAACCAGAAAGCCTCTTCTTGAATAAGCACATCATTGTACTAATCTTGGAGTTCCACCTCAAGTTGTTCCAAGAAAGAGACATGCTTAGGAGCTAAGCTTCTCTGAATACCCATCAATATAGCTAAAAGAATCCTCTTTCTCTTGAATATGTTTCCAAACACCTCCCTGTTCCAGATTTGAACAGAATGTGAAATGAGAGAAACGCCTGATCAATAGCCACATCCCCATTCCATTGAGCTTTGATCAGCTCATAGAACCTGACATCCCTGAACCAGAAAAGTTCCATTATGAAGGGTCTAGCTTCAAGAGGAGGCACTGGAAGACCATGGGTGTCTATGAGCAGAGGATGATGATCAGAACAAACTCTAACCAAATGAAAAACCATAGTTTTAGGGCAGAGAAGTCTCCAACTGGGGTTACAAAGAGCTTTATCAATTCTTTGCATAATCAAACCCCTACATTCTCGTGAGTTAGACCAGGTAAATGCAGGACCTTGAAATCCCATATCATGCAACTGCACTTATTAAAACATTGAAGGAGCTTGTCACAGCTCCTAGAATTAACAGGCCTCCCTCCCCTCTGATCAATTGCAGAGGTAACTTGATTAAAATCCCCAGGCAAGTTATGGGAGCTAGGAATGCCTTCTAAATAATCCCAAAGTTTCTACCTAGAAGGAGGAGAAGGGCTAGCATAGATTGCAGTAAAAAGCCAATTCACATTGTTCTTCCACTTGATCATACAAGAAACAAAATGACTAGTAGTGTGTAACATCAAAATCTACTAGATTACTATTCCAAAAGAGCAAAATACCCCCAGCAAATCACTGAACCTCAACCAATTCCATTTGATAAAAAATAGACCTACCACAAATGATAGCAGCATGCTTACCTTCCACTCTAGGTTCCACCAGAACAAGAACCTCGGGTCTATGGGTTCTACACGTCTCCAGAATGACACAGGTCGTTTCTGGATTACCTGCTCCCCTGCAATTCCATGAAATAATCTTCATTGGACTATTATTGAGGGATGAGACTTGAAAAAGTCCCAGTGAATCCACCGGCTGCAAAGGCGCCCTGGAGATCTCCACTGTTCGAAGAAGCATCCTTGTTCGGAGGGGAAGGAAAAGCCTCAGCTCGATTTCCCAAACCGGTTCGATGTGGGGGTTGAAGGATCACTGTAGGCCAAACTCCACCTTGTCTATCCATGGATGAACCATTGTTAGATTTCGGTCGTGCCAGCCCTCTCCCACTTGGAGTTCCACCGCCACTATTGTTAGCTCTGAAACCCTAATCGTTGATGCCATCACTTCCCTTGGCCGGAGAGGATGTCGACGAAGAAAAACCTCAAAACTGATTGAAATCTAGGAATCCTAAAGGAGGACGCAGATTAGGGTTCATCTAGTTAGAAGACTTGACTTTCGCTTTCTGCCCCTTGCTAGTTGGCTTTTTTTCATCTGAGCCCAAAGCATATTTGGGCTTACCCAGGTCGCGGTTTAACACAAATAGACACTTTCACCCCAATCTGAACTGGGAAATGACACTTTGATCCATTTAGTATGACAAATTTCATGACACTTCCACCCCCTATTATGTCATTCCATACATTAAGAGGAAAAATCTGTACCAGGATCCTGTCTTCCAAACTTACAGCATAACAATTAAGGAGTGTAATTGTCCAGAAATTTGGCAAATCTTAAGGGATGAAAATATATTTTCCCAAACCAGAAGGGGTGAAAGTGTCTTTTTGTCAAACATACGAGGGTGAAAGTGTCTTTTAATTACCCTCTTATACCACCTCCATAAGATTTTAGGCAAAACATGGGGAGTGTACTCAATAATTTTGTTTTTTTTTCAAGTAAATTTTGTTAATTTATCAAGACTGAGGGTAAATTTTCTATTTACAGCAAACTACAAGGCAATAGTATGTAACATCCTGTACGTATGTTCTAAGAAAATTGACCGCCCCAAAGAATTGTTACTTATACTGTAAGGAAAAAAAAAAAAAAAACATACTCTTGCCGACTTGGATGGTGTTGGTGATGAGAGGATTTGGAATTGTTTCCAAAACCTTTATGGAATATATTTTTTTTCCTGATCCCCACGTAGTTACTCGGTCTATATAAACTCTGCACTGTTTACTACACAAACAATTACCACCACACTCAGTCCGGTCTCTCCAATTTTTCTCTTTTCAAGCTCTAGATTGTAAAGCCTGAGGATGAACAATAATCAGGTCACCGCCGCGAAGTTGCTGGTGTCTTTCACCAACGCCGAGGCCTCGAAGCACTACTTTTGCGCGTCAAGCCTCGGTGGAGGAGAGGTCGCCCATCTTTGCACCCTTCCCGGTTGTGACAACGGAGGCAGCAAAACCAACCCTTGCACGTGTTATGTGTCTGGCGTTGTCAACGGCGTTCTCTGTTTCAGCAATGGGAAGGACGTTTACGCAGGGCCGGCTCTACGTTATTGGGTGCCCTAAGCGAACAACAAATGAGAGGCCTTCATATATTACACTCGAAAACTACATAAAAACTCAACTTGATCAGCTTGTAAACATTGTGTTTTAATTGATTAAGGAGGAATACTAGTAGGTAATAGTGATGCGAGTACATACACTGTTATATAAGGATGAATTTTAAACCCCGTTCAACATTGTTAATGGAAAAAGAGAGAATGCAGTAAGTTAATATTACATAAAGACCGAGATTGATTAAACTCACTGCACACATTTTTTATGTACCGAGAGATGGTCGTGCCCACTGTGCGGAAATTAAAATCCCGTCCTGTAATTGAAAACAACAAAATCGACAAAAAATAATGCACTTAAATTCCCAAACTTTTCATGTTTGAATATTAGTCAATCCTGCATGTTCTGTTTCGAAGTCTTCGAGACTTCAATTGAGTCGCCCAAACTGAAATTTTGAGAAAAATTCTGATGGAGTGTTTGTCGAATCATCAAAGATAAATCTTCAAATTGAAAGCCAAGTTTTGATCAATTGAGAGGATTGCAAGAAGTTCAATTATTAAATGGTTTGTTTCTAAACTTTTGTATGAATAATTATGATTACGCGATGTATTTATTTATTTATGTAATAATGAATTCGATGCAATGTTTCCTAAAAAAACAATGCAGTGGAGTTTCGAACGGGAGAAAATGAAACGGAATCGAGAGATTTAAGGAGAATATTTTGAAGAGAGAGTGCAATATTTACTGTCATCCTTTATCTGGATGGGCAAAGTGATAAAATTTAGGAGTAATATTAACATATTAATGACTGTTATTAATATACTAAAGTTACCAAAATACCCCTTGACTTTAGATAATATGGTGCCCCTACAAAAATGGTGCCCTAAGCAACCATATCAACGGCTTACCTTATGAGCCGGCCCTGCGTTTACGTACTCAATCTGGCCACCAGCGACATCCTGACTCTGCCAAGGAGCGACGGGTATGAGAAACTTCGCCTCTCTAATGTAAACTTGTCATATTCTGCTTATGCTTTTGGGTTCGACGCCTCGAAGCAAGAGTACAAGGTGTTGCATGTTTTTGGTGTTCCTCAATGTCCTGGCTCTGCCCTGTTGCACAATCAGCAGTGTGAGATCTTTACCATAAGAATCAAGAAACCTGACAGTGAAAAACCAAAAGAGGTCAAAGAAGAGAAGCCTAAGATAGTGAAAAAGGAGGTAAAAAAAGTAGGAAGAAAACACAAGGGAGATAAAAAAGATGAGGAAGAGGAGGAGGAAGAAGAAGACGAAGGCGATGTGTGGAGGAAGGCTGCAAGTTTACCTCCTTGCCCCTACATGTTCCGGGGCCAGGGCGTTTTCGTCAACGGATCGATTTACTGGTTGGGTGTTTCTTCGCCCGGCGAGGATGCAATTGTCTGCTTCGATGTTGAATCTGAGATATTCCGCTCTATTCCCATTCCTTTTACCCTTCCTTACCGGTCGACCTTGTCTCATGTAAGGGGGCGTTTGGCAATCCAGGGTATTGAAAAAACGACAGGATCTAGCCCTACCTTAGGGGTGTGGATTTTGGAGGACATGAAGGAATCAAAGTGGAATAAAAACACCGTTGAGATAGTCGATCCCAAGGTACAAAAGGGGGTTAAATTCCATGTACTCGTCGGAGATGATTCCACAGGGGACATGGTGGTAATGAGGAGTATCCTGCCGGAAAGATACGAAGTTGTTTGCCTATCGGGGAACAAGAACACTGCGGCGGAGAGGACAATAAGTCTGGGAGGGTTGCCTTCATGGGTTGATTTGCAGAGAGGGAACAACCTTAATAATTTCAGAATAGACAATTATGTGGAATCTAGAGTTGATCTAGATCCAATTGTCATAAAGGTTAAGAAGGAGAAGAAACCCTCCAAGGAAGATGGTATTCAAAATCAGAATCCTCCTCGTGCTGTAGCGAGTCAACCTACCAAGAAGACATATTATCAAGGCCGTGGTCAGCGTCAGACTCAACAATTTTCACGGGGGAGTCAATATGTCCAAAACGGTTATGGTCAGGCTCGTGGTGCTCAGAGTCAACAATTTTCACGGGCGACTCAATCTGTCCAAAGGAAATATGATGGCCGTGCCCAGCCTCATGGTCAGACTCGTGGCGCTCAGGCTGGTCAGACTCCACAACGTCCACAAGTGAGTCAATCCATCCCAAACGATAGTCCTAAGACGACTAGTGGTGCTCAGGCTGCTCAGCAACCGCCTCTACAAGCAAGTCAACCTACGCAGAAGACCCATAATGGCAGTGCCCACCCTTCTCCTACTCCTCCTCCGCCAGCAGCAGCAAGGACCATCCGTTATGGCCGTGCTCAACCGCCTCCTATGAACCACGGTGCTCGTCCGACTTACATCAGGATTGGTGAATTCGATGTACAAGTTTCTTAGAGTTGCAGGTCCTTCACTTGTGATTTTGTTAAAGGTTACCTAGTATTATATTTCTTTTCATTGTGATGAATTAATGTTCTACTCTGTTGTTGGGATCCAATCTTGCCTCTCCAAAATCCTTTTTCTAGTTCAATAAACAACACAAGCTGAAAATTCAAAATTCATTTGTTCGAAGAAACAATTAGCAGACTATTTATTTCCCCAGTGTTTGAAAACATGACAAGGAACTTGGAAGGAACAGATACTAATGCACTGCGCTTTGTTTTCAATCACTTCAAGACTTGAATACGACAATGTTCCTCTAATCTGGAACATAGCAAGCTTTAAAAGATAACTAATCGGACATGATAATTCAATAACTCATCAGGTACTACTGAAGTAACCACTTTTTTCTTTCTTTTTTGAAACAAGATACAGAACTACCCAAGTACAAATTTGATGATGCATTGTCCAAATGTGAAAGTATCTGAAGTATAAAGAGGAAGGGATATAAATTTGAATTTTCCTTCGAGTTCTATTGCCAAAAGAAGTTTCATAACTCGCAAATTAAACTGAGCGACATGATAACTACTAAGAGCAAAATGCTTACCAATTTGAGGAAGATGATATGTGAACCATTCAGCAATGGACTCAATTCACCAACTGCAGCCGCAGCCCTTTGAGAAAACCAACCAATGACCAAGACTTTAATGTTCATATCTTTCCTTGCAATCCTTACAGCTTTAACTTGAAGCCCTAGAACAGAACATCTACCATCTCTAAGAAATACAAAAACAGTACCAGGTCAGTGATCCTTAAATGGGCATGCACTTGTAGAGTAGGGAGTATGAACCAGTGTTACCACAATTCACTCGCACACGTGTGAATTGCCAATGGGTTCACGCATTTCAAAACATGGAATACTGGCTATCCAGAACGCTAAATTTGGCGATTTAATTTTTTTCCACAATTTTCACTTTAAGTATCTACATATATAGAAGGGAAAATTAAATCCAGATTTGCTGAGTTACATCCCTTTTATAGTTTTGACTTGAAAATATTGCTTCTACTGAGCAGTTAATATTTTATAATTTGCGAAAAATGGCAAAACTCCTATCAAGGTATCCAAAGAAACCCACGCATGTCGTACCGAATTCTATAGGCTGTGGCGCGCGGCATTCCCCTTCCACGAACCGGAACGATCGGCGTTCCAGAGAAGCCGTATCTTAGAAACTACTCGAAATCTTGTTAAAAATGGCAGGAAGCTATTCTCATGTAAGATACCAAAAATTGCCATTTAAGCTTTAAACGGCAAAACTTGAGGCGGTAATGGAGCGGTCGCGTCGAGCGTTGCCGTTTTTGCCTTGTGGCGGTACAATTCTTGCCGTTTTAGATAATCTTGGCAGGAAACCATTTCCTGCCATTTTTGCTACTTTTAAACGACAATAGATCTTGCCATTTTTAAGCTTAGTATTTACGGGAAGAGTTTCTCTCCGTTTATACCCAACTTTAGGAGGCAATAATTCTTGCTGTATTTGACTTCAATTCTGCCGTATTTGACTACACCATATACGGCATTAGACTCCCTCCATTTTTGACCCACCTTAAACGGCAATGCATTTGCCATTTGTGATTTCATTACTGCCTCATTTGGTGACACCATATGTGGCAGTAAAATTTCTACCTCCGGTTTTAGGTACATAAAAAATGGCAAGAATTAAAATTAAAGGAAAACCTGCAAATTATATATACCATAATTCCTCTTACCAGAATTCACAAAATCCATGTAACATGCATATTTCAACCCAACAAGCACGCGTCTATTTTCAACCCAGCAAGCACACACATCATACACGTCCAGTTGCGCACACATCTTACGAGAATAACATAACTTTGGTACTTTCGACTTTGTACAAAGTAAAAAAAAAAACATTTGCGAGCATTATCTTCAAACTCGCGCTCTTAGCTAGCTCTATTTAATAATCTAATCTAAACTTCAACAAAAATATGCATACGATTTGCGCACCATAACTTAGGCTCCAACCAAGAATGCAAGCTAGCTGGTTGCTTCAACTCTGCATTCTTTTCTTTTGCCATCCAAAGTGAGATGTATACTTTGAGCATCAATGAAGCAAAAGCATTTGACTGCATACCATCATCAACCTGTCCAAGAAGCAAGGACATGAATTAGGAGTATGTTGTTACCAAAGTAACTTAACTAAAATAAGAAGTACCTAACATCTAAGTGAACTCAGTAATCAATTTACTAACTCACTAAGCAAACATAGCAAAAAAAAAAAAAAAAAAAAGGTCAGGAAATCTTTATCCGAGTGTGGATACAATTTCATCAAACTCATAATGGCTATGCCTTGCTATGTCATCTCAATTTGAATTAAAGTCCAGGACTTGATCGGTAAATTGACTAATCTCAGGGCTTAAACAAAATGGAATCAATGAGTTCAGCAACTCAGACATGACGGTGGCTGTGAAGAAAATCTCAAGGCAATCTAAACAGGGAAAAGAAGAGTATGTCACTGAGATTTAGATCATTAGCCGATTGCAAGCATAATCTTAACTTTAGCAGACTTAGCTACTTGTTACAACCTTAATATGTCCAAAACTATCAAGAAATAATGTTTTTCGAATTAACGATACATTTACACGGTTTTCGTTGAGATTGACTCGCATCCGGATTCCTGGGATCCTAATTATGAGCATGTTGGCATCAAAAACTCCATATCTTCAGTAGTAACTCTTTGGAATGCATCTCTGCACAGTGGAGATACTGCTGATCTTTTGATTACATATAACTCCACTACTACTAAGAACTTGACAGTTTCTTGGTCCTACAAGGACAGCCCTACTCTTCCATCGTGTGTTTCCCAAGTCCTGGAACTGAAAGAATGGGATTTTAAGTATGTGGACAAGAATTGACATCCATGGACCTCTGGCCGATTCTTCGATTCAGAAATGTCCATCTTATCAAAATATTTTTATTCATAGTCTACTTTGTACCTAAGCATGTTTCTCCCCGATGTGTGTGTGTGTGTCTATATATATATATATATATATATATATATATATCAAGAGAATATATAGTTGGGAGTCATAGACCGACATGTCTAAGTTTCACTTGAACCTCACCCCCTTCAGTGAAGAGGAAAAAGGAAAGAACCTGGGATTTTATGAACGGGCATAAAATGAGTGGTATTTTGGATAATTAGGAGAAACTTGAGGTCAAATCTGAAAATAATTCTCAAAGATCTCCACGTAGACTCCGTGTGGTCCTAAGACAACATGTAAGAGTCCTCAATACTCCGGGTTTATAAATAGTCCTAGGCTGGATGTTTCAAGGTCACAGTAAATAGTTCACTGTTTCCCTTAAAATTTCTTTTATGGGACCCATTTTAGTAGCACAAAACACATACGCAATATCTCCACCAAACACAAAACACATGTAAGAAAATTTGCTGGTTGCGTCTATATCTCCACCAAACAAGTGACAAGCAATACTAAGACTAAAAAAGCACTTCCTACGCAGGAATACAAACCTCATACACCTTCTGGAGGGAAAGAAAGTGGCTCCGGATAGAGAACAGAGCTGTTGATTGAATTAGGCCCACAAACTAACATGTACCTATTATCCTGAAAGAAACCAAAATGAGATTTCAAATTTTACAACATGTCAAAGCAAATAGGAAAGAAAATGAGACCAGAAAAGCTCACTTGAAAGTCATCTTTGATATTTTTTGGATGTTTAGGTTGTTGAACTATATGTCCCTGCAAACATGTCATCAAAACATATAAAAAAGAGTGCTAAAACTAACCAGAACTATGTTCGTAAGTTTTGATGGTAGACATGTTATGATATATAGAAGAGTGAGACTTGGAAGACATGAAAACCCGTCATGCACTTAAAACTGTGTGAAATGTTCAGAGACATATAATCATGCAATACAGTAAGATCAAGGTTCAAAAGAAGTCGAAAACCTACAAACAATTCAGGCATACAAATAAATAAGTGGCAACGTAAGAAAACATGGACACACCGAAAAACTCTGGACCCAAAACAAGCTTTTTGAATGGACAATGAAACGAACACAAATGTGGTCCTAAGTACGAGTCTGAGCATGAAATAACTAGTAGGCTGTTCGACGAGACAAAATTTGAGGTAGAGAGAGGTGGAGGGGATGCTAATCTCCAGAATGTTGGCTTAAGTCCAGGGAGGACTGTTGCTCAAGAGGAGCTGGTAGATGTGATAGCAAATGCTGATTATTCAAAGCATTAGAATAATCAGCTGAGGTTGTATGCATTTCATTACGAGAACCACTGGTCCCAGTTTTCATATGCCATCATAGCCCAAATCATACCATCAGTGTCGATATACTGGACACTCTCTCACCCATTAAATCCTCACATCATACCATCACTGTTATTACCAAAATCAACAATCTTTTACCTGGATGGTTATATATAAAACTGTAAACATAGGAAGAATATGAAGTCACATAGTACTTTAGCTTCCTCCCTTGCAAAATATTGAATCCATTCAACACTCCCTAGTGATCCCACTAAACGAATAAACTTGTGCTCTAACAATGATTAGGTTCCTCTGAGGATCCTCCATAAGGTCCCTGATAATGGGGGTTTGTTTGCATACTGATGGATTCTATGAGTCCAAGGAGGTACATCAGAATTAGTAAGATGAGTCTTTCTAAAAATAATGAATTAGAAAGCTGAGTTAGGCATTCAAAGTCAGATGTTTGTATGCAGAATTAGACTTTTGCTGACTAGGATATTTATGGTTCAGATACACGAGATAGCAACCTGGAAAGCATCCATCTTCTGATTTCTAAGTTCCCATAGCACCCAAATGAATGCTCCTAACCAGGAAAGATTAGAGGTTCCTCATAATTTGGAGTGGAGAGTTAAGACGACACACCAGATCTTTTAGATTGTTAAAGGTACATTTTTAAACTAATGGGAGACTGACCATAGAATATGAGAGAAAGAATAGGAAAATGTGAAAAATCAACTAACACCATCTCTTAACCCTGAATTATCCATCTCTTAACCCTTAAACCATACCCTACCACCATCACCGGCAACAACAAAAACAATAACACTGCCAAAACCTCTTTGCATCTAAACATAATCACTGCCTACAACACCATTAAGGAACCAACAACGACTACCACCATTCGTTGCAATGGTAACCCAATCACCCAAATTTCTGAGCCAGAGAACCAAATTCACATCCACAAAAAACAGAAAATCAAACCAAGAAATAGGAAAACACATTACAGTTGGAGCAAAATGACAAAAAAGACAAACTAAAAATACCAACAATGAGGAAGTTCAGTTCAATCGATGTTGTATGTTAAACACCCAATGTCAATGTAGAACTGGAAAGATATTAGAAAAGTATAGCTAGCTAATAACCCGGTCCCGACCTAGGTTGAACCGTTTGAACAAGCCAATGCAAAACACATTAAGAGTTTGATTCCATCCCTGGATTTAAGAGGTCATCCTATAATTTTGCCAAAACTAGGAGACAATAAGGAATGCATGATTCAATTTTTTATCGAGAAACAATTATACCTCTTTGAAGTTGTCAGCAAACTCCCTAACAGTAGATATAGCTATATGCTTCATCACACGGATACCTGAAAGCAAGTAAGAACAGGAAATAAGCCAAAATCTCAGGAACACCCACGTTTTATTCTACTCGTTATCTATCTACTACGTTCTCGAGAACCTCATTACATGACCAGTAAAATGTAAGAGAAAATCTAATTCTACAGCAGCTAAAAATAATTCTTGACTTAAATTCACAACCCATCCTTTCAGATACACAAATTCACTAAATCAATCATTTATTCCCCAACTTCTCCCACTAACACAACCCACCCTTGCAGATACATTGAACCACTGCCACCACCTTTGAATCGCATTACAAAGCCGTCAGAAAGCTTCTTCACCAATTTCAAGCTAGGTTTTGGCAAGTAAAAGGGGGGTTTCCTCAATCTTGTCCCTTGGCATTCCCTCCTCAACTAATGTCACAGTGATCAAAAAATACAGTAAGTCAAATGAAAAAAACAAGTTATACATTCACGAAACTGTACCTCGACCTGCAACCGAACCTTGGGAAACTTGAGCTGGAAGTTGTGGCCCTCGCGATGCCGGACCAAACCGCGCTGTGGCCGCACAAGATCTATCTCTTCTCTTCGGACCTGGAATCTCTTCTCATCTCTTCTCTTCGTAGACCTCTCAGAACTAGGTTAAGATGATTTGGGGCGGGCAATTACAAATTTTCACCAAATTCGACGCACTAGCGCGCGCGGCTGCGGGCAGAACTATATAGGATTTGGAGGATTAGATTTTACTTCCAAATTTCAGTGGTTATTCTTCAGCCACGTGTACAAAGTTATTTACGGCAAGAAACTCCTGCCAATTAAGGAGAAATTTTTAGATACTCCAAGAGCACCTAAGAATTGCTCCCAATTAAGACCATCTAAAACGGAAGTAAAAGAATTCTTGCTGGTTGTGATAAATCTTTGTTACTGAGAGAATAAATTCTGCCGTTATTGTTGATTTCTTGCCATATTTGATATCTTTTTTATGGAGGGAGATTTTTTTTGCCATTATAAATTAAATTATTGCCGTCTTTGGTATAATATTTACGGAGAGAAACTGTTCTTGCCGCTATTAATAATTTTAAATGGAAATATTACTTTCCTGCCCCATTAAGTAACAAAAATAGCAAGAAAATTATTGCCACACGGATTATTGCCATCTATGTTTATATTTCTAGTAGTGCGCACAACCGTCCTTTCTGATTATCATGTAAAGCTTTGTAAATAGAGCCAAATGCTGGTAGCTTTACAAATTCCAGCAGAACAAAGATACTTTCGGATATACGAATTAGGGAGCAGTATCGTTGGAGAGATGGAGAGAGTTTAAAGGTTTTTATGTACCAAATATTGTTATTCTCTCACTGTTATAAACTAGTCTTCTTGACATTTGAGAATAAGACATAATAAATAACAAAGGATACATGGGACAGAGCATATAGCTTGCCAGGGCATATACACACAATTCCACGGTCAGATGAGTGCTTGTTAGATTCATGAAAACGAAATACCGAAGAATTTTATAACCTCTCATATGACGTCTGCGGCAATGGAAGTTTCAGTATCGTGGGTGAGACGGAGAATTCGACATCTAATGTTGAAATTTAAAGCAGAAATTTGCTTACAACATGTCATGAAAGATCACAATTCCAAGCCAAATGATTCAAGACCAAATTTTGCTATATGCCTATATCGGTTGAATTGTTGGAGTGCACCCTGCACCGACACATTTACATAAACCTTGCTACAATCAAAACATGCAGCGAACTCTGTTTTGAGAGAATCTGTTAGTAAGTGACAGAATTGATGTTTGAGATCTTGAATCGATCTCCGTGTTACCTATTTTAAGTATACGTTAATGTTGGTCCAAGTTTTGATTTGAACTTGGTCGAAAAAAGGTAACAAAACGGTGTTGTCCGCAAACCATTTTACAACAGGATGCATGTCCCGGAGTAATCCTACAATAAGATGACTGCTGTTATTTTAACGAACACTCCAATGGAATAAATCTAGAACTTACAACATGACGTCTGGGGCAATGGAAATTCCAAACACGGTATTACCAAACTCGTCAATCGCCTACAATGTGAGGCTTTGACTGTAAGAGAAGCTAGCAAGCTTATCACTAACCTAGGGTTGTCTACTGTGGTTTTGGAGAGTGACAATCAGATTGTTGTACTGGTGGCATAAAAGCCGTAATAGAGTTGCTCACCAAATTGCTAGCCTAGCCCAAAGAGGGACTATGTCCTTTAATTGGGCGTATGCAGTTCCAAAAGAGCTCCAGACTTTGCTTGAAGCGGATGTTGAAGTATCTGAATAAGTTTTGAATTCAAGATTTTGCTCAAAAAAATAAATAAATAATACTAAGAACTGTTATGATCTGGGCAGAGCTTGAGAACGATGAATTCGAAGAAAACAAGAATACAAGAACACACCGATATAACGTGGTTCACTCGCGATGAACTAGCTACCTCCGGGACACGAAAAAAACCCATTTTTATTAGAGAGAAACCCACGATTACAATCCAGACCAGTTAGCCACGACCCCTAGGTCCTTATATAGGCCTCGGATACCGGTTTGGTGCCCAAGAAATACCAAAAATTGAGCTAATGAACAAGGAAACTACTTTCTGCCGCCTCAGGCAATTATCTTCGTACGAAGACATCGAGTCTTCGCAAAAAGACCTTTGCACGAAGGGCTTTTGTCATCGCACTGCTCCACCTGCTTGTTTTCTCTTCGTTTTTCTCCTTCGTTTGGTCCGTTTCTTGCCCCGTTTTGTCGCCAACTCCTCGCCACGGCCAAGTCCATTAAAGGCAACCTTGATTCCCAACAATTCTCCACCTTGCCTTGAATCCTCTCTTCCGCTTACGCTTGAATTAGCCTGTTCTCTCCAATAGCCCCAAATTCACAAGTTGTTCCATCTTCGCCGAGATCCTACAACGTGTGCCCCCAGCGATGCTCCAACCCCCGTCTAGTTCCTTCAATCGAACCCCTATCGATGCTCCAATTACGGCCGAGTTCCTGCAGTTGAATTCACTGCTTGTTGTTCCAACTCCCACCGAGTACCTACACCAAGTTTGTTTGTTGTTCCGAATCCCACCGAGTTCCTACAACAAAACCCCCAAACACGTGTCCCCTTCACGTTCCATTTTTCTCTCGTCAGAGACTCCCCTATTCAAGCCTCCGCCTCCTCGTCAAGAGCACGGATTCCCCCTTACCCCCTGTTGGGTTGACTTGCAATCAAATTACGGAACTTAAAGTCAAAGGCGGTGGTGCAAGTTTGTGGTAAGTTGCCAGAGTGAATTAACTTGGATAGAAAGCAATTTCCTAATTGCTTGGGTGAAAAACCACTGCCACTACATGTGGCATATATAAAGGCTCTTTGGTTTGTCATGAAAAATACACACAAATTAGTTTTGTGAGCCTGGGAGCTTCGTTTGGTAGTGTGTGTCGTGTGTGGGTTATTCGGGTGGCCGGCGTGCCATTGTGGCCATGGCGTGCATTGTAATCGGGTTTTCTTCTTAATAAAATATCTTGTTCTGACCGTGGAGTAGCTAACGGGTTTCTTACGAATTAGTTAGTGAACCACGTTAAATATTTGTCTCGTTCTTGTTTTGCTTTCGACGTTCTTGCTCGAATACCCTCAGGTTATTACAATGTGGTATCAGAGCTCTGAAACATGAGTTATGTTACAACCCCCCCCCCCCTCTCCAACGGGGCCTAGAGCACGAAGTCGTCCTCTGCGTCTGCAGCCAAATCTGCAAACGCCTTCCCCTTCGGACACTCCCTCTTCCAATGACCGTTCTCTTTACACAATGCACATACGTCATTTGGCAACTTAGAACCCTTGTTCTTCCGTACCCCCATATGCGGCCGTCTGCCTCATCTCCCTTGTGTGAAGATCTGATCTTACCTCCTCCACCGTAAGATTCTCTTTTCCAGCACAAGAACTCTGCACAAACCCCTCATAAGACGGTGGTAGAGACACCAACAAAATCAGTGCGGCATCTTCACCACTTATCTTCTCATTACTATTTCGCAACTCAAGCAAAATAGTATTAAGACGATCCAAGTGATCTCTTAGATCCGTACCTTCCCCCATGCGTAGACCAAAGAGTTGTTGCTTCAACATCAACTTGTTGGTGAGCAACTTCTTCTTGTAGAGGCTCTCCAACTTGTTCCATAGTCCTTCAGCCGTCTCTAGATCCGCAACCTCTATGATCACGTTGTCCGCCAAGCACAACATGATCGTTGAATGTTCTCTTTCCTCCATCGTCTTGTACTCCTTGGTGGTTGTAGAAGCTCCTTCATTGTCTTCCGCCAATGGAAACCACATGCCTTGTTGCTTCAACAAAGCATGTACCTTGATATGCCATAAGCTGAAGCTGTTTCTCCCCGTGAACTTGTCGATCTTGGTCATCGCCCCGGTCATCTTCTCTGCATCTCCTTTTCCAGATATTTAACCCCCGAATGCGTGCTCCACCTTCATCGTGAAACCGTAGCTATGCATTTCACGGATTGTGAAACCCTAGCCCTATAGCTCCACTTTGATCTTGGAACACCGCAATCCAAGCTCTGATACCAGTTTTTTATGATCCGGGCAGAGCTTAGAGAACGATGAATTGGACGAATACAAGAACACACCGATATAATGTGGTTCACTAGCGATGAACTAGCTACCTTCACCACCCGAAAACCCTGTTTTATTAGAGAGAAACCCACGATTACAATTCACACCAGTTAGCCATGTTCCTAGGTCCTTATATATGCCTAGGATACCGGCTTGGTGCCCAAAAAATACAAAAAACCGAGCTAACGAACAAGGAAACTACTTTCTGCCGCCTCTGACTATTCTCTTCGTACAAAGACATCGAGTCTTCGCACGAAGGGATTTTGTCTTCGCACGAAGACACAGCTCTATCTACTTGTTTTCTCTTCGTTTTGCTCCTCCGTTTGGTCCATTTCTTACCCCGCTTCGTCGTCAACTCCTCGCCAAGGCCAAGTCCATTCAAGGCACCCTTGATTCCCAACAAGAACAATATAACAAGTTAACAACCAATTTAATTTGCCACTTGAAGACACTTTTTTTTTAGAAAAGACTTTAAGACACTTTAACCCCCTATTGTGTCATTAATACGGACACAATAGACACTTCATGTTTCCGTAAAATTATAAAATTATAAGGGATAAAAGACACTTTCACACTGTCAGCTTTGACACAAAAGGAGACTTTCACCCCAATCTGAATTGGGAAATGACACTTTGATCAATTTAGTGTGCCAAATTTCATGACACTTTCACCCCCTATTATGTCATTCGATACTCTAAGAGGGAAAATATGTCCCAGAACTCTGTCCTCCTAACTTACAGCATGACAATTAAAGAGTGTAAGTGTCCATAAATTTGGCACCCGTAAGGGTTGAAAATGTATTTTCCCAAACCAGAAGGGGTGAAGGTGTCTTTGTGTCAAACATGCGAGGGTGAAAGTGTCTTTTACCCTCTTATACCACCTTAAAATTTTAGGCAAAAACATGGGTACTGAGATAGAAGTAGGATAAATTGTACTTGTTTATGTTGTTATTTTTTCAAGCAAACTTTGTTATTTTTTGAAAACTGAGGGTAGATTTTATATTTACAGCAAACTACAAGGCAATATAGGTTTTAAGAAAATTGACCGCCCCAAATGATTGTTACTATACCGTATGGAAAGAAAAACCATATCTTTGCCGACTTGGAGTCTGGGTGATGAGAGGATTTGGAAATGTTTCCAAAACCTTTATGGAATATAATTTCTTCTCCATCCCCACGTAGTTACTTGGTCTATATAAGCTCTGCACTCTTGAACCCTCTTCTTCACTGTTCTACTACACAAACAATTACTCAGTCCGATCTCTCCTATTTTTCTCTTTTCAAGCTCTAGATTGTAAAGCCTGAGGATGAACAACAATCAGGTCACCGCCGCGAAGTTGCTGGTGTCTTTCACCAACGCCGAGGCCTCGAAGCACTACTTTTGCGCGTCAAGCCTCGGTGGAGGAGAGGTCGCCCATATTTGCACCCTTCCCGGTTGTGACAACGGCGGCAGCAAAAGCAACCCTTGCACGTGTTATGTGTCTGGCGTTGTCAACGGCGTTCTCTGTTTCAGCAACGGGAAGGACGTTTACGTACTCAATCTGGCCACCAGCGACATCCTGACTCTGCCAAGGAGCGACGGGTATGAGAAACTTCGCCTCTCTAATGTAAACTTGTCATATTCTGCTTATGCTTTTGGGTTCGACGCCTCGAAGCAAGAGTACAAGGTGTTGCATGTTTTTGGTGTTCCTCAATGTCCTGGCTCTGCCCTGTTGCACAATCAGCAGTGTGAGATCTTTACCATAAGAATCAAGAAACCTGACAGTGAAAAACCAAAAGAGGTCAAAGAAGAGAAGCCTAAGATAGTGAAAAAGGAGGTAAAAAAAGTAGGAAGAAAACACAAGGGAGATAAAAAAGATGAGGAAGAGGAGGAGGAAGAAGAAGACGAAGGCGATGTGTGGAGGAAGGCTGCAAGTTTACCTCCTTGCCCCTACATGTTCCGGGGCCAGGGCGTTTTCGTCAACGGATCGATTTACTGGTTGGGTGTTTCTTCGCCCGGCGAGGATGCAATTGTCTGCTTCGATGTTGAATCTGAGATATTCCGCTCTATTCCCATTCCTTTTACCCTTCCTTACCGGTCGACCTTGTCTCATGTAAGGGGGCGTTTGGCAATCCAGGGTATTGAAAAAACGACAGGATCTAGCCCTACCTTAGGGGTGTGGATTTTGGAGGACATGAAGGAATCAAAGTGGAATAAAAACATGCACCGTTGAGATAGTCGATCCCAAGGTACAAAAGGGGGTTAAATTCCACGTACTCGTCGGAGATGATTCCACAGGGGACATGGTGGTAATGAGGAGTATCCTGCCGGAAAGATACGAAGTTGTTTGCCTATCGGGGAACAAGAACACTGCGGCGGAGAGGACAATAAGTCTGGGAGGGTTGCCTTCATGGGTTGATTTGCAGAGAGGGAACAACCTTAATAATTTCAGAATAGACAATTATGTGGAATCTAGAGTTGATCTAGATCCAATTGTCATAAAGGTTAAGAAGGAGAAGAAACCCTCCAAGGAAGATGGTATTCAAAATCAGAATCCTCCTCGTGCTGTAGCGAGTCAACCTACCAAGAAGACATATTATCAAGGCCGTGGTCAGCGTCAGACTCAACAATTTTCACGGGGGAGTCAATATGTCCAAAACGGTTATGGTCAGGCTCGTGGTGCTCAGAGTCAACAATTTTCACGGGCGACTCAATCTGTCCAAAGGAAATATGATGGCCGTGCGCAGCCTCATGGTCAGACTCGTGGCGCTCAGGCTGGTCAGACTCAACAACGTCCACAAGTGAGTCAATCCATCCCAAAGGATAGTCCTAAGCCGACTAGTGGTGCTCAGGCTGCTCAGCAACCTCCTCTACAAGCAAGTCAACCTACACAGAAGACCCATAATGGCAGTGCCCAGCCTTCCCCTACTCCTCCTCCGCCAGCAACAGCAAGGACCATCCGTTATGGCCGTGCTCAACCGCCTCCTATGAACCACGGTGCTCGTCCGACTTACATCAGGATTGGTGAATTCAATTTACAAGTTTCTTAGAGTTGCAGGTCCTTCACTTGTGATTTTGTTAAAGGTTACCTAGTATTATATTTCTTTTCAATGTGATGAATTAATGTTCTACTCTGTTGTTGGGATCCAATCTTGCCTCTCCAAAATCTTTTTTCTAGTTCAATAAACAACACAAGCTGAAAATTCAAAATTCATTTGTTCGAAGAAACAATTAGCAGACTATTTATTTCCCCATTGTTTGAAAACATGACAAGGAACTTGGAAGGAACAGATACTAATGCACTGTGCTTTGTTTTTAATCACTACAAGACTTGTGGTAACTTGAATACAACAATGTTCCTCTAATCTGGAACTTAGCAAGCTTTAAAACATAACTAATCGGACATGATAATTCAATAACCATCACTTTACTATACTCATCAGGTACTACTTAAGCAACCACTTTTTTCTTTCTTTTTTGAAACAAGATACATAACTACCCAAGTAACTAAATTTTGATGATGCATTGTCCATACGTGAAAGCATCTGAAGTATAAAGAGGAAGGGATATAAATTTGAATAGTTCTTCAGGTTCCATTGCCAAAGAAGTTGCATAACTTGCAAATAAAACTGGGCGACATGATAACTACTAAGATCAAAATGCCTACCAACTTGAAGCCCTAGAACAGAACATGTAACATCTATACTAATATATAAAGGGAATAAGGATTTTGGTGAAGCCTTTTTCTCTTGACATTGAATGCCCTTCTCAGTAAAGTGAAAAGAAGTTGTTATTGGGGTAAAATTGGAAATCACAAAAACCCATAACTTGATAACTACCCACTAACCCATTAGCTTTCACCCATTATCTCTTGACATTTCTCTTTTTTTACTGTGATTTTATTTTTTATTTCTGAAGAAATATTTGTGTTTGCACACACAGTGTGTGTGCCATGTATTCTAGTCTCTAAGAGCATCTCCAATAGGTTATTTATATGGCGGTTATCTTCAAAATATAAATAAGATGGGAAAAATATTGTCTCCAATAGGCTCTCTACTACGCTCTTTATTTTAGCGGATAGTTATCCCGCTCACTACTTTTAACGAGCCGGATAAATAACTTCATATTTTGTTTACCCATGTTCTTAGCGGTTATGTCCTGAATTCCTTAAAATTTTCATACAAGAAATATTGAGAATATGCCACGTGTTATTTGACTAATCATTTAACTAACACTATTGGAGCACTAACTAAAATTTTACAATATCTAAAATAGAAATGTTAAATTATTATCAAATTATGAATAACTTTTAACTAGTACTACTGGAGATGCTCTAAGAAAAACAAAAACAGTAGCAGGTCAGTGATCTTTAATTGGGCATGCACTTGTAGAGTAGGGAGTATGAACCATTGTTACCACAATTCACTCGCACCCGTGCGATTTGCCCATGCGATCACGCGCTCCGAAACATGGAACACTAGCTATCCAGAATGCCAAATTTAGCGTTCCAAATTTTTTCACAATTTTCACATCAAGTATCTACATCTAAGGGAAAACTAATGTTAGATTTGCTAAGTTACATCCGTTTTATAGTTTTGACTTGAGAATATTGCATCCACTGAGCAGTTTATACTTTAAAATTTGCGAAAAATGATAAAAACTCCTATCAAGAAACCTACCCATGTCGAACCAAATCCTATAGGCTGTGGCGCTCTACATTCCCGTTCCACGAATCGGAACGATCCGCGTTCCAGTTAACTTAGGTATGGACTACTAAAAAAATTAATTAATCAAAACGAGACCACAATTGTAAGCTACCCGAAAAGCCAGAGAGGCCGTATCTTAGAAGCACCACCATCCTCTCTGATTATCATGTAGAACTTTGTAAATAGAGCCAAAAGCTGGTAGCTTTACAAATTCCAGCAGAACAAGGATATACGTCATGCACTTTCGGATAGTCGAATGTGGGAGCAGTATTGTTGGAGAGATGGAGAGGGTTTAAAGGTTTTTATTTACCAAACATGTTATTCTCTCACAGTTACATACTACTCTTATTGACATTTGAGAATAAAAGACATCTAAATAACAATGGACTATGGGAAATAAGTTATCCCAAAAATGTGATATGTGGAATAGCTTATCCTCATATATCCTAGAAACCAAACACTTTATAAAAAAAATACATTTCAATGATAAACCTTCTTCTTCAGAGCCGTGCCATCGGGCACGGGTTATGCACTAGTACTAAATAACAAAGGATACATGGGACAGAGCATGAAAAAATACTGAAGAAGACAAGAAGTTAGTAACCTCTCATATGATGTCTGCAACAATGGAAGATTCAGTATCGTGGGTAACACAAAGAATTTCACATCTAATGCAGAAATGTCGTAAAGAAATTTGTTTACAACATGTCACAAAAGATCACGATTCCCAGCAAAATGATTCGAGACCAAGCTGTACTATATGTCTATATCTCATCTATGAAGTTGAATTGTTGGAGTGCACACTGCACCGATACATTTACATAAACCTTGTTGCAATCAAAACAGACGTGGTACAAGTTTTAGACTGGGTTACAGTTGAGTAGATTGACATTATGTAGTACTACTAACTAGCGATGTAGTAGTGTCCAGTCCCTTAAAGGACTTAGAAGACTTTCCTCAAACAAAAAAGGACTGAAGACAAGACTAATTAGCAAAGGATGCATGTCACGGAGTAATCTATATCTATATAAAAGCAAAGCTATGAGAGAAGTTCATCCTCTTTATGACACATTGGATTTTAGAAAAATTCTATGTATGTCATGTGTTGTCTTATGTGGCATAATAAGCCAATTATTTCTTTACACCTTAATTTCAATTGACATGTCACATGTAAGATCCAATTACAATTTGCCAACTCAAATTCAACTACATCTAATACATTGAAACTACTAACATTTTGCATTCACATTTGAGTAAAAATAATAATTTCTCTATGCATTGACAATTTAAAAGTACCAAAAGGTTCTAAAGTTTTTAATGCTTTGTTCAATGAATTTCATTTCAAAAGAGATGTCGTTTGACTTTTTATTTGCTACATTTTTTTTCCCAATGTATTGATTTTACTATTTATTAAAAGATGTGCTAAACAACTTTCAGAGAACTTCAAAATGCAGTTTATATCTTTTTCTTCGATATATTGATTTTTACAATTTATTAAGATGTTCTAATTAAACAACTATTAGACAAATTAAAAACATTTTTTTTAATTTACAACCCTAACTTATACTTTTTGACTACACCAACGCCTATTGCATTTTTTCCTGACTATATTTTCAATTACATGTCAAGAATTACCACACATGCACTAAGACTTTTCAATAATTTTGTCTTGTAATCAATTGGAGAAAACATAATCATTTCCGTACAGTTACCTTCCCTTTTTTTTACCTTTCAATGAAAACAAACATGCTTGCAATGAGCATACAACCATTCCAAACAAAAAATTAAGACCATACATTCATCAAAATTCATGCCTTACCATGTTTTCATTTGCAATTTATATAGGAGCAAAGAGACATTCAAAAAATTAGAATAATGTGCTTTGAAAATATATAACAACTTATGCATTTACATAACACTTTTGTCGTTCACTTATTACACAAAAATGAGTACAGTCTTCTCATATAAAAATGAGAAAACAATATTTCATAAAAAAAGAAAGACGTTTCTAAGTAAAATAAAAGAAAAGTCCAAAAAATACGTATTTACAAAACTATTTTTATGTTTCCTTTTTTTGGTGCTTAAGTACGATCTTTTGTTTCTTCGGGTGCAATTCTTTGTGTGTGTGTGTGTAAGTTTTCTCCTTCAGCTATAATGGATTAGAACACTAGAGGAAACTCAATATATTGACAACTTAAAATTCCAAAAGTTTTAGATTTTTCACTGCTTAGTTCAATGAATTTCGTTTTAAAAGAGTTATCTTTTCATGTAACTTTGGTGCAATATAATGATTTGAACTTAGACAAAAAAAATCCCCTACAGTATTGTCTCACTGACATTTAGCTGCCAACGGAATTGATTTTGTTAAAAACCCTCGTACAGTTTCACTTTTACCGACATCGAGCATTATTTTACTAAAACGGCTGGTAGCTAAGTGTCGATAAAAGTGAGACTGCAGGAGATTTCTGTTTGAATAACGCGATGTCAGTCAAAGTGAAAATGCAGGGGGGTTTCTAATAAAATCAATACTACTGGTAGCTAAGTGTCAGCGAGACGATACAGCGGAGGAATTCTCTGTTAAAAGTTCTTAGGAATTTATCATTTATTCAAAGGCATGCTAAACAACTGTCAGAAAAATAACAAAACATGATGTTTGTTATTTCCAACAAAATCTTATCAATGTCTATTGAAATTTTTGTCTTACTATGTTTTCAAGTATAAAGTCCAGAATTACTACACGTGCGCCGTGACATTTAAGTAATTAGATTTATATTAAATTATCAAAAATGTATTCATCTGCGTATAATTATCTTTTCTGATTACCTTTTAACTAAAAAAATATGCTAAACATGGCCAAACGACCATTTCAAAAATTTAACACATTTTTTTCTTATCTTTTTTGTCAAATCTTTTAGCGTTAGACCATACCAACGTTCATCTAAGTTCTTCCCTTACCATGTTTCCAGTTTTAATTTATAAATGACCAAACATACATTAAAAAGTTAAAAATATATAACCAACTAATGCGCCGGTATTTTTTTTTGTTTACTTACTACACAACAATAAGTAAACAATCTTCTCATATAAAAATGAGTAAACAAGCGTTCAGAGAAATATGAAAGACGCTTTAAAATAAATAATATAAAACATAAAAATGATATATTTACCCAAATATTGTTCCGGCACCATTATTTTTGGATGCATAAGTACGATTCTTTGTTTCCTAGGGTGCAAAGTCTATTTTCTTTTGCTTCTTTTGTGTCTTCACCTTCAGCGTTACATATAATGGATTGGAAGACTAGAGGATACTCGATCGTCAATACATTGAACCGATAAGTAAATTCACTCGCATAGAAGTCTGATCGATGAAAGCCAAAGTCAACAGAAGTCAAGTATGTCTCGCAGTACAAGCCCGCATGGAGGAGCATCACTTCTCATCCTACTTGCACAAAAACCCTAACTTATAGACTTTGTTCGGTAAAATGTATTTTCCCTTTCTGTCGACTCACGATAGTTTAATTTTCTCTTTCTCTTCAGGCTTTAGCACTTTCCTCAAGAGTTTTGACGACAGTTATCCAACTTAATTTGAGAATCCTAACAGGTAATTCCTTCCCACAGTGACTCACCCTTGTACGGATTATTTGAGTCAATTTCCTACAAGTAGCAAACATAATTTAGTGTTCTCAAAGTCACATTCATTAGGACAAACAAGAATAGGTTTTGTACAAAATTGAAAATCTCACGAGTTTACATGGGAATAAATGTAAATATTACTTGAGATTCTTATAATGTATATAAATTCTAACCATCTTCTTCTATTTAGTGTAATATGTTACCTCCAAGTTTGGTGTTAGTACTAGAGAATGCTTAATATTAGTGATCCAACTTTAATATTAGTTCATCACGAGCTTCAAAACAGCAATATGACGGCAATATTGTGTTTTTGACAAAATTAATTTAACTTTCTTTGCGATTTATGAATTTGTTTTCTTTTTTTGGTTTGCTTGAGGTTGTTTCCATTCATGGACGTAGATTTAGTGTCGTCAGGTCGATTTTTAATTTTTATGGTAATACTAAATTCTTTGTAGATTGCGAAAGAAAATTGAACTTAGGTATATTTTATTTTCGCTTTATTATTGGAGGAAGTTTCACTAGGCCACTCAGCTCAGAAGACTAATTAATACATTTTATGTACGTACATACGTAAATTGTGTTTGCTTTTACCATTCAGTTTATTTTCGTTAATGTTTCGTTTTCCCCTATTTCGATCTCTTTATGTTGTCTCTGAATCTCATTTCAGTCAAACCCTATTTTATCATTCTGAATATGCTAAACAAACAAAATAAGTATCAATTATGTATAGTCTTTGAGAATTGTCATATTCAGTTGTTCTTCTGTTGAGAATGTGTATTGTTGATCAAGTATAGACGCTTAGGATGCCAAATAACGACTCCTTAAGGTATTGCTACTACAAACATGATATCTTACTTGAGTAATCTTATAGTAGAAAAACATCAGTTTTTGAAACTTCTTTTTGCCTAGACATTATAGCTTCATTTTACTTACATAAGTTTGACGGAGGAAGCCAAAAGTATGAATTGTTTCTAGCTACAGAGAATTTGTTTGTTTGTAAGCTTTTTCGTTACGCTTACAACTTGTAGCTTAAAATTTGGTTACTAATGTTTTTGCGCATTCTTCTGTTTCTATCTGTAACTTGAGCTTTCTTTGCATTCATTTGTTTCAAAGATTTCTTTAACTACACTTGTGCATAACAGGGTTGTCCTTTCATTGGAGGTCGTCAATGAAGTTCTGGCTCAAAATACAATCAGGGCCGTATCCAGGATTTTGTGTAAGTGCGATTAAATTTTAAAATTTTGACATTTGGTGAATACAAATAAGGTCATTGTTCGATTTCAATAGGGGCTAAACCAAAATTATCTAAAACTTGAAGGTTCAACTTGCAATATCGAAAAAATGAGTGGGCTAGGCCCTACTCTTCTTTACATGTATCCGTCATTGAACACAACAATGAAACGAATAGAGTGCAAGTGCAAAGAAACTGCAATGAATTCGGACGACAAAGTATAAAATTATTTTGAATTTAATTTCCATCAACTACTGCTCTTCATTGCCACGTTTCAAATACTTCTTTTTGTACAACACACACAAGAATTAAAATTTCATTTGTTTGACAACCTACCACAACAATTATTCACAAAACCTCAAGAAATAACACAATGGCCAAGCCTCCTACAGCTCATAGGAGAAAAATATTTAGCATAGTAATTTAAAATGTTTGTTAACTTTAATTCCAACTAAGCTTTGAATGGTGCAGACATCATATGAGACACACGGTGCTGTACATTTTTTTGAATACTCTATAATCTTTCAAGATATATACAAAAATACATAGAGTGTGATGACTGGTAATTTACACTCTTTCAAAAACTTGCGCCATAATGTACAGCATAAATTAACAACACCCTGTTTCCAAGAACTCCCATTCAATTCCCGTCATCTATCAATGTTATTGACATTAGGACATAATTTCGAGCTACGCGAATTTTGAGAATTACATCATACAGCCGGGTTCGAACCCGAGACCTTATGCATGGCTTTCAAATGCTCTACCACTGAGCGAGCACCCATTTAGATTTCGAGCTACGTAATAGCTATAATAAGAATATATCTTATGTTACTTATATCGCTTCCATATTGATACTTAGAGATACTGCTACTAATTTGTAAAATAAACCATCTACAATTTTACATGAACATGATTTTATAGATACAATTTCTACAATTCAGAATTAGCCCAGCTTCTTTGTTCGCGCACATCCACAACCCGCGCCATGGCGCGGGGTTAAGACTAGTTCTACAATAAGATGAATGTTGTAATTTTAACGAACACCCCCAATGGAATAAAATCTAGAACTTACAACATGATTTCTGGGGCAACGGAAATTCCAAACACGGTATTACCAAATTCGTCAATCGCCTACAATGTGAGGCTTTGACTGTAAGGGAAGGTAGCAGGCTTATCACTAACCTACTGTGTTTTTGGAGAGGGACAATCATATTGTTATGCTGGTGGCATAAAAGAAGAGAAAGCCTTCTTGGGAGATCCTAATCATGTAAGAGATTTGATTTGGTAGAAAAGAAGGAATCAAACGAACTAAAAAATTCTAAGACAAGCTTATTCATTTTGATCTTGCCAGACCAAATGAACACAAAAACTAGGAGGAGACCAAAACAACAGCCTCTCAAAACAAGAACTACCACAATTGTTTGCCAACTTGTCAGCAACTCTATTGGCTTCCCTCCAAATTTTGCTCAAAGATGAATTGGTGAGCAATAGCAGTCTTCTAATTTCACGAATTATGCTATAGAAAGGAGAAGAACTTCCACCATTGCTGATGAGGTCCACAGCTAGCTCAGAATCAGATTCTAGAACTGCATTAGAAATCTGCAAACTCTCCATAATTTGTAAACCTTCAAGAATGGCCCACACTTCACCATTCAAAAGTAGAAGAGGTAGTGATGCTTCTGTGACTCCCCCAGAACCAAGTACCTGCAAAATTTCTACAAACACTCCCAATAGCCAGCACTGTGCTACCTTCAGCAAAACCACAGTCTACATTAATTTTCATCTGGTCCCCAATAGGTTTGAGCCAAGTGATCCTAGAAGGCTTCAGAGGAGTCTTACTGGGATCAAGCTTCTGCATATTATGAGCATCCATAGCTCTATTAAAAGTCAGGTTCACAATTAAATTTGGGGGCTTCTCCTTATCACCGTGAGTCCAAACATAATGTTCAAACCAAATATTATAAGTGGTGGAGGCAAAAGAGTACACCACTGCAGCCCATCATTACCACACTCCACAGTACTTTGAAGATTCAAATCAACCCAGTTCTGGAGGGAAGAGGGGAAGAAATTACCACTATGGCCCTGCTATTTAAACTGTAAATTTGTCCATGAACCCACCTACAATCCCTGTTGCATAAAGTGATGATTCTGGGATTTTTCCACAAATAGGACATGTGGCATCAGAAATGATGCCTCTTTTTGCTTTCAGCAGCTGAGTACAAAGTCTACCATGCCTTAATAACCAAAAGAAAGGTTCCACCTTTCCACCCCTCCAAGTTTCCAAACAACAATCCAATTTTTATCAAATTGAGAAGAGGAACGATAAGAATTAATAACATCATAAGCAGTAGCAACTGTGTACTTATAATTAGAAGAAGCAAGCCACACAGATTCATCCTTCTCAGTAGAATCTTCCTTGAAGAACTATCAGTTAGAGAAGGTCTATCAAAACCACAAGCAGAACAGGGGTGAGACTATCCCAATTCAACCCAAATCATGATTCCAGTAATCCCAAACAGTAAGGAGCAACATATCATCATCAATAGGGTTCAAAACCACATCACACAAAGAGAAATTACCCAGCCATTTATCCATCCAAAACATGGTGTTCTTGCCACTAATGACATTTTTACCAACACCAGCATTCACTTCCTTGAAACTCTTAAAAATATGCTTCCACACCCTAGAGTGGTGGGATTTAGGAGGCAAGTTTCTATATCTCAATCTATGCATAGAAGCCCAGATTGCATTGTCATTGTTAAGAACCTTCCAAGCAGCTTTACCAAGCATTGCAAAATTAAATCGCTCAAGGTGTCTTAACCCCACACCACATATGTCTTTAGGGAGAAGGGCCACATCCCAGCTAAGAAGGGAAAGCTTTTCTCTCTCAGAGGTACCTCCCCAAAGAAATCTTTGACAGGCTTGAGAGATTTCTTTCGGAGTCTTCTTAGGTAAAAGAGTAGTTTGCATAGCATATGAAGGACTTGACTGCAACACAGACTTAATAAGGAGAATCCTCACAGCCAAAGACAGTTGTACTGCTCTCATCCCAACAAGTCTTCTTCTCACCTTATCAACAATATACTGAAACTGAGTATAGGAGTACTTAGTATGAATCAGAGGCATACCTAAGTGAGAGCCCATATCATTAGAAAGTTGAGGACCTAGAATCTGGCTAAGAACTCTTGCATGAGAAGCAGTAATGCAAGGATCCACAAACATTGTAGACTTCTCTAAATTTATACTTTACCCAGTATCTTCACAAAAATCCTCTAAAACCCTCTTCATGACTTGAATTTGATTAGTAGTACCTTCACCAAAGAGTATGAGGTCATATGCAAAGAACATATGAGAAATGGCTGGCCCACCTCTACATTACTTGATACATTCCCATTCACCACTCTCAGTAGCCTTCTGAATCTTTTGAGCAAGAAGTTCC
The DNA here is from genome assembly GCA_023055425.1 of Linanthus parryae. Taxonomy (NCBI): domain Eukaryota; kingdom Viridiplantae; phylum Streptophyta; class Magnoliopsida; order Ericales; family Polemoniaceae; genus Linanthus; species Linanthus parryae. The sequence continues at coordinate 4,671,410 of JALGPY010000003.1, forward strand.
ATGGTTAAAAGAAAGAGGTATGGAGAGATAGGATCTCCCATCCTCAGCCCCCTTCCTAGGGAAAACTCCTCTAATTGAGCTACATTCCACAACACTCTGAAATGAGTGGTTTGAACAGAATCCATAAATAAGGAAGTTCAATTTTCAGGAAAATTGAGCTGAGAAAGAATCACTTCCAGCACACTTCACTTGACTCTGTCATAGGCCTTATCTAGGTCTATTTTAATAGCAAAACCACCTTTCCTACCCTCCATGGTATTCATAACATGGAACAATTCTTGAGCAAGAATGATGTTATGCCCAGCCATCCTCCCAGGCAGAAAACTAATTTGGTTGGGGTGAATAATCCTCTGAAGAACAGGCTTTAACCTATGAGTAAGAAGTTTGGTAATGATCTTGAGAGAGACATTACACAAACTTATAGGTCTTAATACACTAAAAGTAGAGGGGTTGTCTACTTTAGGAATTAAAACAAGCAGAGTACTATTGATATTGGAGGGAAGCTTACCCTGGATGATTGCATTCTGAAACATTTTGACCACAGTAGGACCCACAACATCCCAATTAGCTTGATAGAAGATAGGTGGCACCCCATATGGCCCTGGACTTTTGAAGCTACCCATTGCCTTCACAACAATAAACACTTCTGTTGTTGTCACATCCAAAAGAAGATGGCCCCCCTCCTCAGAAGTTAACACCCATCCACTCCAAGTACCATGACCCTCCAAGGCTTAGGATCAGTATAAATGTCCTAAAAGTGAGAGGTAACAGTCCTCTCCAGCTCAATGGGATCAGAGCACCAAGAGCCATTAAGAAGCTTCATCATAGTAAACTTTCCCCGTCTTCTTTTAATTACAGTAGTGAGATGAAAGAAATTATTATTTCCGTCACCCAGTAATTGCTTCTGAACTTTAGCTTTTTGAAACCAGAAAGCCTCTTCTTGAATAAGCACATCATTGTACTAATCTTGGAGTTCCACCTCAAGTTGTTCCAAGAAAGAGACATGCTTAGGAGCTAAGCTTCTCTGAATACCCATCAATATAGCTAAAAGAATCCTCTTTCTCTTGAATATGTTTCCAAACACCTCCCTGTTCCAGATTTGAACAGAATGTGAAATGAGAGAAACGCCTGATCAATAGCCACATCCCCATTCCATTGAGCTTTGATCAGCTCATAGAACCTGACATCCCTGAACCAGAAAAGTTCCATTATGAAGGGTCTAGCTTCAAGAGGAGGCACTGGAAGACCATGGGTGTCTATGAGCAGAGGATGATGATCAGAACAAACTCTAACCAAATGAAAAACCATAGTTTCAGGGCAGAGAAGTCTCCAACTGGGGTTACAAAGAGCTTTATCAATTCTTTGCATAATCAAACCCCTACATTCTCGTGAGTTAGACCAGGTAAATGCAGGACCTTGAAATCCCATATCATGCAACTGCACTTATTAAAACATTGAAGGAGCTTGTCACAGCTCCTAGAATTAACAGGCCTCCCTCCCCTCTGATCAATTGCAGAGGTAACTTGATTAAAATCCCCAGGCAAGTTATGGGAGCTAGGAATGCCTTCTAAATAATCCCAAAGTTTCTACCTAGAAGGAGGAGAAGGGCTAGCATAGATTGCAGTAAAAAGCCAATTCACATTGTTCTTCCACTTGATCATACAAGAAACAAAATGACTAGTAGTGTGTAACATCAAAATCTACTAGATTACTATTCCAAAAGAGCAAAATACCCCCAGCAAATCACTGAACCTCAACCAATTCCATTTGATAAAAAATAGACCTACCACAAATGATAGCAGCATGCTTACCTTCCACTCTAGGTTCCACCAGAACAAGAACCTCGGGTCTATGGGTTCTACACGTCTCCAGAATGACACAGGTCGTTTCTGGATTACCTGCTCCCCTGCAATTCCATGAAATAATCTTCATTGGACTATTATTGAGGGATGAGACTTGAAAAAGTCCCAGTGAATCCACCGGCTGCAAAGGCGCCCTGGAGATCTCCACTGTTCGAAGAAGCATCCTTGTTCGGAGGGGAAGGAAAAGCCTCAGCTCGATTTCCCAAACCGGTTCGATGTGGGGGTTGAAGGATCACTGTAGGCCAAACTCCACCTTGTCTATCCATGGATGAACCATTGTTAGATTTCGGTCGTGCCAGCCCTCTCCCACTTGGAGTTCCACCGCCACTATTGTTAGCTCTGAAACCCTAATCGTTGATGCCATCACTTCCCTTGGCCGGAGAGGATGTCGACGAAGAAAAACCTCAAAACTGATTGAAATCTAGGAATCCTAAAGGAGGACGCAGATTAGGGTTCATCTAGTTAGAAGACTTGACTTTCGCTTTCTGCCCCTTGCTAGTTGGCTTTTTTTCATCTGAGCCCAAAGCATATTTGGGCTTACCCAGGTCGCGGTTTAACACAAATAGACACTTTCACCCCAATCTGAACTGGGAAATGACACTTTGATCCATTTAGTATGACAAATTTCATGACACTTCCACCCCCTATTATGTCATTCCATACATTAAGAGGAAAAATCTGTACCAGGATCCTGTCTTCCAAACTTACAGCATAACAATTAAGGAGTGTAATTGTCCAGAAATTTGGCAAATCTTAAGGGATGAAAATATATTTTCCCAAACCAGAAGGGGTGAAAGTGTCTTTTTGTCAAACATACGAGGGTGAAAGTGTCTTTTAATTACCCTCTTATACCACCTCCATAAGATTTTAGGCAAAACATGGGGAGTGTACTCAATAATTTTGTTTTTTTTTCAAGTAAATTTTGTTAATTTATCAAGACTGAGGGTAAATTTTCTATTTACAGCAAACTACAAGGCAATAGTATGTAACATCCTGTACGTATGTTCTAAGAAAATTGACCGCCCCAAAGAATTGTTACTTATACTGTAAGGAAAAAAAAAAAAAAACATACTCTTGCCGACTTGGATGGTGTTGGTGATGAGAGGATTTGGAATTGTTTCCAAAACCTTTATGGAATATATTTTTTTTCCTGATCCCCACGTAGTTACTCGGTCTATATAAACTCTGCACTGTTTACTACACAAACAATTACCACCACACTCAGTCCGGTCTCTCCAATTTTTCTCTTTTCAAGCTCTAGATTGTAAAGCCTGAGGATGAACAATAATCAGGTCACCGCCGCGAAGTTGCTGGTGTCTTTCACCAACGCCGAGGCCTCGAAGCACTACTTTTGCGCGTCAAGCCTCGGTGGAGGAGAGGTCGCCCATCTTTGCACCCTTCCCGGTTGTGACAACGGAGGCAGCAAAACCAACCCTTGCACGTGTTATGTGTCTGGCGTTGTCAACGGCGTTCTCTGTTTCAGCAATGGGAAGGACGTTTACGTACTCAATCTGGCCACCAGCGACATCCTGACTCTGCCAAGGAGCGACGGGTATGAGAAACTTCGCCTCTCTAATGTAAACTTGTCATATTCTGCTTATGCTTTTGGGTTCGACGCCTCGAAGCAAGAGTACAAGGTGTTGCATGTTTTTGGTGTTCCTCAATGTCCTGGCTCTGCCCTGTTGCACAATCAGCAGTGTGAGATCTTTACCATAAGAATCAAGAAACCTGACAGTGAAAAACCAAAAGAGGTCAAAGAAGAGAAGCCTAAGATAGTGAAAAAGGAGGTAAAAAAAGAAGGAAGAAAACACAAGGGAGATAAAAAAGATGAGGAAGAGGAGGAGGAAGAAGAAGACGAAGGCGATGTGTGGAGGAAGGCTGCAAGTTTACCTCCTTGCCCCTACATGTTCCGGGGCCAGGGCGTTTTCGTCAACGGATCGATTTACTGGTTGGGTGTTTCTTCGCCCGGCGAGGATGCAATTGTCTGCTTCGATGTTGAATCTGAGATGTTCCGCTCTATTCCCATTCCTTTTACCCTTCCTTACCGGTCGATCTTATCTCATGTAAGGGGCCGTTTGGCGATCCAAGGTATTGAAAAAACGACAGGGTCTAGTCCTACCTTAGGGGTTTGGATTCTAGAAGACATGAAGGAATATTCAAAGTGGAATAAAAACACAGCCGAGATAGTCGATCCGAAGGAACAAAAGGGGGTTAAATTCCATGTACTCGTCGGAGATAATTCCACTGGGGACATGGTGGTAATGAGGAGTATCCTGCCGGAAAGATACGAAGTTGTTTGCCTATCGGGGAACAAGAACACTGCGGCGGAGAGGACAATAAGTATGGGAGGATTGCCTTCATGGATTGATTTGCAGAGAGGGAATAACCTTAATAATTTCAGAATAGACAATTATGTGGAATCTAGAGTTGATCTAGATCCAATTGTCATTAAGGTTAAGAAGGAGAAGAAACCCTCCAAGGAAGATGGTCCTCAAACTCAGAATCCTCCTCGTGCTGTAGCGAGTCAACCTACCAAGAAGACATATTATCAAGGCCGTGGTCAGCGTCAGACTCAACAATTTTCACGGGGGAGTCAATATGTCCAAAACGGTTATGGTCAGGCTCGTCGTGCTCAGAGTCAACAATTTTCACGGGCGACTCAATCTGTCCAAAGGAAATATGATGGCCGTGCCCAGCCTCATGGTCAGACTCGTGGCGCTCAGGCTGGTCAGACTCCACAACGTCCACAAGTGAGTCAATCCATCCCAAAGGATAGTCCTAAGACGACTAGTGGTGCTCAGGCTGCTCAGCAACCGCCTCTACAAGCAAGTCAACCTACACAGAAGACCCATAATGGCAGTGCCCAGCCTTCCCCTACTCCTCCTCCGCCAGCAACAGCAAGGACCATCCGTTATGGCCGTGCTCAACCGCCTCCTATGAACCACGGTGCTCGTCCGACTTACATCAGGATTGGTGAATTCGATGTACAAGTTTCTTAGAGTTGCAGGTCCTTCACTTGTGATTTTGTTAAAGGTTACCTAGTATTATATTTCTTTTCATTGTGATGAATTAATGTTCTACTCTGTTGTTGGGATCCAATCTTGCCTCTCCAAAATCCTTTTTCTAGTTCAATAAACAACACAAGCTGAAAATTCAAAATTCATTTGTTCGAAGAAACAATTAGCAGACTATTTATTTCCCCAGTGTTTGAAAACATGACAAGGAACTTGGAAGGAACAGATACTAATGCACTGCGCTTTGTTTTCAATCACTTCAAGACTTGAATACGACAATGTTCCTCTAATCTGGAACATAGCAAGCTTTAAAAGATAACTAATCGGTAATTCAATAACCATCACTTTACTACAGTACTCATCAGGTAAAGCAACCACTTTTTTTCTTTTTCTTTTTTGAAACAAGATACAGAAACTAAGCTGTGATGATGCATGATTGTCCATACGTGAAAGCATCTGAAGTATAAAGAGGAAGGGATATAAATTTGAATAGTTCTTCGAGTTCCATTGCCAAAAGAAGTTTCATAACTTGCAAATTAAACTGAGCGACATGATAACTACTAAGAACAAAATGCCTACCAATTTGAGGAAGATGATATCGGAACCATTCAGCAATGGACTCAATTCACCAACACCGGCCGCAGCCCTTTGAGAAAACCAACCAATGACCAAGACTTTAATGTTCATATATTTCCTTGCAATCCTTACAGCTTTAACTTGAAGCCCTAGAACAGAACATCTACCATCTCTAAGAAATACAAAAACAGTACCAGGTCAGTGATCCTTAAATGGGCATGCACTTGTAGAGTAGGGAGTATGAACCAGTGTTACCACAATTCACTCGTGTGAGTTGCCAATGGGTTCACGCATTTCAAAACATGGAACATGTTACCCACCTGGGTAACGATCGGGCACACACACACAAATACGATAAATAAACGAAATAAGGGAAAAGACTGATTTAATTCTTGATTGATTGAATGAATAAGTTCGGGGATTACACTTAAATAGATAAAATACTGACCTACCCTAAACCCTAAACCTAACGGGCCAAGCCCGGATTATTGATTAACCTAACAAAGTAACATTATTAAATATTAATAATTGAATAACTAATAAATAACTGAATAATATTGATACGAGTACCGTATCAACTCCCCTACGCTTGAAAATCGCCTTGCCCTCAAGGCGGACGTTGAAAAATTGCTTCTATTCTTACCCGGATCGAATTGACGTCGAACAGTCTTCAAAACGCCACCTTGTAGTCTCAATTTGCCATTAATCTTGCCCGGATCAAATTGACGTCGAATAGTCTTAAAAATTGTGGGTTGTAGTCCAACATCAGCAACAAGCTCACATATATTATGCCCAAAAGAAGAATTAGGCCTAAATAACTCTTTGGACCAATTTGCAATAATAAACCCAATATCATAACCCTTATTGGGCCAAACAAAGAAATGAGCCCAACTGTTGAGAATCAGCTCACGGGTTGTTGCCCTAAGCAGCAGCGTCTGAGAAGGAAAACCCGTACGGGTTGGAGGCGGCGGAGGTGGTAAGACGAACGGCGGCGGTTCCGCTGGTGGTGGGTCTGGCGTTGGTTGGCGCAGAGCCTGGATGTCAGCTGAGACGGAGTTCGGGAGGTTGCACCGCCGGATAGTGGTGGTAAAAGCTCGTGATGGCGGCGGATCTGGTAGTGGTTTCGCCGTCGATGGAAGGAGTTGGAAGTCGTGGGTAATTGGATTGGGGTCGTTGGGAGGTTGGGTTTGGTCGGCGAAGGAAAGGGGGATGGTGATGGGTTCGTCGGACTTTAGAGAAGAAGGCGGTGGAGGCGGGGGATCTGCTTGGTTGTTTGACGGATTGGCGACAACAATGGCAGTTGTGGTTGCGAAGGAGGCTTGGACGGCGGCGATGTGTGGTTGGGTTTGCGATGCGATCACATCTGCTATGTGTTGGGTTTTGAAGTAGGTAACGCAGCGGAATAACAAAAATTTAATTCTACTTCAATGCCCACCACGGATCCTCAGGAAGAGACATCATAACATGATAAGAGACATAGTATTGTGTACCTTTGAATTTGTGAGATCACACGAAGAATGATGTCCTCGTCTCTACGGTTGATCCACGTCTAGAGGTGAGATCTAGATTCTTCCTTCAAACAAGTGCTAGCTTGAACCCGGAGGAAGAGGGAAGAAGATCAAAGCAACAAAGGCACAAAGGCCCAAGAGGGGATCGGCCCCTCTTCTTGGCGCCGACGGGAAGGGCGGACGGGGCTAGGGTTTCGGCCCTAGCTCTTGTCTTGCTCTCTCTCTTGTTCTCTCCCACTCTCTTTGTTATGTCTAAAAACAATTAACATCAAGTGGGAAGGAAGCTAGAGCCTCCTTTATATACTCCAACAACTCCTTGTTGTTTCCATAAAGGAGTTTCCTAATTCTACATGAACTAGAATTATTCCCTTCCTTGCAAATTAGTCCTACTAAGTTTGCAAGGTGTTGCACAATGATCCTTCTATTAATTAATCAATATTAATTAATCCCAAATCTAGCTCTACTCTATTTGACGTGTGACCCCATAGGTTTCTACTTAGTTGGTAGTAACTCTTACTAACATGGAGCGGTGTCTAGCAACACATCCATGCCACCCAACTAATAGAAATAGTCAGTGATCCCGACAAACCTCTTGTGCCCAATATCTTATATTGCACTTATCCCTTTGTCTCCATATCCGGATTGGACACGAGACATAAATAGTCACACTCGTATATCCATCCATAGTTCCTCGATCCTGGGAATATGCTTATGCAAGCAGATAACATCAATATCTCCATATTGATTTATCTGAGTCTGGCCAGACATTCAATAAGCCTCATCCCTCGAGTGGCCGTGAATATTTACCCCCATTATGTGGGAGGGACAAATCATATCTACATCACTACGATCTCTAAGCTTGCTTCCTATCATGCCGGATAGCTATCTTTATGATTACCCAGTTACAGTGTGACGTTTGATAACATCAAAGCACAATATTCCACAACTAGAGTATCTAGTGACTTCAAGTCTAAGGATTGCAATATTATTAGCACTACGAGAAGAGATTGTGACTTCAACATAATCTAATGTATCCTTCTCGTCGTGGGTCATCCAGTATGCCATCACTCCTAATGCATACCCATGTGTTGGATCGTGATATCTCCATATCAATCCAGCCCCATACTAGTCTATAGATGATTGTCCATTAATCATTATAATTGACTAGGGATATTTAAGAATATAACACCTATATTCTAAGGACTTCATTCATGTTAGCATATCTCCATATCGATAACATAATGAATCGTAAATCCATATATTTGTCACAAGTAATTGATTGCCTCTAGGGCACAATTCCAACAGTCTCCCACTTGCACTAGAGTCAATCTCCTGCATCATATGCCTATTGATCTAGCGAAGCCCTCCACGCTTACACTGCGTAGGGGCGAGACTCATGCTGGCACCTTGCAAATATTCACATCTCCTCCATCAACAATTTGATTGAGATTGAATATTCTGAATAAATGCATCTTATGCATTAATTTACTCAGTCCTCTATGTTAGAATCAGTGACTGAATCTTGCCTGGAACCTTTCCAGCTCACAGTCGCTCCCACTAAGGCAAAACTCAAAAACTTGACTTATAATCTGAAATCTTATTTGTCAGATTTGAAGTTCGCATCACTGTAACCCCTTACAGCAAACTCTTCATATTATCTATTTATCAATAATTCATCCTTAGTGCTTCTCAAGTACTAAAGGATAATCTTGATATTTTATCCAGTGACTCTCACTTGGATATGACTAGTATCTTTGTGTCATGCTTTATGACACGTCTGGCCTAGTACATCTCATGGCGTATCTCGTGAATCTTATTCATACGGTCCATTCCCAATCTAATTGGTAAGACAATTAGCCTTCCAAAGGCTAATTCCATGTGACATGGGTAAGAATCAATATTCTTTTCACGTTGAACCATTTCAACACCTTCGTCAATTTGTGTACTATGACCTAAGCTATACAACCATCTTGATCTAGCTCAATAGATTTTCACAAGTTGTTTCGCTTAAGTCTACCATTAGAAAGTCAACTCCCTAGTCAATCTACGTAAGACTGCCAAGTAGGGGCAACATTCTCAATGATTAAGTATGTCTCCAGATACAAGACCAGAAAAATAACTGTGCTCCCACTAACCTTCTTGTAGACACAAGTATCATCTTCAATTTTGATGGAACCAAACTCCTTGATTGTATCATTAATTTGAAGAGTCCAACTCCTAGAAGCTTGATTCAATCTATAAACAGATTGCTACAAGCAGGATACGAATGGATTTAAGCATCACAACTGGGAAAGATTTCTTCATAGTCTATAATATGAACTCACATGAAATCCTTACCCAACCAATTGTCCCTTAAAGGTAATCATATTACCGTCCATGTTGGTTTCCTCATAACCCACTTGCACCTTTCAGTTGGTTCCACCAAAGTTCATACTTTGTTGGTATACATGGATTCCATTTTGTATCCCATGGCTTCTAGCCATTTCTGAGAGTATGGACCACATGTGGCCATCTCATAGGTTGTAGGCTCATCTTGATGAGTAATATATCAGGGGTTATGAGAAATCCTTATTTGTCTAGTCCCTTGACATATCCTACCTGTCCTACGAGGTTCTTGTGTTATCTGAGTAGGTTGCTCCACAACACCTTGTGATCCTGCTCATGTTCCATCAAACGGATCAATGTTCTATTGTGGTTCTTGAAATTTTCAAGTTCTACTGTCCTCCCACTGTTTCTTTTAGAGACAATCTCTACCTGGAAACATTGTGGTTCGAGAAACAAACAGTTTGTTCTCGATTAGGTTGTAGAAATTATATCCTTTTCAGGATATCCCACAAAACATTTATCCGACTTGGGTCCAATTTTATTTGTAAACTCTTTTACATAAATTTCATAACCCCAAATATTTATGAATGACATACTAGGACACTTCCTAGTCCATATCTCATATGGTGTTTTTCATAATTCGTTTTTGATGGAATAAGGTTAAGGGCGAAATTTGCTGTAATTAGAACATAGCCCCAAAAAGTAAACTGGAAGTTCTGTTTGACTCATCATGGTCCGAACCGTGTCCTACAAGGTTCGAACTCTCCTTTTAGACACGCCAAACTCTTGGCTCAAGTATTTTCTTCTATGATCCAATCGTAGAGTCTAAATACTTTTGCCAAGTTGGTTCTCTACTTCATTCCTGAATAACTTGAACAATTCAAAGGATTCTGATTTGTTTCTTCATAAGATACACAAATCCATATTTCTCTGATCCTATCAGTAAATATGATGAAGTACTAAAACCATCTTTAGTATTTGTGCTTAGAGGCCTTCATACATCAATATGTATGATTCCCAAAAGATCATATCTTTGCCTAATAAGTCTTACATGTCTCATATGATTCAATAATCAAATGAGTCCCAGAAATCCATCCTAATGGAGTTCTAGATATGTATCTCTTATTTATGGGGCCTAAACGATAATGCTAAAGATAAGTGAAGTTCATATCATTATATGCACACCTCTAGGTATTAATGTTATAGATGAAATTATCATGATCATGGATATAGAATCCACTTAGACAAAATTGCATTACAATAATGCATATCATAATAAATGGAACAACATTTTGTCCTTTTATTATGATAAGGAGCTTTCTTGTCCAAACAAGAAACTATGATAATGGTCCTACTCATAGCAGTGACATTATCCCTTTTGTCTAATTCATGAAGAATTTCTGAAAGGTAGAAATAATTCCCTACGGCTTTTTCAGCAACCCTTTGCTTCATAGCCCCACGTGTAGGATTATTTCTTCCTTATCCAATTGTCTTCGTCTCTTGAGATCCTCCACATTTCTATAAATGTGAGATCCTCATCTAGTATCATATACTCTTGATGATGAGATAGACACATTGAATTTTATAATAAAATACCCAAGTCGGAATTCTTAATTCCTTTATTATTTACTTCCATGTACTTTGGGTAGTCTCTCTTCCTCTACACCACCTATGGGACTTCGAGGCAACTTGGTTTTAGCAACAGGCTTGCTTTATACTCATGGGTTCGGCGCAAACCATTTGCCCTTACCCATGCTGTTAACTATTAACAGTTTTTGCCCATGCCCAATATGAGTGTTTTGTTTAGTGATTTTTCAATCATATTGAGTAAATCAACTTCAAAACAAAACTGTAATTGCATCCAATGCAATTCTTGGTCCACTTGGGTGAATAACCGTTTATTCTCTATCTATCTCATAGATAATGCCCATTCACTAATATTTCTATCATATTGAATTAGCTTATTTGCACCAGGCAAAGTGGAGCAACACTTCAAACCTTCATGTCTAGCTCGCTCTTTTGAAAAGAGCTTATTTCAATGTATGATCATATCATACTTCTCCATGTTTTTCTTCTTGCTTCTAAAGCTCAGAGTCCATGGGAGCTTGATATGAGACAAGTTACATCCAAAGAACCATTCTTTGATGTTCCTTCCATAAGGCTTTAGTGTGTTTTGGTAGTTGGTGGGAAGAGAAATTTATGCTCTACAATGTACAACATATTTCCTTTATTTGAGAACAATTCTCAATTTTATACCAATCTAGAAAAAAGATTCCAGACATCTTGTCCATCTCATGGACATAAAGTCGCGTTTGTTTGTTTAATGCGATGGGTATTCAACACTTATAGGATTATGCAAAGCATTGTGACGTATAACTATATTCAACAAGGATTTAAATTATTAAATATAGCTCCCACTATTTTCTCGGATTAATAGCCCTCACCATTAATGCGGAAAATATTTTATATATTTCCTAGTGGGTCCAAGATCCCTTTTTCACTTCTTCTTGAGCTTGCTTTGGCAAGTCACCCAAGAATTGGTTATTTAGGTAGGAACCATTCCAATTGCATCACATGCAACTCTTGGTCCAATTAGGTGAATAACTCTCTATTCTTTATCCTTTAGATAACACCTAATTGTCATGCCTCTAAGCTCATCAATCCAATTGACTCTTGCCTAGTTGCGTCCAACCTCTTGTTTTCAACATACACGCATTACTAGCTTGCGTCGTCCGCAACACACCATGGAAAATTAAAATCGCCTTGCTTTGGCAAGCCCGAATTTTAATAGGCCATGATCATGAAGGGTGTTTTTGGCAAGAGAAGGCAAAACGCAATATTTATTTGAGGGATTTCTTTTAAGTTGTTTGGTTGATCTTATCAACATGGTCTACTTATTTGGATTGGGCCATCCATAATAAAAGACCAACCTTGTTTTTTATTATCTTGTTAACGTTTTGCTAGTATCGCCATACACACAAAAATAAATAACAAGACATAAATAATAAACATCCACAAAAGAAAATAACGTGGCATGGATATGGCCCCTAGACTAAGATATTACCAAGCCAATGATAATATCTATATGCCCTAAAGTGACAAGCTCATCTCCATGTGCTCCACCATAGCTGCGCGCCTAGGGATGTCTTTTGGCTCCTTTGGTTCTCCGGTCTTCTTCTCCATGTTCTTGGCTATCAACTAAATATTTCTAATTCTAGCCTAACATCTAGAATAAATAAATAACAAAAAGCCTCACATGTCGAGGAGAAAAGAGACGACTCGCAGGCCGTAAAACCTAATTAATTATTACATTAATTTGATCAGCTCGCAGGCCGTAAACCAAACCACAAAGCAATAAACATCCACAATCCTAGGCCATATCCATCCACCATGCAACAAAGCACATAATACAGTTAAAACCAATTTTTAACGTGCTTGTTCAATTTTAGTTGTTTTGGACATACTAGGGTTAAAACGGTCCAAGATATTTACCAAGAGAATGGCCAAAATCAACCAAGGAACCGCCACACTTGGCCCGGGCCGGCCGGCCCCTAGCCCACACGGCTAGGCCGTGTGCTAGGGTGTGCCGGCCCCCTTTTGTGCCGTGTGTTACTTGGGCGGCAAGGAGAGAGAGGGGCGGTCCCTACATGGGCCACACCTCCTCATGGAATTGTTTCCATAAACAATTCATGGAATTATTTCCATAAACAATATATGGAATTATTTCCATAAACAATTCCTTCCTTGTTGGGTTGTTTCCAAAACACCCTTATGGTATTGTTCCCAAAATAATTCTTTCCTTGGTTCCCAAGTTTAGTTGTTTCCATAAACAACTTCTTACTTGTTGCCCAAGTTTAGTTGTTTCCAAAACAACTTCTTCCTTGTTGCCCAAGTTTAATTATTTCCATACTTGGAAAACCCCTTTTCCAAGCATGTGCCCAAACCCTAGATCTAGATCCAAAATCCACACATCTCATGTGATCAAACTCTCTAATTTACACATTCAATGCTAAATTAGATATTGTTTATTGCATCTACTATGCCAATTATTTTCAGTTTTCGCGTGATAGCAATAGTACGGTGTATAAACTGAAATCGTAACACATAAAATCATGTTATGCTCTACGACCTGTGGCTCTGATACCACTGTTGGGTTTTGAAGTAGGTAACGCAGCGGAATAACAAAAATTTAATTCTACTTCAATGCCCACCACGGATCGTCAGGAAGAGACATCATAACATGATAAGAGACATAGTATTGTGTACCTTTGAATTTGTGAGATCACACGAAGAATGATGTCCTCGTCTCTACGGTTGATCCACGTCTAGAGGTGAGATCTAGATTCTTCCTTCAAACAAGTGCTAGCTTGAACCCGGAGGAAGAGGGAAGAAGATCAAAGCAATTAAGGCACAAAGGCCCAAGAGGGGATCGGCCCCTCTTCTTGGCGCCGACGGGAAGGGCGGACGGGGCTAGGGTTTCGGCCCTAGCTCTTGTCTTGCTCTCTCTCTTGTTCTCTCCCACTCTCTTTGTTATGTCTAATAACAATTAACATCAAGTCGGAAGGAAGCTAGAGCCTCCTTTATATACTCCAACAACTCCTTGTTGTTTCCATAAAGGAGTTTCCTAATTCTACATGAACTAGAATTATTCCCTTCCTTGCAAATTAGTCCTACTAAGTTTGCAAGGTGTTGCACAATGATCCTTCTATTAATTAATCAATATTAATTAATCCCAAATCTAGCTCTACTCTATTTGACGTGTGACCCCATAGGTTTCTACTTACACTACAAGAAACAAAGGATACAGCAGCGGTTTAAACCGCTGGTCTTTACCAGCGGTTTGCCAAACCGCCGGCAACTAACACAAAACCGTTGGCATATCCCCGCTGGTAAAGGTATATGCCCGTGGTTTGAGGAACCGCTGTAGCAGACGTTAAACACCAGCGGTTTCAAGAACCGCTGGCTTGTTTTCATGAACTGCTGCCGAAGGACCATTTTGCAGCGGTTGTCACATGCTAGAGCTAGCTAAAACCTGCTTCTACCAGCATTTGCTCCAGAAAAATTCAATCCAATCCTGCCTATCGAGAGGCTTATTTGGAGGCTTTTAGTACCATTAAGAGAACAAAAATGAAAGAATGATGAACAAAATATAACTCGGCTTTATTTTATAAATGTATTTAAATCCAAACAAGAACCAAATAAAAGTTTGTATTCACAACAAATATAACCCCAACTGATAACAGAATTACAACAATTGCTAAACATTAGCCAATTACTATCACTATCACTATCAGAATTAGTACACCAACATCACCATCAACATTAGAACGTCACATACAGAGATATAATTCATCAAAAATCAAAAAAATCATCCAACACCACCATCGCAGATCTGCCCAGTCTTCCCAATAATTGTTTTTCCCCCAATAATTCAGACAGCACCACCAGCATCACCACATATGGAAAAAAAAAGTGAGAACAGAAAAAACTATCATCATCATCAGAATAAAGAAGAAAACGAAGAAGAGTAGCAGCTATGCGACAGGGGGAGAGGGAGAGACATAGAAATAGAGATAGAGAGAGACCTCGTGGGCTTCCCCGTTCGGAACCGCCATCGAACCGCCGGTCACCACCGCCGCCGGACCTCTTTGGCTTCTCCTGAAAGAAGACCAAATCTGAGATAAGAGAGAGAGAGAGACCGAAACCGTCATCCTTGCAGATTGAAGCCGGATTCTTCGCCACACCATTCAACGCCCATCGCCGCCCTTGGTACGTCTCTTCTCTGGCACCCGAACAGTAAAACGACGACGAGAGAGAGAGAGGATCATGCTGTTGCGATCTAGTACCAAAGACGTGTGGCGGCGGAGCGGAGGCCGTGAACCCTAATCCGGGCAGTGAGCAGAAAGCATAGAGAGTGGTAGAGAAAGAGATAAGAAATGAAAGGTCGTGGCTGCGTGGGTGTGAAAAATGGAGGATAGTATGTGGGTTTGGGGTTAAATAGTAGTAGCAGGTAATGGATTAGGTTAGTGTTAATGTGGCCCAATAACATGTGGCCCAAATCTGTTACTAAATTATGTTAACAAAAAAAAGTTGGGTTTTTTTTAGCTTAATTTTATCATTTCAAATATTTAAGGTTACTAAATAAAGATATGGGAGGAAGAGATAGGACGTACCAAAAAGGAAATTGGGGATGAAGAAATGGGACGGAGTGGTAAATGGTACCAAAAAAGCTCGATCGTCCTCAGGTGACATAAACACTTTTTAAGAGACATACGAGCTCCTCAAATATGCCAATCGTAAAATGGGAGTTTAAGATTTTGTTGTACCGGTTGAAGCAACCAAATAAGCTCTAGGTACATGGACATGCTAACTGGCTTGCAGCTTCTGTTGATGAGAGAAATAAACTTTTAAGAACACGATATCAAGGTGATCAACGATGAACTTTGATTAATAAAAACAAAGCAAAATGATAATCAATCGAATTTGAGAGTCACAATTGATTGTCTAATAGGATCAAGAAGTCCGATTGAGTTCAATAGTAGAGAGCGATAGTTCACTTGAGCAGTAGATCAAAGCTGATAGTCTAACTTAGTTAATTAGCAGTACAATTGCATTCGATTCAATGGTCCAGTTAGATGTAGTAGTAGTTCGATTGTGTTTATTAGTAGAGATCGATAATCCATTTGAGCGGTGAGTAACGATTGAGAGTCCAGTTTGGTCAATTATAAGTTCAGATAGATAGTCCATTTCAGCAACGAGGCACAATTGATAGTCAAATATCATCAATTAGAAATTTAATCGCGTTAATAGCATATATCGGTAGTCTATTGAGTTGCGAGTCACAATTTGTAGTCCAATTTAGCCAATTAGAAGTTTGATTGAGTTCATTAGTATGGTTCAATAATCATTCGAGCCAAGTCACATTTTATAGAGGGACAAGTGTTTATATTTTAGTAAATGATTATTATTGTGAGAGTACATAATTCAAAGGATCAAACATAAAAGTTAATAACATTGAATAACAACTAATTATTAATTATTAAGTGTTAAAAATAAATTTTAATACTTAATTTTAATTCTTTGTCCATATTGCAAACTCACCAAAATTATAACTATACATTCCTCATAAAGATAGACAGGGAAATAAGAATAATAAAATGTGATTGATTTTAGGTGGGGTGACTGGATAAGTACTTACATAGTCTCATCAAGTACCAATATAGAAGTTGGTTCAGTGGTAAGTATGGATTCATTGTATGTTAAGGTTTTGGTTTCGAACCATTGCTACTTAGTTTTTCACCGAAAAACCGCTGCTAACCAGTAACCGCTGGTAAAGATGGTGTTCTACCAGCACTTCAACAAACCGCTGGCAGATAACAAATTTACCAGCGGTTTTATAAGAACCGCCGGCACAGACAGCAACCTTTGCCTGCGGTTGTCTAATTTACCATCGGTTTCTGTAAACCGCCGGCATAGGGCTCATTTACCAGCGGTTTTTGGAAACCGCTGCTAGGGAAACCGCTGGCTAATCCAGCATTTCCTGTAGTGTTAGTTGGTAGTAACTCTTACTAACATGGAGCGGTGTCTAGCAACACATCCATGCCACCCAACTAATAGAAATAGTCAGTGATCCTGACAAACCTCTTGTGCCCAATATCTTATATTGCACTTATCCCTTTGTCTCCATATCCGGATTGGACACGAGACATAAATAGTCACACTCGTATATCCAATCCATAGTTCCTCGATCCTGGGAATATGCTTATGCAAGCAGATAACATCAATATCTCCATATTGATTTATCTGAGTCTGGCCAGACATTCAATAAGCCTCATCCCTCGAGTGGCCGTGAATATTTACCCCCATTATGTGGGAGGGACAAATCCTATCTACATCACTACGATCTCTAAGCTTGCTTCCTATCATGCCCGATAGCTATCTTTATGATTACCCAGTTACGGTGTAACGTTTGATAACATCAAAGCACAATATTCCACAACTAGAGTATCTAGTGACTTCAAGTCTAAGGATTGCAATATTATTAGCACTACGAGAAGAGATTGTGACTTCAACATAATCTAATGTATCCTTCTCGTCGTGGGTCATCCAGTATGCCATTACTCCTAATGCATACCCATGTGTTGGATCGTGATATCTCCATATCAATCCAACCCCATACTAGTCTATAGATGATTGTCCATTAATCATTATAATTGACTAGGGATGTTTAAGAATATAACACCTTATATTCTAAGGACTTCATTCATGTTAGCATATCTCCATATCGATAACATAATGAATCGTAAATCCATATATTTGTCACAAGTAATTGATTGCCTCTAGGGCACAATTCCAACAGTCTCCCACTTGCACTAGAGTCAATCTCCTGCATCATATGCCTATTGATCTAGCGAAGCCCTACACGCTTACACTGCGTAGGGGCGAGACTCATGCTGGCACCTTGCAAATATTCACATCTCCTCCATCAACAATTTGATTGAGATTGAATATTCTGAATAAATGCATCTTATGCATTAATTCACTCAGTCCTCTATGTTAGAATCAGTGACTGAATCTTGCCTGGAACCTTTCCAGCTCACAGTCGCTCCCACTAAGGCAAAACTCAAAAACTTGACTTATAATCTGAAATCTTCTTTGTCAAATTTGAAGTTCGCATCACTGTAACCCCTTACAGCAAACTCTTCATATTATCTATTTATCAATAATTCATCCTTAGTGCTTCTCAAGTACTAAAGGATAATCTTGATATTTTATCCAGTGACTCTCACTTGGATATGACTAGTATCTTTGTGTCATGCTTTATGACACGTCTGGCCTAGTACATCTCATGGCGTATCTCGTGAATCTTATTCATACGGTCCATTCCCAATCTAATTGGAAGACAATTAGCCTTCCAAAAGCTAATTCCATGTGACATGGGTAAGAATCAATATTCTTTTCACGTTGAACCATTTCAACACCTTTGTCAATTTTTGTACTATGACCTAAGCTATACAACCATCTTGATCTAGCTCAATAGATTTTCACAAGTTGCTTCGCTTAAGTCTACCATTAGAAAGTCAACTCCCTAGTCAATCTACGTAAGACTGCCAAGTAGGGGCAACATTCCCAATGATTAAGTATGTCTCCAGATACAAGACCAGAAAAATAACTGTGCTCCCACTAACCTTCTTGTAGACACAAGTATCATCTTCAATTTTGATGGAACCAAACTCCTTTGATTGTATCATTAATTTGAAGAGTCCAACTCCTATAAGCTTGATTCAATCTATAAACAGATTGCTACAAGCAGGATACGAATGGATTTAAGCATCACAACTGGGAAAGATTTCGTCATAGTCTATAATATGAACTCACATGAAATCCTTACCCAACCAATTGTCCCTTAAAGGTAATCATATTACCATCCATGTTGGTTTCTTCATAACCCACTTGCACCTTTCAGGTGGTTCCACCAAAGTTCATACTTTGTTGGTATACATGGATTCCATTTTGTATCCCATGGCTTCTAGCCATTTCTGAGAGTATGGACCACATGTGGCCATCTCATAGGTTGTAGGCTCATCTTGATGAGCAATATATCAGGGGTTATGAGAAATCCTTATTTGTCTAGTCCCTTGACATATCCTACCTGTCCTACGAGGTTCTTGTGTTATCTGAGTAGGTTGCTCCACAACACCTTGTGATCCTGCTCATGTTCCATCAAACGGATCAATGTTCTATTGTGGTTCTTGAACTTTTCAAGTTCTACTGTCCTCCCACTGTTTCTTTTAGAGACAATCTCTACCTGGAAACATTGTGGTTCGAGAAACAAACAGTTTGTTCTCGATTAGGTTGTAGAAATTATATCCTTTTCAGGATATCCCACAAAACATTTATCCGACTTGGGTCCAAGTTTATTTGTAAACTCTTTTACATAAACCTCATAACCCCAAATATTTATGAATGACATACTAGGACACTTCCTATTCCATATCTCATATGGTGTTTTTCATAATCCGTTTTTGATGGAATAAGGTTAAGGGCGAAATTTGCTGTAATTAGAACATAGCCCCAAAAAGTAAACTGGAAGTTCTGTTTGACTCATCATGGTCCGAACCGTGTCCTACAAGGTTCGAACTCTCCTTTTAGACACGCCAAACTCTTGGCTCAAGTATTTTCTTCTATGATCCAATCGTAGAGTCTAAATACTTTTGCCAAGTTGGTTCTCTACTTCATTCCTGAATAATTTGAACAATTCAAAGGATTCTGATTTGTTTCTTCATAAGATACACAAATCCATATTTCTCTGATCCTATCAGTAAATATGATGAAGTACTAAAACCATCTTTAGTATTTGTGCTTAGCGGCCTTCATACATCAATATGTATGATTCCCAAAAGATCATATCTTTGCCTAATAAGTCTTACATGTCTCATATGATTCAATAATCAAATGAGTCCCAGAAATCCATCCTAATGGAGTTCTAGATATGTATCTCTTATTTATGGGGCTTAAACGATAATGGTAAAGATAAGTGAAGTTCATATCATTATATGCACACCTCTAGGTATTAATGTTATAGATGAAATTATCATGATCATGGATATAAAATCCACTTAGACAAAATTGCATTACAATAATGAATATCATAATAAATGGAACAACATTTGTCCTTTTATTATGATAAGGATCTTTCTTGTCCAAACAAGAAACTATGATAATGGTCCTACTCATAGCAGTAACATTATCCCTTTTGTCTAATTCATGAACAATTTCTGAAAGGTAGAAATAATTCCCTACGGCTTTTTCAGCAACCCTTTGCTTCATAGCCCCACGTGTAGGATTATTTCTTCCTTATCCAATTGTCTTCGTCTCTTGAGATCCTCCACATTTCTATAAATGTGAGATCCTCATCTAGTATCATATACTCTTGATGATGAGATAGACACATTGAATTTTATAATAAAATACCCAAGTCGGAATTCTTAATTCCTTTATTATTTACTTCCATGTACTTTGGGTAGTCTCTCTTCCTCTACACCACCTATGGGACTTCGAGGCAACTTGGTTTTAGCAACAGGCTTGCTTTATACTCATGGGTTCGGCGCAAACCATTTGCCCTTACCCATGCTGTTAACTATTAACAGTTTTTGCCCATGCCCAATATGAGTGTTTTGTTTAGTGATTTTTCAATCATATTGAGTAAATCAACTTTAAAACAAAACTGTAATTGCATCCAATGCAATTCTTGGTCCACTTGGGTGAATAACCGTTTATTCTCTATCTATCTCATAGATAATGCCCATTCACTAATATTTCAATCATATTGAATTAGCTTATTTGCACCAGGCAAAGTGGAGCAACACTTCAAACCTTCATGTCTAGCTCGCTCTTTTGAAAAGAGCTTGTTTCAATGTATGATCATATCATACTTCTCCATGTTTTTCTTCTTGCTTCTAAAGCTCAGAGTCCATGGGAGCTTGATATGAGACAAGTTACATCCAAAGAACCATTCTTTGATGTTCCTTCCATAAGGCTTTAGTGTGTTTTGGTAGTTGGTGGGAAGAGAATTTTATGCTCTACAATGTACAACATATATCCTTTATTTGAGAACAATTCTCAATTTTATACCAATCTAGAAAAAAGATTCCAGACATCTTGTCCATCTCATGGACATAAAGTCGCGTTTGTTTGTTTAATGCGATGGGTATTCAACACTTATAGGATTATGCAAAGCATTGTGACGTATAACTATATTCAACAAGGATTTAAATTATTAAATATAGCTCCCACTATTTTCTCGGATTAATAGCCCTCACCATTAATGCGGAAAATATTTTATATATTTTCTAGTGGGTCCAAGATCCCTTTTTCACTTCTTCTTGAGTAGGGGTTCAACTTGGGCGGGCTGAACCCGACCAACCCGAGCCCAGCCCGAACTTAAATAGGGCCCGGACACATAGTTTTGATAATTTGGACGGGCTTGGACAGGAATTCTCAGCCCGAATTGCAATTAGGGTCGGGCTTGGGCACAAATAACGAACGACGGGCTAACCCGAATTGCCCGATTTGAATAACCACTACGTACAATTATTATATTTTGAAAGAATTATGTAGCATATCTAACATGAATATGCTACTTTTCTTTCAAGTTTTAATGATGTTTTTAATCATTATTTTGTTCTTCAACTAGTTGAATTGTTTTTTCGCCAACAATTAATTATTCTCTTGTGTTTTTAAGAAGATATTAAGTCTTATGTACTAGCCCGAATTCAACCCGAACCCGAATTGATTTATACGAATTTGGGCTCGGACGGGTAGACAATCCTCTTAACTCGGGTCGGGTTGGGCTTGGGCAGCCACGACAGAACTCGGGTTCGGGCTTGGACAGGGGTGCCAACCCGTCCAGCCCGCCCGAGTTGCAGTCCTATTCTTGAGCTTGCTTTGGCAAGTCACCCAAGAATTGGTTATTTAGGTAGGAACCATTCCAATTGCATCACATGCAACTCTTGGTCCAATTAGGTGAATAACTCTCTATTCTTTATCCTTTAGATAACACCTAATTGTCATGCCTCTAAGCTCATCAATCCAATTGACTCTTGCCTAGTTGCGTCCAACCTCTTGTTTTCAACATACACGCATTACTAGCTTGCGTCGTCCGCAACACACCATGGAAAATTAAAATCGCCTTGCTTTGGCAAGCCCGAATTTTAATAGGCCGTGATCATGAAGGGTGTTTTTGGCAAGAGAAGGCAAAACGCAATATTTATTTGAGGGATTTCTTTTAAGTTGTTTGGTTGATCTTATCAACATGGTCTACTTATTTGGATTGGGCCATCCATAATAAAAGACCAACCTTGTTTTTTATTATCTTGTTAACGTTTTGCTAGTATCGCCATACACACAAAAATAAATAACAAGACATAAATAATAAACATCCACAAAAGAAAATAACGTGGCATGGATATGGCCCCTAGACTAAGATATTACCAAGCCAATGATAATATCTATATGCCCTAAAGTGACAAGCTCATCTCCATGTGCTCCACCATAGCTGCGCGCCTAGGGATGTCTTTTGGCTCCTTTGGTTCTCCGGTCTTCTTCTCCATGTTCTTGGCTATCAACTAAATATTTCTAATTCTAGCCTAACATCTAGAATAAATAAATAACAAAAAGCCTCACATGTCGAGGAGAAAAGAGACGACTCGCAGGCCGTAAAACCTAATTAATTATTACATTAATTTGATCAGCTCGCAGGCCGTAAACCAAACCACAAAGCAATAAACATCCACAATCCTAGGCCATATCCATCCACCATGCAACAAAGCACATAATACAGTTAAAACCAATTTTTAACGTGCTTGTTCAATTTTAGTTGTTTTGGACATACTAGGGTTAAAACGGTCCAAGATATTTACCAAGAGAATGGCCAAAATCAACCAAGGAACCGCCACACTTGGCCCGGGCCGGCCGGCCCCTAGCCCACACGGCTAGGCCGTGTGCTAGGGTGTGCCGGCCCCCTTTTGTGCCGTGTGTTACTTGGGCGGCAAGGAGAGAGAGGGGCGGTCCCTACATGGGCCACACCTCCTCATGGAATTGTTTCCATAAACAATTCATGGAATTATTTCCATAAACAATATATGGAATTATTTCCATAAACAATTCCTTCCTTGTTGGGTTGTTTCCAAAACACCCTTATGGTATTGTTTCCAAAATAATTCTTTCCTTGGTTCCCAAGTTTAGTTGTTTCCATAAACAACTTCTTACTTGTTGCCCAAGTTTAGTTGTTTCTAAAACAACTTCTTCCTTGTTGCCCAAGTTTAATTATTTCCATACTTGGAAAACCCCTTTTCCAAGCATGTGCCCAAACCCTAGATCAAGATCCAAAATCCACACATCTCATGTGATCAAACTCACTAATTTACACATTCAATGCTAAATTAGATATTGTTTATTGCATCTACTATGCCAATTATTTTCAGTTTTCGCGTGATAGCAATAGTACGGTGTATAAACTGAAATCGTAACACATAAAATCATGTTATGCTTTACGACCTGTGGCTCTGATACCACTGTTGGGTTTTGAATTAGGTAACGCAGCGGAATAACAAAAATTTAATTCTACTTCAATGCCCACCACGGATCGTCAGGAAGAGACATCATAACATGATAAGAGACATAGTATTGTGTACCTTTGAATTTGTGAGATCACACGAAGAATGATGTCCTCGTCTCTACGGTTGATCCACGTCTAGAGGTGAGATCTAGATTCTTCCTTCAAACAAGTGCTAGCTTGAACCCGGAGGAAGAGGGAAGAAGATCAAAGCAACAAAGGCACAAAGGCCCAAGAGGGGATCGGCCCCTCTTCTTGGCGCCGACGGGAAGGGCGGACGGGTCTAGGGTTTCGGCCCTATCTCTTGTCTTGCTCTCTCTCTTGTTCTCTCCCACTCTCTTTGTTATGTCTAATAACAATTAACATCAAGTGGGAAGGAAGCTAGAGCCTCCTTTATATACTCCAACAACTCCTTGTTGTTTCCATAAAGGAGTTTCCTAATTCTACATGAACTAGAATTATTCTCTTCCTTGCAAATTAGTCCTACTAAGTTTGCAAGGTGTTGCACAATGATCCTTCTATTAATTAATCAATATTAATTAATCCCAAATCTAGCTCTACTCTATTTGACGTGTGACCCCATAGGTTTCTACTTAGTTGGTAGTAACTCTTACTAACATGGAGCGGTGTCTAGCAACACATCCATGCAACCCAACTAATAGAAATAGTCAGTGATCCCGACAAACCTCTTGTGCCCAATATCTTATATTGCACTTATCCCTTTGTCTCCATATCCGGATTGGACACGAGACATAAATAGTCACACTCGTATATCCAATCCATAGTTCCTCGATCCTGGGAATATGCTTATGCAAGCAGATAACATCAATATCTCCATATTGATTTATCTGAGTCTGGCCAGACATTCAATAAGCCTCATCCCTCGAGTGGCCGTGAATATTTACCCCCATTATGTGGGAGGGACAAATCCTATCTACATCACTACGATCTCTAAGCTTGCTTCCTATCATGCCCGATAGCTATCTTTATGATTACCCAGTTACGGTGTAACGTTTGATAACATCAAAGCACAATATTCCACAACTAGAGTATCTAGTGACTTCAAGTCTAAGGATTGCAATATTATTAGCACTACGAGAAGAGATTGTGACTTCAACATAATCTAATGTATCCTTCTCGTCGTGGGTCATCCAGTATGCCATTACTCCTAATGCATACCCATGTGTTGGATCGTGATATCTCCATATCAATCCAACCCCATACTAGTCTATAGATGATTGTCCATTAATCATTATAATTGACTAGGGATATTTAAGAATATAACACCTTATATTCTAAGGACTTCATTCATGTTAGCATATCTCCATATCGATAACATAATGAATCGTAAATCCATATATTTGTCACAAGTAATTGATTGCCTCTAGGGCACAATTCCAACAGTCTCCCACTTGCACTAGAGTCAATCTCCTGCATCATATGCCTATTGTCTAGCGAAGCCCTCCACGCTTACACTGCGTAGGGGCGAGACTCATGCTGGCACCTTGCAAATATTCACATCTCCTCCATCAACAATTTGATTGAGATTGAATATTCTGAATAAATGCATCTTATGCATTAATTTACTCAGTCCTCTATGTTAGAATCAGTGACTGAATCTTGCTTGTAACCTTTCCAGCTCACAGTCGCTCCCACTAAGGCAAAACTCAAAAACTTGACTTATAATATGAAATCTTCTTTGTCAGATTTGAAGTTCGCATCACTGTAACCCCTTACAGCAAACTCTTCATATTATCTATTTATCAATAATTCATCCTTAGTGCTTCTCAAGTACTAAAGGATAATCTTGATATTTTATCCAGTGACTCTCACTTGGATATGACTAGTATCTTTGTGTCATGCTTTATGACACGTCTGGCCTAGTACATCTCATGACGTATCTCGTGAATCTTATTCATACGGTCCATTCCCAATCTAATTGGTAAGACAATTATCCTTCCAAAGGCTAATTCCATGTGACATGGGTAAGAATCAATATTCTTTTCACGTTGAACCATTTCAACACCTTTGTCAATTTGTGTACTATGACCTATGCTATACAACCATCTTGATCTAGCTCAATAGATTTTCACAAGTTGCTTCGCTTAAGTCTACCATTAGAAAGTCAACTCCCTAGTCAATCTACGTAAGACTGCCAAGTAGGGGCAACATTCCCAATGATTAAGTATGTCTCCAGATACAAGACCAGAAAAATAACTGTGCTCCCACTAACCTTCTTGTAGACACAAGTATCATCTTCAATTTTGATGGAACCAAACTCCTTTGATTGTATCATTAATTTGAAGAGTCCAACTCCTAGAAGCTTGATTCAATCTATAAACAGATTGCTACAAGCAGGATACGAATGGATTTAAGCATCACAACTGGGAAAGATTTCGTCATAGTCTATAATATGAACTCACATGAAATCCTTACCCAACCAATTGTCCCTTAAAGGTAATCATATTACCATCCATGTTGGTTTCTTCATAACCCACTTGCACCTTTCAGGTGGTTCCACCAAAGTTCATACTTTGTTGGTATACATGGATTCCATTTTGTATCCCATGGCTTCTAGCCATTTCTGAGAGTATGGACCACATGTGGCCATCTCATAGGTTGTAGGCTCATCTTGATGAGCAATATATCAGGGGTTATGAGAAATCCTTATTTGTCTAGTCCCTTGACATATCCTACCTGTCCTACGAGGTTCTTGTGTTATCTGAGTAGGTTGCTCCACAACACCTTGTGATCCTGCTCATGTTCCATCAAACGGATCAATGTTCTATTGTGGTTCTTGAACTTTTCAAGTTCTACTGTCCTCCCACTGTTTCTTTTAGAGACAATCTCTACCTGGAAACATTGTGGTTCGAGAAACAAACAGTTTGTTCTCGATTAGGTTGTAGAAATTATATCCTTTTCAGGATATCCCACAAAACATTTATCCGACTTGGGTCCAAGTTTATTTGTAAACTCTTTTACATAAACCTCATAACCCAAAATATTTATGAATGACATACTAGGACACTTCCTAGTCCATATCTCATATGGTGTTTTTCATAATCCGTTTTTGATGGAATAAGGTTAAGGGCGAAATTTTCTGTAATTAGAACATAGCCCCAAAAGGTAAACTGGAAGTTCTGTTTGACTCATCATGGTCCGAACCGTGTCCTACAAGGTTCGAACTCTCCTTTTAGACACGCCAAACTCTTGACTCAAGTATTTTCTTCTATGATCCAATCGTAGAGTCTAAATACTTTTGCCAAGTTGGTTCTCTACTTCATTCCTGAATAATTTGAACAATTCAAAGGATTCTGATTTGTCTCTTCATAAGATACACAAATCCATATTTCTCTGATCCTGTCAGTAAATATGATGAAGTACTAAAACCATCTTTAGTATTTGTGCTTAGCGGCCTTCATACATCAATATGTATGATTCCCAAAAGATCATATCTTTGCCTAATAAGTCTTACATGTCTCATATGATTCAATAATCAAATGAGTCCCAGAAATCCATCCTAATGGAGTTCTAGATATGTATCTCTTATTTATGGGGCCTAAACGATAATGCTAAAGATAAGTGAAGTTCATATCATTATATGCACACCTCTAGGTATTAATGTTATAGATGAAATTATCATGATCATGGATATAGAATCCACTTAGACAAAACTGCATTACAATAATGCATATCATAATAAATGGAACAACATTTGTCCTTTTATTATGATAAGGAGCTTTCTTGTCCAAACAAGAAACTATGATAATGGTCCTACTCATAGCAGTGACATTATCCCTTTTGTCTAATTCATGAACAATTTCTGAAAGGTAGAAATAATTCCCTACGGCTTTTTCAGCAACCCTTTGCTTCATAGCCCCACGTGTAGGATTATTTCTTCCTTATCCAATTGTCTTCGTCTCTTGAGATCCTCCACATTTCTATAAATGTGAGATCCTCATCTAGTATCATATACTCTTGATGATGAGATAGACACATTGAATTTTATAATAAAATACCCAAGTCGGAATTCTTAATTCCTTTATTATTTACTTCCATGTACTTTGGGTAGTCTCTCTTCCTCTACACCACCTATGGGACTTCGAGGCAACTTGGTTTTAGCAACAGGCTTGCTTTATACTCATGGGTTCGGCGCAAACCATTTGCCCTTACCCATGCTGTTAACTATTAACAGTTTTTGCCCATGCCCAATATGAGTGTTTTGTTTAGTGATCTTTCAATCATATTGAATAAATCAACTTTAAAACAAAACTGTAATTGCATCCAATGCAATTCTTGGTCAACTTGGATGAATAACCGTTTATTCTCTATCTATCTCATAGATAATGCCCATTCACTAATATTTCAATCATATTGAATTAGCTTATTTGCACCAGGCAAAGTGGAGCAACACTTCAAACCTTCATGTCTAGCTCGCTCTTTTGAAAAGAGCTTATTTCAATGTATGATCATATCATACTTCTCCATGTTTTTCTTCTTGCTTCCAAAGCTCAGAGTCCATGGGAGCTTGATATGAGACAAGTTACATCCAAAGAACCATTCTTTGATGTTCCTTCCATAAGGCTTTAGTGTGTTTTGGTAGTTGGTGGGAAGAGAAATTTATGCTCTACAATGTACAACATATTTCCTTTATTTGAGAACAATTCTCAATTTTATACCAATCTAGAAAAAAGATTCCAGACATCTTGTCCATCTCATGGACATAAAGTCGCGTTTGTTTGTTTAATGCGATGGGTATTCAACACTTATAGGATTATGCAAAGCATTGTGACGTATAACTATATTCAACAAGGATTTAAATTATTAAATATAGCTCCCACTATTTTCTCGGATTAATAGCCCTCACCATTAAATATAGAGTCCGGGGGCGAGCGTCGCGAACAAAAAGTCCGACCGACGCTCTCAATGAAAGCACCAATTGTTACCCACCCGGGTAACGATCGGGCACACACACACACAAATACGATAAAGAAACGAGATAAGGGAAAAGACTGATTTAATTCTTGATTGATTGAATGAATAAGTTCGGGGATTACACTTAAATATATAAAATACTGACCTACCCTAAACCCTAAACCTAACGGGCCAAGCCCGGATTATTGATTAACCTAACAAAGTAACATTATTAAATATTAATAATTGAATAACTAATAAATAACTGAATAATACTGATACGAGTACCGTATCAGAACACTAGCTATCCAGAACGCTAAATTTGGCGATCCAATTTTTTTTTCACAATTTTCACTTTAAGTATCTACATATATAGAAGGGAAAATTAAATCCAGATTTGCTGAGTTACATCCCTTTTATAGTTTTGACTTGAAAATATTGCTTCTACTAAGCAGTTAATATTTTATAATTTGCGAAAAATGGTAAAACTCCTATCAAGGTATCCAAAGAAACCCACGCATGTCGTACCGAATTCTATAGGCTGTCCCGTTCCACGAACCAGAACGATCGGCGTTCCAGAGAAGCCGTATCTTAGAAGCACAACCGTCCTCTCTGATTATCATGTAAAGCTTTGTAAATAGAGCCAAATGCTGGTAGCTTTACAAATTCCAGCAGAACAAAGATACTTTCGGATAGTCCAATTAGGGAGCAGTATCGTTGGAGAGATGGAGAGAGTTTAAAGGTTTTTATTTACCAAATATTGTTATTCTCTCACTATTATAAACTAGTCTTCTTGACATTTGAGAATAAGACATAATAAATAACAAAGGATACATGGGACAGAGCATATAGCTTGCCATGGCATATACACACAATTCCACGGTCAGATGAGTGCTTGCTAGATTCATGAAAACGAAATACCGAAGAATTTTATAACCTCTCATATGACGTCTGCGGCAATGGAAGTTTCAGTATCGTGGGTGAGACGGAGAATTCGACATCTAATGTTAAAATGTAGTGCATAAATTTGTTTACAACATGTCACGAAAGATCACAATTCCAAGCAAAATGATTCAAGACCAAATTTTGCTATATGCCTATATCGGTTGAATTGTTGGAGTGCACCCTGCAGCGACACATTTACATAAACCTTGCTACAATCAAAACAGGCGGCGAACTCTGTTTTGAGAGAATCTGTTAGTAAGTGAGAGAATTAACGTTTGAGATCTTGAATCGATCTCCATGTTACCTAGTTTAAGTATACGTTAATGTTGGTCCAAGTTTCGATTTGAACTTGGTCAAAAAAGGAAACAAAACGGTGTTGTCCGCAAACCATTTTACAACTGGATGCATGTCCCGGAGTAATTCTGCAAGAAGATGACTGTTGTTATTTTAACGAACACTCCAATGGAATAAATCTAGAACTTACAACATGACGTCTGGGGCAATGGAAATTCCAAACACGGTATTACCAAACTCGTCAATCGCCTACAATGTGACGCTTTGGCTGTAGGAGAAGCTAGCAAGCTTATCACTAACCTAGGGTTGTCTACTGTGGTTTTGGAGAGTGACAATCAGATTGTTGTGCTGGTGGCATAAAAGAAGAGAAAGGAAGATCAAGCTAATCATGCAAGAGATTTAAGAAAACTTATAAGGTATTTGTCATTGTTTTAATTTTGCTCATAGAAGCCGTAATAGAGTTGCTCACCAAATTGCTAGCATAGCCCAAAAAGGGACTATGTCCTTTAATTGTGCGTATGCACTTCTAAAAGAGCTCCAGACTTTGCTTGAACCGGATGTTGAAATACCTGAATAAGTTTTGAATTTCAGGATTTTGCTAAAAAAAATAAATAATACTAAGAACTGTTATGATCTGGGCAGAGCTTGAGAACGATGAATTCGAAGAAAACAAGAATACAAGAACACACCGATATAACGTGGTTCACTCGCGATGAACTAGCTACCTCCAGGACACGAAAAACCCTTTTTTATTAGAGAGAAACCCACGATTACAATCCACACCAGTTAGCCACGACCCCTAGGTCCTTATATAGGCCTAGGATACCGGTTTGGTGTCCAAGAAATACCAAAAATTGAGATAATGAACAAGGAAACTACTTTCTGCCGCCTCTGGCAATTCTCTTCGTACGAAGACATCGAGTCTTCGCAAAAAGACCTTTGCACGAAGGGCTTTTGTCTTCGCACGAAGACACTGCTCCACCTGCTTGTTTTCTCTTCGTTTTGCTCCTTCGTTTGGTCCGTTTCTTGCCCCGTTTCGTCGCCAACTCCTCGTCACGGCCAAGTCCATTAAAGGCACCCTTGATTCCTAACAATTCTCCACCTTGCATTGAATCCTCTCTTCCGCTTGCGCTTGAATTAGCCTGTTCTCTCCAATATCGCCAAATTCACAAGTTGTTCTATCTTCGCCGAGATCCTACAACGTGTGCCCCCAGCGATGCTCCAACCCCCGTCTAGTTCCTGCAATCGAACCCCTATCGATGCTCCAATTACGGCCGAGTTCCTGCAGATGAATTCACTGCTTGTTGTTCCAACTCCCACCGAGTTCCTACAACAAGTTTGTTTGTTGTTCTGAATCCCACCGAGTTCGTACAACAAAACCCCCAAACACGTGTCCCCTTCACGTTCCATTTTTCTCTCGTCAGAGACTCCCCTATTCCAGCCTCCGCCTCCTCGTCAAGAGCACGGATTCCCCCTTACCCCCTGTTGGGTTGACTTGCAATCAAATTAGGGAACTTAAAGTCAAAGGCGGTGGTGCAAGTTTGTGGTAAGTTGCCAGAGTGAATTAACTTGGATAGAAAGCAATTTCCTAATTGCTTGGGTGAAAAACCACCGCCACTACATGTGGCCTATATAAAGGCTCTTTGGTTTGTCATGAAAAATATACACAAATTAGTTTTGTGAGCCTGGGAGCTTCGTTTGGTAGCGTGTGTCGTGTGTGGGTTATTCGGGTGGCCGGCGTGGCCGTCGTGGCCACGGCGTGCATTGTAATCGGGTTTTATTCTTAATAAAATATTTAGTTCTGGCCGTGGAGTAGCTAGCAGGTTTCTTACGAATTCGTTAGTGAACCACAATAAATATTTGTCTCGTTCTTGTTTTGCTTTCGACGTTCCTGCTCGAATACCCTCAAGTTATTACAATGTGGTATCAGAGCTCTGAAACATGAGTTATGTTACAACCCCCCCCCCCCTCTCCAACGGGGCCTACAGCACGAAGTCGTCCTCTGCGTCTGCAGCCAAATCTGCAAACGCCTTCCCCTTCGGACACTCCCTCTTCCAATGACCCTTTTCTTTACACAATGCACATACGTCATTTGGCAACTTAGAACCGTTGTTCTTCCGTACCCCCATATGCGGCCGTCTGCCTCATCTCCCTTGTGTGAAGAGCTGATCTTACCTCCTCCAACGTAAGATTCTATTTTCCAGCACAAGAACTCTGCACGAACCCCTCATAAGACGGTGGTAGAGACACCAAGAAAATCAGTGCGGCATCTTCACCACTTATCTTCTCATTACTGTTTCGCAACTCAAGCAAAATTGTATTAAGACGATCCAAGTGATCTCTTAGATCCGTACCGTCCCCCGTGCGTAGACCAAAGAGTTGTTGCTTCAACATCAACTTGTTGGTGAGCAACTTCTTCTTGTAGAGGCTCTCCAACTTGTTCCATAGTCCTTCAGCCGTCTCTAGATCCGCAACCTCTGTGATCACGTTGTCCGCCAAGCACAACATGATCGTTGAATGTTCTCTTTCCTTCATCGTCTTGTACTCTTTGGTGGTTGTAGAAGCTCCTTCCTTGTCTTCCGCCAATGGCAACCACATGCCTTGTTGCTTCAACAAAGCATGTACCTTGATCTGCCATAAGCCGAAGCTGTTTCTCCCCGTGAACTTGTCGATCTTGGTCATTGCCCCGGTCATCTTCTCTGCAGCTCCTTTTCCAGATCTTTAACCCCCGAATGCGTGCTCCACCTTGATCGTGAAACCGTAGCTATGAATTCCACGGATTGTGAAACCCTAGCCCTATAGCTCCACTTTGATCTTGGAACACCGCAACCCAAGCTCTGATACCAGTTTGTTATGATCCGGGCAGAGCTTAGAGAACGATGAATTGGACGAATACAAGAACACACCGATATAATGTGTTTCACTAGCGATGAACTAGCTACCTCTACCACCCGAAAACCCCGTTTTATTAGAGAGAAACCCACGACTACAATTCACACCAGTTAGCCATGACCCTAGGTCCTTATATAGGCCTATGATACCGGCTTGGTGCCCAAAAAATACAAAAAACCGAGCTAACGAACAAGGAAACTACTTTCTGCCGCCTCTGACTATTCTCTTCGTACAAAGACATCGAGTCTTCGCACGAAGGGATTTTGTCTTCGCACGAAGACACAGCTCTACCTGCTTGTTTTCTCTTCGTTTTGCTCCTCTGTTTGGTCCATTTCTTACCCCGCTTCGTCGTCAACTCCTCGCCAAGGCCAAGTCCGTTCAAGGCACCCTTGATTCACAACAAGAACAATATAACAAGTTAACAACCAATTTAATTTGCCACTTGAAGACACTTTTTTTTTAGAAAAGACTTCAAGACACTTTAACCCCCTATTGTGTCATTAATACAGACACAATAGACACTTCATGTTTCCGTAAAATTATAAAATTATAAGGGATAAAAGAGACTTTCACACTGTCAGCTTTGACACAAAAGGAGACTTTCACCCCAATCTGAATTGGGAAATGACACTTTGATCAATTTAGTCTATCAAATTTCATGACACTTTCACCCCCTATTATGTCACTCGATACTCTAAGAGGGAAAATATGTCCCAGAACTCTGTCCTCCTAACTTACAGCATGACAATTAAAGAGTGTAAGTGTCCAGAAATTTGGCACCCTTAAGGGTTGAAAATGTATTTTCCCAAACCAGAAGGGGTGAAGGTGTCTTTGTGTCAAACATGCGAGGGTGAAAGTGTCTTTTACTCTCTTATACCACCTTAAAATTTTAGGCAAAAACATGGGTACTGAGATAGAAGTAGGATAAATTGTACTTGTTTATGTTGTTATTTTTTCAAGCAAACTTTGTTATTTTTTGAAAACTGAGGGTAGATTTTATATTTACAGCAAACTACAAGGCAATATAGGTTTTAAGAAAATTGACCGCCCCAAATGATTGTTACTATACCGTATGGAAAGAAAAACCATATCTTTGCCGACTTGGAGTCTGGGTGATGAGAGGATTTGGAAATGTTTCCAAAACCTTTATGGAATATAATTTCTTCTCCATCCCCACGTAGTTACTTGGTCTATATAAGCTCTGCACTCTTGAACCCTCTTCTTCACTGTTCTACTACACAAACAATTACTCAGTCCGATCTCTCTAGATTGTAAAGAGATTGTAAAGCCCGAGGATGAACAATAATCAGGTCACCGCCGCCAAGTTGCTGGTGTCTTTCACCAACGCCGAGGCCTCGAAGCACTACTTTTGCGCGTCAAGCCTCGGTGGAGGAGAGGCCGCCCATCTTTGCACCCTTCCCGGTTGTGAAAACGGAGGCAGCAAAACCAACCCTTGCACGTGTTATGTGTCTGGCATTGTCAACGGCGTTCTCTGTTTCAGCAACGGGAAGGACGTTTACGTACTCAATCTGGCCACCAGCGACATCCTGACTCTGCCAAGGAGCGACGGGTATGAGAAACTTCGCCTCTCTAATGTAAACTTGTCATATTCTGCTTATGCTTTTGGGTTCGACGCCTCGAAGCAAGAGTACAAGGTGTTGCATGTTTTTGGTGTTCCTCAATGTCCTGGCTCTGCCCTGTTGCACAATCAGCAGTGTGAAATCTTTACCATAAGAATCAAGAAACCTGACAGTGAAAAACCAAAAGAGGTCAAAGAAGAGAAGCCTAAGATAGTGAAAAAGGAGGTAAAAAAAGAAGGAAGAAAACACAAGGGAGATAAAAAAGAAGAGGAAGAGGAGGAGGAAGAAGACGAAGGCGATGTATGGAGGAAGGCTGCAAGTTTACCTCCTTGCCCCTACATGTTCCGGGGCCAGGGCGTTTTCGTCAACGGATCGATTTACTGGTTGGGTGTTTCTTCGCCCGGCGAGGATGCAATTGTCTGCTTCAACGTTGCATCTGAGATGTTCCGCTCTATTCCCATTCCTTTTACCCTTCCTTACCGGTCGACCTTATCTCATGTAAGGGGCCGTTTGGCGATCCAAGGTATTGAAAAAACGACAGGGTCTAGTCCTACCTTAGGGGTTTGGATTCTAGAAGACATGAAGGAATATTCAAAGTGGAATAAAAACACAGCCGAGATAGTCGATCCGAAGGAACAAAAGGGGGTTAAATTCCATGTACTCGTCGGAGATGATTCCACAGGGGACATGGTGGTAATGAGGAGTATCCTGCCGGAAAGATACGAAGTTGTTTGCCTATCGGGGAACAAGAACACTGCAGCGGAGAGGACAATAAGTATGGGAGGATTGCCTTCATGGATTAATTTGCAGAGAGGGAATAACCTTAATAATTTCAGAATAGACAATTATGTGGAATCTAGAGTTGATCTAGATCCAATTGTCATTAAGGTTAAGAAGGAGAAGAAACCCTCCAAGGAAGATGGTATTCAAAATCAGAATCCTCCTCGTTCTGTAGCGAGTCAACCTACCAAGAAGACATATTATCAAGGCCGTGGTCAGCGTCAGACTCAACAATTTTCACGGGGGAGTCAATATGTCCAAAACGGTTATGGTCAGGCTCGTGGTGCTCAGAGTCAACAATTTTCACGGGCGACTCAATCTGTTCAAAGGAAATATGAGGGCAATGGTCAGGCTCGTGGCGCTCAGGCTGGTCAGACTCGACAACAACAACAACGTCCACAAGCGAGTCAATCTTATCTCCAAAAGGAGGATAATCCTAAGAACAGTGGTTCTCCGGCTCATGGTCAGGCTCAACCATCAAGCCAAAGGGCATCTGACGGCCATGCTCAGCCTCATGGTCAAGTACGTGGCGCTCAGGCTGGTCAAACTCAACAACAACAACGTCCACAAGCGAGTCAATCAGTCCAAAAGGATAATAATCCTAAGACTAGTGGTTTTCAGGCTGCTCCTCTACAAGCGAGTCAAGCACATACACAAAAGACCCACAACGGCGGTGCACAGCCTTCTCCTCCTCCACCAGCAAGCACCATCCGTTATGGCCGTGCTCAACCGCCTCCTAAGGACCATGTTGCTCGTCAGACTACTTTGATCAAGATTGGTGAAATCGATATACAAGTTTAATTTGCCCTTCTCTACTTATGATGATGTTCAAGCTGTCACCTAGCTAGTATTATTTATTTCTTTTCAAGTGATGAATTTATAATGTTTCAACTCTGTTTGTTAGGATCCAATCTGGCCTCTTCCAAATCCTTTTTCCAGTTCAGTAAACTAATAGCACTAATATCAATATAGAAATGTAAATGGACCTATATGTAAATATGATTCTTCTATAACTCAATCTACACACAGATTTAATACAGCTGAAAATTCAAAATTCAGTTGTCGGAAGAAACAAATAGCAGACTATTTCTTTTCCCAGTATTTAATAACATAACGAGGAACTTGGAAGGAAAAAAAACGAATGCATGGCTTTTCGTTTTCAATCACTTCAAGACTTGTGTAGCTTGCATACAACAAAGTTACTTTAATCTGGAACTTAGCGAGCTTTAAAATATAACTAATCAACATGATAATTCAGTATCCATCAATTTACCATACTCATTAGGTGCAACCATTTTTTTTTTAGCAAGATACAGAACTACCGAGTAACTACAATTGTGATGATGCATTGTCCATACGTGAAAGCATCTGAAGTACAAAGAGAAAGGGATATAAATTTGAATAGTTTCTTGGGGTTCCATTGCCAAAAGAAGTTGCATAACTGGCAAAGAAAACTGAGCGGCATGATAACTAAGAGCGAAATGCATACCAGTTTGAGGAACATGATATCGGAACCAGACAGCAATGGACTCAATTCACCAACAGCCGCAACATTGACCAAAAACTTTGATGATCATATCTCTTTCCTTACAATCTCTAGAGCTTTAACTTGAAACCCTCGGACATAACATGCACCATCTCTAAGAAAAAACAAAAATAGCACAAAGTCACTGATGTTTAATAAAATGGGCAGGCATGTATAATAGAGTATGGACTACAGAAACGAAAGCTCTGGTACAGACACATGTCCAGAAACAAACCTCACGAGCTGTTGATGCGCACACTGCACCAAAACATGTACAGAATAATCATGATACAAGCTTAGAAGCAGAACAATCCTCTCTTATCATCATATAAACCTTTGACAACAGAGCCAAAAGCCGGTGACTTCCCAAACTCCATCTAAAAGAAAGATACTCCAGCTACTTTTGGACAGTCAGAATCTAGGAGAAGTATATATGTTCTTTAGTTTCATGAAAACAAGATACTTGACAAGTTAAAGACCTCTCATATGACTGCGGCAATGGAAGTTCCAGTATTGTCGGTAAGACGAAGAATTCGACATCTAATCTAGAAATCTAGTGCAGAAATTTGTTTACAACATGTCACGAAAGATCACAATTCCATGCAAGATGGATATGAGACCAAGCTTTACTATATGCCTATATCTCAATTGTGAGGTTGAACTGTTGGAGTGCACAATGCACCAGACACATTTACATAAACCTTGATACAATCTAAACAAACATGGTACAAGTTTCAAGCAAACATGAAAGCCAATTGTCCTCCCTTAGCGCCCCCATGTTGTCATTAAGTAACTAGCAGGCTAGTAGTAACCTGTCTCTTAAAAGTTCCAAGTTCCAACAAGACAATGTAGTCTTTAACTTGGAAAATAAGACTAATCACCACAGGATCCATATGTCCCAGAGTAATTCTACAATAAGATGATTGCTGTAAGTTTAATATTACCACAATAGAAGAAAAGTTGGAACTTACAATATGACGTCTGTGGCAAAGGAAATTTCCATTGCATGAATGATTGTGAAATTGGCTGCACAGGACATTCCGTTGAATGCCAAACAATATGTAGTCAATCCTTTCGAGTACATTTTGTTCAATATCAAGCAAAACGACCCTCATGTTGTCCTCTCAAGTACAACTCGGTCCAGGACACTACCGCTCCATAATCCTTCAGGACCCACACATCAACACGATGTGGATAATAATAACATAGTACACACAGACAGCCTTCCAATACTGCTAGATTCATACTAAGCTCCCCAGTCACATTTAGGCAGTGGCACTGACCAAGACTCCTCGGTTGCAAGGTCAAATGCAGCAGCTATGAAGCGATCAAGACCATCCTCCTTCTCTTTTTGGATATGGATCCACATACCAAATTACTAATGCAATGCACCGCCAGCAAATAGACTAATAAGGAAAATTCTGAACTATTCGCCGCCATGAGTTTAATTTCAGTGAGTAAACCCTAACTTCTGAGACATAAGAACCTGTGGTGTCTATTCGATAAACTGAATCCACCCTCACTACCTTGTAATCATCACTCCTAGAATCATATACTTATCCGTAAAATGAGTGCCGGCCATGGGTGAAGTTGCCTGGGGTTCAACGTCAACACCATCACCAACACCAGCACCAACACACTCTATTGGTAATTTTCGGTGTTGTCTGGCTGATGGATTGCAAATAGCAGCAACATTGATACGTGAAAGTATCGATAATAGGAAGAAATTGAAGAAATGTGAAGAGACTGAAGATTTAGATGAAGAAATTAGGAGATGATGAGATTAGACCAAAGAAAGAGATTGATATGGGAGAGTGGTAGAATTGATATTGTTATTGATTGACTGATAATACTGGAGATTACATCTCTTTAAATAGATAAACAAACTAGCCTGACCGTACTAATTATTAAATAAAGTGAATACAAATAATCCTAAATAACTAAATAACTAATAGTTTGCAAAAAAAAAACTAAATAACTAATAAATAAAGAAATATCTAAATTAAATCATATTGATACTTGACCCGTATCAAACATACTTAGGCGTTTTACACACAAAAGGAGGACACCATCACATGAACCCAAAAAGCTTCGTTCCACGGAAATCATCATAAATTCATAATATGAACCAGTTCCACTTATAAATAAAACGGTACTCAAGTTGGCAAAATCGATTCATGTATGTAATATAAACTATGCTCCGGTTGCGATTGAACGGTTGAGACGGGATTTGATGAAATCACGACTATCGATAGGAGCACGCAAGGGTTTAGAGACGCACCTAAACAGGAGAAGTGACTTCACCGGAAAGCGAGGCAAGTCCGCCATAGCTCTCTCTCTGTGTTCTGGAAGATCCTTCTGCGCTTATTTGCTTGAAGAAGTGAAAATGGTGATTTAGTTCAAATTAATTCATTTTCTTGTTGCAGTCTTATGGGCCGTGGGCTTCAATAAACCCACCTCCACTCCTTCTCGGCCCATATCAAAACAGAAACGCATTAGACATAAGCAGCCCAAAACTTTTTTGTCTCTCTTTTTTTTTGTTCTTTTATTTATTTAGTTTTTTTTTTTTTTTTTTTGCTATTTTCTTCAAAACAAAAATTCCGCACATCTTAACAATTATTTTTTGGGAAAATTTGCATCCGTGATCAATACTTTAAACGTGGTATATAGTTTGAACTTTTTTGCGGTTATTTCATTCGTAGTTAAACTTTCTTTTCGTGTTTCCGAAAAAAAGAAAAAAATATATTTTCGTGCGATCATGCACCTTTCGGTAACACTCATTTATACATTAAACATAAATTTATGAAATAAAAAATGTATGCAACTCTTATCGACAAACGCACCTCCCTTTTCACCACCTCTAAATCACTCTGATCTCTCTTAATCTCATTCTTTCTGTTCTCTCTCTCTCAATCTCTCCCACCCTAGTAAGAGAGTCAAATTGATCTCGGAACAACACAAATCGTCAAATTCCATCGCCCGAGTGTTTAATTTCTTCAACTAAAAGCGGGGGTATAAAATCTGCTGATACACTTCTGCCAATATCTTTCACTTACAAAACATCCATGTAGTTGTAAGTCTATATAGGTGAATATTTGTGATATCGGGTTAACGATTTTGTGAAAATCGTCAAAAACTGACCATGTAGCTTGTAGCCTATAGCGCTATTCTAACAGCTACTGTTGATCGAATAAAGATTACTTTTCAATAATCAATTCATTTGATAACAATATCTGAAGACTATAACTTGTTTAAATAGACCAAACGAAACTAACCCTAGACACGTACGGACTAGGCAAGAAAGCCCGATAACTATTTAACTATATAATATAATTAACTAATAAACTATTATCAACTAAATAAAAGAATAAAATATTAAATGCTAACTAACTAATTAACGATAAAGGTAATTGTATGGTTGACCCGGATCATTCGATCGACCTGTATCAACTCCCCTACCGTTGAAAACCGTCTTGTCCTCAAGGCAGATTAGGATGAGTCGACCCGGATCAAATTGACGGCAAACATCCTTGAAAGCTCTACGTTTTAGTCAAAAATGAACAATAAGCTCAAATATCTTCTGCCCAAAAGAAGGCTCAAAAGAATAAGTAGGCCTAAGTGAAGACAGAGGCCAATTGGAACAGTTAGTCAAAATTGAAAAATTTGCCCAAAGGAATTTGTAGCCCTAGCTTCTTTCGGCGGAAGAAACAATCCAGGAACCTGTCCCGTGCGGTGTCGCAGGTGGTTGCTGTTGGAATAGATGCCCTAGAGGCAATCTAATTTTAGTATGAAATGACTAGAATAATCATTGTATTATTTATGGAGATATTTAATATAATGAAGTCCTTAGATTTACAAATCGTGATGTTTATCTTAAATATCCCTAGTCAAATATAATGATTAATAGGACGATCATCTATAGACTAGTGTGGGGTTGGATTGATATGGAGATATCACGATCCAACACATGGGTATGTATTAGGAGTAATGACATACTGGATTGACCCAAATCCGAGAAGGCTACATACAAGTTATGCAAAGTCACAAGCGCTTCTCGCGGTGATAGGATATTATCAACCTTAGACTTGAAGTCACTAGATCCTCTAGTTGTGGAATATTGTGCTTTGACAACGTCAAACGCTATTCCGTAACTGGGTAGTTATAAAAGCGCATGTTGGGCACAATAGGAAGCAAGCTTAGAGATGGTGAGTGATGTAGACAGGATTTGTCCCTCACACATAACGGGAGCAAATATCCGAGGCCACTCGAGGGATGGCGCCTATGGAATGTCTGGCCAGACTCATATGAATCAATATGGGGATATTGATGTCATATGCATGGATAGGGCTATTCCCAGGATCGAGAAACATGGATTGGATAAAAGGAGTGTAACTTGTATGTCTCGTGTCCAATCCGGATAATGAGACAAAGGGATGCGATAATATGATCACAAAGTTTTGTAAAGATGACTATTTCTATTAGTTGGGTGGCATGGATGTGTTGCTGGATACCGCTCCATGTTTGTAAATAGTTACTACCAATTGAAAAGAAACCTATGGGGACACACGCCATATGGATATAATTGGAAAAGAGACTTAATTAATAGAGATTAATTAAGAAGAATCATATTGCAACAAGTTGCTAACTTAGTAGGACTAATTAGAAAATAATACTAGTCCATTTTATGGATATGATTAGTATTGGGCCCTTTATGAAAACAACTAGGAGTAGTTGGACTATATAAAGGAACTCCTTCCTTCCCTCTCAATACATGTTATTCATAACACATATTGAGAGGAGAGAAAAGAGTTGAGAGCAAGCAAGTAAGAGGCCGAAGCCTCCTACCCGCCGCCCCAAACCCGTCGGCCACAACAAGGAGGACGAACCCTCCTTTGTGGCTCTTGTTGCGTGATTTCTTCGTCTCCTTCCTCCGTTCTAGCTAGCACAAGAAGTTTGTGATGGTCCAATTATCTATCCTAGGCGTGGATCAACCGTAGAGAACGTGACATTATTCGCGTTTGAAGTCGTCAAAGGAGAACCCAAAGGTAAACACATATTAATCCTTTACTATCGTTATGTGTTCTTAACTTGTGATCCTTGGAGGGATTTGAACGGAATAATTATATTCTTCCGCTGCGATTCCATGTTCAAAACCCTACAGTGGTATCAGAGCCACAGGTCGTAGAGCATAACGTAGTTTATGTGTTACGATTTTGTTGTTTTAACACTTTAAATTCATGTTTATCGCGTAAAACGACAAATTAAGCATAGTAGATGCAATTGAATGGAGATTCAATCTAACAAGATCTAATTGTGCATTGGATGCAACAAATTAGTGAGTTTCTTAGTTTGAAGATTAGGGTTTGGGCACATGTTTGAAAAAAGGGTTTTTCAAACATGGAAACAACTTGGATTGGGCAACAAGGAATGAGTTGTTTTTGGAAAAAACTCCCGTGAAGGGTTCGGCCCCCCTTAGGGGACCGCCCATATGCCTTGCCGCCCAAGCCACGCACGGCCTAAGGGTCGGGCGGGCCTAGGCGCGATCGGGGTGACCGGCGGCTTGGGCTTGGCCGGGCCCTAGGGCCGTGTGTGATCCAATAAAGCTTTGGTAAGTCTTTTTGGATTGTTTTTAACCCTACTTCTTCCAAAACAATTAAAATTGAACAAGCGCGTTAAAATTGGTTTTAACTGTTTATGTGCTATTCACATGGTGATTGGATATGGCCCTAGGATGTGGTTTGTGTGTGAATGTTTATTTTGTGGTTTGTTTTACGGCCTGCGAGCTGATCAATTAATGTAATAATTAATTAAGGTTGACAGCGTGCGAGTCGTCTTTTTTCTCAACTTGTGAGATTTATTTTATTTAGTATAGGAGTAGCTAGATAAAATAGATTGTTAGTCAAGATTGAAGAAACGAAGCCCAAATACTTTGGATCCATGGAGATGGAGCATGGAGCATTCCACAAAACTATGAAGGATGGACCAAAAGATGGAGGCGCATGGCGATGTGATCTATTTTAGGGTTCATAGATATTCTCATTGGCTTGGGAATATCTTAGTCTAGAAAGGTCATATCCACATCACGTTTATTTTTGTTGTGGTTGTTTATTTTATTGTCCTATTATTTTGTGATTGGTGTATGGTTGATGCATGCGATTAGGATAATAAGATAATTAGACAAGCCGGATCTATGATTTGGAGTTTTGCCCAAAACTCAAACATATAGATCATGTTGATATAGATCAACAATGCAAATTAAAATCGAAAGGCAAATACCTCAATCAAAATATTGTGTTTATGCCTTCTCGTTATTTAGACACTCATCATGATCACTATATCCCATGATTGTGCGTGCCAAAGCATGGCAACATGGTTTATCGTGATAAGATGCGACGGCACGTAACAATGTGCAATTGTTTAAGTAAGAGGTTGGACACAACTAGGTAGATTTAATAAGATTAAAAGAACCTAGAGGCATACAATTGGGATTATTCATAGGGATGGATAAATAATGGTT
Source organism: Linanthus parryae (assembly GCA_023055425.1). Taxonomy (NCBI): domain Eukaryota; kingdom Viridiplantae; phylum Streptophyta; class Magnoliopsida; order Ericales; family Polemoniaceae; genus Linanthus; species Linanthus parryae. The sequence goes on from JALGPY010000003.1 coordinate 4,714,258, forward strand.
ATTTTCCCAATTGAACCAAGAGTTACATATGATGTAATTGGAATGGTTCCTACCTAAATAACCAATTTCGGGTGACTTGCCAAAGCAAGCTCGGAAAAGGGGAAATATGGATCTTGGCCCACTAGAAAATATAAGGATATTTTCCGCATTAATATGGAGGGTTATTAATCCGAGAAAAATAATGGGAGCTATATTTAATAATCTAGGCATTATTGAGTATAGTAAAATCATACTAAAATCTTGTATATTTCTCGTTTTTTTAGAATACCAATGGCAAACAATTCATCGAATTCATCACACTCCCTACGTGCTGTCCTTGAGAAGGACAAGCTTTCTGGAACCAACTTTCTGGACTGGTACATAAATTTAAGAATTGTTCTTAAACAAGAAAAGAAATTGTACACACTATAAGAAGAAGTTCCAGAGGGTCCAGAGAACAATACCCCAGCAGCCCTAAAGGCGTATAAAATACGTGTTGACGATGCTAATGATGCGGCCTGACTTATGCTTTGCACCATGACTCCTGAGCTTCAGAAGCAACATGAGCGTCGATATGATTGAACACTTGAAGCAGCTCTTTCAGAGCAGGAAAGGGTTGAATGGTATGAAGTTTCTCGGGCATTGTTCAAGAGTCACTTGGCAGAAGGTAACTCAGTAGGACCGCATGTGTTGCGGATGATCGGGTATCTTGAGAATCTCGATCGCCTAGGTATCCCGATTGGTCAAGAGTTGGCCACTGATCTCATTCTGCAATTGTTGCCGGATAGTTATGGACAGTTCATCATGAACTATAATATGAATGAGATCGTCATGCCTCTGCCAGAGCTACTCAATATGTTGAGGACAGCTGAACAATCCATCAACAAGGGAAAGGGCAAGGACATAATGATGGTGCAGAAAGGAAAGGGTAAAAGGTTTGCCTCTGCCTCCAAGGGTAAAGGCAAGGCAGTTGCTAAACCTAAGGACAATGCTCTTAAACCTGCTGGTGGCGTGGCCAAATGCGTGATCAAGGGTGATTGTCACTACTGCAGTCAGACTGGACACTGGAAAAGGAATTTCCCAAAGTATCTGGAGGATAAAAGGCTTGGGATAGTAATCCCACAACCACCAGGTATTTTTGATATAGATGTTAATTTAACTACTTCTTCATCATAGGATATTACATACTGAATGTGGATCTCATATTTGTCGAAATATGCAGGATCTAAGTAGAAGTAGAAGATTAGCAAAAGGAGAGGTGGACTTGCGCGTTGGGAATGGAGCAAGAGTTGCTGCATTGGCTATAGGCGTGTATAGGCTGTCTCTGCCTTCTGGATTAGTATTAGAATTAGATAATTTCTTTTATGTTCCTGCTATGATTAAGAACATTATTTCCGTATCTTGTTTGGACAAGAAAGGTTTTACTATTTCAATAAAGAACAATTGTTGTTCCATTTATTTTGATAGTATTCACTATTGTAGTGCGCAATTATTTAATGGATTATATATCCTTGATCTAAGCTATCCAATCTATAACATAAATACAAAGAGGATTAAAATGAATGATTTAAATCATGCTTATCTATGGCATTGTCGTCTAGGCCATATAAATGAGAAACGTGTATCTAGACTCCATGAGGATGGATTTCTAGACTCATTTGATTTTGAATCATATGAGACATGTGAGGCTTGTTTGTTGGGAAAGATGACAAAGTCTCCTTTCAACAAGAAAGGTGAAAGGACTAGTGAGCAATTAGGACTCATACATATTGATGTGTGTGGGCCGTTTGCTACACCACCCAGAGGTGGTTATGTCTACTTCGCTACATTCACTGATGATTTCAGTAGATATGGATTTGTATACCTTATGAAGGCTAAATCCGAATCTTTTGAGAAATTCAAGGAATTTAAGAATGAAGTAGAGAAGCAACTTGGCAAAAGTATCAAAGCTCTACGATCAGATCGAGGAGGTGAGTACTTGAGTCAAGAGTTTGATGATTATCTTAGAGAGTGTGGGATATTATCTCAACTCACTCCACCCGGAACGCCACAATGGAATGGCGTATCCGAGAGGAGGAATCGAACCTTGTTAGACATGGTGAGATCTATGATGTGTCAAACAGATCTTCCGTTATCCTTTTGGGGCTATGCTTTAATATGTGCAGCTTTCACTATTAACCGTGTTCCATCCAAATCCGTCATGAAGACACCACATGAGATGTGGAGTGGGAGCCGTCCCACAGTGTCGTTTATGAGGATATGGGGCTGCGATGTTTATGTAAAACGTTTACAGCCAGATAAACTCGGGATGAAATCGGATAAGTGTAAATTTGTGGGATACCCTAAGGAAACTAAGGGATATTACTTCTACAATCCAACCGATTTAAAGTGTTTGTTGCTCGGACCGGCGTGTTTCTAGAAAGAGAATTTGTCTCTAAAGAAGCAAGTAGGAGGACTGTAGAACTTGAAGAAGTTCAAGAACCACAAATTACGAATTCGGTTATGGAACATGAACATGAGCCACAACAGATTGTGGAGCAACCTGTTCAAGTAACACAAGAGCTTCGTAGGTCGAGTAGAGTGCGCCAGGAGCCAGAGAGGTATGGACTTATCGTGACGGAAACTGGTGACACTATGCTCATAGGAGATGAGCCCACTACCTATGGAGATGCCATGCAAGGGCGGACTCTCAGAAGTGGCTAAAAGCCATGAGATCCGAGATGGAATCCATGTACACAAACCAAGTATGGACTTTGGTGGAACCACCCCAAGGGGTACGCCCCATAAGGGGCAAGTGGATCTTCAAGAAGAAGACCGACATGGATGGTAATGTAGTTACCTATAAGGGCCGATTGGTGGCTAAAGGATTCAGACAGATTCATGGTATAGACTATGATGAAACTTTTTCCCTAGTCGCTATGACCAAATCCATCCGAATCCTACTTGCAATTGCGCCTTACTATGACTATGAGATTTGGCAGATGGATGTCAAAACAACATTCCTTTATGGGAATCTTCTCGAGGATGTGTACATGACACAACCAGGAGGTTCTGTAGATCCAGAGCATGCAGATAAAGTCTGTAAGCTTCAACGGTCCATTTATGGATTGAAGTAAGCTTCTTGGAGTTGGAATCGACGTTTTGATGAAGCTGTCAAAGAGTTTGAGTTCATCAAGAACGAAAATGAGTCTTGTGTCTACAAGAAGGTTAGTGGGAGCTCTGTAGCGTTCCTGGTCTTGTATGTGGATGACATATTGCTCATTGGAAACGACATTCCTATGCTGCAATCAGTTAAGGATTGGCTAAGAAAGTGTTTCTCAATGAAAGGCTTAGGGGAAGCAGCCTATATACTCGGTATACGGATCTATAGGGATAGATCTAAGAGGTTGCTAGGCCTAAGTCAAAGTACATATATAGACAAGGTGTTGAAACGGTTCAACATGCAAGATTCTAAGAAGGGATTGTTGCCCATGTCTCATGGAATTACTCTTTCGAAGAGTGATTGTCCATCCAATAAGATTGAGATGGACCGCATGAGTAAGATCCCCTATGCCTCGGCCATAGGATCTATCATGTACGCCATGTTATGTACTAGACCAGACGTATCATACGCGTTGCGTATGGCGAGCAGATATCAGTCTAATCTGGGTGAAATTCACTGGATAGTAGTCAAGAATATCCTCAAGTACTTGAGAAGACTAAGGATGCGTTCTTGATATTTGGAGGTAAGGAAGAGTTGCGTGTAACTGGTTACAAGGATGCAAGCTTCCAAACCGACAGAGATGATTTCAAATCGCAGTCGGGATTTGTGTATTGCCTAAATGGAGGAGCGGTGAGCTGGAAGAGTTCCAAGCAAGAGACGGCTGCTGATTCTACAACAGATGCTGAGTATATTGCTGCAAGTGGTGCAGCAAAAGAAGCTGTTTGGATTAGAAAGTTTGTTTCTGATCTTGGTGTAGTTCCTAGCGTTGGGGATGCCACATTGTTGTATTGTGACAACACAGGCGCGATCGCTCAATCTAAGGAACCTAGATCACACCAGAAATCCAAACGCGTACTCCGGAAGTTCCATCTTATTCGAGAGATTATCGATAGAGGAGATGTGAAGATATGCAAGATTCCTACAGATGATAATCTGGCAGATCCATTCACGAAGCCGCTTGTTCAGCACAAGCATGAAGAGCACACTAGGGCGATTGGCATACGCGATGGACCAGGTTGACTCTAGTGCAAGTGGGAGACTGTTGGAATAGATGCCCTAGAGGCAATCTAATTTTAGTATGAATTGGCTAGAATAATCATTGTATTATTTATGGAGATATTTAATATAATGAAGTCCTTATATTTACAAATCGTGTTGTTTATCTTAAATATCCCTAGTCAAATATAATGATTAATATGACGATCATCTATAGACTAGTATGGGGTTGGATTGATATGGAGATATCACCATCCAACACGTGGGTATGTATTAGGAGTAATGACATACTGGATTGACCCAAATCCGAGAAGGCTACATACAAGTTATGTAAAGTCACAAGCGCTTCTCGCGGTGATAGGATATTATCATCCTTAGACTTGGAGTCACTAGATCCTCTAGTTGTGGAATATTGTGCTTTGACAACGTCAAACGCTATTCTGTAACTCGGTAGTTATAAAAGCACATGTTGGGCACAATAGGAAGCAAGCTTAGAGATGGTGAGTGATGTAGACAGGATTTGTCCCTCCCACATAACGGGAGTAAATATCCGAGGCCACTCGAGGGATGGCGCATATGGAATGTCTGGCCAGACTCATATGAATCAATATGGGGATATTGATGTCATATGCATGGATAGGGCTATTCCCAAGATCGAGAAACATGGGTTGGATATACGAGTGTGACTTGTATGCCTCGTGTCCAATCCGGATAATGAGACAAAGGGATGCGATAATAAGATCACAAGGTTTTGTCAATATGACTATTTCTATTAATTGGATGGCATGGATGTGTTGCTAGACACCGCTCCATGTTTGTAAATAGTTACTACCAATTGAGTAGAAACCTATGGGGTCACACGCCATATGGATATAATTGTACAAGAGACTTAATAAATAGAGATTAATTAAGAAGGATCATATTGCAACAAGTTGCTAACTTAGTAGGACTAACTAGAAAATAATACTAGTCCATATATGGATATGATTAGTATTGGGCCCTTTATGGAAACAACTAGGAGTAGTTGGACTATATAAAGGAACTCCTTCCTTCCCTCTCAATACATGTTACTCATAACACATATTGAGAGGAGAAAAAAGAGTTGAGAGCAAGCAAGTAAGAAGCCGAAGCCTCCTACCCGCCGCCCCAAACCCGTCGGCCACAACAAGGAGACCTAACTCTCCTTTGTGGCTTTTGTTGCGTGATTTCTTCGTCTCCTTCCTCCGTTCTAGCTAGTACAAGAAGGTTGTGAAGGTCCAATTCTCTATCCTAGGCGTGGATCAACCGTAGAGAACGTGACATTATTCGCGTTTGAAGTCATCAAAGGAGAACCCAGAGGTAAACACATATTAATCCTTTACTATCGTTATGTGTTCTTGACTTGTGATCCTTGGAGGGATTTGAACGGAATAATTATATTCTTTCGCTGCGATTCCATGTTCAAAACCCTACAGTTGCTGCGGCTCTTGGACAACGGTGGTGGGTTCTGCTGAGAGGTCGAGTGGCTTATTACAAGGCTGAACCGCCCGCGTTTGGTGCTGTGGAGACCTTTAGGGTGGTCGGTCGCGATCTGGGACGGCCTTGTTGTATTCGCCTGGCGCCCCAGAAAGGCCATCGGCTGGTTCATCGAGGGCGCCGATGAAATAGAGCGCCGGTGGACGGGGCTTCATTCCGGTAGAAACAGCGGCGGCGCGATATGGGTTTCTCTCCAGTAGAAACAAGGACGACGGCGAGGGTTTCTGCGCTCCGGCCGCTGCTGGTTGTTTGCTGGCGACGGGAAGCTTTTGAACAAGGCCCGGTTGCTAGATTTGGGTTGCGACGGTTGTAAAAGCAGCTACTGGTTGTGGGCTCTGCGGCAACGACGCACATGTCTCTTTCTCCTCTGTGGCTGGGTCTTGAGGCGGCTATGGACGAATTCGGGATGGCGGCCGCTGAACCTCCTCCTGATGTCTTTCTTGGAGCAGCAAGAGCGGCTGCTGCTGTTGTTGTTCTAGTTGCTCTAGTATTCGCTGAATGATTCGGTCGAGAGCGTCCTGCACGATCGCCGCTACAACTTCCTTGAATTCCTCCCGACTTTTCTTCCAGTCTTCACGCCATTGTTCGATGTTGAAAGCGGGTGTGTAAACCATGATTTCGCCAGAGGATGGTGAAACTCAATAAAAGAACCAATTGACTTCACAAGTGGATGGCAAAACTCAATGAAAGCACGGGGTTAACGATTTTGTGAAAATTGTCAAAAACTGACCACGTAGCTTGTAGTCTACAACGCTATTCTAACAATTATTGTTGACTGAATAAAGATTTATTTTCTATAATCAATTCATTCGATAACAATAAAGTGAAGACTACAACTTGGTTAAATAGACCAAAGACTAACCCTAGACTCTTACAGACCAGACAAAAAAGCCCGGTAACTATTTAACTAAATAATGTAATAACTAATAAACTATTATCAACTAATTAGATAAATAAAATATTAAATACTAACTAACTAATTAACGATAATGGTAATTGTATGATTGACTCGTATCATACGGTCGACCCATATCAATTTGTAGAGAAGAAAAGTGGACCTATAAGGTCATTGTTATCCGATGATTTATGATGAATGCATGTTGTAAATTTCATAAACATGGTGCATAATTTATTGGGTCATGCCCAACCACAGATCCCCGGTATGTGTGATAGTTTACATCAATCAGAACAAAAAATTGTTGACTCCGTTTAAGTAATGCAAATTTATGAAGTACCTGATTATGACAAATCGCTCTACATGCCATAAGTACAAATCAGTTTGATTACTGCAAACAAAACTCAAACACGGACACAAACACTAGGACCAAAATATTCATCAAATTTGACAATTCGTGACTTTGATCTATCCGAAAACGAATCGTAATATCAAACATCAAGCAATTTTCACCGATGAAACCTACGTGTCTGACCTACAACTGCACTTGCATTTCGCCATACACTTCTTGCAATCACCAAGACTCGGATATCCATCATTGCAATCACATTTTTTGGTACATTTCGCCCGCGACTTGCCGCTCCACAAACACCGTGCCATGCACCGGAGGATCGGCACGCACGGTGGGCATGCCGTCTTGAATCGGCCGAGAATGCAGCTCTTGCACTGGCTGCCGTCGGACGGGCAACTCATTGCCGGCGGCAATACCGTCCCCAACAGTAACAACGACAATAGCAGAAGATGCACAAGGTTGTGGTTTCTCTTCATTTTGTTGATCACTAATGTAGATGTTGGAGTTAATGATATCACTGAAACCTTGTGAAGCTAAATAGAGGAGACAGAGAGAGTGAGAGCCGTTGGATTGGAATTTGATGGACGGCTGTGGGGAAACCTATAGACTTTTGTGCAGTTTGGGGTGGGAGTCATTTAATTACTGCTTCCTCATGTTGGTTTGCAGTTGGCATTGGTTTGCACAATTCTTTCATCTGATCCATTTCACACACACATCTTAATCGCATTGACAGCACCAGACTCTAGCGATTTTCTCTAGTGCATGTTTGGCATCACAGATTTTAATCACATTGGCAGAACCAGATTTTAACAATTTTCCCTACAACGCGTTTGGGTTAACAGATTTTAATCACATTGACAGCACCCGACTTGAAAGATCAAGATAATTAAACTTTTATTGCCAAAAATCTTACAACATTAAGTTTTTGACATAACACGACCCTAGTTCATTTTAATCACATTGACAGCACCCGACTTGAAAGATCAAGATAATTAAACTTTTATTGCCAAAAATCTTACAACATTAAGTTTTTGACATAACACGACCCTAGTTCATTTATGCATAAGTTTATAAGTCTAATTAACGCTAATATTTATTCGCAAATGAGATCAAACTTACAATCTATAGTTTTCAATTCCCATCAAATATGTTCTGACTCTTGCGCAACTACATTATTCATTTTGATTATCTTCGGCTGAACTTCTAAATTTTTAGCTGATACGTAACAAACTGAGTTCGTGTTTAGGAATATAAATTTTGATCCAACTTAGATGAAAATCGTTGAAAATAATAACCTAATCATGCTCGAGAACCATTTTTAGATTCTTTAAGAAAATCCGATTAGACAGAAAATTTCTTGATTATTTAATACCAAACAAGTTGTGAGACTATTATGATGGAATTATGCACATAATCTTTATGCAATATTGCTAACTTGCAAGTTTTGTTCACCTAATTATTGAGATTATGCCGGGTTTTGATTGATGAAAGCACACGAAGGCAAGAAACTTGAAATGCAAAGAACCTCTTAGAGGTAAATACCTTCATTGGCGCCATGTACGTGCTTTTGCCTAAGCTCGAATAAAAAAATTTGTGAAATAAGTATTATTTAGTGTGCATCACAATTCAAAATTATGAAGCGGACTCTACAAAGTATTAACGGAGCATAACGGAAGAAGGGCTCAGCTGGAATAAAGATAACGGAAGTGGACGGCAGAGGGGTCTTTATGACAATTCCAGAAATGGTGTGTCTCTCTATAATTTAACATAGATGCCTTTGTAATAATATTGGTAATATTGGGGCATTAGTATAATTTCCAGATCTTGTGATCTGATTAGATTTGATCCAACGGCTCACAATGAGACCGTTGGATATCTTGTATAAAAACCATCTTTTCCTCTTCAATGAAATTAAGGCGATCAAACCCTAATTGTCCCTTCATTGCTGCTGCATCTCTTCTCTCTGCATCTATGGTGAACAAACCCTAATTTCTATCTCAGTTTTCACAAAGTTCTATGTACATCATCAAAACAAATCACATTTGAATATACGATCAAATGGCGAATGAATTGGGTCCTATTACTCCATTTTCTGGAATGCTTAAGAGAGTGGGCCTCCAGAAACTCCTGTAGTAATGTTTGCATTTAGACGTGAAGCGAGTTTCTTTCAACAAAGAAGAAAGAAGTTGATCTAACGGAATTTTTTTGGCGTCCACACGCCCTATGATATCTTCCAACTGCTTCTTTGAGAGCTTGATCTTTACCTGTTGTCTCTGCTGCAGAGATGGTGAAACTACTCTGTCTCTTGCACTACACGTCGCTAGTGTTTCATTCTCATCATGTTTGTTTGCAGCTTCTGCGACCGGGGATGTGGATTTCGATTCTTCGTTGTAATCATCGTCATCAGCCGATACCATTGAAGCTGATTTGCGAAGTCGTATGCAGATGCAATTACCCATTGCTTTCTTTTACTCCGCCCTTTCTCTATGTGATTGATCGATGAGTACCAATATATATGGAGAGGAAGAGAGAGATATTTGAATTATTTTTACTATTATGATCATCTGGAAGAGGATGATTGTTAATTAATCCTTTCTTTGACAAATTATTGGTGACCTATTCATGTGATGCGAGGATAATTTTTATACTCTCTAACCCAGTGTGAAAGGTTATAGATGAACGGAATCCAGTGTTAAAGATTTAATAACCTTTCTAATTTGATCCGGCCTATTCTAGTTGGTTAATGTGATTTCAGCCAATTTTGGTCAAACGTTGTTCTAGATACTTTTTTTTTACTAGACAATAAATACCTCAGCACGAGTTTTTGAATATCATAACACGACACATAAACAGTGAAATGCAAATGTGACAAATAATGTCGAAGTTGCCATCTTTTAAGAAATGACATTTTCAAATAAGTGAAAACACAATTAGGGTTTGGTAGACAGAGAGACGAAACTCTCGGGAAATGAAGAGAACATAACAAAATGAAACCGCCATTAGGGTTTTCTCATTGAAGGAGGAAATATATACAATGTAATGAACGGTCAGAATTATGACCGTTCAACTTCGATCAGCTAGAGACCTAATAGCAAGATGATCCTTCTAAGTTCTTTGGACCAAATAATGGAAGTCAGCTTCATCAGCTAGTTATGGGCTTTGTCTTTATGGGCTTTGTCTTCTTGGGCTTTGTCTGCATCGTTTGGGCTTGTAGAGGCCTTCGATTAATAATAAGCAAATGTGACAGCCCTAGAGGCCTTCGGTTCATAATAAGCAATTCTTAGGTACTCATAGAACAAATCGCGTGTAGCGTTCAATTCCTCTAACATTTTGACATCTACACTGAAGTGGGGTGAGTGGAAGAGAGAAAATAATCAAGTAGAAATTTGATTTTTTTCTTTAACTTATAAGAATAGTGGTTAACTTAGTGTCAGTTATAGAATGGAGTTCTGACATGGTGCTCTTAGAGCAAATAAAATTTTCTCACGCAACTGTGCATCGATCTGGATTCCGCGATTAATTGGTCAAAGACTAAATATCGAAAAAAAATGGTCAAAAATCAAGAGGCTACATCTGTCATCACTCTTGACCGTGGAAGAAGTTCTTTCTAATCCAAAGACGTCAATATGGCTGTTGTCATTCATCTAGAACAAGTAAAAAAATTAGTACGAGCAAAGAATACTTCAAATCTTAACATACGTTTAGCATATTCCCACGCAGGTCTTGTTTGTACAACATTGCATGCAATGAATCTACTCAAACATCAGACCCGACAACATGAACATTATCTGCAACGTACGCATGCCCACGTGTTCACCTTTTTCTATGTTCTTAACAAAAACAAATTACGTTGGTTGTCTAGTATAACCTTGCTACAATTATCTAGTAACCATGCTACAAACTCCACCCTCATAGGCTCATCCCCCCAATATTCATCTTCACAAACTCCACGGCGGTCGCAATCTCCTCTCTAACCCTAACATCCACATTACACCGTACAAACGCCGGAATAAACAACCACATGCCGGTAACCACCACGAACGCGGTCACCAACGGCCCCGCCACCACCGGAGGCAGGCGGAACCTCCCTTTCAACAACTTCCTCACCTTGCCTTCCACCACCAAACACACCCCGTGAATAACAAAAAAGCACGTCACTTCCCACGTGGGCTTCGTCCTTCCTATGTTGTACACAATCACCTCGTGCATCAAACCGGACACCAAAAAGGTGGCTAAAATCCCCAATATCGATGCAAATCTCTTACTAAGCCAACGGCTACAAATCAACCGGACCGGATCAAACACAGTTGGTCGCAGAAGGCTGGCCACAATGAGGTTCCACCTCTTACCCCAAAAGTCCTGCAATGAGCCTGACAAGTAGGGCTCATTGAAAGGCGGGTCGAGCTCAACCTGAGTCAGAGCTCGAGCCGCCTTGGACATTAGACCAAGCAAGAGCTCAAGGGTGACATAAATATGGACACAATAGACCAACATCAAGATCTTGGGGTGCAAATCTTCTTTATACTTGTAGATGTGGACACATGTGCTCATTAGCACCCCCTTCAATGCATAGCCCTGGAGTGAATTCAGAGACTTTTTACCAGATGGGTATTGACCATCTTGATGGATCTTGATTGGTAGGCAACATATGAGGGCAAAATGGGGAAATGAGATTGGTTGGGGATGGTTGTGTTTGGAGGGAGATAGAGGTCCTTGACCATAGGCAAAGAGGAGGAGCTTGAAATTGGCAAGCCATGCTGTGAAGAAACAAGTGATGGATCCAAGGTGGATGGAGGTGAGTTGGAGATGAAGGAAGAGGAAGAGGGTTATGATTGGGATGAGAGTGATGAGTCTTGTTGTTCCTCTTGGGATGAACTTGGCTATGGTGTGGCAATAGCAAAGTGATACCATGACTGTCACCCATACCCCTATGAAGTTCTTCACCTCACTTTCCATGGCTTTGCGCCTCTGCCTCAACACCACCTCCTCTGTATATGCTTTCCTCTTAGGTTGGCATCTCAAGAGGTGTTAACATGTATTGGTACACATCTGAATGAAAAGTACATTATGATGTTAAATTGAATGTGATTTGTGAGTTGGATTGGAATGACTAAACATGGTTGGTTTTCAATTTTGTGCGGCCGACCTCCACTTATTTGTTGGCTTTCATTATCAAATTTACCAAAATTTTACCATTTTTGTTATTTTTCCAGCACGAAAGAAAAAACTGTGTTACGCAGCCGTGCTATGAAGACCAAACTGGTCCATCTGGTCCATTCTTCTGCCTTTTACTAAAGAACAAAACATAGTGGGAGAGGACATCAAGCAGCGCCATATTTGAATGCGAATTTTGACTAGATTAGTCAATTGGTCATTTACACTAGTTAGTGCATGTTCAACATAGTGGTGAAGGGGGCATACTTTTTTATTTTTATTTTTTTTTGAGGGAAATGTATAGATTTTTAATAAATAAAAAATTAGGCTGATGAAATAAATGCGATGGTGTGAATATTAAACAGAACTTTTGACAAAAAACCCCCCTGCAGTATGGTCTCGTTGATACTTAGCCACTAGCAGTATTACTTTTGTCAGAAAACCCCCTTGCAGTTTCACTTTTACTGACATCGCACACCATTTTACTAAAATTGTTGGTAGCTAAGTGTCGGTAAAAGTAAAACTGCAGGGAGGTTTTTGTTTCAAAAATGGTGCGGGATGTCGGTAAAAGTGAAACTGCAGAGGGGGGTTTTGTGACAAAATCAATACTGCTGGTAGCTAAGTGTCAGCGATACCATACTTCAGGGGGGTTTTCTGTCAAAAGTTCTATTAAATATGTGACACTAACAATATTCATAGTCCCAATTCCTAAACGCTAGCTGGACCACAGTCACACGGAGGAGGGGACACGTATATATTCAATAACAATAAAACTAAAAAGGAGTATCCTAGTGTTCCTAAAAAAGTTGGGGGGGGGGGGGAACGTGCCCCTTCTGGGGTTCCGCCCATGTTCAAACGTTAGAGCTTTGGACCAGAGATTTTATTGGAAGGAAGTACCACTCCGTTCCTTCTCTTTCTCCCTCTTTCTATTTCGGTACGATCCCTCCATTTCTCTCCCTTTCATTATTTAGCAAATTTTAGATTTTGTAATACCAAATATACCCTAAAAAAATATCCCACATGAGTTGATGTTTTCCTTTTGGGTGCTTTTACAACCCCACTAAGGGGTAAAAAATAAAATTACCCTTGAATTGATGTCTCTCCTTAATTCACAAGCTTTCTCTACGAAAAAGAAAGACAAGAAACAGGGTGATACTATTAATATACTTTTTTGTTGGAACCAATATAGTGCAGTTTTGAAAGAGAGACATTGGAACCCTTGAAGGGGACACTTCGAAGGGTACTCTGGGTCAATTTATGTATAGTGTAGATACAGCTTTCCAGACAAGCATATCACAGCCACGTGGCAGCAATCCAGCACACCTACATGTGCTCCACATACACCAGATCACTACCTATGCTGATCCACGTGGGGGCTGCGAGACATGGCCCTCGCGCACTAGCACGAGACTTGTAAGGACTTAGTGGTTTTGAGGTTAGGGTAAGGCTCGTCGCACGCATGCGACAACTAAGCTCGCGCGCGACCTCTGGTAACTCGCTGAGAGGTTCTAGGCTTACGTGTCCCATAAATGCGGCTAATCTCATAACAGTCTCCGATACTTGCGGGCAGATACGTAACAGTTCATATATACACAGTCGAACGTGTCGTTGGGGGTCTATCATTAAGCCACCATTTATAGTGCATTAACCCCCTCTACGGTCACTTCCCCACTATATATAGGATCGTTGACTTTCCATTACAACTGATGAGTACAGACCAATACATCTCAGCTCTTGGAACGCTAAGCAACTTACTATCAGCCTAATGTCTCTCTCTCGAGCAGTTACTAGTTCTTACTCTTGTTGGGTTTTGATGTAAGTAACGCAGCGGAATAACAAAAAATCAATCATACTCAAAGCCCACCACGGATCGTCAGGAGGAGACATCATAACATGATAAGGGGCATAGTATTGTGTACCTTTTGGTTTGAGAGATCACACGAAGAATGATGTCCTCGTCTCTACGGTTGATCCACGTCTAGAGGTTAGATCTAGAATCTTCTAAACAAGTGATAAATTGAACCGGAGGAAGAGGGAAGAAGGAATCAAGCAACGACGTGACAAAAGGAGGGCTTCGGCCTCCTCGTTGGCGCCGACAGGAAAGGGGGGCGGACGGCCTAGGGGCGTGCGCCTCTTGGTCTTGTCTTTCTCTTTCTTTTTCTCTTTCCCACTCTCTTGTGTTATGTCTAATAACATTCACTTAGTGGGAAGGAAGCTAGAGCCTCCTTTATATACTCCAACAACTCCTTGTTGTTTCCATAAAGGTCCTTTCTAGTTCTCCATGAACTTGGATTAGTCCCTTCCTTGCAAATTAGCCCTACTAAGTTTGCAAGGCGTCGCATAATGATTCGTCTTATATTATCATATTAATTAATCCCAAAATCTAACTCTACTCTATTTGACATGTGACCCCATAGGTTTCTACTTAGTTGGTAGTAACTTATTACCATCATGGAGCGGTGTCTAGCAACACATCCATGCCACCCAACTAATAAAAATAGTCAGTGATCCCGACAAACCTCTTGTGCCCAATATCTTATATTTCACTTTCCCTTTGTCTCTATATCCGGATTGGACACGAGACATAAATAGTCACACTCGTATATCCAATCCATAGTTTCTCGATCCTTGGAATATGCTTATGCGAGCAGATAACATCAATATCTCCATATTGATTTATCTGAGTCTGGCCAGACATTCAATAAGCCTCATCCCTCAAGTGGTCGTGGATATTTACTCCCATTATGTGGGAGGGAAAAATCCTATCTATGTCACTACGATCTCTAAGCTTGCTTCCTATCATGCCCGATAGCTATCTTTATAATTACCCAGTTACGGTGTAACGTTTGATAACATCAAAGCACAATATTCCACAACTAGAGTATCTAGTGACTTCAAGTCTAAGGATTGCAATTATATTAGCACTACGAAAAGCGATTGTGACTTTAACATAATCTAATGCATCCTTCTCGTTGTGGGTCAATTCAGTATGCCATTACCCTTAATGCTTACCCATGTGTTAGACTTGATATCTCCATATCAATCTACCCACATACTAGTATATATTTGATCGTCCTATTAATCAATATAGTGGACTAGGGATACTTAAGATAAACAACACATCGTATTTAAGGACTTCATTATATTAAATATCACAATATATAAATAAATGAATATTCTAGCCAAAACAATGTTCATACTAAATATAAGATTGCCTCTAGGGCATCAATTCCAACAGTCTCCCACTTGCACTAGAGCCAATCTAGCGCATCTCGTATGCATATAGATCTTGCGTGCCCATCATGCTATCGCTGCGCAAGAGGTTTTGTGAGCGGATCTGAAAGATTGTCATTCATTGGAATCTTGCACATCTCCACATCTCCTCGATCGATCATATCACGAATAAGATGGAATCTCCTAAGTACATGCTTTGATTTCTTGTGTGATCTTGGTTCCTTGGCTTGTGCGATCGCCCCGGAGTTGTCGCAGTACAACTCCACGGGATCCATGATGCTAGGGACCACACCGAGCTCAGTGATAAACTTCTTTATCCAAACTGCCTCTTTTGCTGCTTCCGCAACAGTAATGTACTCATCTTATGTTGTAGAATCAGCAACTGCCCCTTGCTTGGAACTCTTCCAGCTCACAGCTCCTCCATTCAGGCAAAACACGTATCCAGACAGCAATCTATAGTCATCTTCGTCGGTTTGGAAGCTTGCATCAGTGTAACCCCTTCAATTAGCTCTTCCTTACCTCCAAATATCAAGAACGCATCCTTAGTTCTTCTCAACGCGTATGATACGTCTGGTCTAGTACATAACATGGCGTACATGATGGATCCTATGGCCGAAAAATATGATATCCTACTCATGCTGTCCTTCTCAATCTCATTGGAGGGATAGTCATTCTTAGAAAGAGTGACTCCATGCGACATAGAAAAGAATCCCTTCTTGGAATCTTGCATGTTGAACCTCTTCAACACCTTGTCTATATATGTACTTTGACTTAGGCTGAGCAACCTTCTAGATCTATCTCTATAGATCTTTCTACCAAGTATATAGGTTGCGTCTCCTAAGTCATTTATTGCAAAGCACTTTCCTAGCCAATCTTTAACAGATTGCAAAGTAGGAATGTCGTTGCCAATGATTAGTATGTCATCCACATACAAGACCAGAAATACTACAGAGCTCCCACTAACCTTCTTGTAAACACAAGGCTCATCTTCGTTCTTGATGAAGACAGACTCTTTGACTGCGTCATCAAAACGTCGATTCCAGCTCCTAGAAGCTTACTTTAATCCATAAATGGATCTTTGCAGCTTACAGACTTTATTGGCATTCTCTAGATCCTCAAAACCCTCTGGATGTGTCATGTACACATCCTCGAGGAGGTTCCCATAAAGGAACGCTGTTTTGACATCCATTTGTCAAATCTCATAGTCTTAGTATGCTGAAATAGCAAGTAAGATTCGAATGGATTTAGTCATGGCGACTGGTGAAAAGGTCTCATCATAGTCAATACCATGAATCTGTCTATACCCTTTGGCTACCAATCGCCCCTTATAGGCAACTATCTTGCCATCCATATCGGTCATCTTCTTGAAGACCCACTTGCACCCTATGGGCCGAGCCCATTCAGGTGGTTCCACCAAAGTCCATACGTTGGTGGTGTACATGTAATCCATTTCGGATCTCATGGCTTCTAGCCTCTTCTTAGAGTATGGGCCTTTCATGGCTTCCCCGTAGTTTGCAGGCTCATCATCCATGAGTGGTACGTCATCGGGCTCAGTCAGGAGAAGCCCATACCTCTCTAGATCATGACGCACTCTTCCTGATCTACGGAGTTCCTGTGTTACCTGAACAGGTTCCTCCACAACTGCTTGCGGTTCCTGTTCATGTTCCATCATCGGTTCAGTGATTTGTGGTTCTTAAATTTCTTCAAGTTCTACAGCCCTCCCACTTGCTTCTTTAGAGAGAAAATCTCTTTCTAGAAACACGCCGGTCCGAGCAACAAACACTTTGTTCTCGATGGTATTGTAGAAATAATATCCTTTAGTTTCCTTAGGATATCCCACAAATTTACACTTATCCGCTTTAGGCACGAGCTTGTCTGTTTGTAAACGTTTTACCTAGACATCGCAGCCCCAAATCCTCATAAACGACACTATGGGACGCTTCCCAGTCCATATCTCATATGGTGTCTTCATGACTGATTTGGATGGAACGCGGTTAATGGTAAAAAGCTGCCGTCATTAGAGCATGTCCCCAAAAGGATATCGGAAGATCTGTTTGAGACATCATAGATCGCACCATATCTAATAGCGTGCGATTCCTCCTCTCGGACACGCCATTCCATTGTGGCGTTCCGGGTGGAGTGAGATGAGATACTATCCCACACTCTATAAGATACTCATCAAGCTCTTGGCTTAAGTATTCTCCTCCACGATCTGATCGTAGAGCTTTAATACTTTTACCAAGTTGCTTCTCTACTTCATTCTTGAATTCTTTGAACAATTTAAAGGATTCAGATTTGGCCTTCATAAGGTATACAAATCCATATCTACTGAAATAATCAGTGAATGTGATGAAGTAGGTATAACCACCTCTGGCAGGCGTGGGGAATGGTCCACATACATCGGTATGTATGAGTGCCAATAACTCACTAGTCCTCTCACCTTTCTTATAAAAAGGGGACTTTGTCATTTTTCCTAATAAACAAGATTCACATGTCTCATATGATTCTAAATCAAATGAGTCTAGAAGTCCATCCTTATGGAGTCTAGATATGCGTTTCTCATTTATATGGCCTAAACGACAGTGCCATAGATATGTAGGATCATTAGTTTTAATCCTTTTAGTATTTATGTTATAGATTGGACTATTTAGATCAATGATATACAATCCATTAGACAAATGCGCACTACAATAGTGCATACTATCAAAATAAATGGAGCAACATTTGTCCTTTATTGAAATAGAAAAACCCTTCTCGTCCAAACAAGAAACGTAATTAATGTTTCTGCTCATAGCAGGCACATAAAAGCAATTGTCTAATTCTAAAATAAGTCCAGAAGGCAAAGATAGCTCATAAACGCCTACAGCTAATGCAGCAACTCTTGCTCCATTCCCGACGCGCAGATCTATCTCCCATTTACTCAATCTTCTACTTCTTTTCAAATCCTTTACATTTCGACAAATGTGAGAACCACATCCAGTATCCAATTCCCAAGATGAAGAAATAGAAAGATTGACGTCTATAACATAAACACCTGGTGGTGGTGGAATCACTATTCCAAGCTTCTTATCCTCCAGATATTTAGGGCAATTCCTCCTTCAGTGACCCGGCTGGCTGCAGTAGTGACACTCACCTTTAGCCACGCCTCCACTAGGCTTTAGGGCTTCCTTGTATTTTGCAACTTTCTTGCGCTTTCCTTTGGAAGTAGAGGCAACTTCTTTTCCCTTCTTCTTATGCACCATCTTTATGGCCTTGCCCTTGCCTTTGTTAACGCTCTGTTCCGCTGTCTTTAGCATGTTCAATAAGTCTGGCAGAGTCTTACTGATCTCGTTTATATTATATTTCATGATGAACTGATTATAACTGTCAGGCAACGATTGCAAGACAATATCAGTAGCCAAATCTTGGCCCAGTGGGAATCCCAGGCTCTCAAGGTTCTCAATGTACCCGATCATTCGGAGTACGTGAGGTCCTACTGGATTTCCCTCTGCAAGACTACTCTTGAATAATGCTTTAGACACCTCATAGCGCTCATGCCTCGCCTGTTCCTGAAACAATTATTTCAAGTGTATGATCATATCATACGCTTTCATATTCTCATGCAGCTTTTGAAGCTCAGGAGTCATGGTGCAAAGCATGAGACAAGTCATGTCATTATAATCATCAATATGTTTCTGACGTGCCCTCACATCCGCTAGAACAGACTCATCTTGTGGTGGGGCTGGAATTGGAGTGTCCAAGACGTACAACTCCTTTTCTTGCTTAAGGACAATCCTTAAGTTTCTGTACCAGTCAAGGAAATTCGTTCCAGACAGTTTAACCTTCTCAAGGACACATTGTAGGGATGAAGTCGATGCGTTGTTGTTTGCCATTTGGAATTCTACAAAACGAGAAATGTGCAATTTTAGTATTTTGAACAATTTAATTATATTCAACAATGGCTAGATCATCAAATATAGCTTCCACTATTTTTCTCGGATTAATAGCCCTCACCATTAATGCGGAAAATATCATAATATTTTCTAGTAGGTACAAGATCCCTTTTTCACTTCTTCTTGAGCTTGCTTTGGCAAGTCACCCAAGAATAGTTTATTTAGGTAGGAACCATTCCAATTGCATTTCATGCAACTCTTGGTCCAGTTAGGTGAATAACTCTTTATTCTTTATCCATGGATAACGCCTAATTGTCATGCCTCTAGGCTCATCAATCCAATTGAATCTTGCCTAGTTGCGTCCAACCTCTTGCTTCAACATACACACATTACTAGCTTGTGTCGTTCGCAATACATCATGGTAAATTAAAATCGCCTTGCTTTGGCAAGCCCGAATTTTAATGAACCCTGATCATGAAGGGTGTTTTGGCAAGAGAAGGCAAAACGCAATATTTAATTGAGGGATTTTTCTTTTCTTAATTTGTTTGGTTGATCAAATCAACATGGTTTACTTATTTGGATTGGGCAATCCACAATAAAAGACCATCTTTGTTTACTATTATCTTGTTAACGTTTTGCTAGTATCGCCATAAACACAAAAATTAAATAACAAGACATAAATAATAAACATCCACAAATAAAAAAAACGTGGCATGGATATGGCCCCTAGACTAATGATATTATCAAGCCAATGATAATATCCAATTGCCCTAAAGTGACAAGCTCATCTCCATGTCTTCTTCTCCATGCTCTTGGCTATCATCTAAATATTTCTAATTCTAGCCTAACATCTAGAATAAATAAATAATAAAAGCCTCACATGTCGAGGAGAAAAGACGACTCGCAGGCAGTAAAATATAATTAATTATTACATTAATTTGATCAACTCGCAGGCCGTAAACCAAACCACAAAGCAATAAACATCCACAATCCTAGGACATATCCATCCACCATGAAACAAAGCACATAATACAGTTAAAACCAATTTTTAACGCGCTTGTTTAATTTTAATTGAATTGGGTAATTAGGGTTACAACGGTCCAAGGGGTCCAACCTAAGCCTAGGCCGAACCCCAAGGGCCGCCGCCCGCCACTAGGCCCGGCCCAAGGCCGACCGCCCCATGTGGCCCGCGGCCTTTGCTTGGCGCGCAAGGAAGGGGGCGGACGGCTAGGGTTTTGGCCCTAGCCTCCTTCCCTTCTTCCTTGTTTCCCAAGCATGGTTGTTTCCTTATGGATGTTTCCATAAATTTGTTTCCATAATTGAACCCTAATTTCCCAAGCATGGTTGTTCCCTTTTCAACTATGTGCCCATGAACCCTAATTTTCAAGAACCCAATTATTCACATCCTATGTGATTAAACTCACCAATTCTAACATCCAATGTTAAATTAGATATTGTTTATATTGAATCAAATTCAATTTGTATCAACTATGCCAATTAATTTCAGTTTTCGCGTAATAACAATAATACGGTGTATAAACTGAAATCATAACACATAAAATCATGTTATGCTCTACGACATGTGGCTCTGATACCACTGTTGGGTTTTGATGTAGGTAACGCAGCGCAATAACAAAAATTAATCATACTCAAATCCCACCACGGATCGTCAGGAGGAGACATCATAACATGATAAGGGGCATAGTATTGTGTACCTTTTGGTTTGAGAGATCACACGAAGAATGGTGTCCTCGTCTCTACGGTTGATCCACGTCTAGAGGTGAGATCTATATTCTTCCTTCAACAAGTACTAGCTTGACCCGTAGGAAGAGGGAAGAAGGAATCAAGCAACGAGGTGAAAAAAGGAGGGCTTCGGCCTCCTCTTTGGCGTCGACGGGAATGTGGGGGGGGGGGGGGGGGACTGCTTAGGGGTGTTCTCCTCTACGTCTTGTCTTGCTCTCTCTTTTTCTATTTCCCACTCTCTTGTGTTATGTCTAATAACATTCACTTAGTGGGAACGAAGCTAGAGCCTCCTTTATATACTCTGACAACTCTTTGTTGTTTCCATAAAGGTCCTTCCTAGTTCTCCATGAACTTGGATTAGTCCCTTCCTTGAAAATTAGTCCTACTAAGTTTTCAAGGCGTTGCATAATGATCCTTCTTATTAATTAATCATATTAATTAAGCCCAAATCTAGCTCTACTCTATTCGACGTGTGACCCCATAGGTTTCTACTTAGTTGGTAGTAACTTATTACCAACATGGAAGCAGAATCCGTTAAGACATGGGAAGACATGGTGAAGAAATTCTACACCAAATTCTTCCAGGTCGAAGAAAAGGTCACCACTATACACCTCTCACACATGTACCAGAGGATTGACAAGGAGAGGGAAGCCTTCATCAAAAGATTCAGGTCCAAGTCCTCGGAATGTGTGGATGATGTTCCGGAAAGTCGAGTGGTGGAGATATGCCTTCAGGGCATGCGCGATGAATACAAAGGTATGCTCATTAACTTTAACATGCCTACCTTTTCCAGATTGATGGAAAGCAACAGGAACGTGGAGCCCCTGGGGGAAAGTATGAGGAAGCGGTACGCTAACGAGCGTACACAGGCGAATCACAACTTCAAAGTGGGGAAACTCAGCTACAAACGAACGCGATATGGGAATGTCCGTGCAATATCATCCCCCAATAAACAGCGGCGACCCGCGCCCCGAGAAGCACTACCTCTGCCCTGTTCGGTTGAAGAGGCAATCAATCTTTGTAGGAGGTAGCGAAAGGACGGGATTTTTCCAATGCTAGAACATAGGCCAACATGGGAGCAGATGCGAGAACCCAAGTGGTGCGAATGCCACGGATAGGTCACGCACCCTGCCAAAAAATGTAAAAAGCTCAGATGGCTGATGAGTAGGAATATTGAGGAGGGGCAGCTAGTCACTGAGGAGCCGTCCAAAGAGGTGTGTAGCGATCATTTGCCATCCCATGCGCATAGGAGATCCAAGGGGAAGGAAATAGCCATGATTTTGATCTTGAACCTTGAAGAGTTCGAGGATGGAGAAGTCTTGGACATTGTTAAAATCTTAGGATTCGCGCACCAAGTGAAAAAACAAAATCCCATCAGGTTCGCTGAGCTCTTTCATGGAATTAACCTATCAGACGATTGCAGACACGAGATAACGAAAACGATCGTCAAAGTGGCTGAGGACCACGATTAAGAGTTGGTCGTCTCCGATTTGGAAGTTATGAGGGCCGCAAAATCGGGAGGACCGGTCATAACATTCGATGACTTGGACATAAATATGAACGGCGAACATCAGAGACCGTTGTACGTGACGGCCACCATCAACAATGTCAAATTCAAGCAGGCCTTTATTGATGGTGGAGCCGCGGTATACGTAGTGTCACTCAAAACCTTGAAACTAGAAGGAGTCCCTCAAAACAGAATCGTAAAGAGGCCATCATTGTTGGCAGGCTTTGGAGATGACTCTAGAATGACGGCCGACTGGATTCGATTAAGAATCCAGATCGGGAAGATTAGCTGTTCCGTCAAATTTCACGTCATCGACGCCGACGTGACTTACCATATAATCCTTGGGCGAGTGACGCGGATTACTAGCACGTATTACGCAAGTGCACGGTCAAGTAGTAAAGGTGGAGTATTTTTCGGACTCCGGGTTGTCGATCCCTCGAGGACAATCTCGCAATAAGTTTATAATTAACAAAATAGCGCAATTCAATGAGTAACCGGAGTAACAAGTGTGTGAATTGTGGTGTTGCCACCCCCAAACAAGTGGCTATAATAAAGTCAGAAATAAATAATAAACTGGAATTAAGAAGAATTCTTAATCAATTAATGGAGAGGACTAGGCAATCTCGCTGATCACCTAGGGTTGTAAACGATTTCCGAATTATCTGAGCAACACGTTAACTTTATTCTAACTAAGCCGGGTAACAGCGCTGACTATCACCTATCGGTCTCAAGTCATTCTACTTCACGGTAGACTACAATCTCCTATCAGTCTCATGTGTCCACCGGTCCGTTCTAGTAGGCTAACGACATGCACAACAACGGGTCCTGTCGTTCCACCGTTGCACGAAACAGTCAAATCTCACCTACCGAATCTACCCACACTTGGCCAATCCTAACACGTCTCTTCTCAGTCTCAGTGATACGGGATTGATGTTCAATTCTCATCCTAGTTAGTTAGAATCACTATCGTGCATTCACTAACTAAGCAGTGTTTCCGGTTAGCTACTCCATTAACACTGAGTATTAAGCACATTACATGAACAATTGAATTAAAATAAGCTAACTTTAAGCATGAATCAACCATTGAGTGAAACCTTAGTTCTTGAACCCTAGTTTATCTCCTAATCGTGTCACTCAATTAGGATTACTAACATAAACAAGAAACTAGAATTGATTCAAAAGAAGAAATCAAGAAATCATGAAGCAAAGATTAAATCCGGAAAATATTCATCGTTTACATGAACCCTAGGCTCTCAAATCGAGATGTCTAGAAAAAGTGTTTAGCTACTCATAGTTAAATATGAAATACTTAGGAGTTTCTCCATTAAAATTGACTAAGAAGAGTAGAAGAAATCAAACACAAAGAAGCTCCAATGGTGAAGCTTTGATCTTCGTCTTCGTCTCCTCTCTCTCTTCTCTTTATCCTTCGTTTTCTTCTCACGTTGATGGCTCTCCTCTTGCTCAACCACACGTCTTATCAACTCATATGCACCCTCCACATCGCTTTTGAGCAAGAAGCTACCTCTAGCTTCCAAATCGACCTTATTTTTATCAGCTTTGTCAATCCCATTATAGAATACCTGAATGATATGAGCTCTGTCAATGCCATGATTGGGGCATTTACGCAACAAGAAAGTGAGGCGCTCTCATGCTGTGACTAGTGATTCATTATGCTTTTGCCTAAAATTTCATATCTCGTTCTGCAGCTGAATCATACGTGATATTGGAAAGAATTCTCACATAAACTGAGAGACACAATCTTTCCACGTTGTGATTGAGTTGGAAGGCAAATAATCCAGCCAATCTTTAGCAGCTCCGGTGAGGCAATGAGGGAATAACAACAGTTTAAGTGATTCAGCAGTGACCCCCTTGTAGCGTATTACCTGACACGTGTTCTGATATTTTCCAATGAATGCATGAGGATCTTCATCATTTTTGCCAGAGTAGGTTCCCCTCTCTTGTATGAACTGAATTGTGGACAGCTTGAGGCAGAAATTTTCTGCCTGAATTGGTGGCACCACAATAGCTGGCTCAGTTCCTTTGAGGTTCGCCTCAAATGCATGGATGATCGCTTTCCCAGACTTGTTATATGGTTTTGAGTGCTGCCAAGCCATTGCTGCCCGTAGTAATTTTTCAGCCTCAACTAACCTGGCTTCCATCTGTTCTCGGGTGGGGCTACTCGGGTCTTCGTCCTCTGCCATCGTTACCTGAGATCACAACACTAGAAAACCCATGAGGTAACAGATAGTGAACAAAACAAAAATAAAAAGTAAACTAAACTAATTGTTAATTAAAGACTTGTTAACCGTTGTCCCCGGCAACGGCACCAAAAAATTGACACGATTTCTTACGTGTATACGCAAGTGCACGGTCGAAGTAATAAAGAGTGAGTATTGAAACTCAGTTTGTCGATCCCACGAGGACAGATAGTAGGTTTATTGTTATTTAGAGATTAAATCTAAAGAGTGTAATTGAAATAACAGGAGGAAAGTTGTTGAATTGAGAAGTTGTCACCCCCAATCAAGTGACTATATTAAACTAACTAAAAGACAATATTTTTGGATTTTTATAATTAAACAAGGTTTGATTAAATAAGAAGAAAGACTAGGCGATCTATGGATCACCTAGGGAAGTAGACAATTCCGGATATTGCTTTGAAACATGTAATATTTAATGTGCTATTGATCACGTCTAACTACTTACAATCTCCTCTCGGTCTCATGTAAGCCTATGCTAGGTTCAATAGTCGTCATCTATCGATCCATAAACTACATCACCTAACAAGCACTAAGAATAATCCTACGTTTTGATCCAAACCCTAACACTTCGCCTTTCGGTCCATCATGATACGGGGTTGCTAGCAATCCTAGATTCACAGGCTAATTACTCTTCACCTGTCAGTCCATCAATCTTTCACCAAGTAGATACCCTAGTTCATGACGCTAAGGTAGCATAAGATAAAGCGCAAGATTACTAGAAGATGCAAATTCACTATTACTTTTGGCTAAGATAACACGGTATGTATTGAAACATCTAATATGATCATTCATATCCTATCAAGCACGTGTCAATAGTGCAAGTTCAACAATCCATCAAACGAGATAAAATCAATCCATCACATGAATCCATAAGCACGAATCAATCAACAAATCCGGAACGGTGTCTAACAAAGCCCTAGGCTCTCCATAGAGCCTAGCAAATAAAACTACTCAAATAATCTGAAAATAATAGCTAACAAGTTCATTGTATTGAGAAACGATAGAAAAGATAGGAGGGATAGTCAAACTCGTGACGAAATTCGCATTCCGGCGACTCCGGCGTCGTTCTCCATGATCCTCGTCTCTCCTAGCCTTCCTCCCTCGTTCCCCAACAGCTTCTTCTTGTGTTTTAGGTCTGAGAATCGTCCTTTATTGCCTGGGCACGAATTTCTAAGTGATTTGGCCGAAATTTGCACTTAAGCCCCTCTACTTTGTAATTCTCGGCCTGAATTATTTGCTGATCTTGCGAGGGCTGTATCTCCCTCATACGGACTCGTCTTTGGGACTACCATATATCGTTGGAAAGCTACGGATGTATACTTTTCAATTCTGCAGGCCTTGCTCCAAAATTCTTTGTATATTTTCCTGAGCATCGAAAATAGTGCAGGCTGGTCCTGTGTGACTTTCCCAACTTTACTTCGTTTTTGCGTCTTCTTTTCTCCTCTTCATCTAGCTCCATTCCAAGCATATCCAAGCATCTCATAAGCTCCAATGCACATATTTTACCTGAGATACACAACACTAAACAACCCGTGCAATTATCATAGCAAATATGAGAGAAAACATGCATAAATAGGCTAGAAACACAACTTTTCACTCTTAGGCTTATAAATCGTCAAATTCACATATTTGTGCAAATATAGCATATAAATCATGTAAAATAAGCCAATTACAAATAATATGGAAGTATAATAATAACTCCTAAAAGAGAGTTATCAGCGAGCATGGATTCATCGCTTCGATGTCGTGCCTTCTACGGCGCACCAAGTAATGAAAGCTATCTGGAAGGGCAAGGTGGTCGTCATACCCGCCTCAGTGAGTCCCTTTGATCTGGAGAAAGCGCACGTGCCCAAAGAAGCGTGGTTTGCAGGAAAAACCACCCCAACCTCTAATCAGATGACCCCATTACCCAAGGAGGGAAACATACGAGGCCAATCAACGGCCGGAGTAATGACAATGCGAAATGAGCCAATAGAGAAGCAGCCTGGGCAGGAAGAAGCTCCCCAAGTGGCTGACATTAATAAAAAAATTTATACCCTGAGGAGAGCCGTACAACATGTCGATAAAGAGAAACACAACGAGAGGAGGCAATATCGCATCCAAAGACATGCGTGGTCACCCTCGAATTGACCCGTTGAAAGTGTCCCTGGACAAGTCTATGAGCTGACGGAAGCTCCGGACAAAGACAAGAACTTATTATTCGGAGAAATCAAGGAAGCCCCTGAATGCATGGAAGACCGCCCAAGGCCACAGAAGCAAGAATTAAAGGAAGTATTCCTGAGTCCCACGAGGAAAAGAGGAGACCAGTCTTCTTGAGTGCGGATCTCAGCGAGAAGGAAGAACACGAGCTTATCCAACTATTGAAGGAGTACAGATATGTGTTCGCATGGGATTATGACGAGATGCATGGACTGGATCAAGGCATCACTATGCATAGGCTGGACATTGTTCCAGGGTCAAAGCCAATCAAGCAAAGTGCGAGAAACTTTCGGCCCGAGATAAATGTCACAATAAAGGAAGAGATCGTCAAGTTGTTGAACGCCAAATTCATCGAGCCTAATCACCATCTAACTTGTCTCGCAAATATAGTCCCTGTTGTGAAAAAGAATGGAAGCCTTCGTGTATGCGTCGATTTCAGGGACTTGAACAAGTTCTGCCCGAAAGACGATTTCCCTTTCCCGAACATAGACCTGTTGCTGTCGGCCATGAGATGTTCAGATTCATGGATGGATTTAGTGGCTACAACCAGATCAAGATGGATCCAAATGACGCGAATAAAACGGCATTCGACACGCCTGTAGGGGTCTTCAACTACACGGTTATGCCATTTGGGCTAAAGAACGCAGGGGCAACGTATCAGCGCCGGATGCTGGCATTATTTCACTGACATGATGCACGCTGAGGCAGAATTTTATGTGGATGAACTGGTGGTCAAATCGAGGAGAAAGCAAGATCATCTAATGAACTTGAGGAAGGTCTTTGACAGATGCCGCACCTTCTAGCTAAAACTGAAACCGATGAAGTGTTCCTTCGGGGTAACATCTGGAAAATTCCTAGACTGCGTAATCCACATACATGGGATATTTCCTGACCCAGCCAAGATCTCAGCAATCACAAGTTTGCCTACACCACAATCTCAAACTGAATTAAAATCATTCTTAGGGAAGTTGTCGTATCTGCGAAGGTTCATACCGACTATTGCGGAGTTGACCTTTTGCTTCAGCAGCTTGCTTAAGAAGAAAGTGGCATTCCTATGGACAGAGGGGCATCAGGCCGCATTTGAGAAGTTAAAAAGCCTACTGACATCCTCGAGGGTCATGATCACTCCTCAGCTAGGGTCACCTCTACTGCTGTACCTGACCTCAACCAAAAGGTCCATTGGAGCGTTACTAGCCCAAGAGTTCGAAGGGCAAGAAAGGCCAGTGTATTACATCTCGCGCATGATCCAATCTGCGGAATCCCGGTAAAAAAATATAGAACGACACTGCTTGGCCTTGTTTTTCGCTATTGAGAGGTTAAAGCATTATTTTTCTTCTCATAAAGTGGTTGTTGTAACTAAGCATGATCCCAGACGTTATTGGCTGGGGCACTCACCTCCCTCCGGGAGACTTTCAAAATGGTACATGACCATCTCCCAGTATGACGTAACCTGTATGCGACCATAGGCGATTAAGTCCCAAGCATTGGCAGATCTGCTAGCCGAGTTCCCAGACGAAAACTACGAGCCTGTATCAGAGGAGTTTGAAGGACCTGAGATATATGCACTCAGCGATCAGTATTGGAAGCTGCACTTTGATGGGTCTTCGACGAGATCAGGAGGAGGAATTGGAATAGTGTTAATCAAGACTGAATAGGAAGTCATCCAAATGTCAATTAAACTAGATTTTGCGGTGACCAACAATGAGGCTGAATATGAGGCCTTGATTGCAGGGCTCCTCGTAGCCAAAGCCTTAGAGGTCCATAATATTATCGTCATGGGAGATTCGAAGATAATCGTCAAGCAAGCTGCAGGAGAGTACGCTCTAAAGGAAATTAATTTGCTCAAATATTGGTCAATAGTGCAGAAGTTGGTCCAGAAATTCGAGTCCTCAAATACGAGCACACTCCCAGATCCGATAATCGTCACGCCGACGCACTAGCTACCTTGGGGTCAAAAATTAGCCCTGGAAAATGCTTAGCTCTGATATCAATTCAAGTCAAAGCAGCACCGTCCTTGGTAAAGGATTTATGTGAGGAGGAGCTTTCTGACGAGACAGATTGGAGAAAGCCCATTCTACTCGTGATGGCTGACGAAACCAGTAAAGAAACTTGGGTTTCTGTCAAAAGATTTTACATACATGATGGCTTGCTATACCAGAAGGGCCCTGGGGGCATCCTCATGCGATGTGTAACGGAAGGAGAAGGACGAGAAATATTGGAGAAAATCCACCAACATTCATGCGGAGACAATGAGATTTCTATCTATAGGAAAGCTCAACGGTATAGAATCCACTGGCCGCAGATGTCATACTTTGCGACTATCATACAGAGCAGTTGCGAAAAGTGTGAATTGATCAAAGGCTTACTGGAAATCGCCACAATCGAATATGAGGATTGGCGAACACCAATAATTGACTACCTACCGGATGGGACCCTGCCCGCTGACGAAAAGGAGGCTGATAAGCTAAAGAGAAAAGCAGCTCGATACATATTTCAGGAAGGATTGTTATGGCGAAAAGGACATAAGGAGAACTTGCTCAGATGTTTAAGTGGGCAAGAGACCCATGAAGTCATGGAAATGTATTATCAAGTAGAACATCAAGGGGGTGCAAAGTGATGCAGACAACTCCTAACAGTTGGGTACTTCTGGCCAACCATGGAAGCTGATTGTCGTGCAAAAGTCAAAAGGTTCCATCAATGCCAATTCCATGGAAATTTAGTCCATGCTCCCGCCGCCGACTTGCACGCGTTAGGCACTCCATGGCCGTTCTATAATTGGTCATTGGATTTCATCAGACCGATACGACCTCCTTCGCGCGGGAATGAATATATACTAACAGGAACAGAGCAATTTACTAATTGGGTTGAGGCAATCCCACTCAAAACGGCGAATGCAGCGGTCGTGATCAAGTTCATACAGGAAAACATCGTTCATCACTTTGGCATCCCTAATACCATATTATCTGACAATGAGACCCCTTTCGTCAACCGCCAGATTGCCGAAAAATTAATGGAGTACAACATTAGACAAATATGCTCGACGCCTTATTATCCAAAGGGGAACGGGCAAGAAGAGGCCACCAACAAGACGTTATTGCGGATATTGAGCAAAATGGTCACCGATGATAAAAAAAGATGGGCAGATTCCTTGGTAACAGCACTTTGGGCATATCGCACATCGCCTAGGACTCCTACGGGGACTTCTCTGTTCTTATTATGCTATGGGGCTGAAGCATTTGTCCCCTCTGAAGTCAAAGTAAACTCAGCAAGACTGGCTTTCAGTGCCCTCTATGACAACGAACGTGACCATGATTTCGTCCTATTAGAGGAACGACGCGAGGAGGCTAAAAAAGGCAA
Organism: Linanthus parryae; assembly: GCA_023055425.1. Classification (NCBI taxonomy): domain Eukaryota; kingdom Viridiplantae; phylum Streptophyta; class Magnoliopsida; order Ericales; family Polemoniaceae; genus Linanthus; species Linanthus parryae. The sequence goes on from JALGPY010000003.1 coordinate 4,744,521, forward strand.
ACACGAGATACAAGGAAAGGATATCGCGCGCCTATAACAAAAAAGTCTAACATCGGGACTTTGCAGTAGGTGACCTAGTCCTACGAGCCTCTGACCATTGCATGCGGGAGGCAGCCCATCCCAAGTTTGCGGCTAACTGGGAAGGACCCTTTGAAGTCAAAGAAGTCTTCGAAAGTGGTTACTGCAACATCCTGCGCTGCCACGGAACGGCCACTACACCAACCCCAGTCAACATGCGGTGGCTAAAACCGTATTATCCCTTATTCTTTTGTTTACTTTGGTCAAATATCTGCAAATCCTCCCATATGAGGAATCGTATAAATAATAACTCTCCCATATGAGAGCTCTTTTATCAGCTACGAATCTTATCTTCTTTCTCTGAAAGCATAAGCCTATCTCTTATGATAGCAGCATAAAAGCTTATATGCCTAGATAGCAGCCAAACATAAACGTAAGCCTATCTCATATGGTAGCAGGATTGCAAACTTAAAAGCCAATATGCCTAGATAGCAGCCAAACATAAGCGTAAGCCTATCTCATATGGTAGCGGCATTGCAAACTTAAAAGCCTATATGCCTAGATAGCAGCCAAACGTAAACGTGAGCCTATCTCATATGATAGCAGGATTGCAAACTTAAAAGCCTATCTACTTAGATAGCAGTCAAACATAAGCTCAAAGCCTACCTCATATGGTAGAAACAAACATGAACGTAAGCCTGCCTCATATGGTAGCAGTAATGTAATCTATTTTGATGGCGGCCAAATGCAACCAAGGCCTATCTTTTGACAAAAGTAGCAAAACTCATAAAATGTCAAGTGTAAGTCTGCCTGCCAAGGTGGCAACAAAGACGCGTGCATAAGCCTGTCTCGTATGAAAGCAACCGAACAAAACCATAGGGAAACTATGCGCAGCCACACGGCGGGCCTTATAAAATCCCGAGCCTGACAGAAATATCATTCAAAGGATCAAACACGAGACTTCGTGAGCATGAAAGAAAAACAAAAGAACCAACCAAAAGCATGAAGGCATCATTTCAAAAAGACGCGGAACCAGTACGCGAAAAACATACGCAGTTGATCCAAGGATCGCAGCCACAAGTTGCACAAAGGATACATCAAAATAAAATTAAAAAAAGCAATGAAATAGCAGTACTGATATTTTAGTCTTCGAATAAATCCTTCAGGAGGGAGTCTCTCGCTAAAAACTTGAGGGAATTAACAGCTAGCTTCTCAATGTGAGTATTATTCTCCTCGTGATGCTTCACAGCAGCCTCGTGTTCCTTAGCCATTTGTTCCAGCGCTTCCCTACACGCATTGAGAGCAGCTGTCTCCTCTCTATAAGCAGCGAGCTCAGATCGGAGATAGGCAGAGATCCTAATTTTGGCCAACCTCTGCATGAGAAAGTTCAAGTCCAATCGCCTAGCAGCGGCCCTCTGAAGCCTTTGCGTGCTTGCAAGAATCCTGAACACTGGCAACTGTGGTGCTTGCGGGGGTGGCCTCATGAATCTTTCCCAAGAGAACGACCATTTCCTTTAAAATCTTCCCTCTTTCTACGGTGACAGTTCCAGTACTCTAGTAAATACGACCGGGAAGGAACTACGCACTTTCATTAGCCATTCAAGGCAAGCTTGATCAACACCTATGCATGAAGACATGACGATGCTCAGCAAGATGCAGGTCTAATGAGCAAAATGTTAAAAAATAGGGGGATATCCTTACAATTCCCCTCGACAATTCGCTGTAGAGGAGCGATGAGTGGTGCTAACTGCGAACTAGAGCCTTCTACTTCAGATGATCTGCTCGAGTCTCGCGCGAAAAATACGCTTCAGGAATCACGAAATTTCTCTCAGTTGTAACCGTGCTCGTAGTCTGCGAACCCCACACTTCAAAAAGGTTTTCAGAAAAAAGAGAATCTAAATCGGAATCAAAATCCCCTGAAGGGAAGGCACTTTGTGGAACATTGGGTTCGGAGGAGACATTGGGCTCAACAGATATAGTGTCCTTCACCAGTTGAGAAGAAGAGGGGAAGTTTTCAGAAACAACATATGCAGTAGTCTCCTTGTCGAAAACAACCCGCCCGTCTAACACCACATCATGCTTAGGAGAAACAACCTCCCAACTTTTTTCCCCGTGGGAAAATCACCAACAGAAGGCGCAGTTAGCCCATCATTTGTGTCTCGTCCAGTTTTTTCTGCATCTGAAGAAATGAGGATTGCTTGGACAAAGGGAGTGGCGCCATCCTCCTGTCTTTGCTGATCTCCTTTATCTTGGTATTTAATAAACTCAAGACGCTCACCAGAGTTACGCCCGGCAAACAGGAGCATGGTCCCGAAGGATTATAAAAAAAGGGGGGAAGAGGCAAGAAATAGAGGCAAGAAGAAGAAGAAAATACCTCTCTTCTCATCAATCCTTGCCCTTGAGTCTGCCTATTTAGAAACCTCAGTTCGAGAACTTTTTGATTGTTGAGTGATCGCGTCATTAGTATCAGGATCATCTCCGGATCTTTTCCTTGAGGAACTTCCACCATTCGAGGCCTGAAAAGCCTCTAATGTTTTGGAAATTAGCTGCTGGACCTTGGGAGTTAGGGGCATTGCCGGTTCAATATGGCTGTTAAGTGAGGAAGACTTCCTCAAAACTGCCTTCTCCTCGCGCATGCGATTGATGAAGCTTATGCTACGATCTCCAGAAGCAAAGCGCCTCATAAAACACTAAAACCAAATGACAAATTAAAACAGACATTACATACATAAGACAAAGGAGGATGCGCAATAATACCTGAATGAAGGATTCCGCATATTCGGCCCTGGCTGCGAAAGATTGGTGTTTAACAATATCAATCTTCTCGATCAGTTGAGCGCACAAATGCCGATTCTTGGCTAATAGAGAACAGTAGCCATAACAGGAGTTATCCCGACTACGAGATATCTTGAAGGGGTATTCGCTGGATGAGAGTATCAGCGTCTTCCTAGGACGAGGAAGGGCATAAGAGGTACCGTTTCCAAAATTGATAAGACTGTGGGTCTAGAAATTACAGAAACTTACCGTGCAGGTTGGATCAAAGGAAGCTCAGCAAGCAGAAAGCTGGTACTCCTGTAATATATAATACCATCATAACAATCCCTGGAAATGGAGTCAAGCCACAGCGGAGGTGCAACAGTATCATATCCGAATTGAGGACTTACACGAATGAGATCAAAAGGGACGGTAATATGTTTGTAATCATTAAAGATTTCGGAGTAAGGCACATACTCTGGCAAAGCGGGTAGATATCCTCTTCGGACCCAGTTAACAAATCTACTGAAGACCCAATCTTTCTTGATTATATGCTCGGGAGTAAGTTCGAAATCCTCCTCAGGATAAAAATCCTCCCAGAAATCTATGTTTTCATCTTCCAACTGAGAGACATAGGGTCTGGGATTGAAGCAACGGATGTCGTCGCATACCAAAGAAAAGGAACATTGGGGAGCCTTTGTGTTATACAAACGCCATGCTCGGGGACAGAGGAAGATTCTGGTGGCATTGAGAGTATTCCATAGCTCCACATCGACAGGAATAGGGGCATACGCGGGTCATCTTTCAAAGGCCCACATGGACAAAAACGCAGTATTAACAAAAGTGCTAACGTCAACTCTCCCCTGTGATTGGTCAGCATGTGTCACGGCCAGGTCAAGGCGATGATACAAAGAACCTAAGACAAGAGGTCCTAAAGCTATTTTCTATCCAAGCGACAATCTCACAGCAAGAGCGAGAACATACGGAAAAACGCAATCACGAGGAAACCCATCTATCAGAAAGCTAGACAACCACACGCAAAGATAGCCACGAAAAGTAAAATGAAACTTTTTTCCTTTAACACCAATAATGGCTTCTGGATCTTGGCCTCGCCACGCGCGAGCTACGCACGGATCAACGTAATCCTTAAAGAAATACATCACCCACTTCAACCAACTGTTCTCTGAACTGGAGGATGCATGAACGAATGTTTCATAAGGTCTGGTCGCGCATGGCTTCCATCTCGAAGCAGCTCTCCTCATATCGGCGATAAAGACCTTCATATCCTCGAAAAGCTGAAGCTCGTCTGCATCGGTCAGAGGGGCCAGATGATCAACATTCCCCATGCCTAGAAGATGCAGCAAGACTTCTACGTCCTCCAAAGTGGACGCGGCCTCGAAATCAGAAAAATGGAAAGTATGTGTCTTTTTCCAATAGCGGGGAAAAAGTGCCTGTAGCATGGCACTACCAGTCCAAATATGGAGACCTTTGGTGGCGCGGACGGCATGGAATATATTTGCTCGATTAAGCTCGTTCGCGTAGTTACTAAGGATATACTCTGTCCACTCCTCCATCCACTCAAGTTCCTCCATGAAGGCCTGAGGAAGAATATCAGTGAAACCAAACAAACCAGCTTCAAGACCAAGGCGATGCACATCTTAAGTATTAGCAGATCCCAATCAGACCTCACTGGTTCTGCACGAGCTATAGAGCGTCGTTTAACGGGGAAGCTCGGAGCATAGAGGCTTTGATAGTAGCCACGTAAAAATCATCCCCGTCCAGATAAGGAGCCTTGCACCAAAGTTCCTTGGGAAGATCCTGCAAATCAACGGTCTCCTTGTTTGACGCCTTTGGGTCCATGTCTGTAAACGTGAAAAAAAACAACAGATTACAGACCAACGACATGCACAAGGGAAAAAAAGTGGGAAAGGAGTATCTACAAAATTGGAATTGGAAATTTCAAAAAGTTATAAACACTCACCGTGTTGACGATCGAGAGCTTGGATCGCTTGATAAAAAGCCTCAGCGAGTTGATCAAAGACTTGATCGAAGGTTTCTGCTTCTTGCTGTGGGTTCTCTCTCTGATGCATACGAACTCTGAAGTACAACAAATGGAAAAGTTGTAATTGGAGAAGCAGTAGGGTTTTAATAAACCCTCGAAGAGTCACGACTGTTGATTCTTGATGAGTCGGCGACGCTTCGGAATCCGGTGAAATTGACGACCTATCAGCTATCCTTGCCTCGAAAATAGGCGAAAAATCATGGATGGCGTCTGATTAACTTCGCAGTGACCACACTTCGTCAGAAGATAAACGGCGCTTCTAAACCCTAGGTAATCATGGTTGTGACCGGGGGCTAAGAATTTGAATTTTAACAAAATTCAAAGCATATCCGTGAGGCTCACGCACGACTGATTCTGCGCGACTGCACAACGGACGCGCGCGTGACATTCGCGCAAAAGGGAGCTAATGTAGATACAGCTTTCCAGATAAGCAGATCATATCCACGTGGCAGCAATCCAGCACACCTAGCTGTGCTCCACATACACCGGATCACTACCTATGCTGATCTACGTGGGGGCTGCGAGACAGGGCCCTCGCGCACTAACACGGGACTTGTAGGGACTTAGTGTTTGGAGGCTAGGGTAAGTCCCGTCGCGCGCGTGCGACAACAAGCTCGCGCGCGACCTCTGGTAACTGACTGTGAGGTTCTAGGCTTACGTGTCACATGGCTGATCTCATAACGGTCTCCGATACTTGCGGGCAGATATGTAACTGTTCCTATATACACGATCGAACGTGCCTTTGGGAGTCTATGATTAAGACACCACTTATGGTGCATTAACCCCTCAACCGTCGCTTCCCCACTATATATAGGATCGTTAGCTTTCCATTATAACTGATGAGTACAGACCAATACATCTCAACTCTTGGAACGCTAAGCAACCTACTATCAGCCTACTGTCTCTCTCTCTCGAGCAGTTACCAGTGCTTACTCTCTCCCTACACACATCCTACATCTCTCTGTGTTCCTATTCTCTACTTGAGGTGCACGCTTGGATCTCTCCGAGGGATTCCTGTGAGCACATATAGGCACTTCAAAGTTGGTGAATGCTAACTTTTGAAAAAATTTAGTACTAAATCTACGTAAAGCTTTAAACCCTGCGACACTTCTCAATATGCACTTATTTGCTAGTTAAGTTCCAAGTCTGTAATCAATTCTTGCCATAAAAATACATGAAAAACAAATCAACATTACACAAACGTAACAAATTTACTTTTGCAATAAGAAACACATGGAAATCACGCCTCATAAATTTCCATGAACACTTCTAGGGTTCCGCCTCTTTTCAAATGTTAGAGCTTTGGTACAGAGATTTTATTCAAAGGAAGTACCACTCCGTTCCTTCTCTTTCTCCCTCTTTCTATTCGGTACGATCCCTCTGTTTCTCTCCCTTTTCTTATTTAGCAAATTTTAGATTGTGAAATACCAAATTTATCATAAAAAAATATCCCACATGAGTTGATGTTTACTTTTTGGGTGCTTTTACAACCCCACTAAGGGGTAAAAAATAGAAGGGTAAAAGACAAAAACCACCCTCCATTTATAGGAAAAATACCATTTGCCCCTAATTTAAGGTGAAAATACCATTTGCACCCCTGTCAGTGGATAGAGGGTGGACAGATACCACCCTTCTGTTGTAATCTTTTAGTAGAGGGGTGAAAATTGACTTTTTGTGACTATTTTACCCTTATTGATTGTGGACAAATAACACCATTTTTTTGTTCGATTAATATAGTGTTCATCATGTTCTTGATGTTCTTGGTGTTCTTGAGCACCACCTCCACCACCGCCAAATCTCCACCAACACCACCAAGACCACATCCCGACCAACACCAACACCACCAAACACCAACAACAACAATCAATAAAAATAACAATAACCAAAATATATCCGTTTCTACACAACCACCACCACCAACAACAACCACTGCATTTCCCCAAATTAAGAACACAACCCAAAAACTCTTCACCTCTGCCTCAACTCAGCAATGAACTTATTCGTCACCCATAAAGTCCAATCCAATTAACTGATTTGTCACCAGAAATCTCCACAAGAACACACCCCGCCTTCCTTGCTTCGACCGGCAGACCAGTACTATCAGATCGATTGAACCGGTCTTTCTTCGGTGGAGTGGCGTCGGTACCTTCCTCCGGCGAGAAATTCATCAATACCCTCACCAGAGAACTTCAAATTGACCAAACGATCATAACAGAGTGGTGTAAAATAAGACCCTAGTGGCGTAAACACCACCAGACAACAATCAGGACAACTCCACACAATAAGTCAGATCCAATCTGGTGTATAAAGAGATAATGGTGGCGGAACTAAAGAGAAAATAAGTAGGAGTTTGATTAAGATATCGGCGACCGACGACTGGAACTCGGCGTCGGAGGGAGGGAAGGCGGTGGTGATGATGTTGACGAATGAGATATTTCTCACTCTCTCTCACCTTCACCTACAACAACCCCATCATTTTCTTCGACCCCCAATCCAACTCCACCGCTTCTTCGCTAGATTCACTTTCTCATCACCGACAAGAGCCCGACGTCGTCCGGCGACGGCTTCACTTTCTTCATCTCGCCGGAGAATAAGACTCGGGGGTAGCGCCGACGGGTTTTTGGGTCCCGTCAATTCGACCCAGTTGAGGGACAACAACTTCGTCGCCGTCGAATTAGATACTAGGCTCGATGCGAATACCCAGATCGATGAGATAGAGATGGAGGTTCCGAATCGCCGGAATCGAGTCGGAGGAATCCAACGGCGACTTCATGAGGTCGTCGCCGACGGAGATGAGGTGATGCGAGCTCGTTGGTAGAAGGGGAACGTGGGTGTGGATTCCTGGGCTTGTGACATTGGAGGCGGCGAGGAAGAGGGGGAGAGAGAGAGAGAGAGCAGGAGGAAGAAGGTTGGTTGTTAGGGTTAGCAAAATGAGGAGGAAATGAATTTATAGTGGGGTAATTTTTAACACTTCAGGGGTATTTCCGTCTTTTTCTCCCTCCGTTAGTCTCCATTCACTGACAGGGGTGCAAATGGTATTTTCACCATAAAATCAGAGGATAAAATGTATTTTTTCCATAAATGGAAGGTAATTTTTGTCTTTTACCCAAAATAGAATTACCCTTGAATTAATGTATCTCCTTAATTCACTAGCTTTCTCTAAAGAAAAAAAAAAAAAGACAAGAAACAATATATACTTTTTTGTTGGAACGAATATAGTGAAGTTGTGAAAGAGAGACATTGGAACCCTTGAAGGGAACACTTCGAAGGGTACTCTGGGGCAATTTATGTATAGGCACTTTAAAGTTGGTGAATGCTAATTTAAAACTACGTAGAGCTTTAAACCCTGCGACACTTCTCAATATGCACTTATTTGCTAGTTAAGTTCCAAGTCTGTAATCAATTCTAGCCATAAAATACATGGAAAACAAATCAACATTCCACAAACGTAACAAAATTTACTTTTGTAATAAGAAACACATGGAAACTACGCCTCAGAAATTTCCATGAACACTTGTGCAAAGGAGGGTGATTTGTGACCTGACAGGGTCACCGGTTTTTTTGGCGGTTTTGTCTTTTCCGATTACGTGGTTCGATCTGATTAGAAAATTGGGCCGCCTTGGGTCCTACCATCGGTCCAGTCAAATGGATCCAATGGGTCTGTTCCGATTACATTGTGGACATGAACATGTGGAGGATATACTGTAATAAATTGTACAGATTCACTAAAATGGTTGATATTTGAGGCCCGTAACCGTTCTTTGCCCAAAATTCCACGAATCCACATACTCTTGTGTTACCCTAGCATCGATATTTCTTCTATATACTTCAGGCAACATTAGCCAAGTAAATGTTAGAATAACGAACCCGAAGATTAACGGTCCCGACACTAACCGGGGCAACCGCAGACGCCGACTGAACACCTTCTTCATAACACTCTCAACTACCAAACAAAACCCGTGGAAAAGGAAGAACCATGTAGTCCCGGACGTCAAATCGGGCCTGACACGGGTCGTCTGGTACAACATGAGCTCGTGCATCAAGCCCGATACAAGAAACGATGCCATGACCCCCAAAGCTGAGGCCCAAGCCCGGCCCAATAGCGGCTTTGTCGAAGATTGGATTGGTCTAAAGACGGTTGTTCGTAGGCTGTCACTTGACATCGTGTTCCACCCGTTTGACCAAAAGTCTTGCAACGATGTAGAAAGACAAGCCTCCCCAAATTGTGGCTCGAGATCCACTCGTAAAATGGCTCGGACCAAGAGTGCCAGTAGGGCGTTCCAGATTTCCATTGATAGGTAGGTGAATAGGCATACGATGACGTGGAATAAATTGGGATGTGAATTTAGGTAATTTTTCCAGTACTCGTTCACCCACAATAAAGAAAGGGAAATGGAAATTTTGGTGGCGTAATTAATCGGTGATTTTAGGCAAGGTTTGTCGTTCGGGTTAGGTAAGTGGGTTTTCCGGATTTTAATCGGGAGAGAAGCTGAGGCGATGAACTGGGCCCACGAGAGGGACGGGTCCGATAACGGGCCGAGCCCGAAAGCAAAGAGGAGGAGCTTGAAGTTGGCAAGCCAAGAGATGTAATAGGATGTGGCCATCCCAAGGTTGAAGGAGTTGAGGTTGAAAGGGACGACCAAAAAGAGAAACATCACAGGGAAAAATGTTACCAGCCTTGGTTTACCTATGGGGACAATTTTGGAAACATGGTAACAAAAGGTCATTGAAACAAAAATTTGTGACCATGCCTTGATAAAATTGTTCAATTCACTCTCCATGCTCTCTTTCTCTGGTTTGGCCCTTTAATAATTCTAAACATATGTCATAACAAACAGATTCATGAATATTAAGGATTTAATGAGGTTTCGTGGCATCTGTTCTGCATGACCCATGTAACCGCTTATTTATCGTCATTTGCTAACCGACACACTTTCTGCATGTGCTACGACCACGACGCTACGTAAGTTGAAGGGGTAGTTGAGCCTCAAACTAGAATGATTCAAATTACTATAAACAATGTGCTTCATATTACTATGAAATTAAAGGGTAACTTTAAAAATACTGTAGTTGCTCAGGAAGTTGATGTACGAGAATCATTGCGATGCACTTGTGTGCAACTTGGATCAAATGTTGTCCTATCACTATTTGCAAAACTACTTTAATGTTTACTCTCTTTTTTTCAAAAATGTATTGTTAGGTTAAATCTGGTTATTGAAGAATCAGTCGAAAACCAGATTTCAGAAAACACTCTCTGCATAGATTCTTAGAAACGGATGTGTGCAGCAGTTGTTGTCAGGTAAGCATGCCAAGTTGTCATTTACTAAACATCTCAAATTCATTTTTTTCTGTTTCAAAATACTTTTGGCACTACAAAACAATAGCACAAACAGACTCTAAAACACCAAGGTAATCAGCAGTCAAAGGTCAAAACTGGAGAAAGAGTCAAAAGTCAAAGGTCAAAGCTAAAGAAGTAGTCAAAATTGAGTCAAGATTCAAGAAGAAGTCAAAGTCAAGATTGGGAAAGAAGTCAAAAGCTCTTGTCGAAGATCTCAAGTTCTATCTGCAGTTTCCTCAAATGTTCTTGTGCTATTTGGTATTTTTCCAGACTTGAGATGTCTGTTTTCATATTTTCAAGAGTTGTTTAAAACATTCCTCATCCTTGCTGGGCTCTACTACAATTTTCTCTAAGTTTGTGGCAGCATTGTAATTTATTGATCTTCACCTATGGCTGAGATCTTTCTCTTGTTCATCCAACGGTCCAAAATAAGACCGTTTGGATTCAGTACTATTTAAGCCCTTGCGGCTCTAGGTTTTCCTCAATTTGGCTTCTCTGCAAAATGGCAGCGAAGCTCTGCCGAAATTATCAATGAAATTCTCTTTGTGTTCTTCCCATTTTCTGGGTTTTATTCTGTCCAATCTTTGAGTTATTTCTAGAATCATTGATTCCTTTCATGGTATCAGAGCCATGGCTTTGTCTACTGGTCAAAATCAAGGTTCTACAAACCCTTTCTATGTCCTCTCTCAAATCCATAACCTAGTTCCCTTCAAATTATATAACAACAATTATCTCATCTGGAAATACCAGGTCTCGTCCGTTCTCAAAACTCACTCGCTGTTTGGTTATGTTGACGGAACAAAAATATGTCCCCCTGAATTCCTGGCCGATGAACATGGTGAGGCAACGGAGAACCGGAATCCGGCGTATGACGTTTGGATGACTCAAGATCAAATGATCCTTACTCTTCTCACAGCAACACTCACACAAGAGGCTCTTGTTCAAATTGTGGGTAAGCAATCTTCTCGTGACGTTTGGGTGTCACTCGAGAAAATGTACTCCTCTCTCACTCGCTCCAATATCATGCAATTGAGATCTGAACTTCAAACGATTCGTAAGAAATCCGAATCTATTGATGATTACATGCAAAGACTTAAAACCCTAAGGGACAAACTCTCTTCTGCTATGGTTCACACTGATGATCAAGATATGATTATGTATGCTCTACATGGTCTACCTCCTGAATATAACTCTTTTATATCTGGTATTCGTGTTACTTTGTCTCTTGCCCCTGATAAAATTACCTTTGAAGAACTGCATGTCTTGTTGAAAGCTGAAGAACAAATGATTGATTCTCAAACTGTTATATCCTCTGATTTGGTTGGTAATGCTGCTTATATGTCTGTTGGTGCTCATTCAGTGTCTTACTATGGTAACAATCGTGGTAGAGGAGGTAACTCCAATGGTGCTGGTTATGGTAGAGGTCAAGGGTCAGGGAACCAAGGTCAAAACCCTAACCCTAACAGAAGTCAAGGGTCAGGGTTCTCCAGTCAAAACCCTAACCCTAATTTTGGTCAAAGGTCAGGGTGCTCAAGTCAAAACCCTAATTCTAATTATGGTCAAGTGCTAGGGTACCAAGGTCAAAACTATAATTCTAACTACTTTGGTAGAGGAGGAAATAACAGAGGAGGAGGAAGAGGTTTTGAAAATCAAAGAGGGGGGGAGATCTGGGTACAATAGAGGTCCTTCTAAAAGCAGAGACAGCAATGACAATCCATTAACCTGTCAAATCTGTGGGTATGATTACCACTCTGCTATTGACTGTTGGCATAGAATGGATCATGCCTTTCAGGGAAAGAAACCTCCTACTCAATTAACTGCTATGAACACAGTGACTGTTTTCGATCCCTCTCCAAGTATATCTCCAAACTATTGGTTGACTGATTCTGGTGCCAACAACCGCATGACTTCTTATTTTGCCAATCTCTTTGTGAGCTCTCCTTATCATGGGTATGATCAAGTTGCAGTGGGTAATGGTAACACCCTGGCTATAAATCACTCTGGTACTGCTTTTCTTAACACCCCAAATCATTCTTTTCAATTAAACAAAACTTTACATGTTCCAAACTTAGCTGCTAATTTAGTTTATGTTTATCAACTTTGCAAAAAACACAACTGTGCCTTATATTTTGATGCTAATTCTTTTTATATCCAGGACAAAACTCTGGGCAAAGTCCTGTATCAAGGGTTGAGTGAAAATGGTCTCTACCCTATTCACACTCACCCTTTCTCTCATGTCTCTGAAGTCAAAGACCCTGTCAAGACTGCCTACCTAGGAAAAAAGTGTCAAGTCTCCTATCTGGCATGCCATATTAGGACACCCCTTTGAAGATGTTTTAAAACTTGTGTTTATTTCTGCTTCTAATTTATGCAAAGACCTAAAGTTGTGTGATATTTCTTCAAGTTCTTTATGTGAACATTGTGTCAAAGGCAAAATGGCTAGATTACCTTATAAATCTTCACTATCTGTCTCTAAGAATTATCTTGATCTTATTCATAGTGATGTATGGGGTCCTGCTAGCACTAAATCTTATCATGGTTATAGATTCTATGTGCTCTTTATTGATGATTATTCCATGTTCACATGGCTATTTCCCTTGCATCACAAATCTGAAGTTGCTACTGTCTTTGATAAATCAAAACTCAAATTGAACTTCAACTAGGTAATAGCATCAAAATTATGAGATCAGATGGTGGTGGTGCATATATGTCATTTGTTTTTCAACGATATTTGCAAAATCATGGTATTATTCATCAAAAATCTTGTCCTCACACTCCACAACAAAATGGAGTAGCTGAAAGAAAGCACAAACACATTGTTGAAACTGCTGTTACCATGATGATTCATGCTTCCTTGCCAAATTATTTGTGGTATCATGCCTTTGCTGCAGCTTTTTATCTTATTAACTGTATGCCTAGCAAAAACACTTTTAATAAATCTCCTTGGGAATTACTTTACAAAACAATTCCTGATTATTCCAAATTTAGAGTTTTTGGATGTGCGTGCTATCCTTATTTGAGACGTTATAATACTTCTAAACTTGATCCCAAATCTACTGAATGTGTATTTCTTGGTTATGCTCAAAACTATAAAGGTTATATTTTCTTTGACAAATCTGGACAAAAAAATTCAATAGTAGAGATGTGATTTTTGATGAACTCATTTTTCCATATCAGAAAAGTCAAAATTCAAATTCTGACAAAATTGACACCTTTAAAGTTGGAGAAATACCTGTTACTCTACCTGACACTGCATTTAATACTGCATTTAATCCCATGCATTCACCTGACATAAATGCTACAGCCGATTCTTCAAACATTAATGTGTCTCACTCTAATATTAATGTGACCTCTACTACTCCTGTCTTTACTGACTTATCTTCTGAATTTATTTCAGGTACACTGCATGAGAACAATACTACACTTAATCCTAGTCACACTTGTGATATATAACATACTGCTACTCTTGACTCTGTCCCTTTAACTGATAAGAACAATACTGTACCAGTCTCTGGGAGCCACCATGCTCAGGCGGAGCTAGACCCTGTTCCAGCTATGCAGCCTGACAATACCAATTCAAATGATGCCTCCCAAAAAGAAGCTGATGAAATTATAAGTATACCAACTTCGGTTTGGCAACTGGACAAGGTTCTGAAGCTTTACCAGCTTGAGGCCACCCCATGCAGACAAGAAAGCAAGTCTGGGATTGTCAAAAAGAAAGTGTTTGGATTCACAGCCACCTCTGGTAACTCTGATATCTCTCCTTTATTAAATGATCCTACTTGTTTAAGTGAAGCTAGAAAACATTCTTAGTGGCACAATGCTATGACTGAAGAATTTTCTAGTCTCCAACAACAAAACACCTGGACACTAGTACAACCTCCTAACAATGCGAATATTGTTGGGAACAAATGGGTGTTCAGAACAAAATATAATCCTAATGGCACAATATCTAGATATAAAGCTAGATTAGTTGCTAAAGGTTTTAATCAAACACCTGGAATTGACTTTGAAGAAACTTTCAGACATGTTGTTAAACAAATGATAACTCCATAATTGGAGTTAAATTCTATTGTGATTACTTGTCGTTTTACGTACTTTCCGATGCGTTTATGTGTTTTTAGGCCGATTTTTGATAGTTTTGAGCATAATTGAGTATTTGGACTTCATGGTGTAATTCGGGCGTTTTATGCATGATTTATGCTTTATTTTTCGCATTTGATCTTCCGGTATTTGTTCGTGTTGCGGATTTGAGCACCCGAAAGCTTGGAGTGCGGATTTTGGAGCGGAAGCGAACTTCGGAAAGAAAGAAACTCAAGGAATGCATGAGAGAATAGAAGAAGAGTGAAAAGAAGCAACTCACATGGAAGATTAATGTGATCCTACAATTAAAAAAGGTGATCCTATGATCACAAGATCAAGTGCAAGACCACATAGAAGATCAACGTGACTCTACAACTACAAAAGGTGATCCTAGGATCACAAAATGTGATCACAAGATCACATTATTGGATCTGGCGTGATTAGAAGAGGGGTAAAAGTGTTATTTTTAAAAACTTAAAAGAAAAGAACGTGTTTCTGACTAGAAGAACGACCTAGGGCACGTCAAATTCATTGATTCATCTTTTTGGAGGCCATTGGAGAGCACATGAGCATTCTTGGGAGCTTGGAGACCATCGTTTGATTCTCTATCTTCTTCCCCTCTCTAGTTTTTGCTTATGATCATTGAAACTTTGTACTTTGATCATGTGTTTTAGTAGCTAAACCCTCTATTCGGGATATCTCGTAGGGAACTAGGGTTTTGAACACCGTATTTTGGTGATTTATGGATTATGCCTCATGTTTATTATCTTAATTGGATGTTTATGCTTAGTTATGCTTGATTCATACGCGTAATTCTATCTTTCGTATTGTTTGACGTCACAATAAGATTGATCTAGGTGATAATTATTAGAGGAATCAATAGTTATTGCTTGAACTTGAATCTTGCACTAGTCGTATCTAGGGTTGAGGAATCTTGCTAGTTAACTAGAACAAAGAGTTGATATCAAGAACATATTGCGTATTTAAACTTAAGTAGGCTAGAGGAATCAGGTACAAGAGTTTAAATATAGACTTTGGTTGGGGAATCTTCAAAGTGAAATTGCTCGTTTGGCTAAGTAGAAAACATCCGTGTTGCATGAACGTAAATCACAAGTGGTGTGAATTCCCTAGTGAACCGTAGAGATATCCTGAACTTGTCCACTTTTTAAGTAACTCTTCAAGACATTCTTCGTTAATCGTGAAGCATTTCACCTGATTAATTGAGATCTTTGTCTTTTATTTTAGTAGAATTAGAAAACCAAATCATTGTGCCTTGCCCACACAAGGTTAAGAAATAATAGCTAATTTACAAAGAAGTCTCTTGGGATTCGACAATCCGGACTTTTCCGATTATTACTGCACCGACAGCCATACACTTGTGGTTGAAGCTTGTCAAGTTTTTGGCGCCGTTGTCGGAGACTTCGGCTAAATTAGTTATAATTCCTAGCCTTAGGGATTTTATTTTATTGTTTATATCTATTACTCACGTACTTTTCTGTGTGTAATCTGTGTTTTCAGGTTGAATTTCACGGTGCATGTCCCGTTCTCGAGACGAGCCTTTGCACCCAACACTTGAGGACCTGGAAACTTTGTTACGCGCACAACGTAGAGACAAGAAGAAGATAAGCTAAGTTGCTATGGATGACCAAACTAGAGATGAGTTTGAGAGGATCCGCAAAGGTATGCAGGATGCGGAGGCAGCTAGAGCAGCAGCTGTAGAGGATGCAGCCAATAGAGCACGAGAAACTGAGCAGCTAAGGGCTCAAATGGGTGAGATGGAGGAAATGATGGATCGCTTGCCCCCCCCCCCAAATCCACAACCACGTCCTGGTGTGGGGGCGCAAGTGGCGAACATCGGTGGGAACAATAATGAGAATAATGGGGGAAACAACAGGCAGAACGCCGAGGCACCGGTTAACAATGCCGAGATTGAAGAACGCCCTATGGTGGATTATTTCAGGACTACTCCAGCATGTTACCAACCTACCATTGTCAGGTCGCAGATCAATGCCCAACACTTCGAGTTGCGCCAACATATGATCAATATGGTTCGTGATGAGTGCGCATTCAACGGAGCTCCAGGAGATGATCCCAATCACCATCTGCTGGTATTTGAGAAAATCACATCAACCCTGCATGACCAACGAGTACCAGATGAAACAGTTAAGCTATTATTGTTTCCCTTCTCCTTATCTGGAAAATCCAAGAAGTGGCTTATGGAGCTGCCGGCTGGGAGCATAATGACATGGGCGGATTGTTGTCATGAGTTTCAGATGAAGAATTTTCCACCATCCAGAGTCGCTTAGCAGATGGCTGAGATTGCAAAATTCACTCAGGAGGAAGACAACTCATTGGGAGATGCTTGGAGGAAGTTCAGACAAATTCTCCGTAGATGTCCGAATCACGGGGAGCCATGGAACAAGCTTCTCCATTATTTATACACTGCATTAGATAAGGAAACAGCTGACCAGTTAGATATGCTAGCTCGAGGTAATTTTATGGGGCTTGGGGCACAGCGAACTCAAGATATGTTGAATAACGTGTCGAAGAGGGAGACTAAACGAGCTCAAACTCGTAGGTACTCCAAACCGGGGGATGCAGCCTTAGTCAACAAGATTGAGTCTATGGAGCAAAAGCTGGAATCCATGACCTCAGCATTTCACGGCATGCAACATCCATCACAAGTGAAGCCCATGGGTGAGTTACTCGCGGTGAATCAGGGATATGGCTCCATTGAAGATGTGAATTACATGGGTCCACCACGACAACAGCAGTGGACTAACACTTATCATCCCAAAAACCGCAATCACCCAAACTTTAGCTATGCCAACCCTAATAGCGGGTTATATGCGCCCGGACAGCAGCCGAATTCTCAGTATCAAGCTCAAGGGAAATTTCAACAACAACAGGCTCAGCAACCAGAAGAGCAAGAGAGAAATGCTTTATTGAGAAAGTTACTGGCTAATCAAGACAGGATGAAGAGCACGATTGTCTCAATGCAAGCAACAATAAAGAGCCACGAGACTCAGATTGGGCAGATTGCCAATCAAAATGCTAAATTTCCGTCAGGTATGCTTCCTTCCAATACCATTCTTCCTACTGAGCAGCTCAAAGCTAATACTACTCGCAGTGGTGTGACTACTCAGGATCCTCCATATCCTATCCATGCGAGAGCCGAAGCTACAAAAGCTACAAAGAAGGGATTGGGTAAAGAGCCAAGGCCGTGAGTCCCCAATCAAAGGACACGGTTGAGAAGAAAGAAGAGTCCAAGAGCACTCCAGATCCGGCTACGTATGAGCCATGGATACCATATCCGGCGGCAATAAAGAGGAATGATGAGGAACACTTTGGGAGATTTATGGATATATTCAAACAATTTCATATCAACATTCCTCTTGTAGAAACACTTGCTCAGATGCCCAGGTACAAGAAGTTCTTGAAGGAAATCCTATGGGGGAAGAAGAGCATAGAACCCTATGCCACGGTAAAGCTAACAGAGACGTGTAACACTGTCATACAAAGAGACATTCCCAAGATGAGAGATCCAGGCAGTGTCAACTTAGGCTGCACTCTTGGAGGTGGATATCATACACATGGTCTCTGTTATTTGGGCGCGAGTATTAATCTAATGCCATTGTCTCTATTTCAGAGATTGGGCATTGGTGCGCCGACCCCTGTGAAGATGGGTCTGCAATTGGCAGACAACTCTATAGTTACGACAAATGGGGTTATTGAGAATTTTCTAGTCAAAGTGGGTGCATTTGTATTTCCAGCTGACTTTGTGATAGTGGATATCAAGGAGGATCGCGATGTTCCGCTCATCTTTGGAAGACCGTTGTTGAAAACAATGCACGCAAATGTGGATCTAGGGACTGGGGAGTTGACTATCAAGGCTCTAGAATCATCACTCGTGTTCAAGGCATTTGTTCCGAGCAAGGGGAAGAATAAATTGGACATGATCAAGTTTAGAGAAGATCGTGTGGATCCTTCTCTTGGGTTGCCTACAGTTTTGCATCCTGATCCATCTGAATCAGAGAAGAAGCCAAATGTGGTGAGTGCACATGATGTGGTGCAAAAGATTAAGAGTAAGAAATTGAAGGAGGAGGCACGTCGTGCTAGACCCTCTTAACATCTTTTGAGGTAAATGGGTCGGGCCGTCGACTTTAAATTACAAGCGCTTGTTGGGAGGCAACCCAACTTATTTTTATGCTTTAGTGTAGAGAGTGTGTTTTAAATAATGTCGTGTGTGTTTTTCTTACTGTTTTGTTATCTGAGGGGTGAGAGAGTGAGAGTCTGAAATTTTAGTTGAGTCGTTTCAGGCATACAGGTTGGAGGCGCTATCCGAGCTCCCTTCTTGATGCATGGGAAAGAAACGAACAAAAACTGAGAAAGCGATGCAGTGATCACGAAATTTGAGGTCATAGGTTCTGAAATTTTCCTCCGGCAATTTGTAGTCACTTGTGAAAAATCAGAACGTGCGCGAAACGACCTTTATAACGGTATATAATATGCAGGCATCGGAGCCCAGGAGCGCAAACTAGAAGAAAAAGAAGAAGAAAAAAAAAAGGAACTTAGAAAAAAAATGGAGGGGGCTTTTCTTGCACAACTTACTGCTTTTGCACGATCACACTATGTGATCTTGTGGTTAATTTTTCTATTTGTATGATCAGATGCTTCCTCCCTTCACACTTCATTAAGAGGGGGGCAATTTGGTCTTTTCAGATTGTAAGTGAAAACACAAAAAAAGAAGAAGAGGACGACGCAATCAGAACAGCAACGGGAGCTCTTCTTCGGCAGAGCCACGCTGAGACTCAGAACGCAGCACCTCTCACAACCGCTGCCGACCGGAAAATCGCCGGAAATCACCAGCATTTGGTGGGTTTTGGTCGGCTAATCAACGCCGACGAAATAGTGGTTGTGTCTTCCTTGGAGAAGATGCACGACGCAGAACACTCGAACACGGCAGCGACCTCAAGAACCAACTGATCGGAAAAATCACCGGGACTTCGCCGGAAATTGGGGGATTCCGCTCTGCTTGGCAACGCGTACGACCTCCGACAGTGTGCCCTTGAAGATTTGGCGAGATTAGTGGAGGGAGGCAGCGTGAAGGCTAGGGTTTCTTCAACACAAATTTGTGAATTCGTTCACAACTGGTTGGAATTTGATTAAACCGTTTGCGGGGTTGTGACGGGGACAACGAAGAGAAGCTATTGAGCTAAAAATCTCACATCGCAAAAAGTATCAAAATTCAGTCGACCGTACGGTCATTCTTGACTGATTTTGTCGATCAAGCCCTGTCAGAACGGAACTCCGGGGCTTCAGGTATCGCTAATCTTTCTCTTTCGCAATTTAATTTTATCGAGTCTAGGCACATTGAGTAAAAGCCCAAATTTGTTATTGCTTAGTTATGCTTGATTCATACGCGTAATTCTATCTTTCGTATTGTTTGGCGTCACAATGAGATTGATCTAGGTGATAATTATTAGAGGAATCAATAGTTATGGCTTGAACTTGAATCTTGCACTAGTCGTATCTAGGGTTGAGGAATCTTGCTAGTTAACTAGAACAAAGAGTTGATATCAAGAACATATTGCATATTTAAACTTAAGTAGGCTAGAGGAATCAGGTACAAGAGTTTAAATATAGACTTTGGTTGAGGAATCTTCAAAGTGAAATTTCTCGTTTGGCTAAGTAGAAAACATCCGTGTTGCATGAACGTAAATCACAAGTGGTGTGAAATCCCTAGTGAACCGTAGAGATATCCTGAACTTGTCCACTTGTTAAGTAACTCTTAAAGACATTCTTCGTTAATCTTGAAGCCTTTCACCGGTTTAATTGAGATCTTTGTCTTTTATTTTAGTAGAATTAGAAAACCAAATAATTGCGCCTTTCCCACACAAGGTTAAGAAATAATAGCTAATTCTCAAAGAAGTCTCTTGGGATTCGACAATCCGGACTTTTCCGATTATTACTGCACCGACAGCCATACACTTGTGGTTGAAGCGTGTCAACATGCCACTGTTAGAACTGTCATTGCTTTAGCTGCTTCTATGAATTGGCCTTTGAATCAAATTGATGTTAAAAATGCATTTCTACATGGTTATTTAAGAGAAACAGTCTATATGCAACAACCCCCTGGATTTGAGGATCCACATCATTCACATTTTGTGTGCAAGTTAAACAAAGCTATATATAGCCTCAAACAAGCTCCTAGATCTTGGTTTGAGAGATTTACAAGTTTCATTCTATCTATTGGGTTTGTGGCATCAGTGGCTGACACATCTATGTTTATTAGATACAGTACTCATCCTCAATCCATCACTGCTTTATTGCTATATGTGGATGATATTATCCTTACTGGAAATGACAGTGTTTACATGAAACACCTTGTCTCCAAGCTCAATACTGAATTTAGCATGACTGATCTTGGTCCCTTGACATACTTTCTGGGATTAGAAATTCAAAGATCTCAACAAAGGCATATTCATACATCAACATAAATACATCAATGACTTACTCATTAGATTCAATATGTTGTCTTGCACTCGTTGTGACACTACTACTACCTCTGGCCTCAAATATCATGCACATGATGGTGTGTTACTTGATAATTCCACACCTTTTAGACAATTACTGGGTGCTCTACAATACTTGACATTCACAAGACCTGACATTTGTTTTGCTGTAAATCATCTCTGTCAATTTGTGCATATGCCCACTACTCAACATCTTATTGGTGCAAAAAGAATTTTGAGATACTTAAAAGGCACCAATACTGAAGGAATCATTTACAAGTCTAGTTCTCTTGATTTACATGCTTACTCTGATGCAGATTGGGCTGGTAACCCAACTGAAAGCACTACTGGATTTGTTTTATTTTTGGGTAACAATCCTATTCACTAGGCTGCTAAGAAGTAACCCACTGTATCCAGATCCTCTGCTGAATCTGAATACAGACCACTTGCCACCACAGCAGCAGAAATTTGCTGGTTTCAATATCTATTTCATGACTTACACATTTTCATGCCTAATCCTCCTACATTATTTTGTGACAATGAATTTGCTATAGCTATGACTGTCAACCCTATTATGCATGCTAGAACTAAGCACATTGAGCTAGACTACCATTTTGTTAGATAAAAATGTTTAAAGAAACAATTACTGGTTTCTTATGTTCGTTATGCAGATCAGCTAGGAGACATCTTCACAAAAGGATTGGCAGCTCTTCCATTTCACTATCTCAAGCACAAACTGGTGGTGTCTCAACCACCATCAGTTTGAGGGAGGGTATTAGCAGTCAAAGGTCAAAGCTGAAGAAAGAGTCAAAAGTCAAAGGTCAAAACTAAAGAAAGAGTCAAAATTGAGTCAAGATTCAAGAAGAAGTCCAAGTCAAGATTGGGAAAGAAGTCAAAAGCTGTTGTTGAAGATCTCAAGTTCTATCTGCAGTTTCCTCAAATGTTCTGGTGCTATTTGGTATTTTTCCAGACTTGAGATGTCTGTTTTCATGTTTTCAAGAGTTGTTTAAAACCTTCCTCATCCTTGCTGGGCTCTATTACAATTTTCTCTAAGTTTGTGGCAGCATTGTAATTTATTGATCTTCACCTATGGCTGAGATCTTTCTCTTGTTCATCCAACGGTCCAAAATAAGACCGTTTGGATTCATTACTATTTAAGCCCTTGCGGCTCTAGGTTCTCCTCAATTTGACTTCTCTGCAAAATGGCAGCGAAGCTCTGCCGAAATTATCAATGAAATTCTCTCTGTGTTCTTCCCTTTTCTGGATTTTATTCTGTTCAATCTTTGATTTATTTATGGAATCATTGATTCCTTTCACAAGTACATAACTGTTTTGCATTAATGTTGTGTTTGATTAAATATTGCGGCTCTAATCCATGAAACAATAAGAATTAAGATGAAGGAAGCGAGCATACATGACACCATACATAACTTTCTTCTAATTACTCTTCCGTCTTAAGCATAGTTTGAAATAACGTATCGGACGTCGTTTCGTTATTGTTACTGGAGTGAAATATTTCGGTACCGGCAGTTTTCGGTAATTCGTTTCGGACAAATTCTCTTAAATCATGTAATTGCCCAAAAAAAATTTAGAATAACCCCAACTTCATTCATAGTTTTCTAAAATAACCATAAAATGCGTATTTTTTTCACTAAACTTCAATTCTTGTTCTTATTTTATTCTAAAATATAATATGCAATGAGTGAACGAAATAAAAAACACTTGGAGAGTTATTTATCTTGATGATCAACAGAGATGTATGATTTTCTTACTTTTATATTAAATTACAAATTGAACACCGGCCGAAATCCATCCGAAATTCGCTAACTCGTCTGAAACAAGCCGAAACGCTCAATATAGGCCGAAACACACCGGTACTTACCGAATTTCAGCCCGGTATGTACCGGTACCGGTAGTATTTCGTTTTAAGACAGAAACGGTACCAGTACTTTTCAACACTCTTTTTTTTTTTTTTTTTTGAAAACTTTTTAACACTCTTAAGGTAATATTGTCACTTGCAAGATAATACCTTTTTTTTTATGAACTGCAAGAGAATACAACAATCTCTTACACTTCTCATAACGATATAGAATTCACACTCAAAACGGAAGATGCACACTCAAAACGATATAGAGTTGAAATCACTGTAATGTTGGAAAAAAAATTAAAAAAAGAAAAACTAACAATTTACTAGTTAAACTATAAAAGAAAATAAATGAAATATTCATCACAACAGACATATTCACAACAAACAATTTGAGACTTACCTCAATAAAAAAAAAAAAAAAAAAAAAAAAAACAAACAAACAAACAATTTGAGACAGATCGAGCGAGTTCAACATACTCGACAAAATGAAGTCTATAATGAATTTCCTAAAAAAGTAAAAAAACGAAGATGATATTTTTAATATCAATTATAATCCTAAACAATGATTTTAGTAACACGCGGAATCAAAACATTCCATCCAATCTTTTTTTGTTTTTTTGCAAACAACATTCCATCCAATCTTGGATCTCCGTTAATCCCTGACAGAATCATATGGGGTCCACCATGGACCACATCGGGCATTTTAAATTACGATGAAGCCATCGTCGCATTGAAGTGGTGGTGTCCGTACTTTACAGCCCCACCAACAACCCCCTTCAGGAACGCGCCCACGAGGCGGTACTCCTCACGCGCTCTAGTGTCGGCCTTACACCCCAGCAACGCCGGAAAGAACAACCAGAACCCCGTCACCAACACATACCCAACCGCCAACACCGTCGCGACAACCCTCGGCAACCGCCACGCGCACCTGTCCTTCACGCCCTTCTTCACCACCATCTCAACCACCAAACTCAGCCCGTGGAGCAAAAAGAACCACGTGATCTCCCACGTGGGCTTTTTCCGGCCCAAGTAGTAGAACAAGAGCTCGTGCATCAGCGCCGACACCACGAACGTGCAGAACACTGCCGGTAAGGGCGCGTGGTCCTTCCCCATGATTCTCCGGAAGAATCGGAGGGAGGGATCGTATACGGTCGGTCGCAGCGTGCGCGTGACGATGATGTTCCACCTCCGCCCCCAGAAGTCCTGGAGCGAGCTAGAGAGGTAAGGCTCGTTGAATTGTTGTTCAAGCTCGGCTCCGATCGCGGCTCGAGCCAGCGCCGCGATAGCCGCCAGCATCAGCTCCAGCATGATGTAAATATGGAGGCTGTAGAGAATAAGAATGACCGTCGGATGGATTTTGTCGCCGTAGGCGTAGATTCGGACGAGGCCGGCGACGAGGAAGCCCTTGAGAGCGTAGTTCCAGACCGATTTTCGGGGAAATTGAGGATGTGGGTTTTGTTTGGGAGATGATTTTGGAGGTGGGTTTTGTTGGATTTTGATAGGGAAACAACCTAGGGATATGAATTTGGGGAGGGAGAGAGATGGGTCAGAGAGAGGGCCTTTGTGGAAAGCAAGCAAAAGGAGTTTGAAATTGGCCAACCAAGCTATGAAGAAGGAGGTGAATCCACCAAGATGCATGGAGTGGAGGTTGAGAGGGAGGTACAAGAAGAGGGATATGATGGGGATGAATGTGAGGAGTCTAAGGAAAGGTTTGGAGACATGTTTGGATATGAAATAAGTGTAGCAGAAACAGAGGAATGCTGTGATCCATACCTTTGTTAAGTTGATCATCTCTGAATCCAAGCTGTGGTTTGGATATACCTCTTCCCCCATTTCCCCACCTCTGTTTCTCTATCCGCCAATGGTGGTTGTTGTCACGATGTATAAATAGGACAAGAATTTATACCAAGTTGAGATGTTCATAATATATACGGATCACTAATGTTTTTTTGCTGGCTGATAACGCTGACGGCGGATGAAATTGTAAATCAAGTGTACGCTCACTCAGTCTAAATCGTCATGATTTTGGACCGTAGAATATTGATTTAAGGGTGACTAAAGGAGAAAAGAATTAGCTTTAAGCATGTTTACTTTTCCAAAGTAAAGGACTGAAGGCCACTTTTAACTCCTTTCGTTACATGTATCTCGCCGTATGTGTGGCTTCAAAATTTGGTCTTACATTGTACTGGTATTAGTTGTTTTTCAAGAAACATCAAAGAAATGGAACATGACACGGGGGTTGGAAACCTGTTGCTTCGGGTGCTTTTTATCCACTAGATTGCATGAGTAGTACTATATTAGTGGTTAGATGTGACTCTTTGTTTGTGAAGAGTTGTGTTAATGTCACTAGGTAACTACTATTATTACTTACAAAGGCACTTAACAAATTAGGGAAATTTCCTCAAAAAAAAAAAAAAAAAAAAGAAAAAAAAAAGAAAAAAAAAAGAAAAAAAAGATTAGGGAAATGAAATTGCCTCAAGAACAAGTACGTTCCCAACAGACAGACGAATATGTATATATGCATGGTGTCCTTGATAACACGGCACCAAACTTAAATGCATTAAGATAAGAGAACAAAACGTATCATCCATCATTATGTTGGTAGGCGCAACATTCACTAATTTGGTCAGTTTAAAATTTAATTAAAACTTTGGTACACTTGATCCATTGTCCTGTGATAGAGCCACGGACCGGTTAGGTGTAACAAATAAATGAAACAACATCGGCCAAGAGCTCAAAATCTCACTTGTCTTTGTTGAGAATTAAAGTCGGCACATGGACACGAGTTGAGTATGACCTAGATCACCTAAAACTCGTGGAAGGACATTCGGTCTCGCTACCTCACTATGTGCCAAGATCTTTAACAGTCATTCTAGTTATTTCATTTCATTCTCAGTATGGGAAGTTATAATATTATATACAAGCTTTATAACTATTTCTATGGTATCTAGAATATTCAAAAGTTCTATTTTTTGTTTGAGACAGTCAAAAATTCTATTCTGAAATATGTTTCTATTAAAATTTAGATAAAATATATGATTTATATACGTGCCCTCGTGCGCTCCCAAATGCATCTTTTTCAGAATTTATCTTTTCCACACGCTCGCTCCAGGCAACTTAGGGTTTGACAGTATTTGTTTCTATCATTCAATAACCGCTTATCATTAACCGGGCATTGGGTTTTGGACATGTGACCCGGTTTTGACATGTCGGAGTAGATTTTTTTGGTATTCGAAATCCTAAAAGTCCGATTAATATTTTATAAAAAAACAAAGAAACAAACAAACAAAAAGACCAGTGTGCTCAAACACCCAAAGTTCCCTTTCGAAACAGACTTTTCTTTCTTCTACTCTTTTATCAAGACCAAAACATACAGGTTTACCATGATTTTATTTCTGGACAAAAACCCTTGCCTGGCGTGTTTGAAACTCTATTGCTGATCATGTTAACTCACACGTAATAGATGTTGATACGCGATGACAACACCAACTAATGAATCAAGATGCAACAATTGCTCGTTTCATTTTTGAAGTCTTCTTTTATACAACAATTGTTCGTATAGTAAATCTCTGGATGAAAAGTCCACATAACCCTCAGTATACGAGGTAGTGAGAAGTAGTAGTTGGTTGTTCAAATATGACCTTTTAAAGGAAAATCAGCTACTTATAAGCTGCCAATATTGATGAGAAAGAGAGCCAAAACGCTATTTCTCTCTTTCTTTCTCTTTTGGAGGCCATTCAGTTCAGTCCCATGATGCCATTGTGACATGATTCGATCCATCTCTTTCGGCTCCCTTTAAAATTCAGTAGTCTAATACTGTAACCTCTTTAGCATTTAGATCATTTAGAATTACTATTTAATGAACTGTTGTTCGAATACTGACATCAGGGGCGGAGGCAAGAATTTCATGCAACACAGACTAACTTTTAGAATTAAACAAAATAAGGGTAAAATTTAAATTTTGTAAAGCTGAATATGAGAGCTCTAGTGCTAGGGGCTAAATTATGTTGAGAAGTCCCACATCGGACATTTAAGAAGAAGATAAAGAATTAATAAGTGTCCTGGGCTACTCCCCTCATTGCCAATTGGTTTTGAGGTGGAACCCCATGGATTCTTACATGGTATCAGAGCCAGGTTCACACACACGTGAATGGTCTAACAACCCACGTGCTCACCGCCACCCGCAGACAAAAGATCCACGTGTAGGCCAAAGAATGCCACACGTGAGGGGGCGTGTTGAGAAGTCCCACATCGGACATTTAAGAAGAAGATAAAGAATTAATAAGTGTCCTGGGCTACTCCCCTCATTGCCAATTGGTTTTGAGGTGGAACCCCATGGATTCTTACAAATTAAAAAAACAAAGTGAAAATGCAATTATTCAAAGTCCCTATTGGTCACAAGGTAGCTCCACCCCGACTGTGTACTAGGTGTTGCGAGTAACTAGAAACACGCGTCGTCACTTTATTTAGTGTAAATGTAAAAGTCTTATTTTATACAGCTAAACCGGATTGGGTTCTCATGAAGCAAAATGATTTCATTTAGTCGTAAGAGAAAAAACACAAGAAACGTCAAACAAAACGGCACTTAGAAAAGAAAGCAAAAGAATTAAGGTTCCATTGATAAAAAAGAAGAAAGAAAAACAAGTCGCACTCATAATCAACAAACATCAACTGAACAGTTTCACCGTTAAACCCAATCTTCCAGACATGAAGATTAGTTTGAGATCGGCTTTTGAGAACGAAACTAAACAATGTACTGAGAGGTACTCAAGTTTAAGGTTTGGACTTATTTTTTACTGCCACTCCTTTCTGATATCAAACGAGTAGTTGATCTCCAGGTAGCACTTGTTGTCATCGTCAAGAAACTGCAACAACCAAAGGAAAAAAAAAAAAAAAAAAAACTGAGAGTGTGTTTAATAGAGAGATTAAATTCCATCCTAACACTCTAACAGGGACAGAGTCAGGAATTACTTAGTACTGGTCATCAAATTTATAAGAAGGTGCTTTTCCGTAGTTCTACGAAAGGCACTATTGAAAATAGATAAGTAGTGTTGTTTTTCAAAATTAAGGTGAGACACGTGCCCCACCATGCCAGACACGGTCTCCACCAGTGTTTGATCTTCACATGTAAATCCTCTAGAGGTTAAGGGAAAAAAGTATCTAAGGGATATCAGAAGAAAAACAAAATTTTCGTCTCATTTTACTGTTATTCACAAAACCTTAACCTCTTCTCTTATCTCATCTTAAACACATCCTAGAGAAATGCCAAATATCTACACTCTTCTTCATTTTCATAAATTACTTAAACCCTTAATCAGTGAAAGAAAAAGGTCAAGTTAGTAAGTTTTCTGGGGGGATGAAACAACAATGTACCTTGGTTCTAGCTGTGTATGCTCCTCTAGCAAAGAAGCCGGATGGTGTTGTTTCCTCAGGCATTTCATGAGTGTAAGGTTCCAGCTGCGGGCTGAATGTCCCAAGCATATCTTTCGTGCTGTACACTGTTAAAAAACACGCGAAGGATTTCATTTACAGGAAATAAGAAAATAGCTTCTTTAACCAAACTGCAATATTGCGGTACCTTTCATGCCAGTTTTCCAAACAGAGTTGGTGTATTTGAGGCCGGACACGATGTTGTTGTTGACTTGAAAAGTGAACTTGAGTCTGTAATGGCTGTCTTCTTTCAGGGTAAACCACAAGCCCTTTGGTTTTCCAGACTCAGGGATTGGTAGAAATATATCTGGTCTATCGGGGGACACGATTGCAAGGCTCAAGATTTTGACTTCTGGTTCGAGAGTTTCTAAAAAATTCAAACAAAAAACTATGAGGAATGTTTAATTGACACGAAACATATAGTCCGTTCTATATGGCTGCAAAATATGTACGATTTTCATGTTTGCGGGACAGAAACTTTGAAGCTCCAAATGATAATGTCATGATCATGAATAATTTTTGACATGCAACCCCCATGCACTATATGTTCGCTGACAGTGGAATACATGCACTATGAGAATTGATTGATACCCCTCACGCAGCATTGATTTTAGTGACATCGCGCACAAATATTTTTTATTTACTGGCATCGCGCACCAATAGTATGATAACGGATGTTTGCTTTCTGGTGGGCGATGTCAGTAAAATCAATTTTGCGTGGGGGTTATATGACAATTCTCGTAGGGCATGTATCCCGTCGTCAACAAACATATACTGCACGGTGGTTATATGCCAAAAGTTCTTTTTTAATGTTGTACTCAAAATGGAGACAGTGAATATATCTGGCTTATTCCATGAATTCAAATTTCAAATTCTGTTTTGGTAGGTTTCATATGCCTTCAGGCTTCAGTTCTTCATTCATGTGCGGCAGAGTCGCCCTCATTTAATTCTAGCAATAAATAAATAAGAGAACACACAAATAAATGCTGTCTGATCACAGTTCATGTGAACATTACCCATCCTTCCTTCGCTTTCAGTGAAACCATACCCATTTAATTTGATCACCGATCAGCAGATTATGTTTGTTTCAGCGTAATACATAATTCGTTAAGAGAAGTCAAGTTTATAGAGATAGATTCAAACTTTAAACCCAGAGGCAGCACGGATGCCCTAAAAATGATCATCAAATCAAGTGGAAGTTGCTAACTTGCAATAACAAGAATGTGAATGATGCAAGAGAACTAACAACAGCAAACAAAGAAACTTTCACACAGGCGTATTCAACTTTTAAAGTCGTGGTACTACATTCAAACAAAACTCAGATCGTCCAAAATAAAATGTTTGAGAGAATGCGCGAATTATTACCTCCAATGGAGTTAATATCAACACCACCAAGAAGCTGTTCCTTCCATTTCATCAAACTCTCGTCATCCTTAAAATCACCAAACAACAAAGTGGAAGAAATCATAAAAACCAAACTCTCAATAAGACTAGGTTTTCCGAAGAAATAGTACAATGCAAAGAGACAAACCTTATCTTTCTCCCATTGTTCTTTCAGAGTGTACTGAGGACCCAACTTTATCTTCCCCTCGAAATCACTTTCATCCTCCTCCTCTGTTGGGCAAATCGAGCTCTCACTCATCTTTCTAGCAACTTCTCCAACTATCTCCTCCTCATCATCACCTGGCTTGTCACCTATTTCTATAAGTTGCTCTCTACATTCTTCTTCTTTGTTATCTTCGAAACCCATGGTCTTAGCGTTTGAGGATACAACTCCAACAGCCAAAGATATCAACAATGGCACATTCAAAGCAGAGAGGACACAGAGCAAGGTTGGACAAAAAACACCAGAAAGATGAAAAGAATACAACAAACAATGCAATGTGCTCAACCTCTCAAATGTAACACCCCAAAACTACAATATACAAATATAAACTTCAGAGAGTGGAGAAGCATATACTTTAGTATAGAAAATAGCCACCAACTGGAGAGTAAGCTATTAAAAAATCTTAACAAGAAATACCCAGAAAGGATAACTCTTTCAGACAGAGAGAAAGAGAGCGAGAGAGGTTTCAAGCAAGAGGGAAATCATGTGGTGATCCAGACATCTGAATAAATGAGAGAGATCGTGAAGGTCACTAAGTCCACTACCTTCCACGAACTGAAGAATTCAGGTGGACTTTATAATACCCATTTGACCACCTCTAACTGGTGGTTGAACACTAAATTAAAGAGCTTCAAGAAGCTTTTACAAGGCGGTGAAGGGGGGTTACTAGTATTTTTACATGTGACAGTTACAACCTGTGATGGACCACTTACTGTTTCGTGTTATTTCAGGTTTCCATCCAAAAATGATTCAACATCATTATTCTTCAGCTACGTGGGAAAGAGTTAATGAAGAGATGTTGACATCGAAGAAGAGTGTACCAGTTTCATCTCATTTTTTTGTTGAAAAATCAATATCAGAAACAGTTAACAGCGTATCATTAACTCAATTGCTAACTTAATCATCTTGTTCTCTTCCCTTCTACTAGATTCATACAGCACTATCTCCAACTAATTATTACCCCCTCGCCTAAAACTTGATCCTTGGTACCCAAAAGACTTCCACTCCAAAAATTAATTACTCACTGTTGATTTCAAGTTTTTATTGGTATACCAATGGGCCTGTTTGGATGAGCGGAAGTAAGTGAACGGTTTGACTAAAGATCTACATTTATCTGGAGCGTTTGGATAAGATAGCTAAAAGTAGATTAATGTAATTGTTGTAATAAAATTAATAATATAATATTAGTAAAAATGGTGATGTATTGCCACGATAGGAAATTCAGAAATTGAAACTGTGCCAATTATGGAGAGCATCTCATGATTTTAAAGAAATTTGACCAAGGGCTCCATTTAGTGAATGACACGTGCAAGTGGAAGGGAACAAATGGTTACTGAAGTGGTTTCAAATTTTGGAAATATGTGTGTGTCCCGGATTTCCGCCAGATGTTTCGGAATTCCGGGTAACAATTTTTTTTTTCCGGAATTCCGGATTTCAAGCAAATTTTTGACCACCTTTTTCAAATTATTGACTATTTAGTTCATCTCAACTTCCTCTGATCCAAACACACCCAATATTTCTATATTCTCAGCTCTTAGATGATGAAAACCATTCAAGGATATTTACCAATACCCTAACAACTTCTTACTTTGATCGATCGGGCAGGACCATTGTGCCCTTGCTAGAGTCATAGAAGGATAACTAGAACACCTGAAGCTGCTACTCCAATGCAAAATTATCCAGGTAATTTTAAGTGTAGAGTAACTTGATTAAAAAAAAAAAGATGATTGATAGGTGATATTGTAATTATTCTCTAAGGCAATATTATCATCCAAAAAAGGTGACACACTTTTGAGGAGAAAAAGATGGGTCCTAAAAAGAAGGGTTATCTTGGGCATATATAATTGATTCTGCCCCTACCTTAATAATCATGAACACATGAATGATTAATGTTTGTTAACAGAAACATTCATGTTGACAAGTACAGAGCATCCTACAGGTGTCAACAGCCTAACCTCAAAGTTGAAGTCACGTCGTGCAATACACAATAAAGAATTGAGCTTCATTAAAAATAAATAAATAATAATAATAATTAATGATAATAATAATAATAATAATAATAATTATTATTATTATTATTATTATTATTATTATTATTATTATTATTATTATTATTATATTATACGAATGAGCAACCTAATATGCAATGGAGCTCATATAGTCATATCAGTCATTAAACAGGCATGAGCCATCATTTGATGTTAGCAAGGCTGATCATCTTGTGGCTCCTGCTAGAGCTTTGTATCTTTCTGATACTGGTAAGGGTAATGATTCTTACAAAGCAGAAAATGATTTCATTTCAACTTTCAACTATGATTGGCAAGTTGGGCATGATTTCATTTCAACTTTCACACCTCCTGCCATCATGGAAATGGCAGAAGACACGGTATCAAGTTTTGGGCTTCCAACACGAAAAGTGCTACATGAAATATGCCAATTTTTGTTGCAGAATCATTCAGCTGGCATAGAAAATTTAATCTAATTCGAAGAGCAAGAGCATAGGACAGAGAAATTCTATTTCACAATTCAATCAATCACCCAGCAGATAAAAGAGTATCCACATATTGAAGACCAGAAGAAACTGGTAATGTTCTACAAAATTTGCATTTGTCATGCCAGAGCACTACTACTTCTATCTATAACTTCCTGTAGCTTCAGAAGGAGGTTGAATTAACACTCACCTCTGGAGCCGCTAATCACTTCCCCATTTCTTCAATACACTCTCTTTAGCAGATTCGCGCGCATAGCTTTCCTCCCTTGGAATGTTCTCAAATTTTGCATGAGTGGTTGGGGACACTTTTTGCATAATCCTTGATGATATAAAAGTAAACCCATTTCTTGTTCCTCTCAGGGCAAACAGCAGTGGATTGAAAATCACGGCAAGCAGCACATCACCTTTAGAAATTAGAAGATACTGCAAATTCAAAACAGTACTATACGTGTGAGAAAAAGGTGGCATCCGCAAAAATGCAGTAGCACAAATGGGTTGAAGAACTCTCACCATGACAATAATCCCCAGTATTGCAAGGCTTGCCTGCTGAGCTTCCTGCCAGAAATGGTCGCCATTGCCGCCAAACCACCCACCCCAGCCAAACCAACCTCCTCCGCCGCCATCACCTCCTCCAGCAGCCTCTGTTCTCTTCTTGATTTCTTTGTTCCAATTGTCGAATTCAGTTTTCTTTCCACCAAGTGCACTATCTAATGCTTTCTTGGCCTGTTCCTGTTACCAAAAATATCTGAACGTCAATTTTTAGAACATATAATTTGTGTAACTTATAGAAACTCCATACAGGAATATACATAAGCGAGTTTAGTTAAAAAGAAAACCAAGAATTGGACTTAACTTCCAAAGAAACATTGGACTTAAACAATAACTACTTTGTTGCACATGTACCCATAGTCGCTCAGTTATACAAGTTTCAAGGATGAAATTTTTAGGACAACACTCTCCCAGGACTTGCACCAACAAATGATCTAGCAGTGCGAATAGGAGAGTATTTCCCTGCTTAGGGCTTGGGTATTAACGTGTAAACTCAACTAAACTGATGTAGGAATTCTACATTTGTTATCCCTTTAGTCAGTCAAACTAATAGATGTTGGTTTTCTACCCCTCAAGATGCAGTGTGTAGTTAATTGGCTCCACATTGTAGCAGCTCTTCATGAGTTAGCAAACTTTGATGTCTCATTCAGAGAGACTGAATGAGATATTTCTATCTTGTAGTCCCAGACATGTTTCATAGGTTTGAGTATACTGTTGGAAAAGCATGATTTGTGTCTTCAAGATCATCAAAAATCACACAAAGGCAGGATCCATTTGTGAGCCTTGGCATGAAGCTCGTTTTCGAGTGCTTGCACCCCCCAATCTATAAATGTCCCTCTCTATTTTTTCTCAAGTAATATAAATCTGAAAATGAACATGTACAGAGGACCTGATAGGTCATAAAAATCTCCTTTTCAGAAGCAACAATCCCATTTGTCAAGCCCAACTGGCTTCTGCATTGTGGATTACTTGGGATAACAATATTCATGTATGTTTCATGTCCAGGAAGGGTGCAAGGGCTGGATGTGCGCACTCATTCACGAGGTTACTGGGTGCAATCTGGATGATGAAAGCCAAATTCCATAATTTTTCGAGGGTTACTGCACCTGGTGAAGTTGTTCAAAGTTCAAACGTCAGTAAAGCCCTGAACTTCCTCGTGTAAGCAAGATCTTTTAATAGTTAGGCTCCTAAAAAGGTGAAGTGGTTGGGTTTTTTTTTTTTTATGGAAGGGATTGTATTATAAATAAGGAGTAAAAGATGGTGGATCAGGCCGAACAAGTAGATCCAAGAAACTTGCAATACTGGCGAAATCTCTATATGAGATTCGGGTTAATCCGCCACCACCGGTGACCATTTCCGGCGAATCTTGTATGGTTGTTTCAAATCCTGCGTATTTGTGATGTCTTGTTGATCAACACGTTAAAACGTGCCTAATTGCTTCTATATCACATTCTGTACCGCCTCTGATCTTGCATCTTGTTAATGCATTTGAGGTTTGGTCTGCGTTAGCTCACCGTTTGTTGATGATAACTATCCTCTCCAAATCTTATCTAAAGATGGTACAAATCAAATTGGAGTGTGAAAGTTTCAAGATCGAAGATTTGTATGATTTGGTTGCGTCTGTCTCGATGGCGGTTTCGGATGGGGTGAGCGGTCGTGGGTTGTAACCAGGCCACCAGGGTGACGCCGTTCTCTCACCTTCCAGTCATCTTCTCTAACTCCGGTCAGTTTTCTCTCAATCTCTCCGGCGAGTTCTTCTTCTCGATCTCACCCCATTTAGCTCTGAAAATTGCGTTCTCTCCTCATACGGTGATTGCAACATCACTTTTTGATCGTGGGGTGGAGCAAATTTGTCCAAGTGATTCATTGAGAGAAGCCATTGATGCAGGTGCTTCGATATCACAGAGATGCAAAATTCTGGGTCGCGGTTCGCCCATTGGGTCGCAGGGTCTGGTCCGGTTCATCTGCTTTCGGGTCTGGGTCTCGTGGTTCGGTTCTATACGGGTCTGCTAGTAAGCGGGTCTAACATGGGTCCGGTTCGGGTTTACCCAGAACCGACCCGTTGACAGGCCTAATGTCAAGAATTTAGTTGATCGATTATTGCAAGTTCAAGAACGAAATGCAGATGAGGATTTGATTCTACTTAAAGGAGTGCCTACTTCTTATGATATTGTTAAATCAAATATCTGGATGGGTACGGCTCCAATAACTGTTAATGAACTCTCTGCATTGCTTCTTTCTGAGGAATTTAACTTGAATTTGGTGGCTCCTGTATCTGTTTCTGGTGGTTCTTCTGCAAAGCCCTCTTCGAAGCTGCATACAGCTTACAATATCTACAAGCCACCATATGGCCGTGGCCGTGGATCACAGGGAGGAAGATTTCAACATCCTAGACAGCCTATTTCAGGTTATAGAGGATCTGGACG
Source organism: Linanthus parryae (assembly GCA_023055425.1). Classification (NCBI taxonomy): domain Eukaryota; kingdom Viridiplantae; phylum Streptophyta; class Magnoliopsida; order Ericales; family Polemoniaceae; genus Linanthus; species Linanthus parryae. The sequence goes on from JALGPY010000003.1 coordinate 4,779,660, forward strand.
TCATAATCAGTTTGGTTTTGGCCGTGGCTTCAATAAGCCTCCTGCACCTTAATTCATTCTCTTTCTTTGGTAATGACGTTTCTTCTCAGATTTGTGGTCGTTCCAAGCATACTGCAATCGCTTGCTGGTTCAGACTAGACACTACAAATTATAATGGGCATAGAAATACTTCAGATAGAGATTCATGACATGGTCATTAACAAGTTCAGTACAGCAACAATTCTCGCATCATCATGCTGCATATAATACTGCATACAACACTCATGAGGCAGCAATGTATCCATCTAGCTCTCAACTTAAAGCTTCTTCTTCTGCAGATTCTAAAAGTTCTAATGATCATGAATCTTGGCTATTTGATTATGGTGCAAATACACATGTTACTGATGATCATAGTGTTCTTACTACAGCTATGCCATACACTGGTAGTCATGGTGTTACAGTTCAAAATGGGTCTAATCTTCCTATTTCTCACCTTGGTGATGGTCTAATACACCACAGGGTACTTTTTCTCTTTCTAAAGTTCTTTAAGTTCCTTCTATTGCTTCTATTTTGCTTTATGTGAATCAATTCACTCATGATAATCACTGTTCCATTACTTTTACTTCAAATAATTTTCAAATCGGGGATATGCAGAAGCATTTACTCTACCAGAACCCGTGTAATAATGGTTTATATGCATTACCTAAATCTGGGGTGAGCTCACATAATTACACTTCTATTTTTACAAATTCTACATTCATTCATTCTCACTCAACTTGTATTATGTCTGCTGCAGTGCACTCTATTCATTCTACTGCAGCATCTACTTCTTTTACAAGCTTTTGGCATCACAGATTGGGGCATCCCTCAGCTCCAATTATGCAGCACTTAGCCAGAACTTTGAACATCTCTCATTCACATTGTACTTCTCCATGTACTTCATGTGAAATAGCTAAGTCACATACGCTTCCTTTTGCTGTATCAAAATCTGCTGTCAAATTGATCTTCTACATTCTGACATCTGGGGACCATCTCCAGTTGAGTAATGTTGAAAATACAAACACTATATCTTGTTCATTGATGATTTCTCAAGATATGGTTGGCTATATCCCTTACTCGCCAAGGATCAAGCTTACTCTGCATGTATTCACTTGTGTATACATGCAACAAAGAACAATTCATCTTGTGTATTTTTAGGTTACTGTCCTAACACAACAGGGTACAAATGTCTTGATATCTCTTCCTCCACAGTATATGTGTCCACGCATGTGAGAATTTTTGAAGACTCCTTTCCTTTGCTTCTATGCCCAACACTGATCCTGCACTCAAAACCTCGTCTTTGTTAATTCTTGGCTACACTTTCCACCTATCTTAGTCACCTCATCCCATGCAGCTACACCTACCCCACATTATACCATAAACTCAACACCATCACATAATTCCATTGCTTCTCCCATTTATCAGCTATCACATACTTCTTCTATTCATCATTCCTTATCCTCTTCACACTCATCTTCATCTCCTCCATTAACTTATGACCACAATATGACTACTAGCTGACATTCATAAGCCAAATACAAAGTACCACACTAATGTGTGCACTGATTAGGATGAAAGAGAACCTGTCACATATGACGAAGCCATGTCATCTTCACATTGGCTACAAGCAATGCAAGAAGAATTTCAAGCTCTTAGGCAGCAAAAGATATGGTCTCTAGTTGTTTTACCTCCAGGAAGAAGAGCTATTGGGTGCAAGTGGTGTTTAAGTCAAAATGAATGCAGATGGTACTGTAGCCAGATATAAGGCAACGCTGCTGGTAAGGGGTTTCATCAACAATATGGATTGGACTACTCAGAAACCTTTAGTCCAGTAGGGAGACAACATACTGTGAGAATAGTGCTCTCACTAGCACTTACTCAACAGTGGAAGATCAAACAACTTGATGTTAGCAATGCTTTTTTTCATGGTTATATGCAAGGCCAGGTTTATATGGTGCAACCACCTGGCTTTCATCAAGGCAACAACTTGGTTTGTAAGCTGCACAAATCACTATATGGTCTTAAACAAGCTCCCAGAGCATGGTATACAACGCTTTCCTCATTCTTGGTTAAGTCAGGGTTCAAAATGAGTAAAGCAGATGCCTCTTTGTTTGCTCTGCATCAACACTGCTGTGGTAATACTAGTCTATGTGGATGAAATCTTGATTAGTGGAAATAATAGTTCATACAGTGATCAATTGGTGCAACACATAAGCTCAAGTTTTGCTACAAAGGACCTTGGTGATCTTTCCTACTTTCTCGGTATTCAAATAAGTACCACTTCCCAGGGACCTCATCTGCAGCAATCAAACATGCAACTGATCTTTTGACAAGAGCAGGAATATCATATTGTAAGCCTTGTATTATCTCCTATTTCACCAAAGCAGGTTCCGACCCTAGCTGATATGCAGCCATTTCCTAAGATATCTCTTTATAGGAGTCCGGTGGGTGCTCTTCAATATCTCACAGTTACCAGACGAGACATTTAGTTTGTTGTTAATAAAGTTTGTCAACAACTTCACAATCCCAGGCAATGTGACTTTGCAAACGTAAAGAGAATCTTGCGATATATCAAAAGAACATTGAATTTTGGGTCGCAATTTCACTCAAGTGACTTCAATACCACAACATTTGCAGATGCTGACTAGGCTGGAGAGCTCACTCTATAGAAAAGTATTACTGGTTATTGTGTATTTCTGGTGGCAATCTTAAATCTTGGTGCTCAAAGAAGCAGTCAACTGTGTCTATAAGCTCATCTGAAGCAGAATACAGACCTACAGCTTATGTAACTGCTGAACTAAAGTGGTTAAGTTTTCTCCTAGTGATATGGGTATAAGGTCGTCTCAAGCACCTCAGTTACTATGTGACAATGTATCAGCATTACTACTCAGCTCAAATCCAAAAGCAAGCACATTAAGATATATACCCACTTAAAAGCTGAATGTAGTTCATGTGTTTTCATCTTTGCAGCTATCATATCTTTGCAGAAGATCTTCATATCTATCTTTCAAAGTGTTCTTACTCAGCTAAATCTATGTGTTTATCAATCACAGCAACGTTTTCAAAATCACTGAAATTCCTAGCTGTGATTGAGGGAGGATATTGGAGCATGAGGGTGCAAATTAAAGGAAAAGGAAAGAGAAGGGACTGTCAGTGCAATGACAAGAAGGTAGTGCTGTAGTTAGTTACAGTTAACTGTGTATAAATACATGTACAACCGTAATGTTCAGCATGAATGAGAATCATGTTTCCCTCTCTTCTTTCTCTCTCTCTATTCTGTTATTCGATAGAGAAGTTCTCCATGTCCGCATCATGTTTATGGACATGAAAGTACGCTCTTCATGAGGAAGAAATAGAGAGATTTGAAACGACAAAAGTGATAAGAGTGCTATCAACGCATTTGGCAGGTTAGACGCCAATGACAAGGTCAACCATCGAATAGCATCACTTCAATCACTTCAGGCTCCGACTTGGCCGTACCATGAGCAGCCGGTGTCAGACATCCTCAGCTTATAAAATGGCACCCTCTTCCTGAAGTTAAAAGGGGGATTAACAACTTGATTCATAGCTCCACATCCAGCACTCTCTTTTCTCAAGGTTACTCTAGATATCTTACTTCTCCTTATCTCTGTGTTATGAACCAGGGTTCCTTCAGAACTTAATCTGAAAGCTGGGGGTGGCAAATGGTCTAATCAAAGGAGACAGGAGCACACCATAATTCTGGGGCAGAATCATCAGCTCGCTTGTGGAGGGATGCGGCTGAAGCCGCAGCAAAGAGAGCGTCACATGATGACTGGCTGAATTAGTCAGTTAATTAGGAGTTGGATGCGGGGTATAAACAACCCGAGAGCGACAGAAAGGGGTATAGCTTAATGGGTTGCAAATTCCCTCCCTTCGTAGTTCCTCCGAGGGTTAAACCCTCAATCTATTGTAACATCTTATTATTCAATCGCTCAAATTGAAGGATTAGGGTTCAAACTCAATTGAGTTCTTCATTTTCGGGGTTGATTCGGATTCAAATCATAATACTGCAATGACTCCGGCTTAAGTAAAGTCCCATCATCTTCCCATCTCTCAATATGCCATGGATCTAATCCCTCTGCCTAGACCACCTATCGAGCGTACACATAATGGAATAAGCAAACTAAGATCCTAGACTTGAAACTATTCCAAGGAACAGTTGCAGCACTATAATTTTTTAATCGAAGCTCGACCGAACTACAGGAAGAAATGGAGATAAATACTTAAAGTTACATGGCCCTAACTCATTACTCCCATTTACATTAGCCCTTCCTGATCAGACAAGGATTTTCATCCTTCAAGTTGGCCGGAAATTGTGTCCAAGACTCCAAATCCTAATACTGATCTGTAGGCAAACCTAAATAACTAAACATCTGTGAATCAATTAAAAAACAAATGTCTTCTCAGTTCATAGGCAAAGAGTATCTTCCCTGCCAACAAGTCGTCCAGCTAAATTAACAAAACTGATTATACATGTATAGAAAACTGAAAAAATGTCACGTAACAAGCCAAAGTGCGTGCACGTCTCAAAACACAAAGGAAGGTGGCTGAACTTATGAAATTAAGTTTAAATTTAAAGCTTAAACGCAGATTGCTAACCAAAACGGCATATAATACTCGCCCAGAAAAAGGTGATTCAATAGAATTTCGATAATACAAATCCAAGTACTGATGGCAAGTGTGAGAAATCCAAATCAATAAATTCCCATATTGCTTATTAATCTAACCCTAGAATTAATTTTCTGGGCTTACATAGATAGAACTCAAAAGATGTTCACCATCCCCAAATTAAACTCCATCGTCAAAACTAGTTAGAATTAGTCAATAATGAAATTGGATTTTGCAGATTCAAAAGATTTTATTCAACCACGTTATATTAAAACAATGAAAGTTAGTACTAATCTTCTACAAACCAAGTCTCACCAAAGATAACAATTCTGGAAACAACCCAGTTCATTTCGATTACATATGAAAAGTTTCGCACAATACCCACTAGCAATTCAAGCAACCAAATAGAAAAAAGAATGGAGCTCTCTCTCTCAGTATATGTTACCTGTTTGCGATTGTTGGAGAAGAGGCAAGTAAATCTGCCGTCACACCTGAGATGTCGGCTGAGAGAAGTCCAGCTCTTGTGGTGGTGTTGGTGGGTTGCACGGATGGAACGCCGGTGGGAGTAGAGGGTGGTGGTGGTGGTGGTGGTGGTGGTGGTGGAGCAATTCACGGCGGTGGTTGGATAGCGGTGTAGGTTAAGAATTTGCGCCATGAAACTTCACACGGCGATGTGCTCAGAGTTCTCCAGTCACTTTATCGTTTAATTCGCGAAGGGTAAAATTCACTTACACCCCTTCAGTTTTGGTGGATCTTCACTTACACCCCTCTTAATTTGGAAAACTTCACTTGCACCCCTTATGACTGTAGATATGTTGTCACTTACACCCCCTCTCTATGCTTGGTCATAAGGGGGTACCAAGGGACAACAATGTCTGGTTGCATAAGGGGTGTAAGTGAAATTTTCCAAATTAAAAAAGATATAATTGAAGATTAACCATAACTGAGGGGGTGTAAGTGAAAATTACCCATTCGCGGAAGGAGGAAACTGAGGTTGGGGTCAAACGCGCGGGGGTGAAATTGGTATCTTGGTAGAACTTCATACGCTAATACTAGAAAATAGGTCAAAAACACTATCACCCCTCTAGTTTGACTGAAGGACACTTTCACCCCTTTAGTTTGGGAAAAGATTCTTTTACCCCTTCAGTTTGCCAAACTTAACTTACGCACCCTCATTGTAAAGCCGTTAGTTTGGAGGAGAGGTACGTCAATGAAAATAGTTATGAAGACAAATTTACTCATATCATGCAAAAAGTCTAGTATACCATTGGATAACCCTACATTTTGCATAATATGGGTGTAAGATTGTCTCAAAAATTATCTTTAAGGACAAATCACGACTCTAAACTAACGGTGTTACAATATGGAGTGCACAGTTCCGGAAGTTCAGCACAACAAAGGGGCAATAGCATTATTTTCCAATCTAAAGAAGGGGGAAAGTGTCCGTCAATCAAACTAGGGGGGCGTGAAAGTGACTTTTACTCTTTTTTTAGGAACAACTTCTTTAATAAATTGAATGAATAGTAAGCCAAGATAACCAATTACATCATTTTAAGAAGTTGCAAAGCCCACTGGGCTCGGTGTTGGCCCAAATGCATTTGTTTAGAAGAATAAGACTGTATTGGGCAAATTGGTGGGCTACATGATTGATTGTCCTCCCCTTGTACTGGATGCTTAATTTATTCATCAGAAGTTCAGAACGCAGCTGACTTTCAACACAGGGGCAGTCTCGGAAATATCACTTTGTTGAACCGTCTTTGGTAACAAAAGTTCCAATCATGCAATATTGAAGCTCTCCTCCGCTTCTAATCAGCATTCGATGTTGAATACCACCACCTGATTCTCCAATGCTCTAAACACTGACCTTCTCTTCGGTTTCTCAGTCGCCGTTTCCGTTGTTCGTTGTTAGGGATTTTTCGCTCATCCTAAAATTCTCGAACAGTCTATGTAGAACTTTATGACTTTTGAGAGATTTTTGACATGCACTTACACAACAATCTGATAGATCGTATGCAAGATCACGTTTGGCAAGTGACAAATATTGCACGGTCAACAATAGACACACCAGGACCCTCATTCTTGAATGATCAACACCCTCCTCTAACCGATGTCCTCTTAGTGAACCAGGGCTCGGTTGGTTTATTATAAAAGAAAATCATAAGAAAATAAAAAAATTAAATCCAAACATTCAAGTTTTTTATTTTACAAGAAACCCAAAACTTTATTTTACAACAAACCAAAAACTAACATATCCAGAGTGGCCATTAACACACTAAAGAGCTGGTTTTGACTCCATTCAGGTGTAGTATCTACATCCAGCAAGCCTTAGCTAGAAGTCCTGACATAATTTTGTTTGCAAGAATCAGCTAAGTAAAGCTATAGTAACATAAAAACTTTGCTTGCAAAAATAATGGTGACCTTCTCTTCTTGTGGCATAAGTTTTTCAGGAGTAGAGTCAACCTCCTCTTTTTTCACATTTGAGACCAGCCTTTAATTACTAATGGAAGTTGTTAGTAAGTAGTAATTGGATTCTCTAGACAACCTCGGTGGAACAGAAAGTTGGGATCTTTTGCACAAGATAGACATAACTACTTTCACAATGGACCTTGTTTAGTTGCTAAAGTTGAGAAGAAGAAGAAGAAAGATAAAAAGGTGTTGTATATCCGACCGATCATCACCATCATGATTTATTTAGATAATGAAAGCCATATGTCATGTCCCTCCTCCTCCTAGATTGGTGGATGGTTGGTTGTATATGTGACCGGTCATCAACATGTTTCGCTGCTAACTCCTTTTACATTTCAAACTCGAAATTGGCAATCTTTAACTCATGAATATTCATATAGCGGAAATTAACAAATTACAAAGATATAGTGGCTCCTAACATGAACACTACTCTCGTATGATCATTCTCAGTGAAATGATCATAAATTGCGGATCATAAATACAGTACCAAGTACCAAAAAATAATGGATGCATGTACAAACTCACTCGACCCCAAACAGATGTATCCAAATTCACTCAAAAAGCTCCCCCAATGTTTCAAATGAATTTGGAGAAACAATTAAAGAGGGTAACGATGTTTTTGGTACTGTTTTGCCAGAAAATGAATAACAATCCGAGCCCCCCACTCTGGGTCTACCTATTGTGGGGACATCTTCACCGTCCATCTGTCTCCATCAACGACCCTTTTTCGCAGCCAACTGTTCCTTCTTGCTGTTGGAGCTTACGGATCATTCCCCCAATATCGGTTTAATTTGGATTTTGAAATTGTTTCAAATGTCGCTCGCTTCAGTCTCATGCGTGAGTGTTTCTCAGTCTTCTGATGTAGGGAGAGTTTTACAGAAATTACACAAGATCATGAGTAGTTAGTGCCGCATGGGCAGATTCAGGATTTTCTTAGAGTGGGGGCTATATTAGAAAAATTAAATCAATTAAGGATAAAAAATTAATTTTGGAAGTTGAGTGAGTGCTAGAGTGTAATTTTTATAAGACCACAACAAAAATACTACATAAAACAAAGGTGAAATTACAAATTTGAAAACTTGAGTGGGGGTTGTATGTGAATCCGTCTTTGCTTGGTAGAGTTGAAGGAATCCAATATATAGTCGAGACACATATCTTTCTTGGTGTAAACGACGTTTTCGAAGCATCAAGATTTATTGATTTAGGCATTCAAATACCAACAATTATTTATTATAATAACATTATTTATTGTATCGTGTCTCGTATTATCATTTCAAAAGGTAACAGCAACTCAAAAACACTAATTACCAAACACAAATTGTCAAAAAGTGCTTTCCCCAGCAGTTTAAGTACGGAATTTACCAAACACTTTTTGCATTGGTTTCCACATCGGCTTTCTCACAGTACTTTCTACACAACAGCTTTCGAAAACGCCACAACATTATCAAACTAGCCCTAAATCGAATTAATCTCTTTTTGTTTATGTTTTTTTCATTAACATATTATGTTTTTCTGAAAAAAAGTCATGTATCTGCCCCTTATGGACATGATGCACATGGTTAATGTAGTATGATTTGAGACCTAACTCATACAGTTGAGATTTTAGATAAGTTCGTGTCCCAAACCATACTATGGTGCTCCTCTCTCGCCGTGCTTATTCTCCCTACAAAAATACCATTATATCCTAAATGAAAAAACACCCACCCATTTTTAACTGGCCCCATTAATCAGAATTACCAAAGTAATTCAATTAATTAAGCACAATTGAAAGATAATAGGGCATTTAAAAAAAGAAAATAATAGGCTAATTATTCCGACTTACACTTTGAGTCAGATTTTGTTAATAATGGCCTCTCACACAAAACTAGAAAAAATAGGGCGATATTATGTACTAGAACAATTCAAAAGAATAGCAAATGAGTGTTAGCTTAAGTGGCCGAGCGTTCAAAAATTGCTGCATTAAGTCACAAATTTAAACTAGCAAACGACAAACATATAAGTATAATTGAAAAGAATGAGAGTGACACACACTCCTTCAACCTCGTAGAAGGATGAACTTCACAATTCACAATCTGACGTCTAAAAAGCAACATAAACCCACAAATAAGTGAAGTAGTCAAACTTTCTCGACTTACATGTTACGTTCTCTATGGGCGAGCGACATGAATCTCCGAACGTCACGCTACGCTCGCATTATCAAGTTATATGGTATTATCGTTGTTTCTTCTTTTTCAGCCTACTTTACTTTTCGTCATTATTTATTGGGTCACTTTGATCCAGTGATTTGATTAGCAAAACGATATAAGAATTTGATAATCTTTGAACGGTCTTGTAGAGTAAATTTTGCTCTACAACACTATGAAAAAAATGCCAAAAAATTATATTGTTTTGCTATCTAAATCATCGAGTCAAAGTGACTCAGTTACGGATTAAAAAGTCAAAGTAGGACAATCCAGAAGAAACGGAGGTAGTAGCGTACAACGGGCTCTAAATGACGAAATTGCCCCTCGTGTTTACAAATACTACTAGTAAACGCATTGATGTGACAAGGACAACTTAGACCCAAATGTAGGTTTATGTCTTAATTAAAATCAGGACCCATTACTCTCTCAAAAAGAAAGAAAAATCAGGCCCCATTAGGCTACTAGCCAGCCACTGTCAGAGGTGATGACAATATTCCGACGTGGCATGATGAACGGCCGACGTGCGGGCCCCGGCTTCACGCGATAGCAACATGGAAAGCATCTACAAGTGGGTCCTTGTGGGCCCGGCAGATGGTACGATCAGCAGAATGGGCGGTTCTTTTAGCTGATTGATGAATCAACGCAATAAAGTAGGCCACGTCAGTGACATGATCCGACGGTGAAAATATGGCGGGAAGCTTTTGGACGGTAGCGATTGCAATTAGTGAGGCCTTTCGGGCCTACCAACTTTGTCGATTTCTTTGGGGTCATGCGACCATGCCTTGTAAATTAGCATAATCAAGTGTGTTTGAATCTAAAGTGCGTTTTGATTCAAAATATCGAAGATCACAATTTTAACCATCATTGTAAAATTATACTATTCCACCTTATATATATACAAAGAAAGAATGAAATACCTTAAATTAAGATATCTGGTACGCATAAGTGATTAAAAAGTTTGATACTGTATGGTTTATCTACATTCACCAAGTTTCATGCCTTACAAAAAAAAAAGAAAAAAAAAACTATGTTTGAAGTTTAACATCGAGTGGTTGATTCTATAGAATTACACGCTGTTGGAATAAAATATGAGAGTTTTTTTTTTTTTTTTTCACAGTAAATTCATATTCATATTAGAGACATGCGGGCAACTTGAAGCATACCACTCTGTCCCAGCTCTTTCTTCCCAATTTGACTTTTGTCACTATTCACTGAGTCACTTTGACCCGGTTATTTGAATAGCAAACCGATGAAATTTTTTGATAATTTTTTCATGGTGTTGTAGAGTAAAAGGTGCTCTATAAAATGGTGAAAAAATTATCAAAAAACCGTATCATTTTGCTATTCAAATCACCCGGTCAAAGTGACCTAAATACGAGTCAAAAAAGTCAGATGGGAAGAAAGAGCTGGGACGGAGTGGTACTTCTGTATTAGACCAACGACATAATGACATTGTTTAAAAAAAAAGACATAATGAAATTTACAATTTTTTTAAATAAGAAAAAGAAATCTTGATTTGATTGATCTTAAGTGAGAATTTTAAATTTCAAAGGGATGAAATTTTGAGATAAAGGATGGTTTAATTAAAGTAAAATGGCCAAAAGGAAAGGATGAAATGATGAATTTACATAATTTAATAATGTGTGGGTGCTGAATTAAGAAAAGATGGTAGAGGATCAAATTAAAAAGAATGTCTAGGAGAACATGAGATCATGATAGTCACAGCCACACTACATGGCCTACAACAAACACACAAAGAAGCTTCTCAAAAAAAAAAAAAAAAAAACACACAAAGAAAACAATATAAGTTTTCTAAAAAACCAATAGAAGAAAGAATTAGAGCAAAAGGCCACGATACGAAGAAAAGAGTCTGAGAAGATAGCAATTGAAAAATGACCACCACCATGTGGCACCACCAGCCCATACAGTTTTTACAACACAAACAAACCTCAATAATGGAGAAAAAAATCTCACCCCTCTCTCAGACGGTGTGGCGGACGCAAGAACTTTATTGTGCACGCATTGGTAGAGTCAGGAAATCAAGTCAGTCGGGACAAGAATGGATAGAGATAGGCAAAACTGATAATTATTAATTTCAGAAGAGCAAGATAGTATTTCGTAAGAATTATTCATTAAAAATCTAAAAAATTAGGGATGCCAGTGAAAATCTTCAAAACTCGGGGGGGGGGGGGGGGGGGGGCAAATCGGTATAGCAATAGATTATTAATATGAAATGTCCTTTTGAAGGATTCGAAACATAGAATGTTTATAAAATTAGTAGCAAATATATGGGTGCTAAGTGAAATTTTCAAACATTGCGGAGGTCGTGGCCCCCCTCTGTCTCGCCTAGATCCGCCACACTTAGGTCACCCACACTCGATTATTTTGGTCTGAACTGAACTGTGTCCTTAATCGACAATCAGAGATTAGTCCTATCAAGGCTCATAGATCACTGAACTGTGTCTTATCTCTTATGAGAACGCTGTCTTCCATACATGAGTGCCAGAATTTAATCATGTTAAAACGAGCTCAAGTACCTTTTAGTTGTGTCAAACCTTGTTGATTTTTGAATCACACCTGTAGTGTACTTTTGTTATATGTTGTGGTGTAAAGTGAAAACAATTACAACTCGACATGCTAATTAACTATGTCATCTCTTTATCAGAAAGCATGTAGTGGCAATTTCCTATTAGTACAAGATCCTCTTTCTCTCTCCCATAAACTCCCTCCTATAAATACAACTCACATTCGACAAGTTTTCTTCATCACTCTCAACTCTCAAGAACTCTTTCTCTTCCAAGCTCTCTCAATCCAATCCCTTATTCCTTCATTTCTCCAATCCCTTGCTTTAAAATGGCCACTTTTGAGGTAACTCATAATTCATTTTGCTTTCAGTATTCAACACTGTCACACAGAATCAATTATTAAAGGATCAAAAGGAAACTTCAATATATAGCGATTCTAATTCATTTATTCTTTTGTGGTTTCTGTTTATGAGATTTCGTCGGAAGTTCATTTATTCATTTATTCTTTTGCAGGTTACACCAGCTGCAACCACATTGCCAGAGGTTGACACACCTGAGGTGACCAAGGCTGTGGAGGCACAGCCGGAACAGGTAATAGCGGTGGAAGAACCAAAGGAGGAAGTCCCAGAAGCGGCAGCACCAGCAGAAGAGGCGGCTGTCACCGTTGAGACTCCCACTGAAGCGGCAGCAGAAGAGGCGGCTGCCGCCGTTGAGACTCCCACTGAAGCGGCAGAAGAGGCGACTGCAGCCGTGGAAACTGAGACTAAGGAGGTGGTGCTGGAGGAGCCTGATGTAGTTGCAGCTGAGGAGCCAGCAGAGGTTGCTGTTCCGGAGGTGAAGGCAGAGGCAGCAGTTGAGGAGACACCAGAGGTGGTGGAGGTTACCACGGAAGCTCCAGCAGAGACCACCACTGAGGTGGTTGCTGCCGCTGAGGCCGTGGAAGAGAAGCCAACTGAAGCAGCAGTGGAAGAAGCAGCAGCAGCTACTACAGAAGTCCCAGTTGAGAAGGCTGAGGAATGAATACAAAACCCTAATGGTTCCAGGAGTTGGTTCTATGTATGGTCCTTTTTTCATTCTCATTTAGTTTATTTTTAATTATTTATTATTATTATTATGATTAAGGGTGTGTGAGTTTTTTGCACTGAGGTTTGGAGGGTAGGAAGTGATATGTTGGCACTTGGATCACCAAGTAGGCAAATATGGTCTGCCAGTTTGATTATTATGAGTCTGATGTGGTCTAAAGGTTTTTCAGTAATAATAATATTATTATTATGTTTTCTTCTCTTGCGTCCTAGTTTAACTAATTTGTTCTGCAGTACCATGAAAAGATTACCAAATTCTTGTATTGTTTTGCTAAATCACCGGGTCAAAGTGCCCACTGGAAATCAAACCAGGAAGCAAGAGAAGAAATATAGGAAGTAATATACAATATTACAGTGATTTGGTTATATATTGATTTTCCATTTCTTCCACCAGTAGTCCAGCAGTATCCACATACCTCAGATTTGATTTCTTTTTGAACTTTTTGAGATTCTGGATCTTGCAATCTCGCATTCTCATACCTCATACCACCAACCTTAACATCGATGTTCCTGAATTTCATATTTGAGGAGCAACTCTAGGGAGATTGATCTCCGATTTATAAAATAGCAAAACAAGACATAAAAGAGCACATCAACAATAAGATAATTTCATATCTCGACAAAAGACCCAAGTAGATATACTATCCCACTACACTTTCAGGACTGCGCGGCTCTTAATGCCCCCATCCACAATTTATTTTAGAGCAAAGGAAATTATCTCCGTGACACCCCACCAGGACATTACTCAATAACACCTCCAGGATTTTCAAAAAAGAAACAACTTCACTAAAACTGAATTCGAATTACTACGATATGAAGAAGATTTGTACAACATATTTGCCTCAAGAAGACATGTTATATTCCTTCCCTAAAGATTATATGACATGTTCATCAAATAGAATTCACCTAGAGGTGCCAAATTGTAGCAAGTGCAGTTACCTGGGTAACTTTCAGTGAAGAGTGGGAGTAAGGGAGGCATGATTCTAAACATACGAGACTATTCCTCCACGCAATGGTCAGATAATACCTGTTACAAAAAAAAAAAAAAAAAAAAAAGCAAGTCTATAATGCTGTTGGTATTTGTCAAAAGTCAGCAAGGAACCGTTTGTGATCAAACAAAGCCACTAATACATAGCTATGACGCGGATGATTTAGACACAAGACTAGGTTCAGGACCGCATTTACCTGTTTTTGAAATTTTTAATGTTGGAGAAGTACGAGTGATCAGCTTTTGCTGAATAGGATCCAACAAGGCAATTCTACACTCTAGGTTCAGATACACGAGATAGCAACCTGGAAAGCATCCATCTACAAAGTTGCAATTAAATATTTCAATGGTTCCCCATTTGAATTGTATAACAATATCACAAAAATTTAGCTCTCACAATTGGAAAAGCAAGCTGCGTGTAATAAAAATAGAGATTATCAGAATGCTATTACTGTTCACGCAGTGTGCTAATTCAGAAAATTACATCAGGTTTTACCATATATACATCTGGATAACAAAAATGCCAAATAAAATAAATTGAAGATTTGAAACTAGGAGGATAACTATATCAAGAAAAGTAATAATATAAAAGACAGAGAAAAGATGGTTTCATAATTGTTTAAACAAAGGCCACTAGCACCAAGCTATGATGCAGATGATTTAGACAAAAGAGAATAAGATCTTGGAGAATATGCAATTAGCTAAACTACATGGCCTACAGCAGAGAGAGGAATGGGGAAATCAATTGATTTTAGTACAAACAAACTATTTTTCTATTATTTCGTGTCACATACACCCATGTACATGTTGCATAGGTGAATCCATCGAAAACCTTAAACGATGTCGATCACATTGGATCTGAAAATCTGTCTACTGAAACAATAATGCAAGGTGATAATTTCGGGGTATGTAGTACTCATAATAATACAATTAGAAAGAGGACGAATTTACCTAATATACTTAAGTGAAAGCCGATGTACCATAGGAAAAAAGTGGAAGAGAAAAGAGTGCCGGAACAAATTATAATCTCGGGGAACATGCGAGCATGTTAGACTCAATCAAATACATAGCCTAAAGGACAAGAGTCATTAGAAATTTATAAAAGCCTATCACCATGCGCTTCGACAGCCCATGCAGGTTTTACAACACAGACCAACACCAATAATAGAGAAACCTCATCCCTCTCCATCCATACTTTGTTTATGTTTTGCTGTAAAGTAAGACATTTACAACCTAGACATCCTAATTATGTCTTTTTGAAAGGCAGAGGTATGCGATGTCGCGTTGGTAATATAAAATTCTCCTTGCTCTGAGATCATATATAAATAGCTCTTACATCAGATCATATCTCATCATCTCACTCGCAAGCACTCTTCTATTTCTCGTTACCAGATCACTCTCATACTCTCGCTGTTCTACTCGAAGAGTTGCCTATTTCTTCCCTTTCTTTACAATGGCCGCTGTTGAGGTAAAACATTATTATGGTTATGCCCCATCTTTCATTTGAAATTTATTTGATCATTTAGCAATTTGATACTATCATAGAGCCATCCAATTTGTTAGATTCCAGTAACGCTTTTAATCCGGGGTTGTGTGTCTTCTGCACTCTCCGCAGCAGCATTTTTGTGGTAACTTGAAGAGAACAAATCTATTTGCTAGAACTAGATCTTTCAGAAGTCAGTCATGGATAAGGGAACATTCTTAACCGTGTAATTATGGCAGACTACTGAACCACCACACATGGTCAAATTGATTAAATAAGAAAACTCGTGCAAAGAATACATTCGCATATTCCTGCTACTGATTCATTGAAAAAGCCAACGTACACAAATGAAAAAGGGTGTATATTGTTTAGAGGCATAATCTAATGTATTTGACATTTGAGTCTCCCGACAAAAAAGTTCATTTTATCTTTCTAATTTGCTTTCACAATTCTTATAATTTGAAGATAAAAATTGGGGTTTTGCAGGTTTCATCAGTTGCAGTAGCATTTCCTGAGAATGAAACACTAGAGGTTACTAAGCCTATTGAGACACAACCAGAAGAAGTGGTGGCTGACCTACCAGCATCAGATACTGAGACCACAGAAGAAACTCCTGCACCTGCAACTGATGCGAAACCAACTGAAGTAGCAGAGGAAGCACCAGTCACAGAAGTTGCGGTTGAGACTGAGACCATAGAAAAAACTGCAGAAATTACAACACCAGTCTCTGATGTTGCTGAAGAAGTGGAGGAGCAAAATGAAGTAGTAGATGAAGCACCTGTTACCGAAGTTACAGAAAAAGTTGAGAAAACTGAGGCCACAGAAGAAACTCCCGAAGTTAAAGCACCAACCAGCGAGGTATCTGAGGATAAGCCAACTGAAGTAGCAGAGGAAGCACCAGCTGCTGAAGATGTGAAGACTGAGATCACAGATGAAACTCCGGAAGTTACAGCACCAGCCCCTGAGGTTGCTGAGGAAGTGGAAGAGAAGACAACTGAAGTAGTGGAGGAAGAAGCTACAACAAAAGCAACAGTTGAGAAGACTGAAGCTTAGATGTATAACATGATGGAAACAGGACGAGACTACGGAAAGTGGTGGAACACCTGGTTCCTCTAGGGTTGCATTTGTAGTATTTTATTATCATTCAGTTAATTTTTAAGATATTACTTTTATGAATACGATCAACGCTAAGTTATCTTGGACAAATGAACTTGAATCTGGAATGCAAGAATTGAATTTGATACAAGTTTTAGCATGATTTCCTAGCAGCGAATACGAATTCAACTCGGTATATGGATTTGGTTATAGTGATGGGCCGAGTGTTGTTTCCAGATATTGGATTGTAAAAATGTTGGAATTTGGATAACTTTTACTAAATTTATCTTGATTACTGTTGTTTCTTGATTACAATCGTAACAAAAGCAGTTAGTTTATCTTGGTAAGTTTCAGTGAGGAGTGTGGGAGTTGGGGAAGGACAGGGTTATATGATTATTCTAAACCTACAATATATTTTTCTAACCACACAATAGTCAGATAATACCTGTTACGATCTGCAACTATAAAAAGGAAATGAACGGAACTAGCGAAGGCTCAAACTAATCAATAATGCTTGTCAAACAAAGTCACTAATACATAGCTATGCACGGATGATTTAGACACAAGACTAAGTTCAGGACCTCATTTTACCATTTTGTACACGACATAGCAAATTTATCGACCAAGTTGCAATCAAATTTTTCAATGGTTCCCCCTTTGAATCTTATAAAGATATCACAAAAGTTAAGCTCCCAAAGTTGGAAAAGCACGTCATGTGTATAAGGAAAACTTATTTTGAAGTAAAATTAAAGATTATTAGAATGCTAATACTGCTCACGCGATGTGGTAATTCAGAAAATTACATTGGGTTTTACCATATAAATACACATCTGGATAACGAAATGCCAAATAATAATAATATAATAATAATAATAATAATAATAATAATAATAATAATAATAATAATAATAATAATAATAATAATAATAATAATAATAATAATAAATGAAAATACGTAGCTATGACGCAGCTGATTTAGACACAGCGCTAGGATGATAACTGTAATATAATAATAAAAGGACAGAGAAAAGGTGATTTCATAGTTGTTTAAACAAGGCTGAAAGCAGAATTAGGGTTTGAACCCTTTCTGCAGAGAAACGGCGGAGAGAAAGAGGAAAGGCAAAACTGTGTATTGAATCATATGAAACCCTAATACATTCTACTGCCTTTTATAGGCCTAATAGCAACGGTAGGATTTGTACTCCTTTAATCTAACGGTAGGAACTAATGTAGGGTTTACAAATAGATGTGGGCTGTTGATTGGGCTTTTATGTTAACTGATAAGGATGATGGGCCATAAGCCCAATACAATATTGTAGGACAGCCCAACTGAGATAGAGGCCCAAGTCTTCTAATACCTTCCCTCAAACTGATGGTGGTGATCGAACCATCAGTTTGGTCTTCAATTCATCAAAATGAGGGGCTGGAAGCGATTTGGTGAATATGTCCGCCAGCTGATCGGATCCTGAAACAAAAGAAACAGTAAGTTCGCGATTTAAAACTTTCTCCCTAACATAGTGATAATCTAATTCGATGTGTTTGGTACGAGCATGAAATAAAGGATTTGCAGTAAGTGCAATGGCTGATTTATTATCAGTCCAAATATGAGGAGGATGTGGTAAACGAAAACCCAGATCGTGAAATAATAGTTTAAACCAGTATGTATCAGCAGCAGCAGTAGCAAGTGCCCTGTATTCAGCCTCGGTGGATGAACGGGCCACCGTGGCTTGCTTTTTGGAGGCCCAATGAACTGGGTTGGGCCCCAAAAAGACCACAAGCCCAGTGGTGCTACGACGGTCCGTTGGGTTACCAGCCCAATCGGCGTCGGTAAAAATTTGTAAAGGTAAATGCCCAGATTGATAAAAAAGGCCATGAGACTTTGTGCCTTGTAAATATCGTAAAATTCGTTTTGCACCAGAAAAATGCGTATCAGTGGGGGAGTGCATGAATTGGCACAAATGGTTAACGGCAAAAGAAATATCAGGACGTGTAAAATTCAAATATTGTAAAGCGCCAAGAAGTTGGCGATATTGAGTTGGATCAGACAAAGGTGACCCATCTAGCAAATGATATTTTACCCCAGAGGCTAATGGAGTTGGACATGGCTTACAATTAGCCATATTAAAACGAGAAAGTAAATCAGAAATGTACTTAGTTTGGTGAACAAGAATACCAGCAGTTGTACGTTTAATTTGCAAGCCCAAAAAATATGTTAAGGGCCCGAGATTTTTCATCTCAAAGTGAGAGCCCAATTGAGGAATAAGGGAATGAATATACTGCAAGTCATTTCCAGTCACAATAATATCGTCAACGTACAATAAGAGCAAGGTGAGTTTGTTATTACTGTGACGAATAAATAATGAACAATCCGCATGAGAGGCAATAAAACCAATAGAGTAAAGATAAGTGGTAAATTTCTCAAACCAAGCACGAGGTGCTTGTTTGAGTCCGTAAATAGATTTTCGGAGAAGACAAACATGTTTAGGATAACGAGAATCAATAAAACCAGTGGGTTGCCGCATATATACAGTTTCACGGAGGTCACCGTGTAAAAAAGCGTTTTTGACATCTAATTGTTGGAGAGGCCAAGAAAAAGATGCAGCTAAGGCGAAAATACAGCGGACAGTGGCATGTTTTACGACGGGACTAAAAGTCTCATCGTAATCGATACCGGGTGTTTGGTTATAACCCTTAGCCACTAAACGAGCCTTATGGCGAGAAATACTTCCGTCAGGATTAAATTTAGTTTTATAGACCCATTTTGTGCCAATGATATTTTGATGAGCAGGTGGAGGTACTAAAACCCAAGTTTGCTGTTTTTGCAGACTTTGAAACTCATCATTCATGGCTTGACGCCAATGTAAAAACTGTGAAGCTTCTTTAAAAGAAATGGGGTCATGATGAGATAAAACAGTGCTAGTGGGTGCAGTCTGTAATTTTGCAGAAATGGGGGTATTTAAAGTAATATCAGAAACATGAGGGGCCTGCTGTGTTTGGAGAGAAACAGAGGGGGCAATTCTGGAATTTCCAGAAGTGCCAGAACAGCCAGAAATAGCAGAAGAAGTAGAAGTGTCAGAAATACCAGAAGGGTGCTGAACAGTAGCAGTAAAAATCTTTTTCTTGAAAATACCCGATTTGCTACGGGTTTGCATATGGTGACCTCCATGAGAGGGAGGGACAGTAGTGTTGGGCATCATTGAGTGACCATTGTCTGCCAAGCCTGTGCTGGGAGATGTGCTGAAAGAGTCAAATGTAGTATCTGGAAGTGGCACCTCAGAAACATCTTCAGACGGCTGCAGACATGGAGAACTCTCAGCAAATGGAGTAGTGGGGGGAGGGACAGTAGGGGGGGGGAGGGACAGTCGTAAAAATCAGGCACAGTTCCTGAAAAAGAAGAAGAATCATGTGAGTTTTGAGAAGAAGAAGGCATAGTAGATGCAGGTGATATGTTAGCAAAAGGAAAAACAAACTCATCAAATAATACATCACGACTAACAAAGAATTTTCCACATGAGATATCATAGCATAGGTACCCTTTATATCCATCTGCATAACCTAAAAATAAACATTTCTTTGTTTTAGGTTCAAGTTTAGTCTTATTATAAGGAGTTAAACGTGGGTAACAAGCACATCCAAAAATTTTTAAATAAGAGTAATCAGGAGTGATGTTAAACAGCAGTTCATATGGTGATTTGTTAGACGTATTTTTACTAGGAAGACGATTAATCAAATAGGTAGCAGTTGCAACAGCATGGTACCAAAACTTTTTAGGTAAAGAGGCAGTGTGTAGAAGTGTAAGTGCTGTTTCAACAATATGACAGTGTTTACGTTCAGAAATTCCATTTTGTTGTGGAGTGTGTGGGCAGGATTTCTGGTGTTGAATCCCATTTTCAGTCAAAAATTTTTGAAATGTGAAGGCAGTATACTCTCCACCCCCATCAGAACGTAAAATTTTGATGGGGAATCCTAACAACTTTTCAATAAACAGTTTATACTTAGTGAAAACAGAGTGAACTTCTGATTTTAGATGAAGGGGAAATAACCAAGTAAACTTGCTGTAATCATCAATAAACAATACATAATAACGAAAACCAGAATATGCAGGGGTGGCTGTAGGCCCCCAAACATCACTGTGAACAAGATGTAAAGGAACAGAAGTAGTAGAAGTAGATGAGTGATAGGGCAGTCTAGTCATTTTTCCAGCCAAACAAGATTCACACATAATACCAGGTTTAGAAACTTTTACAGAACAAGAGACACATTGAGATAAAACAGTATTTGTGGGATGACTCAGGCGAGAATGCCACAGACTGGAGGAGACACGTTGACCAAGATAGGCTTGAGGACCAGTCTGAAGAGGCAGTGAAGTAATGGGGTAAAGACCATTTTTACTGAGGCCTTGATAAAGAATTTTCCCCGTAGTAGTTGCCTGAATGCAAAATGAGGTTTTATCAAATATAAATCGAACATCATGATCATGACACAACTTATTTACAGATAGTAAGTTAACAGCTAAATCAGGTACGTGCAGTGTATTAGACAAAGTAAAAGCAGAATTGGAGGTTGAGAGATAGGCAGTACCAGAGTGCCTAATAGGCAAAGAAGACCCATTACCAACTGTTACTTGATCAGAACCAGCATAAGGCTCAGAAAGTGAGAGGTTACTGAGCTCAGCGGTCATATGGTTCGAAGCTCCGGTGTCTGTGAGCCAGATCTCGGGTTGGGAAGCAAGAGAAGAAGAAGAAGCCGCCATTGCTGAGAGCTGCTCTGGTGGCGTTCGTCCTTGGTACGCGTAGTCCATACGGTGCCAGCAGTCGAGAGCACTGTGATAATCAAAGCCACATATTTGGCACGTAACAGGCGAAGAGCCACCTCGACCAGCGCCGGGTCGGCCTCTGTAGCTTCCTCGACGACCCGAACCGCCTCCACGGGTATTGAACCCGGGTCCTGGACCAGACCCGGAAGCCGAACCAGACCTGTAACCATGACCCGATCCATTACCCGAACCAGATCCAGAATAACCACCATATCCGGATCCGGATCGTCCGCCACGGTTTTGGAAATCGGATCGCCCACCACCGTTTCGAGAACCAGATGAACCGCCACCGCCGCGAAAACCAGTCGGAGGCCGGCCACCACGACCTCCGCCGCGGGTGTGATGGTAGAAGGCGGCGGGATTAGAGATATCTGCCTCTCGAGACTGAGATTCGTGCATCTGTTCTTCGGATCGAAGTAAAACATGAAGTTCTTCGAAAGGCAGCGGTTCAGATCTGATGCGAAGAGACGATCTGAAGGAGTTAAACTCCGGTGATAGGCCATTCAGGGCATATAGCAGCATGTCTTCATCGTCGATGAGGACAGATGAAACGGCTAGACGATCTCGGAGTGCCTTGAGCTTCTGCATATAGACATCAATGGAGTCCGATCGTTTTCTGATGGTTTGGAGATCAGTTTTTAGCTGGAGTATATGAGATCTGGTGAGGGAGGCATATCGCCGTTCAAGGCACAACCAAGCAGATCTGGAGGTTGTAGATCCGATGGTGAGAGATAAAGATTCAGGGGTTAAGGTGGCATTTAGAATGGTTAAGACGGCTTGATCTTGAAGATGCCAAGCAGCAAAAGCAGGATTTGGTGTGAGAGAAGAAGAAGTATCATCGGACGGCAAAAACTCAGGCGGAGGAGGCGATGAGCCATCCAAATAGCCGAACAGAGTATGGGTTTTGAAGATGGAGGTGATTTGATGCTTCCAAAGAACAAAATTGCTACTATCTAGTTTAAAAGGAAGCAGGTTATGTATATTCGAGAGAAGATAAAGCGGCGGTGAAGCCGCCGGCGATGAGAGAGCCATTTACGGCTCTGATACCATGAAAGCAGAATTAGGGTTTGAACCCTTTCTGCAGAGAAACGGCGGAGAGAAAGAGGAAAGGCAAAACTGTGTATTGAATCATATGAAACCCTAATACATTCTACTGCCTTTTATAGGCCTAATAGCAACGGTAGGATTTGTACTCCTTTAATCTAACGGTAGGAACTAATGTAGGGTTTACAAATAGATGTGGGCTGTTGATTGGGCTTTTATGTTAACTGATAAGGATGATGGGCCATAAGCCCAATACAATATTGTAGGACAGCCCAACTGAGATAGAGGCCCAAGTCTTCTAATAAAGGCCACTTGTACCTAGCTATGATGTGGATGATTTAGACAAAAGAGAATAAGATCTTGGAGAATTTGCAATTAGTTATATTCATGGCCTACAGCAGAGAGAGGAATGCCGGAAATCAATTCATTTTAGTACAAACAAATCATTTTTTTTCGTGTCACATACACACACGGACATGTTGCCTAGGTGAATCCCAGGGAAAACCTTAAACAATGTTCAAAATCAAAGCGGATCAATTGGATATTTGAATCTGAAAATGTTGATACTAAAGCCAGAATGAGAATGAGAAACGAATTTACATAATATACTTCAGCGAAAGCCGATGTACCACAGGGGAAAAGTTGAAGAGAAAAGAGTGCTAGAAAAAATTATAATCTTGGAGAACATGTGAGCATGTTAGACTCAATCAAAAACATACCCTAAAGGACAAGAGTTATTAGAAATTTATAAAAGCCTATCACCATACGCAGCCCATGCAGGTTTTAAAACACAGACCAACCAATAATGCAGAAAGCTCACCTCTCTCCACCATACTTTGTTTGTGTTATGCTGTAAAGTAAAACATTTACAACCTAGACACGCTAATTATGTCTTTTTGAATGTCAGAGGTATGCGATGTCGATTTGGCAATATAAGATTCGCCTTGCTCTGAGACCCTATATAAATAGCTCTTACAGTAGATCATATCTCATCATCTCACTCGCAAGAACTCTCCTACTCGTTACCAGATCACTCTCATACTCTTGCTGTTCTACTCGAAGGGTTGTCTATTTCTTCTCTTTCTTTGCAATGGCCATTGTTGAGGTAAAAACATTATTACGCTTATGTCCGATCTTTCGTTCAAAATTTGTCTGTAATCATTTAGTCATTTGATACTATCATAGAGCCAGCCAACTCATTTAGATTCTGGTAACGCTCTTAATCCCGCAATGTGTCTTTTGCACTCTCCACAGGAGCACTTTTGTGGTAACTTGACAAGGATAAATCTATTTGTTAGAACAAGATTTTTCAGAAGCGAGTCGTGGAAAAAGAACATTTTTAACCGTGTGATTATGGAAGACTACTGAACCAACACACATGATCACAGTGATTAAATAAGAAAAAAATCGTGCAAGGAATACATCCGCATATTACTGCTACCGATTCATTAAAAATGCCAATAAAGGCAAATGAAAAGGGTGTTTATCTTTTATGGGCATAATCTAATGTATCTGACATTCGAGTCTCCCCACGGAAAGTTTGTTTTATCTTTTTATAATTTGCTTACACAATTCTTAATTATAATAATCTCATTGAAGATAAAAGTCGGGTTTGCAGGTTTCATCGGCTGCAGTAGCAGTTCCAGAGAATGAAACACTTGAGGTTACTAAGCCTATTGAGACTCAACCCGAAGAGGTGGTGGCTGACCTACCAGCAACAGAGCCATTGACTCAGACCACAGAAGAAACTCCTGCACCTGCCACTGAGGTTGTAGAAGAAGTGGATGGGAAGCCAACTGAAGTAGAGGTGGAAGTACCTATTACCGAAGTCGCAGAAACAGTTGAAAAGACTGACGCCACAGAAGAAACTCCTGAAGTTGCAGCGCCAACCAGTGAGGTTGCTGAGGATAAGCCAACTGAAGTAGCAGAGGAAGCACCAGCCACAGAAGCTGTGAAGACTGAGGCCACAGAAGAAACTCGTGAAGTTACACCAACAAGTGAGGTTGTTGAGGAATTGGATGAGAAGCCAAGTGAAGTAGTAGAGGAAGCACGTACCAGAGAAATCACACTTGAGAAAACTGAGATCACAGAAGAAACACTGGATGTCACAGCACTATCACCTGAGGTTACTGAGGAAGTGGAAGAGAAGACAACTGAGGTAGTGGACGAAGAAGCTACTACAGAAGCAACAGTTGAGAAGACTGAGATCACAGAAGAAACTCCAGAAGTTACAGCATCGACCCCTGAGGTTGCTGAGGGAGTTGAGGATAAGCCAACTGAAACAGTGGAGGAAGCAACAGTTGAGAAAACCGAGATCACAGAAAAAGTTTCCGAAGTTACAGAACCAACCCCTGAAGTTGCTGAGGAAATTGAGAAGCCAACTGAAGCAGTGGAGGAAGCAGCCACCACAGAAGCTACAGTTGACAAGGTTGAGACCACAGAAGTTGCAGAGGAAGTAGATGAGAAGCCCACTGAAACAGTGGAGGAAGTTGCTACAGAAGCAGTTGCAGTTGAGAAGATTGAAGCTTAGATGTATGCATGGTGGAAACAGGACGAGGCTACGGAAAGTGGTGGAAGACCTGGTTCCTCTATGGTTGCATTTCTATTATTTTATCATCATTCAGTTTATTTTTAAGAACTATTTTTACGATTATGATTAAAATTAAGTTATCTTGGACAATTATATTCGGACCTGGAATGCAAGAATTGATTCTGATACAAGTGTTAGCGTGATTTCGCAGCAGCACCTATGAGTGCAACTCAAAATATGGATGTGGTTCTAGTGGTGGCCTGAGTGTGTTGTTTCCAGATTTTGGAGAGTAAAAATATTGGGCTGTTGGTAACTTTTACTTCATTTATCTTGGAGAGTAAAAATATGGATGTGGTTCTTGACTTCTGTTGATTTTTTTTTTCAGGATTGTTTCCTTGGTCAAGAACACCACCAAGACCGCCTCATTGAGTAAACTACACAAGCCCCTTTCATCCTACATCCTCATGGTCTAATCCAATACTGATCTACTCTTGAAGAACCTCGAAAAATGATAAAATACCTAAAAATTGTCTGAACGAATCAGTTCTCTGACTTGATATGCAAAAAACTTCCTATTTCCTACTTGTCAACTATGATATCGTCATATTAGGACATATAATATTAAGATTTGAACTACGTATTTCCTTCAGAGACACTGCATATTATCCTAAGTATGGTCGTCCTGTTCAGGATAATGTTCTAAATCGTTGTCTTCTAACTTCCTTCCTTTCCCAGTTGGGCTATTTAGAAATTTCATAAATCCAGCCACAGTGAAAATTGTGTATTTCCAAATTTTCTGAAGAGGAGAGCTGCGATAAGGAAGCTTACATAAAAACAAAACAGGGTACAAAATACTTTCAAGCTTTGCAATCTACAATTGTCACATGAAATGAAAAAGACAAACCTGCAAAAAACTACAACAACTAAAAATCAAATCAAGACAGAAACTTTTGACATCTTCCATACTTAAAAGGATGATGTCCTTTACCCAAAAAGAATTATAACAATCAACCAGTGGTTCTCAAATTTCAAGTTTCAACCAATGATTTACTATGCCAAAAAAAAAAGTTTGTACCAAATTTCCCAAAATATTGTACTTAATTACTAAAAAAATCTTCCAAAGTTCCAAGCTAAAATTTGGATCATTTATGAAGCAACTCACTACAACTAGTATAAGAACTATTCAGGAAAACAGCACGAAATGCAATGATCAACTTTGGTTAGAGATTATTTTACCTCTTCTGTTGTTTCTTTCTCTTCCCCTCTTCTCACTGTCTTTCACCAAAACCACCTCATTCTCAGTCTTGGAATAAGCCAAAGGGCACAAGCGATCGAACTGGATTATATCCTCGGGTTCCTTTACTGTAAACAGCTCACAATATGACTTTTCAACTCCATACTCCTTCCTAAACCCACACACTAACACAAAATGGATGATAATTGATAGCAAATCAAGCAAAAAGACAACCATCGAGTGCTGCCGCAACATTGGAGAGCTTTTATCAGCAACCTCAGGCAACGGCATCATTCGTTACTCCTCTGTTGCAAGATCAATTGTAGCAATCAAATTGTTGTTCTGATCATCCAAGTCCTCAAAAAACAGTCCAATGCAATGCCCCCATGGACAAATACACCATTAGCATAATTACAATGCAGAAAATAAAAGGAATTTGTTGTTTCTTCTCCGCGAATTGGAATTCAAACTGTGGATCGCAGGCAGCCAAATGTTTTAATGTCTATTCACCAATCTGTACAATCATATCCACTTATTGCAAGTCCATAAACACATTATGAGATTTTTATGTTAACGCAAATTTGATATAGTTTTTGACTGTCAATGCTCTGAATGTTATTTCTGTTTGCCAGTTTTACCCAAGCTTAAAAAAATCCACTGACTAAGTGCTTCTGGTTTTAACACGCGAAGTCTGCAGAGACTAAAAGAACAATGGAAATAGTGACCATACTACTAATGTTGAGAAAAAGGCTCTATAGAGTACACAGATCATATACTGTATGTGACATAACAAATCAAAATTTGCTGAGTGTTAACATTATCTTAACACAAAGACACAGGATGTTATTTTTTCAACTGAATTTTTGGTATCAATCATGAAAATGATAGTGTGGTCTTCCAAAACAAAATTTCAAGAGGTGTAAGTGAGCTCTCTTTACACCATGGGTATCCAACACAGAGTTGAATTATAGCTCTTGGCATAGTACATAATAATAACATTATTAGCATATGTAAATTACATAAGCATAGCATGCTTTACAAGTACTAAACATTAACTTTTACATAGAGAATGATGAACTTCACCACAGAGATTTTCGTTCAACTGAAAATGTAGAAATCGAGAATAAAATTCCAACTCGTATCAATCAATTTTCTTCACTACAGATATAAAATACAAATTTATAGAAAGTTTGGCAAGATGGCAAGCAGATTGCAAAAGACTGCGACTAAAGGCTAATGGAGCGATATTTGAAAAAGCTGAAATCCACCAAAATTTACATCCTCTCAAATCTCTTTTGACTTCTTTTCCATGAGCTCCTCTCTGTGCTCCGCTTCTTTCCTTCAATTTTTCCTCCCCTGCCGATCAGAACAAGGCTTTCCACACAAAAGTCTGTTTGAAATCTGATCGGAGGATTTCACTTCCGTTGTCTTGCTTTATCTTCAATCCGATCACTGCTAATCCTTCACATTCATCATGACCTGCAGGTAAATGACTCGATGCTCTGTTTGTAGTTCTCTTTTCCCACTGCTTGAGAAATGCTAAATTCATTCATGAAAACATGTTCGGCAGCGTTTGAATAAAAAGATAAACAGGTACAATTACATGTCTTCACTACACAAGATAACAAAATACTCCACACACAGATCATCAATCTAAACAACTAAATGAGACAATTATTTCTCATTCTTTAGTTTTCTGATCCCTTGTACACCGCTTGCTATCACTCCCTCGTTCCAGTGTAACCTGAGATACATTCAAGAACATTCAAGTTATATCCTTCCACTAAGTGAAGATTGTGCATGCAAGGAGGTACATATTGGGTGGGAATTAACAAGGTTGAGAATTAGCCATATGATGCATAAGAATAACACCAAACCTCAAACCTAGAACTACTCTACTACTGCGTATTGACTGACGGCAGTGCGTAACAGAACAAACTAACGAGCTAAAGGCTTGCCAACTTCCAAAAGAGTCATTCAACTAAGCACTCAAGAGTAATAAATTACGCCAGATAGAACATCGCTCTGCACAATTAAAAGAGATGCATTTCTTTCTTCTTCCGTTTTCCAGTCCTAGGTTGAATTCTGACCTGATATCAACTCGTCCTAATGTAAAAGGAAGTCCCCAAGGGGCCTTCAATAAGGTAGAGAATTCACCCGTATGATACATGAGGGTAATACGGCCAATTTAGAAACAATAATAATCTTGAAATTATTCACCGACTGACCTTAAACACAAACATTGCATTAGCTAAGGATATATTGTATACCTTCACGCGATCTCTCTTCTTTGACCTGCGCCTAGAGCTTCAGTTTGAATCCCACCGACAGAAAAACCGTCTCTAAAGGAAACAAAACAGATCACACGTTACAGGTTTAACGGACTACTACATCAAAAAGAAACCACATTACAACAAAAACATAAAGGTTTGGAAGATATCATTTCCACTTCATTTATAGAAAATGTGAGTTTTGCGGACTGCCAAATGTTACAGTTCCATACACCAAGCTTTGCCATTTCATCCATCAAGCTGCACTTTTATTAACAAATTTACAGAAATTCATGTGAAAGAAAATATGATACAGCTTTTGACTGAAGTGCTCAGAGTGTTCATTGCCGATTTCTGTCTAACTTATGTGTAACATCCTGACTTGATTATAGAACTTGTGAGTTTAACAGAAGTTTTGCTAATGCTGCAGAGAGACTAAAACAACAAATGAAACCCTTAACATACTATCTAAAACACAATATGTCAACCAGATGGCAAAACAGGAACAACGACTAAAATAAAGCAATGAAAGCAACTTAAAATACTACCTTTTCTTCCCAGTCGTTTTCGCCTTCTTTTCCTTGGTCTCCTCTTTCTTCCCATAACTTCCCGCTCCCCTACCGAGTGAACCAAGGCTTTGCACACAAGACTCTTCATGAAACAGTGGTGGAAGCCTGCGGACTTTCACTGTCTCAACAACATCACGTTTCAGATCAAACCAAACAAACTTCTGGCCATCTTGCCCCAAAAGAACTATATCACTATCCTTCGAAAAGGCCAAAGGAACTACAGAATTAAACGATCCAATATGTTTGGGGTGAGCAACCGAAGACAATTTAGTCCACGAGTCTCCAACTCCATACTCCTCCATCACCCACACATCAAAATGATGCAACACATAGTTACACATCAAACAAAGACGTCCTTCAAACGCTACAACAGCCAAATAACCCTTATCATCCTCAAATTTCGGCAAGGGCAGTAACCGATACTCCTCAGTGGCAAGATCAACCACAACGAGGGCGCGAGCCTCGTCGTTTCGAGAGACAACCCAATGCAAAGCACCACTTGCAAACACACCACAACAGTATCCATCATAAGTAAGGCAATAAGGGAATTCCCCAATCTTTTTCCACGAATTCGATTTCAAACTATAAACCTTCAGTTCACAGCTAGGATTGTCCTTGCCTAGGGCTGGCAATATTCGACACGACAATACGACTCGAAGTTAGCGGGTTTGGGTCGACACGAACCCGCAACGGGTCACGAACGGGTCGGCCCGAAATTGACACGAAAATAAGTGGGTCGGAACCCCGGACAGCCCAAAAACGACCCGGTTCAACCCGCCTACACAACTCTAACAATCTTTTTGCATTATTTTAGGAAGCCACACAGGCGAAACTCGAACAATATATGGGTCGACACGATGAGTCGACACGAACCCGCAACACGTCGGGTAAAAAAGAGTTGACCCGAAAGTGACACAGGTATAAATGGGTCAAGTGCGGGTCAACGCGTTTATGACCCGACACGGTTGACCCGAATTGCCCTTTCCGCAAAACTGAAACATCTTCACCACTTTGTAATCATCATTGACAAAATCGTACCCTAAACCGTGGGCTACTAAAATGTTGAAGCTCAGGGGTGGGGTTTCAGTAGGGGGAATTTTGGTAAAAAACCAATATGCACCTTTGTGGGTGCATATTAACCATAAGTTCAAAAAGTTGGTGGGAAGTACCCACCAACTAATAATCATAAGTTAACTTTTGGTTTGTTATAGTTAGTGGGTCCCATTTGATTTTTTTAACATTTTCTCCATGGTGGGTCTCTCTTTTTTTTTTAAGGTTTTCCATGTGGCAAGAGGGGGTCCTACCCAAACATTTATTTGCTGAATTTTTTCTCCAAATTTGCATGCATGCACTACTCTCTCTCTCTCTCTCTTCATTCAACAACAACAACAACAACAACATCTCCCTCACCCTAGAAAATTAAATTCACTCAACAACCTTGTTCAACTAGAAAATTAAATTCAACTACCTAAGATGTCAAACCTTAAAATGTACCTCAGTTCATCAATTTTGACACCCAAAAGTTGTTGTTTCTCTCTCTAGTCTATTCCAAAACCTCCATTGTTGGGTTTCAAAACAAAAACAAAGTTCGTTCGTTTGAAGACTTCGAATTCGTCGGAAACAAGAGTAAGTTTATCAACCTTAGTATCCCTTCGTTTTATCTTTTCATTTCAAAAGTAGTATTTTGAAAAAATTAGTATATTCATTTTTCAACATTTTCGGAGATGTTCTGAAAATAGTATGAGATTCACCTTGAGGATCGATTTAAGTTCCATTTTGAGCTTGGGCATACAGAGGGCGTCCGGAACCAAGGATAATTTTTCACCCAGAAGCCCAGGGGCGCATACAGGACTGCCTAGGCACCCCTGTATGCGCCCCTGGGCTTCTGGTTGAAAATTTTTTCAACCAGAAGCCCAGGGGCGTATACAGGGGCTTCTAGGAACTGCCTAGGCACCCCTGTATGCGCCCCTCGGCTTCTGGGTGAAAAATTTTTCAACCAGAAGCCCAGGGGCGTATACAGGGGCTTCTAGGAATTGCCTAGGCACCCCTGTAAGCGCCCCTGGGCTTCTGGGTGAAAAATTTTTCAACCAGAAGCCCAGGGGCGTATACAGGGGTGCCTAGGAACTGCCTAGGCACCCCTGTATGCGCCCCTGGGCTTCTGGGTGAAAAATTTTCCACCTAGAAGCCCAGGGGCGCATACAGGGGCTTCTAGGAACCGCCTAGGCACCCCTGTATGCGCCCCTGGGCTTCTGGGTGAAAACTGAAGCCCAGGGGCGTATACAGGGGCTTCTAGGAACCGCCTAGGCACCCCTGTATACGCCCGTGTATTGTTTCAGACGCCCTGGGCATACACTTAGGCGCCCTGGGGGGGTTATTGACTTTTCGGTGTTGACTTGTGACTTCTTAGTTGACCGTTGTGACATTATTGACTTTTAGGTTATCTGCAGGAATGGGGAAAATCACTGTGCAACTCATGTGGAATGGAGTTTGGGAGCTCGTCAATGGAAAATTTTTCTACGCACGCGGGGTGAACTACAAATCGAAGACGATGGTGCTGAAACAGGAGGAAATTCCCACACTCCATAGTCTGAAGGAACGAGTTGCTTCGAGAATGGGATTGGACAAGCACCTAGCTCCATTCATAGAGTTAAGTTACATGCGACAAGGGATGGAGCAGTATGAGCCATCAGAAATCACCGACGAAGACGATGTTTTGTTAATATTTGAGACATATGAACCAAAGGAGATCGTTCCCATGTTTGCCAAGTACGACAATGACGGCTCGGTTGCAGCTGGGGGACAGTATTTGCAGAAGATGAATCCTCGCAGGGGAAATTCGGAGCTTCGTGCGTTACTTACTGATGATAGTCAGGAACATGAAGGCCCAACCTGGGAGGCCGGTTTTAACGAAACAGCGGTCTTGGTGGCGAACAACACATTTCAGGATGCAGCAGCGTTGGAAGGACCGCTTGACACGAATGTCGGGGGTTGGGAACATGAATGCCCAACCTGGGAGGCCGGTTTTAACGAAACAGCGGTCTTGGTGGCGAACAACACATGTCAGGATGCAACAGCATTGGAAAGATTGTTTGACACTAATGTCGGTGGTCCTAGTTACGGGCAGCCTCGCCCTAGCAGACATGACATCGTCGCGTACGTGCAACTTGCCTTCAAGTGCTCCGTCACTAAATGGATATGCTATCAGTCTAGGCAGAGGGCGTTCCAGATCATTCACGGTAGCCGAGAAGAACAGTACCAACAACTCCCTGCATTCTTCTACATGTTGGAGTCTTTGAACCCTGGGTCCTACACGAAGATAGAGCGCGACGAAGAAAGCAGATTCAAGTACTGTTTCATGGGTATAAAAGCTCAGCTGGATGGAATCAACTTCATGCGACCACTAGTGGTCATCGATGCCGGTCACATGAAGAACGAGCCATTGCAGGTCATAGTTGCGACAATGGTCGATGGACGAAGGCAGTGTTATCCAATTGCATGGGGCATAATTGACACCGAGTGCAATGAGGCCTAGGGGTGGTTCCTTCAGCAGCTGAGGCTTTTCGTCCCGAACGACAAGTATCTCACATTTCTTTCCGACAGGCATCAGGCCATTAAACACGCAGTCGCGACAGAGTACCCAAATGCACAACATGTGCACTGCTGGTGGCACATCAAATCGAACTTGATAAAGCTGTATGGCCCCGGAAAGTGGGTGAATCTCTTCTGGAATATGGAGCCATAGGGGCGTATATCCTTATTCGGGCGCCCTAGTAAGGAAACAGGGCGCCCGAATTAGGGTATAGAGGTGCCCCCCAGCTGGGAAGCAAGGCAAAATTTTCACCCAGAAGCCCAGGGGCGCATACAGGGGTGCCTAGGCGGTTCCTAGAAGCCCCTGTATGCGCCCCTGGGCTTCTAGGTGAAAATTTTTTCACCCAGAAACCCAGGGGCGCATACAGGGGTGCCTAGGCGGTTCCTAGAAGCCCTTGTATGCGCCCCTGGGCTTCTGGGTGAAAAATAATTCACCCAGAAGCCCAGGGGCGCATACAGGGGTGCCTAGGCAGTTCCTAGAAGCCCCTGTATGCGCCCCTGGGCTTCTGGGTGAAAAATTTTTCACCCAGAAGCCCAGGGGCGCATACAGGGGGGCCTAGGCAGTTCCTAAGCATGAGGTTTTAATAAGTTTTTTTAGGCAGTGCTTGTAATATTTGTTTTAATAATTTGTTTCATTGCTCGAATCGGTTGTTTCATTGATCACAAAAAAGCAAATAAACTATAATGACAAAAAATTTTCATTGATCACGTCAATTACAAAAGATGGAATAATCAGTCATGAATACAACTACACGTAAGGATACCAAATTGGTTCTCCTGGCGGGTCTATTCTATTGCCATATGTGTCTACAGTGATGAATCTAAAAAAATTCTTCCATATTGCCACCGCATATTCTTTCCTTATAAGCTTCTGGTCCCCTTGGTATGATTGAAACTCTCCTCTAATTGTGGGATCCTCGATGACCTTCTCGATCATGCGCAACATATACAACGCACTGCAACTTGGGAGATCACATTGGTGTCTCGGCTCCTTAATCTTCGGCAATTTGAATACCTTAAGGACCTTCGGGCAAAACTTGGCCCGGTTAGCAACTTGCTCTTCCCCAAACTCCTGCAGCAATCTCGGAAAATTTGTGCACAGTCGAGCCAAGTCCCAATTATTACGCCCCGAAAACTTCATTGGATCGTACACCTTCACACAAATCCGTCCCTTCTCGAACACGTCTATGTAAACGAGAATCCAATGTTGAAATCCCTTCACTGGCCGCTTAGTCCTCCAAGGCATGAACCACCTCCTCGCAAGCGATCCCTTGGAACCCCTCATAGGCTTGTTACCTCTAAAGTATTCAGAAGTCTTCTTCTTTAGGGTTTCAAAATCATAATCTACTTGAAAAGCTTTGAACCAATCCTCATCCGTAATAACCGTGTCCGTCCTTGGAGCGCCAAACTTTTTTGAGCCTACTTCAAAAAATGGATTCTGCCCGTCCGCAGTGAAAGGGGTTAAAACATGTAGCCTATCCCAGCGAGACTGCTCTTCTGGTTCATCCGTCACCCCTTCATCCAACTCTTCATCCGAGATCTCATCTTGGGCCAACTCTGTTTCCTCGTTTATCCCATCGATGTCGCCGTGAAACTCTATTTCCTCGTTTCCTGATCCATCCTGAAGAATTAAGAAAATTTGTACAGTCGAAAATATAACATCACGAAATTAGAGAAAGCAATGATTCACCGCCAATAGTACCTGTGACATGGAGGGCCCTACTTCCTTGATGCAGGGAACATCGTGATAAACACTTAACAGCCTATCTTGAGCTTTAGCAGTTTTTTTGTATGTGTCTACCTCGTTGGTGACGGCATCCAAGCACGAGTTTAACTCGTGAGTCCCAATAAAGTGTGCCACCCAGACTACTCTGTATGCGCCCCAGCTGGGAAACAAGGCAAATTTTTCACCCAGAAGCCCAGGGGCGCATACAGGGGTGCCTAGGCAGTTCCTAGAAGCCCCTGTATGCGCCCCTGGGCTTCTGGGTGTAAAACTTGCCTTGCTTCCCAGCTGGGGCGCATACAGAACATGCTGTATGCGCCCCAGCTGGGAAGCAAGGCAAGTTTTACACCCAGAAGCCCAGGGGCGCATACAGGGGCTTCTAGGAACTGCCTAGGCACCCCTGTATGCGCCCCTGGGCTTCTGGGTGTAAAACTTGCCTTGCTTCCCAGCTGGGGCGCATACAGCATGTTCTGTATGCCCCAGCACATGAAGTATGCGCCCTAGATGTGAAACAAGGAAAATTTTTGACCCAGTTGCCCAGGGGCGCATACAGGGGCGCCTGGTCGGATGCCAGACGCCCCTGTATGCGCCCTTGGGCAACTGGGTCAAAAATTTTCCTTGTTTCACATCTAGGGCGCATACAACATCTTCTGTATGCCCCAACACACAAAAGTATGCGCCCCAAGGCGCCCTTCATGATTTTCAGTCAAAATTTATCAAATTGTATACGCCCTATGTGATTAATCAG
This sequence comes from Linanthus parryae, assembly GCA_023055425.1. Lineage (NCBI taxonomy): Eukaryota > Viridiplantae > Streptophyta > Magnoliopsida > Ericales > Polemoniaceae > Linanthus > Linanthus parryae. Next base: position 4,814,651 of record JALGPY010000003.1, read on the forward strand.
TCAAAATTGATGTTCTTGTACGCCCAGTGGTTCATCAACATGATTTTTACATGAACGTAGTCGTGAAATTTACAGAACAGTTTGATTTCATGAACCAATTTTGCACCAAAAAAGCAACACAATATCAATTTTATCTAACCCTAGAACATGAGTTTGATGAATAAAACTTGAAGAGGTGAAAGAAACTCACCTCTTGGGCCACATTGGCCGGTGCAGAGGGAGGAGGCGGTGCCGGAAGAGCCGCCGCCGCAGCCACTACACCCGTCGGCGCCGGAGAAGAGGACGGGGAAGACACCCCTTGGCCGCCGGAGTTGAGATCTCCAAGCACTTGGTTCACCGTGTGTGTGGGAGAGGGTTGGGAGTCCATGAGAGCGAGAGAGAGAGGAGTGTTGGTGGTCGCCGGAGAGTATGGAGGTGGAGGAAGAAAGTGAAGAGAGTGAAGAGAGTGTTGATGAAGAAGAAGGAGAAACCGTTGGGTTTCTTTGTTTTAATCGGGAGAGAAGAGAGAGAGGGGAGAGTGGTGAGAGTAAAAGTAACTTTTTGTATTTTTATTGTTTTTTAATATGAACTGATTTTATTAGTCTAATTAGGTTATTACTTTTTAATTATTTTCTCAAATAAAGGTCAAAATAGAAGACAAAAAGTCTATGGTTAGTTTGCACCAAAAAAGTGATAAATGGTTTTTTCCCCAATTTCTTCGTTTCAGTAGTGGGTAAAATCAGGGCCGTTCGTGTGGAGGGGTTCCAGATGGCAACATCACCGGCGTCGGAATCGTGTAAAAGGAGGAGACCATTGCATGAGCCCAGAACTTCTGGGCCGAATTCGTTGCAGTTGCGAAGGGGGTGGTCGATTTCGACGGCGAGATTTAGTGAATATAAGGTAACGGAATAGAGATGTCGGCTTTGGTCTCTGAGTATGAGGAAGCGACTGGTTTTGGTTTCGATAGAGCGTTGGAGATGGAGTTTGGTGAAATCGGTGCTGTCGATTAGGGCACACCAGGGTTTAGAAACGGACCTGAAATTGAGGAGGGGATCCACCGGAGGCCGCGAGAGGATGTCGGCGACAATCTCCGCCGGAAGAGAACACATCACCGCTTCACCAGTGTTATGTATCGCGGATTAGGGTTTTTGAGGGCTGCCGATTGGGGTTTTTATGCAAATTATCAAAAATTGCATCGTTTTGCTATTCAAATCATTGAATCAAAGTGACTTAATTACGGATAAAAAAAATTCGACCGAACTTGAAAGAGAAGAAACAGAGATTGTATAAAAGATACTTTCACCCCTCACGTTTGACACAAAGACACCGTCACCTCTTCTAGTTTGGGAAATGACATTTCCCACCTTATATGTGCAAATTTTAGGACAGTCACACTCTCTCCAATGTGATGCTGTCATTCAAAAGGTGGGAGCAAGACACTGATAGTACTCTTTTGCTAGTGTATGCAATGATACAATCAGATACTGCAAGTGTCCTAAAGTTCAGCACATTGAATGAGTGAAAGTGTTATTTCCAGTGGTGGAGCTGTTGACTGTAATAGGAAATATAAACTCTCTATGGGATTATTTTGTAATAAATAGATTGTCATAGGTTATTATGTTGTTTTATGTTTCTTTGTGTACTGTTCAGCAACGGTCACATGACAGCTGTGTAACCATGGTTTACTCCTAACCATGGTTTACCTATCTCTCTATATCTGTATTCATCGTTTAGGGTTTCTAATCAATCAATAGAATCAGAGAACATTCTCTTCGTTTTCCTTTTCTGTTCTTCGTTTCTTTCTCATTCATGAATTACAGGGGCGTAGCCATGTAGGGGCACGGGACGGGGGGTGGGGTGGGGGCACGTGACCCCCCAAACTTTCTCGGAAACACTAAGATATCCCTATATTTTTAGGTCTTTTTAGTTGTGCGATTACAAAATACATAAACGTGCCCCCCCCCCCTTTGAAACCCAAACAGCACCTTGGTCTAGCGTTTACGACTTTCATTAACGAGGCTAGTTTCCCGAGTTTGAGTCTTTCCGGTGCAATTTTTTTTTTTTGAAAAAAAACGTGTCTTTCTATTAATATATACTTGTGCTCCCTAACTGGTCATGAAGACTACTTTGGTGAAATGGTTAGTTTCCTGAGTTCGAGTATTCCCAGTGCAAGTTTTTTTTTGGAAAAAGAACATGTGCAAGTTTTTTTTGGAAAAAGAACATTTTTGTTTACAACTCATTTGTTTTTGGAAAAATGAGTTCGCCACTTATTTTTTTAGGAAAAAAGTGTTATCTATTTAATATACGCAATTGTCTCTTTATTTTTTAATAAATAAGAAATAAAATCATGAGATTTAATTCACCATCATAATTTTTATCTATTAAAAAACCTATACCCTCTCTTCACACAAAAAATAAATAAATAAAAAAAATCGTGCCCATCCTTCACACAAATCCTGGCTCCGCCACTGATGAATTAGCCATAAATGACTTTTAGACTGACTGCAGTTATCTATCGCGGGTTAGGATTCTTTTCCAGTCGATTTGCAGGGAGAACTGATCGGACACTCTTCACCTAGTTCTCCGATCGCGCTACTTAAGTTGCTAGTTTTAGTAGTAAGTAGTATAAAAGATACTTCACCCTTCAGGTTTGACATAAAGACACCTTCACCTCTTCCAGTTTTGAAATGACATTTCACTCTTCTAAATTTCATGGACAGTTACACGTGCAAACAAAAATTTCATGATTGGAGCAAGGACACATCATTTACTCTAGAGCAAACAGAAAAATTCTCCATTTAAAGGGTGGGAGTAAGTCACCGATAGAAGTCTTTTGAGATAAACTCGTCATGTTATGGTATGAAATAACAAAATCAGGGAGGGCAAGTGTCCTAATGTTTGGCACATTGAAGGGAGGAAAGTGCCATTTCCTAAACTGGAATGGTGATGGCACTTTCAGCCTATCAAGTTTTTTGCAAAGACACCTTCAACCCTTCATGTTTGGGGAAGGTCATCTTCCCAAACGAGAAGGGGTTGTACTAAATTTCAGGCACCTACATTCATGATTATGGCGCCGTTAGTCTAGGGTGGGGGTCCATCACTGATACTGTGGGGCTGCAAGTGTTCGTTGAAACTTTGCTCTTTCTTAGTCTTAGGGTCCGGGAAGAATTTCTATATCTTTATAAGAGCATCTCCAACCCATTGCTTTTTCCCCCTCCCCTCACCTCCCCCTCCCCCTCCCCCTCCCCCCACGGGCCCACCATTTTCCCCCTCCCCCTCCCCCTCCCCTTCCGCCAAGCTACTAATCGTCTCCAACCCATTTCTTTCCCCCCACCCAAAAAATTAATTTGTAATATATATTTAATGATTTAAAAATGAATTATTAATACCGAAAAAAGTTTGCAAAAAAAAAATACCAAAAAAAGTAAATGAAAAATTGTTTACCAATGTGTGTGTGTGTGTATATATATAAACACACACAGCAATACACACAAAAAAGATGTTAATAATAATAACAATGATAATAATACTAATAATAATTAAAATAATATTAACAAACAAAAATTTTATTCAAAAAAATAACAATTACAAGTACAAAAAAATCGTTATTACAAGAAATAAAATTAAAACTAATACAAAAATGTAACGAGTAGTGCGATAATTAAAACACACAAATTGAAATAAATCAACTTAACAACGATTACAAGTTCTTTTGTTAGTTGGAAGGATTAAATTTCAAAAAAATAAGATAACGATGACTTTTCGTAAATATACTTTCCAACAATCGTGAATACATTATTAATTTTAAAAAATAAAATAAATATTAATCATAATAATAAAATGCATAATATAATCACAAAATATTAGTATGTGTAATTAAAATTATCAAATATTCAATAAATTAATCATTCCATGTAGGGGAGGGGGAGAGGATGTCCATGGGGAAATCACCCCTAACCATCCCTCACCCAAGGCAAAATTTATCCCCATAGCACCCCCTCCCCCTCCCCCTCCCCCCCCCCCCCCCCCCCCCATGGGGTTGGACATGATTTTCCCCTTCCCCCTCCCCCTCCCCCCATGGGGTTGGAGATGCCCTAAGAGCATCTCCAACCCATTGCTTTTTCCCCCTCCCCTCACCTCCCCCTCCCCTTCCCCCTACGGGCCCACCATTTCCCCCTCCCCCTCCCCTTCCGCCAAACTACTAATCGTCTCCAACCCATTTCTTTCCCCCACCAAAAAAATTAATTTGTAATATATATTTAATGATTTAAAAATGAATTATTAATACCAATAAAAAAGTAAATGCAAAATTGTTTACCAATATACACACACACACAGAAAAGATGTTAATATTAATAACAATGATAATAATACTAATAATAATTAAAATAATATTAACAAACAAAACTTTTATTCGAAAAAATAACGATTACAAGTACGAAAAAGTCGTTATTACAAGAAATAAAATTAAACACTAATACAAAAATGCAGGGAGTAGAGCGATAAAACACACAAATTGAAATAAACCAAACCTAACAACGATTACATAAAATAGTTCTTTCGTTAGTTTAAAGGATTGAATTCTTGTTTCAGACACATTGGCCGAACTTCCATAAGCACTTCCAAATAAGCTTTTCCGAATCTGTTTTTTTCAACAATAGTGAATACATTATTAATTTTATTAAATAATACGAAATAAAATTTATTAATTATAATAATAAAATACATAATATAATCATAAAATATTAGTATGTGTAATTAAAATTATCAAATATTCAATTAATTAATCATTCCATGTAGGGGGAGGGGGAGGGAATGTCCATGGGGAAATCCCCCCTAACCATCCCTCACCCAAGGCAAAATTTATCCCCATAGCACCCCCTCCCCCTCCCCCCATGGGATTGGACATGAACCGTATTTTTATACTATTTTTCCCTTCCCCCTTCCCCTCCCCTCATGGGGTTGGAGATGCCCTAAAAGAATTTACACAGGCCCCTGAGCCTAACCCACTGAAAAGAGATGGCCAAATATGTGACTTTTACGAGATTGTATAGTAAACAGAAGTCACTTATTGTCATAAAATAAAGAGCATTGAGAAACCGTGGCTTAAAAGACTAAGATAGATAGGGCATTTGTGACCATATTGACTTCCCTGTAGCATATGACTCACCACCGTCACGTTGAATTGTCTCTTGAGGAGATAACATCTGAGAGAGTTTCAGGTCAGTTTAATACTTTTTTGATTGATGTTGTCGCTGCTGCTATGCTGTTTGCTCGATGTTCCAGTTGTTGATCCACCAATGCACACCCTTTTGGTTTTGCGTTACAACAAACCTCTCCCACTCCAAAGTCTTTGTATTATCGTCCTAACTTTAATTTTCTTTACAATTTACAATGGACTTTTTTGTGCTATTGAGTTCAAGAACCAACTATTTTTTAGCACTGCCAAAAAATGAAATGATCTAGCATAGACTAAATTTAGCTTTCCGCTAACCAAATGTGTTCATGCAAATCTTAATTGTCACGTACAACATACTGACCGGATACACAGTTTATTTGGACCATCTCATTTCCACTGGAAATCAGAATATAGCCCTAATAGTTTCCTTCACAGTAAAAAATATTTTAAACATTGAATCGACGACAACTTCCGAAAGAAAATACTAAAAAAAACATGGGAAAAAGTAATTTTGTAACTTCCCACACAAATTAAAAATACTAAGAAAACATGGACGAATCGCAGTAATTTTGTAACTTCCCACACAATTTGTGAAACTGTATCTTCCATCAAAAGCACACTTTCAACGACTCCGGAAAGAGATGAAAGAACTTCATAGATAATAAATCAGGAGTTCGAGTTCAGTGTCATTAAGGACGAACAAAAGCAAGACAAACTGTAAACTAAAAGATCTGGCCATCTCCTTTCTTAGATCAATTGGCAAGCCAACACACAAACGAAAGAGTAAAAGTTACTCCGTCAAAATAACATACTGTTTTTTAACAGTTATTACTCCCTAAAAGAGAGAAGAAAGAGATTCAACGTCTCCCAATCATTTGCACAGCTTTGACTCGACATCACTCCCTCCTCAAAGTGCATGGCCTGAGATTCTAACAAGAAATTTTTGGGTCCATAAGTCTCAGAAACTGAGCCATGCGATAAATGAGACTACGGAGTAATAATACCACCACTTATCAAGCAAAAACATGTCGCCTCGAGACAAGGAAGAATTTATATTATCTCACTCTTTCAAACAGAAACATCAAATCTAATCGAGTGATATAGCCTGCATGCTGTATACCTTTGCGCGGTTCATATCTTCTTCGACTTTCCTGCCAGCTTCAGCTACCATCTCTAAGAGAAGCAAAACGAAAACCAGGGATTATGGTTCCCCAAAATAGAAAAGCAGATCTATCATAGAGACACAGCATAAATAGAATGCCGGGCATAAAACAAGTCATTGTCTAAACAAGGAGAATGCGAGCTACACATATATGTCATCAATATGGAAGCCAAAAGGGTAAATAGGAACCAAGTGTGGCTCAAGACTAATACAGTGAATAACAATTTGAAAATACCAAGATCATCCAATTTACGTCCTTTCCCAATCTCTTTTGTGTGACTCCTCTCTGGGATAAGTGGAACCAGGCTTTTTGCACACAAAACACCGCATCGAAAAAATTGGGAGACCCGGGGAAAGAATGGTATCATCTGTTATGAGAAATACATGGCACTTGCGGATGAAGGGGTTCCACAAAAATTCATCTCCGGCCTTGTTTAGATAACTACACTGTCACAGGAACCCAAAACGTCTGGCCCATATTCATTGTAATCGCTTCAAGGGGTGATCATCATTTTCAACAGCAATATCTACCATGTGCATGTAGAGCATGCTAAGGCCATCCCCAGCAAGAGGGATTCCCGAAGCACTGGTAGACTTATTTGGATACACTCATATGATAATTCATTTATTGTTTATTAGTTTATCATTTATAGTTAACGATATTATAAATAAAACTATAATGTAACCAAGTTATTTTAATAAACATATAATCCAAAAATACAACTATAAGTGAAACAGTCTTTATTTCAACCTTGGGGGGGGGGGGGGGGGGGGGGGGAAGTGTCTTTTGCTTCAAACTTCAGGGGGTGAAAGTGTCTTTTACAATTTTATACAACCTGTTATGCCTCACAATTGCTTAAAAAAGGAAATTGCATTAACTCACGGAGAAGGGGAGGATATACACCCGGGTATGCCTCCTCCAACTCAATCAGACAGCAGAAGACAGCTGAGTTTGGCCGCGGGCTTTGGAAGACCGGAGGGAAGCCCGATCAGCCTCCTCCAAGCACCGACCCCACCCCAATCCCTCCTCCTGGGCGGCTTAATCTTCCTAATCGAGCTCCCGAGCTCCAGAAGCCCCTTCTTCTGCGGATGGTCTAAATGAATGCTAAATACGAACAATAAATATGGGGTCACAGATCGTTTTTGGTTTCCTTTGATTGCTTGAGATGTGATTTGATGAAATGGGGACTGTCATCAATGAGAGCGAACCGGGTTTGGAAAGGCACCTTCATTGCAGAAGTGGTTTTACAGGAAACCGTGAGAGGAAGTATGTGGCAATCTCTGTAGGAAAATGAGCAACATTTCTCTCTTATTCTCTATCTGTTCAGGTTCACTCTATTATATGGGGATGGGGTTCTACAGAAGAGTTTGATGGATAACTGAAGAGAGAATTCTCCTACAAGGGCCGTGCATATGGTGAAATGACTTAACTTTTTCTATATATGTCCCTCTATTACACGGGGTCTCGATAAATCGGTAGTTTTAACCGGGAAATCGTAGCTGAAAAGGTCAGCCACAAGTTGAGTTAATACATAGTCAGTGGATCAGTATTCCCCGATCTCCTCACATTCCCCAAAGGTCTCCTTGCAATCTGATTCACGATGTCCATTCACCACAGACCACACCATTGGAAAGTAGACCAGCCATGGCTTTCCAGTGAAAGCACCTCGGAAACCATAAAAGATTTCGTCTATTTGTTATTACCTAGTAGCCATTACAGTGACAACTTTTGTCTCTCTCTTAGTACTCGTTTAAAAGAAATGTATGAATGGAGCCTTGCTATAAACTACAGAAACTATAGACTTTTGGTCTTTGAAGATCTCATTAGTAAGATTTTAGGAGGAGAGGGTTTTAGAGTACATGTATAAGCAAAAGAAACTGTGAATGCTGTAGCTTTAAAGTACAATGTGGAGTTGATGTTATGCAAGTATACGGTTAGTGTTTAACAGTTTTTATATATTCAATCAATAAAAACATTGTCGATTAGGTACTTACAGATAGGAAGCTAATGAGGCCGAGAACAGGCACGAACAAATGAGAATAACTCCTAATCTTAAACCTAGAACCACACACCACAACTGCTAATTGACCGACTGCAAACAGGAATCGACGAAGCAGCTAAAGCTTAATCTACATACCAAAGAATCAATCAATTTTTATTTGTTGAACCGGTGTACTTAGAGATTACAAATTATTCATCTCACTCATTATATTTGGTTAGCCGTTACTATAACATTTTTTATGTGTTTATTAGTATAAACTGTAGAATTTTGGTCTTAAAGATCTCAAAACGGCAAAACATTGAAGATGAGTATAATCAAAAGTCTCTGCAAAAGCTCTAATTTTGTGGTATAATGTGGAGTTAATGTTATGCAAGCATGTGGTCAGTATTAAATTAAAGTAACCAAGGACATGTACTTACATATAGTAATCAAATCTGTCCAAAAGCTTTCATGTTACCAACTTTGATCAATCATGGTATGTGAATGAGACATGTACATACAGATAGGAAGCTAATGAGGCTGAGAATCAGACGTACGACAAATGAGAATAACTCCTAAGTCCTAATCTCAAACCTAGAACTATACACTACAACTGTGTATATTGACAAACTGCGACCTCTGTAAGGAATCGACGAATCAATCTATATTTATTCGGTGAACCGGCATCCTTATACCAATTATTTATCTCAATTCTTTGACTTTTCCCAAAGCACTGACATGAATGCCGGGGACAAAAGCCATCTCTAATAGATACAAGCAAAATCAGGTTAGGTGTCATTAAAAATGAGACAAATTAAGCAGATTGTTAGGGTGAAAAGCAATCTCGTCTTCATACAAGCTGAATGTAAATGTGAGCTACACCGATAGCTAAATCAATCTTGACTGTCACATTAGCATGAATTAAGTACGGGGTACATGGAACGGTGAGAACGGAAGTACATAATATCCTTCTAAAATGTTGATGAGTAAATTAGAATGTTACAGAGTACATAAATAACACCTGCAAGTTACATAAACAAGTTTCCTTTGCCATTATTTATCATTATCTCTACAGAAAGGATGATGAATCAGACATTTTCTGACTTGGTTTTAAGCTTTAAGAATGCAGAGATTAAAATAATAAAGGAAATACATCGTCATCTGAAAGCTAAATATTGTATAAGTGACAGCAATACATTATGTAACTTTGACATCCGCATAAATGTTGACAATAAGTTAAAGGCTTTCTAGAGTACACTAATAAATGTTTTTAAGTTGCATTAGCAAATCAAATTTTCCTATATTGAACTTTATCTTTACACACGATATTAATTTTTCTCCAACTGAAGATTGTGTGCATCAAGCAAAAGTTTCATAGTGTAGTCTAGCAGAACAAATTTTCCAATGCTATTAGTAAGTTCTCTCTACATTACGAATTCCCAATACAAAGATTCCATTTACTTCTTTATAGAAATTGCGACTAAAGGCTAATGCAATGACGAAAATTAAAAAAGAAATACTAAAACCATTAAATTTACCTCTTATTCTCAATCTTGTTTTGGTTGTCATCCTTGTTCTCCTCTCTGTGGAGTTCCTTCCCATTACTTTCAACTACCACATTGAGTGGAACAAGGCTTTGCACACAAAACTCCGCAAAGTAATTTGGCGGAAGACCACGGATGTTAACTTTCTGAACTGCCTTATGTTCAAGATCATACCAACACAGACCTTTTCTACCTAGAAGCAAAAGAATCTTGGTACCATCCTTCGAAAAGGCCACAGGAACCACAAAGTTAAATGATCTATTATATCCTTGTGGAGGAATTAAAAGCAGTTTAGTCCATGACTCTTTGACTCCATAATCCTTCATAATCCACACATTACAAGGGTCATTCTTATATCGGCTCAATATACACAAACACCCTTCCAACGATTCTAACTCCATATAGAACTTGACTGACTCCTTATGGTCGATACTGGGAATGAGCAGTATCCGGTATTCCTCAGTAGCAAGATTGATTGCAAGAATAAAACAATCATCACCATCTGTTTCAGATGCAATCCAGTGCAAAGCACCACTGGCGAACGTACCATTGGATCTGTCGCGATGGAGGTAATAAGGAAAATCTGTTATAATCTTTCTCCAAGAGTTGGTCTTTAAACTGTAAACCAGAACAGCAGTGTGAAATATGGCACCTTTGTTATCAATAAAAGGAATAATAATGAGCACCTTGTAATCATCATGGACTGAATCAAACCCTATACCGTAGGAGTCTAACATGAAGCTGCTGTGATCTAGGTTTAAAATATCATGAGTAATGCGTGGTAAAATCCGGTAGATTCGGGTGGATGGATTCCAAACAGCAGCGTCGTCTCCCATACGTAAAAGGACGAGACCATCACATGAACCCACAACATGGGTGAAGGGGGCGCCTTGGCCGGGTTCTTTCAAAAAGGGGTGATGATCGCTTTTGACTGCGACATCAAGTGAATGCATGTTAACTGAATATAATCGTCCATATTTATTGAGTATGAGTTGCTGATTGGTTTTGGTGTCGATGGATCGTTTAAGATGCAATTTAATGAAGTGGGGACTGTCGATTAGAGCACACCACGGTTTTGAAACGCACCTGAAACGGAGTAGTGGTTCGATGGGCAAACGTGAGAGAATGTCAGCGACGATGTCGGTCGGAATGTGAGCCATCTCGTAGCCGTCGTCTTCTATTGTTGTTCTCTCCCTTTGGTTAGGTCTCAGGGTTCTTCACACAGATTGCTCGGAGAGAAGACAAGGAACTGACGTTCGATTCTTCTTCTGTTGTTTGGTTTAGGTTTACTAGGGTTCTGTTCTTCACCGAGTTTGCTGGGATGGAACTAGAAGAAGAAGAAGATAACTGAAGCGACGAAATGCGGGCAGTCAAATTTTGGAATAGTGGTGTTGACCAGTTTCGTAATACGGGCCAGGCCCAAGGGATCTGGTCCAATCTATATCTCCTTTCTTGTTTCACCAGCGTGGTCAGGCCAGTGTTCCCCGTCCAATCACTCCCCTCATATTATTGTTGTTGCTGTTGTTGTTGTTGTTGTTGTTGAATGTACCACTCAGTCTCGGCTCTTTTTTCACTTTTTGACTCGTATCTCGATCACTTTGACCGGGTGATTTGGATAGCAAAACGAAGCGATTTTTTGATATTTTTTTCATCATAATATGGATAATCTTTTACTCTGCAACAGCATGAAAAGATTATCGAAAAATTGCATTATTTTGCTATCCAAAGTCAAATTGGGAACAAATAGCAGAGACAGAATAGTAACATTTACACTAATAAGAAGAGGAAAAGGCCTCATGATCATTTGATAATTAGGAGATAGCCCAATCTGGAGGCTGGGCTTTCCACTCCTTCATACCCAAAAGTCCAATGCCATGAGCAGCAAACAGGTGAGCACACCGGTTGAATTTCCGAGGTACATGAATGACCTTGTAGTCTGTTATGTTCCAGAGGAGGCTTTCACATTCTTCAATGCTTCTTTCTACCTCTGTGTGGTCTTCTGGATCTTTTGGATCTTCCGGCGATGAAGATAACGAACAGATCTTTAATAACAACACCAATCACTGCTTTTTCGGTTTTCTGATTCCAAGCGGCATCGGTGTTGATCGATAACCACCCTGGTGGAGGCATTTGTATTGGTGTTTCCCGGTGGTTGTTTCTGATATGAGCCGAAGAAGACGAGGCATCGTCTTGCATGTGGTCTTCGATCTCTCACAAGTACTCGATAACTTCTTCTACTAATGTGACTGAGCTAGAAAACTTATTCTGAATTATTATGATTCTAACTTGAACTGCAGTAATGAGCACTACCTTGATTTGGGTAAACAATTGAAAAAACAACAAGGTACGCTGATTTCACAGTAAATTTGCCAGAGTATTTTGGCCATTTCCAATATCATGTCTAGCAGCTTGAAAAAAAAAATACTTTTTGCATAAATCAGACCTCTCTAAATGTTTAAACAAGATCCTCTAATTTCAGCATTAATAATAGAATTGTAGCGAAAAACTTACCTTTAAGAACTTGAGCCAGTAAAGAATCTGGCTATTGGATAATACGCCAGACTTTTTTACTTAGAAGGGCTATGTTAAAAGCATGAAGATGTCTAATACTCAGTCCACCAATATTTTTAGAAGTACATAAAGAATTCCAATTTTCCAGTGAATTTTGCTCTTTTCAATATTATAACTCCACCAAAATTTGGTAAAAAGTTGCTGAATTTCCTTATTATAGCATCTTCCACAGTGCACCAAATCCTATATTTGATGGTAAAATTTGGTGTTTTCGGCCTCTCACAACAAATCACCAAATCATCAAATCACCAAAAAAATTGTGATTTTTTGCAAGCCTCCCACAATCGTTGACCAAAAAAAATCAAATCACCAAATCCTATATTTGGTGTAGCTTTCGTGAAATGGTGAAGTGCATCTCCCACAATACCCCCAAATCCTATCCTATATCACCAAATTCTATTTCACTATCAAATTTGATGGCGGAAATAGAATTTGGTGTAAACTACACCAAATTTTTAGTCAGTGTTTATGGCATTTTTTACATTATTTTTATATAATTGAAGACATAATGTCATATTTTACAAATGATTAATGTTAAAAATTATTTTTGAAGACAAATATAATTAATCTTAGTGATAAAAAATAAAATATAAACAAAAATGAACAAGAAAAATGCATGAATAGTAAGCTCAGAAAAATAAAAACATGTTACATTATATCATAAAAATAAAATGCATATTCAAGCTCGATTTGCAATTGTTAGAGGAGAAACTCGATTTTGGAAGAAAAATGACATTCACGAAATCATGTTAGCATGCATTATCATGCAAAATATGATAGTCGAAGAGGAAAGTAGTGAGTATCTCAACATCTACACTTTTGATGCTTCTTACATTCCCACATATCTTGATTATGAAAGTTTACCATCTGTACCGCATGCTGAGGTTGCAAGGGATATCACTAATTCAACATTTATCCAATTTCTAGGTCGACATCGAAACATGATAAACCAAGGAGCTCATAACGAACTAAGAAGAAGACTTATTGCATAAATTGATTAGACCGGTCTATTAGATGTTTTGCAGTGTATTTAATCATTTTACGATTTCGTGTAATATTATTTTTCGTAATAAAATATTTTTTTTATTTCGATAGTTATGGAGTTCATGATTTGGTGATAAATTTGATCATTTGTTGTGGGAGGCTAAAAATACCATTCTCTGAATTTGATGAAATGGTGAAAAACAATCTAATATAAAAATTGGTGAAAACTGTGGGAGACCAAAAGTGCTATTTTTCCACCAAAATGGTGAAATGGTGTTTTTGAGGATTAACTGTGGGAGGCCAAATCATTTTTCTCCACCAAATATAGGATTTGGTGTAAAATTGATATCAACTGTGGAAGATGCTATAAGGAATGGATAGATTAAATTAAAATTTCCTTACTAGCTTGTGAGAGGAATTTTTCTTTCTTTTTTTAGAAATGATGATATTATAAAGCCCCTAAGGCGGAGGGGTGTTGAGTTTTTTTTTGTTGATTCAAACAATTGTTGGATCAAGCCTCAAAGACAATTGGGCAGTGACTTAGTTACCAAAATTAATAGAAAAATGCAAGTGCATGTGTGTGCATGTGAGTGCATGTGTACTGAGTGATGGTTCAAAGTATTGGTGTAGTAGTAGGACATTGATTTTGTCTTTGTGATCAAAGTCGGCTGGCAAGTGGCCTTTGAGTGGCTTGTGGGACGGCAATGATCTTTTTTAGTCAAAGGAAATTAGTGGTAGTCTCCTTTCTTGGTTAGGAAATAATTTTTTTGGACAAATTATTTTCCTTATTTGTCTCGGATTAGATCTAGTCGTTGCTTTGGCTCCAAGTCTTGTACTAGTATAAATGTAGATGCTAGGATCATGACTTGAAGAGTGCTTGTAATTGGCTTTGCTTCTCATCAATAAATTAGTTTGGTTTGGCTGTGGATGTAGCTCCTCTCAGAACTAGTGAATCACGTAATTCTTGTGCTCTTGATTCATTGTTGTTCTAGCTTTCTGTTGCTTTCTCGTGATCTAACAAGTGGTATCAGAGCCAGGTTCGTTGAGATTCAAGAGGAGAAATGGCGTTGGTTCGTGATCAATATCTGGGTTTGATCGGAAGATTATGTTTCCGCTGGTTTGCCACTGAAACAGGGAGTGCAAGCACACCAAGCCTTTGTTGGGAGGCAATCAAGTTCCTTGTTGGCAGAATCGGTCTCTTGTTGTGGAGCATCGTAATTTTGGAACTGTGTTTAGTACATCCGACACGCTTTCGGTTCTGGCATGCATCAATCGATATGGCGTGCTCAACCCGGCGAGTGATCTGGATCTATATATGGATTTGGCGGCTAGGAGGATTCAAGTCTATGTGGAGGCGACTCGAATCAACTAGCGTTTTGAGGGAGTTTCCCAAAAATCGTTGACCTGTAGATCTCACTTCAGAAGGAGGATTAGGGACACTCGAGGACGATGAAGCTCTCTAGGCCCCTTGGGGGCGGATCGGGCTCTAGGGATAGGCATGACCGCGTGTTATTGGGAACCTGGTTTGGTGGCGTGTTATTGTGCACGCATCGGTTGGTGGCGCGATAGGATCTTGAATTGGCCTGCTTTGGTTATTGGTTTTACGCATTGGTGCGGGTGGCGGCGAAAATTGGCATGACATCGTTTAATAGGAACTTTTGTCACTTAGTGTCATTGGAGTGACGTTGGGGTATAGTCATTGTGCATTGAAGAGGCGTTTTTTGGGACGCGTTGGGAGTGTGTTCAATTCTGTAAATTGGGAATAAACTCGGATTGGATTTGCTGGATTGATGAGAAGAATTGGTTCGAGGTTTAAATCAAGGGGGAGGTTTGTTGAGTTTTTTTGTTGATTCAAAATATTGTTGGAGCAAGCCTCAGAGACAATTGGGCAGTGATTTAGTTACCAAAATTAATAGAAAAATGCACGTGCATGTGTGTGCATGTGAGTGCATGTGTACTGAGTGATGGTTCTAAGTATTTGTGTAGTAGTAGGACATTAGTTTTGTCTTTGTGGTCAAATTCGGCTAGCAAGTGGCCTATGAGTGGCTTGTGGGATGACAATGGTTTTTTTAGTCAAAGGAACTTAGGGGTAGTCTCCCTTTTTGGTTAGGAAATAATTGTTTTGGAAAAATTATTTTCCTTATTCGTCTCGGATTAGATTTGGCCGTTACTTTGGCTCCAAGTCTTGTACTAGTATATATGTAGATGCTAGGGTCATGACTTGGAGGGTTCTTGTAATTGGTTTTGCTTCTCATCAATAAATTAGTTTGGTTTAGCCGTGGATGTAGCTAGTCTCAAAACTAGTGAACCACGTAATTCTTGTGCTCTTGATTCATTGTTGTTCTTGCTTTCAGTTCCTTTCTCGCAATCTAACAAGGGGAAATTACAATAGCGTCAGACAAAGCTAACTGAACTAACCAACTGGGAAAATTATCTACCCACTCTACGTCATTTTCTACATCCCTTCTAAACTTTGCTCAATTGTAGGTTAGATTGTTCGTCTCCCTCCTTGAGAAAACGACGCTGACATGTGCTAGCTTCTTGAATTACATAACAGCTCTATTCACCTCGTCCTCAATTTCCGTAAAAATCCGTCGGGGGAACTCCATGGATTCAGCGATTGAATTCCTGGATGATAACTTTCAAGTCTCCTTCGATCAAGCAGTTAGTTAACACCATTTTGATGGCTAGGTCGATTTCCATTTTTAGAGCCCTGGCCTCTGAGATTTTCGCCGACAACGACACCCCTTTTTTCTTGCTACAGCTGCGATGATTTTTCCCCTGTGGTCTCTCGCGATTACTCCGGCCGTTGACGTTCCGGTATGAGCACCCCGAGAGCCATCATAATTCAATTTGATCCATTGGTCTGTTGGTCTCTCCCATGGCTCCCTGTTGTCGACGATTGTAGCAGCTCCCCTTTTCTACTGAGCTTTATTGTATTCTTCAATGCGATCAGCTACCGAGGTGACCATATCTCTTGAGAGGGTTCTCTTGTTGTTGAAGATCTAGTTGTTTCTCTCCGTCCAGATTGTGTACAGAGCCGTAAAAAATCATTTTAAGCTCATCGCCCCTTCTTTTTCAAGCTGTAGGTGAATCCAGTTCTTAATCCCCAAATTTGAGCAGTTGAAGTCTGGGCCTAGGAGTGCCGTCCAGATCTCTTTCGCCCTTTTGCATTGAATCAGAGCATTGACCAGCGTTTTCTACCACTCTCCCGCAAATATTACACCTGGGATCAACCTTGATTCCCCTGCGCACCGGGTTCTTGCAAATGGGAATAGCATTATGAATGATTCGCCATACAAATTGGTTAATCTTCTTAGGAACGTTTACCTTCCACGGTGCTTGATAGGGGACTGTTCGTGTTCCTGAGGAGATCGTCATCGGAAAGTTCCCATTCTCACCACATGCCACTTTGTAGCTGGACCTTAGAGTGTATACTCCTGAGTATTCAAATCTCCATATTTGCTAATCCGGAAATCTAATCTCCGGAAGTTTGATGTTGAGGACTGCCGGAACATCAATACTCCAAAAATTATGGTTGACTGACTGCACGTCCCAAGTGTTTTCCCCTTCTTTCAACAAGTAACTGACCCTTAGAATGCTGTTAGCTGGAAATCTAGTGACTAGCTTCGCCTCCGGGTTCGTTGGGACCCATGCGTCTGTCAATTTGACACTTTCACCGTTGCCTATTTTCCATATCAAGCCCTGTTGGAATTTTTCTTTCTAGCCATCATATAAGTGTGTGGATTTGATATAACTGACAATTGGCCTGACTCACAATTCACCCTAACAAGAAAGAAATTGATTGGAAACGGGTACTGATTTGATGTTATTTCTTCCGACCTGTCTAGTGCTGATTACATCCACCGGACACTAGTACCAAATATTACCCCCCCCCCCCCCCCGAGTTTGGCTGCTGTGTACGAGAGAATCCTGCAGAGAGAATTCAATATACACCAAGAGTAGGGGATAAAAGGAACACAGGAGGTGTAAGGTTGTGTTTAGGGAGAGATTAAGACAATAGCACTGTATGAGAGAGAGACAGAATTTCGGCAGAGCTTCCGCGTATCTCAGGTGATTCCGCCCTTGTATGGAAGGGTTAACGATCCTATATATAACGGAGAATGTGACCGTTGTAGTGTGGTCAATGCGCCCATTAATGGCGGCTTAATTAGCTTAACCACAACAGCACGTTCGTCCGCGTATATAGGGACCGTTACGGCACGTTACCCGCGTATACCGGAACTGTTATGAGGTTGACCGGGTTGACCGGGTTTATGGAGCTCGTGCCATAAATCTCTCAAAGCAGTTACTAGGGGTCGCGCGCGGGCTTGGTTGTCGCTCGCGCGCGACAGGACTTACTCTAGCCTCCAAACCACTAAGTCCCTACAAGTCCCGTGTAGTGGTATGCGAGGGCCCTGTCTCGCAGCCCCCATGTGGATCAGCGCGGCTGGTGATCCAGTGGGTGTGGAGCACAGCTAGGTGTGCTAGATGGTCGCCACGTGGCTAAGATCTTCCTGTCTAGAAAGCACTATCTACATTAGCCCCCTTTCTGCGCGTGAAGACGCACAGCCAGATAGGCTTCAATGCACAGGAACCAATGTACGCGCCGCCGCCACGCACCAATTCAAATACACGCCAATTCACGTCGGGTTCACCAAATGTGTACGAGAGAATCCTGCAGAGAGAATTCAATATACACCAAGAGTAGGGGATAAAAGGAACACAGGAGGTGTAAGGTTGTGTGTAGGGAGAGAGTAAGACAATAGCACTGTATGAGAGAGAGACATAAGTTTGGCAGAGCTTCCGCGTATCTCAGGTGATTCCGACCTTGTATGGAAGGGTTAGCGATCCTATATATAACGGAGAATGTGACCGTTGTAGTGTGGTTAATACGCCCATTAATGGCGGCTTAATTAGCTTAACCACAACAGCACGTTCGTCCGCATATATAGGGACCGTTACGGCACGTTACCCGCGTATACCGGAACCGTTATGAGGTTAACCGGGTTGACCGGGTTTATGGAGCTCGTGCCATAAATCTCTCAAAGCAGTTACTAGGGGTCGCGCGCGGGCTTGGTTGTCGCTCGCGCGCAACAGGACTTACTCTAGCCTCCAAACCACTAAGTCCCTACAAGTCCCGTGTAGTGGTATGCGAGGGCCCTATCTCGCAGCCCCCACGTGGATCAGCGCGGCTGGTGATCCAGTGTGTGTGGAGCACAGCTAGGTGTGCTAGATGGTCGCCACGTGGCTAAGATCTGCCTGTTTAGAAAGCACTATCTACAACTGCATTTCCCCGTTGAATTGTTCTTCTTGGAGCTGTAGAAAAACCTAACAAGTAACAACCCCCGAGAAGACGCCGACGATGAGATGGCTCACTTTACGACCGACATCGCCGCTGACATACTCTCACGTTTGCCCGTCGAACCAATTCTCCGTTTCAGGTGCATTTCCAAACCCTGGTGTGCTCTAATTGACAATCCACATTTCATTAAATTGTATCTCAAACGATCCATCCACATGAGAACCAATCGGCAACTCATACTAAGGACTAGTAGCGATGGAGAATTTTATTCAGTTAACATGCATTTCCTTTTTGAAGGAAGCCGACGTCCACGACATTACAGGTCGCGGCCGCGGCATCAACGGCACCGGTTCCTCCCTCTGCACCGGCCAATGTCCACCAAGAGGTGAGTTTCTTTCACCTCTTCAAGTTTTTTCATTAAAAACATGTTCTAGGGTTAGAAAAAACTAATGTTGTGTTGGTTTTTTGGTGGAAAATTCGTTGATGAAATTAAGTTGTTCTGTAAAATTCACGTACAATTTCATGTAAAAATCAAGTTGATGAACCACAGGGCGCATATTAGAACATCAATTTTGACTGAATAATCATCTAGGGCGCATATGGGTGCATATGATAGTTATTGGGAGTATACATCAGTCAAGTTTTTGGTTATGAAAAGGATGAGAGCGCCTACGGGTGCCTACTATAAACTGTAGGCACCCTCAGCGTTTTCAGAATCAAGTTTTTGGTTTTGAAAATGCTGAGGGCGCCTATGGGTGCCTACAGTATATAGTAGGCGCCCTCAGCCTTTTCAGAACTAAAAACTTGGCTTTGAAAACGCTGATGCTTTTCCACTCATGATTGACCAACTTATTGTTTTATTTGACATGTTTTCATCCCCTTGGTGTCCGTAGGTCGTGTCTCACGTTATGGCAATACGACGGAGTTCAAGAGGAACAAATTGACATTTCGCTCGCACCAGTCCTCATGGAAATTGGTTAGAAAGCTTACGAGACGCGCATACATTAGGAAATTAATTGAAGAAAGGCTACCTAACCTGGCATGGATCTGCTCCTATCGCTTTGAACAAGTCTTCAAATAGACACTCCTTGACCTGTTGATTCAATGCGAGATTAACACCAACGATCACGACAAAGAGCTATGGTTCAATTTCCGAGGCATGCCGATTCGGTTCTCTCTTAAAGAGTTTGTTCTCTGCAGTGGACTGAACGTCCACAAGACATATAGCGATGACGAGCTACACGAGAAAATGTAAGATTTAAACCTCACTTAGAGTGTCTTCGGTGACGAAGTGAAGACTGCGCAAAAAAAGAAGGTGAATGCCCTCGATTTGGAGCAGCAACTGGAAAAGATTATTAAAGTTCACCCCTACTCTAACAATCATGATCAACAGATGGACCCGACAGAATTGGAAAGATTTGTAAAGTCATTAGTTGCTGTAATGATTGGTAGGTTATGACACAACACCTCGAGCCACGATATGATGCCCCAGGAAGTGATTGAGAGGTGCAACAACTTTGATTTATGTAACGCCTACAATTGGGGTACAGAATGCTACCAATCTCTACTAGATGGGATGAGATGG
Organism: Linanthus parryae; assembly: GCA_023055425.1. Classification (NCBI taxonomy): domain Eukaryota; kingdom Viridiplantae; phylum Streptophyta; class Magnoliopsida; order Ericales; family Polemoniaceae; genus Linanthus; species Linanthus parryae. The sequence goes on from JALGPY010000003.1 coordinate 4,834,942, forward strand.
AACAAATACGGCCATGCCAAGAGTTCATACTCGATCACCACCTTCACCTTCAATGCTACGGTAATTGTTTTAGTTAAGCATTTTTTATTTTGTTTATGTTTGTATATATTAAATGCTGATTACTCTTCGTCCCTCCATGCAGACTTGGGTCTACGAATCAATACCACAAATGGTAACCGGCTTAGCTCACATGGACGAGGGGTTACTTCCCAAAGTGGTGGCTTATTATCCTCTAGAGGATAGGGTTAAGGATGAAACAGTGATCGAATGGGTTAAAAAATCACTTATGTTCGCTCAACACTTCACCCCGCTCCTTTAGACGAATAGAGCTGGTACTGGCAGCAATACTCGGCTCATATGGAAGCTAATCCATATGTTACTTGTATGAGGACTTAACACATTTGTTGTAACACCGATGCATTGTCTACCTCGATACAGAGGTTCAAATGCAATCGTTTCAGATATCCGGGTTTAAGAAGGACGAAAGTTACGCGAAAGAAGAAGAATAAAAAACAGGATGAGGAGTCCGATGTGCCAAGACCGGCGACAACCAAGGAAAAAAGAAAACTTTGAAAAATAATAAGCAACCAAGTGAACCGCCACATCCAAGGCCGGCGATAGTGAGTAACGCACCAGCTGCAGCTCAACAGGATGTGGAGTCTGAAGAGCCCGTGCAGGTTGACAATCTTAGGGACCTTTTGGATCGAATCATTGACGCACCTTTGTCCTCACCCAATAGGGAGGTTGGTGCCGAGCAAAGGTCAAAGAAGCGCCAAGAGTGCGAAAGGGAAACCGATGAAGTGTCCAAGGAAACTGAGGAGGCACAACCAAGAAAGAGAACTCGTACTGAGGAAACCCAATCGCGAGATCCAACTTTTGGTCCGGGACGAATTTCCTCAACTGCTGAAGGAACCACCCCTAGGCCTCATTGTTCTCGACGTCAAATATGCCCCATGCAACTGGATAACACTGTCTATGTCCATCGACCATTGCTGCAACTACCACCTGCAATGGCTCGTTCTTCATGTGATCGGCGTCGATGACCACTTATGGTCGCATGAATGCGATTCCATCCAGCTGAGCTTTTATAACCATGAAATAGTATTTGAATCTGATTTCTTCGTCCCGCTCTATCTTCATGTAGGACCCAGGTTTCAGAGACTCCAACATGTAGAAGAATGCAGGGAGATGGTGGTACTTTTCTTCTCGGCTACCGTGAATGATCTGGAACGCCCTCTGCCTAGACTGGTAGCATGTCCATCTACTAACCGAGGACTTAAAGGCAAGTGTCACGTACGCCCTGATTTCGTGAGGGCTAGAGCGAGGCTGCCCGTTTCGATATCGATCAATTATTCCATGGGCGATGTCATCGACCGTCATGTTTGCATGCTTGAAATTTGTGTTGATCGAGGAACAGGTTTGGATGTTTTTTTATCGCTTAACCATGAAAAATCTGTAGGGCTTTGATCATGGATACGCAGCGGAAAAATATAATTATACATTCAATACCCTCCAAGGATCACAGGAAAAGAGACATAACGATGGTAAGGGAATAAATCAAGTTACACACCTTAGGGTTTCTCCTGTGATGACTTGTCACGTGAATTGTGTCACGTCTCTACGGTTGATCCACGCCTAGGGGTGAGATCTATATCCTCCACCTTGTGCTAGCTAGGAATAATGGAAGAGTAAGAAGGAATCAATCAACAATGGAGCACCAAGGTGGCGGCTCCCTTTCATGGCCGACGGGTAGGGGGGCGGTCCCAAAGGGGGGTTCGGCCCTTGCTTTGGGACTTGCTCTCTCTCCAGGCTTTATTCTATCCTTACTCCTATCATATAGATGTGTGTGTAGAGAAAATAATCTAGGAGTGTTCTTTTATATAGTCCAACAACTCCTTGTCCTACTACATAAAGAACCCCTCTCCTAATCCTACTCAAATAAGGATTATTCCCCTTTTGTAAACTAGTCCTAATCATGTCCATACATGGATTAGTTCTCTTTTCAAATTAATCCTAATCATGTCTCTACATGAATTAGTCCACCTTGACAAATCCTAATCATGTCTATACATGAATTAGTCCAACTTGCATATTAGTCCTACTAAGTTAGCAAGTTGTTGCGATTTGATCCTTCTAATTAACTAATCATATTAATTAATAAATTCTCAAGTCTAGTTCACCCGTATATGGCGTGTGACCCCATAGGTTATATTTAGTTGGTAGTAACCACTTAATAATATATATGGAACGGCCTCTAGCAAGACATCCATTCTAGCCAACAAATAGAATAGTCATCATGACAAACCTTGTGCAAGTAATTGTCTCATCCATTTGTTCCAATATCCAGATTGGACACGAGACATACAAGTCACACTCGTCTATCCAATCCATAATTTCTCGATCCTGAGAATATCCTTATTCGTGCAAATAACATCAATATCCTATATTGATTTATTTGAGTCTGGCGAGACATTCTATAAGAACTATCCCTCGAGTGGCCTAGGATATTTTCTCCAGTTATGTGGGAGGGACAAATTCTATCTACGTCCACTACGATCTCTAAGCTTGCTTCTTATTGTATCCGGTACACGCCTTTATAGCTACCCAGTTACGGTGTAGCGTTTGACGCTACCAAAATCACAATAATCCACAACTAGACAATCTAGTGACTTCAAGTCTAAGGATGACAATACCATTGCACCACGAGAAGCGCTTGTGACTTAACATAACATGTATGTAGCCTTCTCGGAGATGGGTCAATCCAGTGCTCCATTACCCTTAATGCACACCCACGTGTTGGATCATGAATCTCCGTATCAATCCAACCCCATACTAGTCTATAGATGATTGCCCTATTTAATCATTATAATGGACTAGGGATGTTCAAGAATATAACACTTATATTCTTAGGACTTCATTCATGTTATCATATCTCCATATCGATAAAATAATGAATCGTAAATCCATATATTTGTCACAATAAATTGATTGCCTCTAGGGCACAATTCCAACAGTCTCCTACTTGCACTAGAGTCAATCTCTTGCATCATATGCCTATTGATCTAGCGCAACCCTCCACACTTACACTGCGTAGGGGCGAGACATTTCCTGGTACCTTGCAAATATTCACATCTCCTCTATCAACAATTTGATTGAGTTTGAATATTCTGAGTAAGTGCATCTCATGCAGTAATTTACTCAGTCCTCTATGTTAGAACCAGTGACTGAATCTTGCCTGGAACCTTTCCAACTCACAGTCGCTCCCACTAGGGCAAAACATAGAACTCGACTTATAATCTGAAATCTTCTTTGTTAGATTTGAAGTTCGCATCACTGTAACCCTTTACAGCAAACTCTTCGTATCCTCCATTTATCAAAAATTCATCCTTAGTGCTTCTCAAGTACTAAAGGATAATCTTGATAATTTATCCAGTGAATCTCACCCGAATTTGACTGGTATCTTTGTGTCATGCCATATGACACAACTGGCCTAGTACATAACATGGCTTATCTCATGAATCTTATTCATACTGTCCCTTACCAATCTAATTGGAAAGACAACTAGTCTTCAAAAGACCAACTCCATATGACATAGGTAGAATCCATATTCTATACATGTTGAACTATTTCAACACCTTTGTCAATTTATGTACTATGACTTAAGCCGCACCACCATCTTGATCTATCTCCACAGATCTTCATAGGTTGCTTCGCCTAAGTCTATCATTGAAGATTAATTCCCTAGTCAATCTACATAAGATTGCCAAGTAGGGACATTATTCTCAACGATTAGTATGTCTCCACATACAAGACCAGAAACATAATTATGCTCCCACTAACCTTCTTGTAAACACAAGTCTCATCTTCAATTTTGATGGAATCAAACTCCTTTGATTGCATCTTCAATTTGAAGACTCCAACTCCAAGAAGCTTGACTCAATCTATAGACAGATTGCTACAAGCAAGATACGAATGGATTTAAGCATCATAATTGGGAAAGATTTCGTCATAGTCTATACTATGAACTCATAGGAAATCCTTACCCAACCAATTGTCCCTTAAAGATAATCATATTACCATCCATGTTGGTTTCCCCATAACCCACTTGCACCTTTTAGGTGGTTCCACCAAACTCCATACTTTGTTGGTATACATGGATTTCATTTTGTATCCCATGGCTCCTAGCCATTTCTGAGAGTATGTCCCATACGTGGCCATCTCATACCTTGTGATCCTACTTCATAGTCATGTGGAAACACATCTCCATGTGTCTTCATCTTTTGGTCCATCCTTCATAGTCATGTGGAATGCTCCATACTCCATCTTTTGGTTCAGCCCAGTTGATGCTTTTTTTTCTTTATATCGTAGAGACGAACAGAAGCAAGACAAACAGTAAACTAGAAGATCTGGCCATCTTCATTCTTAGATCAATAGGCAAGCCAACATACTCAGGAAAGAGTAAAAGTTACACCTCCAAAATAACATACTGATTTTTTAACAATTATTACTCCCTAAAAGAGAGAATGAGATTCTTTGTTTCCCAATCATTTGCTCAGCTTTGACTTGATATCACTCCCTCCTCAAAGTACATGCCCTGAGATGCTAACAAGAAATTTTAGGTCACCGTTCATTACATGAATTTTCAAAAATTTCAAAGTTAGAATCAGTTGTAGATAAATTATGTCTAGGAAATTGAGCCATGCGATAAATGAGACTACTGGAGTAATTTCACCACCTATCCTAATTATTAACTCACTCTCTCAAACAGAAACATCAATGTAGAATGTATGCATGCTGTGTACCTTCGCAGTTCATCCATTCTTAGATTTTCCTAGAGCTTCAGCTTGCCAGAAACCATCTCTAAGAGAAGCAAATCAAAACCAGGGGTCATGAAAAGAACAATTGACAAGTAGATCAATCATAAAGGCACAACATATATAGAGTCCCGCATAAAACAATTTGTCTGTCTTGACAAGGAGAATGCGAGCTACACAGAACCAAGCAGGGAAATATGAATTGTGGCTTAAAGACTAATAAAGTGAATACAATTTGAAATACCAACATCTTGCAACATACTTCTTATCCCAAAATTTTTCAGCACCATATCCTCTCTGGCTGATTCTTTACTATACTTTCGCATCAGTAACTAAGTGGAACAAGGCTTTGCACACAAAACACCCTTTCACAAAATGTCTCAAATACATTACATTTAAGAAGTCATTCTAAAAATGTCTCAACTACATTACATTTAAAAAGTCACCCTCCCAGCCTACTCTCCTTGTGCATATTCTTTTCAAAGAAGTCATTCTAGTATCTATAACATCACTTAGAAGCATGTTACATAATCCACACATCCAAATCCAACCGTAGCATCATCAGTACTCTAGAATCTCCAACGTATGAAGACACGAACATACCTTTTTCAACTTCAATCACAACTTTTCCTTACATCAGTATTGTTCTGGTTAAATATCAGAGTAATAACTCTTTCAAACGCATAGCAGAAACCTTGTTATATACAAAATACACTCTCCATCCTTCTTTCAGCTATTGTTTATTACCTGGTCCTCTACATCCTCTTAAAACCATTTCATTCTCTCTCTATTTCTAAATGACAAGAACATCTTGGTACATCCACACTTGAAATTTTTGACTGCCAATGATAGCTAAACTAAACTAAGGTTCACATAACTCCGAATTCCAAATCCGTCTGTTATGAAAAAATATGTTCTTATTACTCACCAACCAATACTACCAAATTAAGTATCGACAGCACGATACATCCCTTCAAAGAACATCTAGGGTTTGAAGCCGTTTTTCGAAAAAGCTAGGAAGAAGAAAAAACTTTTCTTGTCACAGCGGGGATACATCAAGAAGATCTTAGCAAGATTCGAAATGCTATCGGGAAAAGCTTTAGATACTCCTATGGCAATTAACAGCAGGTTAGGAATGTACACTGTTCAGACTGAGGAGGAGAAGGAGTACATGTCCAAGGTTCCATATGCTAGTGCAGTTGGAAGCTTCATGTATGCTATGGTATGAACTCGACCGGACATAGCATTTGTGAGACCCCGGATTAAGAATATAAAGATTATTTGATACTTTTGTCAAATTATCTGTTTGACTTATATAAAACGTCTAACCATTTGATATACTAAATCTTTATACATGTATATCCGTTTGGGTTGATTTTATAGTTTATGATGCAATTGAGGTTTCAATTGTATTTTAAATAAATTTTCATGTGCAAATGTGTTTTGTCCTTTGTATAACATGATCGATAATCTAGTGATGGTATTATCCAAATGTGACTTTTGGTTTGTTTTCTTTTGTTTTCAAACTTGCTGACCATCTTGTAATAGCAAGAGGTGGCTTTGTAATTTCAAATCGTATCATGCAATACCATGCAAGCTGCTCAGTGGGTGCTTAGTCACTATGTTAGGAAAGATAGACAAAGAAAGGGGACTGAAATATTTAAGACCATCATTTTGTTTGAAATTTTGAAGGCATGAGTGTTCTCTGTTGGCGTAGGTTCCCGAAAATAATAAAAAGTTGAGAGAACCTATTTTATATTTTTGATCATCAAATAATGAGAGTAAGAAAACAAGTTTAGTGTACATATGCTTGTTGTGGGTTGAAGTAGCAGACTTTTGTGTGGAGAGAATTTGGTAGAAGGAAGGGCCATTTTCTTTAGCTGTTCGACTATTTGTAGCTCATGAAGTGAGTACATTCTTCAAATGTAACAATTTTGTTGTCATCGCTTTTAAAAGAGGTAGGGAAAATCTAATCCCCATGTTTACTGTATTTACGGTGTACTGTGTATATAATGTTGTTGTTTCATCGTTTTATATATGGTAGTTGTTGGGTGATAAATCATGCTATTCGTGTGCATTGTGCTATATGATTGTGTGTATAGCCGGTGCAGTTTAATTGACTTTTAGACTTTTACGCTAGTGGTTAGGCGGTACCTGCTGGGCTGTTTGGCTCACCCCTCTGTTTTACAGGTTAACTTGGAGCGCGACAGGATCGCCGAGTAGTTGTTAAAATAACATGTTTTTAGCTAAATTGTTGTTTTTAGCTGTTTTTTGTGAAAGTTGTAACTTTTAAGTCGAATCACGATATTTTATAAAAAATGTCATTTATGACGAGTTGGTGTATTTGTAAATAATTCAGGCACGTACCGGTTTTTTCATAAAGATGATGAAAATGTTGTTTCAGAGGACTGTGTATCCTGTTGGTTGAGTTTTGGATGTCTGGAAGTGCCAGACTGGTTGATAATAAACTGCAATTCTTATCGTTAATTCATATTTATTATTAAAAGTATGACCGAGTCGTCACAACATTCGTCGTTAGTGTGGTTAGTCGTTTTATGGCTCATCCGGGTAGGGACCATTGACAGGTGATGAAACGGATATTCCGGTATCTTAATGGTACGCCAGACATTGACCTATGCTATGGGCTAATGAAAACATCTTGGTAGCTGGTTTCTCGGATTCGGAATATGCAGGGGATGTTGATAGTAGAAGATCTATGACTAGCTATGTATTTTCTCTCTGAGCATCTGTTGTGGAAGGCAACGCTATAGCCGACGGTGAATTTTTCCACCACGGAGGCGGAGTATATGGCTCTAGCAGAAGCAGAAGCAACAAAGGAGGCAATGATCTCGGGCTACATCAAGATCAAGCGATAGTCTATTGTGATAGCTTGAGTGCAATTTTCTTGACTAAGGACCAGGTTCATCATGAAAGGACCAAGCATAATGACGTCATGTATCATTTTCTGAGAAGTGAAAGAAGCAAGGTGATGAAGGTGGGGACTGCTGACAACCCCGCGGATATGTTCACCAAGCTGGTTCTGGAATTGCTCAACATTATGAGCCAGTGAGCCCTTAGGGGCATGTCGGACCCGGCGTGGTCCAGTGAGTCTTCGTGACGGGAGGCATCGGGAGGGGCGGGAAAAGACAAGCTTTGTTCGCAAGGAGGAGGAAGACTTTGCTGCAGACGAGAGACTTCATGTCAAGGTGGAGATTTGTTGGAAATATGCCTTGAAGTAGAAGAGACTCAAAGGAGCACAAAGGAGATGGAGTATCAGAGTGTTCGCACGAAGACACTTAGTCTTCATACGGGCATCTTCGCTTAAAGGAGTCCGGGCCGAAGATAATAAGGAGTCTTCGTGGAATAGTATGCTGTCTTAAAGCACGAAGCTGTTCGCACGAAGACATGATTTGTCTTCGCACGCACACCTTCGCACGAAGGGATCGTGTCTCCGCACGAAGACAATTCTGAGGCGGCAAATAAGGATGGAAACTTACCTTAAGGGTCTTGGGGTGGTTTGTGGGGGTATAAATCGGTCATTTTTGGTCTGAGAAACATGTACTAGCATTGTGATAGGTTCTTACTCGTTGAATAAATGTCTTTCTTCCCCGTGGACGTAGTTAGCTTGAGCTAAAGAACCACGTTAAACTTGTGTTTTGATTCTTTCTTTCATTGTTCGTGAGGTGAGTGATGGTGTGATTGTCATTGCAGTTGAAGTGGCTTGTGAGCTTCCGCAAGAGGCTCTAATGGTGCAAGAATTTACTAGGCTGGTCAAGGGTATGAGAGACTATGACGGAAACACAGATGGTAAGTGGTTCGAGATTAGCAGAATGACTCAGTTAGTTATGGATGCAGTGAACAAGTCTATTGATCAGGGTGTCATACCAATTAACTTGTAGATGCAACATAATCTTAAGAAGTCTCTTTATGCAGTGTGCACAGCCTAGATGATTACCATGGAGTGCCCTCTCAGAGCTGTATGCAAATCGAAATTATTCTGGAAAGTGATTGATTTCTGGATTACCAAAGAAGGGACGACTATGGGGCTTTCTTTACTTTTAGAGGATGAATAGCCATACGTGTTACTATCCCAGGAGATTTGATTGTAACCTTCTGATGCAGAAGATAGTCTGGTTGGAAGATATACAGAACAACCAATAAAGGTAAACCAAAATCATGTTGCAAGATACTCTGGATTCTTGTATGTCATAGTAATTGAAATCAATTTACAATGAACAATCAGAACTAAAAAAGTGGCTGCATAATATCATATCAGAATGCATTCTTATATGCTGCCTATCAGAATTAATTAGAGTTTTCTACATTAGTAGTTAATATGCTAAAATATTACTAAAGACGGACACGTCTGCGCAGATTGTATCTGGATGATGTTGAATTGGTTGCATCTGAACTCTCCCCTACCCCTTCAGGTAGCATATAGTCAGGGTCTTCTTGAATGTCCAGATCTTCAGGTAAATCGGTATCCACCCACGTTGACCATTCCACATCACTATCATAATCCACTGCTAATTCATTGTTGGCTTGCATTCCATTATAGTGATCAGCCAATTTTCGAAGCATGTGGTGATTTATCAATTCTAGGTCCCTGCATAATAATATTCAACATTTCCTTCAGTAAAACAAGAATATAAACGTTTTAACAGATGTAGTTGAACCGACGGATTGATAAATTATGTACCTGTATCGGATAATTGCATATAAATACTGGATCAACGCAGATATCCCAGCAACTATCCTGACCCAATTAATCAACCAAGTCTGTTGCTCAACACCATTTGCGAACTTTATTACTAGATACTCCACAGTAACCATGAGGAGAAGCCCTGCAAATGAAGCCATCCAATGTTAATCTGGAAAAATACTGTAAAAATGTATAAGCTGAAATGTGGTAAAAGATGATAAGGCCATACCTAGATAAAGCCTAGATCTCACAGAAAATGTTTCCTTGGTGCTTGTCAAAAAGTGGAGGAAGAAAATCACACCACAGTAAATGATGAATGATTTTATAAATCTGGATTCCAGCAGCATCGCTTTGTGCAAGCTGTATAGCTTGTCAAGAGCCACAAACATGGTCGCTTGCTTTGATTCGAAAGTTTTCTGCAAAAAAATTTGTAATTCAGAATTCAATTTCTCGCAAAATGTTACGTAAGAAATCAGAATAGCATAATTTTTCTTTACCTGCGCTTCCAGAATTGTATTTGAACTGTTAACCAGATCGTCATGAGTTTGTTGAAGCTGTTGCTGCCGTTGAAGAAGCTCATCTTGCTGTTTATCCTTTAATTCAATAAACTGCTGAAAAGTAAACCTGCAAGGTTTAATGTTTGTAGTTAGATTATGTTAATCATCCGTTTACAAATCAGTGATTACCTCTTATGTTTATTAGTCTTACTTGCTCTCTTCAAGTGCTTTGGATTGAAATGCAGTTAAATCCTGAAGGCCATCTAGAGCCACAGATTGCCCATCAAGGAGTTGCTTTTGCTTATCCAACGACATCCCTGCAACGTTCTGTATATCATCCGCTGTATTCTGCAGCGTGTTCATCTTAAAAGCCATAGCTTCCCCAACTTCACCGATCTTCTTCTCTATTTCCGCAGCTTCTTTCTTCAATCTCATCATCTCAAGGACCACTTTCTTGTAAGACTGGTCAAGGACTTCCATCGATTTCTGCAACTTCTCCTTCATTTCTTCTTGCCCTTCCGCCAAATCAATCTGAGAAGCAGCGATTTCCTTTGATTGGTTGTAAACTGCCTGAGAGTTCTTCAACACAGTGTCGACATGATCTTCCACACTCCTGGTGATTTTAGCGACTTGTTGTGTCTGAAGATCAATGGATGCCAAGGAATCATGAATGTTGTTCGAGTTCTGAAGCAACTCCTCCGCCTTCCCTTCTATGATGTCCAACTTGTCTTCGGCAAACTCAGCAGACTTCTTCAAGTCGTTCACCAATCTCTCAGTCTGTCGCTTGAAACCATCCGCTCTGTAACATAAACCAACAGAACATAAATACTAATACCACCTCCCATTTCTTATGTATAGTCCTAGATTGCTTTTCAACCCGTAACTTGTCACTTTGACTCGGTAATTTAGATAGCCTGCTTTTTCAACCCGTAACTTGTCACTTTTACTCGGTAGTTTAGATAGCAAAACAATGTAATTTTTAGGAAAATTTTCCATGGTGCTGTCATGTAAAATTTACTCTACCAGTCCATGCAAAGATTACAAATGTTTTTATCGTTTTGCTAATCAAATCATCGGGCCAAAGTGGACCAGCAAATAGTGACAAAAAGTGAAGTAGGCTCATACAGAAGAAACAAATGTAGTATTTCATAGCGAACATGAATACGAATGAGCTCGGCGTAACTGAAACTTAACTGTAATTGATGGCAGATGTTGTTGGTCTCCAGAAGGAACCCGAGATAAACTTTGCGAGCATCTTGATCAACTTTGGCAAGGCAGGTTGAGGTGTTAACTTTGGGGTCACAATAAGGGAAAGGATTCGGTGCCCTGGTTTCTATCTGGAAGCAAGCACTGAGTTGGTAAGCGAGCCTCGACCTCATTTCTTCATCGGACATGATTTGGCTGCAACCATTGAATAGGTTGTGGTAAGCATCCTGCCAGCAACTGTTGGACAGTTTCATCATTTTTTTAGCGGTTTGGACTAGTTCGGCTCCTTTTCTGTTTTTCAGACTTTCCAGGGTTGATGTTTCGAATGAGAGAAACCAAGTGTGGTTTCGAATCAAAAAACAATCAAAAGCATTAGAAAGGAGAGATCGAGGACCAGCAATGTAGAAGAAGAAGTATCTGTATTCTTCGATGATTTCTCCAACAGAGATTACAATGGTATTAATAGAAAATCCTATTAAAAGGAGAACCGTTGGATCATGTTTGACTGATCCAACGGATGTTATTCAGATCCGTTAATTACTCTTGTAAATGGGTCCTTCAGGTTTGCGCTTCATGATACTTTAGTCCTTGGGCTGGAGCTGAGGTGGCTCTAGTCTTTGGGCTTGAGTGTGGGTGAGTCCAGTGAAGAGTCCAATGGTGAGGCCTTTATTCTTCATAGTCTAATACTCCCCCTCAAACTTATGGGGCTGCTTGCACCATGAGTTTGTGCTTTAGATCTTGAAAATGAGCGGTTGGAAGGCCTTTTGTAAATATATCTGCAATCTGATCAGAGCTGTTGACAAAAGAAATAGTTAAATCACGAGTGAGAACTTTTTCGCGAATGTAGTGATAATCTATTTCTATGTGTTTTGTGCGTGCATGGAGTACAGGGTTTGCAGTAATAGCAATAGCAGAGAGATTGTCACACCAAAGTATTGGTTTTTGTGGAATGTAAATATTTAGATCACGAAACAAAATTTTAAGCCATGCTAGTTCAGCAGCAGTAGAGGCTAATGCTCGGTACTCTGCTTCTGTGGATGACCGAGCCACAGTGGGTTGTTTCTTGGCTCCCCAATGTATAGGATTGGGTCCAAGAAACACAACAAAACCAGAGGTGCTACGACGATCAGTGGGGTTTCCGGCCCAATCGGCGTCACTAAACGCACTTATGGGCATAACACCTTTTTGATAAAATAAACCGTGATTTTTAGAACCTTGTAAATAGCGAAGAATGCGTTTAGCACCAATAAGGTGATTCTCAGTGGGTGTGTGCATAAACTGACAGAGATGATTAACAGAAAAAGAAATGTCTGGACGACTAAAAGTGAGATACTGGAGGGCGCCAAGCAGTTGGCGATATGGTGTGGCGTCCTGTAAGGGAGGACTGTCTTGAGCATGAAATTTTGTACCTGCAGACAAAGGAGTAGGAGCAGACTTGCAAGTAGACATGTTAAATCGTGAAAGAAGGTCAGAAATATATTTTGCTTGATGAATGTAAATGCCATTGGAAGTTCTTTTAATTTCAAGTCCTAAAAAATAAGTAAGTGGTCCTAAATTTGTCATGGAAAATTCAGAATTTAATTTGTGAATAAGAAACGAGATAAAGTGTGTGTCACTCCCTGTTAGAATAATATCATCTACGTAGAGAAGTAAAATTGTAACCTTACCATTACAATGACGAAGGAAAAGAGACGAATCAGCATAAGATGAAATAAAACCAAGAGTTAGTAAATACGAAGTAAAGCGTTCAAACCAAGCCCGAGGGGCTTGTTTTAAACCATATATGGACTTATTTAGTTTACAAACATGATGGGGAAATTGTGGGTTTTTGAAACCTTGGGGTTGGCTCATGTAAACAGTTTCTCGTAATATGCCATGAAGAAACGCGTTTTTGACATCTAGTTGTTGTAGGGGCCAATCAAAGTTGGCCGCAAGAGCAAGGATGGTCCGAACAGTGGAGTGTTTGACAACAGGACTAAAGGTCTCATCGTAGTCAATACCCGGGTTTTGATGAAACCCTTTGGCAACAAGGCGTGCCTTGTATCTAGAGACAGTACCATTGGGGTTATATTTAGTACGGTAAATCCACTTATTCCCTATAATGTTTGCGTTTGGCGGCGGAGGCACCAAAGTCCATGTATTTTGCTGTGTGAGGCTAGTGAACTCGTCAGTCATGGCGGAGCGCCACTGCGAGTGTTTACTAGCCTCAGTATAAGATGTAGGATCGGGAAAAGTAGTAATAGCAGAAAAACCTGATTTCTTTTTGGTTATACCAGACTTGCTTCGAGTACGCATCGGATGAGTGTTGAGAATCGGGGCAGTGGGGGGTTGGTTGTTCATCTCAGTTGGTGCCGGAGTCGGAGATACCACAGCTTCGGCTGGGATTGCCGTGCCAATACCAGTGTCGGAATCTACTGCTGAGTTCTGGACGATGTCCGAGTCAGGTGCTCCAGGAGCACCGGTAGGCTGCATTGCCGCAGCCGGAGCTGGTTGCTCCGTTCCTTGGTTAGGCATCATCATCATTGATGGAGTGGGATCGGCGGGCAAGAGTACAGTAGTAGATGGTGCCACCGTAGTACCTGAAACAGGTGAAGTATCGCAATGAGATGATTTAGCAAATGGAAAATGAGTTTCATCAAATATAACGTCGCGACTAATGTAAATACGATTTGTGCTTCGATCCAAGCACAAGTAACCTTTGTAATCATCAGTATAACCAATAAAAGTACAAATTTTGGATTTGGCATCCAATTTAGAAGAGTTGTAAGGACGCAAGTAAGGAAAGCAAGCACAACCAAAAATTTTAAGTCTCGAGTAATCAGGTAAAGTGCCAAACAAAAGTTCAAATGGTGATTTATTATGTGTATTTTTACTAGGCATACGATTAATGAGAAAAACAGATGCAGCAACAGCGTGATACCATAAATGATTAGGCAAAGAGGCTCTCTTGAGCATAGTGACAGCAGTTTCCATAATGTGACGGTGTTTGCGTTCAGCAACACCGTTTTGTTGCGGTGTGTGGGGACATGATTTTTGATGGGTTATCCCATCTTTTTGAAGTGATTGTTGAAAAGTGAAGGATGTGTATTCACCTCCGCCGTCAGTGCGTAAGATACGAATATGATGGTTTAACCGTTTTTCAACTTGAGCTTTAAATTGAGAGAAGACATTGGGAACATCCGATTTATTGTGTAATGGAAAAAGCCAAGTATATTTGGAAAAATCATCTATAAACAATACGTAGTAACGGTAACCATGGAATGATTTGGAGCTAGCGGGGCCCCAAACATCACTATGTAACATGTTAAGGGGAGTGTCAGATTTAGAAGTAGAAGTAGAGTAGGGAAGACGATGCATTTTTCCTTCTAAACATGAGTGACAAAGACCATCTTTATTATTAAAACGACTACTAGACGGAATAACTTTATTCAAAACAGTGTCTGACGGGTGACCTAAACGGTCATGCCAAATGCGAGAATCTACTTTATTACTGAAAAACGCATGATTAAGAGACTTGAGAGGAAGAGCTTCAATGGGATATAGCCCATTTTTACTCAATCCCTGGTACAGAACCGTTCCAGTAGCTTTGTCCTGAATAGAAAAAGATGTAGAGTCAAATACAAAACGACAATTATTATCAGTGCACAATTTATGAACGGAGAGTAAATTGGTACTAAGCTTTGGAACGTGCAATGTATTGTTCAAAGTAAATTTGTGTGCACTAGTAGAAAGTAGAGCAGTACCAGAGTGATGAATAGGAATAGTTTGGCCGTTCCCGACCGCAACTTGATCATTTCCGAGGTATGGGTCAGCCGTGCTCAAATTTTGAAAGTCGTGAGTCATATGATTTGTGGCCCCGGTGTCAGACAACCAAAGATTTGATTGATTATAATTTTGTGTCGAGGCAGTCATAGCAGTAAGAGATTCAGGCGGCATACGTCCCTGATAAGCGTAGTTCATGCGGTGGATGCAATCTAAAGCGGTGTGATATTGTTGGCCACATATTTGACAGCTTTCAGAGGTGCGATTTTGAACAAAACCAGAGTTTCTCCCTCCACGAGAGTTGTAACCAGTATTACCACCCCTATGAAAATCGGATCTGCCCCCACGGAAATTATAGCCACGGCCACGAGTGTAGCCGAAAAAGTCAGAATTATGTCCCCTATTGCTTCGGCCATAACCTCTTCCGTACCCACCACGGTGGTTTCCACCACCATGACCACCACGGTTAGGATTATTATACTGGCCCCTACCTCTTCCACCGTGGCCTCCACGGTTGGAATTGGGTTCGCTAACAGTATTGAAGGCAACACTTGGGTTTTGAGAGGCTAAATTTTGCGATTCATGCATTTGTTCCTCACTTTTCAACAATACATGAAGATCATCAAAGCAAATAGGTTCTGATTTAATCCGTATAGATGACCTAAAGGAATTATATTCAGGAGGCAAGCCATTAAGCGCATACAACAACATATCTTCATCATCTATAGTGACCATAGCAACCATCAATTTATCACGAATAGCCTTCAATTTGTTCATATAAACATCAATGCTATCCGAATTCTTTCTAGCAGTTTGGAGGTCCGATTTCAATTGCATTATGTTGGATCTTGTAAGAGAAGCGTACCTTTTGCCCAAAATTAGCCAAATCGCACGAGAAGAAGACTGACCGATGATGTGTGAAAGTGCTTCAGGACTCAAAGTTGCATTCAGTATCGTCACCAGGGCTTGATCCCTCTGTACCCAAGCTTGATAAGCTGGGTTTACAGTGGTTGAATCAGTGCCATCTTGCTCTTTCACGAATTCAGATGGTCTCGGGTCTGAGCCATCAAGCAGTCCGAACAAGTTCTGGGTTCGGAGAAGAGATTCGATTTGGTATTTCCAAATCACATAATTTGATCCGTCGAGTTTAATCGGGATTAGATTGTGAATATTGGACAGCAAGTACAGCGGATTGGTTGAGGATGGTGGAGCGGCAACTATGGCATTCGCCGGAGTTGAGGAAGACGCCGGAGTTGACGCCGCAGTTGAGGAAGCGTTTGGAGTGGTCATGGCTCTGATACCATGAGAGAAACCAAGTGTGGTTTCGAATCAAAAAACAATCAAAAGCATTAGAAAGGAGAGATCGAGGACCAGCAATGTAGAAGAAGAAGTATCTGTATTCTTCGATGATTTCTCCAACAGAGATTACAATGGTATTAATAGAAAATCCTATTAAAAGGAGAACCGTTGGATCATGTTTGACTGATCCAACGGATGTTATTCAGATCCGTTAATTACTCTTGTAAATGGGTCCTTCAGGTTTGCACTTCATGATACTTTAGTCCTTGGGCTGGAGCTGAGGTGGCTCTAGTCTTTGGGCTTGAGTGTGGGTGAGTCCAGTGAAGAGTCCAATGGTGAGGCCTTTATTCTTCATAGTCTAATATCGAAAACTGCCGAGTTATCTAGAGGAGGGTTTTGTGTGGAAGAACTCTCCTTGGGGTTCCAGAATGTTAACCAGCTATTTACAGGAATAGTATCTTGGGAGAGCACGAACAGAAACATCAAAAAAGTTAACTGATACTGTCGCTGCTTCTGATCACCCATCTTTGCTTCTATGGGAAGACAAACAAAATAAGAAGACCACCTACAATTTGAAGAGGAAGATGGCATTTTATTTTATAAGGATTGAGTGACTTGGGGTGCAAGAAACTTAAAGGTGAAATGTGATGTACTAAATTATCTTGACAAAGACACATATGGAAAGAAATCTGTAAAAAGACTGAAAAGAGACCCAATTCATAAAGAGAAAGGGACGGGCATGCCAAAGTTAAAACAATAATACCCTCTTTTGCATTTTACCTCACTTTGATAGATCTGCAAAATCAAGACTATTCGAAAACTGGATTGCAGAACAAGTTACTCCTCCATAAAGAAGGGACGAACTTGTGGTATCTAAAACATTCATAGAAGAAGTTCCCTAATTTCAATTGATTCGATGAGAGTTCGTAATTAATTAAATCTATGAGAGTTCGTAATTAATTAAGGGCTAGTTTGGGAATGCTGTGGCGGTGGTAGAATGCTGCTGTGTGAAAACACAGTAGAAACCTGCTGTGAATTCTTGGTAAAATGTTGTTTGGTAAATATTACGTAGAAGCTGCTGTGAAATATTGATATAGTAATTTTGTGTTTGGTAAAATCAACTGTAAAGTTGCTGTGAGAGAATAAAATGACGAAAATATATGACACGTGTCATTTCCGGAAAGATAACTATTGATATTTTAAAAAAATGTAAGGTCAAAATCGGTTGTAGATAAATTAATCAAAAGCACTTTCTGGAAAAGCATCTCTTCCCTTGCTTTCTGAAATCTGCTGTGGGACAGCAGAAACTGTCCGGAAAAGCAGAAATTTTAATTTTACCAAACACACTAAAACTGCTTCTGCTGTCGAAAAGCAGCTGTGCTGGCAGCAGAAGCATTCCCAAACTCACCCTAAATCTTCAATTGAACAAGGGAGAGAGAGAGAAGAAACCAAAAATTATTCAATTACTTGATCATGCACAGAATCATAGCTTTTCTGTGCCATTGAACTCTATTTAAGGACGTAGTTTCCTTTTCATAGAAAAATCTAAAGCAAAGAAGATACACAAAACTCCAAAAATCGTTCAAGTACTCCGTTAAATTCCACTTACCTCTCTTCTTCACGCTCAGTGATTGTGAGAAGCCTCGTGATCCGTCACTTGAGTTTCTCTATCTGGTCGTCTGCTTCTGCAAGCAGCGTTGATTCCTCAGAGGAAGAAGAAAATGAGGAGTTCCTTGTCTTCCCTTACATGAAGTGACTGTTGAGTTTGGATTATGACATGTATATATGGTGTCCCTCTGTTTCTTTCTGAACGTTGCCTCTGTGACTTTTTTTGTTTTGAAAGAAGCCTCTGTGACTTTTGAGCCCATAACCGTTGTGTTTTTAGTAATTGTTTAACTAAATATAAATATTTCTTTTCTTTTCAGGGGAATTACCAATTTGATCAATTATGTGGTCGTTGTTAGACTATCTGTTCATGTTTTCCTCGAAACATCGCATGCAAATCGTGAAAATATAATTTCTAAACTGGAAGATTCGCAATCTCCTCAAAGTGATGTCACCATGTCACCATAGTTGTAACCACCAAAACCCGTTGTATCATACATTGATTGAAGATTTTACTAACCGGTGACATGAAATTGTCAGTCCGACTATTCATTGTTCGTAAGGCTGAACATTGGACGTGCACGAACAATGTGATGATGTGTGTCAAAGTTATCCATTGAACTTGACAGGAAAATTTAACAGTTACGTTTTTGGTTTTTTTTTTTTTTTTTTTTTTTTTTTTTTTCCCACAAAAGGATTGGAAAAAGTAATGGGTAAAAGACACTTTCACCCCTTGTTTCATTGAAGGACACTTTCACCCCCTCTAGTTTCGAAAAGTGCACTTTCAACTCTTTAGTGTGCCGAACTTCAAATAAATTACACTCTTTGACTGTGACGCCTATAGTCTAGGAGGGAAGTCCGTCACTGAGAATAATTTTAGAAACAAATTGGACCCTCATATCATGTAAAAAGTCAAGTATACCATTGAGTAATTCTTACAATTTTCATAACATGAGGGCAAAATTTGTTCCAAAAACTTTTAACAGTTCTCAGTTTCATACTTACTATGTAACAATATGGGGTGTAAGTTTTCTGAAATTCGGCACCTTTCTCAAACTCGATGGGGGTGAAAGTGGCCTTCAATGCAATTAGAGGGGGTGAAAGTACATGTCAATGTCTTCCTTGGTGCTCGCTTGGTAGCCCTATGTCAACATACACTGTACTGCTCTTTTTTTTTTTTTTTTTTTTTTTTTTTTTTTTTTTTTTATACCATTTAGTCTCAGCTCTTTCTCCTCAAGTTAACATTTGAACTCGTATCTGGTCACTTTTTCACCGGGTGATTTGGATAGCAAAGCGATGCGCTTTTGATAATTTTTTTCATCGTGTTATAGAGCAACTTTTACTTTACAACACCATGAAAAGATTATAAAAAAATTACATTATTTTGCTTTTCAAATCACCGGATGAAAGTTACCCAGTGAATGGTAGTAAAAGTCAAATGGGGGAGAAAGAACTGGAACAAAATGGTAGGCGTTTTTTCTCATTATTAGAAACAATTCTACAATAGTGTCTAAAAACCTTGGTAGGCGGCGCAATGTATGAGGAGGGGGTTGAACCAGGGCAATCTGGCACTTTTCGTCGACGGATCCTCAACAGAGGGGTTTCATACTACCGGGTCGTCTTTGGACCCATTGGATGCAGAAGCTCTAGCCCAAGCATCTTTCAACCCTTTCCCCATCGAGTTCTTTGGCCCATATCCTTTTTAGCAAACCCAGCTTTTAGCCCACAATTCATGGACTCTTTCTACCAACCTTTTACCCTAACCCGCAATGGAGCTATCTTAGACCCGACCCCTCAAACTCTAGCCCGACTTCTCTCATTCCGTTTGCGGATATTTCAATTCAATTTCGGGGTAACCCGCATCTTCACACTTCCATTGAACCTTCAAATCTTCCCCCAACCCACATTCCACCAGACTAGTAACTGATCAGCCACCCTTGAAAAATGAACCACCCCATGCAGTCCCCTATACTCCTCTCTTATTGCTTTTAAAAAAAGAGAAGCACAATTATCAAAAACCCATTTGCCTTCCCCTTCCGATCATATCTCTGTAAGAATTTATGGGGTTCCACCTCAAAATCAATTGGCAATGACGGGAGTAGCCCATGAAACATATTAATTATATTTCTTCTTCTTGAATAATCGATGTGGGACTTCTCAACACGCCCCCTCACGTGTGGCATTCTTTGGCCTACACGTGGATCTTTTGTCTGCAGGTGACGGTGAGCACGTGGGTTGTTAGACCATTCACGTGTGTGTGTGCCGATGCTCTGATACCATGTAAGAATCCATGGGGTTCCACCTCAAAATCATTTGGCAATGACGGGAGTAGCCCAGGACACATATTAATTATATTTCTTCTTCTTGAATGTCCGATGTGGGACTTCTCAACAATCTCTTGCAGTGAGTTTACTGGATCTATCTCCGGCGACTTTGATTCTTTCAAATTAAACCCTATTTCTCAGATGACTCCCTTTGAGGATGATGATTTATTTTGTTTCATGGTTCAATTTCCGGTGGTAAAGACTGCTCATTCGGATCCCTTGAAGGTAATTCTTTTTCCCCATCTCCGGTCTCGGCGCCACCAGGTCTTCTTCTCATTCCAGTGGAAGAGCCTGTGAACCCCACACCAATGCAAGTTATCAAGCCTCTGGGTTGCAGTCTCCTAGCGCTGAATTTCACAAATGATGAGGGACTCAATGGCGTCCTTGAATACCAGGAAACTCTGGTAAAAGAATATCAGAAGACGTTGCCTTCGGTGGTTGCAGAGTCTTTAAAGAGTCTGAAAATGCAGTCTGAGAAGCCCAACTCGCTCAAGAAGATATCTAAGAAGGAGGTTACTCAGGATGAATCAAAAAAGCAGAAAGCTCCAAGGAAGCTTCCTCCGAAAAAGCGCAACATCGGTGGAGTGAGTACCCGGACGATGCAGTCAAGGAGCCACAAGTTGTAGCAAACAAAAAAGAAAATAAGAAGCCAAAGCCTAGAACCTCTGCTGACAAGGGAAAAGAAATCCTCTCTTCTGAGGGACATGTCCGGCGCAAAAAGTATGATGGCTGCTCTTATCATGTTCCTTGAGGAGAAGTCGGGTATTAGGCAGGTCAAGTTGCATGAGCTCTACTGGATGTTGTGTTCCCATTGTACTCCTTGTGTCATTATGTTTCATGGTACTTCTTGTCTTTTGAACTTTGGTTTGATGTTTATGTGTTTAGTTCTAGTTGGTGATGTTTGGTAGGTTTTTCAAGTGTCGAGTCGAATCTTGTTTCTATGGTTCGTGTCAGCTTTGTTCTTCTTTGAAACGGGGTTTTATCATCTTGAATATCAATTGAAGTTCCCAACCTTTGCAACAAAAAAAAATTACTTTAGTTTTATGCTAATTATAATAATGTATAGTTTTTTTTGAGGAAAATATTATATAGTCGGTTATGGTTAAATATGCCAGACAATCAAATAAGTTCATTTCAAAAATCAAATAAGTTCATACCCGATACACCGGCGACCGCCCGTTATCCTTCCATTATAAGACCCATAGACAACATCTTCAAGCATAGTACTTAGTCTCTGCTACCAAATCCAACAAAGAATGTCATCTAATCCGAAATCTCGACGGAAGGAAAAAGACCTTGAATTCATTTTTTAAACTAGAACTGTGGGTGCAAAACTTAATAATAAAAAGTAAAGTCACAGTACATATAGAGACTTTTAAAGTTTATGTTTTTATAGTTACTCCAAATCTTCTACTAGTTCATTATGAATAACAAGAAGGCAATAAGTGGCCAAATAGGAACCATGACTGAAAGGCAAATGCAGTAATTTTAGACAGCTAAAAACATGGTCCCAAAGTTAACTTTCCAATTTACCGCGTCCTCTCCAGAACCCTTTTTGTCATCTTTTCCTTATTCGCATTACTTTTGACAACTCCAATGTCACGTGGAACAAGGTATGCATGCAGAATAAGAAGTGCACTCGATAAGTATGAGGTTATGAATGGTTTGGCTGTCTGGGATGCAATTCAATGATATGGGGGCTGTGGAACGCCAAGTTTTAGAAACGGACAAGTGATTTCACAGGCAACCGTGAGAGCATGTCTGCGACAATTTCATTTTGGAAAATGAGCTTTAACTCATCCTTCACTCCGTTTCCTAACTTATGGCCAAATAATCCAGGAGTTTGATGTTTTGATATCCAACAGAACCAACAGAAACATGAATGTTGATTTCAGAAGTCTAAACAGCTTGTGTTTGGAGAAACGAAGGACCATCTTGATTTGGTTCGGGCTCGAGTTACGCAGCTTGTTATTCAATATTCATGCCCAAAGATTTGTTCTATGAAATCAACTACTGTCTTATATACTGCACTAATGTCCTTGTCACTCTAAATTTTATGAAATCAAATACTACATTTACACCTCAGATGCATATTTATAAAGGTCAATTAAATTTCTCCTTCGTTCCATCCAATCAGCTCCTTTTTCCGCTTTCTCTAAGAAGGAGATGATCTTTCCTCTTCAATTACCAACCAAACCACCTTCTTGTAAAGTACTACAGGTAACTAAAGGTTACGCTACGCTGGACATTTCTCTTTCCGTGGTTGCATCTCTTTATCCTCTCCAGGCAATATCATCATGTTAGTTCTCACCAGAGTGCCAATTCTGCTAATTTTGCTGTCCAGGAGATACTCTCTCAGTGATTCCACATATGATAAATATATGCCTATAAAGAAATAACAGGTAATCTCAAGACCATTCAGTGACTGCCCTTAAACAAAAGCATCAAATTTAGATATTGGCATAATGTAAACCTTCGACATGCCTACAGCGCAAATTTGAACCCACCAAAAGAAAACCATCTCTAAGAGAAACATAAACAAAATCATAGATTATGGGTCTCTATAAATCAGAAAGACGACACATATCAACAAAACATATAAGGCAGTAAGAAACAGCTTCCTATTCATACAAGAACAATATGAGTTATTAAACACACATGATTAAGTTCCAGATCGACTAGAGACACCAAGCTTTTCCATCTTCTCTTTCAAGTTGTGATTCCATCATCAACACATTTAAGGAAATCTATGTGAACCATGTAGTCTGAATGCTATTTTAAGTTGGCAATTGCCATCAAACTTTTATAACATGGTTTTTTTTGTGATATAATAATTATAGGATTTCTGATTCAACATAACTCTAAATGTTGGTTATAAGTTTTCGTTGCTAATGCAGTCAGGATTTAAAGGTACAAAATTTCCAAACACGGTTAGTGATAATGTAGACTACCAAATGTTGGTATCAACCAAAAACTTTGATAATGTAGACTACCAGAACGAAATTTCCAACACGGATCGTGAATTCTATCTAATATGAATTTCCCAAACAAAGATACTAGCTAATTCAATAATGCAAAAAGGAAAATAGATTGCTCAATGGAAATTGTGAGTGGTGGCTAATGTATAGAAGACAATTAAAAAGTATTAAACCCTAAACCCAAACTACCTCTTCCTATTAATCACTTTTTGCTTCTTGCTCTTTCTCCCTCCGTGCTGGTTCGATGCATTACCCGTGCCATCACTGCCTGGTGGAACAAGACTTTGCACACAAACCTCTGCACGAGATACGTCGTGAAGGCCATGGATGCTAACTGTCTCAAATACTTTATGTTTAAGATCATACCAAATTAGCTTCTTCGTGCAATCTTGAAGCAAAAGAACTTTGGCACCATCCATCGAGAAGGCCACGGGAGTGGCAAAGTCAAATGGCTGGTTATCCCATTCTTGAGGAACTGAAAGCAGTTCAGCCCACGACGCTTTGACTCCATAA
The DNA here is from genome assembly GCA_023055425.1 of Linanthus parryae. Lineage (NCBI taxonomy): Eukaryota > Viridiplantae > Streptophyta > Magnoliopsida > Ericales > Polemoniaceae > Linanthus > Linanthus parryae. The sequence continues at coordinate 4,858,642 of JALGPY010000003.1, forward strand.
TCCTTCATCATCCACACACTAACAGGTTCATATTGAAATCCACTACATACGCATAGGCACCCTTCCAAGGACACTATCTCCACATGCAAATAATCATACAACAACAACCGCTCCTCATCATCATAGAAACTAGGCATGGGAACTATCCCATGTTCCTCTGTGGCAAGATTGAATGCAACAATTAAACAATCATTACTATGTTTTGTTGCAGATGAAATCCAATGCAAAGCCCCACTGGCTAACACACCAGGAGTTACATCGTTGTTTTGACGTCTAAGGTGATAAACGAAATCTGTAACCACATTTTTCCAAGTGTTGGTCTTTAGGCTGTAAACCTTAACTTGAGAGACAATGATGTTCTTATTAATATCACCACCATGAAACTGAGTAATCTTCACCACTTTATAATCATCATGAATCGAATCGTACCCGAACCCATAGAAGTCTTGTGTGTTGATGGAGGGTTCATGAATAGCGTTATCATGAGTAGTGGGTGGTAAGATTCGGCACTTTTGGGTGGATGGATTCCAAATAGCAACATCGTTGTCTTCTCGCCAGAGTAGAAGTACTAGACCATGACACGAACCCAAAACCAAAGGGCATTGTTTTATGGGACTAGTGCACTTCATCAAAGGGACATCATCAAGTGAAGACATGCGTAATGATGCATGTCCATCACTAACGAGGAGTTTCCGATTGCTTTTGGTTTCGATGGAACGTTTGAGATGCTGTTTGATGAAGTGAGGGCTATCGATTAGAGAACACCAAGGTTTAGAAACGCACCTGAAACGTAATAGAGGTTCCACGGGCAACCGTGAGAGAATTTCGGCAACGACGTCGGTCGGAAAGTGGGCCATCTCGTCGCCTTCTTCTTCTGGTGATGATGTTGATTTCTCTCTGGTGTGTGTGCTGGGGAATAGAACTGAACGGGCAATTTTTGTTATTTATTGCGGTCAAACAGTCGTGACTGTTTGTCTCCAAGACTCCAACGCTCGACTGCTACAGACATGACGATCTGTATTTCACTTAGAGGTGTCAAACGGGCGGGTTCGGGTCACTCGACCCATTTATAAATGGATTTATTTCTATATGGGTCCAACCCGTTCTAACCGTTTATATGTTGCGGGTTTGATGGGCGGGTCATAAACGGGTCAATGTGACCCGTTAACCCATTTCTAACCCGTTTTTTACCCGTACATGCTAAAGCAAGAGAAAGACAAATACCCATCTACTTTTATTAATAAATTGTTAAACATTTTTTTTGTCGGAATAAGTTTTTAAACCACTTTTTATTTTCCTTTTGAACTATAGTACAGTCTATTGCTCTAATGTTTTTCTTTCATTTTTCTAGAAAAAAACCTAAAAAAGAAAAGAAAAGAAAAAGAGATAGCCTTCGTTTCTTTATCTCATTATCTTTTTTTGGATCGTCTTTATCTCATTATCTCTTTCGTTTCTCTCTCTCTTATTAGTTCTATCTTTCGATGCAAATTGATGGGAAGTATATTACTAAGAAGCTTATTATGAAAGAAACTTTGGACAAGTCAGTTGAGAAGACGAGCTGGGGACAGGATCTTAATTCTTTGACACAACTGCTGGGTTCAAAAACCAGACTCTATAAAGTATAAACCACGGACTTGGTTTTTATTTATTTTTTTCTTTTTTTAAAAACTGCCTGGTATGAGTAAAAATAAAGAAAAGAAATAGCAGAGGGGTGTTAATTGCAATTATACAGATCTGCTGAAATTGCACTCACAACTCCAATCCCCAATTCGCACAACGTCTTCATCGTCCTCGAACCGTTTCACCAAGAAAATCGACCTCCACGAACGCAGGTGAGTCCTTCTCCAACCCAGAATCACCCTCTGTTCTCATTCCTTCAAGCCCAACAACCCTGACCCTCCAATCCTGACCGCCCCTAGCCGCCAATCGAACCCAGTTCTCCATCCGTCTGAGCATGTCAGCCATTAACTCCAGCCAATTCACCTCAGACCTCGATAACCCAACTCCAACCATAACCCACACCAACCATGTGATGGTAGAGAACGGGTAGAACGATGATGACGGAAGAAGTTAATCGGTGGACACGGGTTAATTTGTGGACCCGCCTAACCCTTATACGTCACAGGGGTTGAACGGGTTGACCCACAACCACCCTTTTACGTATTTAACAAGACCCGAACCCGACCAACTTATACGGAAACGGGTGGGTTCACGGGTCCGGGTTGGATTTGCCAGGTCTAATTTCACTAATGGTTCTCAACCATATTTTTTCTTATTCGACCCATTATGGACGGGGCCAAGGTATCCAGTCCCAATTAGACTTCTTTTCCGTATTAGAAAAGGAGACCAGTCCCGTTGGGATTATGGAAAATTACACTCTTTTTATCATTTTTGTTTTATTTGAGCATTTTTTTTTGGAGAAAAATTTCCATAGACTAAAAGGTAGGAATGCTACATCATAGAATAGCGCTTGTTTTAGCCACTCAGGAATTCTACCTAATCCAGTTTTCAGAAAAAATCTCTACCTTTAGCCCTAGAAGCTAGCATACAAGCCACCTTATTTTGTTCCCGCGGAATCCAGCGAACTTGAGCATCTTGAAAATCTTCAACAAGAACTTTAATATCAGAAAGTAAGTCAGCAGTTCTGGACTTATCTGACACTTCCTGGTTTCTCAAGAGGCATTTGATATCATCAAGTAGTGTTTTAGCATCTTCCACGATCAAAATTTTCTGAATTCCCATTTTTTTACTAAAGTCGGTCCAGTTAGCACTGCCATGGCTTCGACTTCACGAGGAGAATCTGCTTGAGGGATAAAGACCGCTACAGCTCCAAGTCCTCTGCCTCTGCCATCTCTCAGCACAACACTTCCCCCTCCCAGTTCCGTCCTAATGTCGAGAGCACCATCACAAGAAAGAGCTACCAAATCGCCAAGAGGGCATCTCCAAGTTAAAGACTGCTGTGTCTGAGGGTTAACCGTTTCGTACGGGTCCGCCGTATATGATTATAGTTAATTAACATCAATTATTTATTTCATTTAGTTAATTGTTATTAGTTTTTTTTTCACCGGCAACGAAAGGATGTTATAGAAATGCAAATAGAGTTCATACAAGCAGACGATCAGGGGGGACATATCCCCCGCAAAGAAAACAGTTCAAGACAACAAACAAGAAACAGACTACAGCTCCAAGCCTAACAACGCTTCCAAAAATATCAGTAGCCCTTAATGGAAAAACGGCTCAAAGGCCCCAATACAACCCCAAAGCAAAGAAACTGGCCTAGTGAGGTCCAAAAGCCTCCAAACTCCTCAACAGGCCCCAACGAAACGACCCAGAAGCCCAGCAGTGCAAGATAAGCAGCCCAATAGACGTGTCCTGGCCCCAAGGCCCAATCCAAACCCTACAAAGGAGACGGCGAGACGGCGGCTGCACGGTGGTCTCCAACCTGGACGCAAGGACAACCGTAACCACGAGAGTCGGCGAAGCGGCAACTGCCCACCTGAACCACATGCAGGGACCTTTTCGTCGCCCAAAACCGGGGTATAGAAGGGCGTCTGGTAGTGTCGGTGTGCGGTGAGGGGACTGCTCCGAAGGGCTCTTCTAGGCCGGGGTCCAGCCTAGTCGAGGGTGATGGGGAGAGAGCAGCCCCACAACCGGGGGAGGGGGGACAGCTACCAGAAGCACGATTATAAACCGGGGGAGGGGGCGAGTACTGTGGATAGTCCACAGGTGGTGCAGAGGCGGCAGCGATGGCGATGGCGGATATGATGGAAGCAGCGGCAAAGATTGCGGAGAAAGGGCAAGGGGCTCAGATCCACGGCTGGGCAACGCGGCGGCGAGGCGGAGGCGACGTGATAGGGGTGGGGTGGAGAGGAGGATGGGGGGATAAAAAACCTTACCAGAGTCCCGAAGAGGGGAAGCCCGGCTTCGTTACCGGCGATGGAGCCGGCTGGCCGACCAGATTTGGAGCAGAAACCGGTGAGAGAGGTTTCCGGCGGGGAGTGGTACGGAACTGAGCGGAAGACGCTGCGAATAAGGCGGGGGCTGAGTCTGCTTCAGAAGATGCACGCACCGGGACAGGAATGGGGGAGAGATGAGGTGGTTTCGGCGGCAACTCCATGGAGGAGCCGCCGCCGGAGAAGGTGGGGCGGCTAGGGTTTTTTCCGAGGAGAAAGTATAGAGAGAGAAACGGGGGTGAGTAATCATGTATTTAATTAGTTAATTATTTAATTAGTTAGTAAGCTGTGCTTTGGCTCGTAAGAGTCTAGGTTAAGGTTAAGAGTACTATTTATATTGTAGCTTGATCGAACAAGTGGTGAACTGAACAGCTTCAACTTTTATTACACAACTGAAATACTTAAAAAATAGTCAGAGATACTAACGGTTCCCAACCCAACTATATTACATACAAAACAAGTTGAGACTCGTCTCAAAAGCTATAAACAAGTTAGCACTCAAAACAGCTAAATCAGCTTAGGGACTGAACCATCACCACCACTATAACTTGTACCTGCAAAATGTTAGGGGTGAGCTTACTGCTACTCAGTAGAGAACAAAAAGGATACAGTCCAATCAAATATTGTTTCATGATACAGGTAACACATGAACATGCTATCACAGTCTAATATAGTCATGTATATGTCAAGTCATGAATATGCAATTATTTTATCGTCTTATTATCTTCATGGAACCTGGGGTGCTCACATACGCGCTCGCAGTTACGAGTGAGTCAGCGTACCTCCGCATACGCGCTCTCAGCTAGGAGCGGAGTACTTACCTGCCATCAAGCTGGCAGTGCTTTCTGCACCAGGCCTCGGGTGCGTTCAGGGTTCTTTCACCCAAGGGATATTCAACCCCTGACCCCGTCCATTTATCTTTCCACTTTCATATTTAATTACACATGCAAATCGTGCATGAACATCAATATCATCATGCTAACAGCATATCAACAATCAACACAGTTGATAGCATGTATCCAGCATATTCATGAATATTAACAACATATTCGAATAGCAATTTCAGCAGCATCTCTGTATGATCCAAATACACAAATAACAATTTGACAGCATCTCCACATGAATCATATATCAATTTACAAATTCACAATAATCAGGAATAACATCGACACACTAATGGCAATATGATAATTACAACGAGAATATCTAAGCAGTATAACGAACAGCATATAAACAGGCAACGCAATACAGTAGGGCTATAACGTTGAGATTCCATACCTCGGTCCGACGAAGCTGCTAATAATATAGTACCTCAGAGCCTCTGAATAAAATATCGATAATACCCTCCGCTAGTCTCTCTAACCTCTCTAGTGTTTGACTGGAAATATGGAATGAGAATTAACTAAAACGTCTGGTTCTATTTACCGGAGAAGCCAACGAGTAACGTCGCTACGTGTAGGGGGACATGTGCCCCGCTGCTGGCTGGCCAGGGCCTGCGAGTCGACGAGGAAGTCGACGTGTCACGCATGGGTCAGTGGGCCCTACGTGACAATACCCAATACGGGCAGCTCATGCATTCCTCGTTCATGGCAAGAGGCATGGTATTAGCATCACGTGGTTTAATCCAATCAAATGTTGACACATAGGCTTGTTCATGTGAAAACTAACAATTACCACTTCCATTTCTCTTCCCCTTCTTTCTTTCTGTAGTAGTAACCCACAGACCTTATGACTTTTATTCATCTTATCTTCTATCTTTACCCTTTAGGAAACCTTTACCAATTTTGCCTCTATTTCTTTTTCTTTTTCTTAGTCTCCAAGTGTTCTAGTGTTGGCCTAAGTAAAGAAACCCACGTTAATACTCCCAATATGTTAAAGGCTGGCTAGAGAAGTGTTCCTCAATGAAATACTTAGGGGATGCAGCTTACATACTTGGTATCAAGATCCACAGGGATAGATCGAGGAAGCTGCGTGGCCTAAGTCAGAGTACATATATATACAAGGTGTTATACGGTTCAACATGCAAGACTCGAAGAGAGGATTCTTGCCCTTGTCGCATGGGATTACCCATTCAAAGGATTATTGTCCTTTCCAATGAGATTGAGAAGAACCGCATGAGTAGAATTCTATATGCTTCAGCCATAGGATCAATCATGTACGCCATGTTATGTACTAGACCAGATGTGTCATACGCGTTGAGTATGACAAGCAGATACCGGTCGAATCCGAGTGAGAGTTACTGGATTGCTTTCAAGAATATCCTTAAGTACTTGCGAAGAACTAAGGATGCATTCTTGATATATGGAGGGGAGGAAGAGCTAAGCATAAATGGTTACACTGATGCAAGCTTTCAAACCGATAGGGATGATTTCAGATTGCAGTCGTGATTCTTATTTTTCCTAAATGGAGGAGCTGTGAGCTGGAAGAGTTCCAAGCAAGAGATGGTTGCTAATTTTACAACTGAGCCTGAGTACATTGCTGCATCGGGTGCAGCAAATGAGGTTGTTTGGATTAGGATGTTCATTATTGTGCTTGATGTGGTTCCTAGTATTGTGGATCAAATTGAGTTGTATTGTGACAACACTGGGGCGATCGCACAATCCAAGGAACCCAGTTCACACCAGATATCCAAGCACGTACTCAGAAAATTCCATATTATTCAAGAGATCATCTATAGAGGAGATACGAACATATGCAAGAACCATACAGATGAAAATCTGTCAAATCCACTTACAAAGCGGCTTTTTTCAACGCAAGAATGAAAGGCACACTAGATGTATAGGCATACGAGATGCACCAGATTGGCTCTAGTGCAAGTGGGAGTCTGTTGGAATAGATTCCCTAGAGTCAATCTTATTTAGTATGAACATTATTTTAGCTAGAATAATCACTGTATTATTTATGGAGATATTTAATATAATGAAGTCCTTAGGTTACAACTTTTTTTATCTTAAATATCTCTAGTCGTTTATATTGATTAATAAGACGATCAACTATAGACTAGTAGGTGAGTAGATTGATATGGGGATATCAAGTCTAGCATGAGTATGCATTAAGGGTAATGACATACTGGAATGACCCACCACTAGAAAGCTACATACAAGTTATGTGAAAGTCACAAGCACTTCTCGTAGTGACAATGGTATTATAGTCCATAGACTTGAAGTCACTACATACTCTAGTGAAATATCATGCTTTGATATTGTTAAACGTTGCGCCTTAACCGGGTAACTATAAAGATAGTTATCGCGCATGATATGAAGTAACCTTAGAGATGATAGTGATGTAGAGAGGATTTCTCCCTCCCACATAACGGAAGAAAATATCCACGACCACTCAAGGGATAGTGCTTATAGAATGTTTGGCCAGACTCAGATAAATAAATATGGGATATTGATGTTATCTGCATGGATAAGACTATTTCTAGGATCGAGAAATATGGATTGGGTATACGAGTGTGACTTTTATGTCTCGTGTCCAATCTGGATATAGAGACAAATGGATGATACAATGCGATAGCATTGGTCACAAGGTTTATCGGATCACTGAATGTTTCTATTAGTTGGGGGACATAGATGTGTATCTAGACACCGCTCTATGTTAGTAATTGTAACTACCAACTAAGTAGAAACCTATGGGGTCACACGCCCTATGGATTTAAATAGACTTGGGAATTAATTAGTATGACTAATAAAATAGAAGGATCAATATGCAACTACAAGCAAACTTAGTAGGACTACTTTTCAAGGTGGACTAATCCGTGTATGGACATGATTAGTATTGGGACAAATATGTAGTTAATAATGAGTTATTAACTATATAAAGGCACTCCTAGCTTATTTTCTCATAAGTGCATTATCATTGAGTGAGAGAACAAAGCAAGGAGAGAGCAAGACAAGGGGCCCGAAACCCCCCCTCCCCCGTCCGCCCCCTGCCTAGGCCGTTGGCCACATGAGGCGCGCGACTCTTGGGTGTCTCGTTGTGCGTGATCTTCTTCTTCCTCCTTCCTCCTGTTGCTAGCACATTGACGTTGGAAGGACTCTAGTGCAATCTTAGGTGTGGATATTCATAGAGACATGGATATCATTCTACGTGGAGTGATCATCTTTCAAACAAACAAGGTACAAAACGTTTCCACTCTTACCACGTAATGATGGCTTGTCTTGTGGTTCATGGAGGGCTTTGAACGGAATCTTTATTTTGTATTGCCGCTGCGTAATCCATATCAAAACCCAAAAAACATCACATGAGCTTTGATGGGAGAAACCCCATAATCATGAAGAAAATACAAAAACCATAAAATCTCACAAGAAACAGCAGCCAAGCTCCAATATTGAGATTCAGTAGAGCTCCTAAAGACCACAAAATCTACTTCGTAGACTTCCAACGCACCAAAGAAGAACCAATGTAGATCAAATAACCACTAGTAGACTTTATTGTATCCAAGCACGCAACATCTGTATAAGCAATGAGACTGATGGAAGAAGAACTTGGGAAGAACAAAACTTGAGCAGGTGAGCTTCTAACATATCTAAGAAGATGATGAACTGCTTTGAGGTGAAATTACGCAGGTTTAGCAACAAACTGGGAGAGCTTACCAACTGCACAACAGATATCCGGTCTTGAATTGCACAAGTAAATGAGCTTCCCTGCCAATTATATGTAGTTTTTGACATCCAATTCGGGTAAAATATCTCTCACTTTTGCAGATAACTTTACCAAATGATCCATAGGTATAGAAGATGGTTTAGAAGAACTATGGCCACTCTCTCTCAGCAAGAATGTCAAGAGAAAATTACCTATCGCATAACTTAATACCATTATCATTCCTGACAATCTCACAACCCAAGAAGTATCTGAGAAAACCCAATACCTTAAGCTGGAACTTAGATTTCTAAATGTCTTTAGAGAGTTTAAATGATCCAAATCATCTCCTCCAACGAACAGTGATGAGGAGTGTTGCAAAAAGAGTGTGTAATCTGTTTTGCATTGAGTAAAATCAAGATCTAGTACAATAGCTGAGAACTTACTGTACCACTGTCTGGATGCCTGTTTAAGGCCATAAAGAGATTTATTGAGATGAAAATCCAATCTCCTTGAGAAAAAGAAGACTTGGAAGGTAGAAAATAACCAGGAGGTAGGCTCATCTAGACTTCTTTATCAAGTTCTCCATGTAGAAAATCATTGTTGACAGCCAATTGTAAGACATGCCCACTTTTGACTGCAGCAAGAGCCAACAAACAATTGACTGTTGGCAATTTGGCTACTGATAAAAAGTTTTTGTGTAATCTATGTTGGAATAGATGCCCTAGAGGCAATCTAGTTTAGTATGAATTTATTTGTGGTAAGAAAATTCATTTTATTATTTATTGGATATTTAAGATAATGATGTCCTTAGATTTACAATTGTGTTGTTTATCTTAAATATCCCTAGTTCAGTATAATGATTAATAGGACAATCATCTATAGACTAGTATGGGGTTGGATTGATATGGAGATATCATGATCCAACACGTAGGTGCGCATTAAGGGTAATGGCGCACTGGATTGACCCATCTCCGAGAAGGCTACATACACGTTATGTTAAGTCACAAGCGCTTCTCGTGGTGCAATGATATTGTCATCCTTATACTTGAAGTCGCTAGATATTCTAGTTGTGGATTATTGTGATTTTGGTAGCGTTAAACGCTACACCGTAACTGGGTAGTCATAAAGGCGTGTACCGGATACAATAAGAAGCAAGCTTAGAGATCGTAGTGGACGTAGATAGAATTTTTCCCTCCCACATAACAGGAGTAAATATCCTAGGACACTCGAGGGATAATGCTTATAGAATGTCTGGCCATACTCAAATAAATCAATATGGGATATTGATGTTATTTGCACGAATAAGGCTATTCCCATGGATCGAGAAACTGTGGATTGGATATACGAGTGTGACTTGTATGTCTCGTGTCCAATCCGGATATATAGACAAAGGGATGAGACAATTACTTGTACAAGGTTTGTCAAGATGACTATTCTATTAGTTGGCTAGAATGGATGTTTTGCTAGAAACCGCTCCATATTAGCAAATTGTTGCCACCAACTAGATAGAACCTATGGGGTCACACGCTATATAGAGCTGAACTAGATTTGCGAATTAATTAATAGGATTAATTAATTAGAAGGATCACTTTGCAACACTTTGCAAACTTAGTAGGACTAAATTGCAAGGAAGGGACTAAATCGAATTCTAGTAGGACTAGAATAGGTCATTTAGGTAGTTGGCAAGGATTTGTTAAACTATATAAAGGACACTCCTTCCTTTCTTCCCACACTTATGACCTTATTGATCATAACTTGAGTGGGAGAGAAAAAAAAGGAGAGAGCAAGCAAGCAAAGAGGAGCCGCCGCGTCCCTTTGCCGCCGCCCGTCCCCGTCGGCCACAAGGAGGCCGAAACCTCCTTGTTTTCGTCTCGTTTTGCGTGATTCTTCTTCCTTTTCCTTATTCCGGGCTAGCACCATGGATTGAAATATCTAGGATTCAACTCTAGGCGTGGATCAACTATAGAGAACATGACACAATTCTCGTTTGAAGTCATCAAAGGAGAAACCCTAAGGTGTGTTATTGATTTCTTCCCTTACCATCGTTATGTATCTTGAATTGTGATCCTAGGAGGGTACTGCATGGATTATGTTTGTTTGTGTTTCCGTTGCGCATCCATGAATCAAACCCCTACAATGGTATTAGAGCCAGGTTGTAGAGCATAAACGTGGTTTATGTGTTACGTTTTGATAGTTTTACACCTTAAATTTGTTGTTTATCGCGTAAAACAAGACAAATGAAGCATATGATGCAATTTGTCAATAATCAATCATGACAAGACCTAGTTTTTGCATTGGATGTATGAATTAGTGAGTTTGAGAAATTTTAGGATCTTAGATATAGGGTTTGGGCATCCATACAAGGAAATAACCAAACTTGGGCACCAAGCAAGGGAGTTGTTTTGGAAACAACCCCCAAAGGAGGTTCGCGCCCCCCCCTAGGGACCGCCCCTCCTTGCTTGCCGCCCAAGCAAGGCTCGGCCTAGGGGCGGGGGAGCCCTAGCTCGCGTCCTAGCCGCCTGGGCTAGGGTCCGGCCGGCCCAAGGCCTTTGCGGTTCTCTTTTTGGGCCCGGGCAATTAGATTGTTGGCCCCCATGGACCGTTTTAACCCTAGAATATCCTAAAATCAATTAAAATTGACCAAGCGCGTTAAAATTGGATTTTAACTATTTATGTGAAATTCGCATGGTGATTGAATATGGCCTTAGGATGTGGTTTGATGTGGATGTTTAATTTTTGTGGTTTGGTTTACGGCCTGCGAGCAGGTCAATTAATTGTAATAATTAATTAGGGTTTTATGGCCTGCGAGCCATTTTTTTCTCAACTTGTGAGATTTATTTTATTTAGTATAGTTGTTAGCTAGTGCTAGATAGAGTAGATTGTTAGCCAAGATTGAAGAAAAGAAGCCCAAAACCAAAAGGAGCCACAAAATATGGAGCATGGAGCATTCCACATGACTATGAAGGATGGACCAAAAGATGAAGACGCATGGAGATGTGTTTGCTTTTAGGGTTCATAGATAATTCCATTGTCTTGGAATTATCTTAGTCTAGAAAAGGCCATATTCACATCACGTTTAATTTTTGTTTTGTGGTTGTTTATTTTTTTGTCTTATTATTTTGTGGTTGGTGTATGGTTGATGCATTCAATTAGGATAATTAGATAATTAGACAACCCGGATCTATTATTTGGAGTTGTGCCCAAACTCAAATAGATAGATTAGTTGATATTGATCAACAAAACAATTAAAAATTGAATTGAAAAATCCCTCAAAATTCAAATATTGTGTTCTTGCCTTCTCGTGATTTAAACACTCATTATCATCATGATTTATCAAGTTCGTGCGTGCCAAAGCATGGCGACTTGGTTCATAATGATGGAATGCGATGGCACAAGCTAGTAATGTGCAATTGTTTAAATAAGAGGTTGAACACAACTAGGCTATTAATATGATTAAAACGTAGAGGCAATCAATTGGGATTATCCATATGGATGGATAAATAAGGAGTTATTTTCCCAATTGAACCAAGAGTTGCATAAGGGATGCAATTGGAAATTGTTCCTACATAAAGTAGTCAAATTATGGGTAACTTGCTAAAGCAAGCTCATAAAGAGATGAAACATGGATCTTGGCCCACTAGAAAATATAAGGATATTTTCCGCATTAATATCTTGAGGGTTATTAATCCGTAGAAAAATAGTGGGAGCTATATTTGGTAAAGTAGCCATTATTGAATATAGTCAAAAATTTACAAATACTAAAACTTGCGTATTTTCCTTTTGTAGAATTCCAAATGGCAAACAACTCATCGAGTTCACAACATTCCCTACGATCTGTCCTTGAGAAGGACAAGCTCTCTGGAACCAACTTCCTTGATTGGTACGGAAACTTGAGAATCGTTCTCAAGTAAGAGAAGAAACTGTACGCGATAGAGGAGCATGTTCCAGCAGCTCCAGAGAACCAAACACTTGCAGCCCTAAAGGCGTATCAAAAGCGTGTTGATGACGCTAATGATGTGGCCTGCCTTATGCTATGCACCATGACTTCTGATCTTTAGAAGCAACACGAAAACATGAATGTTGTCGATATGATCGAGCATCTAAAGCAGCTCTTCCAAGAGCAGGCAAGGGCTGAGAGGTATGAGGTCTCTAAGGCATTGTTCAAGTGTCATCTGGCAGAAGGAAACCCGGTGAGACCCCATGTACTCCGTATGATCGGGTACTTGGAGAATCTCGCCCGACTAGGGTTCCCGGTCGGCCAAGAGTTGGCAACCGATCTCGTGTTGCAATCGTTGCCTGAGAGTTATGGACAGTTCATCATGAACTATAACATGAACGAGATCGTGAAACCACTGCCAGATTTGCTCAATATGTTGAGGACAGCTGAACAAAGCATCAACAAGGGTAAGGGCAAGGCCATTATGATGGTGCAGAAAGGAAAGGGCAAAAGATTTGCCTCATCCTCCAAGGGCAAAGGCAAGTCAGTTGCCAAGTCCAAGGAACCTGCCCTTAAGCCTGTTGGTGGCATTGCCAAAGGTGTGACTAAAGGTGAGTGTCACTACTGCAGTCAGCCTGGACAGTGGAGGAGGAACAGCCCAAAACATCGGGAGGACAAGAGGCTTGGAATAGTGATTCCACCACCACCATGTATTTTTGTTGTAGATGTCAATTTAACTGTCTCTACATCATGGGTATTAGATACAGGATGTGGATCTCACATTTGTCGAAATGTGCAGGATCTAAAGAGAAGTAGAAGATTGGCTAAAGGGGAGATAGATCTGCGCGTTGGGAATGGAGCAAAAGTTGATGCGTTGGCCGTGGGCTTGTGCGAGCTATCTCTGCCTTCAGGATAAGTTTTAGAATTAAATAATTACTATTTTTTGTCTGCTATGAGCAAAAACATTATTTTTATTTCTTGTTTGGATAAGGAAGGTTTTATTATTTCAATAAAAAACAATTGTTGTTCCTTTTATTTGAATAATATTCACTATTTTAGTGTGTAATTATTTAATGGACTGTATGTCCTTGATCTAAGCAATCCTGTCTACAACATTAATACCAAGCAGATTAAAATAAATGATTTAAATCCTGGTTACTTATGGCACTGTCGTTTAGGCCACATAAACGAGAAACGTGTATCTAGACTTCATAAGGATGGACTACTAGACTCATTTGATTTTGAATCATATGAGACATGTGAGGCTTGTTTATTGGGAAAAATGACAAAGTCCCCTTTCAATAAGAAATGTGAGAGGACTAGTGAGCAATTGGCGCTCATACATACTGATGTGTGCGGGCCATTTGCCATGCCAGCCAGGGGTGGTTACGTCTACTTCATTACATTTACTGATGATTACAGTAGATATGGATTTGTGTACCTTATGAGGGCCAAATCCGAATCCTTTGAAGTGTTCAAAGAATTCAAGAATGAAGTAGAGAAGCAACTTGGCAAAATTATCAAGGCTCTACGATCGGACCGTGGAGGAGAATACTTGAGCCAAGAGTTTGACGACTATCTTAGAGAGTGTGGGATCGTGTCCCAACTCACTCCACCCGGAACGCCACAATGGAATGGCGTGTCTGAGAGGATGAATCGAACCCTATTGGATATGGTTTGATCTATGATGTGTCAAATCGATCTTCCATTATCGTTTTGGGGACATGCTCTATTAAGTGCAGCTTTCACCATTAACCGTGTTCCATCTAAATCAGTCATGAAGACACCACATGAGATGTGGAGTGGGAGGCGTCCCACTCTGTCGTTCATGAGGATTCGTGGCTGCGATGTCTATGTAAAACATTTACAATCAGACAAGCTAGGGCCAAAATCGGATAAGTGTAAATTTGTGGGGTACCCTAAGGAAACTAAGGGTTACTACTTCTACAATCCAACCGAGAGCAAAGTGTTTGTTGCTCGGACCGGCGTGTTTCTAGAAAGAGAGTTTGTCTCTAAAGAAGTAAGTGGGAGGACTGTAGAACTTGAAGAAATTCAAGAACCACAAATCACTGAACCGATTATGGAACATGAACTGGAACCACAAACAGTTGTGGAGCAGCCTGTTCAGGTAACACAAGAGCTTCGTAGATCTAGTAATGTGCGCCAGGAACCCGAGAGGTATGGACTTCTCGTGACCGATTCCGGTGACACAATGCTCATAGATGATGAGCCTACTACCTATGAAGAGGCCATGAAAGGCCCAGACTCTCAGAAGTGGCTAGAAGCCATGAGATCCGAGATGGAATCCATGTATACCAACAAAGTATGGACTTTGGTGGAACCACCCGAAGGGGCGCGACCCATAGGGTGCAAGTGGGTCTTCAAGAAGAAGATCGACATGGATGGTAATGTGATTACCTATAAGGGCCGATTGGTGGCTAAAGGATTCAGACAGATTCATGGCATTGACTATGATGAAACCTTTTCACCAGTCGCTATGACCAAATCCATCCGAATCCTACTTGCGATTGCAGCATACCATGACTATGATATTTGACAGATGGATGTCAAAACAACATTCCTTTATGGAAATCTCCTCGAGGACGTGTATATGATACAACCGGAGGGTTTTGAGGATCCAAAGCAAG
The DNA here is from genome assembly GCA_023055425.1 of Linanthus parryae. NCBI lineage: Eukaryota > Viridiplantae > Streptophyta > Magnoliopsida > Ericales > Polemoniaceae > Linanthus > Linanthus parryae. Next base: position 4,873,767 of record JALGPY010000003.1, read on the forward strand.
CCAACAAAGTCTGTAAACTGCAACGATCCATTTATGGATTGAAGCAAGCTTCTAGGAGTAGGAATCGACATTTTGATTAAGTAGTCAAAGAGCTTGGCTTCATTAGAAACGAAGATGAGTCTTGTGTATACAAGAAGGTTAGTGGGAGCTCTGTTTCTTTTCTAGTCTTGTATGTGGATGACATACTGCTCATTGGAAACGACGTTCCCATACTGCAATATGTTAAAGATTGGCTAGGGAAGTGTTTCTCAATGAAGGACTTAGGGGAAGTAGCCTATATACTCGGTATAAAGATCTATAGAGATAGATCTAAGAGACTGCTAGGCCCAAATCAGAGTACATATATTGAGAAGGTGTTGAAACGGTTCAACATGCAAGATTCCAAGAAGGGATTCTTGCCCATGTCACCTGGAATCACTCTTTCGAAGAGTGGTTGTCCTTCCAATGAGATTGAGAAGGAACGCATAAGTAGAATTCGCTATACCTCGGCCATAGGATCTATCATGTACGCCATGTAATGTACTAAACCAGATGTGTCATATGCCTTGAGTATGACAAGCAGATACCAATCCAATCCGGGTGAGAGTCAATGGATTGCAGTCAAGAACATCCTAAAGTACTTGAGAAGAACTAAGGATGCTTTCTTGATATTTGGCGGTGAGGAAGAGTTGTGTGTAAGGGGTTACACTGATGCAAGCTTCCAAACTGACAGAGATGACTTTAGATCACAGTCGCGATATGTGTTTTGCCTGAATGGAGCAGCGGTGAGCTGGAAGAGTTCCAAGCAAGATACGGTGGCTGATCCTACAACAGAGGCTGAGTACATTGCTGCAAATGGCGCAGCAAAGGAAGCTGTTTGGATCAGAAAGTTTGTTTCTGAACTTGGTGTGGTTCCTAGCATGGCGGGTCCAGTTGAGTTGTACTGTGACAACACTGGGGCGATTGCGCAATCAAAGGAGCCCAGGTCACACCAGAAATCCAAACACGTGCTCAGGAAGTTTCATCTGATTCGAGATATTACCGATAGAGGAGACGTTCGATATGCAAGATTCCTACAGATGAGAATATGTCAGACCCATTTACAAAGCCACTTGCGCAGTGAAAGCATGAAGGGCACACTAGGAGTATGGGCATACGAGATGCGCCAGATTGGCTCTAGTGCAAGTGGGAGACTGTTGGAATAGATGCCCTAGAGGCAATCTAGTTTAGTATGAATTTATTTGTGGCTAGAAAATTTATTTTATTATTTATTGGATATTTAATATAATGAAGTCCTTAGATTTACAATTGTGTTGTCTTAAATATCCCTAGTCCAGTATAATGATTAATGGGACAATCATCTATAGACTAGTATGGGGTTGGATTGATATGGAGATATCATGATCCAACACATAGGTGTGCATTAAGGGTAATGGCGCACTGGATTGACCCATCTCCGAGAAGGCTACATACATGTTATGTTAAGTCACAAGCGCTTCTCGTGGTGCAATGGTATTGTCATCCTTAGACTTGAAGTCTCTAGATATTCTAGTTTTGGATTATTGTGATTTTGGTAGCGCTAAACGCTACACCGTAACTGGGTAGTCATAAAGACGTTTACTGGATACAATAAGAAGCAAGCTTAGAGATCGTAGTGGATGTAAATAGAATTTGTCCCTCCCACATAACGGGAGTAAATATCCTAGGCCACTCGAGGGATAGTGCTTATAGAATGTCTGGCCATACTCAAATAAATCAATATGGGATATTGATGTTATTTGCACGAATAAGGCTATTCCCATGGATCGAGAAACTGTGGATTGGATATACGAGTGTGACTTGTATGTCTCTTGTCCAATCCGGATATAGAGACAAAGTGATAAGACAATTACTTGTACAAGGTTTGTCAAGATGACTATTCTATTAGTTGGCTAGAATGGATGTTTTGCTAGAAACCGCTCCATATTAGCAAATTGTTGCTACCAACTAGATAGAACCTACGGGGTCACACGCTATATAGAGTTGAACTAGATTTGAGAATTAATTAATAGGATTAATTAATTAGAATGATCACTTTGCAACACCTTGCAAACTTAGTAGGACTAAATTGCAAGGAAGGGACTAAATCGAATTCTAGTAGGACTAGAATAGGTCCTTTAGGTAGTTGGCAAGGATTTGTTGGACAATATAAAGGACACTCATTCCTTCCTTCCCACACTTATGAGCTTATTGATCATAACTTGAGTGGGAGAGAACAAAAAGGAGAGAGCAAGCAAGCAAAGAGGAGCCGCCGCCCCCCTTTGCCGCCGCCCGTCCCCGTCGGCCACAAGGAGGCCGAAACCTCCTTGTCTTCGTCTCGTTTTGCGTGATTCTTCTTCCTCTTCCTCATTCCGGGCTAGCACCAAGGATTAGAAGATCTAGGATTCAACTCTAGGCGTGGATCAACTATAGAGAACGTGACACAATTCGCGTTTGCAGTCATCAAAGGAGAAACCCTAAGGTGTGTTATTGATTTCTTCCCTTACCATCGTTATGTCTCTTGACTTGTGATCCTTGGAGGGTATTGCATGGATTATGTTTGTTTGTGTTTCCGTTGCGCATCCATGAATCAAAACCCTACAATCTATCCCTTCAATTTTTGTGTATCCCTTTTTCCACCAGCCTGGCCTTGTACCTCTCAACCTCTCCACTAGACCTGAGCTTGATCTTGTAAACTCATCTACAAATAACTGGATCATAACCTAAAGGCAAGATATCCAAATCCCAATTGTGATTAACCTCAAGGGCATGAAGTTTGAGATGCAATTTAATGAAACTGGGACTGTCGATTAGAGCACACCACAGTTTTGAAATGTACATGAAACGGAGAATTGGTTCGAGTGGCAAACATGAGAGATTGTCAGCGATGATTTCGATCGGAAAGTGAACCATCTGCTTGCCGGCGTCTTCTACCGCTGTATTATTGTTTTGGTTAGGTCAGGGTTCTTCACGGAGATTGTTTGGAGAAGACAAAGAACTGAACCATCATTTTCCCTTACTTCTCACTGAACGATTAGGCCCAACTCCATTATGTTTAAATAAAAAGTACACTAGTGGGCCCAACTATATTTCTTTCTTCTTTGACGAACTCGGGGTTGGTTCCAATGGTACGTGAATTTGCTTTCTGCTTTCAAAGCAACAAAAGATCTCCAGTCTATTGGATCGGAAATAAAGGAAATAACTTGAAAAGAGGTCATTTCTTTGAAGTTCTTTTTATATTAAGTTTTAGTGTTGATAAAAATATATATTTGTAGTTGAGAGTCTTGGTTCCACCACAATTTCAAATTTAAAATCACTACATTAGCAAAATCAAGGGTGTTGATAATTACAGCACTAGATTTGTTAACATTTACCCTCTTCATCCTATGTTATAATAACTCTACTGCTTTAGTCTCCCTCTCTCTTCTTTCACAGTCACAAACGATCCTGCATCTCCAAATTCACACGACCACTAGTCCTTGACTCCGTGCATATCATCGTCAAGCGCCATTCATAGCCGTCCTCACAATCCAACAACCACCACGCCATGCCTAGGGTGGTCTTCAACCCCTCACCATCGTCCTCCCACCCAATTCGTGGAGCAACTCCTTTTCTATTCTCATACAGTGAAGTAATTTCAGAGGGAGAGGGAAAGGGAGGGATCAAGATGAGTATTGAGTAGGATTCGATTCTTGATTGGGTATTGAGTTCTGAGTAATATTTGGGAAGTTGGGGTGGGGGGACTCATAGCATAAGCGGTTCTCGATTAAGTGAAGCGGCGTTGGTGGTTTGTGACGAGAGAGATGTGGATTCAGTGATGTTGGGTGGATCGACAATGAGGCTAGGTGGTGACAGAGTGGTTTCAGTGTTGGAACCGTTCGATTTGGTTTGAAATTGGTCGGCCCTGGGGATTTGGTTTGAGGTAAGGGGTTTTGGTGCAATCTGGTGGTGATGGGTGGAAGTCCAATTGGGTGTGTGTCTCTGGTTGGTGAGAGAGAGATTGGGGAGTCAGGAGGTGTAGTTTCCCTCGTGGGTTGTTCAAAATTCCAAATGGAAGGTTTGATAAATTGAATGGGCGTTATCAATATGTCAGTATGAAGAAATATAGGGGTATAAATGTCATGTAAAATAGTAGTGTGTTGTAACTATCAAATCTTGTGCTGTAATTATCAGCCCCTCAAAATCAATCGTTGAATTCATGATTGACACACTATGTTGTCTAAAACCATAGCTAACAACTACTATTTATACTAAATTATAGGATGTAGAAAAGCCAAGAAGTCGTGATTATGACCTCCTCAGAGAGAAATAATCAGACGCATGGAACACAACGAGCCTTCTTGTGAAATTCGAGATAATCCCATTAAACTAGGGGTGTAAGGAAAACCGAACAAACCGGTCAAACCGACCGAACCAAACCGAAATGCTCGGTTTTGGATGGTTTTTTTGGATGTTCGGTTTATGAATGGTTCAAATTTTCACAAACCGGTCTATTCGGTTTGGTTTTTGGTTTGTAATAATATCACACCGCACCAAACCGAACCGAACCGATATGTGCTTAACGTACTTTTACTACAATGTATATTGCGCAAAGTATATTAAATAATCTATAAAAGAGAAACACGAGTGGATAGATTCATTTAAAATGATTATAGAAATATTAATCTTCTCCATATCTCTCACGTTTCATCATATTTTCTCTCTAAAACGATAGTTGTGCATATTTTTTAGTCTATTTAATTTATTTTTCACTTAAGACTTAAAATTTGCTGACAAAGTAGTAGTATAATTTCCATTCAATAATTTTTACGCAAACCGACCGCAGCGAACCGAACTAAACCGATGTTTTTCGGTTTGGTTTGGTTTGGTTCCAGGGCCGGCTCAACTGTAAAGCCACTCATGGCCTTGCTTAGGGCACCAGAACAAGAGGGGGCACCATGTTCTCAAAAAAGCAGGGGTAGTTTTGTAATTTTAATGATGAAAATAGTAATAGTTTATAAGTCATACTGTGAAAACTTGGGCAACTTTGAAATGTTGATCATATTGTAGGGTCTCAAATTGAATATACATGACTTCCGAATTACATTAAGGTACTAGATATTTTCACAAATAAAGAACAGAGCTTTAGAAAAAGTGGTTGTTTTCTGTGGGAAAAAGAATTGTGGTTTTTTTTTAGGGAAAAAGAATTGTGGTTGTTGTTAAGTTAGCTCCTTAATCTATTTTTAAACAATCCATTTATTTGGACAATTAGCTATCCCAGAGAGCGTGATACACGATTTGTTCTCTATCTCTTGCCATCACTATCTCTATTCTCTAATTTTCCTCAAATCTCTCAACGGTCAATGCCTCTTCTATAACAAATTTAATCATGATTATTACGTTTACTACGTTTTATTATTGTTCCAATGATTTTTGAGTTAAATGCATCATGTCAATCTGAGTTTCCTATTTTATCTATTGTCCATACTACATTTCAACCAATGAAGTTGTCGTTTTATTAATTGTTCGGCAATTCAACAATCTGTTTACCACTTCAAGATTCATACAAACGCAACCCGCAGAAAAATCTCTACTCTTCACTAATCACGACTTCATTAGAGGATAGGGCTTCGGTACGTAAGAATTTGAGATTTATGATTTTTGTGTATGGAGTTTAGGAAAAGTTTTTCTTTCAATTTTAATAATTGACGGAATTTATTTTGTTTTTTTCAATTTTACGTTTGAAGGTCAATTTCCGCAAATTGCTACACTAGCCCCGAGTAGGTATGTTAAAAGTATACTTATCTTAGTATTATTTTTTCGCGGCTCAAAGGTGTGAATTTGTAAGCATTTCAATATTTTTCAATCGTGAGGTGGTTATGAGGTGCTTAAATTCCAGACATATAGTCATAATGTGCACAATTAATGTAGCCATCGATGGTGCAGTTAAATTGGCAGCTTCTTTTGCTTATGTAGTTTTGTTTTTTGTTCAGAGAGTGGATTGATGTGGCTGATGTTTTAGCCAAGTCATTTCTTTCCTTTCAAGAAAGGTGTGGTGTACTCCCATTGTAATCTAATTTGTTTTTCTTCTTTTAGTTGTGAAGGTCTTAAATAAAAGCAACAGTTTTGTTGTTTAAGTTTAAACAAAATTAACAGGTTAAATGTAATTTGTGAAATTTAAGTTTTATCTATGTATGCAAAGGGCCTAAAATCCGTTATCCGCTTAGGGCAACCGAAAAGCTAGGGCCGGCCCTGTTTGGTTCATCCTTTCAAATGGTTTGGTTTGGTTACAAAATTAGTAAACCGATGTATTCGGTTCGGTTTATGGTTTTAGCAAAAACCGCACTAAATCGAACCGCTTACACCCCTACATTAAACTCCACATTTTCTGTTAATATAATTCGGTTGTATAATTCACATTTAAAAATATAGATTAATGAGAAATCGTTTTAGATCCAAATACCATGCTTTATCGTCTCATCTATCGATCTGCAAGTTCATTAACACATTTCTAAGAAATTTAGGAATAATAAGTAATCAAATATAGTTATAAGTCTTTGTCTACAAAGGATAACAAAATACTCAATACATAGAGATCAGCGTTTTGAACCAAATAAAGGAGACAAATTTCATAATTCTTCATCTTCTTTGGTCTCTTGTGAATCTATTGGCTTGCCATCACTCCCTTTGCCCAGGTAAAACCTGAAATATGGTAAATATAAAAAAACCGTGTTACAACACATTTAAATTAACTGAAGCAGGTGCATACAACTGTGTGCAATTAACATATGAGAATATAGTGATGTTGAATAATCTGAGAATTGGGTACAATATTTTCTTAGGAACGGGCATTCAATAAGGTTAAACTTGAGCCTTAAGGCCACATGAAACATGAGAGCAATACACCTATTAAGAAACATTAAAAACAACTTGAAAATATTTACTGAAAGCTCATAAACAATAGCATCAAATTTAGATGTAGGTACATTGTATACCTTCACGTTCATCACACCCTTCTACGAATATCCTAAACCAGCAGCTTGAATCCTCTAGCGGAAAATTATATCTAAGAGAAGCAAACAAAACAAAGTCACATGTTATGGGTCTCTACAAGTGAAACAGAAATAAAAGAACAGATAAGAAAATCAGAAAGAGACCGCATTTGTACAAAAAAGAGATCTGCAAGCTTCCTACAGCCACCCAAATGCTAAACTCCAGAATGCAAGCTTAACCATCTAAGCTTAACAGATAGCTATATCAATCTTGGCTATAACATTAGCATGAATCAAGTACGGGGTACATGGAAGGAAGAGAAGTGAAGTGCATAATACCATTCTAAATGTTGATTAGTAAATTAAGAGTGTTACAGAGTACATAAATAGCACCTTCAAATTACATAAACAAGTCCTTCTTTGCAAGTATAATCATTATCTTTACATGAAGGATGATAAATCTGACGTTTCCTAACTTGGTTTAAACCTTTCTTAGTTAACACAGCTTTTGCTAAGCATGCCGAGGTTAAAAGAATAAAGGAAACGTGTCCTCAGCTGAAAGCTAAACATTGTTTAAGTGACAGCAACATATTGTTTAACTTTTACATCCGCAGAAATGTTGACAATAAGTTAAAAGGTTTTCTACAGTACACTAATAAATGTTTTTAAGTTGCATTAGGAAATCTAGCAGAACAAACTTTTCCTATATTGAACTTTATCTTTACACACTACACTCATTTCTCCAACTGAAGATTTTGTGTATCTAGCAGAACAAACTTTCCAATGCTATTAGTGAGTTCTCTCTACATTACGAATTCTCAATACAAATATCCCATTTACTTCAATAATGCAAGAAGGAACCAGATGGTCGAGAAATTCAGACTAAGGCTAATGCAATGAAGACGATTAGAAAAAGAAATACTAAAACAATTAAGTTTACCTCTTGTTCTCAATCTTGTTTGGGTTCCCATCCTTGTTCTTGTTGTGAAAAACGAAAAATATGCAGAAAGAAAGAATCGAAACACAGATTTACGTGGTTCGGCGAAACAGCCTACTTCCACGGAGTTGCAGAGATTTCACTAAAAACAGACGAATCGTCTCAGAGAGAATTACAAGCGAAATCAGAATGCTCAACATAACATGCTACGAACCCTAAGAACTCTATAAATAGACAACCGATCAAACCGGGCCGGATCCAAGCCCAAACGGGTCAAAACGGGTCAAAATATTTTTTTTCGGGGGCGCTGCCCCCGAACCCCCGGAGACATGTTCGTGATCGCTACGGCTTGGGCCTACCGGCCCAAGCCTTCGCTCCACGAATCATGTCTCCCTTTTCGGGTCGTAGCAGCACATGAACCGGGTCGATTCATAAAACGGGTCGCCCATGAACCAGGGCTCCACCCCAACAATTCTCCCACTTGGAGACTGGTTCAACATCATGTACCAGAACCACATCCCCTAACATAATCAAGCTCCATCCCTGCAACTCAACTCATCTTCTTCAAGAAAGAAGACCCACTGAAGCTGCGCACAGCTTTAGTTTCTCAACAGTAACAACCTTTGTGAACATGTCTGCTGGATTCTCACTTCCACAAATCTTCTCAAGCTGAACCTGTCCATCATCAAGTAACTCACGGATGAAATGATACTTTGTCTCAATATGCTTGGTCTTAGAATGGAACGCTGGATTTTTAGCAAGAAAAATAGCACTCTGACTGTCACTGTGAAGCGTGCCATTCTCCTGTATCTTCCCCAACTCTCCTAAGAACCTCTGCAACCATACCATCTCCTTTGCAGCTTCCGTGATAGCAATATACTCAGCTTCCGTTGTTGAAAGAGCAACAACCTTCTGTAAGTTAGAACCCCACGACACTGCCGTACCACCCAAGGTGAACACATACCCTGTAGTACTCTTCCTCTTATCCAGATCACCAGCAAGATCAGCATCAACAAAACCCTTAAGTTTCAAAGCACCTCCACCGAAACATAAGCACGTGTCTGAAGAACCTCTCAAGTACCTTAAGATCCATTTAACTGCCTCCCAATGTTGCTTTCCTGGATTACTCATGTACCTGCTCACAACTCCAACCGCATGGGAAATATCTGGCCTAGTACAAACCATAGCATACATCAACGAACCAATAGCTGAGGCATATGGAGTCTTACCCATGTGTTCCCGTTCTTCAACTGTCTTTGGTGAATCATCTTTACTCAATCTAAAATGACCCCCCAACGGAGTGTTCACAGGCTTAGCCTGATCCATGCTGAATCTGCTTAGTACCTTCTTCACATACTCTGTCTGGTACAAATACAGAGTACCTCTGGCTCTATCTCTGACTATCCTCATACCAAGAATCTGACTTGCAGGGCCCAAGTCCTTCATGGAAAACTGTGTAGACAATTTCTTCTTCAAGTTGTTAATCTCATCCAAACTAGATCCTGCGATCAGCATATCATCAACGTATAACAACAAGATAATGTAGGAGCCATCAAACTGTCTAACATAGCAACAATGGTCTGCATGACATCTCGTGTACTTTAAGCTGCACATAAAACTATCAAATTTCTTGTTCCACTGCCGAGGAGCTTGTTTCAGACCATACAAGCTCTTCTTCAACCTGCACACAAGATTCTCATTTCCCTGTACCTCGAAACCCTCTGGCTGATGCATATACAATTCTTCCTCCAAGTCACCATGAAGGAATGCAGTCTTTACATCTAACTGCTCAAGATGTAAGTCTTCTTGAGCAACCATACTCAGCACCAACCTGATAGTTGTAAGCTTCACCACAGGTGAAAATATCTCAGAATAATCAATTCCCTGCTTCTGTTGGTACCCCTTCACAACAAGTCTTGCCTTATACCGTTTACTTCCATCAGATTCATTCTTCACACGATATACCCACCTGTTATGAAGTGCCCTCTTCCCTGTTGGAAGTTCAGTTAACTCCCATGTCTGATTCCGAAGTAAAGAATCCATCTCATCATTCATTGCTGACTCCCACTTGCTAGAGTGAACATCCTGCAAAGTCTCTGCATAAGTCTCAGGCTCACCAGCATCAGTCAACAATATATAATTAAGACTAGGGGAGTAACGCTCTGGGACCTTTCTGTTCCTAGTCCCCACCCGAGTTCTAACATAGGTCTTCAGAGGAGTGTTCTTGTCCTTTGCAACTGGCTGTGACTCAGTAGTGTCAGGCACACTAGACTGATCCTGCGGAACATCATCACTAGGAGTGACATCCTCAAGAATATCAGGACAAACATACGAAGGAGTAGCTGGGACTTTATCCTCTAGATCAATAGCAACACTCGCCCTATCCTTATACATCATCTTCTCATTGAAGATCACATCTCTGCTTCTTATAATGTTCCTGTTCTCAGCATCCCAGAATCTGTAACCAAATTGTGCATCTCCATAGCCAATAAAGAAACAAATCTTGGACTTTGCATCTAGCTTACTACGTCTGGCAGCATCAATATGAACATAAGAAACACAACCGAAAACTTTCAAATGATCAAAACTAACCTCTTTTCCGCTCCATACTTCTTCAGGCAATCTGAATTCCAACGGAACTGAAGGTCCACGGTTTATGCAATAAACCACTGTGCTAACTGCATCTGCCCAGAAAGTCTTCGGTAATCTAGAACATAGCCTCATGCTTCTAGCTCTCTCATTGATGGTCCTATTCATGCGCTCAGCCACACCATTCTGTTGTGGTGTCCCGGGAAGAGTATTTTCGAGTCTAACTCCATGGGTAGCACAATAATCCTTAAGTCCACCATCAATGTATTCTCCACCATTATCAGATCTCAAACACTTCAATTTCAAACCCGTTTCAGTCTCAACCATGGCTTTCCACTTTTTAAAAGTTTCAAATAAATCAGATTTATTTTTCATAAAATAAACCCATACTTTCCTACTGAAATCATCAATGAAAGTGACATAGTATTGAGATCCTCCTAGCGACGCTACTGGTGAAGGACCCCACACATCTGTGTGCACGAGATCCAGCTTGCTTGATCTCAAGGCACGACCGCCTTTCAAGAAACTGACTCTCTTCTGCTTTCCCATAATACAACTCTCACAAATACCCAGATCAACAGACTTCAGCTTTGAGAGCTTACCTTGGGACTGCAATATCTTCATACCTCTATGACTCATATGACCAAGTCTGCGATGCCACAAATCAGCGTCTTGCTCAGCTTCAGCAACTGCTACTGTATCACTCGGTCCCGAAGTCATGTACAAAGTTCCTGTTTTCTTACTACGAGCAAGTATCATGGAACCTTTCAATACCTTCCATCCACCATTTGAGAAGACCACAGAGTTACCATCATCATCAAGCTGTCCCACCGATATCAAATTCTTCTTCAGTTCAGGAACATGTCTCACCTCCCGCAAAGTCCATACAGAACCACTTGCAAGCTTGACATCAATATCACCCTGACCAACAATATTCAGCGGCTCCCCATCTGCCAAGTACACCTTTCCGAAATCCCCAGCAGTATAGTTCTGCATAATTTCACGGTGCGAGGTAGTATGGAAAGAAGCACCCGAATCTAATATCCAATCATCAACGGGACTATACACAGCAAGAAGTAAAGCATCTTGAATTTCATCACTGACTACATTCACCGAATTCCCAGACTTTCCTCTGTTTTTCTTCCTTGCCTTACAATCACTCTTAAAGTGACCTGATTTACCACAGTTCCAGCAATTAACCGTGCTTCCATCCCTTGTCTGCGATTTTCCACGACTGGTACCTCCATGCTTAGATTTTGATCTTCCCCGATTATTATTATCATTTCTTTCGTTGCTTCTGCCACGATTATCAACATTATAGGCTGAACCCGAAGGTTCACCAGAATCTTTACGACGCACTTCCTCAGCCAGAATTAAATCACGTATGTTATCATACTTCAACTTTTCTTTTCCAGCAGAATTACTAACAGCAGTTCGCATAGATTCCCAACTATTAGGTAATGACGCTAATAGTATCAAAGCCCTAACCTCATCATCAAAGTTAATTTCAACAGCAGACAATTGATTCGTAATTGTATTGAAATCAGTAAGATGTTGAGCCACCAACATACCTTCTGTCATCTTCAGATTGAACAGACGCTTCATCAAGTACACCTTGTTATTAGCAGACGGAGTCTCGTACATTCCTGACAACGCCTTTATCAGCGAAGCTGTAGTAGTCTCCTTAATAACGTTGTGCGCATCCGACCTTGACAGCGTCAACCGAATAATGCCCAGAACCTGTCGATCCATAACCTTCCAGTCTTCCTCCTTCATGGCTTCAGGCTTTACCCCCTCCAGTGGAGCGTGCAGTTTCTTCCCATACAGATAGTCCTCTATCTGCTTCTTCCAGTACGCATAATCTGTGTCGTCGAACTTTTCAATTCCAGAACCTTTCATCTCATCTGCCATCGTTTTTCCCAAACCCTAGCGAACCTGGCTCTGATACCAGTTGTTGTGAAAAACGAAAAATATGCAGAAAGAAAGAATCGAAACACACAGATTTACGTGGTTCGGCGAAACAGCCTACTTCCACGGAGTTGCAGAGATTTCACTAAAAACAGACGAATCGTCTCAGAGAGAATTACAAGCGAAATCAGAACGCTCAACATAACATGCTACGAACCCTAAGAACTCTATAAATAGACAACCTATCAAACCGGGCCGGATCCAAGCCCAAACGGGTCGTAGCAAAACATGAACCGGGTCGATTCATAAAACGGGTCGCCCATGAACCAGGGCTCCACCCCAACAGTTCTCTTCTCCGTGGAGCTCCTTCCCATTACTTTCGACTACCACAATGAGTGGAACAAGGCTTTGCAAAATAAAGAATGCAGAATTTGGCGGAATACCACGGATGTTAACTTTCTGAACTAACTTATGTTTAAGATCATACAAAATTAGCTCGGTGCTAATAAGATCTTTGATACCGTGTTGAAAAAGAATCTGCGTACCATCCTTGGAAAAGGCTACAGGAAAGTCAACTGGTCCGATGAACTCATGTGGAGGAATCAAAAGCAGTTTAGTTCATGACTCTTTGACTCCGTAATCCTTCATAAGCCAGACACTACAAGGCTCATCCGCATGTTCGCTCAATATGCACAGACATCCTTCCATCGATGCCAACTCTATATTGAAATCGACCGACTCCTTATGATCGAGACTAGGCATGGGCACTATCTGGTACTCCTCAGTAGAAAGATTGAATCCAACAATGAAAAGATCATCATCTGTTTCTGATGCAATCCATTGCAAAGCACCACTTGCCAACATACCATTTTATTAGTCAAAATAGAGGTAATAAGGGAAATCTGTTATAATCTTTCTCCAAGAGTTGGTCTTTAAACTGTAAACCTGAACTTGAGTGCGAATGTGGCACCTTGGTCACCATGAAAATGAATAATGCTGAGCACCGTGTAATCATCATGGACTGAATCAAATCCTATACCGTAGGAGTTTACTATTGTTTGGATTTGATTAGTAGTAATGGGTGGCAACATTTGGTAGATTCGGGTGAATGGATTCCAAACAGCAAGGTTGTCTCTCGTACTACGTATAAGGAGGAGACCATCCCATGAACCCACGACATGGGGGAGGGGGTCGAGCGCAAATTCGCCAGGTTCCCTAAAAAAGGGGTGATGATCAATTTTGAAGGCGACACCAAGGGAAAGCATGTTAACTGAATAAAATCCTCAAGCACAATGAGTACGAGTTGCCGATTGGTTCTGGTGTCAATTGATCGTTTAAGATGCAGTGAAATGAAATGGGGACTGTCGATGAGAGCACACCAAGGTTTGGAAACACACCTTAAACGGAGAATTGGTTCGACGGGCAAACGTGAGAGAATACCAATTGGTTATGGTTTGGACAAGTAAAGCAATACCAAAATTTCCTGTAGTCCACTACAAGAAATTTTCTAGTAATGGCATTTATGTAGTCAAATCAGCATACTATGAGTGGCCATAAAGAGCCCTAGCAAAACCTAACAAGTAACAACACGAGAAGACGCTGGCGACGAGAACTTTACGACCGCCATCGTCGCTGACATACTCTCACGTTTGCCCGTCGAAACAATTCTTCGTTTCAGGTGCATTTCAAATCCGTGGTGTGCTCTAATTTACAGTCCCCATTTCATTAAATTGCATCTCAAACGATCTATCGACACCAGAATCAATCGGAAACTCATACTTAGTACTAGTAGGGATGGAGAATTATATTCAGTTAACATGCATCCCTTGATGTCGCCGTCAAAATCGATCATCACCCCTTTTTGAAGGAACCCGGGGAATACTTCTTGCTCCCCCAGGTTGTGGGTTCATGTGATGGTCTTGTCCTCTTACGTCGTAGGAGAGACAACCTTGTTGTTTGGAATCCATCCACCCGAATCAACCAAATTTTACCACCACCCATTACTACTAATGATATCCAAACCCTAGAGGACACCAACTCCTACGGTATAGGGTTAGATTCAGTCCATGATGATTATGCTCAACATTATTCCTTTTCATGGTGGCCAAGGTGCCACATCTCGCACTCAAGTTCAGATTTACAGTTTAAAGACCAACTCTTGGAGAAAGATTATAACCAAGTTCCATTATTACCTCTATTACGACGGATGCAATGTGGTGCTTTGCACTGTATGGCATCTGAAACAAAGGATGATGATGATGATGATTTTTTCATTGTTGCATTCAATCTTGCTACTGAGGAATACCGCATACTGCTCATTCTGAATATCTATCATAAGGAGTCAGTCGATTTCCATATGGAGTTGGCATCGTTTGATGGATGTCTGTGCATATTGAGCGAACATGCGGATGAGCCTCGTAGTGTATGGATTATGAAGGATTACGTAGTTAAAGAGTCATGGACAAAACTGCTTTCGGATCCTCCACCAATTAACTTTCCTGTAGTCTTTTGTAAGGATGGTACCAAGATTCTTTTTCTTCAAGATAGCACCGACCTTCTAAGCACAGAGCTTATTTGGTATGATCTTAAACATAAGGTAGTTCAGAAAGTTAACATCCATGGTCTTCCGCCATATTATTCTGCAGTGTTTTTGGTGCAAAGCCATGTTCCACTCTATGTGGTAGTCGAAAGTAATGGGAAGGAACTCCACAGAGAAGAGAACAAGGATGGGGACGCAAACAAGATTGAGAAGAAGAGGTAAACTTAATGGTTTTAGTATGTATTTTTTACAAGATCGAGAAGAAGAGGTAAACTTAATGGTTTTAGTATTTCTTTTTCTAATTGTCGTCATTGCATAAGCCTTTAGTCAAAATTTCTATTCGACCATCTGGTTTCCTTCTTGCCATATTGAAGTAAATGGGATCTTTGTATTGGGAATTCGTAATATAGATAGAACTCACTAATAGCATTGGGGAAGTTTGTTCAGCTAGATTACATCATGAAATTTTTGCTCGATACACAAAATCTTCAGTTGGAGCAAAATTAGTATCGTGTGTAAAGATGAAGTTCAATATAGGAAAATGTGATTTGCTAATGTAACTTAAAAAAAAGAAATTATTAGTGTCCTCTAAGAAGCCTTTAACTTATTGTAAACATTTCTGCGGATGTAAAAGTTACATAATGTATTGCTGTCAATTAAACATTGTTTAGCTTTCAGCTGAGGACGTGTTTCCTTTGTTCTTTTAACCTCGGCATGCTTAACACAAGTTGTGTTAACTAAGAAAGCTTAAACCCAAGTCAGGAAATGTCTGATTTATCATCCTTTATGTAGAGATAACGATTAATACTTGCAAAGAAGGACTTGTTTATGTAATTTGCAGGTGTTATTTTTGTACTCTGTAACACTCTAAATTACTAATCAACATTTAGGAGGGTATTATGCACTTCACTTATCTCCGTTCCATGTACCCTGTACTTGATTCATGCTAGTGCAACAGTCGAGATTGATATAGCTATCTGTTTAGCTCACATTTACATTTAGGTTGTATGAAGAGGAGAATGCTTTTCACCCTAACAATATGCTTAATTTGTCTCTTTTTTTATGACACTAGACCTGGTTTTGCTTTTTTCTGTTAGAGATGGCTTTTTGTTTGAGGAATCCGTGTCGGTGCATTTGGAAAACTCAAAGGACTGAGATAAATAATTGGTATAAGTACGTCGTTTCACCAAATAAATATAGAGTGATTTGTCGGTTCCTTTCTGGGATCGCAGTTTGTCAATGAACACTTGTCGTGTTTACCCAGAGCACGGACCGGGTTGGGAGGGTGAGAGTGTGTTTCCTACCCAATCCAATGATCGCGGGTTGGTCATATCGATATCCAAACTCAATCATGTAGTCGAAAAACCCAAACCCAAACAAGCTTTTTCGAATCAGACCGGTTTGGGGCGGCCGGTTAGGGCAAATTTTGCTCACCCCTAGTGTGTAGTTATAGGTTTGAGATAAGATAAGGAGTTACACTCATTTGTCGTATGCCTGATTCTCAGCCTCATTACCTTCCTATCTGTAAGTACCTAATCGACAATGTTTTTATTGATTGAATATATAACCAAAGTACCTATCCTTGCTGATTTTAAACACTGACATTATACTTGCATTCACAGTTACTTTTGATTGTACCTGTACTCTAAAACCCTCTCCTCCTTAAATCTTAGTTATGAGATCTTCAAAGACCGAATGTCTGTAGTTTATACCAGGGCTCCATTCTTACATTTCTTTTAAAAGAGTACTAAGAGAGAGATAAATGTTGCCACTGTAATGGCTACTAGGTAATAACAAATAGATGAAATCTTTTATGGTTTCCGAGGTGCTTTCACTGGAAAGCCATGGCTGGTCTACTTTTGAATTGTGCGGTATGTGGTGTATGGACATCGTGAATAATGATCCACTCACTATGTAGGAGAATTTTCTTCTGTAGAACCTCAGCCCCATACAATAGAGTGAACACTGAACAGATAGAGAAAAAGAGTGAAATATTGCTCATTTTCCTATAGAGGTTTTCACATACTTGCTTTCACGTTTTCTTGTGAAACCACTTCTGCGATTGCAGGTGAGTTTACAAACCTTGGTGCTCTCTCATTGATGACAGTCCCCGTTTCAGCAAATCGATCTCTAGCAATCAAAGGAAACCAAAAACAATTGTGACCCCATACTTAGTGCTTGCATTCAGCATTCATTTAGCATGCTCTGCATGCATACACTAGAAATTGCCTTCGAAGTAGATGAACACCCCTTGAAAGAATTACAATGAGTCAATGAATACGGGCCCGACTTTTTGGGAACATGTGACAGTCTAGTCCTCTAAACAAGGCTGAAGATGAATCTTTTCGGAATCCCTTCATCCGCAAGTGCCATATATTTCTCATAACTGATTATACCAATCTTTCCTCTGGTGTCCCAATTTTTTTGAAGCCGTGTTTTGTGTGCAAAAAGCCTTGTTCCACTTAGCCCAGAGAGGAGTCACACTAAAAGAAGGTCTTGGTATTTTCAAATAGTTGTTCATTTTATTAGTCTTGAGCCACAGTTGGTTCCTATTTTCGCATTTGGTTTCGATATTGACATATATGTGTAGCTCGCATTCTCCTTGCTTAGACAGGAATTTGTTTTATGCCCGACTTTCTATTAACGCTTTGTCTCTATGATTGATCTTCTTATTCATTTTGAGGAACCAATATAACCTCTGGTTTTCGTTTTGTATACTCTATACAGCGTATCCCATTAATATGGAAGACAGTTTAACGAATTGTGTGGGAAGTTACAAAACTACTGCCATTTGCCCATGTCTTCTTACTATTTTCATTCGGAAGTTGTTCGATTCAATGCTTAATATATTTTACTAATATATTTTACCTTGAAGGAAATTATTAAGGATATATGGTGACATCCAGTGAAAATGAGATGGTCCAAATAAACTGCATATCCCATCAGTATGTTGTACACGACAACTAAGATTTGCATGAACGCATTTGATTACCGGAAAGTAAATTTATAAATGTAGTCTATGGTCGTATGATTAGATCATCTAATTTATGCTAGATCATCTCGTTTTTAGGGAGCGCTAAAAGTAGTTGTGTCTTGAACTCAATAGCACAAAAAGTTAATTGTATTTTTTTGGCGCTTTCTTAACAACTGTATCCTTACTAAGATGAGACTGAGATAGAAGGGGATCGATTTACCTGCCAATTGTTGTTACTGCCTCTCTGGTATTGAAACCACTTCTCATCTTTTCCTTGATTGCAATAGAACTTAGAGAATACTTCATTCTTCTCTGCTTGATATGCAACTAAACAATAGTGGTTTACCATTTATAATCCAAATCAGGGAGATTTTCAACAATCTAAACAAGGAAAGAGAGATCTTTTAGAGCATGTATTGTGGCTAATTTAGACTTCTAGAAATAATAAGTTTTTTGGTTGTGCTGAAAAGAGAGAAGAAGATCTGGTTTTGGAAGCAATCTCAGCAAAAGAAGAGTTCTCAAATACTTATCTGTTTGAGAAATCTGTTCATAAAGAAATCCAAACGCCTGACTCAAGACGGTAGGTTCCTCCCCCTCCGGGTGTTCTGAAATTGAACACCAACGTCACCATCTCCCATCCCAATCGTAGATCTGCAGCAGGAACTGTCATTCGAAACTCAGAAGCAAAATTTGTGTTTGGGTGCTCATTTCCCAATCCATTCACAACTAATCTGGTGGTCGATGAAGCTTTCACGCTTCGAGAAGCAACGAAGAGAGCATACGACATAGGATTTCGAAACTTCATTACAGAATCCCGCTCACAAGTTGTGGTTCACAAGATCGGCAGAAGGAATGTGAGAGAGGAAGAAGGCGGCTCACAAGAGGAAAGACTCTTCACATAATGTGGAGAATTTGTCCACTGCTAGACTAATTGTAAACCTAGCTTCTCTAGAAAGTACGGTAATGCCCTCGCGCATTCTTTTGCGCATTTGGGCCTGTATGTAACTTATGATATGTATTGGGCTATAGTATGCCCATCTATTGGATTTGATGTATGGGCTATGGACAAGGCCTATATTAATTAAGATATTAATTAAGAAATAAAAATAATTCATGAATATTATCTCCAGACAAGTTTCTCCTTCCGAATGAGGTGATCTTCTGCTAGTTTTATTATTAGGGGCAGTTTTCTTTAACTTGATAATTATATTGTCAGTTATTGAGAGTTTATTTTGAAAATAATTGTTTTCTTATAATTTTTCTAGGTTCACATCACATTCAACTTCTCCATCAATCTTTCTTGGTAAAATAATGGAAGGCTCTTCATCCAAATACAACCAACTAAGAGGTCTGTAACCTGACCAGTGACAAATTGGCTGAAATGATACAAGCTATTCAACTTACGGACAAGGAGTATTGGGAAAATGAAAACAACGAGAAGAGTAAGAAAACTGGATCAATTCAGAAGTGCACTGTTGAAGAGAAAGGAAATAGAGCCATGGTTTTTTTATCCCTCCTAACTGACATGGAAATGGAAAAGAAAAGAAAATTACTAACTAGGCTGAAATGGACTAATCAAACCAAGACACGTGGTCTAATCGAGTCATAAGCATGTGAGTAAGCATAAAAAGAAATCGTCAAACTAATACTCGAGTTTAAATAAGAGAAATTAACGTATAATTAATTGAAGCTTGATCCAAAATATTTCCGTTCCACTTGAGTTTGAATGCTAACGTATATCCGCATTCAACGGCTAAGACAGAAGCTTCTCATTGATCGAACGATAGCTGCTACGTTTTGTTTCATGCCATTAGTTTGACATGAGTTGTAATTTAGTCTATTTGCAAACTCAAAACCAGATGCATTCTGCAAGATTCCCTTCAAGTTGGTGAGTTGATCAATCAAACTCTCAACTTGGACATGAGAAAATTGAAAAGAGAATGATGGAAGGGCTTGGTGAGGATGCCATCCAGCTGGTGAAAAGAAGAAACATACTGGAGGAGAAAATAACCTTTTTGAACCAAATCTCTAACCAAATGACAATCAACACCAATGTGTTTGGTTTTGTCATGAAAAAAAGGGTTAGCTACAAGCTGAAGAGTTGAGTTGCTATCAGCAAACACCACATGAGCTTGAATGAGCGAAACGCCAAAATCATGAAGAAGATACATAACCCATAAAATCTCACAAGAAACAACACCCAAACTCTTGTATTGAGATTCAGTTGAGTTCCTAGAGACCACAATCTATTTCTTAGACCTCCAATGAACCAAACAAGAACCAATGTAGATCAAATAACCACTGGTATACTTTCTTTTATCCAAGCACCCAGCCTAGTCATCATCTGTATAAGCAATGGGGCTGGTGGAAGAAGAACTTGGGAAGAACAAACCTTGAGCAGGTGAGCTTCTGACATATCTAAGAAGATGATGAATTACTTTGAGGTGAACTGCAGTAGGCTTATCAACTAACTTTGAGACCTTACAAACTGCACAACAGATATCCGGTCTTGAATTACACAGGTAAATGAGCTTCCCAGCCAGTTTTCTGTAGTTTTTGACATCCAGTTGTGATAAAAATATCTCTTACTCTTGCAGATAGCAGATAACTTTGCCAAATGTCCATACGTACAGAAGCTGGTTTACAAGAACTATAGCCACTCTCAGCAAGAATATCCAGAGAAAATTTCCTATGACATAATCTAATACCATTACCATTTCTGTCAATCTCAAAACCCAGGAAGTATCTAAGAAAACCCAAGTCCTTAAGTTGAAACTTAAATTCAAAATGTCTTTGAGAAAGTTTAAATGATCCAAATAATTTCCTCCAATAATCATGTCATCAACATATAGCATAACAAAAAAAAAAAGAAAAACAATGTTGAGTGTTTCACAATAAGTGTGTAATCTGTTTTGCATTGAGTAAAACCAATATCTAGTAGAGTACCTGATAATTTACTGTACTAGTGTATGGATGCCTATTTAAGGACATAAAGAGATTTGTTGAGATAACAAACCAATCTCCCTTGAGAAAAAGAAGAATTAAAAGGTAGAACATAACCAAGAGGTAGGCCCATATAGACTTCTTCATCAAGCTCTTCATGTAGAAAAGCATTTTTGACATCCAATTGTAAGAGATGCCAACTTTTGACTGCAGCAAGAGCCAAAAAAGATTTCACTGTTTCCAATTTGGCTACTGGAGAAAAAGTTTATGCGTAATCTATCCCTTCAGTTTGTGTGTATCCATTTAACACTAGCCTTGCCATGTACATCTCAACCTCTCAATTAGACCCGAGCTTGATCTTGTAAATCCCAACTACAACCAAAAGGATAATGTCCTGAATGCTTGATAGTTAAATCCCAAATGTGATTAACCTCAAGAGCATGAAGTTCAGCTTGCATAGCTTTGACCCATTTCGGATGTTAGCTAGCTTCGTGGTAGCTTTGAGGATCAATAACCCCATCCGTTGAAGCCAGAAAATGAGAATACAGAGAAGTTGGACCAGGAGATGAGTAAAAACAACTGGGATGACATTAGCAGACATCAATATGGGCTGTTGAATAACATAATCATTGAGATATGTTGGTGCTTTGTGTATTTGTGTACACTTTCTTCTCACCGGTGCAGACATTTGGACTGGAGTAGACATTTCAGTTTCAGGGAGAGGAGTGTTTAAAACAACAGGATTTGATATAAGAGAACCAGCATAACTTAAGCTAGTGTCCTCATCAAACATAGCAGGTAGAACAATATCATCAGTAAAATGAGGAAGAATAGAAGGAGGGGAAGAGAAATGAAAAATGGTTTCATGAAAGATCACATTTCTTGAGACATGAAAACTGCATTCCTTGATATTATAGACCCTATAACCCTTCATACCAAATACATACACCCTAAAAACACACGAGGAGTAGCTCTATGATCAAATTTTGTTCTTCTCTGCATTAGTGTAGAACTATAGCCCTCTGAGTGTTGTATAGTCAGGGACTTCATTGAAGATATACTCGTAAGGAGATTTATTATGTAAGACAGGAGTATGCACTCTATTGATGAGATATGCAGCTGTCACCACACTATCTCCCCCAAAATCTTTGAGGCAAAGAAGATTGCAAACTCAAAGCTCTGGCCACATTGAGCAAGTGTTGATGCTTTCTCTCTACCACAGAATTTTGTTCATGAGCTTCAACACACCAAAGTTGATGAATGATGCATTTTTGAAGCATGAAATCTACCAATGCTAACTATTTAGCATTGTCACTCCTTATTTTCTGAATTTTGACCAAAAATTGAGTCTCCACCGTAGTGTAAATCTGGGGTATGAGAACCTGTTCTTTTGATTTATGAGACAGTTGATAAACCCAAGTCATTCTGATGACATCATCAATTGTGAGAAAGTGTTTGTCACATGCATAAGTGGGAACCTTTTATGGTCCCCAAATATCACAATGCACCAAAACAAAAGGTTTTGTCTTCTTTTTGCCAATGCTAGAAAATGGCAGTTTCTTGTGTTTAGCTTGTGGACATACATCACACATATAGTTATCTATTACACCTTGAGTGTTCAGAACCTTGGTCAACCATTTTAGCTTCACATCAGAAATATGGCCAAATTACTTCTCAAAAAAAAAAGATGGCCTAATCTTTGATGCCAAATTTCATTTGAGAATATGAATTAGTGTTAGAAAGAGAATGACATGCCATATGATGTGTAGATGCAGTCGTTAACAGATAAAGACCACTTTCTTTCCTTCTCCAACAACCTTGTTAGTGGCTGTAAGCAAGATTTGACACTTGTCATTATCACATATAAACACTAGCTAGGTGTGTCATAGAAACCAAAATAAATTTGAAATCTGGTATGAATAGCAATCCAGTCAACTTTAGGGTACTTTTCAGCTGAACATTGCCAATATGAGACACTTGAACTCTCTTTCCATTTGGCAATTAAAAAAAACATAAGTCACTTTAATATCTTGTGTCAAAAGAATCAAATAACAACACATGTGATCAGTTGTACCACTTTCAATGATCCATGTGTACAAATTGGCATTCTCACTCCCTATAGAATCAAAACCATATCTAAGAACTCCTCCCATAAAATGTTAACCACACATTGAATCACTCTTAGCGTATTGGTGAAAAGGACTTTCCATATAGCTAGAATGATTGTTGTGAGATGGAGATATTGGATTAGAATCATTAGAAGCTCCATGATGTGATTGCTGCATTTGAGTGTTAACATAGAGCATCATCTTCTGACACTGAGATTGGGTAAAAGAAAACACAGACTTATTTGATGAAGAATCAGCCACATTAGAAACTGAAACATCTGCAGCAACATTATGAGCTTGAGGCTTTTGTTTATTTTTGAAATTGGCTGGATATCCATGTAGTTTTCAACACTTAACCTTTATATGTGATGTGCCTCCACAGTGATGGCAAGTGACTTTATCCAAGAGAAGCATTGCTACTCATGTCTTGAACAAAAATTCCTTGAAATTGATTCCCACCATAAGAAGACATGACTGTATGAGGTGTAGAAGAATGCATAGCCATTTTAGGCAAGGAACATGAGTCGGAACCACTAATGAAACTCTGCATTTCTTGTTGCAAAATTTTAGCAAAAACTTTATTAAGGGGAGGAAGCGTATCCGGCAACAATACTTGATCCCTCACTGAAGAGAACTGAGGACTCAAGCCCATCAGAAACCGCATAATGTGCTCTTGTTGCCTTTTGCTATGAAGCATCCCCAAAATATTACAAGTGCAGGTATGCAAAACACCACAAACACAATTAGATTTGAGAGTGTAATTATCCAATTTATCCCATAAGGACTTCAACTAAGTGAAGTAGGTAGTGACACTGATACTACCTTGTTTCAAATTAACAATAGCAGTTAACTAAAACACCTTAGGGAGATTTTTTTGAGAAAAATTCTCAATAAGATCAAACCAAATATCCTAAGAAATGATATAACAAACCACACTAGATGCAATTTCTTTGGTAACAAAATTTACCAACCAAGAGAGGACCATTCTGTCACACCTCTTCCACAAAGAATACAGATCATAATTTCTATCCGGCTTAGTGATAACACCACTAACAAAGGCAAGCTTGTTCTTAGCTTCAAGAGAAACAATCACTAATCTATAGGAGATATTAAAGTTATCACCATTGAGTACCTGAGAATTCGGGACCATACCTGGTGAATCGGAATTATGAAGAAAAAATGGCGTAGATCCATCCAGCGGAAATCTAGAACCAGAACCACCACACGTCTGGTACGGAGAGAGATTGGAATCAACCGGAAACACCATTGATGACCAGAAAACAGAAATTTACTAGATCGGTGCTCGGAGAAAGCAACCCCAGCACAATCAGACAACAAAAGGAGAAGAATCAAGCCACATGCTCTGATACCATATCGAGAAGTGAACTGTTGCAGTGAAAGGAAACTGAGTCAGTGTTTTTATCCCTCCTAGCAGACATTGAAATAGAGAAGAAAAAGAAAATAACTAACTCGAACGAAATGGACCTATCAACCGAAGACACATGGTCTAATCTCATAAGAAGCCGAGTAAGCATAAAACGACATTGTCTAACTAATACTCTTGTTTAGCAGTAAGTAAGAGAAAGTAACGTCTAATTAACTAAACCGTGATCCAAAATGTTGCTGTTCCACTTGAATTTGAAGGCTAACGTATATCTCCATCCAACGGCTGAGATAGAAGCTTCTCCTTGATCGAACGGTAGCTGCTACCTTTTGTTTCATGTCATGAGTTGCAATTTAGTCCATCTGCAAACTCAAAACCACATGCATGCTACAAGAAGGAGAAAGAAAATAATGGTATAAGCCATGACTGTTTGGCCGAAGATCTTGGTGTGCTGAAGCGAAGTGTCTTTGGTTATTATCTCTGCCAAAGCATAAATTTGGGAACTTCACAAAACAAAATGTCTAAAGCTTGGAAAGATCCTCCTGATTGCAAGTTTATCCTAAAGGAAATTGCATTTATACTAAAACCAGGATTTCGAGTTCAGTGCCATAAAGCATGAACAAAAAAAATAAATCAAGAAAATCCGGAAATCTCCATTCTTAGATCAATTGGCAAGCTAAGATACTAACGATAGAGTACAAATTACACCCCAAAAATACCACAGTACTTGTTATTAACGGTTGTTACTCCCTAAAAGAGAGAAGAAAGAGGTTCATTCTTTCCCAATCATTTTCACAACTTTCACTCAATATCACTCCATCTCAGAGTCCATGCCCCTTGAGATTCAAACAAGATTTCAAGTCACCATTCATTCCATAAGTCTCAAAAAATGAGCCACGCGACAAATGAGACTACTGGAGTAATGCCACCACCTATCAAGCAAAAAACATGCTACCTTTGCGCGGTTAATCTCTTCTTCGACTTTCCTACCAGCTTCAACTTGACAAAACACCATCTCTAAGAGAAGCAAAACGAAAACCAGGGGTTATATATGCTTCCTCAAAAATGAAAAAAATGGAAAAGTAAATCAGTCATATAGACTCAACAAAGTGGGGCATGAAACAAGTTCTTGTCTAAACAAGGAGAATGCGAGCTACAGATATATGTCAATATGGAAACCAAACGGAAAAATAGGAACCAATTGTGGCTGAAGACTAATACAGTGAATAACAATTGAAAATACCAAGATCTTCCAATTTACATCTACCCCCCCAATGTTTTTTTAGTGTGACTGAGTGGAACAAGCTTTGCACACAAAACACAGCGTCCAAAAGTTTGGGAGACCAGGGGAAAGATTGGTATCATTAGTTATGAGAGATAAATGGCACTTGTGGATGAAGGGATTCCGAAAAAAATCATTTCGGCCTTGTTTGGAGGACTAGAATGACAAAGATACCCAAAAAGTCGGGCCACATTCTGTAATTCTTTAAGGGGTGATCATCAATTTCAATGGCAATATCTACCTTATGCATGCAGAGCATGCTAAATGATTGCTAAACATAAACAATAAGTATGAGGTCAGGATTGTTTTTGGTTCCTTTTGATTGCTTGAGATGTGATTTGCTGAAACGGGGCTGTCATCAATGAGAGAGCACCAAGGTTTGGAAACCCACCTGAATCGCAAAAGTGGTTTCACAGGCAACCGTGAGAGGAAGTACAATCTTGGTAGGAAAATGAGCAACATTTCTCTCTTATTCTCTATCTGTTCAGTGTTCACTCTATTATATGGGGCTGGGGTTCTACAGAAGAATTTGATGGATAACTGAAGAGAGAATTCTACTACAAGGGTCGTGCATATGGTGAAATGACTAAACTTTTTCTATATATGTCGCTTTATTACACTGGGTTCTCGATAAATTGGTAGTTGTTACCAGGAAATTGTAGCTGAAAAGGGTAGCCACAAGTTGCGTTGATACATAGCCAGTGGATCATTATTTCCGGATCTCCTCACATTCCCCAAGGGCCTCTTTGCAATCTGATTCACGGCGTTCATTCACCAGAGACCACACCATTCAAAAGTTGACCATTTTGTCTATTTGATTCTTTATTTTTCTTGAGATTTGTTATTACCTAGTAGTTATTAAAGTGACAACTTTCATCTCTCTATTAGTACTCTTTTAAAAGAAATGTAAAAATGGAGAATTGGTTTAAACTATAGACCTTTGGTCTTTGAAGAACTCATAACTAAGATATTAGGAGGAAGGGTTTTAGAGTACTGGTATAATCAACAATAGTTTAAATGACAACAATAGTTTAAATGACATCAATACATGATGTAACTTTTCACATCCGCAGAATGTTGGCAATAAGTTAAAGGCTTTCTAGAGTACACTAATAAATGTTTTTGTAAGTTACATAAGCAAATTACATTTTCCTATATTGAACTTTATCTTTACACACAATGCTAATTGTGTTACAGCGGAAGATTTTGTGTATCAAGCAAAATTTCATAATGTGGTTTAGCATAACGAACTTTCCAATGCTATTAGTGAGTTCTCCCTACATTACGAATTTCCCAATACATAGATCCCAGTTACTTCAATATGGCAAGAAGGAAACCAGATGGTCGGACAGGAATTGCGACTAAAGGCTTATGCAATGAAGACAATTAAAAAAGAAATATCAAAACCATTAAATTTACCTCTTCTTCTCAATCTTGTTTGGGTTCCCATCCTTGTTCACCTTTCTGTGGAGTTCCTTCCCATTACTTTCGACTACCACATTGAGTGGAACAAGGCTTTGTACACAAAACTCTGCTAAATAATATGGCGGAAGACCACTGATGTTAACTTTCTGAACTGCCTTATGTTTAAGATTGTACCAAATAAGGTCTCTGCGACCTTGGAGCACAAGAATCTCGGTACCACCCTTTGAAAAGGCCATAGGAACCGCAAAGTAAAATGGTTCAGTATATTCATGTGGAGGAACCGAAAGCAGTTTAGTCCACGACTCTTTGACCCCATAATCCTTCATTATCCACACATTACAAGGTCCATAACTATATGCAAAAGATATGCATAGACACCCTTCCAACCATGCCAACTCCATACGGAAGCCAACCGACTCCTTATGATCGAGACTAGGCATGGTAACTATCCGGTATTCCTCAGTAGGAAGATCAAATGCAACAATAAAACGATCATGATCATATTCATCATCTTCAAAATCATCGTCTTTTGTTTGAGATGCAATCCAGTGCAAAGCACCACTGGCCAACAACATACCATTGCATCCGTCCAAATTGAGGTAATAAGGGAAATCTGTGATAGCCCTTCTCCATGAGTTGGTCTTCAAACTGAAAACCTGAACATCAGTGTGAAGTGTGGCATCGTCGTCACCATGAAACCGGATAATGTTCAGGACTTTGTAATCATTGTGGACGAAATCGAACCCTATTCCATTGTAGTCTAGTATGTATCCGTCTTCTGGAGTTTGGATAACAGTAACGGGTGGTGGTAATATTTGATAGATTCGGGTGGATGGATTCCAAACAGCAAGGTTGTCTCTTCTACCCCTACGTAAGAGGACAAGACCATCACATGAACCCACAACATGGGTGAAGGGGGCGCCTTCGCCGGGTTTCTTCAAAAAGGGGTGATGATCGATTTTGAAGGCGACATCAAGGGAATGCATGTTAACTGAATATAATGTTCCTCCAATACTAAGTATGAGTTGCTGATTGGTTCTGGTGTCGATGGACCGTTTGAGATGCAATTTAATGAAATAGGGACTGTCAATCAGAGCACACCAAGGTTTAGAAACACACCTGAAACGGAGGATTGGTTCGACGGGCAAACGTGAGAGAATGTCAGCGATGATGTCGGTCGGAAAGTGAGCCATCTGGTCGCCTGCGTCTTCTATTGTTGTTCTCTCCCTTTGGTTAGGTCGGGGCTCTTCTCGGAGATTGTTCGGAGAAGACAAGGAACTGACGTACTATCCTTCTTCTCTGGTTTAGGTTTACTAGGGTTCTGTTCTTCACCGGGTTTTGGAATAGCGGTGTTGACGTACTTGTGGGCCGGGCCCAAGGGATCTGGTCCAATCACTCCCCCTCACATATTATTATTATTATTATTATTATTATTATTATTATTATTATTATTATTATTATTATTATTATTATTATTATTATTATTATTATTATTATTATTATTTTAAGATAACCTTTACACTAAGGGTAAGTTTGGGAATGCTTCTGGTGCCAGCACAGCTGCTTTCCGACAGCAGAAGCAGTTTTAGTGTGTTTGGTAAAAATAAAATTTCTGCTTTACCGGACAGTTTCAGCTGTCCCACAGCAGTTTTCAGGACGCAAGGGGGAGATGTTTTTCCAGAAAATGCTTTTGATTAATTTATCTACAACCGATTTGACCTTACAATTTTTTAAAATATCAATAGTTATCTTTCCGGAAATGACACGTGTCATATATTTTGTCATTTTACCTTCTCACAGCAACTTCACACTTGATTTTACCAAACACAATTACTATATCAATATTTCACAGCAGCTTCTACGTAATATTTACCAAACAACATTTTATCAAGAATTCTACAGTGTTTTCACACAGCAGCTTTCTACCACCGCCAAGCATTCCCAAACTAGCCCTAAGAAGAGGAAATTGCCTCATGGCTCATTACATAATTTGAGAAATCTGAGATAGCCCAATCTCGAGGTTGGGTTTTTCACTCCTTCATACCCAAAAGTCCAAAGCCACGAGCAACAAACAGGTGAGCACACCGATTGAATTTCCGAGGTACATGAATGACCTTGTATTCAGTTATGTTCCAGAGGAGGCTTTCACATTCTTCAATGCTTCTCTCTATCTCTATGTGGTCTTTTGGATCTTTCCCCATTTCTCTGTTCTTCATCTCCTTTGCTAGAGAAAGACAATCAGCTTCGAAGTGAAGTTGAACTAGGCTCATCTCCGACGCCATCTTTATCCCCCTTCCGTTAGCACTTCAGCTTCGGCATGTATGGCGGAAATGGTAAAATGGATGGGTTTAGATATTCCGGCGATGAAGATAACAAAGGATCTTTAACAACAACACCAATCGCTGCTTTTCTGGTTTCTGATTCCAAGCGGAATCTGTGTTGATCGATAACCACCCTGATGGAGGCATATGTCTTGTTGTTTCCCGGTGGTTGTTTCTGATCTGAGCCGTAGGAGACGAGGAATCGTCTTGCATGTGGTCTTCGATCTCTCTCGGGTATTCATTAACTTCTTCTATTAATCTGACAAAGCTAGAAAACTTATTCCGAAATTATTTTCATTCTCACTTTAACTGCAGTAATGAGTACTACCTTAATCTTTACTATCTTAAAAGAGTGAAGAAAATTTAAGTGACTCCTAAGATCATTTATAACAAAAATGCCCTCTAAATTCGTTTATTACAAAAAGCTTTGTTAAACCTAAGCCTGTACTAATGTACGTTTTGTTGTTTAGTATACTTTTCCACGGCTCTTTCTCCTACCGTACACAACTCGGAGAACGATGTACATCACCGATCGACGTTAATCACCAAGCGGCGCATCTCTTTCTCTCATGCCCCCGTAAACGATGTATCTCTACATCATGCTTAACATTGCTTGTATCCACCCGCGCGTCATCAGTGTTTCGACGGTAACCCTTGTTGGTTTATTCATTTTTTTTAACAAGTTCATGGTTTATTCGTTGATTATGCGTATTGCGCGTAATCAGTGTTTGTGAACTATTGCAGGTTGATGATGTGAAGAGATGTGAAAACGCATATTTAGTTGTACCATAATGAATTCTTCTATTGGTATCCATATTTTTTCTGCAACTACTCTACTCCGAATTCATATAAACTAGGGTTATGAAAATTCCGTTGATATGAGTCATATCTTGTTGATCAGTAATTTTTTTTTTATACTATTTCTTCCATTCAAATGTATTATACCCGGCTTATCTCTTGTCAATCCCAATTTCTGACAGTTTTATTTTGACAGGCGGTTCGCACAGGAGGACTGAAAGCTAAGTCCGAATGCTGTTCAAACTTAGGGCCATTTGGGTTAGGGTGCTGTTTCGGATTCTGTTTTGTTTACATGCTATAGATTTTGTGTTTTGAATTGTTTTTTCCCTTAAAATTGGACAATCTTCTTTTATCTTCCCTCTAAAATTTTTATTGGGTTTTATGAATCCAATGACCCAATTTTGTTTTGCGTTTTGCTCATTGTTTTGCTTTGCAGGTTGTTGTTAAGGAAAACTCAAATATAGCTCTTAGATTGCGATACATTTTCAATGTGATTGTTCAGGTGCTATTTAAGGAGGTCCCTCTACTCTCTTTTACCACAATGTTTAATGTTTAATTCCAGTTTGTATGAGGTGGTTTCTGCTTTTTTAGCATTTTCTAGGCTTAGGTTCAAACCATCTCACTACAAATAATAAGAGAATCAAGAAGATCTTAGAAGGTTACCCATACATTCTTATGCAACCTAGACTACTACTTGCGAACTATCAAGGTTTTACAGCTATGGTGTAGAGATAGGATTTTAAGGTCGAAGGAGGAGTGATCTGCCTGTTCCATCATGGAACTTCTGGTAAAATAATGAACGTATTGTCCTTGTTATCCCTTAATTGACCCCGTTTAGAGTCTCCATTAATGCATTCAACCTAAACATACTCAAATGCAAACATGTCATTTTTACGCTTGGTTTTCCGTGGTACAATTGGAATTCTGTGAAGACAAATTTCTGCATAAAGTTTGTAATGGTTGCTGATCAAACAATTATTTCATTATGCGTCAATATATTGACACCTCTAATTCAATGTGTAGTATGATCGTTTAATTTCTAAGTGACTAGAGACACCAGTGTATATTTGTATTAATTAGTTTCTTTTGATTTGTTAGATTCTTGACATTTGTTCATGATAATAAAATTACATGCATCCCAAAGGGATAGCAACAGATCCATGGGACCCCGCAACACATCAGATGCATGTTTCTTGCACAGGTTAGAGTTTGTCCGAAATTGCTTAATACCTTGGATAGAACACCAAAGGCTTATGAGGTTGTGGTGTGAATTTGATATGTCCTTTTATGTTAGCAATCGGCTTCTAGATGCCTTCTTGTCTTGTGCGCTCCAGATCGAAATTACCGATTATGCAGACTTGTTAGTGGATCTGGAGCTGCAGGATATGAAGCTGCTATGAAGTCTTGTTTGAGAGTTGTTGTAAAACTTTTTCAGTAGTAGTCTTGTCCTGATAATAGTGGTTACTCTGATGATTTCCCTTCACCTGGTTTCTGTCTATCTTGCTCACTTTTATCACTCTAATTTCACAGTTTATAGTCAATATTCAATGTCTGTTAATTTGCCGTATAGCGTGTGGCATATTGATTCATCTACCACAGACAACAAGTGAGCGATCACCTATTTATCTTTCTTTGATTTGGTGCAGGCTCTTCATGCCTTATTAATGATCTTTCTTGAAGATGCTGATTAGTGATATAATTTTAATCAATATTATCATTCATGGGGTAAGTTTTTATGACATTTTTTTTTTACTATGTCGACTTTTGTTTTTGCTAGATTTCATCCTTTGAACTATGATCTATTTCTGTAATTTTGTAGCTGGAGTGCCTAGAAACTGTTGGATTTGTCGTTATAGGTTGATTTGCTTCACTTCAGTACTTCCTAATTTTAAGTTGTGTATAGTTATGCCATTATGAAAATTAAAGAGAACTGAGAGATATATTTTAGCATTAAAGATCAAAATGTGGTGGTCCGAATATGGAGAGAGCGAAAGAGAAGCAAACAAAAATACTGCCATATCATGCAGTAGATCCTGCAATGCATATGACACAACCATAAACCTGCAAAGCACCAAGTGTAAAATGTGAAATATCTTACGCTGGAACTTAAATAGAAAAATGTAAACCTGTAAAGCCCGGTAAAAACCATCTTAATTTAGGTGGTAATGAGGCTAAAATGATTTGGTGGATCACTAAAATGCATCTGAATACTGAGTCTAAGATCATTCAACAGTTTTTCTTCATCTCGAAGCGAGTGAATAATGTTAAAATCTCCATGAATAAGAAAACGTTTCTTACCATATAAAAAAGGCAAAGTGCAAAATATGTGATATTGGATATGATTATCCGAGAGTGTTTGGTGTCAATCAGGAAAATATGTGGAGGATAGAAGCAAAGGCGATAGCAAGTTGTCTTTTCAGTTTTTTTAAGGGGGAGGTGCAAAGTCCACATTTGGAATATCATTCAAAATAGTATTCCAGTATATTTCATAGCTTTTATTTGATATCTTAGGAAGTGGATTTGAGGAGCTCCATGACACAGATCCTCGCTCTGCTAGAAGTTTGAATAAGATTAAACATCTCATGGAAGGTCTATTTTTCAAATCGATCAAGACTATTCATGTTTTGGTTTAGTGACACCGAGTGATGCAAAAGATGATCTCTCAAGTTTACACGTATGGAATATGTAAATGGCTTCAAAATTGGGTTGGAGGAGTTTAATGGCAAAATGTCCCTTCTTGAGGCCTAGCTTATATAACAAAGAGTGTGTCATACATTAATGTATATCCCTAGAATTGTGACTCTTGATAGAAATGCAGTATTTGTGTTGTATGAGTAGTATTCTCTAAAAAAAAAGTGTGGATTTGAGATAACAGACAAACGGTGAAAAGGTAAACAACACACACAAATTCTCGAAATTCGTGAACCGAAAAATTGGTCTCCGGTTACAAACCATAATTAGAACAGAAGATATAATTTGGACTCGCAATAATGGGCCCGGCCAACAAATGGCCCTAACATGAAAGAAAATAATTGGAAACGGGTAATGGATTTGATGTTATTTCTTCCCACCCGTCAAGTGGTGGTTACGTCCACCCAGGGCCGGCCCTTCCTCTAGCCAATTTAGGCGGTCGCCTAGGGCCCCGAGGATTGGAAGGGCCCCATCCTTTTGCTATGTAAACAACATATCTGTTAATATGCATTTTAGATAGTGTTATGCCAAAAAAGTGTAGTGAAAAGTTTAGATAGTCGAGTAAAATATGTATACATTTTTTTTTCTTACACATCATCAGTTGGTCTAGATAGTTAAGTAAATGTGAGTTTAGATAATTTGTTTCATTATTACCTTATCAGTTATATCATACTTTCGAACTGTTCATTTACCTTGACATTTGTCATCCGAATTACACATTAGTACGATATGGCCCTTAGTTCCAAATTTTTCCTAGGTCCCCCAAAAGTGCAAAGCCGGCCTTGCGTCCACCGGATAGTAGTACCAAAACCTAACAAGTAACAACAGGAGAAGACGCCGACGACGAGATGGCTCACTTTACGAACGACATCGTCGTCGACATACTCTCACATTTGTGTGTCGAACCAATTCTCCGTTTCAGGTGCGTTTCCAAACTGTGTTGTGCTCTAATCGACGGTCCCCATTTCATTAAACTGCATCTCAAACGATCCCTCGACACAAGAACCAATCCTCAACTCATACTTAGTACTAGTAGGGATATTCAGTTAACATGCATCCCTTGATGTCGCTGTCAAAATCGATCATCACCTCTTTTTCAAAAAACCCGGCGAATAATTCTTCCTCCCCCAGGTTGAGGGTTCATGTGATGGTCCTGTCCTCTTACGTAGCACGAGAGACAACCTTGCTGTTTGGAATCCATCCACCCGAATCTACCATATATTACCCTAGACGACACGGACTCGTACGGTACAGGGTTTGATTCAGTCCAT
Organism: Linanthus parryae; assembly: GCA_023055425.1. Lineage (NCBI taxonomy): Eukaryota > Viridiplantae > Streptophyta > Magnoliopsida > Ericales > Polemoniaceae > Linanthus > Linanthus parryae. The sequence goes on from JALGPY010000003.1 coordinate 4,907,905, forward strand.
AATTATTACAAGGTGCTCAGCTTTATTCCTTTTCATGGTGACTAAGGTGCCACATTTCGCACTCAAGTTCAGGTTTACAGTTTAAAGACAAACTCTTGGAGAAAGATTATAACTGATTTCCCTTATTACCTCTATTACGACGGATGCAATGGTATGTTGGCTAGTGGTGCTTTGAATTGGACTGCATCTGAAACATAAGATGATGATGATGATGACGATGAGGACGACGATGATTTTTTCATTGTTGCATTCAATCTTTCTACTGAGAATACCGGATACTGCTCATCCGAATATCGATCATAAGGAGTCAGTCGATTAACATATGGACTTGGCATCGTTTGATGGATATCTGTGCAAATTGAGCGGCTATGCGGACGACCTTGTAGTGTGTAGATTATGGAGGATTATGGATTAAAAGAGTCATGGACTAAACTGCTTTCGCATCCTCCACCAATTGACTTTCCTGTACTTTCCTGTAGCCTTTTTCAGGGATGGTACCAAGATTCTATTTCAAGATAGGTCTTAAACATAAGCTAGTTCATAAAGTTAACATCCGTGTGGTCTTACGCCAAATTATTCTGTAGAGTTTTTTGTGCAAAGCCTTGTTCCACTCAATGTGGTAGTCGAAAGTAATCGGAAGGAACTCCACAGAGAAGAGAACAAGGATAGGAACGCAAACAAGATGGAGAAGAAGAGGTAAACTTAATGGTTTTATTATTTCTTTTTTAATCGTCTTCATTGCATTAGCCTTTAGTCGCAATTTCTATTCGACCATCTAGTTTGGTTCTTGCCATATTGAAGTAAATGGGTTCTTTGTATTGGGAATTCGTAATTTAGATAGAACTCACTAATAGCATTGGGAAAATTGTTCAGCTAGACAACATCATGAAATTTTTGCTTGACACACAAAATCTTCAGTTGGAGCAAAATTAGTATTGTGTGTAAAGATGAAGTTCAATATTTGGGAAATGTGATTTGCTAATGCAACATAAAAAAATGTATTGGTGTCCTCTAGGAAGCTTTTAACTTATTGTCAACATTTATGCGGATGTTAAAAGTACATAATGTATTACTGACACTGAAACAATGTTTAGCTTTCAGCTGAGGAAGTGTTTCCTTTGTTCTTTTAACCGCGGCATGCTTAACACAAGTTGTGTTAACTAAGAAAGCTTAAAACCAAGTCAGGAAATGTCTGATTTATCATCCTCTATGTAAAGATAATACTTGCAAAGAAGGACTTGTTTATGTAATTTGCAGGTGTTATTTATGTACTCTGTAACACTCTAAATTACTAATAAACATTTAGAAGGGTATTATGCACTTCACTTCTCTCCGTTCCATGTACCCGTACTTGATTCATGCTAATGTAACAGTCAAGATTGATATAGCTATCTATGTAGCTCACATTCATATTTAGGTTGTATGAAGAGGAGAATGCTTTTCACCATAACAATCTGCTTAATTTTTCTCATATGTCTGAGGAAGCGTGCTCGTTTCGGGTTTCTGAGAGACGCATCCGGGTCGGGTTTGAGAAGAGAAGCATCAAGTTCAGGTTTTGGGTTGCTGAGATGATTCAAGTCAAGGTGGAGATTTTTGGGTTGTGACTTAAATTCTAGTTGGCAAGTCAAAGTCAGGTTTGTTTTCTTTTGGAAACAAAGTTGTTACCAACTTTGTTGTTACCAACTTTGTTAGGGGCAGTGAGCTTTGCTTTGTGCCCAAGTCACATGGGTATTTAAATGAGCTTTGGCTCTCATAGAACAACACACACACGGAGACACATAGGGGTTTGCTTGAGTAATTTGTTAGAGTGTGTGACGGGTGGGTGTTTCGGGTTGCCGCCGTGGCTGTTGTGGCCACGGCGGTGTGTATTGTAATCGGGTTCCCATCTCAATAAAATATATGGTTTTGGCCTTGGATTAGCTAGAGGGTTCGTTACGAATTCTAATTGAACCACGTTAAATATCTGTCTCGTTCTTGTTTTGCTTTCGTCGTTCTTGCTCGAATACCCACACGTTATAACAAACAGGTAACGGAGCTCTGAAACAGGAGTTCTGTTACAACACAATACATAGCTACAATTTACTATAATATGGCAAGAAGGAAACCAGATGGTCGAATAGAATTGCGACTAAAGGCTAATGCAAATGAAGACGATTTAAAAGATAAATACTAAAACCATTAAGTTTACCTCTTCTTCTCAATCTTGTTTGCGTTCCCATCCTTGTTCTATTCTATGTAGAGTTCCTTCCCATTACTTTCAACTACCACATTGAGTGGAACAAGGCTTTGCACCAAAAACTCCGCAGAATAATGTGGCAGAAGACCACGGATGTTAACTTCCTTTAAGATCGTGCCAAACAAGCTCCGTGCTATGAAGGTCTGTGCTATCTTGAAGAAAAAGAATCTTGGTACCATCCTTGGAAAAGGCAACAGGAACGTCAATTGGTGGAGGATTCCAACGCAGTTTAGTCCATGATTCTTTGACTCCGTAATCCTTAATAATCCACACACTACAAGGGTATCCGCATTGTCGCTCAATATGTACATACATCCTTCAAACGATGCCAAGTCCATATGGAAATCGACCGACTCCTTATGATCGATATTCAGAATAAGCAGTATCTGGTATTCCTCAGTAACATTGAATGCAACAATGAACCAATCATCATCTGTTTCAGATGCAATCCAGTGCAAAGCACCACTGGCCAACACACCATTGCATCCGTTGTAATAGAGGTAATAAGGGAAATCTGTTATTATCTTTCTCCACGAGTTGATCTTTAAACCGTAAACCAGAACATCAGTGCGAAATATGGCACCTTGGTCATCATGAAAAAGGAATAATGCTGAGACCCTTTTAATCATCATGGACTGAATCAAACCCTATACCGTAGGAGTTCGTGTCCTTTAGGGTTTGGATATCATCATCAGTAGTGATGGGTGGTGGTAAAATATGGTAGATTCGGGTGGATGGATTCCAAACAGCAAGGTTGTCTCTCCTACTACGTAAGAGGACAAGACCATGACATCAACCCACAACCTCGGGGAGGAAGAAGTATTCGCCGGGTTCTCTGAAAAAGGGGTGATGATGAATTTTGACGGCAACATCAAGGGAATTGATACGGATCAGTTGTATCTAACGTGTCACCGTATTATCATCTTTAGTGATTATTTAGTATTAGTTGTTAATTATTTATTTTATGTCGTTAAGTAGTTTATTTATTTAATTAAATATTTATTTAATTATTTAGTTGATCGGGCTTGGCCCGTTAGGTCTAGGGTTAGGGTTAGTTTTCTATTTAAACATTTGTAGTCCTCAGTTATTGGCATGGAATAAGAATTGTGTTTGAGTTTTATTTAGTTTATTTTCAGCTTTGTTTCGTTTTTCGTAGTAATTCGTAGTCTCACGAACTACTGGTAGAGATTCGTAGCCTCTCTCAAGCTACTGGTACGATACTGGGTGTATCAATTTGGTGCTTTCATTGATTTCACCATCCAACTGGTGACATCATGTCCAAGTCGTTTCAGCAAATCTGAGATCAAATCATAAAACAACTAACTGAGATCAAAGAAACATTCGATCAATGGCGGTTACAAGACCAAGAGAAGCAGCTGTGGCCATTGCAGCAACCAACGCCGCTAGCCAAGCAAGAACAGCCACCACAGCCACTGATGCAATTACAGCAACCCACGCCTCCTCTGCCTCCGTCGTCTTCCTCCCGACCTACGCCGCCGCCTGACAAGCACGAACAGCCGACAACTTCGATGAGCAAATCGCTGATCCAGAAGTTCGCCGACCAACAGGAGTGTTCCGCCACGCACAAAGGACCCTCTGACGACCTCCTTCCTTCCGGCACCGCTCTCCAACCACCCCCAATTTTCACGGCGCAAATCCACCAGCAGCCAATTGCCGGCGATTCCAACCCAAACCCTCTTAGGGCTCGCCTAGATGACCGGCCGCCACCTCTCGCCGTCCTCCACGGTCCGCCGCCCTGGCTCCAGATCTTCGACGGCCTTCTCCAGCGGGTCTAAGACCTCCAACACCACCCAACGTTCGCGGTGGAACTTCCTCAGGCGCCTCAGCCATCGAGACCAACAGAGGCATGACTACGGCTTGGGTCAGCTCGTATTTGGCTCGATCTAGCCGACGGAGGGAGACCGGCTTGTAAACGGCTCGAACTAGCCGACGTCTGGAACATGGCTCGGCTTCAATTTGGCTTCCGGTCGGCTCCACCTAAGCCGACGGCTTCACCTTGGCTCCAAGTGAGCCAATTACCTACTTTTCGCTTATTTTTGACCCGCGTTGGTATTTTTTCCAGCCCCGGGGTCTTTCCTAGGGTTTTTCGACCTCCCAAATCCTTTTGCGGGCTCTATTTTTCAAGATTTGGCTTCCAAGTTGCTGTTCCAAATGTCATCATTCGTCCATTTGATCCGGGCATACGTCATTATGGACTTGTTGCAGATTTTTCGCATCACCACCTTGAGGACAAGGTGTTTTTCGAGCACGGGGGAGTTGATACGGATCAGTCGTATCTAACGAGTCACAGTATTATCAAAGATTATTTAGTATTAGTTGTTAATTATTTATTTTATGTCGTTAAGTAGTTTATTTATTTAATTAAATGTTTATTTAATTATTTAGTTGATCGGGCTTGGCCCGTTAGGTCTAGGGTTAGGGTTAGTTTTCTATTTAAACAGTTGTAGTCCTCAGTTATTGGCATGGAATAAGAATTGTGTTCGAGTTTTATTTAGTTTATTTTCAGCTTTGTTTCGTTTTTCGTAGTAATTCGTAGTCTCACGAACTACTGGTAGAGATTCGTAACCTCTCTCAAGCTACTGGTACGATACTGGGTGTATCAGGAATGATGCATGTTAACTGAATATAATTCTCCAACCGATGTTGTCGCTGACATTCTCTCACGTTTTCTCATCGAACCAATCCTCCGTTTCAGGTGCATTTCAAAATCGTGGTGTGCTCTAATCGACCGTTCCCTATTTCATTAAATTGCATCTCAAATGATCCATCGACACCAGAACCAATCGGCAACTCATATTTAGTACTAGTAGGGATGGAGAATTATATTCAGTTAAGATGCATTCCCTTGATGTCGCCGTGAAAATCGATCATCACCACTTTTTGAAGGAACCTGGTGAATACTTCTTCCTCCCCCAGGTTGTGGGTTTATGTCATGGTCTTGTCCTCTTATGAAGTAGGAGAGACAACCTTCCTGTTTCGAATCCATCCACCCGAATCTTCAAAATTTTACCACCACCCATTACTACTGATGATATCCAAACCCCAGAGGACACCAACTCCTAAGGTATAGGGTTCGATTCAGTCCATGATGATTACAAGGTGCTTAACATTACCCCCTACGGTATAGGGTTTCATGGTAGCACTGAAGTTCAGGTTTACAGTATACAGACCAACTCTTGGAGAAAGATTATAACATATTTCCCTTATTACCTCTATTACAACGGATGCAGTGGTATGTTGGCCAGTGGTGCTTTTAACTGGATTGCATCTGAAACAGATGATGATGATGATTGTTTCATTGTGGCATTCAAACTTGGTACTGAGGAATACCGGATACTTCTCATCCCGAATATCAATCATAAGGAGTCGATCGATTTTCATATGGAGTTGGCACCGTTTGATGGATGTTTGTGCTTATTGGGCGACTATGCGGATGACCCTTGTAGTGTGTGGATTATGAAGGATTACGGAGTCAAAGACTCATGGACTAAACTTCTTTCGTATCCTCCACCAATTGACTTTCCTGTAGCCGATTTCAAGGATGGTACCAAGATTCTTTTTCTTCAAGATAGCACAGACCTTCGTAGCACAGAGCTTATTTGGGATGGTCATCAACATAAGGTAGTTCAAAAAGTTAACATATGTGGTCTTCCCCCAAATTGTTCTGCAGAGTTTTTGGTGCAAAGCCTTGTTCCAAATGTGGTAGTTGAAAGTAATGGGAAAGAACTCCACAGAGAAGAGAACAAGGATGGGAACGCAAAAAAAAATTGAGAAGAAGAGGTTAACTTAATGGTTTTAGTATTTCTTTTTTAATCGTCTTTATTGCATTGGCCTTTAGTCGCAATTTCTATTCGACCATCTTGTTTCCTTCTTGCCATATTGAAGTAAATTGGATCTTTGTATTGGGAATTCATAATGGGAAGTTTGTTCAGCTAGACTACATCATGAAATTTTTGCTTGACACACAAAATCTTCAGTTGGAGCAAAATTAGAATCGTGTGTAAAGATGAAGTTCAATATAAGAAAATGTGATTTGCTAATGCAGCTTTTTTTTATTTTTTATTAGTGTCCTCTAGGAAGCCTTTAACTTATTGTCAACATTTCTGCGGATGTTAAAAGTTACATATTGTATTGCTGTCTCTTAAACAATGTTTAGCGTTGAGCACGTGTTTCCTTTGTTCTTTTAACCGTGGCATGCTTAACACAAGTTGTGTTAACTAAGAAATTTTTAACCAAGTCAGGAAATGTCTTATTTGTCATCCTTTATGTAAAGATAATGATCAATACTTGCAAAGAAGGACTTGTTTATGTAATCAACATTTAGGTTGTATGAACATTTAGAAGGGTATTATGAACTTCACTTTTTTCCGTTCCATGTACCCCGTACTTGATTAATGCTAATGGAACAGTCAAGATTGATATAGCTCTATCTGTGTAGCTCAAATTTACATTTAGGTTGTATGAAGTTGAAAATGCTTTTCACCCTCTGCTTAACTTGTCTCATTTTTTATGACACTAAACCTGATTTTGCTTTTTTTTTTCAGAGATGGCTTTTCGTCCGAGGAGTTCATGTCGGTGCACTGGGAAAAGTCAAAGGACTGAGATAAATAATCGGTATACGTACGCCGGTTCACCAAATAAATATAGATTGATTTGTCGGTTCCTTTCAGGGGTTGCAATATGTCAATAAACACTTTGGTGTGTACGACATAGCACGAACAGGGTTGGGAGGGTGAGGGTGTGTTTCCTACCCAATCCAATGACCGCAGGTTGGTCATATCGATACCCAAACCCAATCAAGTAGTCGAAGAACCTAAACCCAATCAAGCCTTTCGACTCGGATCGGTTTGGGGCGGCCGGTTTGGGCGAATTTTGCTCACCCCCAGTGTGTAGTTATAGGTTTGAGATTAGGAGTTATTCTCATTTGTCATATGCCTGATTCTCAGCCTCATTAGCTTCCTATTTGTAAGTTCCTAATCGACAATGTTTTTATTGATTGAATATATAACCAAAGTACCTATCTTGCTGATTTTAATTATTTAACACTAACCTTATACTTGTATAACATTAACTCCACATTATACTAAGAAAAACTACAGCATTCACAGTTACTTTTGATTGTACCTGTGCTCTAAAACCCTCTCCTCCTTAAATCTTAATTATGAGATCTTCAAAGACCAATGTCTATAGTTTATACCAGGGCTCCATTCTTACATTTCTTTTAAAAGAATACTAAGTGAGAGATAAAAGTTGTGACAGTCTAGTCCTCTAAACAAGGCTAAAGATGAATCTTTTTGGAATCCCTTCATCCGCAAGGCCATATATTTCTCATAACTGATGATACCAATCTTTCCCCTGGTCTCTTAATTTTTTTGAAGCTGTGTTTTGTGTGCAAAAAGCTTTGTTCCACTTAGCCCAGAGAGGAGTCACACTAAAAAAAGGTCTTGGTATTTTAAAAAAGTTGTTCACTGTATTAGTCTTGAGCCACAGTTGGTTCTTATTTTCCCATTTGGGTTCCATATTGACATTTATGTGTAGCTCGCATTCTACTTGTTTAGACAGGAATTTGTTTTATGCCCAACTTTCTATTTACGTTGTGTCTCTATGATTGATCTTCTTATTCAATTTGGTGAACCATATATAACCTCTGGTTTTCGTTTTACTTCTCTTAGATATGGTTTTCTGTCAAGCTGAAGCTGGTCGGAAAGTCGAAGAAGAAATGAACCGCGCAAAGGTATACTCTATACAGCATATCCCATCAGTATGGAAGATACAATTTAACAAATTGTGTGGGAAGTTACAAAATTACTGTCATTTGCCCATGTTTTCTTACTATTTGCATTCGGAAGTTGTCAATTCAATATTTAATATATTTTACCTTGAAGGAAATTATTAAGGATATATGGTGACTTCTAGTGGAAATGAGATGGTCCAAATAAACTGCATCAGTATGTTGTACAAGACAACTAAGATTTGCATGAACGCATTTGATTAGCGGAAAGTAAATTTATAAATGTAGTCTATGGTCCTATGCTAGATCATCTCACTTATGTTAGATCATCTCGTTTTTAGGGAGCGCTAAAAGTAGTTGTGTCTTGAACTCAATAGCACAAAAAGTAAATTGTAATTTTTTGCCGCTTTCTTACAATTGTATCCTTACTAAGATGAGACTGAGATAGAAGGGGATCGCTTTACCTGCCACCTGCTGTTATTGCCCCTCTGGTACTGCAACCACTTCTCATCTTTTCCTTGATTGCAATAGAACTCAGCGAATACTTCATTCTCCTCTGCTTGATATGCAAATAAACAATAATGGTTTACCATTTATAATCCAAATCAGGGAGTTTTTCAATAATCTAAACTAGGAAAAGAGAGATCTTTTACTGCATGTATTGTGGCTAATTTGGACTTTTAGAAATAGAAAGTTTTTTGATTGTGTGCAGAAAAGAGAGAAGAAGACCTGGTTTTGGAAGCAATCTCAGCGAAAGAAGAGTTCTCAAATACTTATCTCTTTGAAAAATCTGTTCATGCAGGAACCCAAATGACTGACTCAAGACGGTGGGTTCCTCCCCCTCCAGGTGTTCTGAAATTGAACACCAATGCCACCATCTCCCATCCCAATCGTAGATCTGGAGCATGAATTGTCATCCGAAACTCAGAAGGAGAATTTGTATTTGGGTGCTCATTTCCCATTCCATTCACAACAAATCTGGTGGTCGATAAAGCTATCACCCCTTGAGAAGCAACGAAGAGAGCATCCCACATACGATTTCGAAACTTCATCATGGAATTGGGCTCACAAGCTCTGGTTCACAAGATCGCCAGAAGGAATGTGAGAGAGTAGAATGCGGCTCAAAAGAGGAAAGACTCTTCACATAATGTGGAGAGTTTGTCCACCGCTTGACTAATTATAAACCTAGCTTCTCTAGAAAGTACGGTATTGCCCTTGCGCATTCTTTTGTGCATCTGGGCCTGAATGTAACTTCTGATCTGTATTGGGCTATAGTATGCCCATCTATTGGATTTGATGTATGGGCTATGGACAAGACCTATATTAATTAAGAAAAAAAAATTAATTCTGTTGAAAAGAAAATGTCCTAAGAAAAAGTCTAGGCGATAACTGAATTTTATCTCCCAGATTTCGACAAGTTTCTCCTTCCGAGTGAGGTGATCTTCCGCTAATTTTATTATAAGTGGCAGTTTTCTTTAACTTGACAGTTATATTGTCAGTTATTGAGAGTTTATTTTGAAAATAATTGCTTTCTTATAATTTTCTCTGGGTTCACGTCACATTCAACTTCTTGCATCAATCTTTCTTAGTAAAATTATGGAAGGCTCTTCATCCAAATACAACCAACTAACAGGTTTGTAACCTGACCAATGACAAATTGGCAGAAATGATTCAGGCTATTCAACTTATGGACAAGGAGTATTGAGAAAATGAAAACAAGAAGAAGAAGAAGAAAACAGAATAAATTCAGAAGTGAAATGTTGTAGAGAAAGGAAACGGAGCTATGGTTTTTGTCCCTCCTAACTGACATGGAAATTGAGAAGAAAAGAAAATAAATATCTCGGCTGAAATGGACCAGTCAAACCAAGACACTTTGTCTAATCGAGTCATAAGCAGCCGAGTAAGCATAAAACGAAATGGTCTATCTAATACTCTAGTTTAGCGGTAAATAAGAGAAATTAACGTCTAATTAACTGAATCTTGATCCAAAATATTTCCGTTCCACTTGAGATTGAAGGCTAACGTATATCCGCATTCAACGGCTGAGATAGAAGCTTCTCCTTGATCGAATGATACCTGTTATGTTTTTTTTCATGTTATTAATTTGGCATGAGTTGCAGTTTAGTCTATTTGCAAACTCAAAACCAAATGCATTATGCAAGATTCCCCCTCAAGTTGGTGAGTTGATCAATCTAACTCCCAACTTGGACAGGAGAAAATTGAAACAGCAGGATGCATGGGCTTGGTGAGGATGCCTGCCAGCTGGTGAAAAGAAGAAATATAATGGAGGAGAAAACAACATTTTTTGACCAAATCTCTAACCAAATGACAATCACCACCAATGTGTTTGGTTTTGTCATGAAAAAAAGGGTTAGTTGCAAGCTGAAGAGCTGAGTTTCTATCAGCAAACATCACATGAGCTTCAATGAGAGAAACGCCAAAATCATGAAGAAGATACAGAAACCATAAAATCTCACAAGAAACAGCACCCAAGCTCCTGTGTTGAGATTCAGATGAGCTCCTAGAGACTACAATCTATTTCATAGACCTCCAATGCACCAAAGAAGAACCAATGTAGATCAAATAACCACTGGTAGACTTTCTTATCCAAGCACCCAACCTAGTCATCATCTGTATAAGCAATGAGACTGGTGGAAGAAGAACTTGGGAAGAACAAACCTTGAGCAGGTGAGCTTCTGACATATCTAAGAAGATGATGAACTGCTTTGAGGTGAACTGTAGTAGGTTTATCAACAAACTGTGAGACCTTACCAACTGCACAACAGATATCCGGTCTTGAATTGCACAAGTAAATGAGCTTTACAGCCAATTTTATGTAGTTTTTGACATCCAGTTTGGATAAAATATTCCCACTACTGTAGATAGCAGATAACTTTACCAAATGTCCATAGGTACAGAAGCTGGTTAACAAGAACTATAGCCACTCTCAGCAAGAATGTCCACATCAAATTTTCTATGACATAAACTAATACCATTATCATTCCTGGCAATCTCAAAACCCAAGAAGTAAGAAAACCCAAGTACTTAAGCAGAAACTTAGAGTTCAAAATGTCTTTAAGAGAGTTTTAATGATACAAATCAATTCCTCCAAGAACTGTGTCATCAACATATACCCGAACACAAAAAAACAATGCTGAAGAGTGTTTCATAATGAGTGTAATCTGTTTTGCATTGAGTAAAATCAATATCTAATAGAGAAGCTGAGAACTCACTATACCACTATATGGAAGCCTATTTAAGGACATAAAGAGATTTCTTGAGATGACAAACCAATCTCCATTGAGAAAAAAAAAAAGAATAAGAAGGTACAACATAATCAAGAGGTAGGCTCATATAGACTTCTTTATCAAGCTCTATATGTAGAAAAGCATTGTTGACATCCAATTGTAAGAGATGGCAACTTTTGACTGCAGCAAGAGCCAACAAAGATTTTACTATTGGCAATTTGGCTTCAGGAGAAAAAGTTTCTGTGTAATCTATCCCTTCAGTTTGTGTGTATCCATTTTTCACCAGCCTTGCCTTGTAACTCTTAACCTCTCCATTAGTCCTGAGCTTGATCTTGTTAACCAATCTACGACCAATAGGATCACGTCCTAAATGCAAGATAGCCAAATCCCAAGTGTGATTAACCTCTATAGCATGAAGTTCAGCTTGCATAGATTTGACCCATTTTGGATGTTGACTAGCTTCTTGGTAGCTTTGAGGCTCAATAACTCCATCCGTTGTAGCCAGAAAATAGAGAATTTGGACCAGGAGATGAGTCAAAAAATCAGGGATGAAATTAACAGACATGAATATGGGCTTCTTAATAACATAATCATTGACATATGTTTGTGCTTTGTGTACTCTCGTATTCTTTCTCACTGAACTGGAGTAGACATTTCAATTTCAGGGGGAGGAGTATTCAAAACAACAGGATTTGATCCAAGAGAACCATCACAACTTAAGCTAGTGTCCTTATCAGACATCGCAGGTAGAACAATATCATCAGTAACATGAGGAGGAATAGAAGGAGGGGAAGAGAAAGGAAAAATGTTTTTAGAAAGATCACATTTATTGAGACATGGAAACTGCATTCCTTGATATTGTAGAGCCTATAACCCTTCATACAAAAAACATACCCCCAAAAAACACACGAGAAGTAGCTCTAGGATCAAATTTTGTTCTTCCCTGCATTAGTGTAGAACTATAGAACAAACACCAAAAACTCTGAGTGTTGTATAGTGTGGGACATCATTGAAGATATACTCGTAAGAAGATTTATTATGTAAGACTGAGGGATGAAAACGGTTCGGTTCGGTCCGGTTTTCGCACCAGTTCGAACCGAACCGCATGTAATGGTTTGGGCAAAACTGAAACCTAATCCAGACCGTTCATGGCTCAAAACCGAACCGAACGGAACCGTGAATGACCGGTTTGGTTAGGTTTTAAGCCGCGATTTCTTGAAAGATATTATTTTATTCAAAATTTCTTAATAGTTCGTTCAAAAATCAAATTATCACTAAAATTTCTATGTCAACCAATTAAAAATAAAGTAGAAAAGATTACATCATCTCCATAATCATTAAATGGGGTTGGTTCGGTTTTGAGGTACGTACTGTATATGATATATGTGTAGACGTTATCATGTTTGGTAGTTGTACAGTCTAATATGCTACATATACAGTTTGGTTTAGTTTTTCGGTTTTAATGGTATCTCAAGCCTAAATCGAATCGTATTATACGGTTTGTGATTTTTTTAAACCTGGACCGAACCGTAATAGCTTCCAAACCGAACCGAAACGAACCAAACCGCCCGGTTCGACTGCGATTGCGGTTTTTCGGTTTGAACTTGCATCCCGAGTAAGACTAGAGTAGGCACTCTATTGATGAGATATGCATCTGTCAGCACACTATCTCCCCCAAAATCTTAGAGGCAAAGAAGGCTGCAAACTCAAAGCTCTGGTCACATTGAGCAAGTGTTGATGCTTCCTCTCTACCGAAGAGTTATATTCATGAGTTTCAACACACCTAAGTTGATGAATAATGCCTTTTTGAAGCATGAAATCTACAAATGCTAACTCCTTAGCATTTTAACCCCAAAAAGTTTCAGAATTTTGACTAAAAATTGAGTCTCCTCCGTAGTGTAAAACTTGGGTATGAGAACCTGTCTTTCTGATTTATGGGCCAGTTGATAAAACCAAGTCATTCTGTTGACATCATCAACAATTGTGAGAAAGTGTTTGTGACCTGCATAAGTGGGAACCTTATATGGCCCCGAATATCACAAATGCACCAAAACTAAAGGTTTTGTCTCCTTTTTGCCAATGCTAGAAAATGGTAGTTTCTTATGTTTAGCTTGTGGACATACATCAAACATAGAGTTATCTATTGCACCTTGAGTGTTGAGAACCTTGTTCAACCATTTCAGCATCACATCAGAAAGATGGCCTAATTACTTCTTAAAAAAAAGATGGCCTAATATTTGATGCCAAATTTCATTCGAGAATATGAAATTAGTGTCAAAAAGAGAATGGCATACCATATGATGTGTAGATGCAGTCTTCAACAGATATAGACCACTTATGTCCTTCTCCAACAACCTTGTTAGTGGTTGTAAGAAAGATTTGACACTTGTCATTATCACATATAAACACACGGTACTGTAACTCAGCTATGTGTGTCATAGAAACGAAAATAAACTTGAAATCTGGTATGAATAGCACTTCTGTGAACTTTAGGGTACTTGTCAGCTGAACATTGCCAATATCAGAAACTTGAACTCTCTTTCCATTTGGCAAGTAAACAAAAACATCAGTCACTTCAATATCTTGTGTCAAAAGACTCTAATCACAACACATGTGATCAGTTGTACCACTGTCAATGATCCAAGTGTACAAATTGACATTCTCACTCCCTAGGAGAATCAAAACCATATCTAAGAATTTCTCCCATAATATGTTGACCACACATTAAATCAGTCTTAGCGTATTGATGAAGCGGACTTCCCTAGGAGAATCAAAGCCTTGTTCCACTCAATGTGGTAGTCGAAAGTAATGGGAAGGAACTCCACAGAGAGGTGAACAAGGATGGGAACCCAAACAAGATTGGGAAGAAGAGGTAAACTTAATGGTTTTAGTATTTCTTTTTTAGTCGTCTTCATTGCATTAGCCTTTAGTCGCAATGTCTATTCGACCATCTGGTTTCCTTCTTGCCATATCGAAGTAAATGGGATCTTCGTACTGGGAATTCGTCGTGTTGAGAAAACTCACTAATAGCATTGGAAAGTTTGTTCTGCTAGACTACATTATGAAATTTTTGCATAACACACAAAATCTATATTATGAAGAGATTCCTATCTGTAAGTACCTAGCCTTTGTGGTTTTAATTAAATTCCGGCCACATGCTTGCATAACATTACCACAAAATTACTGCTTTTGCAGATACTTTTGATTATGTGCATCTTCAATCTTTTACCCTTTTTAGACCAAAAATCTACAGTTTATGCTAATAGAAGGATAAAAAATGTTACTGTACTGGCTAACAAATTTAAAGAGTCGACATGAATAATTGGTAATCTTTAAGTACGCCAGTTCAACAAATAAATATTGATTGATTCTTTGGTAAGTAGGTTACGCTATAGCTGATTCGTCGATTTCTATTTGCAGTCGGTCAATTAGTAGTTGTGGCGTGTGGTTCTAGGTTTGAGATTAGGAGTTTACTATCATTTGTGGTAAGCCTAAATCTCAGCCTCATTAGCTTCCTATCTGTAAGTACCTATCGACAATGTTTTATTGATTGACTATATAACCACAGTACCTATCCTTGTTCATTTTAATTATTTAACACTAAACTTATACTAGCATAACCTTAATTCCATATTATACTAAAAAGATACAGCAATTACAGTTATTTTTTATTGTAAAAGAGTACTAATAGAGAGATAAAAGTTCTCACTGTAATCGCTACAAGGTAATGGCAATTGTTAAGAGAAATGAAGAAAACAAATAGACGAAATCTTTATGATTTCCGAGGTGCTTTCGCTCGAAAGCCATGGCAGGTCAATGTCTGAATGGTGTGGTATGTGGTGAATGAAAACCGTGAATCAAATTGCAAAGAGACCTTTAAGAATGTGAGGAGATCAGGGAATAATGATCCACTGACTAACTATTAAGGCAACTTGTGGCTGACCTTTTCAGCTACGATTTGCCGGTTAAAACTATCGAATTATCAAGAATCCTGTGTAATAGAGCTGACATAAAGAGAAAAAGTTAAGTCATTTCACTATATGCACGACCCTTAAAGGAGAATTTTCTCTTCAGTTATTCATCAAACTCTTCTGTAGAACCCCAGCCCCATATAATAGAGTGAGCACTCAACAGATAGAGAATAAGAGAGAAATGTTGCTCATTTTGCTACATAAATTGTCACATACTTCCTCTAACAGTTGCCTGTGAAACCACTTATGCGATTCAGGTGCGTTTCCAAACCTTAGTGCTCTCTCATTGATGACATCCCCCGTTTCAGCAAATCACATCTCAAGCAATCAAAAGGAACCAAAAATAATCGTGACCTCGTACTTATTGTTTGTGTTTAGCAATCATTTAGCATGCCCTGCATGCATAAGGTAGATATTGCCGTTGAAATTGATGATCCCCCCCTTGAAGGAATTACAATGAATGTGGGCCCGACTTTTTTGGGTTCCTGTGTCATTCTAGTCCTCTAAACAAGGCCGAAGATGATTTTTTTTCGGAATCCCTTCATCCGCAAGTGCCATTTATCTCTCATAACTGATGATACCAATCTTTCCCCTGGTCACCCAATATTTTGAAGCGGTGTTTTGTGTGCAAAGCCTTGTTCCACTCAGTCACAGAGGCAAAGTAATGCAAACAAATAGCACACAGAGGAGTTGCACCGAAAAAAGATTGGGGAGAAGACGTAAATTGGAAGATCTTGGTATTTTCAAATTGTCATTCACTGCATTAGTTTTGAGCCACAGATGGTTCCTATTTTCCCGTTTGGTTTCCATATTGACATAAATCTGTAGCTCGCATTCTCCTTGTTTAGACAAGAACTTGTTTTATGCCCCCACTTGTTGTGTCTATATTATTGATTTACTTGTCCATTTTGTTCATTTTGAGGAACCATATATAACCCTGATTTTCGTTTTGCTTCTCTTAGAGATGGTTTTCTGTCAAGCTAAAGCTGGTAGGAATGACAAAGAGAGATGAATCGCGCAAAGGTATACAGCATGCCTATACCTCAACTAGATTTGATGTTTATGTTTGAAAGAGTGAGATGATAAAAATTCTTCCTTGCCTCGAGGTAACATGTTTTTGCTTGATAGGTGGTGGCATTACTCCAGTAGGCTCGTTTGTCGCGTGGCTCAGTTTCTGAGACTTATGGAATGAATGGTGACTTGAAATCTTGTTAGAACCTCTAGGGGCATGGACTCTGAGGAGGGAGTGATATTGAGTGAAAGCCGTGAAAATGATTGGGAAAGAATGAATCAATTTCTTCTCTCTTTTAGGGAGTAATAATTGTTAAAAACAAGTACTGTGGTATTTTGGGGGTGTAATTTTTACTCTATTGTTAGTATCTTGGCTTGCCAATTGATCTAAGAATGGAGATGTCTGGATTTTCTCGTTTGTCTTGCTTTTGTTCGTACTTTATGACTCTGAACTCGAAATCCTAGTTTTATTATCTATGTAATTTCCTTTAGGATAAACATGCAGTCGGGGAATCTTTCCAAGCTTTAGATATTTGGTTTTGCGAAGTTCCTAAATTTATACTTTTGGCAGAGATAATTACCAAAGACACTTCGCTTCAGCACACCATGATCTTCGGCCAAACTGTCATGGCTTATAGCATTATCTGCTTTCTCCTTGCAGAATGCATTTGGTTTTGAGTTTGCAGATGGACTAAACTGCAATTCGTGCCAAACTAATGACATGAAACAAAACTTAGCAGATACCGTTTGATCAAGGAGAAGCTTCTATCTCAACCGTTGGATGCAGATATATGTTAGCCTTCAAACTCAAGTGGAATGGCAACGTTTAGGATCAAGCATCAGTTAAGTAGACATTAATTTCTCTTATTTACCGCTAAACTAGAGTATTAGTTAATATTAGTTAGACAATGTCGTTTTATGCTTACTCGGCTGCTTATGACTCGATTAGACCATGTGTCTTACTTTGATTGGTCCATTTTAGCCGAGTATTTTTTTCTCCATTTCCATGTTAGCTAGGAGGGATAAAACTCCCGGCTCTGTTTCCTTTCTTTCCAACAATTCACTTATGGATTGATACAGTTTTCTCAATATGGTATCAAAGCCTAGGGCTTGATTCTTCTATTTTTGCTGTCTAATTGTGCTAGGGTTGCTTTCTCCGAGCACGGATCTAGTAGATCTCTCTTTTCTGGTCATCAATGGTGCTTCCGGTTGATTCCAGTCTCTCTCTGCCCCAGACGTCTAGTGGTTCTGGTTCTAGATCTCCGTTGGATGGATCTTCACAATTTTTTCTTCATAATTCCGATTCACCAGGTATGTTATTGTTTCTCAGGTACTCAATGGTGATAACTTCAATATCTTGTATAGTTCAATGGTTGTTTCTCTTGAAGCTAAGAACAAGCTTGACTTTGTTACTCGTGTTATCACTGAGCTGACAAAAATTCTGATCTGTATTCTTTGTGAAAGAGGTGTGACATAATGGTCCTCTCTTAGTTTCTAAATTATGTTAACAAAGAAATTGGATATAGTTTGATTTATTATCTACTGCTAAGGATATTTGGTTTGATCCTATTGAGAGATTTTCTCAGAAAAATCTCCCTAAGGTGTTTTAGTTAACTAGTGCTATAGTTAATTTGAAACAAAGTAGTATGAGTGTCACTACCTACTTCACTAAGTTCAAGTCCTTATGGGATGAACTGAATAATTACCCTCTTAAACCTAATAGTGTTTGTGGTGTTTTGCATACCTGCACTTGTAATATATTGGGGATGCTTCATAGCCAAATGCAAGAAGAGCACAATTTTTAGTTTATGATGTGCTTGAGTCCTCAGTTCTCTTCGTTGAGAGATCAAGTGTTGTTTTCGGATCCTCCTTCTCCCCTTAACAAAGTTTTTTGATAAAATTGTGCAACAAAAAATGCAGAGTTCCATTTGTGGTTATGGATCATGTTCCTTGCCTATAATGGCTATGCATTCTTCTACAGCACCTACAGTCATGTATTTTTCTTATGGTGGAAATCAATTTCAATAAATTCCTGTTCAAGACATGAGTAGCAATGCTTCTCTTGGATCATCTAGACCTAAAGTCACTTGCCATCACTGTGGAGGCACATGACATATAAAGGCTAAGTGTTGGAAACTACATGGATATCCAGCCAATTTAAAAAACAAACACAAGCCTCAAGCTCATAAATCATTATGTAGTTGTATTTTTTTTTTGTTTCTAATGTGAGTGATTCTTCAGCTGACAAGTCTGTGTTTCCTTCACACAATATCAATGTCAGTAGATGATGCACTACATTAACACTTATATGCAACAATCACATCGTGGAGCTTCTAGTGATTCTAATTCAGTGTCTCCATCTCACAGCAATCATTCTAGCTCCGTGGAAAGTCATCTTCATCAATAAGCTAAGACCGATTCAATGTATGGTCAACATTTCATGGGAGGAGTTCTTAGCTATGGTTTTGCTTCTATATGGAGTGAGAATGCCAATATGTACACCTGGATCATTGACAGCAGTGCAACTGATCACATGTGTTGTGATTTGAGTATTTTGACAAAAGCTGTTGAAGTGACTGATGTTTTTGTTTACTTTCCAAATAGAAAGAGAGTTCAAGTGTCTCATATTGGCAATGTTCAATTGACATGTACCCTGAAGTTGACAGGAGAGCTATCATACCGAATTTCAAGTTTAATTTGGTTTCTATGACACACGTAGCTAAGTTACAGCACCGTGTGTTTATATGTGATAATGACAAGTGCCGAGTCTTGCTTACAACCACTAACAAGGTTGTTGGAGAAGGTCTTTATCTATTAAAGACTGCATCTACACATCCTTTGGTATGTCATTTTCTTTCCGACACTAATTTCGTATTCTCTAATGAAATTTGGCATCAAAGACTAGGACATCTTTCTTTTTTTATAAGTAACTAGGCCATCTTTCTGATGTGAAGCTGAAATGGTTGACCAAGGTTCTGAACACTCAAGGTGTAATAGATAGCTCTATGTGTGATGTATGTCCACAAGCTAAACAGAAGAAACTACCATTCCCTAGCATTTGGCAAAAGGGAGGCAAAACCTTTTGCTTTGGTGAATTGTGATATTTGGGGACCCTATATAAGTCCCACTTATGCAGGTCACACATACTTTCTCACAATTGGGATGACATTAGCATAATGACTTGGGTTTATCTACTGGCTCATAAATCATAAGTACAGGTTCTCATACCATAGTTTTACATTATGGTGGAGACTCTATTTTCAGCAAAAAAATCAGAAAATAAGGAGTGACAATGCTAAAGAGTTTGCATTGGTAGATTGCATGCTTCAAAAATGCATCATTCATCAACTTAGTTGTGTTGAAGCTCATGAACAAATTCTATGGTAGAGAGTAAGCATCAACACTTGCTCAATGTGGCTAGAGCGTTATAGTGGTGATGGTCCAGTCCCTGAGTTGTCTTAGCTGTTTGGAGTGCTAGCTTGTCTATAACTTTTGAGACGAGTCTCAACTTGTTTTGTTTGTAATATGGTTGGGTTGGGAACCGTTAGTAGGTCTGACTACTCTGTAACATATTTCAGTTTTTGTAATAAAAGTTTGAGTTGTTCAGTTCACCTCTTGTTCGATCAGCTCCTTTAGTTTTATTCAAAGACAAAATCAACCTGTCTTCTTTGGCTCTAAGATTTTGGGGAGATAGTGTGCCGACAGCTGCATATCTCATCAATAGAGTGCCTACTCCAGTCTTACATAATAAATATCCTTATGAGTATATCTTCAATGAAGTCCCAGACTATACAACACCCATATTTTTCGGTGTTTGTGCTATAGTTCTACACTAAAGCAGGGAAGAACAAGCTTTGATCCTAGAGCTACTCCTTGTATGTTTTTGGGGTATGTTTTTGGTATGAAGGGTTATATGATCTACAATATCTAGGAATTCAGTTATCATATCTCTACTAATGTGATCTTTCATGAAACCATTTTTCCTTTCTTGTTACCTCCTTCTACTCTTCCTCATGTTACTGATGATACTGTTCTACCTGCTATGTTTGATGAGGACACTAGCTTAAATTATGGTGGTTCTCTTGGATCAAATCCTGTTGTTTTGAACACTCCTTCCCCTGAAACTGAAATGTCTACTCCAGTTCAAAGGCCCTCACCAGTGAGAAAGAGTACAAGAATACACAAAGCACAACATATCTCAATGATTTTGTTATTCAGCAGCCCAGATTGTTGTCTGCTAATGTCTTCCCAGTTGTTTTTTACTCATCTCACTTCTTTGTATTCTCATTTTCAGGCTTCAGTGGATGGAGTTATTGAGCTTCAATGCTACCAAGAAGCTAGTCAGCATCCAAAATGGATTAAAGCTATGCAAACAGAACTTCATGCTCTTGAGGTTAATCACACTTGGGATTTTGGCTATCTTTCCTTCAGAACATGATCTAGTTGGTTGTATATGGGTTTACAAGATCAAGCTCAGGTCTAATGGAGAGGTTGAGAGGTACAAGGCAAGGCTGGTGGGAAGGGGATACACACAAACGAAAGGGATAGATTACACAAACTTTTTTCTCCAGTAGCCAAATTACCAACATTGAAATGTTTGTTGGCTCTTGCTGCAGTCAAAAGTTGGCATCTCTTACAATTGGATGTCAACAATGCTTTTCTACATGGAGAGCTTTATGAAGAAGTCTCTATGAGCTTACCTCCTGGTTATGTTCCACCTTCTAATTCTTCTTTTTCTCGAGGGAGATTGGTTTGTCATATCAAGAAATATCTGTATGGGCTTAAACAGGCATCCAGACAGTGGAACAATAAGTTCACATCTACTCTACTAGATCTTGGTTTCACTCAATGCAACACATATTACACACACTTTGTGAAACACTCCGCATCACTAATTTTTTATGTTCTGGTTTATTTTGATGACATAGTTCTTGAAGGAAATGATTTGGATTTTTTAAAACCTCTTAAAGATTACACACTCTTTGGGTTTTCTTAGATACTTCTTGGATTTTGAGATTGCCAGAAATGACAATAGTATTAGTCTATGTCATAGGAAATTTGCTCTTGACATTCTTGGTGAGAGTGACTATAGTTCTTTTAAACCAGCTTCTGTACCTATGGATCATTTGGTAAAGTTATCCGGAAGAGTGGGAGATATTTTATTAGAATTGGATGTCAAAAACTACTGAAAATTGGTTGGCAAGCTCATTTACTTGTGCAATTCAAGACCAGATATTTGTTGTGCAGTTGGTAAGCTCTCCCAATTTGTTGCTAAACCTACTGCATTTCGCCTCAAAGCAGTTCATCATCTTCTTAGATATGTCAGAATCTCACCTACTCAAGGTTTGTTCTTCCCAAGTTATTATTCCATCAGCTTCATTGCTTATATAGATGCTGACTAGGCTGGGTGCTTGGATACAAGAAAGTCTACCAGTGGTTATTCCATCAGTTTCATGCTGTTTTCAATTTTCTCCTATCCAAGTTCGGAGTTGGATTGATCAACTCACCAAACTTGAGGGAGAATCTTGCAGAATGCATTTGGTTTTGAGTTTGCAGATGGACAAAACTGTAACTCATGCCAAACTAATGACATGAAACAAAACGTATCAGCTACCGTTCGATCAAGGAGAAGCTTCTATCTCAGCCGTTGGATGCAGATATATGTTAGCCTTTAAACTCAAGTTGATTAACAATGTTTTGGATCAAGCTTCAATTAATTATACGTTATTTTTTCTTATTTACCGCTAAACTAGAGTATTAGTTAGACGATGTCGTTTTATGCATACTTGGCTGCTTATGACTCGATTAGACCACGTGTCTTGGTTTGATTGGTCCATCAGCCGAGTTAGTTATTTCTTTTTCTTCTCCATTTCCATGTCAACTAGGAGGGATAAAAAAAACCCTAGCTCTCTTTCCTTTATCTGAAACAATTCACTTCTGAATTGATTCAGTTTTCTTCTTCTTCTTCTTCTTCTTCTTCTCAATACTCCTTGTTCATGAGTTGAATAGCCTGAATCAGTTCTGCCAATTTGTCATTGGTCAGGTTATTGTTAGCTGGTTCATTTGGATGAAGCGTCTTCCATAATTTTACCAAGAAAAATTGATCCAAGAAGTTGAATGTGACATAAACCTACAAAATTTTTGTAAGAAAACAATTATTTTCAAAATAAACTCTCAATAACTGACAATATAACTGTCAAGTTAAAGGAAACTGCCACTAATAATAAAATTAGCGGAAGATTACCTCATTCTGAAGGAGAAACTTGTCGGAATCTGTGATATAATATTCAGTTATCGCGAAGACCTTTCTTTAGGACTTTTTTTTTGCAAATAAATTATTATTATTTATTCATTAATAGAGGCCCTGTCCTAGCCCATACATCAAATACAATATATTGGCATACTATAGCCCAATACATATCATAAGTTTCATTCAGGCCCAAACCCGCAAAAGAATGCGCGAGGTCATTATCGTACTTTCTAGAGAAGCTAGGTTTACAATTCATCAAGCGGTGGACAAACTCTCCACATTCAGTGAAGAGTCTTTCCTTTTCTGTGCCGCCTTCTTCCTCTCTCACATTCCTTCTGGCAATCTTGTGAACTAGAGCTTGTGAGCCCGATTCCGTGATGATGTTTCGAAATCCTCTGTCGTATGCTCTCTTCGTTTCTTCTCGAAGCGCGATAGCTTCAGCGACTACCAGATTTGTTGTGAATGGAATGGGAAATGAGCACCCTAACACAAATTCTCTTTCTAAGTTTCATATGAAAGCACCTGCTCCAGATCTACGATTGGGATGGGAGATGGCGGCGTCGGTGTTCAATTTCATAACGCTCGGAGGGGGAGGAACCCACCGTCTTAAGTCAGGCATTTGGATTCCTGCAGGAACAGATTTCCCAAAAAGATAAGTATTTGAGAACTCTTCTTTTGCTGAGATTGCTTCCAAAACCAGATATTCTTATCTCTTTTCTACACAATCGATAATCTTTCTATTTCTAGAAGTCCAAATTAGCAACAATACATGCAATAAAAGATCCCTCTTTTCCTAGTTTATATTATTAAAAAACTCTTTGATTTGGATTATAAATGGTAAACCGTTATTGTTTATTTGCAGATCAAGCACAGGAGAATGAAGTATTCCCTGAGTTCCATTGCAATAAAGGAAAGATGAGAAGTGGTTTCAATACCAGAGGGGCAGTAACAGCAGTTGGCAGGTAAATCGATCCGCTTCTGTCTCAGTCTCATCTTAGTAGGGATACATTTGTTAAGAAGGCGCCAAGAAAAATATTTTTATTTTACCAGGCACCTTAGTCGACCAAATGTTGTTCCAGAAACTATTCTGATTCTCACTTGAACTGTAGTAATGAGTATTGCCTTGATTTGGGTAAAGAATTGAAAAGCACGAAGATGTCTGAAACCCAGACCACCAGTTTTGAGTACAGCATTGCATGCTGATTTAATAGTAAATTTGCCATTAGTTGTTTGAGTCCAAACCAAGAAATCATTTTGATAAGAATTTGTTAAAGGAATATTCATGATAAGATCAGCTTCATCTCCTTAGAAATGAGAGCTAATCAACTCACTGTTCCAAGTAAAATCAGGATTAATAAGGTCAACCACTCTAAAATGATTGGTAAGGTAGGGTAACTTAGGGGTTTTCTTCCAAAACCAGCAGGGAGCCATCTATTTGATAAATCAGAGTATTTTGGCCATTTCCAATGCCATGTCTAGCAGCTTGAAAATAATACTTTTGGCATAATCAGTCATCTCCAAATGTCTGAACAAGAACCTCAAATTTCAACATTAATAATAGAATTGTAGCGAAAATACTTCCTTTAAGGAATTGAGCAAGTAAGAATTTGGCTTTTAGAAAATACACCACACTTGTTTACCTAGAAGGGCTATGTTAAAAGCATACAGATGTCAGAAACCCAGACCACCAATATTTTTAGGACTAGATAAAAAAAATTCCAGTTTTTTCAGTGAATTTTTCTCTTTTCAATGTTATTTCTCAACTAGAAAAAAAAATATTATTACTCTACTAAAATTTGGTAAAAAGTTGCTGAATTTCCTTACAAAAGGACTTTAGAAGGAGGTAAACTAACATCATATAAATAGGCTTAATTTTTGGCATAATCAGTCATCTCCGGTTGAAAAAAATACATATCATTATATTTTTGTTTGAAAGAATCTATCCGGTAGGTAAAGCGGCATTCACTACTTATATTAAATGTGGGCTCCCAACCGGCAAAGAAACAAAGTGGAGGACATAAACCAACCCACTTTAAAAGTAACATACTTGAGTCCAAACAACATAAAACAATTTTCTAAAGAAAAAAATCCATAAAAAGAATAAAAAAAAAAAAAAAAAAAAAGCTAAAAGCTAACAGATTCCTATCTCTACATAAAGCCTTATTAAGTAGTAATTTGGTGTGTTCTCCGTATAGATGAGAACATCAACCGACCCAGTCCGAGATCCCGCGCACAACACGACTGATTTCCAGCATTATTGCCAAGGCTTCGCCAGTGCTTGAATTCATACAGATCCGGTGATAGGCGCTGATATCGCAAGGATGAAATTGCCGATGGCATCAAAAAGCACTCCTCCGCCTGCACATGCAGAACCAAGTCAGTGTTGATTTTGAGAGTGGGTATGAGCGGTCTGAGAGGGTTGAGGTTCAAAAGTGCTGTAAGCCTCAATTTCTGAAATTATAGTCTTGAGATGATCCAGAGAATAGCAATGAGAAGGATTTGGTTTGCTTCAGTCTGATGATGTAGTTGCAATTCATGAAGCCAGGCTCTGGAAATCGTAAGTCAAAAGCTGCACTTTTACCTTTCCAGTCAAGTGCTGATTACATCCCCCCGAGTTTGACTGCATTTTCTTCTTCGAGATGGCTCACTTTACGACCGACATCGTGGCCGACATACTCTCACGTTTGCCCGTCGAACCACTACTCCGTTTCAGGTGCGTTTCCAAACCCTGGTGTGCTCTCATCGACAGTCCCCATTTCATTAAACTGCATCTCAAACGATCCATCGACACCAGCACCAATCGTCAACTCATACTTAGTACTAACAGTGTTGGAGAATTATATTCAGTTAACATGCATTCACTTGACGTTGCCGTCAAAATCGATCATCAACCCTTTTTCAGAGAACCCGGCGAATACTTCTTCCTCCCCCAGGTTGTGGGTTCATGTCATGGTCTTGTCCTTTTACGTAGTAGGAGAGACAACCTTGCTGTTTGGAATCCATCCACCCGAATCTACCATATTTTACCACCACCACCCATCACTACTGATGATGATATCCAAACCCTAGAGGACACCAACTCCTACGGTATAGGGTTTGATTCAGTCCATGATGATTACAAGGTGCTCAGCATTATTCCTTTTCATGATGACCAAGGTGCCACATCTCGCACTGATGTTCTGGTTTACAGTTTAAAGACCAACTCTTGGAGAACTATTATAACAGATTTCCCTTATTACCTCTATGACAACGGATGCAATGGTACGTTGGCCAGTGGTGCTTTGCACTGGATTGCATCTAAAACAGATGATGATGATGACGATGATGATGATGATTGGTTCATTGTTGCATTCAATCTTGCTACTGAGGAATACCGGATACTGCTCATTCCCAATATGGATCATAAGGAGTCGGTCGATTTCCATATGGACTTGGCATCTTTTGATGGATGTCTGTGCATATTGAGCGACTATGAGGATGACCCTTGTAGTGTGTGGATTATGAAGGATTACGGGGTCAAAGAGTCATGGACTAAACTGCTTTCGGATCCTCCACAAATTGACGTTCCTGTAGCCTTTTCCGAGGATGGCACCAAGATTCTTTTTCTTCAAGATAGCACTGACCTTCTTAGCACGAAGCTTATTTGGTATGATCTTAAACAAAAGGTAGTTCAGAAAGTTCACATCCGTGGTCTTCCGCTTCATTATTCTGCAGAGATTATGGTGCAAAGCCTTGTTCCACTCAATGTGGTAGCCGAAAGTAATGGGAAGGAACCCCACAGAGAAGAGAACAAGGATGGGAACGCAAACAAGATTGATAACAAGAGGTAAACTTAATGGTTTTAGTATTTCTTTTTCCAATCGTCTTCATTGCATTAGTCTTTAGTCCCAATTTCTATTCCACCATCTGTTTCCTTCTTACCATATTGAAGTAAATGGGATCTTTGTATTGGGAATTCGTAATGTAGAGAGAACTCACTAATAGCATTGGAAAGTTTGTTAAGATAGACAACATCATGAAATTTTTGCGTGATACACATAATCTTCAGTTGGAGCAAAATTAGTATCGTGTGTGAAGATAAAGTCCAATATAGGAAAATATGATTTGCTAATGCAACTTTAAAACATTTATTAGTGTACTCTAGAAGCCTTTAACTTATTGTTAACATTCCATTGGAGGTAAAGTTGCATAATGTATTGCTGTCACTTTTACAGTATTGAAGTAACTAGTTGTATTCAAAGTCTTGTTCCAAATATATATTGGGCCGAGTTTTGTATGCAAAGTCTTGTTCCACTCGGCAGGGACGACACAAGTAATGGAATGAAGCAGCACAAAGAGGAACGCAAGGACAAGAAGCCAAAAGGGAATGACAAGAAAAGGTATAACAAATGTTTTGGTATTTCTAGAAATCGCCTTCAATACATTATTAGCCGTTTGTCGTTTCTATTTGGTCATCTACCTTGTCGCCTTCTTGCAGTATTGAAGTAACTAGGTTATTTGTACCGGAAATTCATAGTTTAGGGAGGATGCACCGACAGTGTTGGAAAATTTGTTTTGGTGCACCAGATTATCTAGTTTTTGGTTGATAGTTGATACCAAAATTTTCAGTCAAAGTTGAATTTCAAGTGAAACATCATTACTGTGTGTCAAGTTTGTTTAGCTTTTGAAAAATCATTCTCGTATAGTAAGATTTGTTCATTTAAGCATGTATTAGGGTACTACTAAGATTTGTTCATTTAAGCATGTATTAGGGTACTACTAACTTTTTATAATCAACATATAGAATTACAATATTGTGTTGTCTGCTTCCCCTGCGTTCATGCAATATTGGAACATTCTTGTTGCAGATTACAAAGTTAAAGATTGGTTAGCTTTAAAAAATCATTGGATGCAATTGGCAATTTGAGAGATCATCCATAGTACTACTACTATATTCTGTTAATAAATAACTATCTCATGTTCGCTTTCACATAGATTTCCTTAAATGTATTGATGGACTTGATAGATACGATTATCAAGTTTGGTGTCTGGATTCTAGATTGTCTAAATAGCTCGTACTATCCTTGTACAGAGAGGAAACTGGTTATGGCAGCCATGTTTGTTTTCTTTTCCAAATCTGGTATCTATTTTATTTATTTGTTCACTTTCTCGCTTTTAGAGATCTGTAATCTGTGATTTTGTTATTGTTTCTCATAGAGGCGGTATCCTTTTGGAGGGTTCAAGCTCGCGCTCTAGGCAATTCAAAGAAGAGTTATGAACGTGAAGGTATAAAGTTCCTATATTTAAATTTGCAGGTCTTGTTTAAGGGCAGTCAATAAAATGGTGTCAAGGTTATCTGTTGTTTCTTAATAGGCGTATTACTTTTGTTTTATCACAAGACATCATGGATTCGTTCTCAACCTTATTTATTGAGCAACAAATAAGGAGAATATATGAGGGAGAATCTGTAAATTCTTCAACAAGTCGAATTTAATAGAGAATTTATTCTATTGTCACTCGGTCAACAGGGCGGCGATTAGCAACATAATATGAGAATAGCCCTTACGGTGACATGATTTACAACTTCTATCAATATTGATTGACATTCACCAATCATACCCCAGCACCTGGAGGGCCGAAGAATTCTTTATGCACATTGGGAACTTTTTCTCACATATAATAATTCTAGGATTTTCATAGGCGATAGTGTAATGCAAATACATTACTTGACTTCAATCTTGGAGTATTCATTGTGAGACATAGTCTGTTGCACTTTCCATTCTTTACCTATGTCTCATTACTTAAATGGCATTTAACATAGTTTCTATCACTCTATCAATTTTGAGAATGTGAATGTGCTACCCGTATCTGCTTCACTCGTTGCAATTACTGCGTAATTGGGCTAACCTTTAGAATAACGACAACTTAAGATACCTATTCTGGTCAAACAATAATATTGTCTGTTATCAATCTCTTTTTCTGACCTTGCTACTAGGTAAATTAAACGAGGCTTCCTTTATAACCTTAAAAATTGGGGAAAATCTCCTTGCTCTTAACTTCAAATTTGTAGTCACCCCTTAGTGATTGCTTTTATTATGATGTAATAGTGCAGTGAATGGGAAAAGGCCTGATTTTATTTTAAGATGTAGCTGGCTTCATATGTTTCTCTTTGGTTTTACTTAGTGTGTGGGGAGCGAAAATAGTATATACAGAGGTTTGTTTTCGCTATGAGCTATGGTGTTAGGCAGTATAAGACGATAGGCTGACTTGACTAAGGAAACCAGGACCAGGACCATCAAACGTATAGACGTTAACTGATAGGAAATAGCTCATCCCATTTGTTCATTACTGGCCATTATATAGGGATTACATAGCAAGAAACTACCACATTATGAGGACTATGATAAGAGAGAATCAAGCTAAATCTCTCTGGAGTTCTCCACTCCAGAACTAACTTGTTCTTTGTGGTTTAATTAAGCTAATCTGACTGATAAAATGGTAGGAAATCTACTTTTTTTTTAGATTTTTAGATTGTCTGTGTCATTCCCTTCCCCTTAAATTGATCTCGTCCTTAAAAGATGCATCTGGTAACTGCTTGCGGATGTAGTCAAACTCATCTCACGTACCTTCGGTGATAACCTGTACAACTGGATCAGAACTTCCTTATTCGCAGTCAACTTGATATTTTTCTGCATTGAGAGAGAAAGAGAGTTTCCTATACGGTTGTAGCTTCAAATATACCATGTCTCCAACCATGAATTCCCTTTCTTGGTTCTTCGCATCATGAAAATGCTCCATTCTGCTTTGTTTTGCGCTTGCTGGTTATTTTCCTTTATATCTTTAAGCATCGCATCCCTCTCCATTAGCTCCTGTGAAACTGCAGCAACCTTCGGGATATGACAAAAATGTGGGAGGCGCTATGTTATATACCACCTCAAAAGGACTCCTTTGGATAATGAAGTGGAGTAGTGGACACTGGTATACTCAGCCCACTTAGGAGGTAATTTGCTTGTCTGGCTTGCTCCAACCTTCACATCTTTTTCTTTTTTTTTTTGGTAAAAAACCTTCCCACATTAGCTACCAGCTTCTTGAGTTGATTTTGGTAATCTTGGACTGGTCCAATTTATTATATCTTGGTTAGCTCTCCAAAGAAGTCAAAACAGGTTTGGATCATTGGGTGGTGAAGTGCATTCTTGAATTTTCCCCTTGTGCGTTTTCTTCCCCAAAAGAGTTGGTACCATAATTGTGCATCATCTTCCAAATGAAATGAAGCTAAAGAAACTTCCTTCTTCTGGAGTTGCATGGTACCAAAAAAATCATTCAGCTCTGCACAGAAAATTGGTTGCACCGTCCTAGCCCTTAAAGGGCGGGAAATCCGATTTGGACATGAGATCGCGATTATGCAGCCGAATTCTCCCAATCTTCCTTTGCTTGATTTGCTGGAATATTTGCTCGATGTTCGCTTGGTGTGCAACTGGATGGTTTCTTTTTGTCCTCCTAACAAAGATTTGAATGAATCTGCAGCTCCTCCACTCTTTAGTCCATGCATGTGCTCTGATACATAAGTTTCTTTTATGCATATAGATAAGTTTCTTTTTGCTAGGAGCTACGGTGTTAGGCAGTATTAGAAGATAAGTTGACTTGATTGAGGAAACCAGAACCTCCAAACGAATAGACGTTATCCATTGGTATAAGCTTATCCCATTTATTCATTACTGGCCATTATATAGGGGGAATACATAGCAACAAACTACCCATCAAGGTGGCAATGTCGGCTGACCCGCGGGCGGAAATGACACGACCCGCCCCCCAACCCGGCCCCTGCACGGGCCGCTCCAGCCCGCCTAACCCCCTACCCGGCCCCTAGCCTGCCCCGGGTTCAGTTTGGCACACCCTCCAGCCCTGCCCGGCCTGGCCCGCTCAAAAACAGCCTATTTCTTATTTATTATTTTTCAATATTGGCCCGGGCCCGTGTGGGTTCAAATATTCCCCGCCCTGACCCGGCCCGCTTCACCCTCCGACACGGCCCGTACCCGCCCCCTCTCCTTCAACCCGGCCTAAACCCGGCCCGGCCCGGCCCACTCTCACCTTGAACTACCTAATTATCAGGATTAAGATAACAAAAATAGAGAGAATCAAGCTAAAATCTCTGTGGAATTGTCCACTCCATTAATTCTACACACTGGGTAAACTCACTGCTTACTGATAGCGTCCCTCGTAAACCATATGCAATATTCCTCAACCATGAAAAGGAAATCTCAAGTCATCATGAAGAAGAAAATATCCCAAATAGTCTTCAAAACATGTTTGTCTGGTGGGTAAAAGAAAATAGAAAAAGAGTATTACGGGGTCTGCACGAGATAAAGGGCAGAACAAAGGAGTGGAATCAAAAGAGGAAGTAGGAGAACA
The DNA here is from genome assembly GCA_023055425.1 of Linanthus parryae. Lineage (NCBI taxonomy): Eukaryota > Viridiplantae > Streptophyta > Magnoliopsida > Ericales > Polemoniaceae > Linanthus > Linanthus parryae. Next base: position 4,938,761 of record JALGPY010000003.1, read on the forward strand.
ACAAAGATTATGAATCTGCTAGTAATAAGATGGATGGACGGGGTTGAAGTGAAATTTTCAAAAGCTTGGGACCGGATTTGGAGGAGAGAAGTACCAGTCTTGGTGTAAACAGATCAATCTGGTGCCAATTGCCCTAGATTAAATGTTGCACATCAGGAATTGGAAATAGGAACAAGAACTCGAATTGGTACTAGATCAGTAGATTAGAGCACATCTCAATATTCCAAAGCACTAATGTTAATACCGTGGTTTGTCGATTTTCATGTACTCATACTGAAGTTCACACAAGACCTGTTATTGCAACTATTAAGAAAGACATCATACCATAACTCAAAGGAAGGAAAAGGAACGCACCGTGCTTACCACTCACAGGGAGAAGATTTTAGCAGCCTCTCCCCTTTCAGCTTGCACTGGAAAAAGGGATTTATTTAGCTTTGCATTTCAACTCCTGTAGCACTTTCATTTGGACTGATTTTGTGTCTGTATGTTTTCTTTTTCAGGGGAGTAGACCGGTGATTAATCGCATTGGAAGTATGGCCCGTTCCTTGACCTTTTGCGTTGTTGATAAGGCACGAGGGAGGTTGTGGAAAGGCTCGTGTTCTAGCTAGAGGAGCACAGCTTCATGCTCTGACTTAGCTTGCTTTTGTTCTATGTTGTTTGTTATTCTCCAGGGGTCTGTATGTTTACTCTTTAGTATCTATCTATACAAGGATTAAAAATTTGGAGAAAGATGAAACTCTTCTCGATTTTGATTGCTGAAAGCGACGTTGATCGCAGCCGCTGTATCTTCTCCATTGCTTACAATCGTCTCTGCGTATACCACTGATTCAGTATCTGCTGTTCTTGCTCTAAATTCGTTTAAATAATCTTCGTCCATAACAGACAAGCTCCAAATGAGCTGAAATCAGAGAACAAAGAAGATGGAGGGAAAACTCAATTACTCCATTAATAAAATTTCTCGGGAGAGGAAATTGCACCTTTAACTAACCCTAGCTCCTCATATCCAAGCTAAGCAATTAGCTCATGACAATTAAGCAAAGTGATACCCACAATTATGATTAGGAAAGATGAAAATGGGAAATACTGCTAAGCAACAAAGGACAAGAGAATATAATTGGGACCGGATACCTTGGGCCCATGATCCAACGGGATGGGTCATTTTTAAATAACCCAAAGGAGACAAAGATAATTGGGACCGGATACCTTGGGCCCATGATCCAACGGGATGGGTCATTTTTAAATAACCCAAAGGAGAAAAAGTATAATTGGGACCGGATACCTTGGGCCCATGATCCAGCGGGATGGGTCGAACCAGAAAAGAATATGGCTGGGAACCAATAGGTCAATATTGTTCCTCATCGCTAAAGCACCGCGTCGGTTGGAGTCTAAAAAAAAACGCGTCGGTGGGAGTCTCGGGAGACAAGTTGGTCAACACTACTGTTTGACCGCAATAAATAACGAAAACTACCCCGTTCAGTTCCCCGTGAAGAACCCTAATAACGTAACCCAGAGAGAAAACAACAACAGAAGAAGAAGAAGAAGAAGAAGAAGAAGAAGAAGAAGAAGAATCAATTTCTGATGGACATCGTCGCCGATATTCTCTCACGGTTGCCCGTGGAACCGCTGATACGTTTCAGGTGCGTTTCTAAACCTTAGTGTTCTCTTATCGACAGCCCTCACTTCACCAAACTGCATCGCAAACGTTCCATCGAAACCAAAAGCAATCGGAAACTCATCATTGTCTCTCAAGTTAAGGTTTACAGCCTAAAGACCAACACTTGGAAAAATGTGGTTACAGATTCCGTTTATCACCTTAGACGTCAACACAGCGATGTACTCGTGGTGTGTTAGCATGTGGGGCTTTGCATTGGATTTCATCTGAAACGAAACATGGTAATGATCGTTTAATTGTTGCATTCAATCTTGCCACAGAGGAACACGGGATAGTTCCCATGCCTAGTTTCTATGATGATGAGGAGTTGTTGTTTGATTATTTGCATGTGGAGGTAGTGTCCTGGGAAGGATGCCTGTGCATATGTTGTGGATTTCAATATGAACCTGTTAGTGCGTGGGTAATGAAGGATTATGGAGTGAAAGAGTCATGGACTGAACTTCTTTCGGTTCCTCAAGAATGGTGTAAACAGCCATTTGACTTTGCTGTTCCTGTGGCCTTCTCGATGGATGGTGCCAAAGTTCTTTTGCTTCAAGATTGCACGAATAAGCTAATTTGGTATGATTATAAACATAAAGTATTTGAGACAATTAGCATCCGTGACCTTCACGACGTATCTCGTGCAGACATTTATGTGCAAAGTCTTATTCCACCCGGAAGGGATGACACCGGCAGTGGAACGAACCGGCACAAAGGGAGCAACCGCAAGAAGCCAAAACAGATTAAGAGGAAGAGGTAGTTTGGGAGGTTTTGAATATGTTTAGACTGTCTGTTACTGGTCGTTGGTGAGGTACCAACGAGGGGAAAGCCGCAAGGCTCTGGAACGACAGAGAACGCGAGAGAAGAGAGAGAGACGAGTTTGAGAGAAATTTACTTGTTATTCATTAAATCAGAAAATACTCTCTTTTATCTAACCCTGTCGGATCGACCCAACTACGACCCAGAAAGAACCAAAAAGAAAACCGAGAAAGGGTTTATAAACTACCCAAAAAAAATAATTCATGTGACTCGATAATAAAATTCAGCAAAAAAAAAACAATATTCCCAATAAAGTAAATCAAACTAATAAATCAAACGACTACTTCTTCGGTACGACGAAATCATCAAACCTCCTCGGCGGGCGCACATTCCTCCGCAAGTGTGTCCGCAACGGAGGCTCTACCGGCTCGTGCTCACTATCGTCTATACTCGTATCAACTCCCCCGGGGTTGAGAACCGCCTTGTCCTCAAGGTGGAGGGAAGGAAAATCCCGAACCATACTAGCCGCAGGTTCCCACGTATCTGCCAAACCATCGGACCAAGAGACCTGCCACTGAAGCTGGGGCACACCATCCACTACCACGGTACGCTGCTCGGTGGCCGTCAATGGAATAGCAACCGGGCGACCTTTATAAAATTCAGCAGGTAACGTCTCCTCCGGAACCACAGAAGACCCCACGACATAAGGCCTCAAGAGGGAGATATGAAACACATCATGAATACGACTGGCAGGCGGAAGCTGCAAGCGATAAGCGACTGCACCAATACGTTCCAACACCTGGAAAGGACCATAGTACCGGCGAGCAAGTTTCGCCGCCAAATGCCGAGCCACGGACCTTTGCCGATACGGCTGTAGACGAAGAAGAACCATATCCCCCACGTCAAAAGATAATTCGCGGCGATGTTTATTAGCCGCACTACTCATCCGCTGCTGCATCTTGGATAAGTGAAGCTTCAAATCCTGCAACAGTTCGCGACGTTCATCGAGTAATTCATCAACAGTAGTTTACCTGAACGAGAAGCCGAAGGAAACAATGAAGGGGGATCGCGGCCGTAAAGTGCACAAAACGGAGAAGAATCAATGCTCTCGTTATGCGTGCAGTTGAGCGCCAACTCCGCTCAAGGTAAGAACTGAGACCACCTCTTTGGCCGTTCACTCGTGAAGGCTCGCAGATATTTCTCTAACCCACAGTTCTTCACCTATGTCCGTCCGTCTGTCTCTGGATGATAAGCAGTGCTGTACTTGAGGGAGGTGCCACTGAGACGAAAGAGCTCCTTCCAAAAAGTGCTCATAAAAATGGGATCACGATCAGAGAGGAGAAGAGCCGGAAACCCATGATGTTTGACGACCACATCCACAAATAACTTCGCAACTTTAGGCGCATCGAACTCTGTAGGAAAAGGGCCAAAATGTGCATACTTGGTTAACCGATCCACAACGACCATGATGGCAGTAAATCCCTGAGAAGTCGGCAAGCCAGTGATAAAGTCCATCGTAGCAAACTCCCATACCTGCTCTGGGATAGGCAGTGGCTGAAGAAGACCTGCAGGTTTCTTGAGTAGAATACTTCGTCGTCCGACAAACATGACAGGCGGCCATAAACTGACGAACATCCCACCGCATGCGCGGCCAATAAAAAACCCTCAGAGAGTCGGCGAAAAGTACGATCCACCCCAGGGTGTCCAGCCAGAGGAGAGCTATGGAACTCAATAAGAAGCTTCTCGCGCAACGGAGAAGAGCCACTGATGCAAATACGAGTACCATAATATAACAAACCATCGACAACCTTAAAATGTAGGGGTGGAGTGGCAGAACGAACCGCTGCATGTAAGGCCATCAAGTCGTCACTAACACTATTCTCCCGACGAATCTCCGCGAGCATCTCAGCATGGGGCCGAAAAACCGTGAGTGTTAGAGCTGTCGGAGAGGGAGCGGTCCCCTCAACAAGGACGGGGTCGTCATCTCCACGACGAGACAAAGCATCGGCCACCCTGTTCGAAGTCCCTGTCTTGTACTCAATGCAAAACTGAAATCCCATCAACTTCCTAATATAAAACTGTTGATCCGGGGTCCGAATAACCTGTTTCAACAGCTCACGTAAACTCTTCTGGTCGCTTCGGATAACAAACTCTCGCCCAAGCAAGTACTGGCGCCAGTTCTGAACGGACTCAACAATGGCGTAGAGCTCCTTATGATACGTCGAAGATAAGCGGCGTCGAGGCCCCAGTTTTTTGCTGAAGAATGCAATGGGGTGGTTGTCCTGCATCAAGACCGCACCAACACCGACATCGGAAGCATCAGTTTCCAAGACGAATGTCAAAGAAAAATCGGGTAAGCACAATACCGGAGCATAGGTCATGGAAGCCTTAAGAGCCTCAAAAGCAGCTGTAGCAGAGTCATTCCAAACAAAAGAGTCATTTTTTAAGAGCTCGGTCAACAGATAGGCCAGAGACGCATAATCCCGGACAAAGCGGCGGTAATAACCGGTCAAACCCAGAAAGCCGCGAAGGTTCTTGAGAGATGTGGGTAGCGGCCAAGCAACCATAGCGGAAATTTTGTGTGGATCGGCCTTCAAGTGACCCTCATAAATCAAATTCCCCAGGTAATCCACTGTCGTTCTGCTAAAGGAACACTTAGTCAGTTTAACAAAGAAACCATGAGAAGAAAGGAGATGCAAAACCTGATTAATATGGGTGGCATGGAGTAACAGTGTACTGCTGTAAATGAGTATGTCATCGAAGAAGGCAATAACAAAGCGACACAAATATGGCTGAAAGATCTGATTCATCGCAGCCTGAATGGTCGACGGGGCATTGGTGAGCCCAAACGGCATCACGAGGAACTCATAATGACCCTCGTGGGTTCGAAAAGCAGTCTTCTCAATATCTGGAGCACTCATACGTATCTGGTGGTAACCCGAACGCAAGTCGAGTCTAGTAAAGAATCTAGCTGCACCCAACTCATCGAATAACTCATCAGATGTAGGAATGGGGAAGTGATCCGGGACAGTGGCTGTATTCAAGGCACGATAATCAACACAGAAACGAAAAGTGCCGTCTTTCTTGCGCACTAGCAGAACTGGAGACGAGAATGCACTCTGACTAGGCCGAATAATTCCTTGCTGCAGCATGTCACGTACCTGTTTCTCGATCTCTGTCTTCTGCAAGTAAGGGTAGCGATACGGTCGTACATTGACCGTTTTGGAGCCCGACTGTAGATGAATGTGGTGATCATAAGGACGAGGTGGTGGAAGACCAGAAGGTAACTGAAAGACGTGTGAGGACCCGCTGAATCTCAGAAGGAATGTCGGCGGGAAAGTTAAGCTGGTCGGCCGCAGCCGGAGGCGGAGATGCGTCCACAGAGAATAACTCAAAACACTCACATAACTGTGGCTGCGCAATTAAAGATAGGAATTGGCTGTATGATACCTGCTTCGGTGGAGCCGTCTTCCCCTGAAAAGTAACAGCCTTGCCGACCTACTGAAACTCCGTGGATAACGTACTATAATCCATCGCAAAACGACCCAGAGAAGCGAGCCATTGAACCCCTAACACAATATCAATACCGTGAACCATCAGGACATACAAATCCAGCTCCACTGTAGTTCATGTAGAAGTAAACTTGCAAACTTAGTAGGACTAATTTGCAAGGAAGGGACTAATCTAAGTTCATGTAGAACTAGGAAAGGACCTTTATGGAAACAACAAGGAGTTGTTGGAGTATATAAAGGAGGCTCTAGCTTCCTTCCCACAACAAATGTTATTAGACATAACACAAGAGAGTGGGAGAGAGCAAAAGAGAGAGCAAGACAAAGCCTAGAGGCGCACGCCCCTAGGCCGTCCGCACCCCTTCCCGTCGGCGCCATAGAGGAGGCCGAAACCCTCCTTTTTTCACCTTGTTGCTTGATTCCTTCTTCCCTCTTCCTCCGGTTCAAGCTAGCACTTGTTGAAGGAAGAATCTAGATCTCACCTCTAGACGTGGATCAACCATAGAGACGAGGACATCATTCTTCGTGTGATATCTCAAACTAAAAGGTACACAATTACTATGTCCCTTATCATGTTATGATGTCTCCTCCTGTGATCCTTGGTGGGCTTTGATTAGGATTAATTTTTTTATTCCGATACGTTACCTACGTCAAAACCCAACAGGCCCAATAAATTTATCTTTGCCTGGAAAGTGAGGTAAATGAATCTGCAGGATAGCTTTGGCCACACCTTCACTGAAAGAGTTATGTATAAAGTTTGCATTCCACCTCCTAGTATTGGGATTGATCAAATTATGCACTTTGATATCTTTTAAATGCTCAAGGATTGTCACATTACTTCAGTCACTTGAGGGATCCACTTGTCAGATATACTAACATCTGATCCAGAACTTATCTTACACATACCTTGCTTTTGAAGAATTTCTCTTCCCACCAAAATGGTAGACCAGGTCCAACTGGGATTTGTTCCTTTTATAGATTCTAAGAAGGAAGAATTTGGAAAGTGGACACTCTTAAGGAACCTTGCAAGCAAACTATTAGGATCCTGAAGAATTTTCCACTCTTTTTTAGATAGAAGTGTTTGATTGAAGGCTTCAAAGTCTCTAAAACCCAAGCCACCATTTTCTTTTGGTTTCTGTAGAATCTCTCATTTTCCAAATTAATAGCACTTCTACCACTCCAATAAAAGTTCCTCACTAATTGGCTAAGCTTTTCGCAAGTGCTTATTAAGAAACTAAAACATTGCATCATGAAGTTAGGGATTGCTTGCACAATGGCTTTTATCATTACCTCCTTACCAGACTTTGAGAGAAGAAGTTTTTTTCCATCCCAGTACCTTTCTTCACACTCTATCCACAACAAAGCTACACACTTCAGATCTTGTTCTTCCCCATAGAGAGGGGACACCTAGTATCTATCAGCATTGACCATTTCTTTTCCATCCCCAAGAGTGTTCCACTATTGTTTTGAACTTTGCATATGTGTTTGGGGTATACAAGACAGAAGACTTTAACATGTTGACCTTCATACTAGCTGCCTTTTCATAAGTGCTGACAATCTTGAGGAATTCTGTGATTTCTTGGTGTTAGCTGTGGAGGAAGATGGCTAAATCATCAGCAAAGAGAAGATGGGATATGGGAATTGCACTTCTTTTAACTTTGATACCAGGGATTATCTTATGCTCTTGAGCCACTTTCTGTTGAGTAGAGAAAGTATTAGCCACCGGAACAAAGAGATAGGGAAACAGGGGGTCACCCTGTCTCAAGCCTCTAGAAGTAGAGAATAGGTTTGTAGGCTTACCATTTAGAATAATAGAGTACTTCAAAGTTGACACACACTGCATTATCATTCTTACCCAGTGAAGATAGAAACCTTTCTTAACCAATATCTTCAAGGAACTTCCAACTTACCATGTCATAAGTCTTAGCTAGATCAAATTTCAAAGCTAAGACCCCCTCTCTACCATTCTTCTTCTTCTTCTTCTTTATGTAATGGAAAAGCTCTTGTGCAACCAGTTTGTTGTCTTGAATATTCGTTTTGGGAATAAAAGCAGCCTGATAATAACCAGTAATATGAGAGAGGAGGTCTTTTAGCCTATTTGCCATCACTTTAGCTACGATTTTGTAGTTGAAATTAAAAAGAATAATTGGTCTAAAGTCACCTGGTTGTTGAGGAATATTCACCTTTGGGATGAGTTCTAGCTGAGTTCTGTTCCAGCTTTTGCGAATGTAGCCAGTTCTAAAGAAATGTTGCATTGCATTGATAACATCATTCTTTATGTCTTCCCAGTTATCCTAGTAGAACTAACCATTAAACCCATCTTCCCCAGATGAATTATCAAGGCCAAGTTGAAAAGTAGCCACTTTGATTTCCTCTTTAGTAGGGATCATACAGAGAGCTGAGTTTATGTATGAGGTGACTACTTGAATAGTAGGGAGAAGTATATTGTGGTTTTCATCTTCTCTGTTGTATAGAGTTCTCTGAAGTGCCTTGTGAAGAAGCTAGTAATATCTTCTTCAGAGTTGACCCACACCCCTTCTCTATTTTTAATTTGATGCACTCATTTCTCGCCCTTCTTTGAATTGTGGAGATATGGAAGAATCTGGATTTTTGTCTCCCTCTTTAAAGTACTTCAATCTGGACCTTTCGTGCCAGTGGTGTTCTTCTTCTTCTTCTTCTTCTTCTTCTTCTTCTTCTTCTTCTTCTTCTTCTTCTTCTTCTTCTTCTTCTTCTTCTTCTTCTTCTTCTTCTTCTTCTTCTTCTTCTTCTTCTTCTTCTTCTTCTTCTTCTTCTTCTTCTTCTTCTTCTTCTTCTTCTTCTTCTTCTTCTTCTTCTTCTTCTTCTTCTTCTTCTTCTTCTTCTTCTTCTTCTTCTTCTTCTTCTTCTTCTTCTTCTTCTTCTTCTTCTTCTTGGCTTTGAGCATCTTTTGTTGGACTTCATTCTCAGAAGTGGAGTTTGTAACAAACCAGCGGATTACTGTTCCATCAACTTCTTTATCCGTACCATCAGATAAAGAAGTCGCCAGGACAGTAATCCACTGGGTTGTTACAAATGGTATCCGAGCCAACCCTAGTTCCGCAAGGGCTCCGTGGCGGTTTGCCGCCAGCTAAGAGGATACGTGACTGGGCACACTCGACGAGGACGTCGTGTATATAAGGTTTGAGGATTGTAATATCCCGTCCCACAACATATTTGTGGATTGATATTGCGGATCAGATGTATATATGGTACGGTTGGGGGATTGTAATATCCAGTCCCACATTAGAGATTTGTGAGTTTGACATCTGGTATATGGTAAACCTTGTGGATTACTACAAGCACCTTCAAGGCTTAAGCGTTTTTATCCGGTGGTACAGATAAAAAAGTTGTTGGGACAGTAATCCACAGGTGTTACAGAGTTGGCCTTTTGTAACTCAAGCAATTTGTTCTTCGGCTCAGTGAGGTTTATGTAGGAGTTATCTACTTCCTTTCTTATCCAAGAAGCAAGATCTTTTATGTACAAGTTGAGTCTTTGGTGAAGCTGGTACATGGGAGAACAAGCGACTTGTTTCTTTAAATTGTTCTGCACCAAGGGCTTGTATTGTGGATAGCTACACCATTTGCTTTCCATTCTGAACCTCGTTTGGCCTCCTCGTCGCCATATCAGACGTTTAATGATTCGAGACGAAGCAACAAGAAAGGGTGAGACCTGCAGATTAGCATGGGTTTGGTGATGTAAAGAGATATGTACTAGCGAAGAAGGAGGATTGCTAGCTTAATCAGCAATCAAAAGGGGTATTGGAACTATCGAGAAACGCGGGTCACCGGCAGAAGGAGCATAAAACTCCGATAAGCACTACAAGAGTGGTGAGAGCATTTTTCGGCTAGCTTGCTTTCTTGGTGCATTATTGCTGTGTATACATATCTAGTTGGATGACTGAGCAGAACTTCAGTCCTTTGTCTGCAATTCCACAAGTTTATACTTATCCTCCTTACATTAGGAGGGTTTTTTTTTTTTTTTTTTTTTTGTCAATCAGATTAGGAGGTTTTTATTAGCCAGTTAGCATTTTGGTCCTCATCAATGTGTGTGTTTGGTTTAAGAAAAACTGATGAAGTATACGAGTAACCTTGCAGTGGGCCAAACAAGAAAGAAATAAGGAAGGCCCGAAGACGTTGGGCCCAGCCCAATAATGTATACTGGAAGACAAAATACGTGATATGTGTTGGTTCAATTCTTCACTGAGCTTTGTTCAAAAAAAAAAAAAAAAAAAAAAATCTTCACTGAGCAAGTAAACTCCCCCCTGAACTCTGAAGAACCCCAAACCCTAACCATACAGATAGAAATAGAGAACGCGATCGAGGAGAAGACGACAACGACATGGCTCAATTTCCGATCGACATCGTGGACGACATACTCTTACGGCTGCCTGTGGAACCATTACTCCGTTTCAGGTGCGTTTCTAAGCCTTGGTGTGCTCTCATCGACAGTCCCCACTTCGTCAAATTGCATTTGAAACGATCCATCGAGACTAAAAGCAATCGACAACTCATTCTTAATAGTAAGCACACCACTCTATATTCGGTGAGCATGTATTCACTTGACGTGGCCATCAAACTCGACCTCCCGCCTTTGATCAAGGATGGTAGAAACCAATATCAAACCCTCATCGATGTATTGGGTTCATGTGATGGTCTCGTCCTTTTACGTGCTAGGGGAGGACGAGAACAAGTTTTTATTTGGAATCCATTCACCCGAAAGTGCCGAATTTTACCACCCATTATTGATGATATCAAAACCCCCGACCCCAGCTTCGTCACGATCGGATACTATGGTATAGGGCATGATTCAGTCCATGATGATTACAAAGTGGTAAAGATTATCCAGTTTCATCATAGGAATGACAATGCTGTCAGATTTCACTCTCAAGTTCAGGATTACAGTCTAAAGACCAACTCTTGGTCAAAGGTTATTGCCGATTTTCCTTATTACCTTTGTAGCGGTAAAGATGGTGTTTTGGCTAATGGTGCTTTGCATTGGTCTGCATCCCAAATAGATAATCGTGATTATCCTTTTGTTGTTGCCTTTGATCTTACTACCATTGATTACCGGTTAGTGGTAATGCCTAGTTTTGATGATAAGGAGAAAACTTGTATTAGCATGGAGGTAGCAGCCCTTGAAGGGTGCCTATGCATATTGCGCGCGTATCGGTACGACACTTGTGATGTGTGGGTAATGAAGGATTACGGAGCCAAAGAGTCCTGGACTAAACTGCTTTCGTTCCCTCACTCAAGAGATATTTTATCATTTCTCAAATTTATTCCTGTTTCCTTATCAGTGGATGGTACCAAACTTCTTTTGCTTCACGATAGAAAGGAGCTTGTTTGGTACGATCTTCAACACAAGATTGTTGTTATGAAAAGTAACCTCCGTGATCCCCAAAATATATATTGTGCTGAGTTTTGTATGCAAAGTCTTGTTCCACTTGCCGCGGACGACACAACTATCGGAATGAAACTGCACAAGAATCCAAAAGGGAATGGGAAGAAGAGGTAAAAATTGAAGTTTCTTTTCACTTTCAATACATTATTAGCCTTTTGTCATTGCTGTTTGGTCATCTATCTTGTTGCCTTCTTGCGGTATTGAACTAGGTTATTTGTAATGGATGGCAATTGGCAACATGAGAGATCATCCAAAGTACTACAATGATATTCTGATAATAAATAACAATCTATGTTATTTGGTATGGATGGCAATTGCCTTCTATGTTCTCTTTCACATAGATTTGCTTAAATGTTTTGATCGACTTGCACCTTGATAGATATGATTGTCAAGTTCAGTGTATGTATTCTTAAACTAAAAACATTGGTCTGTCTAAGTAGCTCGTACTATCCTTGTACGGGAAGGAAACTGTTTCTAGCCGCCTTATATGTTTTTTTTAAACGTGGTATCTTTCTGATTTATTTATCCACTGTCTCAATTTTAGAGACTCGTAACCTGTGATTTTTTTATTTTTTTTTCTCTTAGAGGTGGCTTCTTTTGGAGGGTTCAAGCTCGCGCTCTAGGCAAGTCTAAGCAGAGTGATGAATGTGAAGGTATAAAAATCCTATATCTAAATTTGACACTTTTTTTGTTTAAGGGGAGTCAATAAAGTGGTGTTGAGGTTATTTGTTGTTTCTTAATAGGCACATTACTCTTTTATCATACACCTTTATGGATTTGGTCTCAACCTTGTTCAATGAGCAAAGTAATATGAAGAATGACCAAGGGATAATCTGCGATTTCGTGAACATGTCGAGCTTGATAGAGAATTTATTGTATTGTCACTCGGGCAACAGGTCAACAGCAAGCAACATACCACTCCGTCCCAGCTCTATCTTCCCATGGCGGCTGGGCTCGTGGTTTAAGAGCTGGGACGGAAAGACCAAAATACCCCTGCCTTTTCACACAAATAGCACCACCCCACCAGCCACCATCATTACCACCACCAGCCACAACTCCGCCACTATGCCACCAGAAACAAAAACACACCCTCAACTCCACCAAAACACCACCATCAGCCACCATTTGGCAATAAGTCACCAACAAAACCACCATCAGTTTTGCCACTAACAGCTGATCTGTAACAATTGATTCACATAAACAAGAACAGAAATTGAAAAATTTAACATGAACACCACCAGATCTGGACTAAAATTTCCAGATCTTAACTTATTATTTTACAGATCTTAAAAAAAAATGCAAGAAGAAGAAGAAGAGGAAGGAGGAAGAAGACGGAAGAACCCTCAATCCTCCCTTGCCACAGCCCAGTCATTGCCGAAACCAGCACAAGCGCCGGACCACTCTAGACCTGTGAGAGAGACGGGATAGAAGAAGAAAAGGAAAAACAACGGGAGCAGAAGTACCGCCGTTCGAGCCACCACCGTCGCCGAGAGAGACAGGGGATAGAAGATCTGAACCGCCGACGACCTCCTAGTCGGTCTTCCACCGCCGACGACCTTCGTAGCCACCGTCTGACAGAGTGCCGCCGTTCGATCGACGAAGAGATGCAGTAGCTTTTCTAGGGCTTCTTCTCTCCGCCATCATCCTCGCCGCCAACGTCCTCGCCGAAATCGCCGTCCTCTTCGCCCCCATCCTCATCGCCGTCGTTGTGGACTTCTCCTGGTGTTTGTTCTCTCCGCCTCTCTCTCTCTCTCTCAACTGTGTGGTGGGTGTGTGTTTGTGGAGTGAGGGATGAGAGGATAAGGTTGTGTTAGGCTGAGTGGGGGTGGTGTTGGGAAAGATGAAAAACTTATGTGGGGTATTATTTGTGAGGGTATTGTAGACATTTTAACCGTTTAAGGTTACTTAAAAAGGAAATGAGAAGAAAGAGGTGGGACGTCCCAATAAGGAAATTGGGAAGAAAGAGCTGGGACGGAGTGGTAATAAGTTTGGTGACATGATTTTCAGTCTCTATCAATATTGATTGACATTCAGCAATCATTCACTTGCATAGCTGCACCCATTGGGCCGGCAAATTCTTTACACACATTGGAAACATATGGTCACATAAAATAATCCTAGGATTTTCTTAGGTCATAGTATTACGCAAATACATGAGGGTTGGTTCCTTTCAGCTGCTTCTACTTCCCTCTTGGAAAGGGTCTTTACTGACTTAATTTGGGGGTATTCATTGTGGGACATAGTCTGTTGCACTAGACATTCTTTATCTATTTATGATTTGTACTTAAATGGCATTTAACATACTTTCTGTCACTCTATCATTTTCGAGAATGTGTATGTGCTTCCAGTATCTGCTTCACTCGTTGTTGCAATTAGCGAGGAATTGGGCTAAACTTTAAAATAACGATAACTTAAGATATCTATTCTGGTCCGACCTGTTGGCAAACAGTAATTATTGTTTGTTATCTCTTTCTAACTGTGCTACTAGGTTGATTATAAGGCTTCATTTATTGACATAAAAATAGGGGAAAGTATGAGCCTTGGACCCACAATATACCTCTTGTCTCATTTTAGAACGAGCATTTTTATTTAGGGTACCCTTTTATTTATCCCGATTTGAATCATGAACGCTCAATAGAAGTTGCACTGTACCTAAAGTCTTTTTGTCATCCAAAGATAATTTAGTAATCTCCAACCTCAAAACTACCAGCCAGCCCCTGCTTCAACGCTAAGGATTGGACTTGGTGTAATTCTACACACTGGGGAAATAAATATGAAGTGATCATGAAACAGTATGCAATATTTTCCCAACCATGAACAAAAAATTTGAAGTGATCGTGAAGAAGAAAATATCCCAAATAATCTTCAAAACATGTGTCTCGTGGGTAAAGAAAAAGAAAGTGGGTATTATGGGGTCTGTCTGAGAGAGCGGAAAAATTAGAGTGGAATAGAAAGAGGAAGTAGGAGAACAACAGGGTATGAATCTGTGGTAAGAGGGTGATCGATGGGAATTTGAATTGAAACTTTCATGAACTTAGGACCACACGTTTCACGGGAGGCATTGGAAATAGGAACACAACTCAATATTCCAAAGCACGAATGTGAATCCAGTGATTTGATGGACTGTGCTTGCCAGTCACGGTGAGAAGATTGTAGCAGGCTCTCCCCTGGAGGCTTGCAGTGGAAAAACGTGATTTATTTCGCTATACATTTCAATTCCGATAGCACTTGCATTTGGACTGATTGATTGTGTGTCGGTCTGCCTTTTTTTGCAGGACAATAGAGTGGTGATTAATTTTAGAAGTAAGACCTGTTCCCTCACTTTTTAGTGTTTTACATAAGGGACGAGGGAGGTAGTGGATGAGGCTCTTATTCCAGCTAGAGAAATGCAGCTTCATGCTCTTACTTAGCTTGCTTTTTGGTTTATTTTCATTTGTTGTATTCTTTAGAGGTTCCTGTATGGCTACTCTTTATTATCCACATCAGGATTGAGAAAATTTGTAGAACGATGAAACTCTTCTCTACTTTGATTGCGGAATGCGGCGTTCTATGTGGAGTGACTTGTTACTATGTAGTGCATTGGCTCACCAAATTTGTAGAACAATGGTACTCTTTTACTGTTTTATAAGTTGGCAATCCGATCACAATGATTGTTCAGATGGCAGGTTTTATAATTTGTCAAGCTAAGAAATCGGAGCAAAAGCTGTTGCGAAGTCTCTCTTCAATTTTGGAAGCCATTGAAGGAAGGAAATGGACAAAGAATTCATATTTTGAGAGATCACTGGATTCCGATTAAGGGACATTTTCATGTTATTTTTTCGACAAAAGAGAGCATTTTTCATTACCAAAAAGCAGAACAAGAAGTCCTACATAGGTGACACGCTATGAAAGAATCAAAGTGCAGTACTTCAACGAGCCTAGTAGAGCGCTACTATGGGCATTTTCACAGAGGTGGTATGGTAAGCTTCTCCAGAATCTCCTGTTGCACTGACTCAATTTGTTTTCAGCATGATTTTTCCTTCAGATACCAAATTCCACGCAAGTTAGCAAATGCATTGTTTCTCCGAACACAAGATGTTTGGCTTCTGAAATCAGCATTCATGTTTCTGGGTGAGAAATATCAGACTCCTGGAGACCTTATAGTAAGAAGTTTGAAAGTCTTCCTGAAGCACGCTTCTACATGGATATTATTACCTGACTCGTTCATTGCCTCTGTAGCTACTTCCTGAAGCACGCTTTGACGTATGTTCTACATTGAACTGGCCGCGAAACTTATTCCCTAGTGCCCAACTAATTAACTGCCAACTTCATACGCTACGGAGTTCATTGACCTCAATATATACAGAATTGAGTGGAACGATTTCTTCAAAAATTGAACTCCTATATACGGATAGATGAATGTAGTTCTCACCTTCCATGACCAGGGAGTTTTCTAGGATCATTACAAGCTGACACAGCGATTGAGGAGTCAGATTCGTACTAGTACTGAATACGTTTATTGTTGCATAATCAAATGCCATTGGGAAGGTGGACTAAAAGTCTAAAATATGGCCTTGAAACGTGTCTATGAGGAAGGCAACTTTTTAGTCACTGGTATTGCTTATAGAGGGATTAGAGCTGCACGCCGGTTCTGTTCAACCGACGGTTTCGGTTAAAACTGAACCGGTTAAACCGACCGGGAAGGAACCGAGAGCCGAACCATAGAAGGGGGACCGAAGCTGAGCCGGACCCGGATATCTAACGGGTACGGTTCGGTTGCATGTTTTACGAAACCGGAACCGGGTTCGGAACCTGTAAGGAACTCAACCGGAACCGATCCGGAACCGAACGGTTTAAACCGTTTTATCGAAAATTTAGCTGTTGGTGAGATGTCTCATCACGGCTCATTAGCCGTTTGGCTCGCCCAGAACCGGTTCGGAACGGGAACCGAACCGAATAAACCCACCGGCTTCGGTCTACGGTTCCGGTCCGGTTCCAAATATCCCCAATTATCGGTTCGGTTGAACCGGAACCGAAACAACCCCTGAAGCCGAAGAACCGAACAGTGAACCTACCGGTTTTGGCTTAACCGGTTCGGTTGAACCGAATATGAACCCCTAATGGGGATCACGGGCTATGATACTTCTGCATTTTGATGGTTTTATCATTTTTCACGTTCAGTTATGTTCAGCAACTTGTTCATTTTCAGATGTAACTGTTGGGTTTCATTGATGTTCATATGATCGACTAGTATGTTCCATTCTCATCATGAAAGCGCTTCCTTATGTTTGAAAAAATAAAAATACATTGCTACTATTTATTTAAAATCTTTCTATAATTCAATCACCAATTAAAGAATCCCGCATGGGCGGTGAAATTAAAGAATGAAAAAAGTGGGTGACATCTATCATTTCTCTTGTTAAAATTACTATTTACTCCACCATCAAACGTATTAAAACTTTGTGTTTAGGCAAGTGCCAAGCCATTAAATTTTACGACAGCTTGTTCAATATCCTATAGCCATTAGAACCAAACAAACTACTCGGATACATGTATTGATCACCAAACCACCGCACCAGACTAAAAGCAATCTACAAAAGTAGTTGAAGCAGCAGAAGAGAATACGTCTTCAAGGAAACAAGTGGCTGACTCTGGTACATAAAATGCCAAAGTTGCTGGGCTAGGGCTGATGGAGATGTCTTTCGAGGGCCCAGCTAAGCGGTGACTCGGGTACATAATACGTATGTACCCTTCTAAAGGTTGAATAGCAGTAGTAAGTTAGAACGTTACAGAGCACATAGATAACATCTGTACGTTACTACATAGCGGTAGTAAACATTTGGCGTACTATACAGAGTACACAAATAACATCTGACTTCATCGTTTCCTTAAACTGGATATCAATTATGCACTCTTCAGGAACACAATACAAAATGTAATATTGGCGGATTATATTACACTACTGCAGATATCTGATGTACACACACCTAATCAGTTCAATAAGCCAAAGCCGCAACCATATGCTAAAACAGGAACTGTCATTCTACCTTTACTCGCAAGCCAACCATACATACTTTTGAACAATTAAAAGAGCAAAAAGAGTTTCATCGAGTTTCACAGATTCAAACAAGATAGGAGTATTTCATATCATGTACGTAACACAATCCCTGAACAATAATTCAATAAGATCGACAATTGAGTCAACATTCGTTAAATGAGACAACCAGAATAATGCTACCTACAGCGAAAAGAGACCAGCAGAACGACGAGACTACTATGCTGTACAGCTTTGCGGCTCATCTCTTGCTCAATTTTCCCCTAAAGCTTCAGCTTCAATCCCTCTGACAGCAAACCATCTCTGTAGAGAAACAAAATAAAATACCAGAGTTATGCTTCGTTCCTCAAAATGTGAGATAGAAAGAATTGCCTTCTTTGTACAAGGAACGCGCGGAATGCAATACTCTATAAGATAGTTTTGACTGAAAAATTATAATATTTTGAATACATTTTCCAGCCGCCAATTGAAATTTATGTTCTAGTCGAATTTTACTGACTATAGTATTCTGACATAAAACTTGAGCAGAAAATATAACCACTGACTGTTTAAGGACTTATAGTGCACTAAACAAATCTGGAAGTAGCTAGTCACCTTCGCAGCAGAATTTAAACACTGTCTTCACATTACAAATGGTAAGAAACTCGAAAATAACTGAAACTTCATTGAAAAGGTGATTATGTATTCTTCCAAAAAAAAAAAAAAAAAACTACTTCAGTCATACTCATTAGTGAATTCTCTTTGCCCATTGAATATTCAATTCAAAACTTCTACTAGTTCACTATGAATAACAAGAAGGCAATAGGTGGCCAAATAGGAACAGTGGCTGAAGGCAAATGCAGTAAAGACAGTTATAATTATGGTCCCAAAATTAACTTTCCAATTTACCTGGTCTTTAGAATCCACCTTTTTGGCTTCTTCTGCTCACTGTACTGCTTCTTCGCCTTACTTTTGACAACTCCAGTGTCAAGTGGAACAAGGCTTTGCACAAAGAACACCGTATTGAAAAAATTCGGAACACCACAGACATCAATTGTCTTGACTACATTACGATGAAGATCAAACCAGATAAGCTTCTTGCTACGTTGCACCGACAGAACTTTGGTGCCGTCTTTTGAAAAGTCCAAAGGAACCACAAATTCAAATGGATTAAGTAACTTTTTGTAAAGAAACTGAAAGCAGTTTAGTCCAAGACTCTCTGACACCATACTCCTTCATCACCCACACATCAAAACGCTGATCAGAATAGTTACACAATACACACAGACATCCATCCAACACAGCTATATCCATGAGAAACTCGGCCTTATCATTGAAGTTAGGCATGGGCACTAAAAGGAATTCCTCCGTTGCAAGATCAATCGCAGAAATAAACCTATCCTTAGAATCATACACCTGAATCTGAAATTTTTGGGACACAATCCAATGCAAAGCACCACAAGCAAAGTTACCGTAGCATCCAGTATAATGGAGGTAGTAAGGAAAATCATGTATTCTTATCCAAGAGTGAAACTTGAGACTGTAAACCCTAACTTCAGAAGAAAAAGTCTCACAGTCATAAACATTATACTGCATAATTTTCACAACCTTATAATCATCATGGATGTCGTCATAGCCGATACCGCATACAATGAATGTGGCAGAGTAGTCTAATGGTTCATCATGATCATCAGTAACAGGTAACTTACGATACTTTCTGGTGGAAGGGTTCCAAATTGCATCATCGTCTTTGGTCTCGTTATGTAAGAGGAGTAGACCGTCACAGGAACCAACAACGTGGGGGCCATATTCGTCGCGGTCTTTCAAGGGGTGATCATCAATTTCTACAGCGACATCAAGTGAATTCATGCAGTGCATGCGAACTGAATGTGAATTGCAATCAATAAGTAGGAGGTTATGATTGTTTTTGGCGGCCTTTGATTTCCTGAGATGCAATTTGATGAGATGGGGGCCGTCCATGAGAGCACACCAAGGTTTAGAAACACACTTGAAACGGACAGGTGGTTTCACAGGCAACCGTGAGAGGACGCCGGCGACAACTTCCGTCGGGAAACGAGCCATCCCTCTCTCTGTTCACTCTATTTTGCTAGAGGGGTTATCTTTTACAGGGGTCATATATAAGAAAATGAGAACACCAAAAGTCACGAAAGTATCCAACCAAATGACTCTTTAACTTCTTAAAACATTCCCTTCAAATCAGGATATTGTGGCTCAAGAGTCAGCCACTAGTTCAATTTATGACTCTGAATTAATACAGAGTCAGTGGCTCGTTTCTCTAATAATAATCTCTTCACATTCCTCCAATGTCACTTCATAATCCTGTGGGGCCCACCATGACAACCCAAAAGTCATACTGCACTGGTCAACTCAGACCGTTCATTTCACGAGTTATTCTAGATTGATTTGGTGCAGGAATGTACTAAAGAGTAACATATTACTAATAACAGAACGTCGCTTTGGGCAAATCAAAAGAAATTAAAGTTGAGTTTCATCGTTCTTTTGTTTCCCAAACCATGGTAATGAGAAGAGATTACCTCTTCTTCTCAATCTCGTTTGGCTTCCTGTCCTTTCTCTCAATACCACACAAAGCTCCAAGGTAATTCAATATGGCAAGATGGCGAAACAAAACAGTCGCTAAAGCCTCAATGCTTAATGTGAAGAAGACAGTTTGACAGATTACCTCTTCTTCCCAACCTCTTTGGCCTTTTTTACCTGGTTCTCCTCTCTGTGCGGTTTATTTGCATTAATTACGGGTACAGGACTTTGTATACATTAACTGTCTCATGTACTAATCAAACCAAATAAGCATGTTGCTACATTGCACAACAAAAGAGATTTGGTATCGCCCTTTGAGAACTCTGAAGGAACAACAAATCTAATGACTTAATGCCGGCTTCCGGTAAAGAAACCGAAAGCATTTTAGTCCATCACTCTCTGACACCAAAATCCTTCACTCAATCATCAAAACACTGATCAGAATTACACAATATGCAGATACCCCTCCAGCACCGTTACACCAATATAAAACTCCTTATCAGGCATGGGAATTAACATATTTCTTCCATGGTGAGATCAACTGCAACAACAAGCTATCACAAGTACCGACCACTTGGTAATCTTGGGTCCCAAACCAGTGTAAAGCACCACTAGCAAAGTAGCATAAAATATATTAGAACCGAGGTGTATAAAGGTAAAGCCTCAATCATTCTCCATGAGTTAAGGTTTAGACAATAGTCCCTAATATGTTTGACCGTCCATAGCAGTATACTGAACAACTAGGAAGCATGGACACTCCAAAAACAGGAGCCATACCCCGTGTCGGACACTTAGACACTCGTACGACACTCCAAAATATGTATCAGACACTCAAACTCGTGTGTCCGAGTACTTCGGAGAATTTTATTAGACGGGACCTTGGGGGACACATCAGGGACACTTAATGAGACACTGCAGTCGCACATTTGTGTTAGTAAGACTTTAGGTGAACATTTCCTAATGCAGTATACCAGGGAAAAAATTGCAACACAAGTAGTGAATTCTCTGAACGCTATCAACTTTTATACAAAGATCCTAGCTAAATAAAAAATGCAAGAAGGCAAGCAGATGGCTAAATAGAAACTACGGGTAAAAGCTTAATTCATTGAAGACAATTTAAAAATACTAAAACCTTCCAAATTACATTTTTCTTTCGGCATGTTGTCCTTGCTCTCCACTTTGTGCTGCTTCTTTCAATTGGCCGTGTGATCCTTCCCAACTGGAACAAGACTTGGCATATAAAACTCGGCATGATATATGCTGATGAGACCACGAATGTTAACTGTCTCAACTACTTTATTTTTAAGATCATACCAAACAAGATTTGTGCTCTCTTGAAACAAAAGAAGTGTGGTACCATCCATCCAAAGGACCCCTGGACCCACAAATTCAAATGGGTGAGGACAAATTTGTTCAGTAATCGTAATCAATTTAGTCCACGACTCTCTGACTCCGTAATCCTTCATTACCCACATATCAACACGGGCATCGATGTATTGAAATAATATGCATAGACTTCCTTCCAACGGCGCTACCTTCATGTAACAATTAAATAAATCCTGATGATTGAGACAAGGCATGAGAATTAACCGGTATTCCTCAGTAGCAAGATCGAATGCAACAATAAAAAAATCGTTACCAGAAATTGTTTCACGTGCAATCCAATGCAAAGCACCACTGGCCAACACACCACATGACCCCCAGCCACGGAGGTAATAAGGGAAATCTGTAATAATCTTTCTCCATGAGTCCACCTGTAGACTGTAAACCTCAACTTGAGAGTTAAATTGGACATTGATCTTGGGACGAAACCAAGTAATCTTTAGCACTTTGTAATCATCATGGACAGAATCATAACCTATGCCGTAGAGATCTTCTGTAATTTCAATATCATCGTCGTCAGTGTTACTAGCTAATATTCGGTACTTTCGGGTGGATGGGTTCCAAAAAGCTAAATCGTCCCCCCTGCCTATAAGGAGTAGACCATTACATGAACCGAAAACCTCCGAGGCAAATTCATATTTGCCGGTTCTCTTCAAAACGGGGTGATGATCGATTTTGACGGCGCTATCAAGTGAAGGCATGCTCACTGAATATAAGCTAGATAAATCATGATCACTAAGAATCAGTTTCCGATTGTTTTTGGTGTGGATGGATCGTTTGAGCTGCAATTTGACGAAGTGGGGACTGTCGATGAGAGCACACCAAGGTTTAGAGACGCACCTGAAACGGAGTATTGGTTCCACAGGCAGCCGTGAGAGTATATCGGCGACAATGTCCGCCGGAAATTGAGCCATCTCGTCGCCGTCTCCTTCGTCTGTTGTTCTCCCTCTGGTTAGGTTTAAAGCTCTTCACGGAGTTGGATCGGAGAAGAAGAAGAAAGAAATGAGTGTATTGGATTTGGTCATTATTGAGTTGGGCCATTCCCAGTTTTTTTTAAAGGACCCATTCCCAGTTTAAAGCATCACTCACTGGGTCAACCTCATACGGGATCAGACCACCTTACCATTGTCATAGTGTTTAGAGGCATCCGCATTCTCATTGTCACTCGAATTTGTAAATTCAGGTCATAATTAAAATAGCAAGTAATAAAGATAAACGAAAAGGCATACATGGAAATGAGCCCGACGAGTCATTTAGCTCTTTGATCATGCTACAACTTTTTTGATCCTCGTCTGATACATCGCCAGTGTCAGTCACTCTAGTTGTCCTCTTCGCAATTGTCTTCAGGCTTTGAAACAACTACTTTGGCGTTTGTTCGACTTGGACGCTCCCTTCAAACATGTCGAGTTCGGCCACATTCACATCACTAGATCTTCCCAAGTCAGAGCATGAAGCTGCGTTCCTCTAACTGGACATACTTCCCTTGTAAACGATAGGGAACGGAACATACTTCTAATACGATAAATCACCACTCTATTATCCTGCAAAAGTAGATAGACAGACAAACAATCAATCTGTCCAAATGCAAGTGCTATGGAAATTGAAATGTGAAGCTAAATAAATCCCTTTTCCACTGCAAGCCTCAAGGGGAGAGGCTGCTACAATCTTGTCACTGTGAGTGGTAAGCAGGGTCCGTTCCTTTTCTTTCCTTTAAGTTATGGTGTGGTCTCTTTCTTGGTAGTTGCAATAAGAGTCTTGCGTGAACTTCAGTATGAATACTAGATAACACCCACTTTCTTTTTTCTTTACCCACGAGACACATGTTTTGAAGAATATTTGGGATATTTTTTTTCTTCATGATCACTTCAGATTTTTGGTTCATGGTTGAGGAATATTGCATACTGTTTCATGATCACTTCAGATTTCTTTGCCCAGTGTATAGAATTACACCAAATCCAATCCGTAAGGTTGAAGCAGTGGCGGGCTAGTAGTTTTGAGGTTGGAGATGACTAAGTTACCTTTGGATGACAAAAAGTCTTTGGGTACAGTGCAGCTGCTATTGAGCGTGCATGAACCAAATCGGGATACATAAAAATGCTGGTTCCAAAATGGGACATGAGGTATATTGTGGGTACAAGACTCCTACTTTCCCAATTTTAGAGTTAATAAATGAAGCCTTATAATCAACATAGTAGAAAAGTTGGTAACAAACAATAATTATGACCAAAATAGATATCTTAAGTTATCACTATTTTAAAGTTCAGCCCAATTCCTCAGTAATTGCAACAATGAGTAGAGCAGATACCGGAAGCACATTCACAAATTCGAAACTGAAAGAGTGATAGTTTTTCCGTGGATTTGGTAACCATACTTTATAAAATAAGTCACGGTACCAAACTTTCAAAACTCATGCATTGCAGGTGCCCACTAATAACTCCGTTACATTTAGTGGATGGGAAATGTTTAGGTGAGGGTTTTTTCATCTTTTCTCACCCGAAAAAAGAACTATGATGAAGAAGAAGGAATGGGATGAACCCAAAACATAGATGACTACTCCGTCTGTTGCGCAACTTCTGACCAAGCATAGACTTCTCCGAGAGACTGAGAGCATGTCTAAGAGTCTGCAATAGCAGTATATGGAGAATGAACAGCGGCACCTATAGTTGAATTTCTAGTTCTAGAGGCTGCATCCTACGATTTAGAACCAGGTAGAACCACGTCTTTGACAAAAAATGACCTTTTATTTCCTCCCTCATGATGAAAGAACGCGAAGAAGATGATAACAGATCCATTAATTTCTGAAACTTAGCAAAGAGAACAGCACAGACCCAAACTTTCACTGAAGTTAATCAAAAAATCTGCAACTTCAACTAACAAAGACAAAACGGCAACTCAATCACTCAAAGATTTGACAGATCTGACAAAAAAATCTTCTATTCTGATTTGTGACATTGCTCTGTTCAACAATGGTGATGACGGACTGACTTGTTTCTCTGATGAGGAACCTTCGACAGATCCGGGAAAATATGTGCTAGACGAGGCAACCAAACCGACCCACTGATTTGAGTGGGTTACACCACCAATTTGAGTGGTTTTCACCACCGGGTAAGAAATTAAACCAAGCAATCATGGTGAACCGTGATGGGTCAACAGATCCGAAAATTGGCACCCAACATATCTCACAAATAGGTGACACATATCCAAGGATCAAACAAAAGATTCACTAGAATCCAATTGAGGTTAGCAAAGATCAATAATTACTTAATGTTCAGATCCAACAATTTTATCCATGTTCTGGGTTCATCCCCATTTCCATCCACTAAGACTCTGTTTGGTTGCTGGTAAAACATTTTCCTGTAAAATGTTTTCCCTTGTTTTGGTGTTTTGGTGCTGTTTGGTTGGAGGTAATATATTTTCCCTCAAATGATGTAAAATGATTTACACATTTCAAATCCGTAAGCCGATTTCCGGGGAGTGAAGAAGCACAACAACAACTCATACTAACACCTCCGCCAACAATAACCACCACTACCACTTACCTCCACCACAACCCATCACCGCCACCCATCACTATACCACTGCCGTCACGGCCCACTGTTTTGGCAAGTGTCAACCAAACACGAGAAAATAATTGCAGAGAAATTTAATTTTTTTTAATTTTCCCTTGTAAAACATTTACTGCGAACCAAATAGAGCGTAAGTGTAACGGAATCTGCAATGCATGAGTTTTAAAAGTTTGGTACCGTAACTACATGATTTTAAAGTATTGATACCAAATCCACAGAACTAAACTATGGGTACCTCTGGTGCAATTTTGTCTTATTCTTATTATGTTGCTTGTTGTTAACCTGTTGCCTGAGTGACCATAGAGGAAATTCTCTATTAAATTCAACACGTTGACGAATTTACATATTCTCCTTATTTTGTTGTTCATGGAATAAGGGTGAGAACAGATGCATAATGTCGTATGATAAACAAGACTAATACGTCTATTAAGGAATAACAGATAACCTTGGCACCACTTTACTGACTGCCCTAAAAGAAAAGCGTCAAATTTAGATAAAGGAATTTGTATACCTTCACATTCATCACTCTACTTAGACTTGCCTAGAGCGCGAGCTTGAACCCTCCAAAAGGAAGCCACCTCTAAGAGAAACAAAAAAAATCACAGATTACGGGTCTCAAAAAATGGGACAGTGGATAAATAAATTAAAAAGATACCACATTTGAAAAACATATAAGGTGGCCGGAAAAAGTTTCCTGTCGGTACAAGGATAGTACGAGCTATTTAGACAGACAAATGTTTTGAGTTCAAGAATACATACACCAAACTTCACAATCATCTCTAACAAGGTGCAAGTCCATCAAAACATTTAAGCAAATCTATGTGAAAGAGAACATGAGATTACTAATTATTGTGAGAATATCATTCATCATTGTAGTACTTTGGATGATCTCTCAAGTTGCCAATTGCCATCCAAAACAAATAACCTAGTTAATTCAATACCGCAAGAAGGCAACAAGATAGATGACCAAATAGAAACGACAAAAGGCTAATAATATATTGAAAGCGACTTTTAGAAATGCGAAAAAAAAAAAAAAAAAAAAAAAAAAAAAAAAAACTTCAATTTTTACCTCTTCTTCTCATCCCCTTTTGGCTTCTTGTCCTTACTCTCCTCTTTGTGCTGCTTCGTTCCATTACTTGTGCCATCCCTGCCAAGTGGAACAAGACTTTGCATACAAAACTCGGCACAAGATATATTTGGGAGACCGTGGAGGTTAACTGTCGTAAGTATCTTGTGTTGAAGATCATACCAAACAAGCTCCTTTCTATCACGAAGCAAAAGAACTTTGGTACCATCCACTGATAAGGCAATAGGAACCAAATAGAGAAATGATATCATATCTCCTGGTGGAGGAAACGGAAGCAGTCTAGTCCATGAATCTTTTACTCCGTAATCCTTCATTACCCACACATCACAAGGGTTGTACTGATAGTGGCGCAATATGCATAGACGCCCTTCAAGTGCTGCTACCTCCATGCTAAGAAAAGTCTTATCCTTATCATCAAAACTAGGCATAGGCACTAACCGGTGATCCATAGTAGAAAGATCGAAGGCAACGACAAAGGGACGATCACCAATATAAAAATGTATTCTACACGCAACCCAATGGAAAGCATCATTAGCCAACACACCACCATGTTCACCAAGAACGTAATAAGGGAAATCGGCAATAATCTTTGTCCAAGAGTTGGTCTTTAGACTGTAGACCTGAACTTGAGAGACATTTTCGGAAGAAGGGAACTGAATAATCTTTAACACTTTGTAATCATCATGGACTGAATCGTATGCTATACCAAAGAGTTCAGTTGTGGGATGTATGGGTTTTTGGATGATATTATTAACATAATCAGGAATGGGTGGTAAGATTTGGTACTTTCGGGTAGATGGATTCCAAATGAAAATTTGTTCTCCCCTAAAACGTAAAAGGACAAGACCATCGCATGAACCCAAAACATGGAGGCCATCTCTGTTTCTACGCTTCTTCCTAATCCTAAAACGAGGGACATCGACTTCTTTTTCTGAGGAAGGGACATCGAGTTTGACGGCCACATCAAGTGAATACATGTTCACTGAATACAAACTAGAGCAATAACGATCACTAGTAGTTAGAATGATTTGCCGATTGGATTTGGTGTCGATGGATCGTTTGAGATGCAATTTGACGAAATGGGGGCTGTCGAGGAGAGCACACCAAGGCTTGGAAACGCACCTGAAACGGAGTATTGCTTCCACAGGCAGCCGCGAGAGTATGTCGGCGACAATATCTGCCGGAAATTGAGCCATCTCGTTGTCGATCGCGCTATCAGGTTATGTTAGGGTTCTTCAGAGTTCAGGGGGAGTTAGCTCAGTGGAGAAATGAACCGATATTTTCCAAGTCTTTTTGTGTCTCTACTTCTCCCAATATTCATTATTGGGCTGGGCCAAATGTGTTTATGCCATTCTTATTTCTCTCTTGTTTGGCCCATCGCAGGTGTTTTTTTCTTTTTTTTTTTTTTTTTCAAACATAATTATATAAAACAAACCTCAACCATTACAAACAGAGTCTTCCCCATAAGAAGCATCTTTAGCAAGACCTTCTACAAACTGAGGTTCACTCTAAATTTCACTACCAGCACAATTTCTAACCCTTGATACTATGAAATCAGCTAAGAAATTAACACTTCTTGGAACCCAAATCATATTTAAAGTTTTGCCCATAAACTGGGACCGAATGTCACCAATAAGACCGAATGTCACCAATAATAACTTCTACCACTCCGTTTCTTCTCTTTAGCCCTACTTTGACTATTTAACTCGTATTTGGTTCACTTTGACCGGGTGATTTGGACAGCAAAACGATTCGATTTTTTAATAATTTTTTCACTGTGTTCTAATGCAACTTTTACTCTACAACATCATGAAAAAATTATCAAAAAATTTCATCATTTCGATAGCCAAATCACCGGATCAAAGTGACCCAGTGAATAATGGTAAAAGTCAGAATAGGGCTAAAGAGAAGAAACAGAGTGGTAACTGCCAAGCCACTTTCTCCTTCCCCCTCACCATATCAATCAAGCTTTTGCAGTCACCTTCAAACTCCATGACATTCAAAACCTGTGAGTTCTGGAAAACAGCCTCCCTCAATGCCTGTGCTTCAGCCATACAAGCAGAGATGGCATAATTTCTAACCCACTCAGAATCCACAAGACTACCTTTTATCATCCCTAACCAACCAACTTCCAGTCATAATAAGTGAATTTTTCTCCCAGCTGGCATCAAAATTACATTTTAGCATACCTGCAGGTGGAGCTTTCCATTTCAAGTGTCCAGAATTGTTTAAAGAGCAGAGCACTTCTCTTTAGTTCTTCCATAACAAGCCACGTACTCCACATATTGCTTTTCCACAGAATGAATAACCTTTTATGGGATTCACCAAACTTCTATTAAAGCACATACAATTTCTTTCTTTCCACACATTCCAGCAGATCAAAATCATCTTCTCCATAAAACCTTCATTTCTGTCACGCTTACTGGCCTTCTGAAACACCATTAATTTCCATTTTTTAAACTATTTGTCTTGGTCCTCACACCCCTCCAAATTCAAAACCAAATTTGCACCATAGCAGCCTTATCCAATTACAACCCAGAAAAAGATGTCATTCATCTTCCTCAGCTTCATCACATACTTTGCATCTAGCAGTAACACCACAGCCTCTTTTATTAAGATTCCTCCACTACAACATCTCCACCAGAAATGCTTAATTCTAGGAGGCACTTGCAAATTCCACACTCTCTTCCAAAACTCTTTTGGAAATCTGAAAGAAGAAGAACTTTTTGACACACAATACTGCTTCAAACCTTTCTTCCCTCTATAAGCTTCAGCCAAAATGACTTTCCTTGCAATATAATTCCCAGTTTTCACAGAGTAGCTGCCATCTTTCTGATAAGGCCAAAACATTTTATCCACCTCTCCTCTCCAAGAAATAGGAGTTGCTAGGACAGCTTGAGCATCACTTTCTGAGAAACAATTCAAAATAACACTTTCTTTCCAGCACTTAGCATCACAATTTATTAAATCTGACACTTTCCCTAAACCAGCATTTATCTCAGTTCTTTGCAAAGGATAGTCTCCCCCAGAAGAAACCCATTTATCCGCAAAAATACTAATATGCTTTCCATCCCCAACCCTCCAGCACACCCCCTTGTTAATAACTTTTAAACCCTCCACTAAGCTTCCCCAAATCCAGGAGGGATTGCTTCCCAAATTTTCTTGAAGTAGAGAGGAACTAGGGAAGTGAAGAGCCTTGATAACTTTAGCACAAAGAGAATCAGGCTTCTGCATTATCCTCCAACACTGTTTAGCAAGCATGGCCATATTGAAGCTTCTCAAATCCCTAAATGCCATACCCCCCCCCTCCTGTTTAGATAGGCTCAAATCACTCCAACTGACCCAGCAGATCTTCTTTTCACCTTTTTTTGCACCCCACCAAAAATTTCTAATTAACTTTATCATTTTACCATAAAAACTTTTAGGCCGCAAACAACAACTCATCACATAGCTAGGGAGTGACATTGCCACTGCTTTGATAATGACCTCTCTCCCAGCAGGAGAGAGAAAATCAAGCTTCCATCCTTGTAATTTTTCATCCACCTTGTCTAAAATAGGCTTAACCCCTTCAAACTTTCAACTACCCCACAAAAGTGGAATTCCCAGGTATTTCGAATTATTTTCAATATTAGCCATCAAACACAACTCTTGCACACTGTTCATCACTTGAGAAGATGAATTTGGGGATAATAAAACTCCAGATTTATTTAAATGTACCACCATGCCAGAATCATTACAAAATTCCATAAGAATGAATAGTCATAAAGTTCTGCAGCTCTTGACTAGATGATTGGAGGAAAATAACAGCATCATCCGCGAAAAATAAGTGACTTATTGCCTCTAACTCTTGTGTGACTTTCATCCCCTTCAACACTCCCTGTGCCACAGCTTCCTTCAAATTTCTAGATAACACTTCCATCACTAAAACAAAAGGATAAGGAGATAAGGATTCTCATTGTCTAATACCCCTCTTTGGAATGAAATCCTCCCCGACACAACCATTAACTTTCACAGCTAAAGTCACAGTAGTAATGCACTGACTGATCATTTGCACAAAATCTGCACTAAAGCCCAACACTGATAGTAAGGAGAGAAGAAAATTCCAGTTAACTTTATCATATGCTTTCTGCAAATCCAATTTAAGAGCCAGCGCACCATTATTCCCCTGTTTTTTGTTTCTAATTTGATGGAATAGCTCTTGAGCAATCACCACATTATCCTGGATACTCCTTCCTGGCACAAAGGCAGACTGCTCATAAGAAATCAACCTTAAAAGCAACACTTTGACTCTATTTGCAAGAAGCTTTGCCACCACTTTGTACAAAAAAGTACACAATGCAATAGGTCTGAATTTAGACATAGTTTCAGGAGACTTCACTTTTGGAATCAGGGATATAATAGTTTTGTTAAAACTAGTAGGAATCGGTTTACTAATCATAACTTTTCTGATAGCAACTACTACCTCATGCTTGATTAAACACCACTGGGTTTGATAAAATATACATGTAAACCCATCATACCCAGGCGCTTTATTTGGATTAAAGGAGAACACCGCTCCTTCAATCTCTTCTTCAGAAGGGCCTCTCATAAGCTCTTCATTTTCTGCAAGACTCACAGAACTACCAAAGTTTCTAAAAATAGAAGTGTCTAGTTCAACCTCATCCTCTTTAAACAAGTGTTGAAAGTAGTTTTTAGCAATCTTCTCAACTTGTACCTTCCCTGTTCTCCAAACACCATCAGCATCCTTCAATTGATTGGTTCTATTAACATTTCTTCTCCTTATAGTGGACAAGAAAAAAGAACTTAGAGCTTCTGTCTCCCTTTTTCAAATACTGAATTCTTGATTTTTCCCTCCAAAACATCTCTTCACTATTCCACAGTTCTTGAAGTTGGCATTTAGTCTCTCTCTGTGCTTCCCCACTGTCCCTTGTCCAATGCTGATTTTGTAACTCAAACAGCTGATGTTCCAAATATCTAATCTTCCTTGAGCTGTTGTTGTGTCCCTCTTGACACCATTTTCTCAACCCTCTTCTACAATTACTCAGTGTGCTAGTAAGATTTGAAACAACACTAGCACAGTTCTTCTCTTTCCAAGAAGTTTCAATCACCTTGTTGCAGCCATCCATACAAAGCCACCTTTCACTGAAAACAAAGTTTAATTTCTTGTCCATCCTTCTAGGATTAGTCTCCACCACCACAGGTGTATGATCTGACCCATCATGAACTCCCTTTTAACAGAGGCATTTGGATTTAGAATACCCCAATATGGATTAAAAAAGGCCCTATCAATGAGTTCTCTAATATGTCCCTCCTCTTTGTTATCACTCTAGCTATAATTTAGACCCTGACCTTCCAGCTCAATTAATCTGCAATCAGAAATGAATTTCTTGCAACTATCATATCTCCAAGGCTTTAAAACATTTCCTCCAAGCTTGTCCTCACTTCTAATCATATCATTCATATCTCCAACAATAATCCAAGGAGTGGTCAGCCTAGCAGCAACCCCTCTTAGCTCATTCCAGAACAGTTTCCTCTTTGCAAATCTAGCAGGAGCATACACCAAAAACCAAGTTTCCACAGCTTTATTGCCTTCTTGAACTTCTATCTGAAACATATTAGTTGATATCCAAACTATTGTAACTGTAATTTCGTCAGACCACCACAAAGCTAAACCCCCCGCAAGCCCATTAGGCTCAACATAAGCAGCATTTTGAAAATGTAAAGACCTCCTCACACCATCTATTTTTTGGGACCTATTTTTTGTTTCTGACAAGAATACAAAATTAGGACGATGAACTCTCACGAGTTCTCGTAATCTCTGGACTGTTAGGTGTCGCCGCAACCCCTGGCAGTTCCAGCAAAGCCCTAACATGGCTCTTGTGGCTGTTGAAGGTCAGCCACCACTACCTTTTTCATTGAGTTTGCCATCATCTTTAGCCAACCCAATCCCCATCAAGTTTTCCAATTCCTCCATATACTTATTGTATATATAGTCTTCATCTGAGAATTGAGACAAAAGACTAACCTTACGCTCAATCTTTTCCTCCACCACCATTTGGGTCTTTTAGTAAAATTTCCTTCCCTGACTGAGATTTGCACACTGCTTCCACATACTGTTGCTCGTCGAAGGGCACTTCCTGAATACATAACGTATTCTCAATTCCTTTACGCCTGTTGTCAGAGATGCACACTCTTTTCAATCGATCCAAACCCTCCTCTTCCCCAAACTCCTTTCGCTTAAGAGATACCAATCTTTTGAAAACCCTAGTGTAGATAGTGCTTTCTGAGCTGACAGATCTTGGCCACGTGGCAACCATCCAGCACACCATATTGTGCTCCACACACACTGGATCACCAGCCGAGCTGATCCATGTGGGGGCTGCGAGACAGAGCCCTCGCATACCACTGCACGGGACTTGTAGGGACTTAGTGGTTTGGAGGCTAGAGTAAGTCCTGTCGCGTGCGAGCCAAGCCCGCGCGCGACCTTTAGTAACTGTTTTGAGAGATCTATGGCACGAGCTCCATAAACCCGGTCAATCCGGTCAAACCCGGTCAACCTCGTAACGGTTCCGGTATTCGCGCACCACGTGCTGTAACGGTCCCTATATACTCGGACGAACGTGCCGTTATGGTTAAGCTAATTAAGCCGCCATCAATGAATGCATTAACCACACTACAACGGTCACGTTCTCTGCTATATATAGGACGTTACCCTTTCCATACAAAAAAGAACACACTTGCCATACGCGGAAGCTCTGCCAAACCTCTGTCTCTCTCTCAGACATTGCTACTGCCTTACTCTCTCCCTACACACAACCCCACTCTTCCTGTGCGATCCTTGATCCACTACATACGGTGTACACGGAGGTCTCCCCGCCGGAATCTCTTGTGCACATTTTGGTGAACCCGACGTGAACTTACCAACAAAAGCAACCATGTCTCAGGAGGATGATGTCAGCAACAGATCGCCCTCCACCGAAGCTCCCTCGGGAGACGAGACCCTCCGTACTCCTACGACTCCCGGCGAGACACCGACGCTAGAGTCTTTGGACGCCACTGTTCAGAGTCAGGCGAAAGCTCTCAAGGCTCAGTCTGCGCAACTAGAGCGGATCTTGGCCGTTCTGGGCAACCTTGCGCCAAACCCTTCATCAGCCACCGCTGTCCCTCAAGGAGGAGGAGCCCCTACCGCTCCAGGATTGGGAATGTCAACCACACCTCCCAACCCCAATCTGCAGACTCCACCGGCGACTACGCAGCTGCCTTCGATTCAGGGGTCAACGGCTCAGATGTTGCCTCTTGCTGCTCACACTCCTCAGCCCTCGGCTTTGGCGTCTAACCCAACTCCGCAGTACCCTTTGCCTCCCCCAACGGCGATCTGGGGGAATGCGGGTAGTCAGTATGCTCCCAATCCTCCGACGGCGTATGTATCGCCCCCGCCTGCGGCAACCCCTCCGTCAACTACCGAGGGGAGCATTCCAGAATGCATGACGTCTCTGCAGAAGCGCGTGGACACTATTCTGGCTCATCAGTCATTCGCGGATACCATTATCCCGAAGTTAGACAACGATCCACCTATTCCACGAGAGATCTATCTCATGCCTAACCCGGCGGGGTACAAGGCTCCTAAATGGGATAAGTTCGAGGATGTCAATGGAAACGCTCATGAGCATGTCATGCGTTTCATTGATGTCATGGGTCCGTACGGAGCTGATCCCAAGCTGCTGATGCGAGAGTTCCCAAAATCTCTAGGGAACGTAGCATACAAATGGTACCGAACATTGGAAGCCGGATCCGTGAAGACTTGGGACGACATGGTCCAGAAGTTCTATACCAAGTTCTTCCAGATGGAAGAAAAGGTGACGATGATCCATCTCTCGCGGATGTATCAGAAGCGCGAGGAGGACGGAATCACTTTCATCAAGAAATTCAGGGCGAAATCCTTGGAGTGCAAAGATCCAATGCCCGAAAGCCGGCTCGTAGAGATATGCCTGCAGTGCATGCGAGATGAATACAAAGGTATGCTCATCAATTTGCAAACACCTACGTTTTCAAAGCTAATCGAATGCACGAAGAACATCGAGCCTATAGTCGAGAGACAGAAAAAGAAGAGCGCTCCGGAGCGACCTTCGAGCGGCACTACTTACAAGATCGGGAGATTTAGTTACAAGAGGGGACGCGAAGCTGAGGTCAATACAGTTTCGCCCCAGAAGCAAGCGAAGGTTGCGAACTTCGATGTACCGCCTCTGCCATGCTCAGTAGAGGAAGCAAGCGACCTCTGCAG
The DNA here is from genome assembly GCA_023055425.1 of Linanthus parryae. Lineage (NCBI taxonomy): Eukaryota > Viridiplantae > Streptophyta > Magnoliopsida > Ericales > Polemoniaceae > Linanthus > Linanthus parryae. The sequence continues at coordinate 4,972,985 of JALGPY010000003.1, forward strand.
ACAGTGGCGCAAGGACGGCGTACTGCCACCGCTCGAGAAGACACCCTCCAAGGAGATGGTGAGGGACCCTAAGTGGTGCGAGTACCATGGCAAGGTCATGCACCCCACAGCGGAATGTAAAAAGCTCGGGTTTACATTCGACCAGAAGATGAAGAACGGCGAGCTAATCGTCAGTGATCACAGAAAGGACGTACGCAACAACCCACTTCCTGCTCATGCGGAGCAGGGCCCGAAAGGCAAAGAGGTCGCCATGATCTCGATTGTTGACTTGGAAGAAGTCGCAGAGGATGGTCTACCCATCGTTGCCGAGGTCCATGAAGACGAAGACTACAGCATGGACACGGAGGATGAACGTGCCGACCGGATGAAAGGGTCGCACGGCTTCAGCAGATTCTTCGACGAGATGAACTTCTCCGAGAAGTGCCGGACAGATATGACGAAAGCGATCTTGAGAATAGCGGAGGACTACGAGGAGGACCTCGTAGTCTCCAACGGGAAAGTCATCAGGGCATCCCGCTCTACAGAAAAGATTATGACCTTTTCTGCCAGCGACAAGAAGACGGATGCGAGCCACCAGAGACCTCTGTACATGACCGCCATCATCAATGGCGTCGAGTTCAAACGAGCGTTCGTCGATGGAGGAGCAGCGGTCAACGTCGTTTCGCTCCACACACTGAAGCTAGCAGGGATCCCCGAGCACAAGATCGTCAGGCGTCCGTCTCCGCTGATGGGATTCGGAAGCGACTCTAGAATGACGATCGGATGGATCCGCCTGGGCGTTCAGATTGGCAAAATCAAGTGCTCAGCAAAGTTCTATGTCATAGACGCGAACACCACGTACCACATGATTATAGGTCGAGCCTGGATTCATCGCTTTGACGCAGTTCCTTCAACGGCTCACCAGGTTATGAAAGCTATCTGGAACGACAGAATAGTCGAGATACCGGCTTCGACGAACCCATTCAACCTGGACGAAGCACATCTCAGCGAGGCGGTGTGGTTCACCGAGATGGCGGACGAGCAAACACCGGGACCATTCAACCCTACTCCGTTGCCCCTCTGGGAGAACATCAAGGACCAGTCACCTGCGGGAGTAATGGTGACAAGGGAAGATGCCAAAGAAAAGCCGCCTACACGCGAAGAGGCGCCGCGTATCGCATATCATCGAAAGAACGTGTATACTCTGAAGAGAATCGCAAAGCATGACCCCGAAGGCAAGGAGATAGAGAGCTTCTACGCCAATGGGAAGAAATGCTATCGCATATGAAGGTGCGCGGGGATGTCCTCACACGGGCATGGGGATATCCCTGGGCAAATCAATCAAATCGAGCAAATTGCGCTGACGGAAGAGCCAACACAGGGCGCTCCAGACGAGAAACTCAAAGAAGCACCTGAATGCATGGAAGACAGGCCCAAACCACAAAAGCAAGAGCTAAAGGAAGTGTTCCTCAGCCCGAACGAGGAAAAGAAAAGGCCAGTCTTTCTAAGTGCGGACCTCACAAGCGAAGAGGAGCAAGGGCTGCTACAACTCCTAACTGAATACAAGGATGTGTTCGCATGGGAATATGATGAGATGCCAGGTCTGGATACAAGCATCACCATGCACCGTTTAGACATCATACCGGGGTCTAAACCAGTAAAGCAGAGTACAAGGAGCTTCAGGCCGGAGCTTAACGTGAAAATCAAGCAGGAGATTGTCAAACTCCTGGATGCCAAATTCATAGAGCCGAATCATCATCCCACATGGCTGGCCAATATCGTGCCAGTAGTGAAAAAGAACGGACAGCTCCGCATCTGCGTGGACTTCCGAGATCTCAATCGCTTCTGCCCCAAGGACGATTTCCCACTGCCCAACATCGATTTGCTTATCGATTCAACAGCGGGCCATCGCATGTTCAGTTTCATGGACGGCTTCAGCGGGTACAATCAAATCAAGATGGATCCCGAAGACGCGCGGAAAACTGCATTCATCACTCCGGTGGGGGTGTTCAATTACACCGTAATGCCATTCGGTCTCAAAAATGCGGGTGCAACCTATCAGCGGGCCATGATGGCTCTGTTTCACGACATGATGCATAAAGAAGTGGAATTCTATGTGGATGACCTGGTTGTCAAATCCAAGCACGAAGCAGACCACCTCGAAGATCTACGAAAGGTGTTCAATAGATGCAGATGTTTTCAACTGAAAATGAATCCCATGAAGTGCGCATTCGGGGTAACATCAGGGAAATTCTTGGGATGCGTGGTTCATCGCCAAGGGATCGAGCCTGACCCTGCGAAAGTATCAGCTATCACCAGCATGACGCCACCCCATAACCAGAGTACCTTGAAAACATTCTTGGGAAAGCTATCATATCTGCGAAGATTCATCCCAGCGATTGCAGAAATCACCTGCTGTTTTAGTGCTCTCCTCAAGAAGGACGCCGCGTACAACTGGGCTCCGGAGCACGAAGCCGCATTCGAAAAGCTGAAGGATTTACTGACGTCCTCAAAAATAATGATCGCACCTCAACTGGGATCACCGCTTCTGCTATATCTGACATCAACAAGGAGATCTATAGGAGCGCTCTTGGCTCAGGAGTATGAAGGCCAAGAGAGGCCTATCTACTACATCTCTCGCATCGTGCAGCCTGCTGAATCAAGGTACACAGACATCGAACGTCATTGCCTTGTCTTATTCTTTGTGATAGAGAAGTTGAAACACTATTTTGCATCGCACAAAGTAGTAGTGGTCACCAAGAGCGACCCTATACGATATTTGCTAACTCACACTACTCCGGGCGGGAGATTGGCGAAATGGTACATGACCATCTCTCAATACGATATCACATGCGTGCGACCGCGAGCGATCAAGTCGCAGGCGGTAGCAGATCTGTTGGCACAGTTCCCCGACAACAGCCATGAACCCGTGATCGAAGAAGAGCTCGAAGGCCCTGAAATCTACGCAATCGACGTGCCCTATTGGACCCTCCACTTTGACAGTTCGTCAACCAGGAAAGGCGGAGGCATTGGGATAGCCTTGACAAAGCCAGACGGGGAAGTCATACAGATGTCCGCAAAGCTCAACTTCGCAGTCACAAACAACGAAGCGGAATATGAGGCTCTCATCGCGGGGCTCCGTGCGGCGAAAGCTTTGGAAGTAAGCAACTTAACGGTCATGGGAGATTCCAAGCTGATTTTTAAGCAAGCCTCGGGCGAGTATGGTTTGAAGGAGATCAACCTCCTGTCTTACCGATGCAGCAATTCTGCGATGTGAAGTACGAGCACAAGCCCCGAGCAAACAACAGGCATGCGGACGCTTTAGCAACCTTGGGATCTAAGGTCAGCACTGACAAATGTCCCACAAAGATCTCTATTGAAGTGCGAACATCGTCGGCATTGACAGAGGATGCGTGCGACGACGAACACATGGATGACGCAGACTGGAGGAAAGCAATCCTGCAAGCTATTGCGGAAGGCACAAGCAGTGAAAGATGGGCACTCACAAAAGGGTACTGCATACATGACAACACCCTTTACTACAAGGGTCCTGGCGGAATACTCATGCGATGCGTCTCCGAACGAGAGGAACAACGGTTGTTAGAAAAGATTCACCAACATGCTTGCGGAGAAAGCGAGGTGTCAATCTACCGGAAGGCTCAGAGATATGGCATTCATTGGCCGGATATGTCAACAGCCGCGGCCCCGATACAAGGGAAGTGCGAGAGTTGCGCACTAATCAAAGATTCTCTACTCATCGCTCTAACCGACGATGACACAGATTGGAGGAAGCCGCTCTTCGATTATCTCACTCGGGGCACCCTGCCCGAATCAAGAAAAGAGGCCGAGAAATTGAAAAGGAAGGCAGCTCGATACGTAGTACAAGAAAACCTGCTTTGGCGAAGAGGTCACGAAGGCAACTTGCTGCGGTGTCTAGACGGCAGAGAAGCACAAGAAGTCATGGACCTTTCCCATCAGGTAGAGCATCAAGGAGGTGCGAAATTATGCAGACAGCTCCTCTCAATCGGGTATTTCTGGCCCACGATGGAGGTCGATTGCCGCACCAAAGTGCGACGCTGCCAGGAGTGCCAATTCAAAGGGAACCTAGTGCACGCTCCCGCCGTGGATCTACATGCATTAGGGACCCATGGCCATTTCACACATGGGCTCTGGATTTCATCGGTCCCATCCGGCCAACGTCGCACGGGAATCATTTTATTCTCACTGCAACCGAGCTATTCACCAAGTGGGTGGAGGCAATACCACTGAAAACGGCAAACGCGCTAGCGGTGGTCAACTTCATTCAGGAAAACATCGTATGCAGGTTCGGAATTCCAAATACCATTCTTTCAGATAACGGTACTCCCTTCGTTAATCGCCAGGTAGCTGCGAAGTTAGCGGAGTACAATATCAGGCAGATATGTTCTACCCCTTATTACCCGAAGGGGAATGGGCAAGCTGAAGCGACCAACAAAACGCTGTTGAGGATTTTGAGCAAGATGGTCGCGGATGACCACAAGAAGTGGGATGACTCTCTAAGCATAGCTCTATGGGCTTGCCGAACTTCTCCAAGGACACCCACGGGGGCCTCACCGTTCCTACTATGCTATGGAGCCGAGGCCGTAGTACCTGCGGAGGTTAGAGTCAATTCGGCAAGGCTGGCCTTCCATGCACTCTATGAAAATCAACGTGATCATGACTTAGTTTTGCTGGAGGAAAAGCGAGAACAAGCCAAAAGGACCAACAAGCGGTATCAGGAAAGAATCGCTCGCGCCTACAATAAGACGGTCCAGCGAAGAGATTTCGCAGTCGGAGACTTGGTCTTGCGCGCATCTGACCACTGTATGCGAGAAGCGACTCACCTGAAGTTCGCAACCAATTGGGAAGGACCCTTCGAAGTCACAGAAGTCTTCGACAGTGGCTACTGCAGCATACGAAGGTTGCACGGCACAACCTCAACCCCGAGTTCAGTCAACATGCGCTGGATAAAGAAGTACTATCCCTAACTTCTCTCATTTCGTGCGTTTTATTACAACGTCGCTTAATGTCTTGTATGATTACGATTTGCACAATCTCCTCTCCCATATGAGAGGATTGTAATCCCATCTCTCCCATATGAGAGCATTATAATAAGAAAATTCTCCCAAATGAGAAACTTCGTATTTCTGCATGTCAATTCTACTTTATTTCAGTTTGTTATAACTGTTAACAGTGAGTCATCCGCTACAATAACAATCCGCGAATGCGATCTTAACTGATCATCTAAGCCTATCTGTCACGATAGCAGCCTATGCAAATGCGATCTTAACTGATCATCTAAGCCTATCTGTTACGATAGCAGCCTATGCAAATGCGATCTTAACTGATCATCTAAGCCTATCTGTCACTAATAGCAGCCTATGCAAATGCGATCTTAATTGATCATCTAAGCCTATCTCTCACGATAGCAGCCTATGCAAATGCGATCTTAATTGATCATCTAAGCCTATCTGTTATGATAGCAGCCTATGCAAATGCGATCTTAACTGATCATCTAAGCCTATCTGTTACGATAGCAGCCTATGCAAATGCGATATTAACTGATCATCTAAGCCTATCTGTCACGATAGCAGCCTATGCAAATGCGATCTTAATTGATCATCTAAGCCTATCTCTCATGATAGCAGCCTATGCAAATGCGATCTTAATTGATCATTTAAGCCTATCTGTTACGATAGCGGCCTATGCGGATGCGATCTTAATTGATCATTTAAGCCTATCTGTTACGATAGCAACACATATAAATGCGATCTTAATTGATCTAGTAAAGCCTATCTGCTACGATAGCAACTCGTGCGGAAACTGATCTTAATTGATCTAGAAAAGCCTATCATCTACGATGGAAACTTACGTGCAAAGTAAGCTTGATTTATCTTCCAAACCTATCTGCGGTGATGGAGGCATTCTACGAATACGATAACAATATTGTGAAAATAATCTTAAGTGATCTACAAAGGTCTATCTGATATGATAGCACGTGCATCAAAGGCTAATCACAAGCCCATCTGCCAAGATGGCACAGCTGCGAAAATATGATCTTGAATGATCTAGCGAAACATCTGCGAATGCATATGGCAGATAGCAAATGCGGAAACGTTACATAGCATTATGCAAGGCGAAATATGCTGAAACGCATGCGAAGTTGTGCTTTGTTGCAAAGAGATAGCAGATAACAAAGGCTATTTATCATTATGAGTCAAAAAAACTTACAATTTATCTGTCTAGATAGCAGCTTACAAGCGAAAAAGCTCGAATCTAACTACGCAGCCAACATGGCTTACAATACATTCGAAAAGCATGAAGTAACACATCGCGGGAATCCCGACTGAAAAAGGGTGAACCTAACGGTCCTAACACCGGCTATGCAATACGCAGATCTACGGCGAAAGATCTATAGCAAAAGGGATGCTGCTGCGAAGAGATCAGCTTGTCATTCGCTACGTCCCTAGCAGCAAGATCTGCGAAATAATACGTCCAAGACCCCAAGGGGTGACAAAAGCCTCTGTCTGATCAAGATAGGCACCGGAGGAACCTCCTGTTCCGACATATGCTGTCCTGCAAAACAGGCGAAGCAGTCATTCCTCTGGTGATGGATTCCTTGTCATGATAGACAAGGGCATTGACAAGCCCCCTGAGTTCAAGAACGAAGAGGCAAGAAATCCTCCTCCAGGGATGCTGGAGGAGAATTCCGCCGTTCATTACGAAACGGTAGCACGGTCACTTCGGCGCTGCACCTCACCACGAGGCGGCCGGAAACATGACCTGCAAACATAATACACGAAGAAAATTCTTCGAATACACATGAGATATCATCTCCATCTTCTTTATGATGGTTATAAAGAGCAATATTCCTCATAAAGTGGATCTTGGAAACTATTTCTATAGCACAAAGCGCAAACTCAGGATTCAAAACTTGAAGTTGCCATGAATCAACGAAAAACATGCGTTGAAGCCAGCAGTCGTAAGGACTCACGGCAAAGCACATTTTTTGGGATGAAGAACCCAAATAGCAAAGACAGGGTTTATATAGACCCTGTGGAGACTCTTCAGTTGCCAAGGATGAGTCAGCAGAATTCGAAAAGAGGGTAAGTTCAATCACTTACGCCTTGAAAAGCGGTAACAATCAATTACCCTACTAAAGGCTACGACGATTCAATTGCGTATCCTAATAAATGACAGATGGTCATGATTCGGATGGATTTCCCAACGAAAGCGTGCTTATCTGCCGAGAAATTAGCGCGAAAATCAAGCAGAGTATCAATTGCTGATGTCATAATTGGATATGCACAGAGATATCCTATCAAATCCCGGAAAGGGCAAAACGGGCAAATTCATTCGTGTTGTTAAAAAAAAAAGAGGGGGGAAACCCTAGCAACATTACATTAATGTTTCAAACATTACATTAATGTTTCAGCTATTTTCTTGCTATTTTTCAAAATTCGAAAAGTCAAAGCAAATTCTTGATCAAGGAGTCTTGGGGCTCGAACTGATGGCTCAGCTTCTCTACCTGTTCCACTTCTTGCTTCAGCTGCTCGCACCTGGCATTCATCTCATGATAGAGCTTCAGAGCTTCATCAACCTTTTGCTTTTGCTGCTCCACCTTCTGCTTCTCAGCTGCGAGATTCTGGTGGCCGAGTTTCAAAGTTACGGCTGCGCGAATCAGCGTGACTCTGTTCATAAGAAATTTGAAACCCAGTTTGCCCTGGACTTTGGTCAGGAGATTTTGGCACATGCCACATAGCAATTCAGCACTCTGGACAGAAATGGTCGCAGGCGTAGTCGCAGACAGCTGCTCCAAAATCCACATGGCTTCAGTAAGAAACAGCCTCCTGTCAAAGGGCCCTATCTCCAGAGATCTCACGAACGATTGGGGGTAGGTAAGGCGCATTCGAACCACCCAGTCTACATCGGTTTGCTTCAAACCTGAAGAGATGTCAAAACTAAGTTACGATGTCAAACTCGCAAGTAAATAATGCGAAATGCGAACAGTAAAGCTCTGCTTACCAGTTCCTTCCAGAATCTCATGAAGAGAAGGAATGCGCGCTGCCGGGGTGGTCGAAGACTGTCCTCGCTCCGTAGCTCTCCTATCAGCTGCGAGCTCCAACCTCTCGTAGTCAAGAGGAAGAGTGTAGGCCGCACCAGCTGCGACTGCATTCCCAACCTGCGAGCCCCAAAAGCTCCACGCAGGAATAGGTGCCACTGGCTCAGTCATCGCCGGAGGCGAAGGGACAGCCGAAGTCGCTTGGCGAAGGACGCTCTCAGATGCGAAAGCATTAGCAGCACTTGTCCTTACTTCCTCAGCACCAGTATGGACATCTTCATCCATTAGCACAGCATCTGCTTCAGCATCATCGGAAAGTTCGATGATGTCCTTGAGAGGCTCACTTGCGTGTTCAGCAGCTGCGACAGGCTTCTCGGTATGGGAGCTTGGAATCGGAACATAGGACGTAGAAGGCTGACTTCTCTGCTCCAGCACAGGTTCCTCAGCATGACCTGCAATATTAAATGCGATGATATGAGGTAACTTGTGCTATAAGTTATTTCGCTATCTTTACTAAAGCTAAGAGTAAGCACCTCCACGCGAAGGTGGGATTGAGGTATCTTCATCATACACTAAGGACGTGGAACCATGTCCTATTAGTGTCTCCTCACTAAGCAAGTCTTTAAAAGGAGCGTGACCTGGGATGCGAAGAAACCAGTCATGATCCTGTTTCAAGCCGCTCAGGTCTAGCACATGCATATCACTTAAATATTTACCTGAAGGTTCTCCGCACTTGTCTACTAGCCAACGGCGGATGTCAGTCTTTGACACACCATGCTTTAACGCACCCACAATAACATCTCTATAAGTTACTGCGAGATTGAAGATCTCACCTTTATCGCCGCCTGCGATTTCCTCAAAGTCCGCCTGGACTTGCTCCAGCGCTGCTGCATCCTCTTCCGAAACCGCGTCTTCCTCCTCCGCCTGGGGAACCATTTCTTCGGGAAGCTCATCTTCCTCGCTAGCTGGACGCACTAAGTCGTCAACATGTTGCTCTTCGAGGCTCCGCTGTCTCACACGCTCGAGCTCCTCCTCTTCCCGCTGTCTCCTTCTTTCAGCAGCCTCCGCGGCTGTCTTCCTGGACTCAGCAAGAATGTCCTCGCTTATGGGATCGTCTGGAATGCCAGAATGGGTATCTCTCTTTTGTCTCTTGGCCAAAAGGCCACCAATGGTCTCATCATCATCATCATCTGCGAAGATATGATTGGTTTAAGAAAAGAAGTGCAAAGAAGTTACGATAATGGGAAAGGAAATGCGACGGAGGTGCCTCCTGATTCTTCCTCATGCATATCAACTGTTGCTTCTTCTTCTTCATCACTTTCTCGGGGCTCCTGCCTCTCTTCCTCTTCCTCTTGGTTGAATGGAACGAAAGACTCAACTGCGAGCTCTTTCCGCACTTTGCTGGGCATGCGACCTTTGCCTTTGTCCTTGACAGAAAGGGACCTCACCGGAGGAGAAGCTGGAGCACTTCTGGGGGAAGAAATTGTAATTCCCTTTTGCCTAGGTCTCTTCACTCTCGGAGCCGCAGTCGCTGGAGGGGGCGGATCATCTCCAGGAGGAGACGGAACGGGAGCATTGTCTATCAGCGAGTCAGCAAAAGCATTCATGACTGCGCGAATCTTGGTTTCGACCTCAGGGTCCATCCTCCATGCTAACCGAAATGACTGCTTTTGCCTTCTGGTGGCAACAATGGTGTTAACCAATGACTTGGAGCGATGACCAGATGTGAATCTCCGCACATGACACTACAGCAAACAGCACGGAATAAAGGTGTCAGCATAAGAAAATCAAGAAGCTTGACGCACACGAAGAAATTGCTTACCTCAGCGAATGCCTTACTGTATCTGACGACATGCGTGTCGCCCTTCTTAACTGCGGCGACCTTCTCCTTCAGAATGACATCAGGACACAAATGGTTCTCACGATCCAACAGTAAGTAGCAACCATACTCAGACTTGCTCAGACTGCAATTGGGGCGAAACGGAAAAGAGTTTCTTTTGATCAAGGGAGCTCTGCTTGACTGCGCGGCCGACTGCGTCTCGATCCTCGTTTGCAAGGCAATCCAGTATGCGAGCCAGTTTTGGGAACAACCACCCTCGCGGGTTCCCGCAGGCTGTTCAAAGGGAAGATTGTTCATGCCCTCTGATAATGGACTGGGGCCAGATTGATGGGGCCACCGCATCAAAACCGAACTGAGGAGAAACTCGAGTGGGGTCAACGTCCACGGTAAGCTTTTCATACCTTGGCGCGAGCTCACGAATATGCTCTGCGAGGGCAGGAAGGGAACCTCGCAGACACCAGCAAAAGAACTCGCGGTAGCGCTCATGGAAATGCGGTCCCTCTTCGAAGAGAAGCTCTTCTGAGAAGACAACACCCTTGGAAGGGTACAGCTTGGGAAACCATCGCACGTTCTCGACACGCGTGGCATAGGGCCTGGCGGTAAACTCTTTCCGCTTGTCGCATATCAAACTCCACACGCACTTGGTGTTGCTCGCTCCAAACCACCTCGCAGCCCTGCCGCTATTACGCTCTTCGGTCTCGCCTGGGGGACACCACTTGTCAAGTTTGAGAGCAGTTGGAGCATAGGATGGCCATCGCTCGAAAACCAACATTGTCAAAAAGGAAATATTGACAAAAGTCAGTACATCGAGACGGCCGCGCGACTCTTTCATGGCCAGGACCAGTTGATCAAGCCTATAGTACAGCGTACCCAAGACCAAGGGTCCGAGTGCGACTCTCTTGCCAAGGGTGAGCCTCACAGCAAGTGGCAAAACATGGTAGAAGACCCCGTCATGGGGGTGACCATTAATCAGGTACCTCGACAGCCAAGCACAGAGAAAAGCACAAAGGGTCAAATGATAGCCTTTAGCCTCTACATAATTCTCGGCCTCTGGGTTCTCACTCAGAAGCTTCTTAGTGATGCTGTTGTTCGCATAGTCTCGGAAGAAGTACTGCAACCATTTGTTCCAGGTGTTCTTCGCAGACGTATCAACCAACTGCCAATTCTGAAGGACCTTTGTAGTGGTCCACCGGGTGGAGATTTTCTTCACCTCTGCTAGGCATTCCTCCATCTGCGTGTATAAAGCAATCTCCGCAGATGTCCTCAAAGGACTCAAAGGGTCAACTTCACCCATGGGGGAAAGTTCGTACAGCATTTGCACGTCCTCGAGTGTGGGGGCAGCCTCGAACTCAGCAAAATGGAACGTGTGAGTCGCAGGCGAGTAACGGGACAGAAGGTCTAGAAGCATGGACTGATCCAGCTTCACGGCAGCACCCTTCATAGCACGAACGGCGAAGTATACGCCGGCTTCATCAAGAGTCGCGGCGTGATGGTCCAACACGTGGTCAATCCACTCATCCATATAGTCCAATTTCTGGACGAACGCCTGGGTAGAAATCGCTGTATAGGGGAAGTGCCCGTTCTCGATTCCCAATCGAACCACATCCTCGGAACCAATCAACTCGAGCAAGGCTGAGTTAACTGGGCGAGTCAGTGTCAGCAATCGCTCAACCGGGACAGGATCAGGCATCCTCTTCGCCTTAACCCTCGCATGGTAGAAATCTTTGCCGCCTAAATAGGGGGCTTTTCGCCACAAGGCCTGCGGAAGGTCGGGTATCTCTTCATCTTCCTTGACAGGTCTGGTTCCTTTTGTCTTGGCCATTCCTGCGGAAGAGCAAGAAAAAAAGGGGGGAGAAATACCACACTTCAGTTTGAATTTTGAAATTCAAGATCTACGCAAAGGAAGACGAACAGTTTCTGGTATCAATTTCAGAAATCAGGGAGTTGCAAGATCTCATATTGTTGAAGGATTAAAGCAAAAGTGGGTTCAAAGATCAAAGCCTCTTCACAAATTCCATGGGTTTACAGATTCAACGCAGTTCAAGGCAAACGCTGGTATCTTAAATCAAAATTAAACGAGGCCAACCTTGTTTTCTTGAAGCCTGCTTGGATATGCACAATTGAAGAACATGATTTGCAGTTCTGAACTGGTGATTGATTATCTGAATCTGCTCTCGAAGATCTCCGGGTACCATTCACTTTAAGAGAAAGAAGTGATGCTTTGCAATAATGGGGGATACAAAGTATTTATCCAAAACAATGAAGGGTTGCTTCCTTTCGGTAGTCAAATCGCAACCGTCACCGTCGAATCGCGCAATCACAGGACAAGCTGACATCACGCCTAAAACCCTAAACGCCAGACGGCACGACTCTAGGGGTTTTAGGTCATAATGACACGCACGGGGGCTGAACTTACCCGTATTTGAATTGGTGCGTGGCGGCAACGCGTATGTTGGTTTCCGCGCATGGAAGTCTATACAGCTATGAGTCTTCACCCGCAGAAAGGGGGCTAATGTAGATAGTGCTTTCTGAGCTGACAGATCTTGGCCACGTGGCAACCATCCAGCACACCATATTGTGCTCCACACACACTGGATCACCAGCCGAGCTGATCCATGTGGGGGCTGCGAGACAGAGCCCTCGCATACCACTGCACGGGACTTGTAGGGACTTAGTGGTTTGGAGGCTAGAGTAAGTCCTGTCGCGTGCGAGCCAAGCCCGCGCGCGACCTTTAGTAACTGTTTTGAGAGATCTATGGCACGAGCTCCATAAACCCGGTCAATCCGGTCAAACCCGGTCAACCTCGTAACGGTTCCGGTATTCGCGCACCACGTGCTGTAACGGTCCCTATATACTCGGACGAACGTGCCGTTATGGTTAAGCTAATTAAGCCGCCATCAATGGGCGCATTAACCACACTACAACGGTCACGTTCTCTGCTATATATAGGACGTTACCCTTTCCATACAAAAAAGAACACACTTGCCATACGCGGAAGCTCTGCCAAACCTCTGTCTCTCTCTCAGACATTGCTACTGCCTTACTCTCTCCCTACACACAACCCCACTCTTCCTGTGCGATCCTTGATCCACTACATACGGTGTACACGGAGGTCTCCCCGTCGGAATCTCTTGTGCACACCTAGCGAGGCTAATATCCGTAATCGGGTTGCGCAGATTAGCGTGCTTACCCGACCCGCCTTCCCCTGAACCCAATACCACCCGCTCTAAGTCATTTGAGCTCGACTCATCTCTTTTAATCCTACGCCATCCCGATCTGTTAATAGGCTTTGCCAGACTCCGTACATTATTATTCATAAAACCTGGCCCAATCACTTCTGTCCCAATAACCGTCTCAGCCCGGGTGACTAAAATTGAACATTGGTCCAACCCTTCTTTCAAATTTCCCCCTACTAAGTCCTCGCCTTTTCCTTGAATTGCAGTTGCCTCCCACCCCAACTGTGTCCCGGGGTACAAATTCCAGCTTAGCCTGAGTTAATTCATCTCTCTTCTCGTGCTCCTCGGATTCTTCCGAATCCTCCAAAATTTCCGTTTGAGAGAATGATAAGGTTCGTACTATACCTGAAGCCACCTCATCTTGTCGCCATCTATGATTCGTCCTGGCTACAGCTGTCGCAAAAACTGTACCTTGTTGTACCAGCACGGAGTCTCTGACGCGTTCCTCCCCATCTCGCTGCCTCAGTGAGTTGTCCTCTACCTTTAACTCGGTCTCGTACTCGGACTCCAGTGACCCTCAAATTTTCAGAAATTTTTCCAATGTCGGCGTATTCAAGCCGGATTTAGAAGCTTTCGATCGCTTGGGGGAACACCTAAGGAAGAAACCATAGTCATTACAACCCTTCTTCTCCGGTGGTAGAAAGGTGCAATCTCTCCCCACATGACCCAGACGGCCGCAATCATAGCAGTAGTCGCCTAATCTTTCAAAGTAAAACCCTACCCGGAGACGTCTTCCATCTTTATTATAATAGAACGCTTGGGGTAGTGGTTTATCCACTTCCACCATCGCCTGAAACCGCAGATAAGGATATCGTTGGTCAGCTCCGATCGTTTCTCCATCAATATCGACTAACTCACTGACTTGATTGCATGTTTTCCTTACATTTTTCTCCGTTTTAAACGTCGGCGGTAAACAGTGAACCTGAACCCAAAGTGGACTCCGGCCCAGATCTATTTCTTTCAGAGAAGCTTTAACTGGCCATTTCTTCAGAATTAGAAAATCGCTTGCTAGGTATGCCTCTCATCACTTTCTCACAATCTCTCGGATTCTGGAAACGAAAGATGAATTTATTCCTATCCCAAGCTTCTACCCTTAGCTCCTCCTGCAGACTCCAAACTCCTTTCAAAATCTTCCGAATCGTCGTCGTCGTCGGATAGTTCTTCTGAGACAGGACTCTTCCCATAAGAACTTGCTTTGAGACATCATTCGCCGTCTAGATGTCCTCCTCCAATTCTCGCACCTCCACACCCAGATCCCCTTCTTCGATCTCTTCGATTTCCGTTGCCATATAGGATTTGAGCCGAAGTTATAATCTAAAGGAGAGCTCTGAGTAACAGACTCCTCAAAAGAAATCGAGACCCTAGAAATTTGTTAGAAAGAATGAGCACCAAGGCTATGAATCTCCGATATACGAGAAAACTGAGTATGAAAACCCAATAAAAAGCTCTCATCTGTGGATTATGTATGGTCGCTTAAAAAAATTTTGCACATTTAAAAAATATAAAAAAAAGAAATTTAATTATATATATAAATAGTCTATCTAACAAGTCAGATCATCCAAATAAAATAGTAACCGAACAAAGTTTAGGAGGCTATAGCGGAACTAAATAACCACGGCATAGACACCAAAAGAAGTGTTGAAAGATGTCAGGAATCTGTAAATAATTTCTTCCAGATAAACTCAAAAAAAACTTCCCTTATATTAACATGATAACTTCTAGTTAAATTGCATGTGGAAGTAACTTGCATGACCTTGGCTTCCAAGGTACTACTAGGTTTTTTTTTCATAAAGAACATACACTGAGGTAGGACGGTATTACCCGTTTCTATTAAAGTTTGGCTCCCCAACCCACAAAGAGAAACAAACTGGGGGACAAGGCGTGACCCATTAAATACCAATGAAAGTTCATCTTACAAAACAATTAATTGGGCTCATTCATCAAGGTAACATCTTGGGCTATCAGGCCCAAAATAAACGGTGGAGGATCAACATTATAACTAGCCCAGCTCTTTTCTTGAAGACCATACGACGCAATCTGATGAGCAACTTGATTTGCTTCTCTTCGAATTCTGCGAATAGAACGAGAAACTTCGTCTCCTTGTCGTCTTATGAGCTCATTCATGTATTTTCAATTTTGGCATTCACAATCCTCTTCGTCTTCAACCCTTGCACGATAAGCTGAGAATCTGTTTCCACTTGAAGAGTCATGGAAGATAATTTTATAAACCAGGAGAAGCACAAATCTAAGGCATCCGACGAAAAACGAATCTCCCCACATCTGGCCGCAACAAATTGCCCATTATGATCTATGATGATACATCCAGTGTTGGAGTAGGTTCCCTAGAGAAAATCTATATTTAGTATGAACATTGTTTGGCTAAAATATTCATTTATTATTTATGAAAATATTCAATATAATTAAGTCCTTAGATTACAATGTATTTTGTTTATATTAAGTATTCCTATTCCACTATATTGATTAACGGGACGACCAACTATAGACTAGTATGTGGGTATATTGATATGGGGATATAAAGTCTAACAGATGAGTACGCATTAGGAGTAATGTCATACTGGATTGACCCAGTATGACATTAGGAGTAATGTCAACGAGAAGGCTACATTAGATTATATCAATGTCACAAGTGCTTCTTGTAGTGCTAATGGTATTGTAATCATTAGACTTGAAGTCACTAGATACTCTAGTTGTGAAATATCATGCTTTGATATTATCAAGCATTGCGCCTTAACCGGGTAACTATAAAGATAGCTATCAGGCATGATAGGAAGCAAGCTGAGAGATGGTAGTGATGTAGAGAGGATTTGTGCCTCCCACATAATGGGAGTAAATATCCATGGGCCACTCGAGGGATGGTGCTTATAGAATATCTGGCCAGACTCAGGTAAATTAATATGGAGATATTGATGTTATCTGCTTAGATAAGCATATTCCCAGGATCGAGAAATTATGAATTGGATGTACGAGTGTGACGATTATGTCTCATGTCCATTCCGGATATGGAGACATAGGGATGATACAATACGGTAACATTGGGCACAAGATTTGTCAGATCACTGACTATTTCTATTAGTTGGGTGGCATGGATGTGTTGCTAAACATCGCTCCATGTTAGTAAAGAGTTACTTCCAACTAATTAGAAACCTATGGGGTCACACACCATATGGAATAAGCTGGATATGGGCATTAATTAGTTGGACTAATTAATCAAGAGGATCTAAACGCAACCACAAGCAAAATTAGTATGACTAATTTGTGAGGTGGACTAATTCGTGTATGGACATGATTAATAATGGGGCAATTGTGAAGTTAATAAGGAGTTAGTAACTATATAATGACATCCTAGCTTGTTATTTTCTCAACACAAGTCAATATTGAGAGAACATAACAAATCTAGGAGAGAGCGACAAGGAAGAGGCTCGGCCCCATACCCGTCCACCCCCTCCGTGATGTCGGCCTCGTGTGGCGCACGGCTTGGTGCTCCGTTTTGCGTGATATCTTGCCTCCTTCTTCCGTTGCTGGCACTATACGGTGGGAAGGACTCCAGTCAAAGATTCAAAAGTGTGGATACTCGTAGAGACGAAGACACTATTCTTTGTGGTGATCTCACACACTAACGTACACATGTTCTCTACCTTCATCATGTTATGATTGCTTGCCTGTGATCCTTGGAGGAATTTAAGCAGGATAAAACTTTATTATTCCGCTGACTAAGTATGAGGTTTGCATGGTTTTCGGTTTCGTTGGATCTTGTGAGATGTAGTTTGATGAAATGGCGACAGCCAATGAGAAAACACCATGGTTTAGAAACGCACTTGAAATGTAAAAGAGATTTCACGGGCAGCCGTGAAAGGATGTCGGCGACAATCTCCGTCGGGAATGCCCCATTTATCTTTCCACATACAAATGTGGCTATACCAAAAGTCACTATTGCATATATACTTAGCAGCTCAACATTTCTCTCTTGTTTAGCGAGCTACTGGGTTTACTGGCCATGCCAAAAGTCATATTCGTATTTAGCAAAACTCTTTTCGACTTCTTTTTTTACTGAAAAAGAACTTTCTAAATTTTTCGTAAAAGATTCAAGGAGCCCAATGTTTCTTACATATAACTATATATGAATGTTGATTTCAGAAGTCAAACATATTGTTTTCGAAGAAACGAAGGGACATCGAGCATGCAGTTAGTAATTTCCAGGGCATAATAATTCTTAAAATTTCATGGGATTAATTATGATCCTTCCTTCATTGTATCTAATGATTCAGATCACTACTTAAAAAGCTACTTCATGTGCTCTTGTTAGCCTGTTTTCGCAAGCATTCAAATTCAAATTTCAAAGTATGTTATGTACTTATGTGTTTAAACATGATCCAACTTAATCAAAAATCTCGTAGCATATCTCATTGCTATACTTGTACAATAAACTTCCTATTATTCGGACCTTTTTCAGGCATTCTTGGCTGGCACAGAAATGGTCAACATTATTACAACAATCTTGTATGCCAATTTGACAATTGAAGGATTAAGAACAGTCGGAATCCAAAGTAGTCTTTGAGTCAAAAAGAGTTTTAAACTTTTTTAGGGCATAGCTTAACAAGTGAAGAATTAAGGATCAATTTCAGATTCCACACCATCACCACACAAAAAACATGTTTCAAGACCATTCCAGCAGCCTCTGGCTTTTAGATGTGCAAACACAGCCACAATCCCTACAAGGCTTTCCACGGGAAGAATTTGATCTTTGCAGCAAATAGTCAAGTGTCCTCAGGAGCAACTCTACTACTTTTTTTTTTTTTTTTTTTTTTTTGCTACTACCAGCATCATTTTGAAGTCATTCACTCTGATTTGATATCTCTTAAATGTCTTTGCACTGAATTGACTCAACATGCACTAATAAATGAGATCTGATACTCTCTCCAGACTACCCACATGGATTCTTTCTTGGAGTTAAGAAATGAAAATGTCCCTCTTTCCGAATCCAGTATCTCTCTAACTATGACTGCTTAGTTTATTTCCTCCCTTCAATGATTCCTTTCGATGCCCAGGAAAACCCTGAAAGAACTTTTTCATGTCGTAAATGAGCAATTCGCTAAGTATTTGACCTCGAAAACCGTTTTGTAGAGAGACTTCGCAACAGCTTTTTTCTCCAATCTTGGTTTGCCAACTTATAAAACAGTCAAAATAGAGAATGAGTTTCATCGTTCTACGAATTTGGTGAGCCGACGCACTAAATGGTAACAAATTACTCTATAGAGAACTCACTTTCAGCAATCAAAATAGGTGAAGAGTTTCATCCTTCTACAAATTTTCTCAATCCTTATGTAGATAATAAAGAGTAGACAGCCATACAGGAACCCCGCAGGGGGAATACAACAAACGACATTAAAAAAAAAAAAAAAGCAAGCTAAGTCAGAGCACGAAGATGCGCTCCTCTAGATAGAAAGAGCCCTATCCATCACCTCCCTCGTTCCTCATGTAAAACGCCAAAAGGCGAGGGAACTGAACACCTGCAAAAGAAGGCAGACAGACACACAGTCAATTCAAATAGACCCACAATCAATTCAGATGCAAGTGATATAGAAACTGAAATGTAAAGCTAAATAAATCCCTTTTCACACTGCAAGCCTGAAGGGTAGAGAGGCTGCTACAACCTTCACACTGTGAGTGGCAAGCAGTGTGCCATTACATTAGTGCTTTAGCATATTGAGACGCTCTCCCATTTCCAATGCCTCTTGTGGCAACTTTTAGTCTAATTTCCAATGCCTCATGTGGCAACTTTTAGTCTAATGGAAAATGGCACTTGAATGATTTGTTTACCTGAAGATCGGTACTTCTCTCCTCCACATTTGGTCATGATAAGATCTTGAAAATTTCAATTCATCTCCATTCGTCACCCTCTTACTTGCATAATTATACTTTGTTGTTCTCCTACTTCCACTTTCTTTTCCACTCCTTTTTTCTGCTCTCTATTTCAGGATGACCCCGTAATACCCACTTTCTTCTTCTTTACCCACAACTTTCGCATGTTTTGAAAATTATTTGGGATATTATCTTATTCGTGATCACTTCAGATTCTTCTGCCTAGTGTGTAGAATTGAACCAAATCCAATCTTTAATGTTTAAGCAGGGCTGGCTGCTAGTTTTGAGGTTGGAGATGACTACACCTCTGTCCCAGCTCTTCCCCATCATTTTGACTTTTACCACTATTCACTGGGTCACTTTGACTCGGTGATTTGGATAGCAAAGTAATTTAATTTTTTGATAATTTTTTCATGGTGTTGTAGAGTATAAGTTCCTCTATAACACCGTGAAAAAATTACCGTAAAATCGCATTATTTTGCTATCGAAATCACCCGGTCAAAGTGACCCACATACGAGTCAAATATTCTCAATGATGGGCAAGAGCTGGGACAGAGTAGTAATTAACTTTGGAGGACGAAAAAGCTTTCCGTACAGTGCTGCTGCAATTGAGTAGGCATGAACTAAATAGAGATAAATAAAAAATGTTGAATATGACATGACATATATTGCAGCTGTTTGCAGGTCGAGGCTCCTACTTCACCCACTTTTTAAGGAAATAATGAAGCTTTATAATTACTATTTCCCAACACGTATGACCAGAATAGATATCTTAAGAAGCTACTTTAAAGTTTAGCCCAATTCCTCAGTTAGTAACTGCAACAACTAGTGAAGCAAATACGGAAATCACATCCACATTCTTAAGATTAATAGATTGATAGAAACCATGTCAAATGCCATTTGTTAGTCAAAATGAGAAATAGGTAAAGAATGCACAGTGCAACAGACTATGTCCCACAGTGAGTACTCCAAGATTGAAGTCAAGTAAAGACCCTTTTGCAAGAGGTAAGTACAAGCAGCTGAGAGGAACAAACTCTCACGTATTTGCATAATAGTATTTCATAATAACATCTTTAGGATTATTTTCAGGTGAGCAAAAGTTAGCAATGTGTGTAGACGATTTTCCGGACCTGTAAGTGCAGGTGTATGAGTGATGAATGTCAATCAATATTGATAGAGATTTAGAATCATGTCACTGTAAGGGTAATTCCCCTTATTATGTTGCTCGTTGTCGACCTGTTGACTGAGTGAGAACACAATAAATTCTTTATTACATTCGACCTAGTGCCAAATTTACAGGTTATCCCTTGGTCATTCTCCTTATTATGTTGCTCCTAGAATAATGATGAGAACAGATCCATAATGCCGTATGATAAACAAGAGTAATACACCTACTGAGGAACAACAGACAACCTTGATACCATTTTACTCGCTGCCCTCAAACAAAAGAATCAAATTTAGATATAGGAACTTTTATACCTTCATATTCATCACTCTTCTTATACTTGCCTAGAGCGCGAGCTTGAACCCTCCAAAAGGAAGCCACCTCTAAGAGTAACAAAATAAAAATCACATACTACGGGTCTCTAAAATTGAGACAGTGGATAAATAAATCAGAAAGATACCACATTAAAAAAAAAGAACATATAAGGCGGCCAAAGACAGTTTCCTGTCCGTACAAGGATAGTACAAGCTATTCAGACATACAAAAATTTGAGTTCAATAATACAGACACCACACTTGACAATTCAACAAACTTTTTGAGTTCAAGAATACAGACATCACACTTGACAATTTTATCTATCAAGGTGCAAGTCCATCAAAACGTTTACACAAATCTATGTGAAAGAGAACATGCGATTGTTATTTATTATCAGAATGTCGTTGTAGTACTTTGGATGATCTATCAAGTTTCCTATTGCCATCCAAAACAAATAACCTAGTTAATTCAATACCGCAAGAAGGCAACAAGATAAATGACCAAATAGAAACGACAAAAGGCTAATAATGTATTGAAAGCGACTTTTAGAAATGCCAAAAAAAAAAAAAAAAACCCTTAAATTTTTACCTCTTCTTCCCATCCCCTTTTGGCTTCTTGTCCTTACTCTCCTCTTTGTGCTGTTTCATTCCAACAGTTGGGTCATCCCGGGCAAGTGGAATAAGACTTTGCGTACAGAGCTCGGCACAAGATATATTAGGGAGACCAGGGAGGTTAACTGTCGTAACTATCTGGTTTTGAAGATCATACCAAACAAGCTCCTTTCTATTAAGAAGCAAAAAGACTTTGGTACCATCCACTGAACAGGCAATAGGAACCAAATGGAGATATGATAAAATATCTGTTGGTCGAGGAAGGGAAAGCAGTTTAGTCCATGACTCTTTGACTCCGTAATCCTTCATTACCCACACATCATAAGGGTAGTAGCGATACTTGCGCCATATGCATAGACACCCTTCAAGGGATGCTACCTCCATGCTAAGACAAATCTTGTCAGTATCATCGAAACTAGGCACTAACCGGTAATCCATAGTAGTAAGATCAAAGGCAACAACAAAAGGATAATCACCATTATCTATTTCAGACGCAGCCCAATGCAAAGCACCATTAGCCAACACACCACGAAATTTACCCCTATAAAGGTAATAAGGTAAATCGACAACGATGTTTGACCAAGAGTTAGTCTTTAGACTGTAAACCTGAACTTGAGAGCGGAATGTGATATTAGTGCCCTGCCAAGGATAAAACTGAATAATCTTTAACACTTTGTAATCATCATGGACTGAATCGTGCCCTATACCATAGAATTCGATCTTGAGGAAGCTGCGGTTGGGGGTTTTGATATCATCAGTGCTAGTTGTAATAACTGATGGTAAAATTCGGTACTTTCGGGTGGATGGATTCCATATAAGAAGAAGTTGGTCTTTCGTACCACGTAAAAGGACAAGACCATGACATGAACCCAAGACATCGAGGAGGCCACATTTGTTTCTACAATCGTTGATCACAGGAGGGAGGTCGAGTTGAACGACCACATCAAGTGAATACATGCTCACCCAATACAAACTGGTGTGCTCATTATTAGTAAGTATGATTTGCCGGTTGCTTTTGGTCTCGATGGATCTTTTCAGATGCAGTTTGACGAAGTGGGGACTGTCGATGAGAGCACACCAAGTCTTTGAAACGCACCTGAAGCGGAGTATTGGTCCCACAGGCAGCCGTGAGAGTATGTCGGCCACAATGTCGATCGGGAATTGAGCCATCTCGTTGTCGTGTTCTCCTCGATTGCGTTCTCAATTTCTATCCATATGGTTAGGGTTTGGGGTTCTTCAATCTTCAGAGGTCCGGGGGAATTTGAACCAACACTATCGTATTTTGTCTCTACTCTGTTCCAGTATTCATTATAGGGCTGGGCCCAACGTCTTCGGGCCCTCCTATATTTCTTTCTTATTAGGCCCACTGCAAGGTTACTCTGTATCCTTCCTCAGTTTTTCTTAAACCAAACAAACACATTTATTTTGACAAAAAAAAAAAACACATTTATGAGGACCAAAATGAGGCTAATATGCTGACAATAACCTCCTAATCTAAAAGGGATTGCTCAAGTGGTAGACAGTTGTAAGCCTCCTACATGAGGTTCAAGCCCGGTTGACGACAAAATAATTTTTTTAAAAAAAAAAAATCAAGGAGATAATTATGAACATATCTGACACCACCTCTGTTTCTTTTGTATAAGTCTATTTCACTTTTTGTCACTTTCATCCGATTACTTAATCAACAAAATGATACAATAATTTGATAATCTTTGAAAGGTCTCGTAGAATAGATCTTACTTTACAAAGCCATAGAAAATTTGTTAAAAATAACATCGGTTTGATATCTAAATCACCAAGTCAAAGTGACCAGTTACGGACTGAAAGTCAAACCAAAACTATACAAAAGAAACGGAGGTAGTACAATAAAAAAGTATGAGCTTAGGGCATCTCCAACCCATATCATTTGCTCCCTCCCCTCAAATCCCCCTCTCCACACGGGCCCACCATTTTCACCCTCCCCCTCTCCTTCCCCCAAACTACTACTCATCTCCAACCCATCCCCCCCCCAAACAAAAATAATTTTTAATATATACTCGATAGTTTTAAAATAAATTATTAATACTAAAAAAATTAAATACAAAACTGTGTACAATATAAATATATATATTTTAAAAATGGTGATAATAATAATAATAATTACAATAATAATAACAAACAACACTTTTATTCGACAAAAATAACTATTACAAGTACGAAAAAATAAGTCAGTTATTACAAGAAAGAGAATTATTACTTTTTATAAATAACAAAAAAATAAAATTTATTAATCATAATAAAAAATATATATGATATAATCATAAAATATTACTAAGTGAAATTAATATTGTCAAATATACAATTAATTTACCATTCTATGTAGGGAGTGATGTCATGGGAAATCCCCCCTAACCATCCCACACCCACGGCAAAATTTCTCCGCATAGCACCCCCTCCCCTTCCCCCTCCCCCCATATGATTGGACATGAACCGTATTTTTATATGGTTTTCCCATCCCCCTCCCCCTCCACCATAGGGTTGGAGATTCCCTTATGGAACTGTTCCCACTTATGCCTACATCTTTCATCAGTTTAGTAGTATGCTTCTTAATTTGTTTACCGGGCACTTTGCTGGAGGTGTCGGCCGTCCAAAATGAGAGATCAAGCACATACTTAAACCATCGATTTTCCTAGTAAAATGTTTTCCAATGTAAGGTTGCTTCCCTTGTAGAGATTAATTAAGCACGTACTGAACCATTAATTTCTTCACTATTCTATAAAACGGAACATTACTAGTAGTCAATATACTTAAAGCATCCACAGTAGACTAGTTGAACGGAAGTTATTGCTAAAATAAAGAGCGAGTTTTGTGGAAATAAGGGTCCAGTAGAATCGCTAATTGACTTGCTATATTGGTCTCTTATTGCTCTTCTCGACACATCTAGCAAGCATATTTTTCTCATTCAAATGGATTGTCCATTTTTTGCACTTTTTCTCTCTCACATTACTACCTCCTAAAATTTCTCATGCGTTCTTGATGGAAATCAATTCAGTTTTAAACATTTGTACAATTCGTTAAAAAAGAGAGAGAGAGAGAGATGGACGAAAAATTTACTAGTGCCACTGGAACAAAACGTGAAACTAACACTTATCGGAAACCGTACCAGCTTCTGGACCGGTCATTGGACAAAACATTAAACATTTGTACACGTGAGTTGGAGGCTACTTTGTCTGAAACGGTTTCGGCATTGGACACTTATCGGAAACCGTACCAGCTTCTGGACCGGTCATCTACAGCACCGCCGCCTTCCACTGCACTCGTTCAGTCGAAGACCAACCGGCGGCATCCACACCGCCGATCAAGCGACTAACACTTGCTGAACAACAGGAAAGGTAGCGACAAGGTTTATGCTACAATTGTGATCATAGGTATTATCGCGATCACAAATGCGAGGGGAAGTTTCTACTTCTAGGGTGCGATGACACTGCTCAGTCGCCTCAGGAAGAGCTTGTCATTGGTGCTGATGCATCTACTCTATTCACCCTGATCAGCAGTGACCAAGTGAGTTCTTTGCGGCTCTTGGGGTATATCAACGGGCGCGAGGTTTCATTTCTTATCGAGAGCGGGGCAACACACAACTTTATCCATCCTGAGTTGGCCGAGAAGTTGCAGTTACCGCTTAAGGCCACGTCGGCTGTCATGGTGGCAGTGGGTAATGGGGAATGCCTCCATTGCGACAGTACTTGTGGTGAAGCTACTCTTGATCTTCAGGGACACCAATTTTCGGCTGAACTATTCCTCTTAGAGTTCCAAGGATCGCAGGTTGTGTTGGGGTGTAGTGGCTCCAACAGTTCAGTGAAGTCATTATGGATTATGCCATGATGACAATGGAGGTATTCACGCGTCGTCTTGCAGGGTCTGACGAAAGCAGTCTTGGGCGCCCATCGGTCCTACTTTCTCCTTGAGGACAAGGTCATCGCTATCCGGGGGAGTTGATACGGATGTGTATCCGCTTACGACACGATTCCACGACGCGGGGCACGAGACCGGCATCCGCCCAAGTACCTCAAAGATTATGTTAAGGCGTAGTCGGATTAGTTTCATTATTTTATGCTACTTTATGCTATTTATATATTGTTAGGGGGCGGTTAGTGCCTTTTTGTAAAATAAAGTGAGAGGGTAGTGTCTTTTATAGTTTTAGGGTTACTACATAAACATAATGTCTCTGGGTATTGATTATCAACGAAGAAGAAAGTGTGTTTGGGGTAACCGTCGTGTGTGTTTGTGTTTTCGCTCTCGTGTGTGTCGATTTCATAGCCATTGTGCTATCACACTACCTAACCTGAGATGGCCAATATTGTATTTTTCGACAGATTTCGTCAACATGCTCACACGATTTCTTGAACCGGTACAACGCTTCAAGTGTGTCTCTAAACCTTCATGTGTTCTCAGACAGTCACCATTCCATCAAACTGCTCCTCAGCACTCGAAAGAGAATCACAAAACTTTCATACGGAACAATTTCAACATTTTATATTCAGTTAGCATGACATCGATAGACTTGACGGTAGTAAGATTCTACTTCTTTTTTAATTCACTTTATGTTAGACATGATCATCCTTTTCCTCCTTTGAAAAAGATTTATAATAGTTTACAAGACATCAAGATTTGGGGATCCTATGATGGTTCACCATTTGGTCGATCCCTGTACAACCCAGCAGTAAGTAGTCGTCTAAAATGGTCGAGACTGGAATTCTGGAAAGTCCAAGCATCGACCATTTGATTGATGCCTAGACGTCCTAGAAGGCTAGAACTTTGGATCGACCATTTGGTTGACTACACGATCATTGTATCTATACCTAGACTTGCCAGTTTTAAGCTATCGACTATTTGGTATTGCTGATTTTTCCCTTTTTCGATCATTTGTGGGTATTTGACGGGCTATGTTGTAGTTTTTTGGCTGGGCCATGATAACATCTACGTAGCGAATCTCCCTCCATTGCCTAACCATGCATGCAATGGGCCGTAGCTAGCAGTAAAGACACCGTTGCGCCAAAGTATAAAGACTTAGACAATAGAGTGCCTGATAATGTGATGAAAAGAACTAGAAAGAATGTGCCTAACTTGAGATGGTTGTACGACTTGCTGACTTCACCACATGAGAAGTATTCCAGAGGGGCGTTGAGCATTATGTTTCCGGAAGGTTGGAGACAGGAAACTCAGGAGTTGGTAGAGGGGTAATTAGAAGTCGCCTCTGCGCTTCTCTATGAAGGCACTTAGTGTCGAGCATGAACCTATAGAATGTGTACAACAATGATGAGATATGAACCACACTTTAAAATAACAAGTTTGCGGATATATTCCTTGATAAGAAAAAGCAATGAATCAAAGTAAAATTGATTAACAGGGAAATCAAGCATATCCGTCACATGCGTTCCAAGAAGGATAAGGTTAAGCTCGAGGTGAAGCTGACGATCGACCTTCTGTTGTGCTATTACTGGTTCCATGGTAAGAAAATCGATGTGGAACATGAGATGTTTGGAATTATAGACGGCTTTGACTTGTGCAAGTGTGATTGGGGGATCGAAACTCAGACATACATCTACACTGAATTCCAGAAAAGATCGTGCGATATGAAATCACATTGTGTTTTGAGAGTTGTAATATGTTATCGTTAGTTGTCCAAAATATAACAATTTGCCACACCTTTTTATGATAATTCCTTGATAACTACTATTTCTCCATTCAAAACTTATTTGTTGCGAAATACCCAAATCTCCGGAAGAGGGATCCGAGATTATATTGCTTTCAGAACAGAATAAACGGAAGCAAAACGGAATGAAATCAAGAAGTTCAAGTCTCAATGTTCCTAGATCTTCTTACTCCAAACACAATTTAAAAAATTAAGAGAAAGAAAAAAGAAATAAATAAACAACTGATTTTCAGTCTCAATATACGTGTTACATATAGCACAAATCTCTGATAAAAAGATCTGAAATCATAAGTTAGATACCAAAATACAAGTTTCCCCACAGAGCATTCAAACGCGCACCAACCAGACAACTATCGGAACTAGCTAGGGACCTAACTACCACGGTAATGAGCCAGACACATACCACACATAGATACATAATCGAAAGGCTCTCGCCAACTAGAGAAAACAAAACCATCAACGCATCAAAAGGACGTCCTCACTTCATAGACTTCACCAAACAGCAGCCAGTTAGTTAGATGCCAAGATCTTCACTCGAGAAACTGCACAAGACCAGTGAGTAGTATGAGGTGATGTCATAAAAATGCATATCTCTCATAGCAATGCTAGGTTACAGACTTACAGTTGTGTGAATTCTAATGACGGGGTTATTCTTTATCAAAATGATAAATTACATGGATGCAAGAAATGAACTCCCTCTTTATGCGACTAATTAGCAGCGAAATCGGTGTCCTAACTGAGTCTTTTATAATCTGGAGTGACTATCCCTAACATAAGCTCTAAGCTGAAATTTTATATGCATAATTTGATTCTTTGTTTTCTTATTAAGGGCAATCCCCCATATGAATTCATTGCTCTTTCTCATCTCCTTTCTCATCGTATGGGGAAAATGTATGAAAAGAGGATAAAATCCGTTACTATGTTTATTACATGGATCTCATCTGTAAACATTTATCCGTTAATATCTTTGCAATACGATCTAACTTGCAGCATCGTTTCTTGTATATCTTCCAGGTCATTAGTTAAATTGTAATTTCCAGACTTGAGTCATAGAATTGGAGGCCTCTGTGATGAAACCCTTTTGAGGAAAAAAGCCTTAACTGTGGGACTTAAATATAGAGTCTTAACCTAAGAAATGTAATTTTGTCGTAGAAATTTGTTTCCCCTATGGTACAGGACTACAGGCTACAACCATGTACATTGCTTTAATCTAATTTCTGTTATGTGTCCGTCATTTTGCCTCTCACTGAAATCACAGGACAAATGACTTTCGAACTTGTCCGAACTACACTGGGGAATTTAGTACTTTCTTTAAGGGATCAGTGAAGAAAGTTGAAGTAGTTGGTGGTGGTATTTTAAAACACAAAGCATTAATGTGCAAAACTTTGATCGACTTGGGTAACCTACAACACGTGAGGTTATTCATGCTTCTCGTCGGTCAAACGCGTGGGTCAGGGCATATATACCCAGATTTGATAGTCTCCCTATGTTGTTGCATAGGACCTCTATCGCTAAAGGAGTTTCTTACCTCTCTACTAAGTCATACGCTGCAACGATCATGGATGCAGAATACAAATTGGAGGGAACTGCCTAGACATCTTTACCTCTAGTCTCTAGAGTTATAGATGTTAAATGGTGACTTGATATGTTTAGACTTCATATTTCTTGTGAGGGAACTGCCTAAACAAATGAATCGGTAAGGTACAAAAGTCCCAAACATTAGGTTAACACTCTAGATGTTCAAATTTCATTTGCGATTCCCCTATAATAAAATAACAAAGTTCAAATAAGGGCCTGTTAGAAACATGGACAAGTTGAATGAAAGAAAATAAGTTTCAGGAAATGAGATTTGACGTTTGGAAGTTAAAAAAATAGAATATAAAAGAAACCAATGGAATTACCCAAAACGTAATAGGAAATTTATATTTCCGTCCAAATCGGACGGAAAAGTAAAGGAGAAAATGATGCGCTCGACTCTCTCACTCTTGCTGTCAATCTCAGGCTCGCGACAAAGCTGCGTCGCCGGTAACTTGAATAGATTTCAAATCTTTTCGATCGAGTATCGAATTGAATGAGTAGATATTTAATGGATTGATTTCTCGTTTCGGATCGAAATTCTCAGCTTCCTCTTGTTTGGTTTTGTGAAGGATTCTGATGAATGGTTATGGCGGTGCTGGTGATGGCAGTTGTGTTCTTGGTTTGTTGGTAAGCGTTCTGGTTGCGGCGGTCTGGCAGCAGTGGTTAGTTTTGGTGTTACATCAATGGTTGTGGCGCAGGGCTTCATCGAGGATGCTTGGGTTTCATCAATGGTTGTGGCGCAGACATGCAGAGCCAATGGAATGGAGCTAGAAGACATGACATTTGGAACTCTCATTGCGCTTTTTACTGAGGTTGGGTAAAATTCACAATAACTCAAATCATATGACCATGGTTATAATATAATAAGCTAAAAAATAATCTATTTTCATTAAAACTCCCTCAACTTGTACCAAAAGGAGGAAAGGAAATGGATTGTTCCTAATTTTCTTTCATTTCTTTTAGTTTTTCTTTTCTGCTTGTTTTTCAAGTTCCAAACAGAACCTAAGAATATTCAATGCAAGGCCCCTAGTCAATTCAATATGGAGAAATAACAACCAATGTGCAAAATGAACTGCCAGTAAAGACTGATGCAGTAAACAGAACTTGAAAAATCAAATGACCTTGTGACTTACCTTTTCTTCCAGATCTTCTTTAGCTTTGATTCCTTAATCTTCTATATAAATGCTGCTTCATCCCATAAGTTTGGCTTCCACTGCCCAGCGGAACAAGGCTTTGCATAACAAAATCTAAAACAAAACTTCTAGGAAGACCACGGACATCAATTCTCTTTGCTGACTTGCGTTCAATATCATACCAGATAAGGCCATGACCCTCTCTATCAAGGAAGTAAAGAACTTTTGTACCATCCTTTGACAAAGCCAAAGGAGTGATCAACACATAACTCATGTTATCGATTGGTAAAGAAACTGAAAAAAGTTTAACCCACGACTCTCCAACTCCGTAATTCTTCATTACCCACACATCAATGCCTTCCTTCCTATAATTACACATGCAGAGACACCCCTCCAACACTGCTACACGATTGCAGATATTATATTTATCGGTAAAGTTGGACATGGGCACCAATTGATAAACCTCAGTAGCAACATCAAATGCACCAACACAACGATATTCGTAGTGATTGTCAGTGACAACCCAATGTAAAGCCCCACCACAGAACACTCCATAACGTCCATACAGTCGGATGTTATCAGGGAAATCCTGAATCCTTCTCCATGTGTTGGATTTTAGACTATAAACCTTACCTTCCAAGTAAAAACCATTGTCATTATCACTGTCACAGTGAATCATACACACCACCTTGTAATCATCGTGGATGGAATCATACCCTATACCGTATTTTTCTATTCCGAGGGAATTGTGTGGGGATTCGATCTGAGTAGTGGGTAATTTAAGATACTTTCTGGTGAATGGGTTCCAGATAACTATAGTTACATCACCACTGGCATCGCGTTTCTCATAGCTTAGAAGCATTAAACCATTACAGGAACCCACAACTTGAGTAGGGTACCACTCTCTGTAGTATACATCAAACGGGTGGTCGATTTCGACGTCGACGTCAAGTGAATCCAGGTTAATAGAGGAATAGCTAGTGAATGGTTTAGGGAGCACTTTAACAATAAGGCTTCTGTTGTTTCTGGCTTCGATGGAACTGTTGAGATGTGATTTTATGAAATCAGGACTGTCAATGAGAGTAAGCCACGGTTTGGAGACACACCGGAAACGCAGAAGTGGTTTCACCGGCAAGCGTAAGAGTATGTCGGTGACAACTTCAGTAGGCAAGTTGGCCATTAACTCGGGGATACTCTGCAGCCTTTCTCTGGAAGACCTGGAATGGGAATTTCTATCGTGATTAGAGGGCAAGTCTTATTCGCACAGCAATATCATATCGAAGAGAAACTATTTAACCGAATTGGAAGTAAAATTTTAATATTACAAAGAAATTCAAATCACTAGAAGAATGCCAGAGCAAATGTCGGATCATGCAGGCATAATTTTCTTGTTTATATTTGGTGTATGTTTTCCTACTGATAGCCTAACTTGGACTTGATAGTGAAATTGAATTACATTCTCAGTGGGACATAGAAAGTCACGAGATTATTTTTTACTTGAAATTGGAGGAAGGAAACCGAACCAACAGAGTCATGTATGCAAATCGCAATAACACCACAAATGAGTAGTAGTACAGAATAGCATCAGAACAGTTGGCAGATATCATTTGTATTGAGAGAGAGAGAGAGAGAGTTACTCACCCACTACTACTAGATTCGACAATGTCTCTGGAGATGGTCTTCTTCTTCTTCTTCTTCATCATCTTCTTCTTCAAGGCTACAACAAAGAGGTAATAATCTATTCCCAATATGAGGAGGAGGAGGAGGAGGGTCCAGAACTCATGGATCGGTTTGATTGGAGTTGGACAACAACAGAAGAGTGGCTCTCTGCGTTTGGTCCAAAATAAGCTCGATTTCGGCCGATTGGTATTTCAATCTCAGAACCGGAGGAGAGACAAGGAAAGGCGAGAAATGAGCGAGACGGGGCTTCAAGGCCATCAAAACCCTAACTGAGAGAGAGAGAGAGATTGCTTCTACGCTTGATTGGGAAGAATTATCACACCTCTAACGAAGAGCCTATTTTTTTGAGAGAACCTACACGGTGGTAGGACGGTATTATCCGCTTTCAATTAAAAGAGCTTCCAACCCTCAAAATACAATTGGGGGGACTAGGCCAAACCCAATGCATAACAACATGTCAAAGAACTGGACTAGAAGAAAAAACAAAACTACTTAACCAAGTCTTGAGCCAGCAGGCCCGAAATAAAATTCGGCGGGTCAATGAAATAAGTGGCCCATCTTTTCTCTTGTAACCCAAACGATGCCATCTGGTGTGCAACCTGGTTCACACCTCTTCGTACACCACACATAACCCTAATAGCATCAGACCCCAGAAGACTTCTAAGCTCAGTCATGTATCTACCTTTCTCAGTGAAATCAAGCGGTGCCTCCTTCATACAGTGAACCAGAGTCTGCGAATCCGTCTCCAGTTGTACCGTCGCCGAGAAGAAATTCTTGAACCATCTAAATCCAACTTCGATAGCTTTTGCTTCACAAATCATTGAGTCATCGGAGTAAGGAATCTGTGCACACATAGCAGCAACAAACTTCCCAGAATGGTCCCTTACCACACACCCAGCCCAAGCAATCGAGTTCTTCGCATCCATGGCTGCATCAGTGTTGATCTTAAGCCAATCTGTCGGAGGAGGGTTCCAAGAAGCTGCGCCATTGCTGCCTAGACTGACAGACGCCTTTTCCGTCACAGAAGCTAAGTCAAACTCTTCAATATACTTCTCTGCATCTCTTACAATTTCTTTAGTCTCGAAAGCAATCCCCTCCATAACAGCTTTGTTCCTCTTACTCCAGATCAGCCAACACAAGACCACAAAGAGTCTGAGATCATTTTGTTGAAGTTGCCTAGCCATTCTGAAATCATGGCGTTGAAGTTCCACACACATCAGTTTTTGCCCCAATTCAATGTTTGACCAGATTTGTTTCACCTTCGAACAAAACAAAAAACGATGGTGCCTGTCTTCAGCAGACTTGTGACAGCAAGGGCAAAGCACAGAGGTTCCAAGGCCCCTTTGCTGCAGGTTAATTTTCAGGGGTAGGAAATTTTTGAACAGCCTCCAAGCAAAGATCCGAATTTTTCCAGGTAGAGCTAATTTCCAGATTTTCTTTTCAATTCTCTCATCAGTTGGATTGCTAGTACCCTCTTGATCCTCCTCATGAACATGTTGGACACATAATTTTGTAGCTATAGGATACCCAGACGCCACAGAATAGTCTCCACTCTTAGTATGGCCCCAAATAAGATTGTCTTCTCTTTTGTATTGACACAAGGGTATCTGCAGAATACACGCTGCTTCATCCTCCGCAAAAGACTGTCTTATAAGGCTAGTATTCCAGAGACCATCAGCCCCAAACAAGTCTGCAACCCTTGCCTTTGTACCTAGAATAGGATGGCTGTAAACCTTTCTTCCTCCTCCAATAGGGAGCCATCGATGTTTGTAGATACTCGTACTAAGACCATTACCAATAACATGTCTAGCTCCTTCATAGATCACCTGCCTCCCAACTAAGATACTTCTCCACAAGAAAGAAGGTTTAGAGCCAAGGTGGGCTTGCAAAAATTCTAAATTTCTGAAGTACTTCCCCTTCAAAACTCTAGCCATGAGCGAATTTGGGTTAGTTAGGATTCTCCATCCTTGTTTGGCTAAGAGAGCCATGTTAAAAGCTTCCAAACATCTAAACCCCATTCCACCCTCTACTTTCTTTGAGCAAAGTCTTTCCCATCTACACCAATGCAATTTCCTCTTGTTAGCAGATCCACCCCACCAAAAACTGACTGCTTTAGCTTGTATTTCTGAGATTAACGTAGATGGTAGCATGAAACAGCTCATGATGTAACTAGGCATAGCTTGGATGACCGATTTTACCATAATTTCTCTGCCCGCAATACTCAAACCCTTTTCTGACCACCCGAAAGCCTTGTTCATAATCTTCTCTTTAACACCTTGGAAGAGAGTCTTCTTGTTCTTTCCCACACATGTTGGTAAACCTAGATACTTGGAATGACCCTGGTCTGCATTTACATTGAGAATATTCCCAATTTCTTCTCTTCTAGATTGCAACACACCAGGACTAAAACAAAGAGCAGATTTGTCGAAGTTAATACTCTGGCCCGAAGCTTTTCGATAAATATCTAAATTCAACTTCATCTCTTGAGCTTCCTTGATAGTTGCTCTTCCGAAGAAAACACTATCATCCGCGAAAAGCAAATGCGTAATTTCAGGGCAACTTCTAGATGCTTTGACCCCTTTCAACTTACCTTCCCTCGTCGACCTATGCATGAGATTAGTCAACCCTTTAGTACATAAGAGAAAAAGATAAGGGGATAACGGATCCCCTTGTCTAATCCCTATCGTAGGTACAATGTTTCCAACCCTTTGCTCATTAATAACCACTGAGAAGCGAACAGATTGCACACACTGCATCACCTTTTGCACAAAACTTTCTTGAAAACCCAATTTCCTCATGACGGCTTGCAAAAAAGGCCATTCGACCCTATCATAGGCTTTAGCCATGTTTTTGTTTTAACGAGAAAAAACCCCTTTTTCCTTTAGCCTTCTTGATAGTATGAATAGTTTCAAAAGACACTATCACATTGTCCGTGATCAATCTCCCGGGAATAAAAGCGCTTTGTGTGATATCAATAACTTGATCGAGCACCACTTTTAGTCTGTTTGCTATCATCTTCGATATGACCTTGTAGCAAACATTAGTAAGACTTATAGGGCGAAAATCCTTGACCGTAACATTGATACAAGATAGATCCATACCTTGATTTAGGACCATGAGAGCCATAGTAACCAAATCTGATCCAACAATGTCCCAATATTGTTGATAAAATAAGGCAGGGATGCCATTCGGGCCCGGAGCTTTAAGGGGGTGCATTTGAAAAAGCGCAGCTTTTACTTCCTCTTCACCATAAGGTCTTGCAAGGTCCTGGTTCATGTCATCTGAAACCTTTCTTGGTATAGCCTGAATAACTTCATCCATATCAATTGTTTCACCACAGAACAGTTCTTCAAAATAATCAACAAACATATGCTGAATTTCTTCTTTATCTTCCACCCAATTCCCTTGACTATTCTGCAACCTTCTAATAGTGTTTCTCCTTTTCCTCTGAGTGGCTTTTCTGTGAAAATAATTTGTATTTCTATCCCTTCTTTGCGCCAAACCTCCCTTGACAATTGCCTCCATTTTGTTTCTTCATCTGCTAACAGAGTATTGAACTGACTTTCAGTGTTTTTCAAATTTTGCAGGTTCTCAGCCGACGGGGGGAGCTTAGTGAGGGAATCAATCTGTTTCAGGAGATTATCTTTCGTCTTCTTGCTGAAAATCTTTTTCCTTTTACTCCACTGTTGTAAAGTCTTCCCTGTAACAGTAAGCTTTTGTAAGAAAGATAGAGGACTTTGAATTGCATAATTTGATTTTCCAGCTAGTAGCAATAGCCTCAGCACAGTCTGTATGATTTCCCCATTGTGCGGCGAATCTAAATGGCTTTGTAAAAGTGTTATGTTGAACACGTACTTGTGCTTGGATTAACAAGGGACAATGATCCGAAGCTGAATTTACCAAGTGTTTAACAGATGTTGCTGGGAAGTTTTGAATCCATTTATGACATGCAACCGCTCTGTCGAGTCGTTTTTTGACATTAGCTTGGCCTTCTCTTCTATTTCGCCAAGTAAATTGGTATCCTTCAGAACCAAGGTCCAATAAGTCACAATAGTGCAGGACTTGCGCAAAATCAGACATCATCCTTTGGTTTGGAACCCCTGTACCTTCGTACTCATCAAATGACAAAATATCATTAAAATCTCCAGATACAATCCAGGCAGCATCAATAGAAACTTTCAAACGACGAAGTACCTCCCATGACATAAATCTTTGACTAGCACAAGGATAACCATAGATGCCAGTGAAATAAAAACTTGACTCTGGTGAATCTATAACTTTCACCCAAACATGAGTATAAAAGTCATGATAACACAAAACAGACACATCCACTAGAGAATTCCATAAGAGAGCAAGGCCCCCCGATAGGCCCCTTCTCGGTACCCACAAACCATTTTGGTACCCGAGTTTACAGCGAATTCTCTCTCCTTTATTTTTACCTAGCTTTGTTTCAGAAAGAAAAACTAAAGAGGGACAGTGGCTCTTCACTAAGAAGTGAAGCGCATTGAACGTGCAAGGATTGGCTAACCCCCGCACGTTCCAACTTAGGAGATTCATTTCTCTCGGCGGGGGTGATTCGCGTCACCCTCCGCCGCTTCAAAGTGGATGTCTTCGTCCGCCACATCCGATTGCGATCTTCCTCTCTTGGTACCCACAAGCAAATTTTGTTCTCCCACCTCTTTTGAAATCTTTCCGGAGCTCGGCTCTTGAATCTTCACCGCCTTATTCCTACCAGACTTGTTATTGGATCTCATCTTTGGCCCCTCTCCATAAATCACAACCGCCTTACCCTTAGACGATGCCGAAGGTGTTTCATGGCTTACCCCCTGTTTAACATTAGCACCTTCGTCTTTTAAGATTTGGACCCCAAATAGCTCAAAACCCAGCAGATCCATCTCATTAATGTTCCCCGTCTTTCTAAGTGCGTCCATCGCCGCCGAAGCACGTAACCAATCTCCATACACCTTCATCTCAGGGAGTAAATCACCTTTCACTTGCGGACACTTCGTTAAATCATGACCTACTACCCCACACCCTTCACACATAAACGGAAGTTTCTCATACCTGAAATCAACCCATGGTACAAGACCTCCTTGCAATCTTATCTTCCCTCCCCTCCTCAATGGCTTTGTCAAATCCAGCCACACCTTGATTTTTAAACATCTTCCTTTAATAATGCCTTTGTCAGGAATCGAAACCTCCAGAAAATCACCTATGGCTCTTCAAATGTCCTTCCCACTTGCCATCGTGCATCCTTCGGGTGGCAGTCCCCAAACTTGAATAGAGAACATACCTTTAGAATAGTCCTCTGATCTCATGTCTCGGCCTTCCTTCCAACGTTGTAGTCCGACTAAGCAGTTGTTAATCAGCCATGGTTGGCCCGACAGCACCTTCTCCAACTCCTTCGGGTCTCCAAAAGTGAACTGGAAAATCCCTTCGCCAAGTGAACTGACTGAGAAATCTTTTGGTTCATTCCACACCACCATCATGGATTTCTGTACCCCTGCTGTGTTCACCATATTAGACGACCAAATCTTGCCGAACAAACTCCGCTTACACACTTCCAAACCCTCAGCCATAGAAGAGTCTGAGATGGCTATCTCATCCTCTTCCAAAACATTGAGTTTCATAGCCCTTAACTTCGCTTCCATGGACTCCATGTAACAACCCAGCCAATACACAAGTAACTGAGATGTTGAAAGTAAAAGAAAGATGAGAAAATCTAACCTTGATAGGTAATTTGAAACCAAAACTGGTAGTTTATAGTAGAGAACCAACGACGGCTTGAGACTTAAGGTTTAGCTCCTTTTAAAGTTGTAGGGGTAAACTTCACGACTGTCACTAATTCTTAGGGTCCCGTAATTTAAGTCGATGTGCATAAGCTAGGCGAACAACACAATTATCTTTGTTCAAATCCATCGACTACTAATAATTCTTAAGTCTCATTATTTAAGTTGAGATGTGAGAAAGTTGACCCAGACAACACGGTATCTGAAAAAAATGTATTTTTACAGAAGAGCACAAATTACTCATTACACATATTAAATACCAACAATACCGCCTCCCACTAGAATGGTATATGATATGACTCAATTCATGACGATTACAAAGTTGTTAGAACGAGTACATGCACATGTTCTCTTAAAAGTTAGGGTTTACTGTCTATTTTTCAACATATGGATAATGCCTCTAGTAATCAATACCTCCTGACAAGGACATGACTCAACACCTGCAGAAAGGAGATTTGCATTGACCTAAATTATGGCCTTTCACACTATTGGGATGCTTCGTTGACGGCCTCACGGTAACACAAATAAAGATCTACATACCGCATTCATAACAACAAAACAAGAAACCATAAACCATCTCGTAACTACACACGGTGAAACTAGAAACCCGTAAGCTACCGAAGAAATATGTTTTGAACCCCACTTAGGGTGACGACAATTTCGATACTTGAAATACAATACGACTGTGTCCATTTGTCAAGAAAGTGAAGGAAAAAGAAAATTAAACCCATTTCATTTTCCTGTATTTGTGTTCAGTTGTTTTAGGACAGCATCTAGGGTGGGTAGCTCAAGTGGAAGAGGTGTTGGAATCCCCTGCACGAGGTCCCAAGTTCAAATCCGGTTGATGACAAAAAAAATGTTTTAAGATAGTTGTGGGATCCACTATGTTTATTCTTTTGCAGATAACATTCTCCTTCAAATGTTGTCCTCAAAGAATCGCAAGATTTGGTAGGAAAATTTTATTTCTATTCATTTTCCAAATTTTCTCGGGAATCATTTTTTCACGTATCGTTCCCAACATCATCACAACATCCTCCCCCATTAAGATGAATCTCGGAAAAAGCAACATCCTAACGTAATTTCAATGCCCTGATGAGAGAAAAAAACATCTCTTTTTTTATTGTGTTACGTATCCTCATACATAGCAAGGATTGCGACGCAATTTAAACTTTCAAATTAGCTAATCACCATTCTTCATCACCCAATATAAAAAATTTGAAAACGTTGAAACAAGAATAGTAAAACATTACAGAATTGTCATCATGTGGCAACTTTGACTCACAAGAACAAAGCGGCCACACAGTACCAAGTTTTCGACCCCTCTCAAAGTCTCACATGAATTGTAAAATTCCTACCCTCCAAGGGGTCACCCGTGACATAGGGAAACTGGCAACCTTGGCTCACAGCTTAGCCCAGAAGGACTTTGTGACCACAAACTCTATTACCTATTACGAATTGCATGCTAACTCCTCAGTTCAACTTCTCTTCCCATCCGAGTCCTGACAATTAAACCTGGCCAATCTGCATCACATAGATTAAAAAAATCGGCAACCTGTCAAGAAAACTGGCAACCTGAAAATCAAACCTAACCGATCAGCAATAAAGAGATTCAGAGTGTTGTATCATGACCTTTTGATAGGGCCATTGATTTGATGATAATTCACTGGGAACCTCTGGTTTCTGATTCAAAGATTAATTTGGTGTTAAATACCCAAATCTCTGAAAAAAGGATTGCAAAACAATGCTTTTGTTCTCCATTTGAGAGTATAGTTGCTTTCAGCAGAGAAGAAACGGAAGCATAAAGGAATAATGAAATCAAGAAATACAAGTTGCAATATTACCGGATCTTCCCACTCCAAACACAGTTAAAGAAAAAGAGAAGAAAAGGGAAATAAATATACAGATGGTTTTCAGTATCTATCTATATGCATTAGATATAGCACAAATCCCAGATAAAAATATCTTAATTCACGAGATAGATATCAACATTTAAGTTCCAAACAGAGCATTCAGGAAAACACCAGATCTACACCAAATATCAATAACCCCACAAGCTAGGAGTTCAGTGAACCAGCAGCTAGGGACCTAACTACTACACTACTTAATCAGACCAAAACAAGAAACCACTGCATAGCTGAAAGCCTTTCACCGACCAGACAAAACAAAACCTTCAAAGCACCAAAAGGACATCCTGACTTCA
Organism: Linanthus parryae; assembly: GCA_023055425.1. Lineage (NCBI taxonomy): Eukaryota > Viridiplantae > Streptophyta > Magnoliopsida > Ericales > Polemoniaceae > Linanthus > Linanthus parryae. Next base: position 5,012,163 of record JALGPY010000003.1, read on the forward strand.
TAGAATTCACCAAACAGCAGCATAGCAGTTTAGTTAGACGCCTATATGTGCACTTCTGAATCTGCACAAGACCAGTCGGTATTAGGTTATGTGATATAATGCATATCTCCCATAGCACTGACCTGGTTACAGTTGCGTGAAATATAATGAAGGGGTTATTTTGAGCCCAAATGAAGACTTTAGATGGGCGAAAGAATGAAAATAGGAGATGCAAGAAATGAATTCCCTCCCCTTTTCATAATAAGCATAGTGCCACAGAAAGAAGCAAAAGGCCTACATTCTTGAAAGCACATTCTGTACATGTAAATCAAGCACCATTTGTAGTTTCGACATTAACAAAAAGAAAGGTAATGGATAAATGCTCCACAGACATAGAGCACCAATCTGAACAACAAAAGGAGTAGAGAGTTTAATGGTCCTTTCATTTCTTTCCATCCCTTGCACGCCTTGAATTTGCATAACTGACTTACTTGGACATTAAAAAATATTAATTATCTTGTTATATACTTCGATTAGTTGAAGTTCTTGCAAGCGACTACGTACCCTCTAAGTGAACATTTACACATTTAATGACCATTAAGCCACACATGGTGAATAAGTAACAGTTCCCATCAAGCGCCAGTGTACATAGTTCGTCACCAAAAGAAAATGTATCGAATTAGTGACAGTATATATACTACGGGGCTTCTCTTTTTTCGTTCATTTGTCGAAGCACATAGGTTCAATCCCTCAGAAAGAAGCATCTCCAATTGAAACGAAAAAAAAAATGTGGTAGATATTTATAAAAAGCGGTAGAAATGAAGCATGGACAACATAAATCAGAAAGTACTGCCCAGTCCAACAGTAACATAATAAGTTGGTAGGACATATCTTCTTTCTGTAAAAGGAGAAGGCAAGCAACAATCAGTAGCCAAAATTGTAACTTCTACTTTACTCGCTCTTCAATACAAAAGGTAATTTGATCTCATTTTCAATGATCCGGTTCTTTTGTCTAGTTGAACCCTTTTCTACATTGCGCCCACAGGGGGGGGGGGGGGGGGGGGGGGGCTCACATCAGTCATTGAAAGCGAGAAAGAAGGATTATTTTTTACTTGGATGTGGATAGTTGAATCTCGATAAATAAATTACAAATGCTTTCTAAAAGGCGAGGAATTCCAAAGCACTGCACACCGAGAGGAATATAACATAGTCTAGGGGTCTAAACTAGGACCAGGCTTGTTGATTTCAGTTCAGAAAGAATGTAGGAGTTCTGACTATGAAAATATACTGCACTGGATATTGCATCATGTGGCTATCAAAAATATGTGGTTTATGGCTTCATAATTTCTAAATCAACGTAACTACGAAGTAGGCAAAAAATATACGTGCTTTAGCTAATCTAATAACAAATGGGCTAGATGATTAGTGTATCCAAAAAATCTGATACATCAAACCAGCACAAATAACGCTTCCAAGCAACAAATAGGTGGATCCATTCCCTCGATGACAACAACTACTAGTTGTCCTCAAAGGTTTTAAGAGGAATAGAACCATACTGTTCTACCCTTCTCCCAGTCAAAGTGCGAAGAGATAATTCACGGTTATCTGTTTTCTCTGTGCTCTGCACTTAGAATACTAGAAGATGGCGGCCGTGGGATACGGTTGACCTTTTTTCTGGTCTGAAAATCTCCATGGTGGAGCATGTTGATACAATTATACACTTTGATGTCTAGTGTCAAGATTTGAAGTTCCCTTTTAGTACAACAGTGCTGATGATGGACAACCAGAAATGAAGAATAATAAACTGAGTTATGGAAGAATCCATAATTTAGGGGCTGATTTGATGGATTGAAAATGGAAGGTCCAATAGATTATGGGCTGATTTGATGGGATATATGTGGAATAAGGAAAATGAATAAATTCTTAATTATGATTAGGATTTTCATACTTGTATTTATAGTAATGATTTACCATATGTTACAAGTCTATTGCCTATAAATAGGATGCCCTTCTCCCATTGTAATCAGCTTATTATGAATAAAGATTGAGTATTGAGAATTTCAATTGAATATGTGAGTGATTCTAAGTATTGAATCTGAGTGATTCACTGATTGTGAGTTTGTTCTTGGTGCGTGCTGCATCATTTGGTATCAGAGCCTAAGCTTGATTTACCGCTTTCGCTTGTTTCCTCATTTGCCGCCTTATTTCACTACCACCTCTCTGCATCAACACGAATTGTCATTCCTGCTTATTCCTCGACGCCACAACTTCTGCTGCCTTCGCTCACTGCCGCCTTTACCCGAGCACCACTGTTGCTGCCTCTACACCGCTCCTGCCTACAGCCATTGGAGCGGCCCATAACTGCTGCTGAGGCTTTTTGCTGCTGCTGCTGCCGTTTAAGACCCTCTCACGGCAAGGAGATTCAGTCACTAATTTGCAGGCTTCAGATCCGGAAAGACCATCACTATGACGAGCAAACTTCGTCGCTACTCCCTCGTCCTCTCCACGTTCTGTTTAACAAGACATGCTGCCCGCCACTGCCACCAACCCTGCGACGAAGGAGACATTGAGTTGCTGCTCGCCTTCGACGTAACAAACAGTCCGACAACGGATACCAATTCCAGCATGTTCCCAGTGCAGCCACAATCAACCGTGAGTGCATGGTGTATGGTCGATCTTATTCAGCCCCCTACAATGAGTTTCACAAGCCTCGTACTCCACCTAAACCTCAGTACGATACGACCACTACAATGAGTATAGGTCCTTCCCGAACAAAATAAGGAAGGGTGTTCCAATTTTTTCCGGTGAAGATGATCCCTACATGGGCTAGTGATGCCTTTTTGGATTGGCTCGATGACTTGGAAGACTATTTCAAGTGGTATGACATCGATGGAAGTCGACGGTTTCGTTTTGCGAAGATGGCAGTTGTGGGGTCTGCTTAGAAGTATTGGCACGATGTGCAAGAAGATCTAGCGCGTCACGGAGAAGAGCCAGTTACTTAATGGACCGAGATGAAGAAAATTATGAAGAAACGGTACCACCCTGCTTCCTATAGAAGACATGAAGGCTATCATACTTTCCGTCAACGACATTCATCTTCTAAATTCCATGAGACCTATAGTCACAAGTCTATACCTCCCAAAGGGTCAAGGAATGTGAGTCATCTCCCTTACAACTATTCATTTGATTATGATTATAGCTATGATGATGGCCCTCTTACAAAACCTATCCCTGGAGTCAAGAAGCCCACCCTTTACTCTTTCGATCAACAAGGATTGAGCTTTAATGACATTGAGAGCCAAGAAGCCGTACTACTTGGTGAAGAGGATTATGTCCAAGAAGTTCTACCACTCGAGGAGCCCTTATGGTCAGATGATGAATGTGTAGATGCGGAGGATGAAGAAACCAAGCTAATTTTGGAAGACATTGCATGCCTCAATGAAGATGCCTCCACTATGGTTGAAGATAATGTTTGTGTCCAAGGAATATATCAATATAGTTCCATGACTTCAACTTTGACATTTCCTCTCCCCACAGAAGCTCATCATTCCTATATTTCATCAAATATTCTTGGTGGGATTCCCAAGAATATTGTGACACTTCCGCAATGGAGCCTAGTTACTATCAAAGCCAGTAAGTACGCCATGTTCAGACCATCAAGACTCTTTGGAGCTGCATGGTTCTCTCTTTGCGGTAATTCATATAAGCCATTGATCATATACTGCATCGAGTCACATGTTAATACTTCAAAGGCAAAGCAAGTGACCTATGTCTCTAGTTATGTTGGCCTATATCTTCACCCTAGTTGTGCCGACACCATTACTTCTCTTGATTTTGTGTCTAGAGGGGTACAAGATTGGTCGTTCAAATCCCTTGGTTGCCTAAAAGCACGTGACCATGTGAGTGTTAATCCTACTTTCAAGCTTCAGGTCATCTCATCCAAAGAAGACACCAGATTTGGCTATACCTTCTTGTTTCCAAAAGTTTTATCCTTACCACGACATGATGAAGATCCATATGGGGATGATGGAGGCGAATGTGCTTATCCATCTCGAGATTTAATTTGGAAGTATCTCGTCTGTTGGACAAGTTATCCCTATCAACTTTATGACACAAGATCTAGGCGGTATCTTGTTTATCAATGTATGAAGCACTATAGTAACTCCAAGAATCATCCTAATACTCTTAATAATCTTCTAAGGTATTTGGTCCATTGGACTAGGCGTCCAAAGTTTCTAGCCCGTGATAGAATTTGGAAATATTTGGTGCATTGGATGACTCGCTCCAAGATTTTCTTTTCAACTCTACGGAGTAGAGTTTTCTCAAGCCGGGAAGAATGATGGAGAACCAGAAAGGAAGAATAATAAACTGAGTTATGGAAGAATCCATAATTTAGGGACTGATTGATGGGAAGAATAATAAAATGAGTTATGGAAGAATCCATAATTTAGGGGCTGATTTGATAGATTGAAAATGGAAGGTCCAATAGATTATGGGCTGATTTGATGGGATATTTGTGGAATAAGGAAAATGAATAAATTCTTAATTATGATTAGGATTTTCATACTTGTATTCATGGTAATGATTTACCATATGTTACAAGGCTATTTCCTATAAATAGGATGCCCTTCTCCCATTGTAAACAGCTTATTATGAATAAAGATTGAGTATTGAGAATTTCTATTGAATCTGAGAGTGATTCTGAGTATTGAATCTGAGTGATTCACTGATTGTGAGTTTGTTCTTGGTGCGTGCTGCATCAGCTGACTTCATCTATTTGATTTTTTTATTTCTCTATTGAGCTGGTGCGCCCGTTTAACGTGCCGGAGAAGATTACTACACTACTTTTATGTAAAGCCCATGACAATTTCGATGAGAGGTCTCTGAAACATGAATAAGGTAAATTATTGCTCATAGAATCGTGTCTATTAATGACTTTAATTAAGTTATATTTATAGTTGTCAAAGTTTGATACACATCGTGTATCGATAGTAGGATCGCCGTATCGTGTATCGTATCATATCGCGTATTGGAACGATACGCACACCCTTCTTAAAACAACTTAAAAAATATATACTGACCCTTGAAGTGAAGAGTTTATTGGTTGCATCTGGCATTTACTTTCTTATAAAGTATATCTGGCTTTTACTTTCTTATACAATATGTCAATAGGTTCTAACAAACCTAGCCCAGTTTTAGTTCTCAAACTTATCGTGCAATACACGATACATATCGTATCGGATGTGTATCGCTCAATACAACTTGATACACTTTCAATAGCCATACAGCGAACGATACGTAAGGCTGATGGCACTAATCGTATCGTACGATACGTATCAAGTATCGCTCAATATTGACAACAAAGGTTATATTAATATTGCAATCAGATCATTATTAGGACATCAATTTAACCATATCGTTGAATCTTTCTTTTTGATAACTTGAATTTGTCGTTACGAAGGAAGCACATAGCCGCTATGCATTTATGTTGTCCTGTTCCCTTTATGTGATTATTCTATGTAGACTCAAACTCCAGTACCGCACGCGTGATCTGAATTTCACTTACTGATAAGCTTCCAGTTGTGTGTGAGAACCTTGCCACTGCTTTCCATATAAGATAAAACTGATTCTTATTGTGGTCTGTTTGTCATATAAGATTTGGCCTTTATATTCCTGTGCATTGTCAAAACCTCTGACTCTATCGTTTCAGAACTGGATGAAGACTAAGGCAAATCAACTAAATGTTTGAAACCAAAGCAATTACCAACCCAAAATTTGACGAGATGAATAACTTGTTGCCACCTCCCGAATTTACATTATAAGCCATTGGATTATATTGGATAGCTCATCCCCACTTACCTAACATCATATGGACCATTTGACGAGAAATCTTTCTATCCAAACATCACTTTTGATGAAAAATGAGTCCATCTACCTTCTCAGTTCAAAATATGAAAAACAATCTCCCCATCATAAGTTCTCTCACAAACTGCTCTATCATGACGCCTCTTTGTGTACCCTCATTTTTGTTATTTGTTAGTAGATCATCCTGAAACTCATAACCGTTGACTTCTAATTTTCTTCATTTGATTCGTCTGGTCTGATTGGAAACTATCAAAAATGATATTATCCTTTCCAGTTCCCACCTCATAAGCTTACAACTACATTTTCGAACAGCAAATACATACATGTAATTCTGATGTTTTCTTTCTTCTTTTGACCTGATTGGATTCCATTCAAATAAAGTTGGATTTTTTCATGTAATTCCACTTGCTAGATACTTTTTGTTTTATTCCTTCCTATCAGTTCGTGCAAGATCCTCTCAGATAAATATCTTCTAGATTGTCTTCCTTTATTACCTTACGCAAGTGATTGTTTTCTCATTTACTTTTACTTGGCTGCCAATGCATCTGTGAATTTGTTTTCTGTCTTTCAGTAAAATCGACCTCATCATTCTCTTCTTCCATATAAGTTCTATTGGTCACCAAAAGTGGAATCGAATTGCTATAGCTAAAACAACTATTTGAATTTTGAGTTTTGTTCTTGACATTTGAAGTTGTTCATGTGAACCTTTTGAGGAAGCATTCAGCATAAATGCACTAGAATGATTCATGTGCTTACTATTTTCTATTTATTAATTACTGTTTGCATTATTGTTATTATTATTATTATAAAAGATTAGAAGTTCTAAATTCGTATTAAGTGAAAAAATGTTCTAACGCGGCCCAATTCTCTCAAGTTGCACCAATGTTTGAAGAGGTAATTTGCATCCTGCCTAGGCTAAGTTTACCTAATGGCCAGAAACACTCATGTTGACTAAGTAATGTGTTTGGTTTAGTTAGTGATTTGTAGGGGCTCTTCTAAGTAGTGTCATTAGCTCTAGCATTTTACCTTGAAGTTCCATTTAATTTAATTTTAATATGATGTGGCTGAAACAAAACATAGCTATTTATTGATATCCAGTTTCGCTAGGGTTTCCTGAGCTCCGAAAAGTTCGGAGGACACTGGTTGGCGACTCTGTTTCGCATCTAGGGCGTCGATTGAGTATTCTGATCTAGTGCTCTACTCTCCCTCGGGTTTCTCCACAACCTCCACTAGGGACGATCAATAGAGAGCATGGCTGGTACAGGTGGAATACTCAGAGACTTTGGGAAGCTATCTTTGGCTGAGGAGAAGGTGATAAAATTCGATGCATTCAAACAATCAAAGAGCGAGGTCCTTGTCTTGTGTGACCTTTCTTAATGCCCATTCGTTTCAATGTTTGGGCGATGAAAGTGCTTTTCAAGAAAATCTGGCCTGAAGGCGAGGAGGTCAGTATTCATGAACCTAGTCCGAACAAGTTCATATTTCAATTCCCCTCGGTGGAGTCGAAGGATTTAGTGCTGAATGGGGGTCCGTGGATTTTCGACGACAACGTTCTACTGTTAAAGCCATGGGATGTTTCTGTGAAGATTTATAAAGTCTCGTTTGACAGCATTGACGTGTGGGTTCAAGTACGAAATCTCCCGTTCTACCTCCAAACGGAGAATGATCTCCGAATGACCTTAAACGATCTGGGTCCTATTCTTCAGGTAGACACACGAATCCTCTCTGGCCCAGAGGGAGATTACATGAGGGCGCGAATCCGACTACCCCTAAACGTCCCACTGCAGCGAGGATGCTATATCGAGGTGGTGGATGAGTACTATGGCTAGACTTCAAGTATGAACGCATAGGCCAAGTCTGTCACTGGTGTGGTCAGTTAAGGCATTATAGCATCGATTGTATAAACAAGTCGGACGAAGAAAAAGAGCGCGAATCGCCGGGTTTTGGGGACTGGTTGATTTTCAAACCCCCATCAAGAAAACAAAAGGTTATTCACAACTTGTTTGACAATGATAACCCCAGTAAGAATGCAGAGGACCTGGAAACTCCGCCAAAGTCCAATATGGAGGTTGAAGAGAACTCTGACAACAGTGATTGGGGATTCAGCGATGCAGGAGAAGACATAGAAGTCGCGGACTTTACTGCAATAAAAGTGCCGGACTCCGGGTCGGGGATGGTTACGTCGTTTACAAACCCTTTAGCCGAGGGTGAAGCCCCGGTTGTAGTGAATCAACTCCAGACTTCCTCAATTTTTGTGGCACGCTTGACAGCTCAGGAAAAAGGTAAAGGAACAGAATCGTCCATCTCCCAACCCACGGGCCCTAAACGTAAGAGTGGCGAGGCCAATCTCTCCCCTAGCCCGACGGAAAAACAGCTCAAGAAGATCAACGCCGTGGGTAGAGGAACGACAGCTTCTAACAACCGTGGCAGGGGCCGCGGAGCAGGGAGGGGATCAAACAGATTAGCTCCATCTAGCGGACGTAACAAGGCCAAAGGTGCATCCACTCTTGATGTAGCAGATTCCAAGAAGAGTTCCAAAACACAAGCTGGTCACTTTGCCCATGTGAACAAACCTATTCAAAGTCAAGTCTCTGCAATAAGTCACCCTATTAGTTTCAAAGCTCAAGCAATTTCTATGGCAGCTAGTTCAGAAGGAGTTCAGGAGGAGTATGCAATGGTTTCCAGTGCTGGGATTCCGCCTCAGGAGGGGGGGGCGCCTTAAAGACCCCAAACCTTTCATTGGCTGAGGCTGCGGGTCAGCCTAGCCAGTCGCAATGAATACCATAAGTTGGAACGTACGGGGGCTTGGTAACCCCCGTAGCGTTACTTCTCTTTGCGATCTTGTGAGGAGAAGACGACCAAACGTGGTTTTCTTGATGGAAACAAAGTTGTATGCAAATGATATGGGACGTATTAAGCGAAGACTGGGCTTTCAGAATGGTATCTTCAGAGACTGTGATGGAAGCTATGGGGGTAGGAGAGATGGTCTAGCTCTTCTCTGGGATGACTCAGTTAGTTTCTCGCTTACTAATTGGTCTGATTCTCATATCCATGGTAGTATTAGCTCTTCTAATACTCCCATACAAGGCGTTTTAACCTGTTTTTATGGTTCCCCTGTGAGAGAGGAACGGCAATCTTCACGGCATTTGTTAGAATGCCTCTATCCTAGGAATGACCCGTGGTGTATTGTCGGAGATTTTAACGCTTTACCGTCTGTTCTGGATAAGGAAGGGGGTTGTCAAGTACCCTTCAGTCAGATAGAGGGTTTCTTGAGCGTCGTACAAAGACTTCGGCTTCGGGACATGGGGTTTTCTGGTTCTAGATTCACGTGGCGTAATAATCAGGAGGGTTCTGCGGCCATCAGAGAAAGGCTAGACAGATGTATGGTCAATAACAGATGGGTCGATGCATTCGGTTGGGCTAAAGTCGAACACTTGATTGGAGAAGTTTCGGATCACAATCCGATTGAAGTTTCATGGGAGGATGGGGAGCAACGGTCTACAAGAGTCAAGAGAAGATTTAAGTTTGAGTCCATGTGGACCTATCACGAGGGTTGCAGTGCACTGATTAGTGACAATTGAGTGTCGTCCGAGCCCAATATTGATATGAAATTATCCTCTTTGGCCGAGTCCTTCTCTGTTTGGGATAAACAAACATTCGGCCATGTCAGACACCAGCTACAACAGCTTCGCAGGTAGCTTCAGGGGTTACTGGATGGGTATCAATCGGCTGAAGTATTGGCCGAAGCCAAGACGGTTCGTCATAACATTCTTCAAATCCTACACCGGGAGGAGGAGATGTGGCGTCAGCGTTCTCGTGAAGTATGGATGCGCAAGGGGGATCAAAACACTAGCTTCTTCCACCGGAAAGCCTCTAATAGGAGGAATATAAAGTATCAGAGGTCTAGAGAACGACGCGGGTGTTTGGGCGGAGAATAAACATGTTATTTCTATTCTTGTGGATTATTTTCAGTCTATATTCACCTCTGTCAACCCGTCTAGGGCACAGATGGAATCTATGATGCCAGGGATTGAAGAGTTGGTCTCTTTGGAACAACGGGCAGCCATGAATCAGGTGTTCTCTGCTATTGATATTTGCACGGCTCTAGGCCAAATGGCGCCTGTTAAGGCTCCAGGGCCGGATGGTTTTCCGCCTCTGTTTTACCGAAAGTATTGGCATGTGGTAGGTCCTGATGTGGAAAAGGTATGCCTTGGCATTCTCAATGATGGCGATGATATTTCAAAGTTTAATCATACTTTAATTGCTTTGATTCCGAAAGTGAAACAAATCAGAAAGGCCACTGACCTGAGACCCATCAGTCTGTGTAACCAAAGTTTTAGCTAATCGTTTGAAGACGATTCTTGATTCCTTGATTTCAGAAAATCAGAGTGCCTTTGTCCCTGGCAGGCTGATTTCGGATAATACTTTGACAGCTTTCGAGCTACTTCATACTATGAAATGCAGGAAAAAGGGGAAGACTCGATACTTAGCACTAAAGGCAGATATGAGCAAAGTTTATGATCGTGTTGAGTGGGATTTCTTACGTGCGGTTATGGAAATGATGGTTTTTGGTTTCAGATGAATTGAGCTGGTCATGAACTGTGTCACCACCGCCTCATACAGTCTTATAGTGAATGGCGAAGTTCATGGCATGATTAAACCTGGAAGGGGCTTAAGACAGGGTTGTCCCTTATCCCCATATTTTTTTTTACTAGTCAGTGAAACTCTTTCTCACACTTTGACACTTTCTGTGCAGGAAAGAAGTATCTCAGGTTTGACGGCGTCTAGAGGAGGTCCAATTATATCACATTTCTTCTTTGCAGACGACAGTCTACTTTTCACCAAAGCAACTCACAGCGAAATTGATTACCTGCGGGAAATCCTGAGAAGGTATGAGATTGCGTCTGGCCAGCAGCTTAATTTACAAAAATCTTCAGTTGTCTTTTCAGATAATGTTCCGGTTGATCTCAGAACGGAATTGAGTCATCGGTTGGGGGTTCAACTTGTATCCGAACATGAATCATATTTGGGTCTTCCCACGTTTGTTGGACGCAGCCGTACACTAGCTTTCGGTCACCTGTCAGAGCGGATAGGCAACAAGTTGAAAGGTTGGAAAGGTGATGAGCTCTCAGTGGCAGGCAAAGAGGTATTTATTAAGGCTGTCATCCAATTGCTGCCCAATTATGCAATGGGCTGCTTCCTCTTGCCAAAGAAGGTCTGTCAGGACATGGAACGGCTGGTGAGAAGGTTTTGGTGGGGTGGATGTGAAGATAAGCGCAAGATGCATTGGCTTTCTTGGGAAAGACTCAAATTATCAAAGGAAGACGGCGGACTCGGATTCAAAGACTTTCATGATTTCAATATCGCGCTATTAGCGAAGCAATCTTGGAGATTCTTGAAAAATCCAAACAGTTAGGTGAGTCGCGTTTTTAAATCTAAATACTTCAAAGATTCCTCTATTATTGATGTTGTTATTGGCCCAAACAGTCAAATCTCCTACGCTTTTCGTAGTATCCTTGCGGGTCTAGACTTGCTGAAGTCGGGTATACATTGGAAGGTGGGTAGTGGTGAAGGTATAAGAGTTTTTAAAGACAAATGGGTTCCTCGCTATAGTTCACGCTGAGTTATTACTAGCTGTCCGACAGGTCTTGAAGACGTTAAGGTGAGCTCCCTAATTGATCCAGATACGAGAAGGTGGGACGAGGATAGGCTTGCTCAGCTCCTTCTCCCAATTGACACTGAGGTAATCCGGGGAATTCCAATTTCAGGTACAACTGATGAGATGTTCTGGCATCACACAGATAGTGGACTTTATTCGGTTTCTTCGGGGTGTCGTGCTCAATTAATTCGCTCCAAGGGAGACCCCTCGTCCTCCAATGGTCATGTTAACAGGACTTGGTTACAGCGTTTATGGAGGTTAAAAATTCCGAAGAAAATCATTTATCCGACCTGGAGATTATGAACAATTCGTTAGCCGTCGCCACACAATTTCGTAATAGAGGTATGAACTTACCCTCTACTTGCCAGTTTTCTTTAAATGGAGCCGAATCGGAAGAACGTGCCTTCCTAAAGTGTGATAATGCTCGCCAAATTTGGGAAGAATGTATTGATATGAGCTATGTTCCCCACTGGAATGGCCCGGTCCGTGAACTGATAGTAGATATACTATCAAACAAATCCGTTGAGCACTGTGAAAGGTTCGTCTGTCTGATTTAGGCTATATTTGGAGGAGAAGAAACGAGAAAGTTTTTGAAAATCAAGCACAATCTGCTACGGCTTCTGTTAATGCTGTGCTGGGGTTATCACATTGGTTCAAGGAAGCTCGCCTAATGGGTCAACTGGAGGATGGAAGCATGGGATTTTCACCCTGTAACTCTCTTTGGACACCTCCAGCACATGGTTTTGTCAAAATTAATTCAGATGCGGCATGGCACCGCTTCGACTCTCCGGCGGGAGTGGGTACAGTGATTCGTGATGCTGCAGGTCACTTTCTTGACGGTCGTTTCAATCGGCTTCCTCATGTCAAAACCCCTTTGATTGCTGAACTAGCTGCTATTCTGTTGGGTCTAACGTTAACAAAGGAGCTGCATCACAACTCAGTAGAAGTGGAGTCTGACTCACTAATTGCCGTACATCTCCTTTGTCATGGCAAAATTGGTAAACTGCAGCCTGATACTTTCATAGGTGAAATCAAAGCTCTAGTTAGTAACTGTAGTAGCAGACTACCAGAATTTTCCTTTTATTCAGTTAGACATGTAGCTAGAAGTAGCAACTCACAGGCACACTGCTTTGCACAGAGGGGTTTAGTCAAAGAGGATATGTCCTATTCGATTACCCCTGATTGGGCTTTTCCTGTTTTCTCCGTTGATTTAGCGGGTGTCACGCCCAGCTCTTAATGAATATCCTTTTCTCAAAAAAAACTTAGCTATTTGAAGTATCATAATCGTTTTTTTTTTCTGATTAAGTGTTGATTCACGTTTTTCAATTGCTGCACTCTTCCTTTGATTGGAAAGGATACTTTTTATGTGTTTGAGGTTTAGGATTTGCTAAAAGGAATTATGAAGTTTGGCTGATAATGCTAAAATCACGTATGAATAATTATGCGAATCAAAGTTGTGACTGCACGTGCAAAAGGGCCTTGAGCCTACTTTCTTCATGATAGTGCCCTCACGCATGGGTAATGCACTAGTAGCTAAACATGGGACTAAATTAGCAACTCCAGGGCCAGTGAAGTACGTAATTTCTGTACGCAAATCGTTTTAGAAATGACAAATGCAACAATCATTGTTCCATACGACGACTGGAGGGAACTGCAAGAAGTCTTTACTACTACAGTTATAGATATTGAATGATAAATTTGATAAGTTGACTACATCTAATACACATTAACACATATTAATCGCTAAGTTATAAAAGTCACATATGTTGGGAGTACCCAACATTTTCTCAACACTCAAGATGTTAAAATTTTACTTGCAATTTTCTTCAATCAACAAAACAATTTTCAAGCTGTTTCGGAGATTAAACAACGTTTAGGCCCTATTTGAAACATGGACAAGTTTAAGGAAAAGAAAAATATCCAGAAAATGAGACTTCATGTTTGGAAGTTCAAGAAAATAAGAAAGAACCCAGTGAAAAGTTGCATAACAAAATCGGAAAATTTTATTTCCTGTCCAAATCGGACGGAAAAGCATAGTAGACAATGAGCGATTGAAGCTCCCACTGTGGCTGTCAATCTCTGGCCTGCGACGAAGCTTTGCCAACGTTGGTAATTACGAGGAGTTTTTCAAATCTTTTCAATCGAATACCGATAATTGATTGGATATTTATAGATATGGAATGGGTTGATTTCCAGTTTTGGATCAAATTCCCCAACTTCCCATTGTTTTTATTCAATCAAGGATTCTGATGAATGGTTGTGGTGGAGCTGGCGGCGGTGGTTGTGTTATTGGTTTATTGGTGGTGGATTCCGAGCCAGTCAGATGGGTGGTTGGGATGGCAAACGTCATGTTGTGTGTAATGAACTTCACCGAGGATGATTTGGTTACGTCTAAGATGGTCTTGTGTCGTGTTGCAGAATTGCAGAGCAATAGAAGACAAGACAATATGAACACTTATTGCAATTTCTTATGGTGTTGGGTAAAAAACAAAATAAGTCAAATTACACGGGCATTATTTGAATTCATAAGATATAATCATTTCATTTTCACTGAACCTCAATTTACCAAACGAAGGAAGGAAAAAGAATTGCTCCTTACTATCTTTCCTTTTCTTTTCATTTTCCTTCCCTTATTGTTTAAAATTCCAAACATAGTCTAAGAATGAGCACTGCAAGGCAACTTGTGAATTCAAAATGGGACGATAGAAACCAATGTGCAGAATAAACTGCCACAGAAGAATAATGCAATAAACATAAATCAAAAGCTGAAATGATCTTGTGACATACCTTTTCTTCGAGGTCTTTCCGTTTAACTTTGATTCCTGGTTCTTCTCTATGCTACTTCGGCCCATAAGTCTGGCTTCCACTGCCCAGTGAAACAAGGCTTTGCATAACAAAATCTACACTGAATCTTTTAAAAAGACCATGGACATCAATTCTCTTTTCTGAGTTATGTTTAAGATCAAACCAGATAAGGCTGTGGTTATCTCTACTATTATTATGCGTATAAAGCACTTTGGTACCATCCTTTGACAAAGCCAAGAGAGTGAACAATGCATAACTCACCTTACCTACTGGTAAAGAAACCGAGAACAGTTTAATCCACGACTCTCCAACTCCATAATTCTTCATTATCCACACATCAATGCTTTCTTTGCTATGATTACACACGCAGAGACACCCCTCCAACACTGCTACATGATTGCAGAAATCATTCATATCAATAAAGTTGGGCATGGGCACCAATTGATATACCTCAGTAGCAACATCAAATGCAACAACAAAACGAGATTCGTAGTGCTTGTCAGTGACAACCCAATGTATAGCCCCACCACAGAACACTCCATGAAGTCCAAACAGTAGGATGTAATAAGGAAAATCCTGAACCCATCTCCATGTGTTGAATTTTAGACTATAAACCTTAACTTCTGAGTTAAAACCGCGGCCATCTTCAGTGTCCCCCTGAATCATACTCACCACCTTGTAATCATCGTGGATTGAATCATACCCTATACCGTATGTTTCTGATTTGGAGATATAGGCGATCTGAGTAGTGGGCAATCTAAGGTACTTTCTGGTGAATGGGTTCCAGATAACAAGTATAGTTACACGACTACGGGCATTGTGTTTCTCATAGCTTAGAAGCATTAAACCGTTACAGGAACCCACAACTTGAGGAGGGTACCACTCCCTGGAGTATTCTCCAAAAGGGAAATCAATTTCGACAGCGACGTCAAGTGAATCTAGGTTAATCGAAGAATAGGTAGTGGATCCTTTACTGGGAATGGATTTAACAATAAGGCTCCCGTTGTTTCTGGCTTCAATGGAACGGTTGAGATGTAATTTGACGAAATCAGGACTGTCAATGAGAGCAAGCCAGAGTTTGGAGACACACCGGAAACGTAGAAGTAGTTTCACGGGAAAGCGTAAGAGTATATGGGTGACAACATCAGTCGGCAAGTCGGGCATGAACTTAGGGATACTCTGCTGCATTTCTTTGGAGGACCTAGAATGGAAATGTTGTATAGTGATTAGCGGGCAAGTCTTATTGTAGAGTAATAATGAATAGAAAACTACTACTACTAATAATAATAATACTAGCAAACAAAAATCACTAGATGAATGGCATAGCAACTGTCTTATCATACACAAACAGGCACAATTTTCTGTTGTATTGTAATGTATTTTTTCATAGTTTTACAATCTCAGTGGAGAAGAAGGATGGGGTATAGTATATAATTGGAAGAAACAGAAACAGAAGCAATAGTCATCCCAAACCATAAAAATATTGTTAGCTACATAATAGCATTACAACAGTTGGCAGACATTAGTAGTACAAAGTTGCTCACCCACTACTAACATCAGCATTGTATCTGGAGATCTTCTTCTTCTTCATCTTCTCAATCGGTCTGAGATGGGGCTGAACTCGCCGATCGGTCTGATTGGAGTTGGACAACAAGGCTGGCTCTCTGTGTTTGTTGGATCCAAATTCAGCTCTATCTGAGCCGATTGGAGTTCCGATCTCAGAACCAGAGGAGGATCACAGAAAAGAGACGACGAATGAACGCGACTAGGTTGATTTTCCCAAAACCCTTGCTAATTCAACGGTGTTGCGTTTTAATCACTAAGCTGGGCCGAAAGACCAATTACATCAGAATCTAGTGTGGTTGATGTTGGGCCCAACGAGGAGCTATATTGGGCCAGATGTAGAAATCTCTAGTTCCATTGGTGTAGTTGATATTGGCGCACAATTTCAGCTTCAACAAACATATATCCTGGAAAAAGACATATCGAAAACCTTTTAATTTTAGATAGCATCACCAATGTATTTGCCTTCAGATTCCCTCTTCTAATTCTCTAATGTTAGCATGACGGCAGCATGCCAACTCGAGATTTGCTAAATATAGGAACACCATTAATGTTCATCTACATATGTTCTCTTCTCAAACTTCCCCTCCAACACCTGACAATCGAATTGAAGTGATTATCGCCACAGAGATCCAGAAAGCAGCAACTTGACAATCGAATCAAACTGATCTGCATCAGTTGAATCAAACTGTTAGGTGCCAGAGATACAAAAATAGCAACGTCAAGTCATGTCATGATCTTTTAACGGTGCCATATCATGATCTTTTAATATGGCCATACATTTGGCGAGTATTTTCTGATATTCAAAAGTTGGTTCGTTGCAAAATTCCCCGATCTTCTAAACAGGGATCGCAAAACAATCTTTTTGCTCTCCATTCGAGAGTATGAATGCTTTCGGCATAGAAGAAAATATCAAGAAGTTTTAAGTTATGATATTATCACCAGATCTTCCTATTCCAAACACTCACACACAGAGAAAACATGTTATCACAAATCTCAGATAGTCAACAAAATACATTTTTTAATTTAAAAAGTAGAACGTTTAGAGAAACACCAGGAGCAACCAACTAGACAACTACCAAAACCTAAAAAGTCAAGAGTCCAGTTGGGGGCGGAGGCACATGGTGGCACGGGGGTGCAAGTGCACCCCTAGACTTTTTGTTTACTTCTACAACACCCCCTATTTTCTATCTATTTTCAACTTTCTCCCTCATTAAATGGTATATTGCACCCAAAAAAAATTAATTTTGCCATAAGTGCACCCCAACAATCTAGGCATGCACTTTTGTGCCACCCCACTAGTGAAATCCTGGCTCCGCCACCCAGTCCAGTGAACCAGCTAGGGACCTAACTACCACAATAATAATTAGCCAGACAAACTACAAACCACAACATATATACATAGTTTGAAAGGTTTCACCAACCCGACACAAAGAAAAACCATCAAAAGGACGTCCAAACATCATAGGCTTCAACAAACAGCAGCATAGTAGTTTCATTACATGGGTCTCATCTGTAACAATTATTTCTTTAATTTACTATCTAACTTGCCGTGTCATTTCTTGCATGTCTTCTAGGTCATTAGTTTAGTTCTGATTTCCAGATTTTGGTCATAGAATTGAAGGCCTCTGTGATTTAAAAAAAAAGGCCCTTCTAGAAAGAACTGCTGAAGTGTTAAACTTAAATATGGACTCTTTACGAACAAATGTAATTTTGTCTTTGAAATTAATTTTTCCTATGGTACATCCTTAATCTTATTTATGTTGTGTCTTAGTCATTTTGACCCTATCACTGAAAACAAAGGACGAACGATCTTCGAACTTAGTTTCAAGAAATTAAGTACTTTCATGAAGGTTTCTGTGGAAAAAAGTTGAAGTAGTTGGTGATGGTATTTTGAAACCCAAAGCATTTACGGGCAAAACTTTGATTCACTTAACCTGCAACAAATGAGATCATTCATGCTTTTCATTGGTCAAATAAATAGGGGATTTGATATTCATAAGCTGTGAATATTCTCCCTATACTATTGCTGTCAATCTCAGACTGACATCGGAGCTTTTCCGGCGGTAAATGAGAAGACATTCTCAAATCATTTCAATCGAATACCGGAAATTGAGTGGTAGATATATAATGGATTGACTTTTAGTTTCCGATCGAAATTCTCAACTTCCACTTGTTGTCTTTGTTGGTGTGGGGTCCACTCAATGGTGGACACGCCGCACCGAATAAAAACTCGTGAGAGTAACTTAAGAAAAAAGAAAAAAAAGGTTCAGATTTGTGTAGGGCTGTAAACGAGCCGAACCGGACCGAATATCGCTTGTTTGAGTTTGGCTCGTTTAACTTACCTGCTAAACGAGTCGAACACGAACTCGAGTCGAACAGAAAAATCTTGTTTGAGTTCAGCTCGTTTAGGGCTCGAGTTGTTCGTTGTTCGGCTCGAGGCTCGTTTAACTAGCTCGCTTAGGAGCTCGAATTCGGCTCGTCGAACTTGTATATCTCTTGAGTGGATATGAATGATAATATATGTGCTATTACTTAAGATTAAAATTATTAAATTAAGGAAACAAATAACATAATGCTTTATTTGTGCTATGATAAATTCAAATCATCCGATTTTATTCTTATATAGTTAACATTTATGGTATTATGAATTAGTGAATTACTTTTTGGAATCCTAATTAAGAAGTCAAACATCTATTAAACTGTTTTAAAAAAAATACTCATAAATAAGGAAAAATAATTTAATTGTTTTTAATAATATATACATATATACTATTATAATTTGTTCGCGAACACTAACGAACGAACTCCTTGTTCGGCTCGTGTTCGGCTCGTTTAGAAAACTAACACATTTTCATGTTTGAGTTTGTTTGATTAATAAATCGAATCAAATACGAACAAACTATTATCGAAACGAACGCGAGTTGTTCACGAACGACTTGGTTCGTTTACAATCATAGATTTGTGGGCTGATTGTTCCAGCAAGGATACATGAACTTTGTGTGAATTTTTGCTTTGGTCTACGTGGCCAATAGCATGTTCCCTTGTTACACATTTGTGTGTGGGGTTCTCTCATTAATAGAGAGGGTGTGAGTCAGCAGATTGAGATAGTGTGAGAGAGTCTTTCGACGGGAAGAAAGGAGGAAGAACCAGAGACTTGGCTCTGGGTATTGAAGGCCACAAACTGCTACTGTTCTGGCGTGGTTCAACGGTGAAACGTTCTCCGTTTTGCCTCAGATTTTGAGGGATTGATCCTTGCGAAGTGCTCTTCCAATCTATCGGTTCGGATTATCTTCTCTCCCTCTTTTTGTGTTATCCCCAATTATTAATAGAGTAGGGTTTTTACTTTGCTTGTTCACCTAGTTGATGTTGGTGGGGGTTGTTGATCCCAAGATAGTTAATTTTGTGAATGTTGTTTGAACTCTAGTAGTACTAGGGGTGTGATCCTACTATTGTTGATTATAGTGGAAGATTTGAGTCGAGAGTGGCTCCGTGATTTTTCTCGATTTCGGGTTTTCCACGTTAAAAATTGTCTTGTCTCGTTTTTAGCTTATTGTCTACTTGCAATTGTGGTGCTCTCCGTTTAGTTGCATATTCGTGGGGAAAGTTTGATTCTTTGGGCGTTTCGCTTCCGCTACGACTTGATTGTGTTGTCGTGTTTTGGGCCCGGATTCCCCAATAGTCTATCAAGGATTCTGATGAATGGTTGTGGTGGTGGTGTTGCCCGTCCTGTTCTTGGTTTATTAGTGAGGGTCCTGGTTGTGGCAGTGGTAGTTTTGGTGTTTTCAAGTCATGTTTTCGTGTGATGGGATGCACCGAAGATGCCTGAACTTCGTCTATTATGGTTGTGGGTGCAGAATTGCGGAGCCAATAGAGCTAGAAGACAATAAAGACTCTTATTGCGATCTTTTATGGTGTTGGGTAAAATTCGCTAACTCATACCACATAGTCATTGTTTTAATACTATTATATTAAGTTAAATTCATTTTATTGTCATTAAGCTACCATCTTTATACCAAATGAAGGAAAGGAAAAGGACGTGTTCCTAATTTTCTTTCCTTCTCTTTTCATTCCCTTCTGGTTTGTTTCAAGTTCCCAAAAGAACATAAGAATATGCAAGGCCCCTAGTCAATCCAATATGGGAAAATAGCAACCAATGTGCAAAATGAACTGCCATAAAAGAAAAATGTAGTAAATGTAATTCGAAGGCGCAAATGATACATACACTTTGTAATCATCGTGGATTGAATCGTACCCCATGCCGTATGTTTCTGATTGGGCAAACCGGTGTGGGGATTCAATCGGAGTAGTGGGTAATTTCTGGTACATTTTGGTGAATGGGTTCCAGAGAAGAATAGTTTCAGCATAACCAATGGTTTTCTGATAAATTTGAAGGACTAAACCATTACAGGAACCCATAACAGCAGGCGTGTATTGCTGTCCGCTGATTGCCTTCAAAGGGAGGTCAATTTCGACGGCTACATCAAGTGAATCTAGGTTGATCAAATAGGTAGGGAACTGTTGAATCGGAGAGATAGTTTCCAGTCTAACTAGAAGACTTCGATTGTTTCTGCCTTCGTTTGAACGGTGAGATGTAATTTGATGAAACCGGGACTGTCAACCGGACATCAAATAACACTTCCAAACTATGTTGCACAAGTGCGGGTGCGTTACAGGTGCGGGTGCGGGAACTTGATGTGGGTAAGAGAAATTTTCAAATTTCAAGGGTGCGGCGGGGTGCGGCGGGGACTTTTTTTTACTTCATTATTTACGATACCTGATACTAACATAAAAAATAATATTAGTAATTCAAATGTGTAATGATGTAGAAATTTATACATTAATTCAAAAGAACATAGTTACTATATCAACAATATAATCTCTTCTTATCGTTATCGTGGTTCTTAGCTTTAAATAGCCGAGTAATTTAATGGTTAGAAGTGTTCACACAAATGGACATTTTTTGGTAAAATTATAGTTGTATTTTGAGGACCTCTCAAGTCTCAACTTAAACTTTTAAAATGACCCTGCAAATCACCCATGGAGCACCTAAGCACCCACGAAACACCTAGAATCACATGGTGCGGATGCGTGACCTTTTAGAAGAACTTGTGCAACATAGCTTCCAAACAACAAACAGGTCGATCTATTCCCTCGACAACAATTTCTACCGGTGTCTGACTCACTATAGCCAGAGAACTGCAGTTTAACCCAAAAATGCAATTTCTCTCCATAGCTATTAACAATGATATAAAGAGATTATATTGTTGATATAATAACTATGTATCTTTGAATCTGTTTATGAATTTTTGTTTGATTATAATTTAGATGACAATTATTGTTGTTTTTATATTAGTATAATATTGGTATCAAAAATAATATAAAATGAAGATATAAATAAAGTCGACGCACCCCCGACGCACTCACACCCCTGATTTTTGGAAATTTGCCGCACCCGCACCCAGTTCCCGCACCGTACCCGCGCACCGCAACCACACATGTGCTACATAGCCGCGAACCCTTAGCTCAGTTCTTGAGTCGTATACAGTAGTGGGCAGAGCTTCCAGGCTGCTTCAGATGTTGTTGGAACACCGAGATCAAAATTCTCTGTAGCCCGCTCAGTTATTGTGTTGAACTTAAATATGTTGTCCTCGCCGAAGAAATGTCACTTGGTCTTTGAAATAAGTTTTCCCTGTTGTACTGGCTGCAACCATATCTATTGCTTTAACCTGGTTTCTGTTTTGCCTCTTAGTTATTTTCACCCTATCACTGAAATCATCGGACAAATGAGTTTCCAACTTGTTCCAACAAAACCTGGAATTTAAGAATATCAGTTTACTTCAATTTCAGAAGTATTTATCTATTCACGCATGATTCCTTTTTCTTTGAGGGTTTGAAGCTGTGAAAGTAAATTGAAGTAGATGATGGTGGTACTTTTCAAACCCAATACATTTACTCGAGATGTCATGTTGACTAAGTAATGTGTTAGTGCTTTGTGGGGCTCTTCTAAGTAGTGTCATTAGCTCTACTGTTTCACCATGAAGTTCATATTGTGGAGACATTTGATTTAATTTTAATATTATGTGGCTGAAACGAAACTTAGCTATATGAAGTATCACAATCGTTTTTTTTAGTGTTCGATTCGCGATTTTTCAATTGATGCACTCTTCCTTTGATTGGAAAGGATACTTCTGTATATGTATTTGAGGTTTAGGATTTGGTAAAAGGAATTATGAAAGTTGGCTGATAATGCTAAAATCACGTATGAAATAATTATGTGAATCAAAGTTGCGACTGCACGTGCCAAAGGGACTTCAGCCTACTTTCTTCGGGGCAGTGCCCTCACGTATGGGTAATGCACTGGTAACTAAACATGGGACTAAAGCAGCGATTCCAAGTCCAGTAAAATACTTAAATTCTGTACGGACATCAATAGTTTTAGAGATGACAAATGTAACAATTATTGTTCGAGATGACAAATACAACAATTATTGTTCGAGACGACGAATTGAGGGAACTGTAAGAAGTCTTTACTACTAGAGTTATATATGTTGACTGATAAACTTGATAAGTTGACCACATATACCACACCAATTATAAGTTTCTAGGGACTTGTCCGTGCCCGAGGGAACTATCCCTAAAATTAGATATAATTATTTGGGAGTTATCCAAAAATAATATTTATAATTCTGGTGAAAAAAAAATCTCTCCAATTAGTTTGGGATGTAGTTTTGGTGAGAAAAATCTCTCTCCTATTAGTTAGGAATGTCCAAAGAGAGTGGGTCTGATCGAAGAGTTGGGGTCAATTTGATCTGATGGACTAAAAAGAGTTAACTGTGTTGTTTTATATATGTAATGAAAATCACATATGTTGGAAGTACCCAACATTTTCTTAACACTCTAGATGTTCAAATTTCACTCGCAATTTTCTTCAATCAACAAAAGAAACTTCAAACGGTTTCACAGAATTAAATAACACTTAGGGTCTGTTTGAAACATTGGCAAGTTGAAAGAAAAGAAGGAAAAAAGGAATCCAGGAAGTGAGGCTTTACGTTTGGAAATTAAAGAAAATAAGAAAGAACCCAATGAAAATTGCATAACAAAATCGGAAAATTGTATTTCGTGTCAAATCGGACGGAAAGGTATAGGAGACCATGAGCGATTGAAGCTCTCACTGTGGCTGTCGATCTCAGGCTTGCGACGAAGCTTTACCGGCGGTGGTACTTATGAGGAAAATCTCAAATCTTTTCAATCAAATACTAAGAATTGATTGGATATGACTCTTTAATCTTCTTTATTCTGCTTCGTCCCAAGTTTGGTTTCCACTGCCGAGCGGGACAAGGCTTTCCATAACAAACTCTACACCGAATCTTCTGGGAAGACCATGGAAATCAATTCTCTTTTCTGAGTTACATTCAAGATCAAACCAGATAAGGCCATGGCCGTCTCTACCATGCATAAAAAGAACCTCAGTACCATCCTTTGACAAAGCCAAAGGAGTGAACAACGAATAACTCATGTTATCTATTGGTAAAGAAACCGAAAATAGTTTAATCCACAACTCTTGAACTCCGTAATTCTTCATTACCCACACAAGAATACTTTCTTTCCTATGATTACATTTGCAGAGACAGCCTTCCAACAACTCTACAAGATTGCAGAAATCATTCTTATCAAAAAAGTTTGGGCACGGGCACTAACTGATTCCTCAGTAGTAACATCAAATGCAGCAACAACGCGACATTCGCAGTGCTCGTCTATGACAACCCAATGTAGAGCCCCACAACAGAACACACCATAGCGCTCGTACAAGGGGTAATTAGGGGAATCGTGAATTCTTCTCCATGTGTAGGATTTTAGACTATAAACCTTCACTTCTGAGATAAAAGCATTAGCATCTTGACTGTCCCACAGAATCGTTCTCACAACCTTATAATCATCGTGGATTGAATCATACCCTATACACTGTATGTTTCTGATTGGCAGAAGCGGTGTGGG
This sequence comes from Linanthus parryae, assembly GCA_023055425.1. Lineage (NCBI taxonomy): Eukaryota > Viridiplantae > Streptophyta > Magnoliopsida > Ericales > Polemoniaceae > Linanthus > Linanthus parryae. The sequence goes on from JALGPY010000003.1 coordinate 5,036,032, forward strand.
GATTCGATTTGAGTGGTGGGTAATTTGAGGCACTTCCTGGTCGATGGGTTCCAGAGAACAACAATAGTTTCAGCATAATCTTTCTCATAACTGAAAAGGACTAAACCATTACAGGAACCCATAAAAACCAGCGTGTATTGCTGCCCGCTGATTGCCTTCAAAGGGAGGTCAATTTCGACGGCGACATCAAGTGAATCCAAGTTGATCAAATAGGTAGGGAACTGTCTAATTGGAGAGGTAGTCTTTAGTCTTACTAGAAGGTTTCGATTGTTTCTGGCTTCGATTGAACGGGTGAGATGTAATTTGATGAAACCGGGACTGTCAATGAGGGCAAGGCAGGGTTTAGACACACACCTGAAACGTAAGAGTGGTTTCACCGGCGGCCGTAAGAGTATGTCGGTGACAACTTCCGTGGGCAAGTTGGCCATTAACTCAGGCCAACTTGCCGACCGAACTTGTCCCCGACATACTCTTACGCTTGCCGGTGAAACCACTTCTACGTTTCCGATGTGTCTCCAAACCGTGGCTTGCTCTCATTGACAGTCCTGATTTCATCAATTTACATCTCAACCGTTCCATCGTAGCCAGAAACAACCGAAGCCTTATTGTTAATATGCTCCCTGACTTCCCGAGTGGGGAATACTCTAGGGAGTGGCACACTCCTTGTGTTGTGGGTTCCTGTAAAGGTTTAATGCTTCTAAACTATGATAAACGCGATGCCGATAGTGATTTAACTATAGTTGTTATCTGGAACCCATTCACCAGAAAGTACCTTAAATTACCCACTATTCAGATCAAATCCCCACACTATTTAGAAGCATACGGTGTAGGGTATGATTCAATTCACGATGATTACAAGGTGGTGTGTATGTTTCACTGTGACAATGAAGATGACCGTGGTTTTTACTTAGAAGGTAAGGTTTATAGTCTAAAATCCAACACATGGAGAAGGATTCAGGATTTCCCTGATTACGTCCGACTGTATGGACGTTATGGAGTGTTCTGTGGTGGGGCTTTACATTGGGTTGTCACTGACAATCACTACGAATATTGTTGTGTTGGTGCATTTGATGTTGCTACTAAGGTCTATCAATCGGTGCCCATGTCCAACTTTACTGATAAGTATAATATCTGCAATCGTATACCAGTGTTGGAGGGGTGTCTCTGCATGTGTAATGATAGGAAAGAAAGCATTGATGTGTGGGTAATGAAGAATTACGGAGTTGGAGAGTCGTGGATTAAACTATTTTCAGTTTCTTTACCAATTGATAACATGAGTTGTGCGTTGATCACCCCTTTGGCTTTGTCAAAGGATGGTACAAAATTTCCTTATTTGCTTGATAGAAAGGGTCATGGCCTTATCTGGTATGATCTTGAACGCTAGTCAGAAAAGAGAATTGATGTCCGTGGTCTTCCTAGAAGATTTGTTTTAGATTTTGTTATGCAAAGCCTTGTTCCGCTGGGTAGTGGAAGCCAAACTTATGGGATGAAGCAGCATATATATGGAAGATTAAGGAATGAAAGCTAAAGAAGATCTGATAGAAAAGGTAAGTCACAAGTTCATTTGATTTTTCAAGTTCTGTTTAGTGCATCAGTCTTTAGTGGCAGTTCGTTTTGCGCATTGGTTGTTATTTCTCCATATTGAACTGACTAGGGGCCTTGCATTGAATATTCTTAGGTTCTGTTTGGAACTTGAAAAACAAGCAGAAAAGAAAAACTAAAAGAAAAGGAAATAAAATTAGGAACAATCCATTTCCTTTTCTTCATTTGGTACAAACTGAGGGAAATTTAATGAAAATAAATTATTTTTTAGCTTATTATATTATAACCACTGTCATATGATTTGAGTTATTGTGAATTTTACCCAACATCAGTAAAAAGAGCAATGAGAGTTCCTGATGTCTTGTCCTCTAGCTCCATTGGCTCTGCAAGTCTGCACCACCACAGCCATTCATCAGAATCCTTCATAAAACCAAACAAGAGGAAGCTGAGAATTTCGATCGGAAATGAGAAATCAATCCATTAAATATCTACTCATTCAATTTCCGGTATTCGATTGAAAAGATTTGAAAATATATTCAAGTTACCGCTGACGCAGCTTTCTCCTTTATTTTTCCGTCCGATTTGGACGGAAATATAAATTTCCTATTATGTTTTGGGTTATTCCACTGGTTTCTTCAATTCTATTTTTTTAACTTCCAAAGGTAAAATCTCATTTCCTAGAACTTATATTCTTTCATTCAACTTGTCCATGTTTCTTACAGGCCCTTATTTGAACTTTGTTATTTTATTATAGGGGAATCGAAAGTGAAATTTGAACATCTAGAGTGTTAACCTAATGTTTGGGACTTTTGCAACTTACCGTTTCATTTGTTTAGGCAGTTCCCTCACAAGAAATATAAAGTCTGAACATATCAAGTCACCATTTAACATCCATAACTCTAGAGACTAGAGGTAAAGATGTCTAGGCAGTTCCCTCCAATTTGTATTCTGCATCCATGATCGTTGCAGCGTACGACTTAGTAGAGAGGTGAGAAACTCCTTTAGCGATTGAGGTCCTATGCAACTACACGGGGAGATTATCGAATCTGGTTATATAAGCCCTGACCCACACGTTTCACCAACGAAAAGCATGAATAACCTCATGTGTTGCAGGTTACCCAAGTTGATAATGCTTTGGGTTTCAAAATACCACCACCAACTACAACTTTCTGCCACTGATCCCTTAAAGAAAGTAGTGAATTCCCCAGTTTAGTTGGGACATGTTTGAAATTCATTTGTCCTGTGATTTGCTGAATGACTTATACACATAACAGATATAACTTATAAGACTAAAGTAATGTGCGTGGTTGTATCCTGTAGTCCTGTCCCATAGGGGAAACTAGTTTTGATGACAAGATTACATTTCTTAGATAAAGACTCTATATTTAAGTCCAACACTAAGTTGTTTGTTCTCCAGAAGGGTTTCATCACAGAGTCATCCAATTCTATGACTCAAATCTGGAAATTATGATTTAACTAATGACCTATAAGATATACAAGAAACGATGCTTGCACGTTAGATCGTAAACCAAATAAGTAAATGTTTACAGATGAGATCCATGTAATAAACATAGTAACGGATTTTATTCTCTTTTCATACATTTTCCCAATATGATGAGAAATGAGATGAGAAAGAGTGGACTGAATTCATATGGGGGATATGCCCATGATAAGGAAACAAAGATAAAGTCATGCATATAAAAATTCAGCTTAGAGCTTATGCTAGGGATAGTCAATTCAGATTATAGAGAATTCAGTTAGGACTTTTTTCATACATTAGTCTCATGCAGTGCTAGTGGTTCCATCCCTGCTGCCAATATGTGTGTAAAACCAAGTATAAAAAGAATGCTCTCAAGGGAATGCAATGAAGGTCTGCTACAGAGAACTTGGGTCATGGTGTTTCAGTAGCATCTGAAGCAGCCTGAATCCATTCTTCCCATTGTTTGAACTATTCCTACATCTTTCTAGCATTTTGCCCCCTCCAAAGTCTATTAGTTTTACTCTTAACCTTTGCATGTTTCATATTAGGTGTTTACCCTTCATATTTTGTTGCTAATTTGATAGTACTGATACTAGAAATTCCATTTTGTCTTATAGATTTTGAGGGTCATTTTGATGTTATTTGAAAAAAGTATTTGAAAACTTCCTGTTTATCGATGGTCATTATTAAAATTTGTGTGAAACAAACATATACATAAATGATTTCAATATTTGTGTGAAACAATCATATTTGTACTGGTGTTTTTAAAGAAAGAGAAAGTTAAAATCAGGACAGAAATAGCCGTATTCGTAGCATTGAAGTATCTCCAAGGAAACCATGTTGACAACAGAAAAGGGCAAGTAGAGAGGCTGCACGATAGAGTAGTTTGTGAGCGAACTTACTGTGGGAAGATTGTTCTCTGAATTTCTAGTATCAGTACTGTCTGGAAAACCTACAGTACTGGAAAAGGGCAAGTAGAGAAGGTAGATGGACCAATTTTTTATCCGAAGGTAGTGTCTCTATAGGAAGATTTCTAATCCACGTGATGTAAGTTATGTGCAGATGAGTTATCCATTAACATGTAATGTAATAGTATAATGTAAGTTGAGGAAGTTTTGGATTCAAACATTCAGTAAGTTGTTCACACGCAGCCTGACTGGAAAACCTACAGTACAGGAGTTTGTGTCTACAAAGAGAAATCACATAAGGTGAACAAAATCGTTGAAAGCATAGTTGCAAAGCAGCTTTTTGGTTCCTTCATAATTAGGCCACCAAGGATTCCTCACGTAATCTATTAGAAGAAATAACTATATGGCTAAATCGATGTCCTAATAATGACCTGACTGCAATATTAATAGCACTGAATTAAAGTCAATATTAAGGCATCATTATACAATCATGGTAACTCACCAAGCATAAACATAGCTACATTATGTGACCAGTGATTTACCTTATTCATATTATAGTCAGAGACTTCTCTCCTGCTTAGCTACTCATGAATTCAAATTGTCACGAACAGTTCATCAAAGTAGTGCAGTAGTCGTCTCTGGCACTTTGAACAAGCGCATCTGCTCGGTAAGGAAAGAACAAATCAAAATTATGAAGTCAGCACGTTTGAACAAAAATAAAATTTCAAAGTTCAACACCAGACCTAAAAATTGTATAATTCTTACAACATGCTCCATCATGCAGACTTTTCAGACCAAAACATGCTCCACCATATCCCATGTCTCTTACCTAGGAGATGGGGTCTTGACTAGGTTCTTCTGTAGTTAGTACACTAACTTTGCTTTCTATAGTGGTGTTGTGAGATTTGCTCGTCTTGTAACTAATGTGTTTGTATAGGCAGGGGTATGCCACTGGTTCTTTGTACTTCCAATTTTAATTCATTGAAACCAAAAATATGTTCCACGACCGCCATTTTCTAGGACTCTAGGCAGTATTTTGACTGGATTTACATTCTTAGGACAATAATGGAAAAAAATAATAGAAAATATGTTTAAAATAGTACCAAAAAGGATTATTATAAGAAAGTATCATTCTATGGAAATTATTGAACTCTGAAAAATTAAAAATAATAACAAATCAGTCCGTCCCTGTAAAAGAATAAAAGAATAAAATAAAATTGTATCCCTCTGTTTTGGTGTTTATCTGCATTGCACCCAATTTTCAACTCCATAGATCGTAAAGGTGGAAGCTGGGAACAGGGGATGGTAGGGCTGAACAATTTCACCACTCACAAACAAGACAAAAACAACACCTAAGTCTATTTGACAAACATATTGAGCGAACAACGAGAGAAATTAAGCCTCTGTTTGGTTTGCAGTAAAATGTTTTTCAAGGGAAAATATGTTACGCGTAAAATATTTTGTGTGAAAAAGTTTTCCCTACAATTATTTTCTCCTGTTTGGTCGACACTTGCCAAAACAGTGGGACGTGACGGCAGTGCCAGTGATGGGTGGCGGTGAAGGTGGGTGGCGCTGATGGGTCGTGGTGGCGGTTGGTGGCAGTGGTGGTTATTAGTGGTAGAGGTGTTAGTATGAGTTGTTGTGCTCCTTCACTCTCCAAGAAATGGCTTAGGGATTTGAAATGTGTAAATCATTTTACATGATTTGAGGGAAAATATTTTACCTCCAACCAGACAGCACAAAAACACCAAAACAAGGGATAACATTTTACAGGAAAATGTTTTACCACCAACCAAACGGAGCCTAAAGGAAACCTAGAGTTATCAGCACCTCAATTTCTGGTTGGGACGTCGCTGGAGACGTTGAGAGCAGGAAGAAGTCAGACAAATCTTACGTACTCTTCTCAGCGGGAGCAGGAGGCATTGAGTGACTGGCAATGGGCATGAGACGAAGGAGTAAGAAAGGAGAGACTGAGGTAGAGAGAAACCAAAGTGCAGGGTGCAGAGAAAACCGATAGCTTTAAATTTATGAGATACTGTCTACACACTTTGATTGGAAGGAGGGTAGACAATATGGTGGGGTTCCACACTTTCATGCTATTCCTTTTAAATACTTTGAGGATAACCAATATAAATTTGTTATTTTGAAGGGTTAATTGTTGTTAGGTTTGATGTCTTATATTTTGGTGATACACTAATCGGCTTAGCTATTTGTTATGTAGAAAGTGTAGCTGAAGCATGTATTTTGTTTTGCCTATTTCATCTTTACTTGATAAGTCATTTTAATTTAGAAATCTCTTAACCAGGCAAGAAACCAAAAAAGTTCTGATAGCCACTTAAAGCAATATCCAATGCAGTATGTGTTCTCGGTCACAACTCCTGCACTCTCTTTCAACTGAACTGAACTGAACTCAACAATCCTTGTTCTAACTTAGACCCCTAATCTCTCTCCTATCCCTCCAAATATCCTCATCCAAGATTCAAACATCCCCATCCAAGTATAAAATAATCCTTACTATCTCGCTTTCCATGACTACTTCTGATGTCCCTTTGTGGGCGCAATGTAGAAAGGGTTCAACTAGACAAACTTACCAGATCTTTGAAAAGTGATGTTAAACAATCCTGTGTGTCAGAGCGGATAACGTATTGACTTAGGCTCTTTTGACCTCAAAAGTTTTGGCCTCAGAATGCAGCTTGCCTTCTACTTTTACAGAATGCAACTTGGCTCTTTTGACCTTCTGATTTGTGTTCTCGATGCTGTGTTTCTGGCTCTTTTTACACAACTTTTTTTTGGAGATTATGTTCTTTCTGAGAGATTGAACCCAAGTACTTTCAACAAGTAGATGAAGATAGACAAGCGCCATAGTATATATTTGAGAGAAGTATCTATAGTGATGAAGTATATGCGGTGGCTCTCGAGGGGCACAGTTACTTGTTCACCGTATGTAGCTTAATTGTCAACATTGGTTACTGTTCGTTTATGCCAATTTCAGACTTGCAAGGGAGGGGAAGAAATTAAAGGACCATTAAACTATCTACTCCTTTTACTCGTCAATTCAGTTGGATGGATAGATTGAATTTATTGTCACTTCCGTATCCTTGGTTAACAAACAGAAAACTTCCTTCCTATTACGGGCTTACGTCAACGAGATCCTCTTTGCCCATTTTTGTTTCTTATTTGCACGGAAGCACATGCTCTAATTGGAATTAAAGCTCATTGTGGCAATATGGGCCGACCCGCGTGCCAATTTGTCACGGCCCGCTCCACCCTCCAACATGGCACGGCCCGCTCAAAGACGTGCCTAGCCCGTGGCACGCACGGGTCATGATCCTGCCCTAGCCAGCCCGACCCTTCTCCTCCCCCACCCCACCCCCTAGTGCACAACCCGCCCAAACACGACCCGCCCCCTTCAACCGGACACGTGCCGAGTTTCTAGAATTTTCGACTCGGGCACGTCCTGCCCCCAGTCCGCCTAGCCTCGGCAGCCTCTAAACCCGGCCCCGCCCGCTGCCACCATGAGTTAAAGATGGTGAGGGTTCCCCTAAACTACCCAGCTTCGCTTTGCCAATGATAGTATTTTCTTCGACAAGTCCACTATAAAAAATGTTGTCACTCTAAATTCTATTCTTCACCAATATTGTGCGGCTTCAGGACAACAAAATAATCACAATAAATCTTCCATTATTTTTGGGCTGCGGGTATCAATACATATTAAGCATAATATCTCATAAATTCTTCATATTCCTATTTCCAACAATCATAGTAATTATTTGGGTATTCCTATTCTTGTTGGTAGGAATAAAAAAAACAATCTATAGAACAAAAATTTGAAAAAAAGTTCTCGGGTTGTACAGAAAAACTATTTTTTCCTGCCGATAAAGAAGTTATTATAAAAGCAGTTACCCATCTATTCCAACTTATATTATGTCTACTATCATCTTCTCGTTTCTTTTTTTTCAAGATATTCAGCAACTTTTTGCTAAATTTTGGTGGTCTAACAATCTTGACAAAGCACATAATACATTGATAAACTTGGTGTAACATGTGCACTCCAAAATCTATGGGTGGATTAGGTTTTAGGCATATGTACAGCTTTAACATTGCTCTTTTAAGAAAACAAGTTGTGCTCATTCTTCAAAACCCTAACTCCTTGCTTTCCAAAGTTCTTAAAGGTAAATATTTTCACCATTCATAGATATATATGTATAATATTATTCCTGTTAATCCCTGCTCGCAATATTGTTTTTTGAGGTGTCAGATAGGGGATTGGGAATGGTCGTAGTACACATATTTATCACCATATGTGTATACATATTGGTTTGGGCCGTAAACCTCGCAGCCCACCATCCGTCATAAACAATGCTAATGTTCCTAAACTTATTTAACCTTACCACAATTGGGACAATGAATAAAAAAATCTAACTTGGATGAAACAAATGCCTTATTTAGATTCCCCTTTCTAACCCAAAATTTAACTATAATTACGTTTGATCCCCAACTACCAATGGTGATTATACTGTCAAAACAACTACAATGGGGCTGCTAGTATCTTGTTTCAAAAAAATGTTTCCAACTGTTCTGGTAGTAGAATTTATAACACAAATCTTTTATGGAAAAAAAAATTGAAATTTAACCATTCCTGAATAAATTAAAAAAAAATCTTTGAATATGTTACAATCATTTTCTAGCAGTTAAAAAATATGTTTAAGATAAGTGTTTCTTTACCTCTTCTTTGTAGAAAAGACTTATCTTGTTCCGAGATTGGCACATGCAGGTCTGCCGGAAGAAGTTGTTGAGGATAGATGGACCTATCCGCCGATGGGTCAACTGAAATGAACATAGATGCATTGATCTCAGTCGTCAACCATAGATCAGGTGGAGGAGCGGTGATTAGTACCTCCTCCGGGCAAATGGTTCATGTGATGGCTTTCCCTATCCGGTATAACCTAGATTCGTTGATGGCAGAAGCTTATGCCATCATAGAGGTGGTCGAAGGAGCGTTTGCTAGAGGATTGGGCTCTCTTGTGATTGAATCGGATAACCTCAGTTTCGTTCGTCATTTTCATAGAGAGAACCTCGTGCGGCGCATCCGAACGAGAGAGAAAGAGTCTTAACCTATCTCAAGGAGCTGCTTTCTTGTTTAAATAGCTATAGGGTTTGCTAGTGTAAAAAATACTCTAATACCCCTGCGAACAATTTAGGTAAATTGGGCTTCGGCTGCTTTGTTTTTAAATATTGGGCCATTACATGCCCCCTAGCTTGTATGATGGTTGGGCTGCTGATAAAGCCTCTATAAAATACAAGATTTCTTAAAAAAATGCTCTAGCTTGCATTTATGTTTCGCCTGAAATCTTTCGATTGATTCTAACCGTAATCATAACTCCTTAACCCAATGATTTGAATAGTGAATGATGTAAGATTTTGGTAGTTTTTACAATGTGTTGCAGAGTAAAGCTTACTTTACAACACAATGTAAAGACCTAAATGCACCTAACTTAATCTTATCAGAATGGACTGAGTGACGCCCAAAAAAACAGGCTTGGATTGCCATACATAATTGAGGACCTGCCCATTACTCTGTGACTTTTTCCCCTTTCTACATAGTTTTTAAGTCTCTCAATTCAAGTCAAATTTGTTCAGTTCTCTCTTAGTGGATGTGTTCCTATATAAGAACTTTTAACTAGATAAATAATATGACGTTGTATCTAGAAGCCATTGATTACTTGTATTGAATTTTCACAATTCATCCTCCCATTAAAAATGTATGGTATATGATATAATTCAATTCACGACGAATTATCAAGTGTTAGAATGAAGAAGTGAGATTCAGGGGCGGATTCAGTATTCCATGACAGTAAGTACTAAATTAGGAAAAAATGATGACATAAGATCACATATTATTTTTTGTAATATTGAGTGGCCGCTATAGTGAAAATAAAGTGGGAAACTAAATTGAAAACACTTCAAAATGAAAATGCAAATTTTTTATTTTGGAAAAATGAGTGGGGCTATATAGCTACCATTAGTCTCTAAATATGTCCGCCCATGGTGAGATTGTGTCACCATGTTCTCTCAAAAGCTAAGATTTATTATCTAGATCTCAATATATGAGTGACTCTAGATTTTCCTAATTACCTCCTAAAAAGGATGGGGCTCAAGACCTGTGGGATTTTTAGTGTGTATATAGGAATCGATAGACTTGGATAGTCTCTGAGTCGTGTGGATCACTTACAGATTAGAGTATTTCGGTGGTATACACGAAATCAATAATCGGATAAAACAGAGATTGCTCAAGAATGACTATGGTTTTGCTATAAATTTCCGAACTCAGTTGTCCATTGTGTTTCTTCATTCGACCAAAATGCTAACCTAAAGGCAGGGGACAGGCGGTTAACACTTCGCTAATAACTGCTAACGCAACGGTTATAACTCATGTGATTTCAGTCTTTTTTTCCAACAAAACGAAATCTGAGACGTTTTTTGTAAGGCAACAAACGTCTGAAATGTTGGGTTTTGACGTAGGTAACGCAGCAGAATAACAAAAATTTAATTCCTACTCAAAGCCCACCAAGAATCACAGGAAGAGACATTCATAACATTATGATGGACATAGAAGATGTGTACCCTTAGGTTCGGGAGATCACACGAAGAATAATTTCCTCGTCTCTACGGTTGATCCACGTCTAGATGTGAGATCTAGATCTTCCTTCTTCTAGTGCTAGATTGGACCGGAGGAAGAGGGAAGAAGAAATCAAGCAATGAAGAACAAAGAGAGGATCGGCCCTCTCTTTGTGGCGGACGGCTAGGGGCGAACGACTAGGGGCGAACGGCCTCTAGCTTGTCTTGATCTGACTCTTGCTTTCTCTCCCAGTCACTTATGTTATGAGAATTAGTTGCGGGAAGGAAGCTAGAGCATCATTTATATAGTCCAACAACTCCTTCTTAACTACATAAAGGCCCTTCCTAATTCTACATGAATTTGGATTAGTCCCTTCCTTGCATATTAGTCCTACTAAGTTTGTAAGGTGTTGCAAAGTGATCCTTCTAATTAATTAATCATATTAATTAATTCCAAATCTAGTTCAATCTCTATTAGACGTGTGACCCCATAGGTTTCTACTTAGTTGGTAGTAACTTAATACTAACATGAAGCTAGGTCTAGCAACACATCCATTCAACCCAACTAATAGAAATAAGTTAGTGATCCCGACAAACCTTGTGCCCAATATCACATATTGCATTATCCCTTTGTCTCCATATCCGGATAGTAAACGAGACATAAATTGTCACACTCGTATATCCAATTCGTAGTTCCTCGATTCTGGGAATATGCTTGTGCAAGCAGTTAACATCAATATCTCCATATTGATTTATCTGAGTCCGACCAGACATTCAACAAGCACCATCCCTTGAGTGGTCATGGATATTTGCTCCCATTATGTGGGAGGGACAAATCATCTCTACATCACTACGATCTCTAAGATTGCTTCCTATTATGCCCGATAGCTATCTTTATAGTTGCCCGGTTAAGGCAACGTCGGATAACATCAAAGCATGATATTTCACAACTAGAGTATCTAGTGACTTCAAGTCTAAGGATTGTAATTATATTAGCACTACGAGAAGCGATTGTGACTTTAACATAATCTAATGTATCCTTCTCGTCGTGGGTCAATCCAGTATGCCATTACTCCTAATGCATACCCATGTGTTAGACTTGATATCTCCATATATATCTACACACATTCTAGTCTATATTTGATTGTCCTGTTAACCAATATAATGGACTAGGGATATTTACGATAAACAACACATTGTATCTAAGGACTTCATTATATTAAATATCAAATAATGATTAAAGGAATATTCTAGCCAAAACATTGTTCATAATAAATATAGATTGCCTCTAGGGCATCTATTCCAACAGTCTCCCACTTGCACTAGAGCCAATCTGGTGCATCTCGTATGCCTATAGATCTAGCATGCCCTTCATGCTTTCGCTGCACAAGTTGCTTTGTGAGCAGATCTGAAAGATTGTCATCCGTTGGAGTCTTGCACATTTTCACATCTCCTCGATCGATCATATCACGAATAAGATGGAATCTCGTAAGTACATGCTTCGATTTCTGTTGTGATCTTGGTTCCTTGGTTTGTGCGATCGCTCCATTGTTGTCACAGTACAACTCTATGGGATCCACGATGCTAGGGACCACACCGAGCTCAGTGATAAACTTCTTTATTCAAACTGCCTCTTCTGTTGCTTCCACAACAGCAATGTACTCAACTTCTGTTGTAGAATCAGCAATTGTCCCTTGCTTGGAACTCTTCCAGCTCACAGCTCCTCCATTCAGGCGAAACACGTATCCAGACTGCGATCTGTAGTCATCTTTTTCGGTCTGGAAGCTTGCATCAGTGTAACTAATTACACTTAGCTCTTCCTTACCTACAAATATCAAGAATGCATCCTTAGTTCTTCTCAATTACTTTAGGATGTTCTTCACTGCAATCCTGCGACTCTCACACGGATTGGACTGATATCTGCCATACTCAACGCGTATGATACATCTGGTCTAGAACACAACATGACTTACATGATGGATCCTATGGCCGAAGCATAGGGTATCCTACTCATGTGTTCCTTCTCAATCTCAATGGAAGGACAGTCATTCTTGGAAAGAGTCACACCATGCGACATGGGAAATAATCCCTTCTTGGAATCTTGCATGTTGAACCTCTTCAACACCTTGTCTATATATGTACTTTGACTTAGGCCGACATGGGAAAGAATCCATATAGATCTTTATACCAAGTATATAGGCTGCATCTCCTAAGTCCTTCATTGCGAAAAAGTTTCCTAGCCAATCTTCAACAGATTGAAAATTAGGAATATCATTTCCAATGATTAGTATGTCATCCACATACAAGACCAGAAACACTACAGAGCTCCCACTAACCTTCTTGTAGACACATGGCTCATCTTCGTTCTTAATGAAGCCAAACTCTTTGACTGCGTCATCAAAACATCGATTCCAACTCCTAGAATCTTGCTTTAATTCTTAAATGGATCTTTGCAACTTACAGACTTTATTGGCATTCTCTCGATTCTCAAAACCCTCCGGTTGTGTCATATACACATCCTTAAGGAGGTTACCATAAAGGAATGCTGTTTTGACATTTGCCAAATCTCGTAGTCATAGTATGCAGCAATAGCAAGTAGGATTCGAATGGATTTAGTCATGGCGACTGGTGAAAAGGTCTCATCATAGTCAATATCATGAATCTGTCTATAGCCTTTAGCCACAATCTTCACTTATAGGCAACTACCTTGCCATCCATGTCGGTCTTCTTCTTGAAGACCCATTTGCACCCTATGGGCCGAGCCCTTTCAGGTGGTTCCACCAAAGTCCATACTTTGTTGATATACATTGAATCCATTTCAGATCTCATGGCTTCGAGCCACTTCTTGGAGTCTGGGCCTTTCATGGCCTCGCCGTAGGTTGAAGGCTCATCATCCATGAGTGGTACGTCATCGGGCTCAGTCACGAGAAGTTCGTACCTCTCTGGCTCATGACGTACTCTTCCTGACCTACGGAGTTCCTGTGTTACTTGAACAGGTTCTTCCACAACAACTTGCGGTTCCTGCTCATGTTCCATCATCGGTTCAGTGATTTGTGGTTCTTGAATTTCTTCAAGTTCTACAGTCCTCCCACTTGTTTCTTTAGAGACAAACTCTCTTTCTGGAAATACGCCGATCCGAGCTACAAACACTTTTTTCTAGGTGGGATTGTAGAAATAATATCATTTCGTTTCCTTAGGATATCCCACAAATTTAAACTTATCTGCTTTTGGCCCGATCTTATCTGTTTTTAAACGCTTTACATAGACATCGCAACCCCAAATCTTCGTAAACGACACTATGGGACGCTTCCCAGTCCATATCTCATATGGTGTCTTCATGACTGATTTGGATGGAACACGGTTAATGGTAAAAGTTGTCGTCATTAGGGCATGTCCCAAAATGATATCGGAAGATCCGTTTGACACATCATAGATCGCACCATATCCAATAATGTGCGATTCCTCCTCTCGAACACGTCATTCCATTGTGGCGTTCCGGGTGGAGTGAGATGGGATACTATCCCACACTCTCTAAGATATTAATCAAACTTTCGGCTTAAGTATTCTCCTGCAGGATCCGATCGTAGAGCCTTAATACTTTTACCAAGTTGCTTCTCTACTTCATTCTTGAATTCCTTGAACAATTCAAAGGATTCGGATTTGGCCTTCATAAGGTATACACATCCATATCTACTGAAATCATTAGTAAACGTAATGAAGTAGGTGGAACCACCTCTGGCAGGCGTGGGGAACGACCCACATACATCGGTATGCATGAGTGCCAGTAACTCACTAGTCCTCTCACCTTTCTTATTGAAAGGAGACTTTTTCATTTTTCCTAATAAACAAGATTCGCATGTCTCATATGACTCAAAATCAAATGAGTCTAGAAGTCCATTCTTATGGAGTGTAGATATGCGTTTCTCATTTATATGGCCTAAACGACAGTGGCATAGATATGTAGGATTTAAATTATTAGTTTTAATTCTTTTAGTATTTATGTTATAGATGGGATTATTTAGATCAAGGATATACAATCCATTAGACAAATGCGCACTACCATAGTGCATACTATCAAAATAAATAGAGCAACACTTGTCCTTTATTGAAATTGGAAAAACCCTTCTCGTCTAAACAAGAAATGGAAATAATATTTTTGCTCATAGCAGGCACATAAAAGCTTGTCTAACTCTAAAATAAGTCCAGAAGGCAAAGATAGCTCATAAACGCCTACAGCTAATGCACAACTCTTGCTCCATTCCCGACGCGCAGATCTATCTCCCCTTTAGCCAATCTTCTACTTCTTTTCAAATCCTGCACATTTCGACAAATGTGAGAAGCACATCCAAAATCCAATACTCAGGATGAAGAAATAGAAAGATTGACGTCTATAACATAAATACCTGGTGGGGGTGGAATCACTATTCAAAGGTTCTTATCCTCGAGATATTTAGGGCAATTCCTCCTCCATTGACCCGACTGGCTACAGTAGTGACATTCACCTTTCGCCACTTCCCCACTAGGCTTTAGGGTTTCCATGGATTTTGCAACTCTCTTGCGCTTTCCTTTGGAAATACAGGCAACTCCTTTTCCCTTCCTTTTATGCACCATCATTATGGCTTTGCCCTTGCCTTTGTTGATGCTCTGTTCAGCTGTCTTCAGCATGTTCAACAAATCTGGCAGAGTCTTACTGATCTCGTTCATGTTATAGTTCATGATGAACTGGTTATAACTGTCAGGCAACGATTGCAAGACAAGATCAGTAGCCAAATCTTGGCTAAGTAGGAATCTCAGTCTCTCTAGGTTCTCAATGTACCCGATCATTCGAAGTACATGAGGCCCAACTGGATTCCCTTCTGCAAGACTACTCTTAAACAATGCTTTGGACACCTCATATCACTCATGCCTTGCCTGTTCCTGAAACAACGGTTTCAAGTGTATGATCATATTATAGGCCTCCATGTTCTCGTGTTGATTCTAAAGATCAGAGGTCATGGTGCAGAGCATGAGGCAAGTCACATCATTAGAATCATCTATATGTTTCTGATGTGCCCTTACATCTTCTAGAACAGTCTCATCCTGGGGTGGGCCTGGAAATGGAGTGTCCAAGACGTACAACTTCTTTTCTTTCTCAAGGACAATCCTTAAGTTTCTGTACTAGTCAAGGAAATTCGTTCTAGACAGTTTGTCCTTCTCAATGACAGATCGTAGGGATGAAGTCGATGCGTGATTGTTTGCCATTTGGAATTCTACAAAACGAGAAATATGCAATTTTAGTATTTTGAACAATTTAACTATATTCAATAATGGATAGATCATTAAATATAGCTCCCACTATTTTTCTCGGATTAATAGCCCTCACCATTAATGCAAAAAAAAATGTATATTTTCTAGTAGGTCCAAGATCCATATTTCACTTCTTCTTGAGCTTGCTTTGGCAAGTCACCCAAGAATTGGTTACTTGGGTAGGAACCATTCCAATTGCATCCCATGCAACTCTTGGTCTAATTAGGTGAATAACTTATTATTCTTTATCCTTTAGATAACGCCTAATTGTCATGCCTCAAGGTTCATCAATTCAATTGATTCTTACCCAGTTGCGTCCAACCTCTTGCTTCAACATACACACATTACTTGCTTGTGTCGTCGCAACACATCATGGTGAATTAAAATCGCCTTGATTTGCAAGCCCGGATTTTAATAGACCATGATCATGAAGGGTGTTTAGGAAAGAGAAGACAAAACGGAATATTCTATTTGAGGGATTTAATTGTAAAAATTCGTTCGGTTGATCCCATCAACATGATCTACTAATTTGGATTGGGCAATCCACAATAAAAGGCCACCTTTGTTTATTATTATCTTGTTAATGTTTTGCTAGTACCGCCATACACACAAAATAAATAACAAGATATAAATAATGAACATCCACAAAAAGAAAAATAACGTGGCATGGATATGGACCCTAGACTAAGATATTACCAAGCCAATGATAATATCTATTTACCCTGAAGTGAGAAGCTCATCTCCATGTGCTCCACCATAGCCGCGCGCCTAGGGTAGAGAGTCTTCGTCGTCTTTTGGCTTCTTGGTTCTCCGGTCTTCTCCTCCATGCTCTTGGCTATCATCTAAATATTTCTAATTCGAGCCTAACATCTAGAATAAATAAATAAATAAATAAATAAATAAATAAATAAATAAATAAATAAATAAATAAATAAATAAATCCTCACATGTTGAGGAAGATGATCAGCTCGCAGGCCGCAAAATTAACTAAGTCTTAAATTAATTAGTTCAGCTTGCAGGCCGTAAACTAAACCACAACAAACACAAAACATCCATAATCTAGTCCATATCCATCCACCGTGCAACAAAGCACATAATATAGTTACAACCAATTTTTAACGCACTTGTTCAATTTTAGTTGAATTTGGTAAGTAGGGTTACAACGGTCCAAGGGGTCCAACCTAAGCATAGGATGAACCCCAAAGGACCGCTGCCCGCCACCTTAGGCCGGCTGTCCCTTGGTGACCCGCAGCCTTTCTTGGTACGCAAGGAAGAGGAGGGGCGGACGGCTAGGGTTTCGTCCCTAGTCTCCTTCCCCTTCCTTCCTTGTTGCCCAAGCTTGGTTGTTTCCATATAATTATTTTCATAATTGAAAAACCCCTTTTTCAATTATGTGCCCATGAACCCTAATTTTCAAGAACCCAATTATTTACATCATATGTGATTAAACTCACCAATTTACACATCCAATGTTAAATTAAATCTTGTTTATATTGAATCAAATTCAATATGCATCTACTATACCAATTAATTTCAGTTTCGTGCAATATCAATATAACGGTGTATAAAACTGAAATCGTAACACATAATATCATGTTATCCACTACAACCAGTGGCTCTGATACCACTGTTGGGTTTTGACGCAGGTAACGCAGTGGAATAACAAAAAATTAATTCCTACTCAAAGCCCACCAAGGATCACAGGAAGAGACATTCATAACATGATGAGGGACATAGAAGATGTGTACCTTTTGGTTCGGGAGATCACACGAAGAATAATTTCCTCGTCTCTATGGTTGATTCACGTCTAGATGGGATATCTAGATCTTCCTTCTCCTAGTGCTAGATTGGACCGGAGGAAGAGGGAAGAAGGAATCAAGCAACGACGAACAAAGAGAGGATCGACCATGTCTTTGTGGCGGACGGGTAGGGGCGGACCGCTAGGGGCTTCGGCCTCTAGCTTGTCTTGCTCTCTCTCTTGATTTCTCGCCCACTCACTTATGTTATGAGCATTAGTTGTGGGAAGGAAGCTAGAGCATCCTTTATATAGTCCAACAACTCCTTGTTAATTAACTACATAAAGGCCCTTCCTAATCTTACATGAATTTGGATTAGTCCCTTCCTTGCATATTAGTCCTACTAAGTTTGCAAGATGTTGCAAAGTAATCCTTCTAATTAATTAATCATAATTAATTAATTCCAAATCTAGTTCAATCTGTATTAGACGTGTGACCCCATAGGTTTCTGCTTAGTTGATAGTAGCTTATTACTAACATGTAGCGGTTTCTAGCAGTACATCCATGCAACCCAACTAATAGAAATAAGTCAGTGATCCCGACAAACCTTGTGCCCAATATCACATATTGTATTATCTCTTTGTCTCCATATCCGGATTGGACACGAGACATAAATAGTCACACTCGTATATCCAATCCATAGTTCCTCGATCCTTGAAATATGCTTATGCAAGAAGACAACATCAATATCTCCATATTTATTTATCTGAGTCTGACCAGACATTCAATAAGCACCATCCCTTGAGTGGCCATGGATATTTTCTCCCATTATGTGGGAGGGAGAAATTCCCTCTACATCACTACGATCTCTAAGCTTGCTTCCTATCATGCTAGATAGCTATCTTTATAGTTTCCCGGTTAAGGCGCAACGTTGGATAACATCAAAGCATGATATTTCAACCCTAGAGTATCTAGTGACTTCAAGTGTAAGGATTGCAATTATATTAGCACTATGAGAAGCGATTGTGACTTCAACATAATCTAATGTATCCTTCTCGTCGTGGGTCAATCCAGTATGTCATTACTCCTAATGCATACCCATTTGTTAGACTTGATATCTCCATATCAATCTACACAAATACTATTCTATATTTAATTGTCCTGTTAACCAATATAATGGACTAGGGATATTTAAGATAAACAACACATTGTATTTAAGGACTTCATTATATTAAATATCACAATAATTAATAAATGAATATTCTAGCCAAAACATTGTTCATACTAAATATAGATTGCCTTAATGGCACCTATTCCAACATGAAATTCAAATTTTCCACGTTGACCGCCACCAGGTGCTTTACCCCTTGGGCCCCACCAGGGGTGTTGCCCCTTGGACTCCGTTAACTATACAACTTCCACCAATAAAAAGTCTGGGAACCTTTTAGGACACTCAAAGTCCGGGAAAGAATGAAGGGAAACCTCATATTACTGTTTATACTCTGAGTTTTGACAATAAGAATTGCAGTAGTTAACAAAGGATTTATGAATGAGAGCAATTATATAGCAAGATGAAAAGTTGTAGGTTCACTAAAGATTAGTATGAGGTTTGGGGAGATGCAAGTTGTTCTACTAAAAGAATGGTATGTAGTACTGCAAAAGGAAATGAACCTAGAAAGGACATGAACTCATTGAAGGGTTTAAACCATTACAGAAACCCAAAACCCTCAGTTCCAAAATCTCCAGGCCATGCGATGATTAAAATTCGATGGATGATTGGGGAATGTGCTCCAGTAGGGTTTTGAGTTCAGATTAATTGATAGGTTCGGGTGGGGATTTGGCAAAATTTACGGTTGTCTATAAGAGCAACAGTTGGCTTATGGACGCACCTGAACCGGAGAAGAGAATTTCCGGCAGCAGAGGGAGAATATCGGCGACCAAGTTCGCCGGCAACTTCTCTTATAGACGATCTTGCTGCATAATTGGAAATGAGAACGAAATGAAAATGGAGTTGAAAGAAAATAAGAAAGAAAAAAAAACTTATTTTTGAGGATAATGGATCCGTTCCGCATGGGCCAAGTTCTATTTGCTGCCTTTTTACGGGCCCATATCCAATAGCAAACACTAGATCTTAACACATTGAGCCCAGTAGGTGTCCATTTTTTTTAAGAACTTATGAAATACCCCGTTATTTAGAAACGGATATTTTTAGATAATATTAAGTGTTAATATGTTGAAACGGGTATTTTATAAAATTATTGAGTGTTAATATAATATTATTATAAGTATTGGGTGTTAATATGCTACTATTATATTTTATGATATTATTTGGTGTTAATATAACATTGGGATAAGTTTGGGTATTAGTTATTATTATTTAGAAAGTTAATTCTAATGTTATAAACTACCTAGGTGCTTTTATGTATTTTCCTATAACTTATATAGTGTCCTTTATTTAAACTAGGGGGTGCTTGTTGTACTAAGACTAAACCAAGGGGGGGTGAAAGTGTCTTTTTGGCAAAATAATCATCTTCTTCCTCATCTCATTCAATGCGCAGGAGACATCTCCGCCTAGTTCGCCGCCCCAACACCACCAACATCCTTGACGCCTCAAAACACCACCAAATCCACCAAAAACAGTCCCAATCCACTCCTACTTCGACATGGATCGAATTTTTAGCACCAAGTAAACTAATTTCGTCAAAAACCCAACCCGATTCGAAATCGAAAACTTCGCGGTGGGTCTCCTTCCACTCGCCGGATTCTTCAATTGGAAGCCTATAAATACCCACATCAAAATCATAATTCTCCTCACACCAAACACCACATCAATCTCTCCCTCTCGCTCCCTCTCTCCCGTTCAAATCGCCAAGCACAAACCCAGTCGGGTCCGGAGAACCGACCGCCGACCGCCAAAGTCGTCCGACGCCGCCCCTCCTCCGGCGCTCCACCGTCGGCCTCCTCCTTCGCCACCACCGCGAGCCACCCCGTCGCCGTCACCATCTTCGTCCTCTTCGTTCTCTGTTCGGGTAAGGAAACGAACCCGTCTGTTTTGTTTTTATTTTGTTTGTTTCTTTTTTTTTTTTATTATTAGCAATAGTGAACTGTTAATACATAAGAATACTATCTGGGTAGAAAGACAAGTTGGGAAGTGCCCCAGTGGTTAAGTTTACTGTTAGTCTTGGGTTCGAATCTCACCATTGACAACCTTTTTTTACTACTCTACACTCAATATTTAAAAGAGAAGTTTTGGGGGAATGAAAGCCTTGTTAAAACACTTGAGAATTATTTATTTAAGAAGTTTATTTTCTTGTTTAAAGGTTAATCTTTTGAAAAATAATACTCTTGGGTTATGCTTTATAGTAGTAAAAATTTAGAAAATTATTTTTATACAAGTTTAAAATCATTTTTTTTACTCATCTTCACTCCAAAATAAAAGTATATTTTTCTTACTTATTTTTATAAGTTTGTAACAAATTAGAATAAGTTATTTTCCGTTCATCAATTTGTTATTTATTTTAAATAAAGTTAGTTTATTTATAATTTTATATTCTCTACTAAGGCTTGTTTGGTTGGGAGAGACTACTATTTGAATTAAAAGTGTTTTTGAGGTAAAATAATATGTTTCTCTACCCTAAATAATAAAAAGGATATTTTATCTAATCTTATAAGTTATACTTATATAATTATAGCTTAGTATGTTTTTATAAATAATAAACGTTAACTCTATAAAGTGTATTTTACTATAAAAGAGGTTGTTCACCTTAGCAAAGGTTGGGGAGAGTTAGTAAGGGATTTATTTCATTTACCTATAGGACTTCGTGTGCAATGTGTTGATTAGGATATTATTAAATTTGTAGGCGACAAATTCGTTGACGAAGGATACGTCGAGTATTACTAGGAAGTGATTTTCTTTGCTTGAGATTCAAGGTAAGTAAATATGTCAGGCCTAGCGCCCATATCTTCTTTCTTGTCTAAACTGCTTTTGTGATTTATTGTCTCAAAATTTGAATATCTATTTGAACTGTTTATTTGAGAAAGTTTACTGATTTTACAAAGGTGATTCTATCACAACTATCACATGAAATGATAATAAGACGTAAAGACGTAAAGTGGAATAGTTGTACCGGGGATCAATATTTTGAGCTTTGGTCGATGTGGACTACGTCTCTCGACCCACTTTATTTTATTTTTCTCGGCTGCAACCGCCCCTAGTTCGCTCCAGTACTTACCTCTCTGGCCGCAAGAAGTCTTAGGGGGGTGTCGACACTTATGGTCTGGTAGCCAGTTATTAGTAGATCTTCCCCGTGTCAACATGGTAATATATGTTTTCTGAATGATGGACCTTTATGATTGAGAATTGGAAGTCCCGATTGGACAAATGAGGAAGTTTGGGAATGTTTCCCCACAAGAGAAGTGATAAAGGAAAATATTTGTGAATTCTTGTTTCATACTTATACTCTTACTCAAATACTTTACTCTTCAAACTCATGTGTCGTTTTTAAACTGCTTCATAAACTATTTACATGCTTGGGTGTTGCTTACTCAGTATTTTCCGCTGACTTTGGAAACTGTGGTGTTTCTTTTTATTTCTGCACCACAGGTTTAGGTGGAAGCATGGCTTTTGGGGGAAATCGAGACACATCACTTTAGTAAATTTAAATTTCACATCTAGACTTGTTTTATTTATTAGTTGAATTTTAGATTGGAATAATGCCCATATTTATGGCGAGACTAGTTTCAAAGTTTCAATTAATTATTTATGAATTTTTTGGTTGGATATTCTGTTATAAAATCTCCTTGTATTCAAGTTTCATCTCAGGTACGGAGTGACATCCCCGGGCTTTCGGTTTGGCGGTTTTGGGAGTGTTACAACTTACCCGTGGTAGGGCGGCATAACTCCGCGTCCATTAAACTCGGGCTCTCAAACCATAACAAAAATATTTGGTTGGGGGGGGGGGGGGGGGGGCTAGGCCTGACCCAGATAAAAACAAGAGGAGGACTAATAAAACCAGAACTAAAACTAAACTACACACAAAAAGATGGGCTATCCCTACACTAACTAAACTGACCCAAGACCACTACAATTTTGATCCAGTTCAATAACTATGTACTATGTAGTATGTAGTCAGGAGGATCCACCAAATAGGATGCCCACTTCCTTTCTTTTAACCCAGTTTTTGCCAATTTTGTGAGCCACACTGTTGGCCGACCGACAAGCATATTGCACTGAGGGTGTCCATTTCCAGTCGTTATATAGTTGTCATATTCCAATAAATACATGTATAATTGTCACAAACTCTTTGCTCATGAGGTCGCGGCTTCAAACCCGGTTGATCTTTGTCACAAATTTATGTAAGCATACTTTTTTATAGGGAATTTATTTAAGCATACTTGATGAATGATGATGTATGTAGAGAGTTTATTTTTTACATAATTAAAAAAATAATAAGGCAGTGAGAACTAATTAAAACCAACCTAATATATTATGCACAAAATATATTAAATTCATATGAATTCTACCTTATGTGTTATTTTCCTTGAAATATTTACCATACAATATCGTAATAATAAAGTGTATTTTTTCTAACTACAAGAGGCCTAGTGAGCGAGGTTTAGGATTTTATGTTTCCCTTGACCTTGAGATCTCAGGTTCAATAACCACCACGACCTATTGGAGCATGTGAATTTAGTCGAGGAACGCCCAAACTGACCCAAACACTACGTATATATCTTTAAACTATAAGTTTGGTAGAGCAGTTGAAACCTCTACATGAAGTTTAGGGTTCTAACCAAGCTATATAATGTAATTCTCAAACGAAAAAATATGGCCGGCCGTATTTGATTTTTTATTCTTTTATTTCCTGAAAAGAAAGCGAAGGTGATTGAAGGACTGTTGAGTAAAGAGAGACAAGACCAAACTTAATTATCACTTTTGCAATGTATAAATAACTTGGAGGGTCCGATGTTAAATTTAGCTAGAGTTTAGTTGTGAAAGTGAAATATGAGAAGATGGCAACCCCTACAAAACCTAGTTGAATTCATTTTCCGAATCCCAACCAGGCAACCCTAAACCCTAGCTAACGAGAGAGTGACTATGGCGGAAATTCCAAGAGACATTTTGATGGCGAAGCTCCTTGTAGGATTCAGGTGCGTTTCTACATCTTTATGTACTCTCATTGACAGCCAATTGTTCAACAATTTATTCGTGACCCGAAACAACTCCACCACCCTTGTTGTTCGAAGTTCCGCATTTTCTCTAAGTTTTGGAAAATAGTCAAATGACGCTTCAATCCTCATTTAAGGTCGATGGAATGGGTAGATTTGGATATCATAGTTATCCTCAGGGTTCATGTGAGGGCTCCTGCGACGGTTTTGTCAGCATATCCAATGGCGACGGAGTTGTCGCTATTTGGAACCCGACCACCCGAAATTGCACAAAATCGCCAGATACTAGTAAAGTGGGACCCGTCCAAATCCGACACACGGCATTCGGATTCGGGTACGATTCAACTCACGAGGAGTACAAGGTTTTTCGGCTTGTCCAAGGATGTTATGCGCCTTTCGACACCGCCGCGACACTGTTCAATGTGAAGACAGTGATTTGGAGGAGTGTTCGCGACTTCCCCGGCCGCGTCGTGACTTATAATAAACAGCCACCACGTGGGGTGTTGGCATGCGGAGCGTCGCATTGGGTTGTGACCCAAAAATATATGACAAGGAAAATATCGAGTATTTTATCGCTGCCTTCGATATTGCTACTGAAGAGTATCGTCTACTGCCATTGCCTAGATTTGATAACAGTATCTCCCAAGTGACGATGACGATGACAATGCGGATAGGGTGTTGGAAGATTGTCTTTGCTATGTGTTGTCACAGATGTGGGGTTGATGTGTATATGATGAAAGAGTACGGGGTCAAAGAATCGTGGCATAAAATATGTTCGTAAGTACGAATTTTTACGTCCCTTGGCTTATTCGTTAAACAGGAAGGAAATCCTCTTCGTGGGAGAGGAAATCCTCTTTTGGTTCGATCTTGAAAATAACAAGAGGAAAGAAATTAAAGTTCCTGTGGCTGGTACTATGCTGTAAAAGGCGTCGAGGTTTGCGGTGAAAGAAAAGTTCGTGACGACAGGTACTATGCTGAAAGTGACGTCGTTTGCGGTGAAAGTGTTGCTCCAGTAAGCGGAGGAAAGATAATTGAACAATTAAGTGCAGTTAGGTAACGGTGTAAATAGTAAGTCCCCAGGATCACGAAGGCGTCAATGTTTACCTGCAGTGGCATGTTTGAGATCCCAAATTTTAATCATCTTTGACTTAAATCGGTCAATTTAATTTAATTTAATTATGTTTGTTACCCTGTTTTGCAATTCCAATCAAATTTATTTCGGAGTTTGCGAAAAAAATCAAATTTATTTTGTACCAATAATCTGCATATTCAATTTTCATTTTGTACCAATAATCTGCATATTCGATTTTCCTTCTGTCCTTAACGCCGGTTATTTATTTATTTTTCATACTTTTCTAATTGCAACAATGAATGGATTAGCTGCTCATTTTTGTATGTCAATCCTGATGGAGACACCAAAACATTACCCCGTATTATTGTATTGAACTTTTCGTCGGAGAATGGTTTTAGGATGATTCAGTCGATTATGTCGCTAACGTTATCGAGCCTGATGTACACCTGCATATTGGATATTGTGTCGAATTAGGATTAATTACAGAGTGAAGAATTCATGGAATTAATTGTGTTACTACAAAGAATATAGAAAGATTGACGACTTTCTCACGGGTAGTGACAGTGCTAGGAAATCAAACCAGTTGGGCAAAAAATAAGTCAAACGGTGCAAAATATAAGGTTATTGGCATTTGACCCCTTGTGGTTCAGGTAACATAAGAGTATTAAAAAAAACAAACAAACAAACATCACCATTGATAAAGTTATAGATTCATTCTCAAAGTGTTATTTAGTTCTCTCAAAATACAATATAGGGTTACTTGCATTTGACCCCTTGTGATTCAGGGTTTGTGCGAAAGATACCTATGGAATTAGAAATGTTGCAATACCCCCTGATTTGGTTTATATTGCGATTTCGTTAAGACTTTCTGAACTTGTCAACATTAGACTTTTAATGCCCAATATGCCCTTATATTCAAAAGTCTAAGAGTCCGTTTGGTAATGCTTTTGCTTTCTAGAACGCTGCTTTTCAAATCCAAAAGCAGCATTTATGTGTTTGGTAAATTTTTATTTTTCTGCTTTCTAGAAAGCAACTGCTTCCCCGCAACAGCTTTTGAAAAGCAGGTGAGGGATTGCTTTCTACGACCTGCTTTTTGATTAATTTATTATTTGACATCATTATCCATTAATAATTGTTAATAATATATTATTGTAATAGTAATATCTATTATATCATGTCTGAAATGGTCGTTTTGACATTTACAACAAGTCTAAATCACTAATTACCAAACACAAAATGTCAAAAGTGCTTTTCAACAGCAAGTTATGTACGGAGTTTACCAAACGCTTTTTGTGCAGATTCTCACAGCAGCTTTCTCACAGTGCTTCCTACACAACAGCTTTCTAAACCGCCACAGCATTACCAAACTAGCCCTAAGTACAAAAAAAAGAGAAAGAGAACAGATCTGAGAAAAGAGGAAGGAGGAGGAAGAGGTGGTGGCGGGGTGTAAGGAAAAACCGACGCCGGAGAAACACGACGACGATAACAACGATAACAGGTGGAATGAATAGATGAGACTATATATGGGAGGGCATATAGGTCTTTTTGACATAATTAACGGAAAAAATACCCCTTTACGCCACAAAAACGAAATCACAATAGAGTTTTTTTTTTTTTTTTTTTTTTTTTTTTTTATTTATTTATTGCAACGTTTAGAACTACAAGGGGGTTTCTCACACAAACCCTTAACCACGGGAAGTGAAATGTAATCAACCCTATAATATATTTAGTCAGTGCCTTTACAAATCAGACCCGTCATTTAAATTTACACCCACGACCGTCCTAATTGCAAATTGGACTGGTTCCGGATCCGTCCAAATCACAGAGAACATTGACTCAGTTTCAATTCGAGCTAGGTTTCGGGTTGCTTATGTTGACTCATTTATGTTGCACTCGTACGATAAATGACAAGAGTATGTAACTTGGCCCAATTTTCTCCCCAAAACACATCCTCCATCCAAGCCGTGATTCTGCAGAGGAAAACCCTAATGAAGAGAGGGATTAGAGAGAAGACGGACATGGCTGACTTGCCGGCGGAGGTCGTCGAGGACATCCTGTCACGGCTGCCAGTGAAACCGCTTATGCGCTTCAGGTGCGTTTCTAAGCCCTGGTGCGCTCTAATCGACAGTCGTGATTTCATGAAACTGCATCTCAAACGATCCTTTGAATCTCTGCCTCGTAGTTGGTGGTTTCAGAGTTGATACTCTTCTTGACGTCGCCGTCGAATTGGATCACCCCTTTGACGCCGAAGACCCCCCAGAATTCGGGGTTCCTTTGGTCCTTTTATACGACAACGATGTGAATGATGATGTTTGTATTTTGAATCCACACACCAAAAAGCACAAAAAGTTTCCTGTTCATGAATATGAAATGACTTCACCGCTACCTCCTCGTGAGAATGGCACTTCTGACTCTGAAGTTAGGGTTTATAGTCTCAATTCAAATTCGTGGAGGGGGATTCAAGATTTCCCTTGCTACCTAGTCCATGAGCCATGTGATGGTGTGTTTGCTAGTGGTTCTTTAGGTTGGGTTGTGGCTCGTAACTACGAGGAGCTTTCAGATTGTTTCGTTGCTGCATTTGATCTTGGCATTGAGAAATATCGGTTTTTTTTATGAATGTGGAGCTGTCGGGTCTCTGTGTCTATTATGTGATACGGGTACCATCTAGGTTAGGGCTATAGCCCCCACTCAATTTTCAAAAATTACAATTTGACCCTGTTTTTTACCAATAATTTCATTTTAGCCCCCATTAAAATCGAGCAATAATTTCCACTATTTATGTTTATTCATCAAAATATCATATTTTTAAAATTTAACCCCCACTATCACAAAATCCTGAATCCGCCCTTGCACACTGTTATGATTCACGAAAACCTATATGAAATTACATCTTGGAAATTTACAATCCGCGCTGATCCTTATATTTGTTGTGGTTTATTCCCCATTCTTCGCAAATATTAGGACTGTAGTTGTAAGTCTAACATTCTTGTTCCTCATTTTGAAGTCTCCGGTTCCATCAAGTTCTACTCTATTTCTTTATGCTATTGTTTGATAGGGAACTTACAACCTAGTTTCTCTGTGATTGTCTACATTTGTCAGGGTTGTCCTTGGTGTCCTACACATGTCCTAATAGTGTTCCAATAAGTTATAATATGTTGTATATTGATTCTCTAATAAGTTGTGCGTTATGGCTAGTTTGGGAATACTGTGGCGGTGCTATAAAGCAGCTGTGTGAAAACACTGTGGAAAAGCTGTTGTGAATTCTTGATAAAATGTTGTTTCGTAAATATTACGTAAAAGCTGCTGTGAAATATTGATATAGTAATTTTGTGTTTGGTAAAATCAACCGTAAAGTTGTTGTGAGAGGGTAAAAGGACAAAAAAATATGACATGTGTCATTTCCAAAAAGATAACTATTGATATTTAAAAAAATGTAAGGTTAAAATTAATTATAGATAAATTAATCAAAAGCACTTTCTAGAAAAGCATCTCCCCCCCCCCTCTTGCTTCCTGAAAACTGTTGTGGAACAGCATAAATTGTCCGAAAAAACAGAAATTTTATTTTTACCAAACACACTAAAACTGCTTCTGGTGTCGGAAAGCAGCTGTGCTGGCAGCAGAAGCATTCCCAAACTCACCCTTAATATATTTGTGTAATCCCCTCCCATATCTTATGTTTTCTACATTTTGAAACACAGCCTTGATTATCTCTTGGCTGGGGAGTGAAAATGCTATCTCTCTTTGGTTCTTTCATTGAAAAGGCTTTTATTAATCGGAAGAAGGGATGCGCAAGGAGGGCAGACATAGTGCATTTCATTGTTTCCAAGTCCTAGATATTTGGTTCCCCAAAGGCGTAGCACAGTTGATACTCGGTGGGGGCATATTTGCTTCAATGTGTAAGGTTCGAGTCATGACAGCTGCAGCGTGGGACCTCCCTTAACAGATGGACTCCTCGCTGATTTATTCCTCTCTTGTGGATTGGGACGGTGCCAGAGAGGCAGCTAGGGTGGCTGTCTCCACATTTTGCTCCAAAGTCCCAGCAATATGGTTTTGCAATCAATTTAAGTTGGAGCCCCAATATCCAAACATTTACCGTGATTTTCTAATTTTGGAAATTATATGTAATCATTTCCATGTCTTATGTGTTCATAGAACCATATTTAAGGATTATAGTAGAGGAAAGTATGAAATGTTTGCACTTTGCATGGAAAGTTTTTGCTATTTTGATAGAAACCCAATAATCCGTACCTTATTATAGACATGTTGATTGGGTAATTGATTTGATTGATGCTTGATTAAGAATTCTTATTTTCTTATCTATTTTAATTTTGGTCCTGAGTTGGTGGTATCAAATCAAAATGTATTTCCTGTTTCCAAAGAGAAGATAAGAATAATTAGGTGTTATTTTTATGAGGGAATGAGATTGAATCTGGTAATCATTTGATTTTGGGAAGAGAACATGCTCTTGAAATCCTATGGGAGAGACATGGCATTGAAATCATGGATTATCAGTTTAACATCAAAGAAATTTCCTATCTTTTCTTTTGATCTCTTCAAAATCCTGTGTATTTTTTGTATGTTTCCATGTGTTTGTATCCGTTCTCATTTCATCTTTTCATTTCATCTTTTGGTTTGTTTATGTTAGAGATGGTTTCTTGTCAAAGGCGTCCATAAGTATAGTTGTGGAGAAGCAACTCAATGCTTAATCATTTAGATACTGCAACTTGCTGATTTTATCTAGTCAAATCAGTATTCTTAGAAGATTGATGCAAGTTGTCCGGATCTATTGAGAATGTGTACATTCTTTATATTTCTAATCACTTTTTGCTATTTTTTTATGTCACTGTAGTGAGTGAGAATAGATGGAGAAAGTTGTAACTCATGTCTTCTCAAGCATTTTGATCACAACTAAAACATAGCAGCAACCTAGCTACACAACCACTAGCACCATGTAATACCAATACCCTGTAGCAAATAAGTGTCATCTAATAGCCTCTCCACGAACAAAATGTTCTTCACACAAAATTTGTTCTTGCGCTAGAACATTTTATTGTTAATTGATAGTACGCCAAGACGAATAGAAGCGAGCAAAAGAGAGGAAGAACGGGTCTCGCCCTCGGTGAGCCCCGTGTGCGACATCGGCATGGGACGTCGGCATATACAAAATGTTAGAAAATAAGAGCGGAAACGATGAACCACTTGTTAAGAATCAAGAAGAAACGATGAACGAAAAAACAAGACGAAGAACAGAAGCAATTTAATGCGGTTCACTAGTTTTGATACTAGCTACGTCTAGGACCAAACGATAACAATTTATTGATGAGAATCCGATTACAATTAACTACACTCCACCACACTTGTCAAAAGAAGAGTCCTACACCCATATATAGGCCTATACTACTGACATCTGTCCGAAGAATAATTTAACTTTGTCAAAACGAACAAACAAATAATTCCAAAAATTGTCTAGACCCGGTCCAGGTCGCACGGCCTCCCAACCCAGGTAGCACGTCCTATGGGACCAACATACCAGGACCACCCAAACCACGTCGCAGGACCTCTGGGACCAACAACCTAGGTCGCAAGACGTCCCAAACTAGGTCGCAAGACATCTGGGCAACCCGAAAATCTGCAATTTCGTTCATTTGCCTCCTTTGCTCATTGTTTTGCCAATCCAAGCTAGGGTTTTGATCAGCCAATCCATAACACACAATGTTTTGGAGAATGGTGTCTCTGAAGAAAGAACGCAGAACACTTGGTAACTACAACATACGACCATTAAGATCATTAAGACGGCAAATGGGACGGAGTGGACATGTTTACATTCTAGTACTAGCCAAACCCGAGTTAAATTTACTCTGCTCAAGCCCGCCCAAGTCCGAATTAGCATCATCCTTAGCCGGTCATAATTAGGGCTCAGGTTGAATTCAGATAGCCCATTTGAATTAAATAAATTTGGCTTAGTTAACACTTTAAGCTCCTCTCTCTTCTTTGAGGTTAGAAGAGTGGCCAAACTGACATGAATAATCCTAGTGACCAATAATTTCCGAGCTAGTCGAGTCTTTGAACGGCGAGAGACAAACACACAATTTATTTCTCTCTAGCACCCATCTCGAAATCTCAATAAGCTTTGAAGCCTTCACCAATGTAGAATCATGATTTACCAACTCTGGACCTGGAAGATGACCGCCAATATGTAAAGAATGTGGTTCAAAGTACACTGGTTTCAAAAGAATCCTATCCAGTAAATTTGCAGGAATAGTTGCCTCAATTCTAAAAGGGCTTTGGAACCTAAATGAGGAGCTCAAAGTGGAGTCTTGGTAGAGGAACAAATTCATCTTCTGATTGAAAAATATGGAACATTGTGAACGTATAATTATAGGTGTCCCTGGAATGTCTCAAACATCTTGCTTGTGTTGAAGATATGGTCGGCAAGAAACCCTCTCAAGGCTGTCTATTAATGGATGAGAAATGCAAGTCTATGTTTACCACTAGCGATGCTGACGGAAGAAAATATGAAGACAATAGGGTAAATGGCATGTCCCCTTGTATATATGGATGAGGAAACAATAGGGGAAGAGCTACAATTCTCCTATATCTAATTCAATCATTGATTAATTTGGAAAACCCATTGCGTCTGAGGTTTCGCAAAAACAAGAGATATCTCAAAATTTGAGAAAACACCTGATACAAGCATGTCGAAAGATATTTCTAAAATTAAAAGTGGCTAAGACATTCCAATAATGATTGTAAGTTCATGAAGCTAGAAAGAATAAAATGTACCACTCTCTCTCTTGTCTTTCTTCTCATCCTGACTTTTACCACCGTTCAATGGGTCACTTTGGCCCGGTGATTTAGATAGCAAAATGATATATTGAAGAGTAAACGTTGCTCTATAACACGGTGGAAAAATTACCATAAATCGCATCGCTTTGCTATCCAAATTACCCGTTCAAAAGTATCCCAGTTACGAGTAAAAAATCAAGACGGTGAGAATGAGAAGAGACATAGGGGTGATCGATATTTAATGTTCCTCAAAACTCCTCCAAAATACAGTAGAGTTATGATACACTGTTATTTAGCTCAAGACATATGATAGCTACTGAAATAGTCTTAGATAGTTGTGTGATTGAGAAATGGCTATTTATCTATGGTTGTTCAGTTTAAAAAGAAAAATATGAAGTTGTGAAAAGAGATTGCGATGGTCGGCTAGTTGTTACAAACCGAACATGTCTGTGGATCTTGTGTGGGGACCTAAATGAGATGATGAGAGTTTAAGATAAACTAGGAATTCACAAAAAAAAAAAAAAAAAAAAAAAAATCAATTGAAAGGTATCAAGATTCAATGCCTTAACATCTAGCTAGAATCTAGTAGAGGTGGA
Source organism: Linanthus parryae (assembly GCA_023055425.1). Taxonomy (NCBI): domain Eukaryota; kingdom Viridiplantae; phylum Streptophyta; class Magnoliopsida; order Ericales; family Polemoniaceae; genus Linanthus; species Linanthus parryae. The sequence goes on from JALGPY010000003.1 coordinate 5,068,224, forward strand.
AGCAAAGAGTTTGAGTTACACTTTGACAAACAAAAGAGGGGCTGGTAATGTTAGGGAAAGGTTGTTCTTGGTCATTGCAACAGCTGAATGGGGAGTCTATACACCTAAATCTATAGTTGTCCATGAATTTATTTCAGGATCTGACAATTGTCCCATAGTTTTACAATTTTTTTTTTGTATGGGAACGAAGAGGGTACAAAATGAAGATGGAATCTGAATGGTCTAGTCATCCAAGCAACATTGAAGTGGTGAAACGAGGCCTATGAGAGTTGGTTGAGTTGGTAAGCCTCGTCTCCTCGCTAGACCGAGGCTTGGTTTCGAGTCCCGCTGCTGGCGGTCTCTCATGGTGGGTGATATGTAATTCCCTTTATAAGCCCTCAAAGAGGCCTGAGGTCTGTCCTAACCCTAGAATGTGGCAGCCTGCCCCCCCCCCCTAAACTTTTATTTACCAAAAAAAAGTTGTGAAACAAGGTTCTCATGTACTTGTCATGAGGTCATCTATGTTCAAGTTGCAAAAATAAAAAATAAAATGGATAGTTGCAGAAGAGTATTAAGAATTTGGAGTAAAATAAAGTTTTAAATTTCAAAAAGTGGATACTACTACTGATGAAAAGCTGATGTGGATCCAAAATAAACATTTCCAAGTACAGTTGGAACACATGGAAACAGACATCAAAGATCATCTAAGTGTAGAGCATGAGAATGTTCTTTTGGCCAGGACAATCTGGTATTTTCGGGACTAGTAAAAGCTTGCATCATCATTTCTTTGGGCCATGAAAAAGAAAGAAGTGAAGGACTGGGTTATCTATTGTGACACTTTCCAGATGATGAAGCATGAGAATGTATCCTACCTTGGACATCTTCAACAACTACCTATTCCTCAGAAACCTTGGGGTGATATAGCCATGGACCTTACTACTGGGTAGCCAAGTTCAATGGAAATGAATTCATTTTAATTATGATAGATATGCTTATCAAATATGGTCATTTCATGAAACTCTCTTGCCACATATATGAAGAAAAGGTTTCCAATGAATACTTTTGACATGATTTACAAGCATCATAGTTTGCCAACTACACTCCGTGCGGACGGATATTCTACCTTTCTGAGCTCATTTCGGTAGAACTTATTCAAACTCTTGAATACTACATTGGTACACACTACTCTTACCCCATTCACACGGATGGTCAAACTGAGAGGGTGAATCAATGTCTTAAAACTTACTTAGGGTGCATGACTGGAGACAGCCGTTCCAAATGGTTTAAATGGCTGGGTCTAGCAGAGTATTGGAATAACACAAATTTGCATTCAAGCTTGAAGGAAAATATTTTTATGACCCTTTATGTCTACTCCCCTCCATAACTCAGCTTTCATCAGCCGAGCCATTCCCCTATTGCCGAAGTTGATAACTCCATCAAAGACAGACATAAGATGCCAAGTCTACTGAAGAAAAACATGGTGGAAGCACAATTAAGAATGAAGCAGTATGCTGATAACATAGATCATTGAGGGAGTTCAGTGCCCTAGATTGAGTTTATTCTGTCCCTACAACTAGTCGTCAATGCCTTTGTTAAGAGCTCACAAGCTCACTCCAAATCATTGTGGGCATTTCCAGATCATTGACAAGGTAGGGAATGCAACATACACACTAGCTCTCCCAGCTCAGTCTAGGATACACCCAGTATTCCATGTCTCTTTTGAAGAAGTAGGTGGGTTCTAAGGTTGCGATTCAAACCGCACTGCCTTTCCAAATCCCTGAAGGCCAACTTATCATTGAACTAGTAGAAATTTTGTGCAACATAACCATCACAAGGGATTCTTAGAAAGTTTTTCAGGTATTGATTCAGTGGGAAAATACTGTGCCACGTGAAGTTACATGGGAGGATATTTATTCCATGAAGGAGCATTGTCCTTATTTTTATCACGAGGGCATGAATTTTCTCAAGGAGAAGGAAATGTCATGATCCGAGATTGATATGCTCATTTTTTCTTTGATTTCTAGTTTTATGGACTTTTTCCGGTCATTTACCAAATATTGAACTCCGGTGACCAAATTTGGTCGGAGTTTACTAAATTTGGCCTCCGACTGTCACCTAAGCATAAACGTCTTCATCCCACTTAAGTTATGTGACACAACGTCGTTTTGATTGGTAGTTGGTCCGTCAATTACAAGGGTAGTTTTGTTTAATAGTTGACCTTACATGGCAAGTGTAGATTGGTATTTTCCGGTTGTAGTCTCCAACGACATATGGGCTGTGAGTATTCCATCTTTGTGCATTATGAATGAAAACTGTCGTGATATTTTCTATTTCTTCTTCTTGCAAGTTTCTTGTTCTTAGTTTAGTAACGAATTGCTCCACTGATTGAAGTTCGGATTTCTATTGTTCACCAAACCGCGAGCAGATTATGCTCCATTTGCTTCACTTCACAATTCTGAGCACCTGATTCACCTATACCGGTCAGCAACACGTGGTTATTACTGAATTATGAACAAACAGAGCATAGTCATAGTCGAATTGCTTAGTTCAAAGCTCTACACTCGCTTCTTGTACTACACGAAGCACTTTCTACATTTACCTCAAGACTCTTATTTTTGGAAATGCTTAATCTCTTGCAGATATTTGATTGAAACCATGATATAAAGGTGATAGGAGATGGAAAAGATGTTGGGATGTGACTTTAATTCTAGTCGCCAAGTCAAAGTCAGGTTTGTTTTCTTTTGGAAACAAAGTTGTTACCAACTTTGTTGTTACCAACTTTGTTAGGGACAATGAGCTTTGCTTTGTGCCCAAGTCACATGGGTATTTAAATGAGCTTTGGCTCTCATAGCACAACACACACACGGAGACACATAGGGGTTAGCTTGAGTAATTTGTTAGAGTGTGTGACGGGTGGGTGATTCGGGTTGCCGCGGTGGCCGTTGTGGCACGGCGGCGTGTATTGTAATCGGGTTCTCTTCTCACTAAAATATCTGGTTCTGGCTGTGGATTAGCTACGGGTTCGTTACGCATTCGTTAGTGAACCACGTTAAATATCTGTCTCGTTCTTGTTTTGCTTTCGTCGTTCTTGCTCGAATACCTCTGGGTAATAACAAACTGGTAACAGATCTCTGAAACAGGAGTTCTGTTACAACAAACTGGTATGAGAGCCTGGTCAGGAGGAACACCAGTTTTAACAAACTGGTATCTGAGTCGGGGTTCCAAGCTCCGGGTGGAGTCAAGAGCTAGGGTTACACGTTTTGGTGGAACTCAAAGCTAGGGTTTCGCGATTCAGGTGGAGCAGGCTATCGGGAGGTTGGGTTTCGAAATTCCGCCAAGAACGATGTCTGGTTTGGCGATCAAGATAAATTTGTTCGTGAGAGGGAAGCAGGTACACCCACCATCTGAAGCCGCATCTAATTAGGCGTGCAAGGGATCTGGCGAATCCAGCACGCATTCGGTACTGGCGCAGATTTGGCAGTTCACGCGCACCTGGCATTATGGCGATTGACGTTCAGGCGCAATCCGGCTCCCGGCGTGGAGCATCTGGCGTGTGAATTGAATCTGGTTCTGGCTCATGCGTTGCAGGAACTCGTTGGAGTTGGAGCAACGCGTGGAGCATCTGGCGCGTGAGATTTCTGGCACGCGCATCTAATTTTGGTTCTGGCGCGCATTATGCACGATTTGTTCTGGCGTGCATCTGGTTTTGCAGCGTGTACCATGACACGCACTGAGCTTGCATATGGCGCGATTTGTTTTTGGCGAGCATCAGGCGCATCTCAGGCATACGGGGCGCATCGGGCATGACAATTTGTGGCACTCGTCATCGGTGCTTCAAGTCTGGATGAAATATGGGCATTCTGTCATGGTGCATCTGTCTGGCGCAATTGGGCGCACCGGGAATACATTTGGTCCTGCTTTCTCGGTGAATGTATTCGAGTCTGGTTCTGGGTGGAGCACTTGTTTCTGTTTCCGAAAGTGCAACCACATCGGGCGCATTCGTTGCATGAACGCATGGTAGTTGGAGCAACGATTTGGCGATTCGGCTTTCGCATACAGCTGCGGAACATCTGTCTGGGGAAGCGTGCTCGTTTCGGGTTTCTGAGAGACGCATCCGGGTCGGGTTTGAGAAGAGAAGCATCAGGTTCAGGTTTCGGGTTGCTAAAATGATTCAAGTCAAGGTGGAGATTTGTTGGGTTGTGACTTGAATTCTAGTCGGCAAGTCAAAGCCATGTTTGTTTTCTTTTGGAAACACCAGCTAGTGGGCCTATTGTAGCATAATTTCGGCCCAGTAGTTTGAAATAGAAACCTCATCTTATGTGGGCTGGACTCACCCATGAATGAAACAAAAAGGAAAACTAAGAGAAAAGAAATTGAATCGTCCGCTGAAGAGACTGAGAGGAGACCGCGACGGGAGTAGCAGCTATGGCGGACTTGCCACCGGAAATCGTCACCACCATCCTCACTCGCCTGCCGGCAAAATCACTTCTCCGTTTCAGGTGCGTGTCTAAGTCATGGTACACTCTAATCGATAGCAGAGATTTCACGAAGCTCCACTTAGCACAATCCTCCCACACCAAAATCAACCGCAACCTCATCATCACACACGAAGATTTCTCTTCCGTCGAGTCCGTTAGCTTGGATTCACTTTAGCTGGTAAACCATCAACTTCCCTTCGAGTCCCACGACTCCTCACGAGCCGAGGTGTACGGACCTTGCGAAGGTCTAATCCTCTTACATTTCGGCTCTTTGAAACCTGGTGTGTGGACCCCCAACACCCGAACCACACTCAGTCTTTGGAACCCCTCCACTCGGAGCTACCTCCATATCCAATCAGAATATGTTGACATTTCTGCCCTTGCATTGTGGAAAATTGGTGGGTATTGTGAAAATGTGGGTTTAGGGTATGACCCTGTGAATGATGATTACAAGGTGGTTAGGATGATTACCGGTTATGATAAAGACATTACCACTTTCAACTCAGAGGTGAAGGTTTTTAGCCTGAAATCGAATTCTTGGAAAAAGGTTCAGAACCTGCCTTATTACCTCGGTCACAGGCGATCCGCCGGTGTTTATGCTTGTGGTGCTATACATTGGGATTTGGCTGGAAGTCATAGCAAGGATTACGCTCCAACTCAATTCAAGCGTGATTTCCGATCTTTCATTGCTTGTTTCGACCTGGCACCGAGGAGCATCGGTCTTTGATGATTCCTAATATTCTTGCTAATGAAAAGAATGATACTATGTTGAATGTTGAAGTCTTGGAAGGGGGTTTGTGCTTGTTACAAGCCTACTTCTACAGTCGTGTCGACGTATGGGTTATGAAAGAATACTGTGTGGTGGAGTCATGGGCTAAGCTGTTTTCAGTTCAACAGCCACGACACATTAGGGAATTCAAGTACTTGTATCCTGTGGCCTATTCAAAGAACTGCAGGGAAGTACTTTTGGTCCAAGATCATGAGAAGCTGATATGGTTTGATCTCAAATCTCATGTGATTAAGGAAATTCACGTTTGTGGTATGCCGCATCTTTTGACTCACTTATGTATGTGGAGAATCTTGTTCGGTTTGGTACTGGGAAGGAGCTGCGTGAACAAGGAAAGAAGGAGAAGCCGCAAAAAAGGATTGGGAAGAAAAGGTACATTGACAGCCCCTCTTACTTTGCATATAATTCATTGCATTGCTTTCATGGATTTGGTAGGTGCTTCATATTTGATATCCACAGTGTTTCTAGAATTTATTAACACCTCTCAGGTTATCTTGTGAAGACTGTTGTCGAAACAACCTTTTTCCCTGATTCGTGAAACAACCTTTTTTCCTGATTCGTAATTGGATGTCCGTGGAACTTCCACGTGGAGGAAGTTCATTTTAGGAAACACTTGCTTGCCAAATACTAAAACAAAGAAGAACTGTCCTTTTACACTATCAGTTTTCTACATTAATTCTGTTACTTATGTGAGTCATAATCTCTCTGTTATTGGTAATGCTTTAAATTAAAAACTTACAAGCGAGTTAGTGTACAAGCCATCAGTCTTGGCCTGTTATTCCGTAAATCAGAGCACGTCTGATAATCCTTTGCCCCCTGTTTATGAACTGGAAAGGTCTCTTTAATCATAATGAAGAGCTATTTTGTGTTTAAACTTTTTGTGTTTAGGAACTCACAGTTTCAATGGGCTTTAACATAGTCAACATAGTTCGGGGGAGGTCAGGACACATTTATTTTTCCTTAACCAAGTCTAATAATAGGCTGCCGTGTACAAACCAAGACATTAACTTTGTAAGTTACACTTAAGGAAACCTACAGAAGGAACCACAATGTCAGAATATAAAGATTAAAGTTTTGTGTGCTCAAAAATATATTTACTTTAGTGTAACTTTAAAAGGTAATGGTTTGTTCTATACAAGGAAGACTACTATTAGACGTGTAGAAGTATGAAACACACTCCCTTCCTCGGTCCTTCCTCCTGTTCATGTCTAAAGCCTGCCTGAAATCTAAACTTTTACATTGTTGTCATTGGCTCTGGAATCTTTATATCGGTGCAGGTTAAACTTTTAGTTCACGCTGCTTGCTTCTTTTGATAGACTCATCTTTGCAGGCATGGTACATTATGCTTATCATGCAACATATTGCATATATCAAGAATGGTTGTGTCCTACATTTCCCTTCCATGTCAAATGATTATAGATGCACTTGTTATTTTTTTGTTATTCATTTGTGCTTTCCCCTGCGGAAAAATGCAATCTTATACATGAATTTGGAGTACAGAGTCGTTGATCATGTGGTCAATTTTCTTCTCGTAGTGGTTTGTTTTATATTGGATTGCACACGAGAATTATATTGTGCATGCCATTAGTATAAAGTAGGGGCGGGTTTGGTATAAAATCGGAGTATAAATTCACATGATTTCTAAAACACCCACTCGCAACCTCCTTTTATTTTGGATCCGTTAAAAAGAAGGTATTTCCAAATAACTACCTTCTTTCACGTGCATCGCTTCTCTAGACGGATAGGACAAACCACCAGATGGCCTCTTTTGGGCTTTTGAGGTTTAACAGCTTCAGTTCTTGTTAATTAACAACTGATAACTGTTACCTCATCATCAATGTTAGTGGGTTATTTTATCTAAGATATTATAATGGTTACTTTGAAAAACAAAGTCCTCCTGTATTAACCTATTTTAATGCATACTTAACCATCATTTACATATTGTAGCGTAGTATTACTGATCACTTTTGCTCTAGCATACAGATTGACTCGGGAATATTTAATCTTTTGACTTATTTAGTGGATCGTTGTTCTTTTATGTAGAACAGTTTGTCGTGTTTTGTGTTTGGCTTCACTTTTCCAAGCTGAAAAACATTGTCACCTCTTACGACTTTACACTTCTAACTAACGACGTCTAGAAGGTACCACATCTGGGATATCCCTGTTTTTCTCTAGAAAATGCATGTAGCTTAACAATGTATACGAGAAATCAGATCCCGTATATTTTCTTTTAAGAACCGTATTGGAGTAAATCTACAACCAGAGTTGGAATTTGATTGCAACTTCAATGAGCAACTTAAGGAATGTTCTTGTGTCTGCCAATTATCTCAATAAATGTGGTTTATTTTTGGATTTTCATCTTTGAAAGAGGATACTTGTAAGTATGGCATTCAGATTCAAACATCAATTTCATTACCAAGCCTGCTTATTGTTCATTACTTTCCATTCACAACTATACTCTGTTATGAGCTATCCATATCATAGAAGCTGATGAAGTTTCGATGTAATCCTACTTTTGGTAAAGTTGTCCAAAAGTATTTGTCGTTTGGTCATCTTAAAATTCCAATGACAAGTGAAGCGATTTAAGACTAAGTAGATAAACAAAGTGAGATAAGAGGAAATTCTTTGGGGCGAGGTAGTTGTCGTTGGCTTCTGGCTCTTAAGTAGGCTCTATTATTACAAGAGAATGGTGCAGGATGGCCTTATGAATTTGACTTCTTCCAAGTTTTGAGGCATATTTTTGCAATCCACAGACGTCAGACACAATCGCGAACTAATACCATGATTACCCTGTATAGATGTGAATCAGTAACTACGTTGGTGGACTTCCACTTGACAGGCAAGATAGAACCGAAAATTATTTTACTTTGTGAAGAAAAGAAGATGTTTCCAAGGTCAATATGTCTGTCGTTTGTGGTTTCATTCTATTTAGGGATGCACACGAAGGCTTCATCATCCATGCCCTTAGAACAAAGTAGAAGTGGGTTTGGTATAACATTGTTGTATACAATATCCCCTCACAAGCTTTCACTAAAATATGAACAACTACCAACTTGGACGTCTGACACACATAATACAGCGTGCCTCACTCCCGTAGAAGGATAAACCACCATATGGCCCCTCTTGGGCTTTTGAGGTTTAACAGCTCCAGTTTCTGTCATATCACTAACTACGGAGTAAACATTAGCCTATCATCCATATTAGTGGATTATATTATGTATTATTGTAGGGTTACTTTGTTTAACATAGTCTTTTTTTTTTTTCCTTTGTTTGTTAGGCTATTTTAATGAGTGAAAATATTCCTAAGATTGAGTGAGAGATTGTTTAATCATATGACTTCTTTCATAGCTAGATGTTCTTTAATATAAACAGTTCACTATATTTGTGTTTGGCTCCACTTGTTCCAAGTTGATAATTTTCCAGCCTCTTACGGCTCCACATATGTAATCTCTTTGAACCTTGTTGGTGTGACTGCAAATCTACAATCATAGCTTGAATTCGATTGTGACTTCAAAGGACAAAAAATGAGTTTTACCAATCTCCCGCCAATAAATATGGCAAGTAGCGAAGTGTTCCAAGACTTTAAGTAGAAAAACAGCAAGGGATTAGTAGGGTATCACTCTGAAATTAAGTTTTTTTTCTCATTAGAGAAGGGGTAGGGTAGTATTCTAAAATAAATTTTTTTTCTCCTCCTAATTTTTGTAGGCATATTTGCGCAGTCTACAGAAGCGAACCACAATCTCAAACTGGTACCCTGATAACCTTGTATAGAAGTGGTCTCTGTAAGTAGCTTGGTGGAGTCAAACCTGACAAGCAAGATAGTAATCTAGTAATGCTTGATCTGTGGAACTAAAAAATATGTTATACTTTGTGAAGAAAGGAAGTTGCATTTTCTGACGTGAGTGATTTCTGGTATATTTTTTGTTATATGAATCTTCCTAATATATGTGCACTGTAATTTTGTTCCTGGTAGCGATGGTTTTCTGTCAAAGGGGTTCAAGCTTAAGCTCTAAGGCATAATCAAGTTGAAGAGGTTTTCTTAAATGCGGAGTTGTGGTGTTGGTAAGTTATTTTACTTCTTAGAGATTTCAATTGGTTGACTGATAGTAGTACTTATTGGGTCTGAGAACAGCTTTGCTTTTCGAAACAAGTTCTTTTTTTGTTCGTGTGGTTTATTATATATACCCGTCATGTGTGTTCATGTCTCAGGATCTTACCTGGGCGAGCGACCGAGTGATGTGAAGTAGGAGCATGAAGGACAGAAGAGGAAGAAACAGCTCTCTTTTGTGTGTTCATTATATGTAGTTATCTAGTAAGGGGGAGCAGATGGGGTACCATTATTATGTCACTGCCATATTTTGTTTTGTACTAGTTAACATCATTTGACTAGCTACCTATCGGGCAATCATGTTAGTGTTTGGAACTGGTAAACAGCTTTGTACTAAATGCTAGTAACCTATAAGACTGATGTTTAAGACTAGTAACGGTGTTACTTTGTCGTGTTTGTTAATTCTTTGTGAAATATTAGGGGTTAAGTGTTCATCATTCGGCCGCAAAGTTTCAACAGAGAAGGCAGCTGCAAGTGTAAGGGAAAAGTTGATTCAAGTTCCCAAAAGATTAGTGGAGATTCTTCTGGTGGAAATTCAGTAGTAACAAATTCTGTGGACACCAAGGAGAACCCTCATTGAAGGAAACTAGTTTAAGTTTAGCTACTGAAAAACATAGTAGTTGACAAATTTTTCATACAAGAATAGAGTTGGAGTGAAGAAGAAGTGATCAAATTTCGAAGCTGTGTTGAATTCTTGCTCCAAGAATGCTTGAAGTAACTAAAGCTGCATTTCGGTTCGGTTGAACGGGCGGTTCCGGTTCAAACCGAACCGAATTAACCGACTATTTAGAACCGAGGACCGAACCGAGAACCGGGGGACCGAAACCGGACCCGAAGCCGGTATTATTCGGTCTCGGTTCAGTTTGGCAGTTCTCCGGAACCGGGCCGGAACCGGAACCGTTTGGAACCGAAACCGACCCTGAACCGAACCGAGAACCGACCACCAACGGCAACAAACCACCCTAAAACAAACAAGGAAATAAAGGAAAAAAAAAAAACAAAAACAAATTGTCCAAACCTAGTTCAGCACCGGAACCGAACCGGTTAACCCAACCGGTTTCGGTCCACGGTTCCGGTCCGGTTCCGGATATACCCCAAATTCGGTTCAGGTTTAACCGAACCGAAAAATTCAAAATAACCGTCTAACCGAACCGAAACCGACCGGTTTGGATTCCACCGGTTCGGTTGCGGTTCGGTTCTAACCGAATAAGCAGCTCTAGAAGCTACTCTCCTGATGTCAATGATGAAGTCCCATATCCCTAGATTGTGTTTTTATGTCCTAACATGTTCCCCAAATAGTACGTATATTGAAATTGTACTTTTAGCCCTTTAATCCGCAGCCGCCTCCCGCACAGCTCGTTCGAGCTCCAAAACAACTCATACGATCTCCACAATTTCGTCTTTAGCTCGTACGAGCTCATCCATTTAGCTCGTGCGAGCAAGGGTGTAGGGAGATTAAACCCCGCGAGAGAGGAGCACCATAGTATGATTTGGGGCACCCACTTACCCAAAAGGTCAATATTATGAGTTAGGGTCCAAATCATACTATATTAACCATGGACATCATATCCATCATCCCGATGTGGGACAAACCGCTCACACATGATACCCAACAATCTTCCCCTTCATGTGTGAGCCCTTCAACATGCTCCCCCTTGTCAGGAAGCATTCGCCGAATTTCTTGGAATCACCTTTTGTGAGAGTGCACCGGACCACCATCTGCCAGACCACCTGCTGGAGCAACACTTGAATTTGACCGTTCGCAGGAACACCTGGTCCACCATTCATGGAGGACCCATCCCTGAGAACACCGCACATCTCACCCTTGATTCACCACGGCAATGTGCACGAACCTGACTCTGATACCACTTGTAGGGAGATTAAGCATCGCGAGAGAGGAGCACCATAGCATGATCTAGGACACCTACTTATCCAAATCATACTATATTAACCATGGACATCATGTATACCATCCCGATGTGGGACAAACCGTTTACACATGCTACCCAACAAAGGATACCTCGTGCAGAAATAGAGGCCTTAAAACAGCTCGCGCGAGCTGTTTGTTGAGAATTTTCTATGAAAGTGTGTAATGTAGACTAAATACAGGACCTAAATACTCTAGAGGGGGGGGGGGGGGTTGAATAGAGTATGGAAATTTTTTGCAAAACTTAAAGTTTAACAGGAAAGCTTTGTGTGAAACTCAAATCTCAAGCCCTTCAGATTTTAGTAAACTGTCTAAAACTTACAAAGGCAAAATAGTAAGCTTCAAGGCCTTGAGCTGTGAACAACTCTAAACAGCTTTTAAACCCTAGTTTGATTTGATTTGTGTGCAGCAGATAATAATCAAACAGAAAAGTAGAGAACACAAAGCAATTTACAGAGTTCAGTCCCAATGGACCTAATCTCTGCCTGAGGGATCTAATCCCACCAGGATTGGGCAAACACTTCTTATTACTCACACAGAAACAGCCCTAGATCTTCAAGCCTAAGTGATTTCCCTTACACCTATACAGCTTGTGGTTCCAAACCTATCTAGTTCCAGCTACTAACTGTTGAGCTAACAAGAACCTCTTGTTGTTCACTTGAACAACCAACCACTAGGTTTAAGTGAGGTTTAAGATAATCTAGAGATACACAGATAAAAGTACAAGTGAAGAACACAGCGTGAAGATAAGCTGTTGAAGCCAGGAAGTGTTCTTCTGGAAAACTGGATTGATTTGATCTTCAGGAATCTGGACCTAATCTCTGCCTGAGGGATCTAATCCCACTAGGATTGGGCAAACAGTTCTTATTACTCACACAGAAACTGTAGGGTTTAATTCATGGATCGCACAACGGAAGCATAATGAAACATAAACCATGCAAAACCCTCCAAGGATCAAAAGTATAGAGACATAACGATAGTAAAGGTAAGAAATCATAAACACACATTTGGGTTCTCCTTGATGACTTCAAACGCGAATAATGTCACGTTCTCTATAGTTGATCCACGCCTAGAGTTGATCCTAGATCTCCCAAACTCCTTGGTGCTAGCCCGGATTAGGAAGAGGAAGAAGGAATCACGCAAAACGAGACAAAGAGAGGCTTCGGCCTCCCTTTTGGCCGACGGGGTGAGGGCGGCGGCAAGGGGCGGCGTCGGCTCCTTGTTGCTTGCTCTCTCTCCTTTTGTTCTCTCCCACTCTTGTTATGTTCACTAATGAGCATAAGTTATGAGGAAGGAAGGAAGGAAGGAGGGTCCTTTATATAGTCCAACAACTCCTTGTTAACTACCTAAAGGACTTATTCTAGTCCAACTAGAATTCAATTTAGTCCCTTCCTTGCAAATTAGTCCCTACTAACTTTGCAAGGGTTTGCAAAGTGATCCTTCTAATTAATTAATCCAATTAATTAATTCCCAAATCTAGTTCAACTCTATATAGCGTGTGACCCCATAGGTTCTATCTAGTTGGTAGCAACTATTTGCTAATATGGAGCGGTTTCTAGCAAAACATCCATTCTAGCCAACTAATAGAATAGTCATCTTGACAACCTTTGTACAAGTAATTGTCTCATCCCTTTGCCCCCATATCCGGATTGGACACGAGACATACAAGTCACACTCGTATATCCAATCCATAGTTTCTCGATCCATGGGAATAGCCTTATTCGTGCCAATAACATCAATATCCTATATTGATTTATTTGAGTCTGGCCAGACATTCTATAAGCACTATCCCTCGAGTGGCCTAGGATATTTGCTCCCGTTATGTGGGAGGGGCAAATCCTCTCTACGTCCACTACGATCTCTAAGCTTGCTTCTCATTGTATCCAGTACACGCCTTTATAACTACCCAGTCACGGTGTAGCGTTTAACGCTACCAAGATCACAATGATCCACAACTAGAATATCTAGTGACTTCAAGTCTAAGGATGACAATACCATTGCACCGCGAGAAGCACTTGTGACTCAACATAACATGTATGTAGCCTTCTCGGAGATGGGTCAATCCAGTGCAACATTCCGTAATGCACACCTATGTGTTGGATCATGATATCTCCATATCAATCCAACCCCATACTAGTCTATAGATGATTGTCCCATTTAATCATTATACTTGACTAGGGATATTTAAGATAAACAACACAATTGTAAATCTAAGGACTTCATTATATTAAATATCCAATAAATAATAAATGAATTTTCTAGCCATATACAAATTCATACTAAACTAGATTGCCTCTAGCGCATCTATTCCAACAGTCTCCCACTTGCACTAGAGCCAATCTGGCGCATCTCGTATGCCCATACTCCTAGTGTTCCCTTCATGCTTTCACTGCGTGAGAGGCTTCGTAAGCGGGTCTGACAGATTATCATCTGTAGGAATCTTGCATATCCGAACGTCTCCTCTATCGATAATATCTCGAATCAGATGAAACTTCCTGAGCACGTGCTTGGACTTCTGGTGTGATCTGGGTTCCTTTGATTGCGCGATTGCCCCAGTGTTGTCACAGAACAACTCCACTGGATCCGCAATGCTAGGGACCACACCAAGTTCAGAAACAAACTTTCTGATCCAAACAGCCTCCTTTGTTGCGCCATTTGCAGCAATGTACTCAGCCTCTGTTGTAGAATCAGCTACCGTCTCTTGCTTGGAACTCTTCCAGCTCACCGCTGCTCCATTCAGGCAAAACACATATCCCGATTGTGATCTAAAGTCATCTCTGTCAGTTTGGAAGCTTGCATCAGTGTAACCCCTTACACGCAACTCTTCCTCACCGCCAAATATCAAGAAAGCATCCTTAGTTCTTCTCAAGTACTTTAGGATGTTCTTGAATGCAATCCAGTGACTCTCACCTGGATTGGATTGGTATCTGCTTGTCATACTCAAGGCATATGACACATCTGGTCTAGTACATAACATGGCGTACATGATAGATCCTATGGCCGAGGCATAGGGAATCCTACTCATGCGTTCCTTCTCAATCTCATTGGAAGGACAACCACTCTTCGAAAGAGTGATTCCATGTGACATGGGCAAGAATCCCTTCTTGGAATCTTGCATGTTGAACCGTTTAAACACCTTGTCAATATATGTACTTTGACTTAGGCCTAGCAACCTTTTAGATCTATCTCTATAGATCTTTATACCGAGTATATAGGCTGCTTCCCTTAAGTCCTTCATTGAGAAACACTTTCCTAGCCAATCTTTCACAGATTGCAGCATGGGAATGTCGTTTCCAATGAGTAGTATGTCATCCACATACAAGACCAGAAAAGCTACAGAGCTCCCACTAACCTTCTTGTAGACACAAGACTCATCTTCGTTTCTGATGAAGCCAAACTCTTTGACCACTTCATCAAAACGTCGATTCCAACTCCTAGAAGCTTGCTTCAATCCATAAATGGATCGTTGCAGCTTACAGACTTTGTTGGCTTGATTTGGATCCTCAAAACCCTCTGGCTGTATCATATACACATCCTCGAGGAGATTCCCATAAAGGAATGCTGTTTTGACATCCATCTGCCAAATCTCATAGTCGTAGTATGCTGCAATTGCAAGTAGGATTCGGATGGATTTGGTCATAGCGACTGGTGAAAAGGTTTCATCATAGTCAATACCATGAATCTGTCTGAATCCTTTAGCCACCAATCGGCCCTTATAGGTAATCACATTACCATCCATGTCGATCTTCTTCTTGAAGGCCCACTTGCACCCTATGGGCCGCGCCCCATTGGGTGGTTCCACCAAAGTCCATACTTTGTTGGTATACATGGATTCCATCTCGGATCTCATGGCTTCCAGCCATTTCTGAGAGTCTGGGCCACTCATGGCCTCCTCATAGGTAGTAGGCTCATCATCTATGAGCATCGTGTCACCGGAATCGGTTACGAGAAGTCCATACCTCTCGGGTTCCTGGCGCACTCTACTAGATCTACGAAGCTCTTGTGTTACCTGAACAGGTGGCTCCACAACTGCTTGTGGTTCCTGTTCATGTTCCATAATCGGTTCAGTGATTTGTGGTTCTTGAACTTCTTCAAGTTCTACATTCCTCCCACTTGCTTCTTTAGAGACAAATTCTCTTTCTAGAAACACGCCGGTCCGAGCAACAAACACTTTGTTCTCGGTTGGATTGTAGAAGTAGTATCCCTTAGTTTCCTTATGGTACCCCACAAATTTGCACTTATCCGATTTAGGCCCCAGCTTGTCTGATTGTAAACGTTTTACATAGACATCGCAGTCCAAAATCCTCATGAACGACAGTGTGGGACGCCTCCCACTCCACATCTCATATGGTGTCTTCATGACTGATTTAGATGGAACACGGTTAATGGTGAATGCTGCACTTAATAGAGCGTAGCCCCAAAATGATAATGGAAGATCAGTTTGACACATCATAGACCGAACCATATCCAATAGGGTTCGATTCCTCCTCTCGGACACGCCATTCCATTGCGGCGTTCCGGGTGGAGTGAGTTGGGACACGATCCCACACTCTCTAAGATAGTCGTCAAACTCTTGGCTCAAGTATTCTCCTCCGCGATCCGATCGTAGAGCCTTGATACTTTTGCCAAGTTGCTTCTCTACTTCATTCTTGAATTCTTTGAACACTTCAAAGGATTCAGATTTTGCCCTCATAAGGTACACAAATCCATATCTACTGTAATCATCAGTAAATGTGATGAAGTAGACATAACCACCCCTGGCTGGAGTGGCAAATGGCCCGCATACATCGGTATGTATGAGCGCCAATTGCTCACTAGTCCTCTCACCTTTCTTATTGAAAGGGGACTTTGTCATTTTTCCCAATAAACAAGCCTCACATGTCTCATATGATTCAAAATCAAATGAGTCTAGTAATCCATCCTTATGGAGTCTAGATACACGTTTCTCATTTATGTGGCCTAAACGACAATGCCATAAATAAGCAGGATTTATTTTAATCCGCTTGGTATTAATGTTGTAGACAGGATTGCTTAGATCAAGGACATAAAGTCCATTAAATAATTGCGCACTAAAATAGTGAATATTATTCAAATAAAAGGAACAACAATTGTTCTTTATCGAAATAATAAAACCATCCTTGTCCAAACAAGAAATGGAAATAATGTTTCTGCTCTTAGCAGGCACAAAATAGCAATTATTTAATTCTAAAACTAATCCTGAAGGCAGAGATAGCTCGCACACGCCTATGGCCAACGCAGCAACCTTTGCTCCATTCCCAACGCGCAGATCTACCTCCCCTTTAGCCAATCTTTTACTTCTCTTTAGATCCTGCATATTTCGACAAATATGAGATCCACATCCAGTATCTAATACCCATGATGTAGAGACAGTTAAATTGACATCTACAACAAAAATACCTAGTGGTGGTGGAATCACTATTCCAAGCCTCTTGTCCTCCAGATATTTTGGACAGTTCCTCCTCCAGTGTCCAGGTTGACTGCAGTAGTGACACTCACCCTTAGTCACGACCTTGGCAATCCCACCAACAGGCTTAAGGGCTTGTTCCTTGGACTTGGCAACTGACTTGCCTTTGCCCTTGGAGGAAGAGGCAAACATTTTGCCCTTTCCTTTATGCACCATCATAATGGCCTTGCCCTTACCCTTGTTGATGCTCTGTTCAGCCATCCTCAACATGTTGAGTAAATCTGGCAGTGTTTTAACGATCTCGTTCATGTTATAGTTCATAATGAACTGTCCATAACTCTCGGGCAACGATTGCAACACGAGATCGGTTGCCAACTCTTGGCCGACCGGGAACCCAAGCCGGGCGAGATTCTCCAAGTACCCGATCATTCGGAGTACATGGGGTCCCACCGGGTTCCCTTCTGCCACATGACATTTGAACAGTGCCTTTGAGACCTCATACCTCTCTACCCTCGCCTGCTCTTGGAAGAGCTGCTTTAGATGCTCGATCATATCGACTGCATTCATGTTTTCGTGTTGCTTCTGAAGCTCAGAAGTCATGGTGCAAAGCATAAGGCAGGCCGCATCATTAGCGTCATCAACACGCTTTTGATACGCCTTTAAGGCAGCAGGTGTCTGGTTCTCTGGACCTTCTGGAACATGCTCCTCTATTGCGTACAGTTTCTTCTCTTGCTTGAGAACAATTCTCAAGTTTCTGTACCAATCAAGAAAGTTGGTTCCAGAGAGCTTGTCCTTCTCAAGGACAGATCGTAGGGAATGTTGTGAACTCGATGAGTTGTTTGCCATTTGGAATTCTACAAAAAGGAAAATACGCAAGTTTTAGTATTTTTGAATTTTTGACTATATTTAATAATGGCTAGTTTATTAAATATAGCTCCCACTATTTTTCTACGGATTAATAACCCTCAAGATATTAATGCGGAAAATATCCTTATATTTTCTAGTGGGCCAAGATCCATCTTTCATTTCCTTATGAGCTTGCTTTGGCAAGTCACCCATAATTTGACTACTTTAGGTAGGAACAATTCCAATTGCATCCCATATGCAACTCTTGGTTCAATCGGACAAATAACTCCTTATTTATCCATCCTTATGGATAATCCCAATTGATTGCCTCTAAGTTTCTTAATCAAATTAATAGCCTAGTTGTGTTCAACCTCTTATCTAAACAATTGCACAGTGTTACGTGCCATCGCATTCCATCATTATGAACCAAGTCGCCATGCTTTGGCACGCACGAGCTTGATAAATAATGATGATAATGAGTGTTTAAATAACGAGAAGGCAAGAACACAATATTTAAAATTTGAGGGATTTTTAAATTCAATTTTAATTATTTTTGTTGATCAATATCAACTAATCTATCTATTTGAGTTTGGGCACAACTCCAAATAATAGATCCGGGTTGTCTAATTATCTTATTATCCTAATTGCATGCATCATCCATACACCAACCACACAAATAATAAGACAATAAATAAACAACCACAAAACAGAAATTAAACGTGATGTGGATATGGCCTTTTCTAGACTAAGATAATTCCAAGCCAAGGGAATTATCTATGAACCCTAAGCAAACACATCTCCATGCGTCTTGATCTCTTGGTCCATCCTTCATAGTCATGTGGAATGCTCCATGCTCCATGCTCCATCTTTTGTGGCTTCTTTGGCTTTGGGCTTCTTTTCTCCAATCTTGGCTAACAATCTACTTTATCTAGCACTAACTAATCATCTATACTAAATAAAATAAATCTCACAAGTTGAGAAAAAAAATGGCACGCAGGCCATAAAACCATAATTAACTATTACAATTAATTGATCAGCTCGCAGGCCGTAAAACCAAACCACAAAATTAAACATCCACATCAAACCACATCCTAAGGCCATATCCAATCACCATGCGATTTGCACATAAACAGTTAAAATCCAATTTTAACGCGCTTGGTCAATTTTAATTGATTTTAGGATTTCTAGGGTTAAAACGGTCCATGGGCCCAACAATTCAATTGCCCGGGCCCATTAGAGTGAACCACAAAGCCCTAGGGCCGGCCCGGCCCAAAACCCGCAAGCTAGGCCAGCGGGTTAGGGCCGCCCGGCCCCTTAGGGCGGCCAAGCTTGGGCGGCAAGCAAGGGGGCGGTCCCTAGGGGGGCCGAACCCCTCTATGGGAGTTGTTTCCAAAACAACTCCCTTGCTTGGTGCCCAAGTTTGGTTGTTTCCTTGTTTTGGGAGAACTCCTTCTTCCCCAAGGATGCCCAAACCCTAGATCTATGATCCTAAAATTTCTCAAACTCACCAATTCATGCATCCAATGCAAAAATTGGATCTTGTTATGATTAATTATTGACAAATTGCATCTCATGCTTGATTTGTCTTGTTTTACGCGATAAACAATCAAATTAAGGTGTAAAACAACAAAACGTAACACATAAACTACGTTTATGCTCTATGACCTGTGGCTCTGATACCACTGTAGGGTTTTGATTCATGGATCGCACAACGGAAGCATAATCAAACATAAACCATGCAAAACCCTCCAAGGATCACAAGTATAGAGACATAACGATAGTAAAGGTAAGAAATCATAAACACACCTTTGGGTTCTCTTTGATGACTTCAAACGCGCATAATGTCACGTTCTCTATAGTTGATCCACGCCTAGAGTTGATCCTAGATCTCCCAAACTCCTTGGTGCTAGCCCGGATTAGGAAGAGGAAGAAGGAATCACGCAAACGAGACAAAGAGAGGCTTCGGCCTCCCTTTTGGCCGACGGGGTAAGGGCGGCGGCAAGGGGCGGCGTCGGCTCCTTGTTGCTTGCTCTCTCTCCTTTTGTTCTCTCCCACTCTTGTTATGTTCACTAATGAGCAAAAGTTATGAGGAAGGAAGGAAGGAGGGTCCTTTATATAGTCCAACAACTCCTAGTTAACTACCTAAAGGACTTATTCTAGTCCAACTAGAATTCAATTTAGTCCCTTCCTTGCAAATTAGTCCCTACTAACTTTGCAAGGGTTTGCAAAGTGATCCTTCTAATTAATTAATCCAATTAATTAATTCCCAAATCTAGTTCAACTCTATATAGCGTGTGACCCCATAGGTTCTATCTAGTTGGTAGCAACTATTTGCTAATATGGAGCGGTTTCTAGCAAAACATCCATTCTAGCCAACTAATAGAATAGTCATCTTGACAACCTTTGTACAAGTAATTGTCTCATCCCTTTGCCCCCATAACCGGATTGGACACGAGACATACAAGTCACACTCGTATATCCAATCCATAGTTTCTCGATCCATGGGAATAGCCTTATTCGTGCAAATAACATCAATATCCTATATTGATTTATTTGAGTCTGGCCAGACATTCTATAAGCACTATCCCTCGAGTGGCCTAGGATATTTGCTCCCGTTATGTGGGAGGGGCAAATCCTCTCTACGTCCACTATGATCTCTAAGCTTGCTTCTCATTGTATCCAGTACACGCCTTTATAACTACCCAGTCACGGTGTAGCGTTTAACGCTACCAAGATCACAATGATCCACAACTAGAATATCTAGTGACTTCAAGTCTAAGGATGACAATACCATTGCACCGCGAGAAGCACTTGTGACTCAACATAACATGTATGTAGCCTTCTCGGAGATGGGTCAATCCAGTGCAACATTCCGTAATGCACACCTATGTGTTGGATCATGATATCTCCATATCAATCCAACCCCATACTAGTCTATAGATGATTGTCCCATTTAATCATTATACTTGACTAGGGATATTTAAGATAAACAACACAATTGTAAATCTAAGGACTTCATTATATTAAATATCTAATAAATAATAAATGAACTTTCTAGCCATATACAAATTCATACTAAACTAGATTGCCTCTAGGGCATCTATTCCAACAGAAACGGCCCTAGATCTTCAAGCCTAAGTGATTTCTTTTACACCTATACAGCTTGTGGTTCCAAACCTATCTAGTTCCAGCTACTAACTGTTGAGCTAACAAGAACCTCTTGTTGTTCACTTGAACAACCAACCACTAGGTTTAAGTGAGGTTTAAGATAATCTAGAGATACACATATAAAAGTACAAGTGAAGAACACAGTATGAAGATAAGCTGTTGAAGCCTGGAAGTGTTCTTCTGGAAAACAGGATTGATTTGATCTTCTGGAATCTGGAATGAAGCTTGAATGATTGTGTGTTTGAATGAATGATCTTCCACGATCTTGTCTTACCTATCAGAGTATTATGCAAGCTTCTCCTTTCTGTAAAATTCAAACCAGTCTCTTTTATCCACAGCTGCAACTGATTGAGAGATTTTAGGATCTCAGTTCCTACAAATCCTCCTTCCGTTTTAACCTTAAATTAAAACAGCTTCAAGTGGATATCCGTTGGAGTTTGTTGAGATTGCTCCTGCACGTTTAACAACCCTGCAACAGCATTAAAACACTGCAACAACAAAATCCAGAAAGCTAACAGTACTAAGACTGTTTGGTTATACAGTTTTTGATAAAACTGTTTTAACAAACTTAGAACAATAACCTGTATATCCTCTAAAACATATGAATCATGAAAAACAAGTTTAAGATACTTAGAAGTGAGAAAATAATCACAATACTAAGCATCACAACCTGCAAGAAAGAATCAATTATGTTCTGTAAAAACTGTCAGCAGCTCAAGGCATATCTCAAGGCCTTGGAGCTCTGAACTTGCTTCACAGAATTTCAAAGTTAAACCCAGATAGCTTTGATTCTTCCTATTCTCATCATCTGCAATTGTGTTAGATATATAAATAGTATAATCCAAAGTATATGTAGTAAACCACTGATTTGCATAATCAGATAACCAATTCTGCAACACGGAAATGTTAGAACATATAGCATAATAAGATAACTTAAGGCTTTGAAGTTCAGTCAATCTCAAGGCCTTGAGATAACTGAAATGCTTTGCTGCTTATGTCTTAGCCTTTTGTCTTTCATCACTCAAAACAATTACCAACCAAAACACATTCAGGTATCTTGACTCAACAATCTCCCCCTTGATGAAATACAAAACCTACAGTCTTGTATAGATCTTCCTGCCACTCATATTGAAAAAATTAAATAACCACAATTTGTAGATACAATATATACACTAAACCCAAACAGATAACCAGTGAGAATAAACATTACAAAATACCACAGAAATAAAACTAGGCATTCTTATTACTCCAAATACTGCAAACAGAACACAAATACCACATTAATTCTCCCCCTTTTTGACTTTCATCAAATAAGGTTGAAGAAATGTAGGATCATTACTCAGAGTTTGAAAATAAACTTAAAACAAAAAAATTAGCTAAAAAGTCAGGGCCTTGAGACAGAAAAGATAAAAGAGAATGAGATAGAGGGTCAAGGCTTTGGCAGTCTATGATCTTCACTTCTTCTTTGATGTCTGGCCTTTCTCAGAGCCTTCTCATATTTCTTCCTCACTTGCAGCATCTTCTGCAGACTGATTACCTTCTTGTTCAGCTTAAACTTCAGCAACCACTTCTTGGATTATCTCATCCACTTTCTTCTTAGCCTGTACGGAATCTACCTCTGTAGATGCATCTACAGCATCTTCACCGGCATCTTCTTCATCAGTTTGTTCATACAAATCTTTTGAAGTCAGCACTACTGGAATTGACTTCTTCTTCTTCTTCAGAAAATCTTCCAGCTTCACTTCTGAATCCACACTGGTGTCATGACTAGTAGCAGAAGGTATCTTCTCCAGATTCAAGCCCTTGATGACAACATCCAACTTCCCATTCATAACATTCATCAAGCCCTTGAACTGGTTGAATTCAGTTGACAGGTCAAACAACCTTTGTCTGAGATCTTCAATCTCAACCTGCTGATCTTCTAACTTCTCAACCAGTAGAGAGTAATCCTCATTGGCTTGTCCTTTCCCAGATGCAGTCCCCTTAGGCTTCACAAACTCCTTCTCAGCAAGTTCTTCCTTTGACAAATCAGAGTAAAATTTCCAATGCCCTTTCCCACTCTGAACTACCCCAATCCTCTGAAGTGCAGTCTCATCTATCAACCCAAAACCTCTAGTAATATTTTCTTCTCCTTTCACAGGCACATCAAAATATTCAAAGAAAAGAGGTAACAGGTTGGCATATGGAAGAGGATGGTTTGTAGTCCTGGTTGCACAATAAATCATATGCTCCATAACAACTGTTGACAAATCTATCTCAAACCCTTGAGATATCAGATACATCAAAATCAGAAACTTATCAATTACTAACTCCCTTGAGTTCTCCCTGGGAACTACACTCCTCATCAGAATAGTAAACAAAATTTTGGCTTCACAGTTGAGCACAGAATGTGTCAACTGCTTTGGACCAGAGGGAACACCTTCAATAAAGAACATCTCCTTGGCCTTATCCAGACACTCCTTCCTATCAGGATAATCTCCTACATTGTATTTTCTAGGAATGCCCAAGACTTTGGCAAAAGTCCTATGATCTAACCTCAAATCCACACCAGTCAATTTAGAAGTTAAAACCATTCTATCATCACCTTCAGACACCAAGTTCAGATAAAATAACCTAGTTAACCTAGGATAAGCCTTTGAACTAGGATTTAGAACCTTCCAAACAGCAGTTTCCCTCAACTTTCTCATGCATTCTATGTACAGTTTATCCAATAACTCATCAGAAATCATGCTACAGAAAGCTACCTTAGATGATGCATATCCTTGCATCCAAACAGTTCTAACTTCAGAATTAACAAACCACTCAGTTGGAAGTACATTCTTACCTCGATATCCTTTCTTAGTTGCAGCAGCAACTTGCTTAACCCTAGTCTTCTTCTCAGAGGGTTTGGTCTTTTCTTGTCCTCATTCAGTTGGTTTCTTCTGGCTTTCCTGAGTTGACTTCCCTTTTTCCTCTTCAGTAGCCTTTTTCTTTTCTCCCCCTTTCTTCTTCTCTGACCTAGGTTGATCACCACCCTGAGTCTCCTGTTGTGGATCAACACTTGGGCCTTCATCTCCCTTCTTTGTCATTGACTTCTTTGCAGGAGGGGTATCCTCATGCAAGCTTTGAGTATTTTCTGAATCTGAATCATAAATAACTATCTTCTCCTTCTTGTTTGCTCTCTTCTTGGATATGCCAGAGGGCTTTCCCTGTTGCTGAATTCTGGCTGATTTGCGCTCCATTTTAGGGTTTAGGATAAGAGAACTTGATTGAGAGGAATTGAGAGAGAGAGAGAGAGATTAGTCGCAGAAAATTGGAAGAGAATGAGAAGAAAAAGCCCTGACTTTCAGCTTAAATAGGTTGGAAAGGATGAGTCATAAAAGGACTCTGCAATATCAACATGCAAAAATAGGATCTTAAAAAATCTTTTTGGGATATTTTAGAAAATTCTCTGAGTAATTCAAATATTATACAGTTATCTAAAAAGATAAGATATAATATTTGATCCAATTTTTAAAAAAAAAATAAATACACATATTACCAAGACCTGGAGAACAATCTCAAGGCCTTGAGATTTTCTGCAAATTGAGAAACTTCAAAGCTTTGAGCTATACTTTCAAGGCTTCAGAAAGTATAATCTCAAGGCTTTGAGATTCCAGCACATATACACATATAAGTACTAATACTCACCCTAAACCAATGCATCCTTGTTTAACATCCCCAATTCAAGCCTTAGAGATGAAAACCTATCATCTGGCAAAGGTTTAGTGAAAATATCCGCAATCTGCATTGAAGTAGAGATAAAATTTAAAATAACATCACCTTGTTCTGCATGATCTCTAAGGAAATGATGTCTCACATCTATGTGCTTTGTCCTTGAGTGCTGAACTGGATTCTTAGAGATTGAAATAGCACTTGTATTGTCACAATGAATTGGCACATTTCTGAAGTTGTAGCCAAGATCTCTAAGTTGCTGAGCAATCCATAACACTTGTGAACAGCAAGCACGAGCTGCAATATATTCAGCTTCTGCAGTTGATAATGCTACAGAATTTTGCTTTTTGGAATGCCAACTGATCAATGAAGATCCAAGAAATTGACAGCATCCAGAAGTACTTTTCCTGTCTACTTTATAACCTGCAAAATCTGCATCGGAATAGCCACTCAACATAAAATTAGATCTTCTTGGATACCAAAGCCCTAAGTCTCTGGTTCCATTCAAATATCTAAAAATTCTTTTAACTGCAGTTAGATGACTTTCCTTAGGATCTGCTTGAAATCTAGCACACATACAGACACTGAACATAATGTCAGGTCTGCTAGCAGTTAAATATAATAGTGATCCAATCATACCTCTATATTCCTTCTGATTCACACTCTTACCATTTGAATCTATGTCTAAAGAGAGTGATGAACTCATAGGGGTCTTAAGCACCTTGGACTGTGACATGTTGTACTTATTCAATAAGTCCTTGGTATATTTTTCTTGATGCACAAAAATTCCTTTCTTCATTTGTAATATATGAAGTCCAAGAAAGAAATTCAGTTCACCCATTAAGCTCATCTCAAACTCCCTCCACATCAGACTAGAAAACTCTTTTGAAAGAGCATCATTAGTAGCACCAAATAATATATCATCTACATAAATCTGAACTACTAACAGATCACTTTGTTGGTGTTTAATAAAAAGAGTTTTGTCAACTAAGCCTATTCTGAAATTGTTTCAAGTAGAAATTTTGAAAGTCTGTCATACCAAGCCCTTGGAGCTTGTTTTAAACCATAGAGAGCTTTATCCAGTTTATAAACACGATCAGGAAAATTTTCATCTTCAAAACCAGGGGGTTGTGCTACAAAAACATCTTCTTGTAAGTATCCATTTAGAAAAGCACATTTAACATCCATTTAATAAAGCTTTATGTGATTGTGAGATGCAAATGCAAGAAGTATTCTAATAGCTTCTAACCTGGCAACAGGAGCAAAAGTCTCCTCATAATCTATACCTTCTTCCTGATTATATCCTTGAGCTACCAGTCTGGCTTTATTTCTTACCACTTTACCATTCTCATCAAGCTTGTTTCTGAATACCCATCTGGTTCCAATAACTGATTTATCTTTAGGTCTAGGGACCAGATTCCAAACCTTGTTCCTTTCAAACTCATTTAGCTTCTTCTGCATTGCAATAATCCATTCTGCATCTTCCAGATCTTCCTTGGTATTCTTAGGCTCAATCAAATATACAAATGCACTAAAAGCACACAAGTTCTTTAACTGTCCTCTTGTCTGTGTTCCAGTTGATGGATCTGATATAATGTTGTCAGGTGGATGGTCTGCGAGGTACTTAAACTTATTTCTTGATACCCAGGAGTATTCTCCTTCAAGGCTTTGAGTCATTGAAACAGTAGAGGGAGCATCATAGAAAGTTTCAGCTTCTGTCTAAAGGCTTTGAGATTTTGGTTCAGCAGGAGGTTCAAGGCCTTGAGATTCTGCTGGTTGAATCTGTACATTAGTTTTGCCTTTGTCTTCTTTCACAGCATCATCATCTGATTCATGCTTGTTCAAATCTAGATATGCAAAACTTTCACTCAGAGAATCCTTAGTACTTTCATCAAAAATTACATGAATGCTCTCTTCCACAATCTTGGTTTTTCTATTATAAATTCTATAAGCTTTGCTAGTTTGAGAATATCCAAGAAATACACTTTCATCACTTCTAGCATCAAACTTACCAAGATTGTCTCTACCAATATTATGCACAAAACAGATACAACCAAAGGTCTTAAAATAAGAAACAGTAGGCTTTCTCCCTTGAAATAATTCATAGGGAGTCTTTTTCAAAAAAGGTCTGATCAAGCATCTATTCAGCACATAATTGGCAGTGTTAACAGCTTCTGCCCATAAAAACTTTGGCAAATTACTTTCAAGAAGCATAGTTCTGGACATATCCTCAAATGTCCTATTTTTCCTTTCAACTACTCCATTTTGCTGTGGAGTTATAGGTGCAGAAAAGTTGTGTGAAATGCCATGCTTTGCACAAAACAAATCAAAGTCAAGTTGATCAAACTCTCTACCATGATCACTCCTAATGGATGCAACAGGTATATTTTTCAAAGTTTGAAGCTCTTTGCACAATCTAGAAAACTCAGATAAAGCTTCAGTTTTGTCTCTAATAAACATCACCCAAGTAAATTTAGAATAATCATCAATTATAACAAGCATATACCTTTTACCTTTTGGGGTCTGAACTCTCATAGGACCACACAAGTCCATATGCAGCAATTCTAAGGGTCTAGAAGTACTTACAAAGTTATTTGCCTTGAAAGAGCTTCTGGTCTGTTTACCTTGTACACATGTCTTGCAAACCTCATCATCTGAAAATTTCTGTAGTGGTAAACCTCTTACCAAGTCCTTTGAGATGAGTTTGTTCAAAGTATGTATACTAATATGCCCAAGCTTTCTGTGCCAAAGCTTTGAATCTTATTTCAAGGCCTTGAGGCATTTTAGCTTGTCACCTGCAACATTGTTAGTATTCATAGCATATAGATTATATGATCTAGGAGCAGTGAGTATGCAATCAATAGATTTCTCATCTTGCACCATACATTTCTCCTTGTCAAATACAGCTTTATAACCTTTATCACATAACTGAGAGATACTAAGCAAACTATACTTAAATCCATCTACCAGATAAACATCAGATATAGAATTTGTAGAACCATTACCAATACTACATAGACCAATGATATTGCATTTTGCTTTGTCACCAAGTGTGATTGTTCCTCCAGATTTTTCTGTAAGTTCAGTAAAGAGAGACTTCTTTCCACTCATATGTCTGGAACATCCACTGTCTAAAATCCATTTCTGATCTTTCAAGGCCTTGGTGACATCCTGCAAAAACAAATCATTGCCTCAACAGGCTATTAGACCAAGTGCAGAACTTTGAGTCATACTCAGATTCAGCCATATTTGGTGGCCTAATTCCTTTTGGGACCCAAATCTGCCTAACCTGTCCCTTAAGCTGATAAGGATAAGTATTCCTCATAATGTGAGGTTCTGATCTTCTGAAGGGACAAGTTAATCTGACATGACCAATTTTTCCAAAGTAATGACATTTTGGAGAATGTCTGCTACCAGATTTGACAAAAGTAGTTTGGCCTTTCTTTGGAAAATTTGGATTATAGCCAATCCCGCTTTATGCATTGATTTCATACTTCCTCCAAGAATGAGATTCAGATTATGTTCTGAGCCTGTAAACTTAGCTAGGACCTTCTTGGACTCTTGAAGTTTCTCAGTCAAAGTACAGATCTGTTGTTCTAAATTCTCAGAATGAGCCTTTAGATCAGCATATCTTTCAGTTAAAAGAGTGTTTTGATCAACAACCTCTTTTATCTGTGCCTTCAAGACTTTGAACCTGCTGTCCAAGGCCTTGAAGTCTTTTTCCAGCTTTGTCTTAGAAACTTCAACAGTTTTGTTTGAAAACACAAGGTCCATGTTTTCTTTTACCTGCTCATGAATCTTAATCTTTAAAGCAGAAATCTCATTTCTATAACTTTCCTCATTTAAAAACATACTTTTGAGAATTTCAGGAAGTACATCAGAAGGACTAGCAAGTAAATTTTTTACCATATCTTCAATGTGTCTGTCTGATGAACTTTCTTCATTATGCTTTGCCATCAAGCATAAGTTTGCTTGCTCTTCTTCTGTGTCTGAGTCACTTGATGAATCAGAATCACTCCAAGAAGCCATCATGGCCTTCTTCCTTCTGTTGTCACCATCCTTCTTCTGAAAGTTCATGTTCTTCTTCTTTTGTGGACAGTCCCTTACTAAATGATCTGCATCACCACACTCAAAACAATTCATTACTTTAGTTTTATGTAACTGTGATGAAGATTTAACTTTGTAATCCTTGCTGCATGAGGGTCTTGATCTCTCTCTGTTGTAATCCCTGTTACCAGAGTTTCTTTTCTTTTTGAGAATCCTGGCCAAGGCCTTGGAGATCAATGCTAAAGCCTCTTCATCATCAGGTTCCTCCTCTGTCTCAAGGCTTTGAGATTTTTCACTATCTTTTCCCTTAAGAGCTAGGTTCCTGATATTTTCACTCAAATTACCTTCCACATCCTTCATGGACATTTCATGAGTGAGCAGCTTTCCTTGTAGATCATCTAGATGAAGAAGACTCAAGTCCTGAGCTTCCTCGATGGCTGTTGTCTTTGGCTCCCACTTGGCTTTTGGCAAACTTCTCAGAATCTTTCTGACCTTCTCTTCATTTGAGAACTTCTTTCCCAATGACTCCAGGTTGTTTACCACATCAGTGAATCTTTTGAACATTTCCTTGATGGTCTCATCTGAATTCATCTTGAAAAACTCATATTGCCTCAGAAGTATGTTGATTTTTGTCTGCTTAACCTGGCTGGTTCTTTCATATGTCACCACCAATTTATCCCACACTTATTTGGCACTCTTGCAGTTTAACACTCTGTTGAACTCATCTGCATTTAAAGCACAGTATAGCAAATTCATAGCCTTGTAATTTTTTGATACCTTTTCCAGTTCAGTGACTGAAAGATTTTCCTCAGACTTGACAGTTCTGACTCCATCAATTGTAGAGAAGTACTCATGAGGACCATTCCGAACTATTGACCATAGTTCCATGTCTTGATATATGATGAACATCTTCATCAATGTCTTCCAATGCATGAAGTTGTCACGACAGAACAATGGAGGTCTGCTGGCTGCCCTTCCTTGTGAGAATCCACCATCTCCTACATTACTCATAGTCACCAGATTGTTAGATCTAAAAACAGTGACACAAGCTCTGATACCAATTGAAAGTGTGTAATGTAGACTAAATACATGACCTAAATACTCTAGAAGGGGGGGGGGTTGAATAAAGTATGGAAACTTTTTGCAAAACTTAAAGTTTAACAGGAAAGCTTTGTGTGAAACTCAAATCTCAAGGCCTTGAGATTTTAGTAAACTGTCTGAAACTTACAAAGGCAAAATAGTAAGCTTCAAGGCCTTGAGTTGTGAACAACTCTAAACAGCTTTTAAACCCTTGTTTGATTTGAGTTGTGTGCAGCAGATAATAATCAAACAGAAAAGTAAAGAACACAAAGCAATTAACAGAGTTCAGTCCCAATGGACCTAATCTCTGCCTGAGGGATCTAATCCCACCAGGATTGGGCAAACACTTCTTATTACTCACACAGAAACAGCCCTAGATCTTCAAGCCTAAGTGATTTCCCTTACACCTATACAGCTTGTGGTTCCAAACCTATCTAGTTCCAGCTACTAACTGTTGAGCTAACAAGAACCTCTTGTTGTTCACTTGAACAACCAACCACTAGGTTTAAGTGAGGTTTAAGATAATCTAGAGATACACAGATAAAAGTACAAGTGAAGAACACAGCATGAAGATAAGCTGTTGAAGCCAGGAAGTGTTCTTCTGGAAAACTGGATTGATTTGATCTTCAGGAATCTGGAATGAAGCTTAAATGATTGTGTGTTTGAATGAATGATCTTCCACGATCTTTTCACACCTCTCAGAGTATTCTGAAAGCCTCTCCTTTCTTTAAAACTCAAACCAGTCTCTTTTATCCACAGCTTCAACTGATTGAGATATTTTAGGATCTCAATTCCTACAAATCCTCCTTCTGTTTTCAACTTAAATTCAAACAGCTTCAAGTGGATATCCCTTGGAGTTTGTTGAGATTGCTCCTGCACGTTTAACAACCCTGCAACAGCATTGAAACACTGCAACAACAAAATCCAGAAAGCTAACAGTACTAAGACTGTTTGGTTATACAGTTTCTGATAAAACTGTTTTAACAAACTTAGAACAATAACCTGTATATCTTCTAAAACATATGAATCATGAAAAACAAGTTTAAGATACTTAGAAGTGAGTAAATAATCACAATACTAAGCATCACAACCTGCAAGAAAGAATCAATTAAGTTCTATAAGGCCTTGGAGCTCAAGGCATATCTCAAGGCCTTGGAGCTCTGAACCTGCTTCACAGAATTTCAAAGTTAAACCCATATAGCTTTGATTCTTCCTGTTCTAATCATCTGCAATTGTGTTAGATATATAAATAGTATAATCCAAAATTATATGCATTAAACCACTGATTTGCATAATCAGATAACCAATTCCGCAACACAGAAATGTTAGAACATATAGCATAATAAGATAACTCAAGGCTTTGAAGTTCAGTCAATCTCAAGGCCTTGAGATAACTGAAATGTTTTGCTGCTTATGTCTTAGCCTTTTGTCTTTCATCACTCAAAACAATTACCAACCAAAACACATTCAGGGATCTTGACTCAACATTCTATAAGTATAAACAGCTCCGTCGAGCCGTTTGTAGCTCGTATGATCCCCTTCTGTCCTCTTTGGTTTCTTCTTCTTTTTCTTTCTTTCCTAAGCCATTTTACTAGTCACCGAGCTTCCGAAGTTCGCTTCCATGCTCCATTTTAATACTCGAGGACTCTGATCCTGTCATAGACAACATGAAAACACGAAAGCCGTGATCATATCCAACAAAATACATCAAATCAACGCATAAAATGACTGCTTTCTACAATCATGCTTATGGAACTCACTTAATCATATTAAGCCTAAACAATCCCAGAATGACGCTAAATTCTCCCAGTAATCTCACAGATTGGCAAGAACACACATACATATATAACCCCTATAACGGAGTTATTACGAATGCATCATACAATTTATCTCTCCCTCACTCAGTACAGGATCCACTAATTATTTTGTGTCTATCTTTGTACGAAGAAGGTGGGTTTCAAGGTAGAGATGCAACCTACATTGCATTTCCAAATTATGAGGGCCAACTCCTGATTGAACCAGTATATATTTTGGGCAACACAACCATCACATGGGATTCTTAGGGAGAGTTTTGGAATGCTTGTGCTGCCAGCACAACTGCTTTCCGACAACAGGAGCAGTTTTACTGTGTTTGGCACAACTGCTTTCTGGACAGTTTCTGCTTTCCCACAACAGTTTTCAGGAAGCAAGGGGGGAGATGCTTTTCCAGAAAGTGCTTTTGATTAATGTATCGACTGTTGGAATAGATGCCCTAGAGGCAATCGTAGATTTAGTATGAACAATGTTTTGGCTAGAATATTCATTTATTATTTATGGCGATATTTAATATAATGAAGTCCTTAGATAAATTGTGTTATTTATCTTAAATATCCCTAGTCAATTATATTGATTAATAGGACAATCAAATATAGACTAGTATGTGGGTAGATTGATATGGAGATATCAAGTCTAACACATGGGTATGCATTAGGAGTAATGGCATACTGGATTGACCCACGACGAAAAGGATACATTAGATTATGTGAAGTCACAATCGCTTTTCGTAGTGCTAATATTATTGCAATCCTTAGACTTGAAGTCACTAGATACTCTAGTTGTGAAATATTGCGCTTTGATGTTATCAAACGTTACACCGTAACTGGGTAATCATAAAGGTGGCTATCGGGCGTGATAGGAAGCAAGCTTAGAGATCGTAGTGATGTAGATAGGATTTGTCCCTCCCACATAATGGGAGTAAATATCCACGGCCACTCGAGGGATGAGGCTTATTGAATGTCTGGCCAGACTCAGATAAATTAATATGGAGATATTAATGTTATCTGCAAGCATAAGCGTATTCCCAGGATCGAGGAACTATGGATTGGATATACGAGTGTGACTATTTATGTCTCGTGTCCAATCCGGATATGGAGACAAAGGGATAATGCAAAATGACATATTGGGCACAAAGGTTTGTCGGGATCACTGACTATTTCTATTGGTTGGGTTGCATGGATGTGTTGCTAGACACCGCTCCATGTTAGTAATAGTTACTACCAACTATATAGAAACCTATGGGGTCACACGTCAAATAGAGTAGAGCTAGATTTGGGATTAATTAATATGGATTAATTAATAGAAGGATCATTGTGCAACACCTTGCAAACTTAGTAGGACTAATTTGCAAGGAAGGGAATAGTTCTAGTCCTACTAGAACAAGGAAACTCTTTTATGGAAACAACAAGGAGTTGTTGGAGTATATAAAGGAGGCTCTAGCTTCCTTCCCACTAGATGAGTTATTAATCATAACACACAAAGAGTGGGAGAGAGCAAAAGAGAGAGCAAGACAAGAGCTAGGGCCGAAACCCTAGCCCCGTCCGCCCCCCTTACCCGACGGCAAGAAGGGAGGCCGCCCCTCCTTTGTTGCCTTGTTGCTTGGTTGCTTTGATCTTCATCCCTCTTCCTCCAAGGTTCAAGCTAGCACTTGATTGAAGGAAGAATCTAGATCTCACCTCTAGACGTGGATCAACCGTAGAGACGAGGACATCATTCTTCGTGTGATCTCACAAATCAAAAGGTACACATCTTCTATGTCCTTAATCATGTTATGATGTCTCTTCCTGTGATCCTTGGTGGGCTTTGAGTAGGATTAATTTTTGTTATTCCGCTGCGTTACCTACATCAAAACCCAACAGTGGTATCAGAGCCACAGGTCGTAGAGCATAACATGATATTATGTGTTTACGATTTCAGTTCATACACCGTATTATTGTTTATTACGCGAAAACTGAAAAATTGGCATAGTAGATGCAATATTGAATTTGATTCAATCAAACAAGACCCAATTTAACATTGGATGTTAGAATTGGTGAGTTTAATCACATAGGATGTGAATAATTGGGTTCTTGAAAAATTAGGGTTCATGGGCACATGATTGAAAAGGGGTTTTCAATTATGGAAACAAAATTATGGAATTAAATCCATAAGGAAACAACCTTGCTTGGGCAACAAGGAAGGAGGAAGGGGACTAGGGCCGAAACCCTAGCCGCCCGCCCCTCCCTTGGGCGCCAAGCAAGGCCGCGGCCCCCTTAGGCGTGCGGCGGTCCTAGGGTTCGGGCCACTAGTTGGCTTGGACCCTTTGGACCGTTGTGAAACCCTAGTTACCCAATTTTATTAAAATTAAACAAGCGCGTTAAAAATTGGTTTTAACTGTATTATGTGCTTTATTGCATGGTGGATGGATATGGCCTAGGATGGTGGATGTTTATTGTTTTGTGGTTTGGTTTACGGCCTGCGAGCTGATCAAATTAATGTAATAATTAAATTAAGTTTTACGGCCTGCGAGTCGTTCTTTTTCTCCTCGACATGTGAGGCTTTTATTATTTATTTATTCTAGATGTTAGGCTAGAATTAGAAATATTTAGATGATAGCCAAGAGCATGGAGAAGAAGACCGGAGAACCAAAGAAGCCAAAAGACATCCCTAGGCGCGCAGCTTTGGTGGAGCACATGGAGATGAGCTCGGCACTTTAGGGCAATTAGATATTATCATTGGCTTGATAATATCATTAGTCTAGAGGCCATATCCATACCACGTTTCTTTATTTTTGTGGATGTTTATTATTCATGCCTTGTTATTTATTTTGTGTGTATGGCGCTACAAGCAAAACGATAACAAGATAATAATAAACAAGGTTGGTCTTTTATTGTGGATAGCCCAATCCAAAATAAGTAGACCATGTTGATAAAGATCAACCAAACAAATTAAAAGAAATCCCTCAATTAAATATTGCGTTTTGCCTTCTCTTGCTAAAACACCCTTCATGATCGTGGACTATTAAAATTCGGGCTTGCCAAAGCAAGGCGATTTTAATTTTTCATGATGTGTTGCGGACGACGCAAGCTAGTAATGCGTGTATGTTGAAAACAAGAGGTTGGACGCAACTAGGCAAGAATCAATTGGATTGATGAGCTTAGAGGCATGACAATTAGGAGTTATCCAATTGGATAAAGAATAAAAGGTATTTATTCACCTAATTGGACCAAGAGTTGCATGGGATGCAATTGGAATGGTTCCTACCTAAATAACTAATTCTTGGGTGACTTGCCAAAGCAAGCTCAAGAAGAAGTGAAATAAGGATCTTGGACCCACTAGAAAGTATAGAGATATTTTCCGCTTTAATGGTGAGGGCTATTAAACCGAGAAAAATAGTGGGAGCTATATTTGATGATCTAGCCATTGTTAAATATAGTCAAAATGTTCAAAATACTAAAATTGCATATTTCTCGTTCTTGTAGAATTCCAAATGGCAAACAACAACGCATCGAGTTCATCCCTACGATCTGTCCTTGAGAAGGATAAATTGTCTGGAACGAATTTCCTTGACTGGTACAGAAACTTGAGGATTGTCCTCAAGCAAGAAAAGAAGCTGTACGTCTTGGACACTCCAATTCCAGACCCACCACAAGATGAGTCTCTATTAGCGGAAGTAAGGGCACGTCAGAAACATATTGATGATTCTAATGACGTGACTTGCCTCATGCTTTGTACCATGACTGGTGAGCTTCAGAAGCAACACGAGAACATGGAAGCCTATGATATGATCATACACTTGAAACAATTGTTTCAGGAACAGGCAAGGCATGAGCGCTATGAAGTGTCTAAAGCATTGTTCAAAAGTAGTCTTGCAGAGGGGAATCCAGTAGGTCCTCATGTACTCCGAATGATCGGGTACATAGAGAACCTTGAGAGACTGGGGTTCCCACTCGGCCAGGACTTGGCGACTGATCTCGTCTTGCAATCGTTGCCTGACAGTTATAATCAGTTCATCATGAACTATAATATGAATGAGATCAACAAGTCTTTGCCAGACCTATTGAACATGCTAAAGACAGCTGAGCAAAGCATCAATAAAGGCAAGGGCAAGGCCATAATGATGGTACACAAGAAGAAGAGCAAGTCAGTTGCATCTACTTCAAAGGGAAAACGCAAGAAAGTTGCGAAATCCAAGGAAGCCCTAAAGCCTAGTGGAGGCGTGGCTAAAGGTGAGTGTCACTACTGCAGCCAGCCGGGTCACTGGAGGAGGAATTGCCCTAAATATCTGGAGGATAAGAAGCTTGGAATAGTGATTCCACCACCACCAGGTATTTATGTTATAGACGTCAATCTTTCTATTTCATCATCCTGGGTATTGGATACCGGATGTGGTTCTCACATTTGTCGTAATGTGCAGGATTTGAAAAGAAGTAGAAGATTGCGAAAAGGGGAGATAGACTTGCGCGTCGGGAATGGAGCAAGGGTTGCTGCATTAGCTGTAGGCGTTTATGAGCTATCTTTGCCTTCTGGACTTATTTTAGAATTAGACAATTGCTTTTATGTGCCTGCTATGAGCAGAAACATTATTTCCATTTCTTGTTTGGACGAGAAAGGTTTTTCTATTTCAATAAAGGACAAGTGTTGCTCCATTTATTTTGATAGTATGCACTATTGTAGTGCGCATTTGTCTAATGGATTGTATATCCTTGATCTAAATAATCCAATCTATAACATAAGTACTAAAAGGATTAAAACTAATGATTTAAATCCTACATATCTATGGCACTGTCGTTTAGGCCATATAAATGAGAAACGCATATCTAGACTCCATAAGGATGGACTTCTAGACTCATTTGATTTGGAATCATATGAGACATGTGAGTCTTGTTTATTGGGAAAGATGACAAAGTCCCCTTTCAATAAGAAAGGTGAACGGACTAGTGAGTTATTGGCACTCATACATACTGATGTATGCGGGCCATTCCCCACGCCTGCCAGAGGTGGTTATACCTACTTCATCACATTTACTGATGATTTCAGTAGATATGGATTTGTATACCTTATGAAGGCCAAATCCGAATCCTTTGAATTGTTCAAAGAATTCAAAAGTGAAGTAGAGAAGCAACTTGGCAAGAGTATTAAAGCCCTACGATCGGATCGTGGAGGAGAATACTTAAGCCAAGAGTTTGATGAATATCTTAGAGAGTGTGGGATAGTATCCCAGCTCACTCCACCCGGAACACCACAATGGAATGGTGTATCTGAGAGGAGGAATCGCACTCTATTAGATATGGTGCGATCTATGATGTCTCAAACAGATCTTCCGATATCCTTTTGGGGACATGCTCTAATGACGGCAGCTTTTACCATTAACCGTGTTCCATCCAAATCAGTTATGAAGACGCCATATGAGATATGGACTGGGAGGCGTCCCATAGTGTCTTTTATGAAGATTTGGGGCTGCGACGTCTATGTAAAGCGTTTACAAACAGACAAGCTCGGGCCTAAAGCGGATAAGTGTAAGTTTGTGGGATATCCTAAGGAAACTAAAGGATATTATTTCTATAACCCTACCGAAAACAAAGTGTTTGTTGCTCGGACCGGCGTGTTTCTAGAAAGAGAACTAGTCTCTAAAGAAGCAAGTGGGAGGGTTGTAGAACTTGAAGAAATTCATGAACCACAAACCACTGAACCGATAATGGAACATGAACAGGAACCACAAGAAGATGTGGAAGAGCCTGTTCAGGTAACACAGGAACTCCGTAGATCAGGAAGAGTGCGTCATGAGCCAGAGAGGTATGGACTTCTCGTGACTGAGCCCGATGACGTACCACTCATGGATGATGAGCCTGCAAACTATGGAGAAGCCATGAATGGCCCAGACTCTAAGAAGTGGCTAGAAGCCATGAGATCCGAAATGGATTCCATGTATACCAACAAAGTATGGACTTTGGTGGAACCACCCGAAGGGGCTCGACCCATAGGGTGCAAGTGGGTCTTCAAGAAGAAGACCGACATGGATGGCAAGGTAGTTGCCTATAAGGGGCGATTGGTGGCCAAAGGTTATAGACAGATTCATGGTATTGACTATGATGAGACCTTTTCACCAGTCGCCATGACTAAATCCATTCGAATCTTACTTGCTATTGCAGCATACTACGACTATGAGATTTGGCAAATGGATGTCAAGACAGCGTTCCTTTATGGGAACCTCCTTGAGGATGTGTACATGACACAACCAGAGGGTTTTGAGGATCCAGAAAATGCCAATAAAGTCTGTAAGCTGCAAAGGTCCATTTATGGATTAAAGCAAGCTTCTAGGAGCTGGAATCGACGTTTTGATGACGCGGTCAAAGAGTTTGGCTTCATCAAGAACGAAGATGAGCCTTGTGTTTACAAGAAGGTTAGTGGGAGCTCTATAGTATTTCTGGTCTTGTATGTGGATGACATACTAATCATAGGCAATGATATTCCTACTCTGCAATCTGTTAAAGATTGGCTAGGAAAGTGCTTTGCGATGAAAGACTTAGGAGATGCAGCCTATATACTTGGTATAAAGATCTATAGAGATAGATCTAAAAGGTTGCTTGGCCTAAGTCAGAGTACATATATTGACAAGGTGTTGAAGAGGTTCAACATGCAAGATTCCAAGAAGGGATTCTTGCCCATGTCACATGGAGTCACTCTTTCCAAGAATGACTGTCCCTCCAATGAGATGGAAAAGGACCGCATGAGCAGGATACCCTATGCTTCGGCCATAGGATCCATCATGTACGCCATGCTATGTACTAGACCAGACGTATCATACGCGTTGAGTATGGTGAGCAGATATCAGTCCAATCCGAGTGAGAGTCACTGGATTGCTGTCAAGAACATCCTAAAGTACTTAAGAAGAACTAAGGATGTGTTCTTGATATTTGGAGGAATGGAAGAGCTAAGTGTAAAGGGTTACACTGACGCAAGCTTCCAAACCGACAAGGATGATTACAGATCGCAGTCTGGATACGTGTTTTGCCTGAATGGAGGAGCTGTGAGCTGGAAGAGTTCCAAGCAAGGCACAGTTGCTGATTCTACAACAGAAGCTGAGTACATTGCTGCTGCGGAAGCGGCGAAGGAGGCAGTATGGATAAAGAAGTTTATCACTGAGCTCGGTGTGGTCCCTAGCATAGTGGATCCCGTAGAGTTGTACTGTGACAACTCTGGGGCAATCGCACAGGCAAAGGAACCAAGATCGCACCAAAAGTCAAAGCATGTACTTAGGAGATTCCATCTTATTCGTGATATGATCGATCGAGGAGATGTGAAGATATGCAAGATTCCGACAGATGACAACGTGTCAGATCCGCTCACGAAACCTCTTGCGCAGCGAAAGCATGAAGGGCACGCCAGATCTATAGGCATACGAGATGCACCAGATTGGCTCTAGTGCAAGTGGGAGACTGTTGGAATAGATGCCCTAGAGGCAATCGTAGATTTAGTATGAACAATGTTTTGGCTAGAATATTCATTTATTATTTATGGCGATATTTAATATAATGAAGTCCTTAGATAAATTGTGTTATTTATCTTAAATATCCCTAGTCAATTATATTGATTAATAGGACAATCAAATATAGACTAGTATGTGGGTAGATTGATATGGAGATATCAAGTCTAACACATGGGTATGCATTAGGAGTAATGGCATACTGGATTGACCCACGACGAAAAGGATACATTAGATTATGTGAAGTCACAATCGCTTTTCGTAGTGCTAATATTATTGCAATCCTTAGACTTGAAGTCACTAGATACTCTAGTTGTGAAATATTGCGCTTTGATGTTATCAAACGTTACACCGTAACTGGGTAATCATAAAGGTGGCTATCGGGCGTGATAGGAAGCAAGCTTAGAGATCGTAGTGATGTAGATAGGATTTGTCCCTCCCACATAATGGGAGTAAATATCCACGGCCACTCGAGGGATGAGGCTTATTGAATGTCTGGCCAGACTCAGATAAATTAATATGGAGATATTAATGTTATCTGCAAGCATAAGCGTATTCCCAGGATCGAGGAACTATGGATTGGATATACGAGTGTGACTATTTATGTCTCGTGTCCAATCCGGATATGGAGACAAAGGGATAATGCAAAATGACATATTGGGCACAAAGGTTTGTCGGGATCACTGACTATTTCTATTGGTTGGGTTGCATGGATGTGTTGCTAGACACCGCTCCATGTTAGTAATAGTTACTACCAACTATATAGAAACCTATGGGGTCACACGTCAAATAGAGTAGAGCTAGATTTGGGATTAATTAATATGGATTAATTAATAGAAGGATCATTGTGCAACACCTTGCAAACTTAGTAGGACTAATTTGCAAGGAAGGGAATAGTTCTAGTCCTACTAGAACAAGGAAACTCTTTTATGGAAACAACAAGGAGTTGTTGGAGTATATAAAGGAGGCTCTAGCTTCCTTCCCACTAGATGAGTTATTAATCATAACACACAAAGAGTGGGAGAGAGCAAAAGAGAGAGCAAGACAAGAGCTAGGGCCGAAACCCTAGCCCCGTCCGCCCCCCTTACCCGACGGCAAGAAGGGAGGCCGCCCCTCCTTTGTTGCCTTGTTGCTTGGTTGCTTTGATCTTCATCCCTCTTCCTCCAAGGTTCAAGCTAGCACTTGATTGAAGGAAGAATCTAGATCTCACCTCTAGACGTGGATCAACCGTAGAGACGAGGACATCATTCTTCGTGTGATCTCACAAATCAAAAGGTACACATCTTCTATGTCCTTAATCATGTTATGATGTCTCTTCCTGTGATCCTTGGTGGGCTTTGAGTAGGATTAATTTTTGTTATTCCGCTGCGTTACCTACATCAAAACCCAACATCGACAACCGATTTTAACCTTACAATTTTTCAAAATATCAATAGTCATCTTTACGGAAATGACACTTGTCATATATTTTTGTCATTTTACCCTCTCACAGTAACTTCACAGTTGATTTGACCAAACACAAAATTACTATATAAATATTTCAGAGCAGCTTTTACGTACTATTTACCAAACAACATTTTATCAAGAATTCACAGCAGCTTTTCCACAGTGTTCTCACACAACAACTTTCTAGCACCGCCACAGCATTCCAAACTAGCCCTTAGAAAGTTCTCCAAGTTTTGATTCAGTCGGCACATACTATGCCACATGAAGCTACATGGGAGGATCTAGTTTCCTTGAAGGAGCATTTTCCTCATTTTAATCCATGAGGGCATGGATTATCAAGGAGAAGGGAATGTCATGATCCCCGATTGCGCTTTGCTCATTCCTGCTTTAATATTCAGCTTTCCAGAAATTCTCTGGTCATTTGACAAAATATTGAACTCCGGTGATCAAATTTTGGCTGGAGTTTACCAAATTTGGCCACCAACAGTCGCCTAAGCTTTAAACGTCTTCTTCGCACTTAACTTAAGTGACACAACGTCGTTTTTTATTGGTAATTGGTCCGGTAATTACAGTGATAGTTTTGGTTAATAGTTGATCTTACGTGGCAATAGTAGATTGGTCTTTTCGGTTTTAGCCTTCAGCAAAATATGAGCTGTGAATATTCCATTTTTTGTTATTATGAACGAAAAATGTCGTGATATTTTCTCTTTTTTCTTTCTGCGAGTTTTTTTTTGTTCTTAGTTTAGATTTGAATTACTCCATTGATTGAAGTTCGGATTCGAGTTGTTCACTCAACCGCGGGCACAATGTGCTCTGTTTGCTCTTCTTCACAGTTATGAGCACCGGATTCACCTATTTTGGTCACCGTAGTAACACCTATCTTGACATAAAGTTGGTTCTTGCTGGACTATGAACAAGTAGAGCAGAGTCGGATATTATTTAATTCAAAACTCTACACTCGCTTTTGATATAGCATGAATATTTGAACTCGACAAAGTCCTCAACATTTTTATTCGGCACACTCTGTTTCTGCATTACGTTACTTCAACTTTAAATGACTTATCTAAACAAATACTAGTAATAATTTTTAAATAACTCTTTTAACGAGAATCGGTCTCGTAACACAAGAAGCCACAATCTTGGATCATTGAAAAGTAATTAGTTCATTCACCTAAAGTCGCGTTACTCATCCCTGTTATTATCACACAAAGTGACAGTTAGTTGTAATTCTAAAAAAAAAAGTGACGGTTGGATTTTTCTTTCCAGCTGGTTGGATTGAGAAAATAAGAAAACCGACGCCTGCTTCTTGCCTAAATGGGCCTCTAAGTATTATTTCGGCCCACTATTGAAATAGAGACCTCATCTTATCCGGGTTGGGACTGAATGAAACATAAAAGAGAAAATAGAACCGTCAACTGAAGAGACAAATACCGAGAGGAAACCAGAGAGGGTAACTGGCAGAGCCACCGCGGCAGCTATGGCGGACTTGCCACCGGAAATCATCTACACCAACATCCTCACTCGTCTTCCGGCGAAATCCCTTCTCCGTTTCAGGTGCGTCTCTAAATCCTGGAACACTCTAATAGATAGCAGAGATTTCATGAAACTCCACTTAGCACAGTCGTCCGAGTCCAAAATCAACCGAAATCTCATGATCACACACGAAGACTTCAGTTTTCTTAGTCTAGATTCACTTGAGATCACCTCAAACCATCAACTTCCCTTCGAGTTGGACAAATCCTTAGAAGCCGAGGTGTACGGACCTTGCGATGGTCTAATCCTTTTACACTTTGGCTCTTTGAAACGTGGTCTGCGAATCCCTTCCCCCAAAAGAAGCACGCTCGGTGTTTGGAACCCCTCCACTCGGAGCTACCTTCAAATCCCATCAGATAATGTTGATGCTTGTGCTCTTTCCGTGGCAAGTTCTGAAACTCTGGGTTTAGGGTATGATCCCCTGCATGATGATTATAAGGTTGTTAGGATGATTATATGTTATGCCAAAGACTTGGACTCTTTCAGATCAGAAGTCAAAGTTTATAGTCTGAAATCGAATTCCTGGAAGAAGGTTCACAACTTGCCTTATTACCTCGCCCACAGGCAAGCCGCGGGTGTTTATGCTTCCGGTGCTATACATTGGGATTTGGCTGGAACTCATAGCAAGGATTTGGGTGCAAGTCAGATCACGGGTGATCTTCGGTCTTTCATTGCTTGTTTTGACCTGGCTACCGAGGAGCACCGCTCTTTGATGATCCCTGATCGTCTTAGTAATGATAGGAATGGTAATGTGTTGAATATTGAAGTCGTGGAAGGGGGTCTGTGTTTGTTACAACTCTACTTCAACCGTCGTGTGGACTTGTGGGTTATGAAAGATTACGGAGTGGTGGAGTCGTGGACTAAGCTGTTTTCAGTCGAACAACCACAACACATTAGGGAATTCAGATTCGTGTGTCCTGTGGCATATTCGAAGAACTGCAGGGAAGTACTTTTGATACAAGATTATGGGAAGCTGATGTGGTTTGATCTCAGAGCTAATGTGGTTAAGGAGATTCATGTTCGTGGTTTACCAGACTCTTTTAGCTCACTCATGTGTGTGGAGAATCTTGTTCGGTTCGGTACTGGGAAGAAGCTGCGAGAACAAGGAAAGA
The DNA here is from genome assembly GCA_023055425.1 of Linanthus parryae. NCBI lineage: Eukaryota > Viridiplantae > Streptophyta > Magnoliopsida > Ericales > Polemoniaceae > Linanthus > Linanthus parryae. The sequence goes on from JALGPY010000003.1 coordinate 5,111,133, forward strand.
AGGAAAATTTGCAAAAAGGGATTAGGAAGAAAAGGTACACTGACAGCTCTCCGTATTATCTTTACTATCTTTACTGCATTAGCATTTCATACGTCGCTTGTACTTTGCATCTGAGTCATTGCCTTGCTTTCCTGAGTTGATTAACACTTCTTTAATGATGTGGTGAAGACTGTAGTTGAAACAACCTTTCCCCTGATTCTTAGTTGGATGTCCTTGCAACTTCAATTTGGAGGAAAACGTAAACTAACACAATTACCATGGAAGTTTATTTTACGAAACACTTGCATGCCAACAAAAAAAAAAACTATCATTTTACTGTCAGTTCTCTACATTAATACTATTACTTACGAGAGACAGAATCTCTCAATTAAATGATTCAACTTACAGGCGAGTTAGTGAACAAATCATCAATCTTACTCTGTTATTCCGTATTTAGAGAACGTCTTATAGTCATTTCCTCCCATTCATGAACTGCAATTGTCTCTTTACTCGTATTAAAGAGCTGTTTAGTGTTCACGCTTTATGTATTTAGGAATTCACTGTTTCAGTGGGCTTTGACATTGTCAACATAGGGCGGTGAGTCCAGATACGTTTTTTATTTCTTTTCTGACATTGCAAAGATAATGAATCTTAATTCATCAAAAAAAAAAAAAAGATAATGAATCTTAAGATGTGAATCACAAAGTCTAGTAGTAGGCCACCTTGTACAGACCAAACCATTACCTTTGTAAGCTACACTTACCAAAATCTACATAAGCGAACCACAATCTCAGACTAAAGATAAAATTTGGTGCCCTCATAAATATATTTTCGTTTTTTAGGAAAAAATATATATTTTCTTAAGTGTAACTTCATAAGGTAATGCTTTGGTCTATACAAGGCAGCATATTATTAGACGTGTAGAACAGTAGAAGTGTGGAACACAATTCCCGTCATCAGTCCTTTCACATGTTCCTGTTCGAAGCCGGCTCTGAAATTCTCACATAGGCGTATGTTAATATTTTAGCTCACTCTGCTTGTTTCTTTTTATTGCCTAATCTTTACAGGCATGGTACATTTAAGCTTACTACCAAGAAGCACGTGCATTGCACGTGGTCTTTAGCACTAATCTCGTAAACAAGAAAAACTGCAATAAATATTATATTGGACTGTACACGAATGGCAGTATACTGCATTTCACCTTCATGTTATATTCTTATACATGCATCTGGACTATCAAAGTCAATGATCATGTGGTCAATATGCTTGTTGTTTGTGGTTCCGTTCTATATTTGACTGTACATGAAAACTATCTGGTGCATGCCATTAGTACAAGTAGGGGTGGGATTTGGATAAAGATGAATAGATGATATATAAGTTTCCGTGATAAATAAGAGAATGGAGCAGGACCGCCCTTAAGAATTAACTTCCTGCAAGTTTTTGAGGCGTATCTGTGTAATCCACAGAAGTTTGATATTCCCTTCAATAACTCTCTATGGAAGTGAAAATCAACTTGACATGCAAGATTGAACCGATAATTATTTGACTTTGTGGAAAAAGGAAGATGCTTCTTGCCTAGCTAATCATTTGTGTCTATATACTTTCTGGTTGCATATTTCCTGTAATTGTGTAATCTTTATAGTCGTGGACTCATGGTACTGCTATTCTTATTTTGAAGTCCCCTTGGTGTCAATATTATACAGTAATAAAGTGTATTGCATATATGTGATGACCTAGGCATGATGTTTTACTGTATAAGAATGGTTGTGTCTATATATTATCGTACAATAGCTCGAAGGGAACACTTCATTTCAGTTCCATGTTAAACGTTTCAGTTGACATTGCCAGTTTATGTTATTATTTTGTGCATTCCCACTTCAAAGAATTGCAATTTTCTACATGTATCTGGAGCATCAAAGTCAATGGTACTGTGGTTAATATGCTTGTCTTTGGTTTTTTCTTTCTGTATTGGTAGGTAAAAGAAAGCTTCATCATCCATGCCATTAGTACGGAGTAGAAGTAGATTTCGTGTAACATTGTGTATAAATTATTGCAACTCCTAAAGTATGCCCTCACAACCTCTCACTATTTTTGATCTACTGAAATATAGACTACATCCAACTTGGATGTTGGCACACATAATATAGTGTGCCTCACTCATGTAGAAGGATAAACCACCACATGGCCTCTCTTCGGTTTTTGAGGTTTAACAGCTCCAGTTTCTGTCATTTCACTAACGACATATTAGCCTATCATCCATATTAGTGGATTGTATTATGTACTATTATAGGGTTACTTTCTTTAACAGTGTTCTTTTTTGTTAGGCTATTTTAATGAGTGAAATATTACCTATGTTTTAAATTTATCATAAAGGTTGAGTGATAGATCGTTCAACCACACTTAATCTTTCATGGCTAGGTGTTCTCCTATATATAGCAATTCCCTGTATTTGTGTCTGGCTTCACTTCTACCTTCCAAATTGAAAAACTTTGCAGCCTCTTGCCGCGTTACATATGGAACCTCTGTGAACCTTGTTGGTGTAACTGCATATCTACTATCATAGCTTGAATTCAGTTGCAACTTTAAAGAACAATAAAGGAGTTCTGTCAGTCTCATCCCAATAAATATGGTCTATTTTGGGATTTTCCATCTCTGAAAGCAAATAAATGTAAAACATTGTTCCCAGATGAGAAGGGGAGCCAAAACTACCTATTGCTCAACACTTTCAATCAACGACTACAACTTTGTAGCACCTATATAGATGGCAGCTCAAGTGGGTTGGACTACTTTTGGGATGATCTTGTCCAAAAGCATTTGTCATGTCCATCGTAACTACAGACTAGAGAGTTAAGCACTGCCACCACCTCTGGTCACCTTGAATGTGCATCAACCGTGGCAAGTAGTGAAGCATTTCAAGAATTTAAGTTGAAAAACAAAAAGGAATTGGTAAAGTGAGTGAAATTTTTTTTGGGTCTAGTGGGATGGGGTTCTAGTAATTGGATCTTGGCATTTTTGTAAGAGAAGGGTTAGGGACTTAGGGTAGCATTCTGAATTTAGCTTATTCTTCCCTGTAAATACTGAGGCCTATTTGCGCAATCTACTGAAGCGAAATCTCAATCTCAAACTGGCACCATGATAACCGTGTCTAGAAGTGATTTCCTTAGGTAGCTTGGTGTAGTCAACCTGACCAGCAGGTACTAATCTATTAACCTGGTCTGTGGAACTAAAAAATATTGAATTTTCTGAAGAAATGAAGTTGTATTTTCTGACATGAGTCATCTGTAAATGAATCTTCCTAATATGTGCACTGTGATTTGTTTCGTGTAGAGATGGCTTTCTGTCAAAGGGGTTCAAGCTTAAGCTCTAAGGCTTTTAATCAGGTTGGAGAGATTCTGAAGTGCGGTACATTTGTTGGTAAGTTGATTATACTTCATGGAGGTTGCAATCGGTCAACTAATGGTAGTACTTATTAGGTCTGATATCAGTATTGCTTTTTATAAACGGAGTTCTTTTTTTTCGTGTGGTTTTTTATATACCCATCTGGTGTGTTCATGTTTCAGGATCTTATGACGGAGTGATGTGAAGTATGAAGGACTGAAGAGGAAGAACCAGCTCTTTCTCTCTTTTGTGTAGTAGTTCATATGCAAATTATAGCTATCTAGTAAGGAAGTAGATGGAGCATTATTATGTTACCAAATTATGTTTTGTACTACCTATCCGGCATGCTGTTGCCTATAACTGGTAAACAACTGTACTATATGCTAGTAACTTCTTATAAGATTCTGCTATTTTAGACTCGTAATGGTGTTTCTTTGTCATGTGTTTTATTTCTTTGTGAACGATTGTGGGGGTTCATCATTATGCACTCGTTCCTTCACCTGTCAAAGTCAGGCACTTGGCAACTGGCAGGCAGTACTAGTTTGATTTGGCAACATGCTTGGATAGTTGATTTGGCACCTGTTTCACCTACTTCAGTTGACACGGAGTTGGATGATTTACCAAAAACAAGCTTGCCAGAAATACACCCAGAAATGAATGAAAAGTTTTTATTTCTTTGTTCTTTCACTACTCAATAGTAGCATTCTAATGGCTTACCTCCTCTGCTTCCCTTCCGCTCTATTTTCAGGGATGATAGCTGAATATGTGCCCAAGCAGGGAGCTGTATGTGAGCAAAGATGTCGATATCATAGCTGGAAGAAGCTAGAGTATATTGATGCTGACAGATGTTCTGAAATCATCTCAACATAAACTAAGCTCGTAAGATGTGTATTGTATACGTACACATATTTTCCAAGCATGAGATATTGGTCTCGAATGCGAAGATATGCCTACTGAAATCTTTGATAAGTTAGTTTGACGCCTATATGATACGGTTTCAGAAAACATCCAAGCCAACTAGTTTTGGTAGGGCCATATCGAAAGACATGTTCCTTGGTCTAGGGCCATATCGAAAGACATGTTCCTTGGTCGTTTTCGTGTGAGGTGTTCAACTTGATTTCTTGAAGTCTATATATCTATATCAGATACTACCAAGCAACCATTAGTAACTGCTCATGACTCTAACCTGAATCAACAAATGCTCCTTGACAAATGCTCATGACTTTCACTGGGTCAAAGTGATTTGGTTAGCAAAATGATGCAATAACACCATGAAAAGTTACCACTTCTTGCATCACTACCCGTTACTAAAGAGAAATACAAGTGGGTGTAAATGTCTTAATAGAAACAAGAAGGGGTGTATGTGTCTTTGCGTCAAACTCTGAGTTCAAGTGTATTCTCAGAAGAAAAAAAGGCAGCCTGTTGTTATTGGACCTCATTCAAGGCAGTGAAATAGAATGTAGCAATCGATCAACGCTAAGCCCATTTGTTAAAACACCCCAAACAAACCGCGAAGAAGAAATTGAAACATTTTCTTCCTCCAAACACTCTCTCCAGCAGAAGAACCCTCGCGAGGAGACAGAGTGGGAGGAAAACCCTCAGGGAGGAGACAGTCTAAGAAATGGTGCAGCAGCTTCCGCCGGAAATCGTCACCGACGACATCCTCACTCGGCTTCCGGTGAAGTCTCTCCATCGTTTCAGGTGCGTATCCAAGTCATGGTGCTCTCTCATTACTAGTCCTCGCTTCATCAATTCCCACCTCGCCAAATCCATCCAAACCAAGACCCACCGCAACCTCATCCTCCACAAATCTAAACTCTGGTCCACCGAATTGGACTCGCCTGACCTCGCCCTAGAAATGGACCATCCTCTCAAATGTTGCCACTTCGTACGCTCAGTTCTGGGTTCCTGTAATGGCTTACTCCTTCTCTGTAACGTTCATGTGCCTAGTTTGCCCTCCTTTATGCCTAAGGAAATGCCAGACCTCTCCCCATTTTACGAAAACATGTATCACCCTGATCAAGATTCCATTATTTGGAATCCATCAACCGGTAAGCACCAACGATTACTCTATGCACCTACTGAGTACCCCTTCTGTTACTGTCGTCCCCAGCACATTCTATACGGTTTAGGCTACGATTCAGTTCACGACGATTACAAAGTTGTCAAGATGTTGCAGTTTCACGGTATAGGCGCGCCGGACACTTACAACTCGGTTGTTAAAATGTTCAGTCTCAAATTGAACGAGTGGAAGAACATTGATAGATGCCCTTATTACCTTGCTTTCGGTGATGTTCGCGGTGAATATGCTGGAGGTGCTCTTCATTGGGTTATGAAGGGGAAATGTGATGGGGAACCGGATTATTTCCTCGGTGCTGTTGATCTTGCTACTGAGAAACATCGGGCTGTGCCACTCCCTGACTTCAGTGATGAAGTCAGGGGTCAATTTTATATGCACGTCGGGGTTTTGGGAGGGAGTTTATCTATCTTCTGTCACCACACTAGCAGTCTCCGTCTCGATGTGTGGATTATGAGAGAGTACGGAGTGAAAGAGTCTTGGGAAAAGGTTTTCTCGTTTTGGCAGCCTAGAGATACTACTGTGTATAGCCTGGTGCGTCCTCTGGCTTTCTCAAAGAGTGGAAGGGAAGTTCTTATGGTGCACGACAACGAGAAGCTGAGTTGGTATGATCTTGGAGGTAAAGTCTGTAAGGATATTGATCTCCGGGGTGTTCCAAGACAGTTCAATACACTGGTTTCTGTGCAAAGCCTTGTTCAGCTTCCGCACGAAGAGAATTTAGGTGAAGAAAAGATAGTGCAGAAGAAGAAGACAGAGGAGGACAAGAATGGAGAGGACAAGAAGGGAGAAGCGAAGAAGGAAGAAGAGAAGCCGGACGAGAAGGAAAAGAAGATTGTGAAGAAAAGGTAACTTATGAAATGTATGATACTTTTAAATAGTCTATATTGCATTGGTACATTTGACATATCATCTTTGCATCATAGTTATCTTACCATATTGAATCGACTAGGTGCTCTGTGCTGATTTTTGAGACTCCTATTATTAAGAAAATTTATGGATATCATTTGGAGGACATTTTGGAAGACGACATCAACCTCTTTTTGTTCACTGTTACTTTTATAGTTCCATTGATAACCTTTAAACCTTCAATTGAAATCAAATGATTAACCTAACAAAAGCAGACCGAATGGCTGTTTTTAAGTACTGGTGCTAGCACCACTTCGAATTCCTAGAATATCAGCCTTAAGGAGCCCTCTAATATCTTCATGAGGGTCATCATATATGTTATAACATGTATAATCAACTGGATTCATTGCCTCCATTTTTACCACCGCATCAGCGACATGATTTGCAGTCCTTGGAATGATTTTTAACTTGTAAGCTCAGTCATGGAGGAGTTTCCTCAATGTTGTCAGATACAAGTAGTTCGTTGTGGCAGCAGTATCTCCACTAAAGCTCATCATTCATTGCTCCCTTTTTACCAGTGCATCATCATTATTTGCTTTAAGAGCATTAGACTCCACTAAAACTCCTGTTCAGTTGTGTTTGTGGATAAGCAACAATCCACGAATTATGCCCCAAATGTTCCGCTTCCTAAACAGCAGATTAGCCAATGTTGTGGTAGTAACTTTCAATCCAGTTGTTCTCTTCGTCACGGATGACACTACCAAACCCCGCCTTGTCTTCTTGGCCTAGCTTGCTTCCATCAGTTTGAAGTTTATTTTGGCCTGCAAAAGAAGGAATACTTGTTAGCATTGAATTTTTATGGCCTTATTGGATCTCTGCTGTGAAGGATTTAACAATGTCACCATAGTAATTGTAAATCCTTAGAATGATTGTCTCAATATTTAACAAATTATGTGAGAAAATCCGTTCATTTTTATTTTTCCGGATCTGCCAACAGCCAACAATAAATGGAACACATTTTTCCTGAGCAGAATTGTTCTTTTGTTTTTCTAAATTTTTTCTTCAAATCGTTTCAAAAGCTGAAATTTCTTTTTACCAGAGATCCATTAGCCCACCAAAAGTACAAATCCAAACCTGTAAACTTCTTGAACAATCTTCTCTACTTAGATGATCAAGATCCTCCACACCAGAATGACAGCAGTCATATCTATCATTAGTGGTGAGATCTCTTTGAATCTGTTAGTGTTGGTAAGAATCTTGTTGCTTTTAGCTTGCCAGATAAAAGTGATGAGCTTAATTGGGACTTTTAGTTTCCATATCCACCCCAATTCTCTGACTGGTTCGGAGTGTCAAGTTGCCTTGGCTATAAAACAGACGTTGGAGCTTCCATTCCCGTGAAGAATATCTTCCATTCCCGTGAGATCCCAATTCTCGTCGCTATTAATGAACTCTTTCACTTTAATGTTGCTATCAAATATGGTATTTGGGTAGGTTTGACACAACAGAGTCATCGGTTCACCAATCCTTCCAAATAGAAATTTTGTGGCCATTTCCCACACTCCGCCTCGTACGTGGAGGACGAGTTTTCTTGCTCTGATAATGCCTCTTCAAAATGAAGAGGCCGCCCTTTTCTCAGGCCAATTAAAGAGATCCTAGTGCTTAAGAAGTTAAGATACTTAGTTTTCAGAACTTTTATCCATAGATTATCGTGGTCGGGATCCTCTTTGGATTTGATTGCCCAACCAAGCTTGATAATGTAGGTCATGTTTTGGTCCCAGTCTTTCTATGCCCAGACGGCTGTTATGCTTACTCTTACACACTAGGTTCCATCTGACTAAATTGATTTGTTCCTTTTCAATCTCCCCGGTAAGAAATTTCTATTGATTCTATCAATTTGATCACACACATGAATAGGGAGAGCATTTGCTTGCATATATGCTGGAATTGCACCAGTGACAGTCTTGATCAATTTCATTTTTCCAGCCACCGAGAGATAATTAGTTGCGCAGCTAGAAAGTATATTCTTCATTTTTTCGAGCAACGGAGCAAAGAGTTCTTGTCAAATCTTTCATGGCAAATATCTACCCCCAAGTATCTCCCAAGGTTTTCAGGATTCCAGTGTTATAGCTCAGAAACCTAGCAGGGCCTCTGTTCACATTATTGGAGACAATTTTTTTGGAAGTTCATTTTTGTCCCAATGTACTACAAAAGTCATTTAAGACTAACATAATGCTGTTGCAGCTAGTCATGTAAGCATGAGAGAAGAGCAGAGTAGCATCAGAAAATAGAAGGGGGTTAGAATTGGGCAATTTTAGTAATTCTCATGCCTTTCATTCTCCAGTTCTCTTTAAGATTTATCACATCAGAAAGCTTTTGGAGGCAGATCAAATATGTAAGGGGATAGGAGACCCCTGCCTTCAGAGAAGGGGTCAAGAGCTTCTCCATTCCAGAGAATTGAGAAATTTACAGAAGTAAAAGCACATAATGAGGTAGCTCTGCTTCTCATCTAAATTTAGATCCCTCAGGGTTCTGTGGATAGTAAATTCCCAAGACGTTCTATCATAAGCCTTTCAAAGGAAATCATAAAATGATAGCTCCTTTTCTTCATTTTTTTTTTCTTTTTTTTGACGGAATGGATAAGTTGCTGGAGAAATACTGTCCAAGGTTTTTTTTTTTATCAGGTACAAAGTTAGATTGGTTTGTGGATATAAGATTTTTTAAATCATGCCTCTGACCTGTTAACCATTAATGTGTAATCTTAGTCACTGCCTTGTTAACAATATTGCAAAGGCTTATAGGGCTAAACTGTTTAACTTCCTTAGGGTTGTCCTTATTTGGAATTAAAGGTATTAAAGTTTTTTTGGTACTACTAGGCATTTGGATGGAAATAAACACTTCTTTAGAAAGTTTCACATCCACGCCTACCGTATTCCAACAGGCATGGTAAAACTCAGCATTGAAACTATCACTGCCCTGAGCTTTAGAGCTCTTGATGCTAAAGAAAGGCTTCTTAATTTCGTTATTGGTGATGAGATCTGAACCATTGCATTGTTGCTTTTGGATCTGAAATCTTAGCATCCGTAATTTACAACATGCATTGACTCTAGAATTCTCGCATTAGTGCATGTTCAATTTTTAGCTTGCGTTACATGTTTCCTTTGATTTCTTAATCTTTACAGGCATGGTACAATTGTGATTGTTATACAATTAATTTTCATACACATGTGATTAGTTATACATAGTGTTTTTCTGTTTCAAGAATGGTTGTGTACTGTATGTTATCTTATCATAGTGCGGGCGTTACTCTGCATTTAAGTTCCATGATAAAGGATTCGATTTTGCATTTTTTATTTTCTGTTATTCTTTCGTGCTTTCCCTTCAGAGAAATTATTCCTTTACATGCATTTGGAGTATGAACGTCAATGACATGTGGTCAATATGATTGTCGTTTATGTTTTTGCTATATGTTTGACTGTACACACATACTACATAATGCACGCTATTAGTACAAAGTAGGGTGGATATGGTATAATATTGGTGTATAAATTCTTGTGATGCCTAAAATACCCCCTCACAAGTCAATACCTCCATTTATTTTTGATCCACTTAAATATAAACTGCCTATTGGCACATGCGTTGTTTCTCTAGACAGAGACTCCCTCCGTCCCATGTGGTTCTTCAAAAAATCTCAAAGTTGCTTTATGAAAAAGTAGATGAAAATACTGAAGTGCCCCTTTTAAGTGAGGATATTTCTAGGTGGAATCTCAGTCAGCAAAGATTTCCATTCATTTAAAAGGGGTAAGATGGTATTTTTAACATAAAAATGTTTCCATTTGGGGAAATCTTAAAGAACCAGGTGAGATGTTCAAATAAGGAAATCTTGAAGAAACTGGTGGACGGAGGGAGTAAGATACACTAGTTGGTGTCTTTTGGGCTTTCGAGGTTTAAGAGCTTCAGTTTTTGTCAATTAATTAACTACTAACAATTACCCTGACACCCGTAGTAGTTGATTATTATATCTACTAGTATATGGTTACTTTGTTAAACAAATTCCATTTTTGTCAGGGTATTATTATAATTTATTTATTTTGAGACTCGAACATTTTGTAGACTAAGCAGTTATACAATATCTTGATAGCTGCTGAGCTAAGCTGTGGGCTGCCTCTTTTGCTCGACGGTTTGCATTTGAGACAGTATCTCTATTAAAATGATTACTTACCCATTTTACCCATTTTATGTCTATTATGATCGAACTAATACTTTGGTGAGTACTTTGTCCACTGAGCGCGTGCATTGCCGCAAGGCAGTCTGTACTCTGTATTGAGTTCAATGTTGGAGTATACGTGTGACAGCATTCAGCATCAAGCTTCTGTTATATACCTAACTTCTGCCTCTAGTGCACTTGCTACTTTGAAATGATTATTTCAATGCATGAACATTATAAAATCACATATGGTACTATAGTATTACTCACTTTGCTCCATCATACCGATTGAGTCAGAGATAGTTTAATCATTTGACTTATTTAGTGGTTGCTCTTTAACATTGAACAACTTGTCGTGTTTTGTGTTTGTCTTCTTTTGTGCGTAGCTGAAAAACATTGTCATCTCTTGCGGCTTTAGATGCACATCCCTGATGTATAACTAACAACATCAAGGAGGCGATGCATATCCCTGATTTGTTCTAGAGAATTCATGCAGCTTTACAGTGTATATAGGGAATTTAGTTCATTTAAAACTACTAATATCTTGTTTTAGGAACCGGCTTGGTGTAAGTCTACAATTCAGGTAAAACTACTAACAATTGTACTGTGATTTTTTCCTGTAGAGATAATTTTCTGTCGAAGGGGTTCAAGCTTATGCTCTAAGGTGTTATGTGATCAAGTTGGAGAGATTCTGAGGCAAATGAGATCTGGTTGTTGGTAAGTTTATTAATTATGATGCTACTTCTTAGAGATTGTAATCGATCAATCAACCGATTGGGCATGTCTCACTTCCTCCAGCAATTGGTCTAAGACTAACCGCGGCTGCCCCCTTCCCTCACTTTTTCACCTTATCCCACTACTAATCTTCTTAATATTTAGTGCATGTTTGGTATCCCAGATTTTAATCCAAATGGATTAAAATCGGCCTCTTTTCAACAATCTCGTTTGTTATGCTTGCAGATTTTAATCTGATATTCTGCAGATTAAAATAATCTGTGTGCAATTGTAGAATCTCCGAAATTGGGGATTATGCAGCTTAAAATCTCTAAAAAATTAATTTTGATTTTCTTTCTACATTAGCATGATCAAATTTCAGTTACAAATATGTGTATTCAATTACTTGACTTTAAGCTCTTTAAATTTTGTTAAATGGATCAAGTTAATGATCTATAATTTCAGTTCATACCAAACAGATTGTGATTCTCAGTTAAGTTGGATTTTCTTTTCAGATTATTTTCAGCTGATTATTGAGATTTTAAGTTGGTACCAAACAAGCTCTTACAATTCTACCATAGCACCTCCAACATTTAAAAAGCCCCCTTCCCCTCTTGTTATATTTTATTCTAAATACATTAAAATACCTCCCCTAAAACACCCCTTCACTGCAAGAAAAAAAAATAATAATAATAATATTAATAATAATAATAATAATAATAATAATAATAATAATAATAATAATAATAATAATAATAATAATTCTGCAGGTGTGGGCCAGGCGGGCAAGCCTGCGACCTCCCCCTCCACCGCCCCTGTCGCCTGTGGATTAGCGCCGCCCACTCCCCCTCCCCCACCTTGTTGCAGCGCCTAATCTCCATCTCGGGCTCACCCTCCCCACGGTTGTGGGTAAGGCCCAAACCTTAGCTGGTCTATGAGTTAAAAAAATTGCATTTCCGGCCCAAAAATAATGAGGACTTCATATGAATTTCTAAGACTCTCTAAATGCTTTTGCTCTGCTTCTCCATGCCCCGAAAGCTTTAGATGGTTCTTTGCAAGCTTCCACAACAGCTTTGGCATTAGTTTCAATCTGCACTCTTTCTTCTTTGCCTTGGATAATTTTCTGCAAATACATTCCATGGCAGTGAACTCTGCTTCTGTAGCAAAGCATCCCCCTGTGTTACAAATTTGGACTGCAAAAGTTATGGTGCCAACACGGTCTCTTCTTATCCAAGCTAAACCAAAAACACTAGTTTTTGTTCTTGCATCACATTTGTATTTGCTTTAGTCTTGGGGAGGAGGAACCCAGTCTTATCTTGATCACTTCTATTGCTGACTTTGGGGTCTTCATGAATAGATCTGTGCCAGCGAATACTGGTCAACAATGCATCTGCAAACTTTTTTCAAACTTGGTTCCATCATCCTTGTCATTTGTTCTTCTCCAGCCTTCATTCATTTCTTTCCATATCTTGTTTGCAGGTGATTATACTTTATTATAATTACTGCTTGTAAACAGTTCATATTTCAGGTTTTTACATGGGCAAAAGAGTGATGACAACTAATAAGGTATTAAGGATTGAAGCAGAAGAAGTCTCTTGCTTACTCTGTAGTTATGTTGTCGTATTTTGTTGATGTTGTTGCTGATTACATCATTGGATTGTGTAGATGGAGTATTATTATGTTGTCATATTTTGTTTGTTGACATTGTTAGTAGCTGCTACCTATCTGATGGAGTACTATGTCGCTGTTTTAAACTGGGGAACAATTATCTGACGGATTACTATGTTGCTGTTTTAAACTGGTGAACCATTGTACTTGATGCTTACGTAAACTGAGCCCTCATGTTCACTCTAATGTCTGACACTAGAAACTGAGTTGTTCTCGTGCCTTCTGTTAGCTTTTGGTAGTCTGGTGACGTCGGTGTCATCCGTAGTTTTGATGTAGTACCACCTCCGTTCCCTCTCTTCCTTCCCATTTTTATTTTTAGCACTATTCACTGGGTCACTTTGACCCGATAGTTTGATTAAAGAAATGGTGCAAGAATTTGATAATCTTTTCGAGGTATTGTAAAGTAAACTTTATTTTACAACACTACGAAAAAATTCCTAAAAACTTGCATCATTTTGCAATCCAAATAACCGGGTCAAAGTGACCCGATTACGGATAAAAAAGTCCACAATGTTCCAGATTGTTGCCTCCTTTCTAGGTTGGTTTACATTTTGATGTTCGTTTGTCTATCATTAGTTCTTCTTGTACTTCACTCCATTTTGTTAATGGACTTCTTATCTCTCGAGAAACAAGTACGTTCTTAGTTAAATCAAAACGAAAATCCAAATGAGGCTATTGGACCAAAAAGTGTAAAGTAATAAATGATGCTGGTCCGAATTTAGCATATTTCAGGTAAAGTAGATCCAAATGAGGCATGATCGGATTTGGATTGGATACAACTTCCAATCGCTCCACTGCGGAAAAAGAAGAAACCTAATCGTCGTCGTCGTCGTCAATGGCCGTCTTCTTCCCCATCGAAGTCGTCACCGACATCCTCTCATGCCTTCCATCGAAACCCCTCCTTCGTTTCAGGTGCGTCTCCAAACCCTGGTGTTCCCTCATCGACAGCCCCAATTTCATCAAACTCCATCTCAACCGCTCCCTCCAAACCCGAACCCACCAAACCCTCTTAATCATCCACCACCTCGCCTACTCCCTCAACCTCTCCGACGACTCACCCAACCACCTCTCCGCCCTCCAATTCGACCACCCACTCCAGAAATCCATCCACCGCAGCCCCAAAATCTGGGGTTCCTGCCACGGCCTAGTCCTCGTCAACTACGAGCCCCGCCAGTTGTCGAACCCCCAATCTATGACTTCTTCGTAGAGGAAGACATGTCCCAGTTCCATGTCACAGACCTCGGCGACACTCTCATGATTTGGAACCCATCTACGACATCACACAACAAACTACCCACTACCAAGCTCGAACCCATCAATTACGATTTGGAGACCGATTCTGAAGAATGCTACATTCAGTTCGCAGTGTACGGCATAGGCTATGATTCGGTACGGGAGGATTACAAAGTGGTGAGGATCGTTCAGTTTCAGGGAAGATACGAGGAGAAGATTCCCAATGAAGCTAATATTTACAGCCTGAAATCAAACAGTTGGCGAAAGATGAAAGCGTTCCCTTATTACATCCGCCAAGAAGGGTGTCATGGTGTGTGGTCCAATGGGGCATTGCATTATGTTGTCTCTGAGAATGACAGGTTTGATTTCTGTAGCTTCGTTGCTGCAATTGATCTTCCACTGAGGAGTATCGGTTAGTGCTTATGCCTGATGTTGCTGATAAGACTTGTCATATGAATGTAGCGGATTTGGAGGGGAGTCTTTGTTTATTGTGTGGTGATTGGGGACATAGTATGGGTGTGTGGGTAATGAGGGAATACGGAGTTTAAGAGTCGTGGACTAGGTTGATTTCGGTGCCTCAACCAGGGGGAATAGATGCGTTTGAGTTTATGAGGCCTTTGGCTTATTCCAAGGATGGCGGGAAAGTTCTTTTGTCGCACAACTACGACAAGCTTAGGTGGTATGATGTTGAGAATAAGGTTGGAAACAATGCTAATGTCAGTGGCCTTCCTACTAAGTTTGAATCTGAGTTTGTTGTCCAAAGCCTTGTTCCAATTGGTGGTAGCAGAAACAAGATTTATGGGAAGAATCAGCCTACGGAGGATAAGAGGCAAGCAAAGATGAAAAATACTAGGAAGAAAAGGTATGTAAGTGAGGTTTATGTATTTTTTTCAAATAATGTTTATTGCTTCAGCCTTTCGCGTAGTTCCTATCTTGCACATTGGTTGTTATTGAACTGACAAAGGTGATTTGTCTTCGATATATTTAAAGCTAAAAGACTTAAATTTCTTAGACCTACTGACATGTTCAGACAAATCTACTTTACATAAGTGAGGACATTTGTAGAAAATTGTATGATTAGCTCTTAACGCTAAAGCTAGATTTGCCTGTGGTAGAGACGTAGCGTCTTGAGCATAGAGAATGAATATAGCAGTGAAAGCTACCCACCATGTAAATATGTTATAAGGTGGAGCAGAACAATGGTGGCCAACCGGCCGAGACAGTTTGCTGAAATTGGCATTTGAACATTAAGAAAGGAGACATTTCCGTAGAGATCTACCTGGATGTCATAGAAATGTGTTAAAAGCCAGGCCATATTATACGTCTATCAACGTACGGTTTAACCCGACTTTTGGCATCATCCAGTCCAAAACTATGCTTCACAACTACTTTCTTATGGAATTTCTAGTCACTCACACATGTTCTTCAAAACCTGTATGGTGTAGAATGTTAGCGTCACTGCCTCTAGTCGTCTTGAAAGCACATTTCCGAGTTACGTGTTTCAACACTTTTAAGTCGACGAACAAATTGGTACGGTTAGAAAATGAAGTGACATGGACCCCAATGGGATGAGGGAGGGGTGATGTCACTAGCATTCGGGGCAGGCGTCTAGAAACAATATTTTTTCACGTTTTAGGTTGTAAGGAGCCATGGAAGAATAGCACATCTGTGTATATTAGTTTTGGTTGCTCTCTCTAGAGCCTCTCCCCATTGCTCCTCGAGCCGTCCCTTCCATCCTCGATCCACGCACTTCTGCTCCTCCAATCACTCTCCACAACTGTTGCTCTTCTCCATTCCACTCGGCGGATCATCAACCAATAGCTGCAGAAGTTCTTTGCTTTGTTTAGCTTATTCTTCTATCTCTTAATCTTCTCCCTACCACTAATCTTTAATCATCACACCCTAGCATCTACTAACATGATTTTTGCAGGATTTCAAGATCTCCTGAGGATGTTTTCTCTAGTGTAACACTCCTCCTATCTGCAGCCACCGCAGTCATCATCTCCTTTTCTCTACATGCATTGGCTGGTTACTCTCTATGTTTCTTGATGTATTTGTTTATGTTTTAATTGCTCCACTATATTTTGCAGGTTCCAAAACATCTAGGACCATTCTAAACTTAATCTATTGGTGTCTCTTTACCTCCTTCCCTCTTTCTGATTCTCTGCATTTGAGTTTCAAGTCCCCCCTTCATCATAATGTCTAAACCCTACCAATTTGATACTAACAGCCCCTCATCAAACGATTCCATGGAGGAAAGGCTTGAAGAACGGGGTTCTGTGCTCTCTCTTAATCCCTCAAGAGCTTTAACTTTCAGAGAGATTCTGATAAATACGTTGATTGCGAAGTTTTTGGGGAAAAACTCTTTGTCACCTGCAGTCATGCAAAATGCCATTAGTAAAGCTTGGAAAACATTTGGTTCGGTATGGATTGAAAAAAAGAATGATTTTTACCTCTTCCATTTTCAAAATCCACACTTGCTGAAATTTCACTCAAAGCACGGCCCTTTCCGTACCATCAAGCTTGATTCCAGTGTTAAGCCTATCTACACTTTTCAAGACCTCTCTATCTCTCATGATCCTAATCAAGGCCCTCCCCTACCACCACAACAGCCCTCTTCTGAACACTCCTCTTCCTCCAATGACTCTGCAACTTTCTTTACACCACCTTCCCACCCAGAACCCACAACCTCCAATCAAACCTCAATTATGGATGCAACCTCTTCTTTTATAAGAGATTATTTCCCCAACATTAGAAATTTAATTCAGCAATCCCAAACGTTCCTTATTCCTCTGCAGAATGCTTCCTCTTCTCTTCCAATGCATGCACACGTTCCCGAGGCAGTTATGACAGATTCCCACTCTCAGCCACCCCAACCGTCTCCCATGAATGTTGGTTCAGTTCTAGAGAACTCATTCAATAGAAGCATGCATTCAAACTTTGAAACGGGTGACTCTTTACTTCAGGAACTGAAAAGCCTCCCCCCCATCCACACTATAAATCGCCATAACCAATCTCCAGAAGCCCTTTTCCAACAATTGCCGCCCCAATCTCTCTCTTGTCCCAACATTCCCCATCTTCCAACAAACTCTTCTCAAACTAGTTGGGTGCACGTGCGTGGTACACAAGAATTCTCATTTATTTGTGTTTTCCCATGTTGGTGAAAGTGATGGAAACCGCTGCAGAGGCTTTTCAGATTCATAAATAGACAAGCAAATAATTGGCTGGAGATTCCGCCATTTGTCTCTCAACTTTCGTGAAACACTCCTTACAAAGGGGATAATTAGCTGGAGATTCACTTTTACCACTCGCACGTTGCGCATGTGGTTGCTTTGATTGAAGAAGCGTGATAACGGTGGTGATGGAGGGGGTTAGATAAAAGTGCGATGTCGTCTACATTGAGCTGTAGAGTTTTCACACGAATACAATTAATTGATATTTCAGTATAAATATTTTGTGCAGAAATGTATGCTGCTGGAGATTTTGCTATGTTGTTTGCGGCGTGTGTGGAGAGGAAGACGAGGAAGAAGGAGTCCTGAAGTTTACATGGAGTCCTGGTGTTGTTTGTGATTGACCAGATGAGGAAACAATGTCACTGCCGAAAAGGAAGGAATGGTGTCAGTGTCATTTTCATCTATGTCTTGTGCACTGGAACTTTGTTATCTAAGCCGATGTATGGTTTATTTGAGCAGATGTTATGATTTTGTAGTTATGATCATGTACAATTTGGTGAAAACAATGAAAAACCACATTGAAATGCTATATAACATCATGTTTGCTGCAGATGAACGAAATTCAGGCATCATTTGGTATTTCAAAAGTTACAAACGAAAGCATCACTTATAGCAGGTAATGTATATAGAGGACAAACTACACTATTTCTAGTATGGTGCACGTGTAGCACGTGGGTTATTTTTTTGTGATGATATCAAAATCATGCTTAAGAAAACAAATATTACGACATTTGACAAACTACCAGGACATGGAGGTAAAAGGTTTACCGGATAATGTAAGCATGACGTCATTAGTTAGGATTAATTATAAGCGTAAATGCAACTGAACCCATGATTATTAGTAGTCATGTGTAAACCATCCATCTTTCTTGAAATTCGTCTTTCTTAACAAAATAACATTTCATTTATTTGTCCAGAATTAAATTATAAGTAAATCTAAATTTCAATTTCCCCTAAAAAAATCTATCTTTCAATTGATAGAACTCTTCGGTCACCTGACATAGCTCATATCTTGAACCAAGGAGCAAACTCTTGGTTGCCAATGCTGCAAGTTCAGATCTGAATACACACACCCACGACTTCAAACATTTGGCCTTTGGATACAACATAAATGACACTGTTCTGCAACGCGGAGCCCCTGCCAAGACTGCAAAATCAACAGAACTCGGGCTCACCCTTCTCCTGGAACATCGCAGTCCTTAAAAAGAGAATCTAGGCTTCAAAAGAGACATGAGTACCTCTGTTTTATTATGGATAATGGATTTTATGTTTGGGTCGTTCAGACCATTGCTATGAAAAAGCGGAGGCAACAAAAGAACATGTAGCTAGAAAGGTATAAACCGTTAAGGCTTTAACTTGCCTAAAAGTACCACAAGGACCATAGGATAATACGTGAAATACTAAAATCATTTTGCATGGTCTATACAGCCCAAAATAAAGTAACAAATATGACTAATTGTATTAATCATCTTTTCCTAGAAACAAAGATGCTAAAAATTATCATGACTCTAATAAAACAGAAAGGAATACGTGGGTTTGAATTTAAATAAATATCAAGTCATTTTCTGATAGAGCAGTTTGTGAGATAAGATACTTATGTTTGTTGGTTTGTTGGTATAAATCAGACAGGGAGATTACCAAGTGCAGACCATATCAATACTTTGATATTCAGACATATTTTCTTGTGGATGCTGGTAATATAGACCATGTTGATATAATTTCAATCCCGTATGCACCTGCGACAGTAGGTAAGCGAAAGTCAACAAGTGATAGAAGAAAAGAGTGAATAGTGGCAGTAAACAATTAATGTCCAAGATAAAGCACTATCGATGATAAAATATTATCATTATTCCAAATATATACATGCAATACAGTATATACGAACCACAACAGATTCGGGGTTCATGTTCTTTCATTTGCTTTACCTCAATAAATACCAGATGTATTTAACTACAAGAAGTTAGACTGAACAACCTCAGATTCTGATCGAAGAGCGTGAGAGAGGTAGCTGTAATCTGTTAAGCTTAGAGAAACATGCATAAAACTACATAATACTGCAATAATAAAGCACAAAATTCATTGAACATCTTGGAACCCATCCTTCCATGATAAAGATTGGGTCATATAATTGCATATCGATGTTACGAACAGAAACGACACTGCAAAAGAGAAGCAACTCGTCATAATCCAATGATCTGAACCAGACTTGAAGCCAATTTATGAGCTACTGCATAGATTTCTCCCTCAAAGATACACCTGGAAAGTTCAAACTGTTAGCAAATTTTAGGAAGATTCAATAAAAGGAAAACAATAGAAAGAGCCAAGAGTTAGCATGTGAAACTGTCTACTGTGCAAGCACTCAATATTTATTTGTTCTACAGTAGGAAAGTTCAAACAATCTCGAGAATGCATGTGGTCCTCTGCTCTCGGGAGGAACCCAAAATTCACCAGATCAAAGGAACCAAACGAGAAACAATGAAATCTAAAAGAACTGGCATGGAAGATATATTGCACCAGCTATTTCATATGATCCCCTGACATTCGGAGCGGTTGAGCCCCAGGGCCAGGCCCTGTGCTTCGAGCTTACGAAACTGGCTCGGGCCACTTCAGAATTCGTAAAAACATAATTAATAAGTTGTAGTAGAAAATTATGGGCTCACTGACAATCAATTGAGACATGCACAAACATCCCAGGAACTACCTTCTCTCTCGCTCTCGATGTCGTCTCTCTAAGTCCGAAGTTCGAATCTACTGGCACCGCTGAAAAAATAAGGTAAAGGACATGTGATGACTATGTGATATGTTCATGTAGATGCATCCTCGGCTATACATGATTGCCCAGTAACATTATAATCAATACTTCTAGGTTCCAACCTTATCAATGAAATGCACAAACATCAATTTCATTAAATGGGCATATATCAACTCGAATTCGTTGACAGATTATAGGTTTTCTCAGGGCCATAAACTGAAGAAGAATTCAAAGAGAAGTGCACATGGTTTCATTCAAATCTTGTGCTTACCGTGTAATCATCTGAAGAAGTTTCTATTTTTGCTACCAGCGAAATGAAATTGTCGGAGAGGGTCAGACATCAGTTTCTTTCATGTGTACTTTTTAAGATTCGTTTTGTAGCAGAAGAAATAAATACCAATCTACTGCTATAACTCCTCCTTCGTGACCTTCTATGACGGTAGGATCAGCTTCAGGTTTGTTTACCTGGTTTATACAAATTGTTAGAACTTAAAAGGCATGAAAACATACTCAGATAAGAGGGTCGTTGGCAAGGGAGTAACCTGCCATAGATATGCATTTCCATTGCTAGAACCTTATATTGCATTGACATCAGGAACATGTTTGGACGGAGAAAAAAAGATACTCAAGGAAAGCCCCTGAATGAGTCCAAGAAGGGAGAGGAAATGATTTGCAAACTCAATGCTTAGTGGTTTGTTCTTCCGAAACGTCTAATAGAAAAGAGAGAGAGATGCAGGTGAATGCTAGAGAGAGAAAAGAGAATTCATTCAATCTAACCAAATGACAGAGGAGACGAGGTGATATACACCAACACCGAACGGTCACAAATCGAGCCGTTTCGGTGAAGGGTATAAATCCTTCTAGAACTGATTTAGGGTTTACAAAACAAATGGACCGGGCCTACTATTTTACAATGGGCTTTTCATTCTTTACAAAATAACTCATAAGTGGGCTTCTGAATAGTGTAATGGGCTTGAACTCTTTAGTCTTCATAGCTGGCCCAAGCTGTCTAATACTTGTAGCTTAAGATCCCCCTTTAAACTCATGGTGGTTGATGTTGCACCATGAGTTTACTTTTGAAGACAGCAAATTGCGATGGTTGTAAGCTTTTGGTGAAGATATCAGCCGTTTGATCTTTTCCTGAAACAAAACCGTAAGATGGCGAAGCAAAACTTTCTCACGAACATAGTGGTAGTCTAGTTCAATGTGTTTAGTGCGAGCGTGGAAGAGCGGGTTAGCGGTTAAAGCTAAAGCAGAACGATTATCGGACCAGATTATAGGAGCTTCATTTAAGCGAAATTTCAAATCTCTAAATAAAGTTTTAAACCAAGAAACGTCGGCAGCAGCCGTAGCTAAGGCCCGATATTCTGCTTCGGTGCTAGAACGGGCTATAGTGGGCTGTTTTTTTGAGGCCCAATGGACTGGGTTGGGCCCAAGAAAGACTACAAGACCAGTAGTACTTCTCCGGTCCGTAGGGTTTCCAGCCCAGTCCGCATCTGTAAAGACATGTAACGGAAGAGATCCTTTGTGATAAAAAATGCCATGACTTTTAGTACCTTGAAGATAACGTAAGATGCGTTTAGCACTAGATAAGTGTAAATCAGTAGGTGTGTGCATAAATTGGCAAAGGTGAATAACCGCAAAAACAATATCAGGACGGCTAAACGTTAAGTATTGAAGAGCTCCAATTAGTTGTCTAAAAACAGTAGGATTTGGAAGGCGTTTGCCATCAAGAATGTGATATTTGACACCGGGAGCAAGAAGAGTAGGACAACTTTTGCAATTGTGCATATTGTAGCGAAGAAGTAAATCAGTTATGTATTTTTCTTGATGTATAAGAATACCATTAGATTTTTTTGTGATTTGTAAACCAAGAAAGTAAGTTAAGGAACCAAGATCCGACTTTTCAAATTCAGTACCTAATTTGGTAACAAGAGAGTTAATATAATCATTGTTGTTGCCGGAAATAATAATATCGTCAACATATAGAAGAAGTACAGTAATTGTATTATGATAGTGACGAATAAATAAAGATGAATCAGCATAAGCAGTGACAAAACCAAGAGAATGCAAATAAACAGTGAACCGTTCAAACCATGTGCGAGGGGCCTGTTTGAGGCCGTAAATAGACTTGTTTAACTTACAAACATGATGAGGAAATTGTGGATGAATAAAGCCTTGAGGCTGCTGCATATACACAGTTTCACGTAAATGTCCATGTAAAAAGGCGTTTTTAAAGTCAAGTTGCCTAAGAGGCCAATTAAATGAAGCAGCTAGAGCAAGGATACAACGGACTGTAGTGTGTTTCACAACGGGACTAAAAGTCTCGTCATAATCCAAGCCAGGGGTTTGATGAAACCCCTTGGCAACCAGCCGGGCTTTGTAACGAGAAACAGAGCCGTTAGGATGATACTTAGTTTTAAAAACCCATTTATTGCCAATTATGTTGGCATTAGATGGGGGTGGTACCAAAGACCACGTATTTTGTTTAAGTAAACTGTTAAATTCATCGTTCATGGCATTTTGCCAATGTGATGATTGAACAGCAGTTTTAAAAGAAGTAGGATCAGAAGAGTGAGAAGAGACAGTTGCATTAAAACCAGTAGAAGCACAAAATAATAATTTTTTCTTAAAGATACCAGATTTGCTTCTGGTAGTCATGTGATGACCCGGATTTGGATCCGGATTAGACACCGGGTTTGGACCCGGGTTTGAACCCATATGCTGACCCGAAGGAGGGACAGTGGGGGTAGGAGAGGGGTTATTCATCACTGGAGTCACCTGTTGAGGAGCCAAGCGAAGTCTGGGAGAGTTCCTGTGAGTATCTGAAGGAGTAGTATATGTGGGTTGGGAAAGCACTCCAGATGGCTGCTCCCTGACAGGAGACCCCTCAGATTGGGGTGTAGTATCTGTAAAACCTGGGGGAGGGACGTGGTGGGGGGAGGGACAGTGAGAATGTGAATTATTGCAACCTGTAGAAGAAGTAAACAAGTCAGTAGAAGGAAAAATAGAAGAAACAGAAGAAGGAGTTGTATCATTAGTGTTAGACTTAGCTGCTGAAAATGGGAATAAATATTCATCAAAGAGTACATCACGGCTCACATAAAATTTCTGAGAAAGAGTATCAAAACATAAATAACCCTTATATCCATCAGCGTAACCTAGAAAAACACACTGTTTTGTCTTTGGATCTAATTTGGATTTGTTGTAGTGTTTTAAACAAGGATAACAGGCACAGCCGAAAACTTTGAGGTAATTATAGTCAGGTTTGCGTTTAAAAAGAATTTCAAACGGTGATTTGTTGTTAGTATTCTTACTTGGCATTCGATTAATTAAATAAGTAGCAGTTGCTATGGCATGATACCAAAAAATTTTAGGTAAGTTAGCATTTTGCATAAGAGTGATGGCAGTTTCAACAACATGACGATGTTTTCGTTCGGAAACCCCATTTTGTTGAGGTGTATAAGGGCAGGATTTTTGTTGACTAATACCAAAATCACTTAACATTTTTGAAAAACAAAAGATGTGAATTCACCTCCTCCATCAGAACGCAAAATAGTAATGGGATAGTTTAACAGTTTTTCAATGAATTTTTTGAACTTAGGAAAGACAGTAACAACTTCTGATTTAAGATGCAAGGGAAACAACCAAGTAAAGCGAGATAAATCATCAATAAACAATACATAATAACGAAATCCACTATATGATTTGAGGGAAGCAGGTCCCCAAACATCAGTATGCAGCAAATGTAGAGGTTTTGAAGCATTAAAAGTAGACTGTTTATAGGGTAGCCGAGACATTTTTCCTTGCAAACAAGATTGACAAACATAATTATCTGAAATAGAGCAGTTAACACATTTGTTCAACACAGAATTGGTGGGATGACCCAGACGGTTATGCCAAAGAGAAGATTGAACTTTGTGTCCAAGATAAGCTTGAGGTGAAGAGGTAGACTCAAACAGAGAGGAGATCGGATAGACACCATTATCACTCAAACCCTTGTAAATAATCTGACCCGTAGCCTTGTCCTGAAGACAAAACGAGTGGGCATCAAAAATTGCATTCAAGTTATGTTCTGTGCAAAGTTTATTTACAGACAACAAATTTGCAGATAAGCATGGGACATGTAGAGTGTTTGACAATTTTAATAAATTAGAGTCAAGGGAAAGAAAAGCACTACCAGTGTGCTTGATAGGAAGAGAGTGACCATTACCAACTTGAACTTGTTCTGAACCAGTGTAGGGTTCAGACAGAGATAGATTTTTGAGATCAGACACCATATGATTTGACGCACCAGTATCAGTTAGCCAATAATTTGGAGGGCCAATAGAGGAAGATGGTTGTGAATGAGCCGCCATAGCTGAAAGTTGTTCTGGAGGATTCTTCCCTTGATAGGAGAAATCCATGCGATGCCAACAGTCTATGGCTGAATGATAGTCGTTGCCGCAGATTTGACAAGTAATAGGTGGGTTTTGACCCGATTTAGAACCACCGTAACCAGAACCACCATAACCGGATCCACCAGATCCATTGTAAGCAGAACCATAACCATAATTGCCGGACGACCGTCCACCCCCCTTTGGAAATTAGGGTTAGGGTTTCGGCCGCCGCCTCCTCTGTAATAGCCAGATCGACCTCTGTTTTGATCAAATCGCCCCCCACGACCGGTAGATCGGCCGCCCCTATAGCCGAAATTAGGGTTTCGGCCGCCGCGAGAGGAGGTGGTATAGAAGGCTGTAGGGTTTGGATCGGGGGTTGAAAGCTGTGATTCTAACATCTGTTCTTTAGAACGAAGAAGCACATGCAGATCAGCAAAAGAGATCGGAGCAGAGTTAATCCGAAGAGAAGATCTAAAGGAATTGTACTCTGGTGGAAGGCCATTCATGGCATAGAGTAACATATCCTCATCATCGATCAAAACAGAGGAGGAGGCTAAACGATCACGAAGCGATTTAAGCTTCTGCATGTACAAATCTATAGAATCAGACCGCTTTTTAATTGTTTGCAAATCAGATTTTAGTTGTAAAATATTGGAACGAGACAGAGAGGCATATCGGCGTTCTAAAAGAACCCAGGCAGATCTAGAACTAGTGACACCAATAACATGTGAAAGAGCCTCATGAGATAAAGTAGCATTTATAAGAGTCAAAATTGCCTGATCCTGCATCTGCCAGGCCGTATAAAGCGGATCGACCGTCGTTGAGACGGTACCATCAGCGGTGGTGATATACTGCGGTGGGCATGGATTTGAACCATCCACAAAACCAAAAAGAGACTGTATCCGCAGAATAGAAGACAATTGATGCTTCCAGACCACATAGTTTGTAGAATCTAACTTTTTTGGTAAGAGATTGTGTATATGTGATAGTATAGCCAGCGGATTTGAAGCCGCCGGCGTGTTTGTGGTGGTGGAGAGCATGGTGTTAGAGCTCTGATACCATAATAGAAAAGAGAGAGAGATGCAGGTGAATGCTAGAGAGAGAAAAGAGAATTCATTCAATCTAACCAAATGACGGAGGAAACGAGGTAATATACACCAACACCGAACGGTCACAAATCGAGCCGTTTTGGTGAAGGGTATAGATCCTTCTAGAACTGATTTAGGGTTTACAAAACAAATGGACCGGGCCTACTATTTTACAATGGGCTTTTTATTCTTTACAAAATAACTCATAAGTGGGCTTCTGAATAGTGTAATGGGCTTGAACTCTTTAGTCTTCATAGCTGGCCCAAGCTGTCTAATACTTGTAGCTTAAGAACGTCAAGTTCCCTGAAATGAACAGAATATTATCAATTAAAGTGCCTCGAAATATAATGTAATATCTGGGACATTGGCGACCACAAATACCATATATCCACCACATATAATCAAAATGGATAAACAAGTCCATGATAGGAGATAAGATTCTTACTATAGATCAGGTAAAAACTAATCTAGTAGAGGGAGACTCTTTCAGCAGTAAGATTCATGTAAAGGGATATAGGAAGCAACCATCACCTCTGTAAATATTCGAGGACATATACGCCAGTTACAATATCTGTAAAGTGCCTCGTTAGTGAAATTGAGTAATCAGAATTGTGACTGTTTTACTAACGGCCTCTCTCTAGATGAGTGACAGTTACAGTTTTTCGTTTCCAACGCTTTCGCCGGAGAATTCAGTTAGATCTCCGGCGAACTTTGTTCTCAACCAGTCTAACTTCAAACGGCGATTCGTGGCTGAACCAACCGACGCTGGGGAAGATGAATCCATTACAGGAAATCGTTCGTTTCGGGAAGCTCTGCAACGATCGGCTCCGGGAATCTACATGGAGGAGGATCCAATTCCTACCGGTGAGAAGGAAGGTGATCGTACTGGTGTCCGATCGGAGATCAGATCTGATGGAAGGATCTGTGTAACCATCACTGGTTCTACTTTGAGGAAGTTACACCGTCAATGGAGTCGAGCGTTGATCATTCGAGTGCTTGGCAAAGAACCTCACTACGGTCTTCTCCATGATCGATTGACTGCGCAGTGGAAGCTTCAACTGGGCTTTGAGCTCACAGATCTGGCAAATGGATGCTACTGCGTCCGTTTTTTCTGCAAAGAGGATTACGAACGAGTTCTGTTAAACGGTCCATGGATGATTCAGGGCAAATACCTCACGGTGCAGAGGTGGACACCGCACTTCGATCCATATGCGCCGGAGGTGAGGACGACGCCCATCTGGATCCGTTTGAAGGGGCTTCCGGTGGAGTATTTAGAAGAAGATACGCTTATGGATGTGGGAGCAAATTTTGGATCAGCTATCAAGGTGGATTGGAATACGATTGCGGCCTCTAGGGGTAAGTATGCAAGGATCTGTGTGGAGGTCGATCTCCGGCGTAGTCTAGTTCCGTCCATTTGGGTGAATGAGAAGATGATTCCGGTAGAGTACGAGGGGTTAGGTCTCATCTGCTTTGAGTGCGGAGTTTATGGTCATCGGAAGGAAAGTTGTCCTCAGAAGCAAGGGGTGGTGCCGGAGAATACTCAGGCTAGTGGTATGGAGGCAGAAGCGACGGCTGAAGCTCCGGTGGAAATGGCGGATTCCGACTCTGTTCCGGTTTCATAGACGGAGAAGGAAGTCGGTTTTGGGCCGTGGATGATTGCTAAGCGGACAGCGAAGAAGAATCGTGGCCGTCCACGTGGCCAGCAGAAGGGTGAGGTCCCTGAGCATAATGCACAGGATAAAAACCCTTTTGCATCTTTAAATTTGAATGGTGAGGGTACTAAGTTTGGTACTCCCTACCACACTGGATCAGACCAGTGTGAGACCCGGTCAGCTGCTGAGGTGGCAGGGTCGTCTCGTGTCCCGGCCAATCGGCCAACGACACGTGGCGGATCGGGTCGTGACAAACCGGGTGGAGTCCCGTCTAAGAATTTGGGGCATCAGAAAGGGGATTCCACTGGAAACCCTAATCTTCGTTCTCCGCTGGGATTGATTGACTCAAATCAAGCGCACGGGAGGGCTGATTCGAGTTCGAATATGGTTTTCCAATTTGGCAAATCGAATGAGGGGTCCAAGACTTCCGCTAATTGGAAAGGTCCGAAGTCTTTATTGACTAAACAGGGTTTGATCCCTAACAGGAATGTTTCGCCGATTGACCGGCGTTCTTCTTCAAATGCGAAATGAAGATTCTCTCCTGGAATTGTAGGGGAATTGGGAACCGAGCTACGGTAAGATCTTTGGTTGATCTTTGTGTTTATTATAAGATTGTTATACTGGTTATTATGGAACCTAGGGTTGATAGTGGTCATGCTGCTAAAGTTATAAGAAGGACTCAGTTTGATAAGAGTCATTTCGTAGAAGCTAGGGGGTTCTCTGGTGGGATTTGGCTTTTCTGGGATAGCAGAGAAGTGGATTTAACAGTTTTGTCTGTTACTAATCAATGCATTACTAGCACAGTTCAGGTAAAAGATAGCCATCTCTGGCTTTTTACTGCAGTCTATGCTAGTCCTTTGGCTGTTAGAAGAGAGGAGTTGTGGACTTATCTTCAGGAAGTGAAGGATCTCCATAATCTTCCTTGGTTGTTGATTGGTGATTTCAACCAAGTGCTTACAGATTCTGAAAAGAGGGGTGGTAGGTATGTTAGTCAGAGGAAATGCTCTGTGTTATGGGATTGTTTGAATCATTGTGGTTTACGGGATTCGGGGTTTTCTGGCCCAGCTTTTACTTGGTCAAATTCTCAAGAAGGGGGTATTATCAGACAGAGATTGGACAGGGCTTTCTGCAACAACAGTTGGAGGTTATGTTTTGCTGAAGCTTTGGCCAAGCATGTGGTTAGAGTTAATTCTGACCACCATCCCATTCTTCTTGATCTTTTGGGAGTTCCTGTTCCAGCTCCTCATCTTAAACCTTTTAGGATGGAGGCAGCTTGGTTCTTGGATCCTACATTTAAAGATTTAGTGGGTAAGCATTGGACTTCTTGTTCTTCTTTTGCTGGTATGGTCTCTCAGTTCACTATGGATGCTAGAAAGTGGAATGTGGAGGTTTTTGGAAATATTTTTGAAAAGAATAAGAAGTTGAGAGCCAGGTTGCTGGGTATTCAAAGGTCTTTAGCAACCAAAGAAAATGTTTTCTTGGCTAAGTTGGAAGTTTCCTTGCAAGATCAGTTGAATTCTGTGCTTCTTCAGGAGGAATTGTTCTGGTTCCAAAAAGCTAGGTTGAGCAAATTGTTACTTGGTGATAAAAATACCAAGTACTTCCACCTTACTACAGTGGTCAGAAGAAGAAGGAATAGAATTTCTTTGATTAAACTGAGTTCAGGGGATTGGTGTGATGATCCTGTCATTTTAAAAGAAGCAGTCACAGCTCATTTTAAGACTCTATTCACTGATTCAAACTCTACTTTGAGTGAGCATTTTCTGTGGAAGGGAGGGTGTCTTGCAAATGTTGAAATTGCTAGTTTGCTAGCTCCTATCTCTTGTGAGGAAATTAGAAGGGTGGTATTTGATATGGGAGCTTACAAAAGCCCTGGTTCTGATGGTTTGCCTCCAATTTTTTATCAACACCATTGGGATTTGATTCAGTTTACTGTTTGTGGTATGGTTCAGGAGGCTCTCACCTCAGGGAAGCTGCCCCTTGGCATCAATGACACTTTAATAGCTCTCATTCCTAAAGTGGAAAGCCCTACCTCCTTTTCTCAGCTAAGACCTATTAGCCTTTGCAATGTGGCTTTGAAAATTATTACTAAGTTGTTGACTCACAGGCTTAGACCTTTCCTCCTCAAGTTGATTCATCCCTTTCAATTTAGTTTCCTAAAAGGGAGAGCTGCTTCAGAAAATATTGTGCTAGCTCAGGAGGTGCTCCATTGTATGCAGCATAAGAAGGGTAAAAAGGGCTTTTTAGCTATCAAAATTGACCTAGCTAAAGCTTATGATAGGGTCAAGTGGTCAACTCTTCAAGTTATTTTGCAAGCTATTGGCCTTCCTTCAAATTGGTGTTCTCTCATTATGTATACTGTCACTACTACTTCTTATAGAGTTATTTGGAATGGTGAGCAGCAAGAGTCTTTTTTTCCTCAGAGAGGTCTTAGACAAGGTGATCCCATTTCACCTTATCTGTTTCTGCTTATTATGGAGTGTTTAGCTCAGAAGATTCATGAAGCTGCTTCTCAGGGTTTGTGGAAGGGCATCAAATTAGGTAGAGGAGGTGTGATGGTCACTCACCTTTTCTTTGCTGATGATCTGCTGTTGTTTGGTGAAGCAACCTCCAAACAGATCAATGTGATGAGGGAGGTGCTTGCAGACTTCTGTAATGAGACTGGTCAAGATATTAGCTTTGACAAGTCAAAGCTCTTTGTGGCTCCTAATGTGCATAGAGCTTTGGCTAGAAGTTTGAGTGAGCAGTTTGGGGTGGCTCTCACTGCTGATTTAGGGATTCATTTGGGGGTCCCCTTAATTCATGAGAAATGGAATAGAAGCAAATTTCAGTTTTTGATTGATAAGGTTAGGAGGAAGTTGATGGGGTGGAAACCTCCCAATCTGTCCTTAGCTGGTAGAGCCACTTTAATCTCTACTGTTCTTCAATCTCTCCCAGCTTATGTTATGCAAGCTTCTCTTCTGCCTAAATCTGTTCTGGATGATATTGATAAGGTCTGTAAGAAGTTTTTATGGGGTGGAACTGAAACTCATAATAGGCTTCCTCTTGTTAGATGGGAAACTGTTTCTATTCCAAAAGATAGGGGTGGTCTTGGCTTTAAAAATCTCCAGAAATTCAATCATGCTTTGGTGGCTAAAGTGGGCTGGAAGATTATTTCTGGTGGTGACTCAGTTTGTGCTAAATCTCTGTTGCAAAGGTATGGTTCTCCTCTAGCCATTAATGCTGTGAAGACCTCTCACTCTAGGGTGTGGAAACACATTGTTAAGAGTGTGAAAGCTGTTAGGGGCAATATTGGTAAAAAGGTGAAAAATGGGAAAACTTCTCTTTTCTGGGTTGATCAGTGGCTGGGTGGCTTCAAGTTATTAAATATGGCTGCCCCTTTACCTTCTGAGGATGAGCTTGTGCTTACAGTTCATGACTACTGGGATCAAGAAAATGGCTGGCAAATTGATAGGCTTGCTCATATGCTCCCCTCTGCAATCTTGGAGCTCCTTGGTACTGTTTCTTTAGTTGAAGATGTTGCAGCTCTTGATCAGTTTTTCTGGTTAGGTTCTGATACAGGCTAGTTCTCTGTGGCCTCTGCTTATAAGTGCATGACAGAAGAGTCTAATATCTTGCAGAAAGATTCAGGTTGGAGAAATATTTGGAGGAGTAGGGGTTTTCAAAGATGGAAGTGTCTCCTTTGGCTTATCAGGCATGATAGGTTAACCACTCAAGTTCTAAAGAAGAAGAGAGGTATTATTATTTCTGATAATTGTCTTCTGTGTCATTCTCATGCTGAAACTACTTTGCATGCTCTTAGAGATTGTAGTTGGATTTTTGATCTTTGGAAGAAGCTGGTTCATCCTTCTCATTGGGACAAGTTTTTTGCTTCTAATGTGGTTGATTGGGTTGATCAGAATCTCAAAGCCAATTGGGGTGCTAATGCTTTACTGGATTGGCCTCTTACTTTCACCACCACAGTGAGTTTTGCTTGGCTTTGGCATAATCTCAAGACTCATAATGAGTACTTTAAAACCCCTCTGGATATGGTGGGGTTTATTTACAGTTATTGCAGAAGAATTGGTCAAGATCTGTTATTCTCTCCTGCAGCCATCATCCCTTGTCCAGTTCTAGTTAAATGGATGGCTCCTCCTGAGGGTGTGTTAAAAATTAATGTTGATTGTTCTTTTAAACTGGATGGTACTGCTGCTTCAGTGGGTGTTGTTTGCAGAGACAGTTGGGGCTCTTGGTGTTGGGGTTTGCAAAGGCACATTTGTGTGGGTTCTGTGCTTCAGGGAGAGTTATGGGCTATTTTGGAGGGGCTTATAGCTCTTCATGAGTTTAATGACTGCAATTGTATGGTGGAAAGTGACTCTTTAACTGCTGTGGAGCTGATCAAGAAAGGTACAGACCAGCACATGTTGTGGGGGATGATTTGCAAAATCAGAGAATTGTTGCATATAACGGCTAGTTCTTTAAATCATATTTGGAGGGAGAGTAATACAGTAGCTGATATGTTAGCTGCTAGGAGTAGTCAGGATCATTTTGATAAGCTGTTTTTGTTTTCTCCTCCTCCAGAATACCAAGACTTGTTGCAATTTGATTGTGCTGGTCTTGGTTCTGTGAGGATGGTTGTTTAGTGTTTCTTGTACACTCCTTGTTTTACCAAAAAAAAAAAGTGCCTCGTTAGTGTGGGAGACTTACCCAGCAATTTTTGTTCAACCCTAACCTCTGCCACACCCCTCACCATAACAATACTCTATTTCTGTTCATTTGTAAGAAATTTCTCCATTTTGTTTTTTAACTGGAAAACAGTAACAAGAATGTCACTACATCTCCGCTACCACCATCTCCACCCCTATGTTCGCCAAAGCCTTCTCGGCCACACAGATTTTACCCATGTACCTCAAGTCAGCCGCATATATTCAATCCAGATAAAACACCAGATTATCCTGAACAAAGGCAGTGAACCCAATTAAACCCTAACCTCTGCCACACCCCCACCATAACAATACACTCTGTTTTTCTTTTTTAAGCAATTTCTCCATTTTATTTTTAAACTGGAAAACAGTCTGCCGAAAAGCTAAAAACTGATAAAATTAGCATACCTAAATATATTTATTTTACCCCAGCCACTCTCAGGCTTGTTTTAATCCGCTGGGTTAATTTTTCAGCAATTCTCATGATGAGAAATACCCTGAAACTTTGATTTCTTATGTGTGTGTGTGAACATCATGGCAATTCTGCACTATTACCCTTTCAGTGAACACAAATGGGTGTTGTAAGACACAGTTTGGTGGTTTGTTTTTAAGATATTGACTTAGGAACAATGGATTGTTTGGGTTCTAAACTTCAGCAACATCAGGAACAAATAATTTAAAACACATTAGAGAAGAAAGATTGAGTTCAAAACTTTCGACAACATCTGGAAACACAGCAGAGAAGATCGCTTGGTTTCAAAACTTTCACCAATTTAAGGAACCGAATAGTTGATAACAAATTAGTACTGGTCATACCAGGTTGATGACAGAGTATGGATTTGGTCATACCTTGTGAACCGATTGTGCTATAGAAGATCATTTTTGTTCAGAATCAGCAAGGGCAAGGTCTTGGCTGGCTCTCAGGGCGGTGATGCAATAGCAGTGACGAAACAGATAGGAGAAGAACGATCCGAGTGAAATCTTCCTGATGCATCGGTGTCGGCGTAGGAATTTCAGTTGCCATTGTTTTGATGTTTGCAACTGTTCGTCGCGGCTGGTTGTTAGGATGAATCGTTTCGGCGTTGGACTATGAATGAACGGCAGATGAATAGTCGCGTCTGATAAAACAAGCAGCGTAGTGACCTTTTGTCAAGGGTATTTTTGTCAATTCAAAAAAGTTAGGAACACCAAAAGGTTAGGAACACTGAAATGTTAGGAACACTACAAACTTTTAAGTAGTAGAGATGAGGCAACTACCCACCACTTATAAGATGCTCTCCTCTCGTACTGACTTCTCCATTAAAGCTCCTGAATTTACTCCCTCAAACTTTTCAGAAACAGATATTGATAGGGACCAGAGAAACCAAGATCTCGTTGACATTGATAAGTTACTCAAAGAAGTAGGCCCTTCTATCCCAAAAAAAAAAAACAGAGGGAAAAGAGGTGAGAACAAAAAGGAGATGGGAGTTGTGCAGAAAAAGGGGGTCAAGAAGAACTTGGGGAAAGGCAAAGAGAAGATCAGCATTAAGCCAAGAGGTGCACTGCAGATCCCAGCGCTGAAGAAGGTGACAAAGAAGAGGGAAGTTCATGTGGTTCCTGTGGCTGATCACAAGGGGAAGGGCAAAAAGCAGAAAACCACGTCCAAATTGGAGGCTCAAAAAGGTACCCTGCAGTGTTTTCATGATATTTTGCAATCCCTAAATTTCAACCCCTTTTCAGATCAATTCTTCAAATTCAAGTTCAAAAACAGATTAAGGGTATTTAGTGACACTATTTCTAATGAGTTGCATGTAAACAAAAAACTTAAATCTGGGTTTGGGGTGGTTGTCCCGCAACAACCCCCAAGAGAGCCATGAATATCATTAGTTGGAATTGCAGAGGCTTAGGGCAGGACTCTGCAATTCGTGAAGTCTTCTCCCTGACCCATAAATTTAAACCTGTTCTTCTTTTCTTATCAGAAACTAAGCAAAAAAATTGTTTCATTCAAAAAAAAATTCGTAAACTGGGGTTTGATAGGCACTGCTTTGTTGATCCCATTGGACTAGTGGTGGTCTTTGGTGTGCATGGCACTCCTCCCTTCTTTCTGCCTCTCTGAAATGGTCTTCGGAAAATTTAATACTTCTTGAAGTTTCAAACTCAAGTTCTTTACTCCCTTCTTGGTTCTTAGGTCTTGTGTATGGTAATCCGAACTTTGATCATCGTCTTCAAGTCTGGAATCTTTTTGATTCCATCCTTCCTATTAATAGTCATCTGGTGTTAATAGGAGACTTTAACCAGGTTCTCTTTAATCATGACAAAACTAGACCTTGTGCCTCTAATATCAGGGGATCTGACTCCCTTCTTAGTTTTCTTAACAAATGGGCTTTATTTGAAGTTAAAAATGTTGGCCCCTGGTTTACTTGGACTAACAATAGGTTAAGTAGTTCTCCCACTTTTGAGAGGCTTGACAGGGCCTGGTGTAATGTCAGTTTGATTAACTCCTTCCCTGATCTTACTATTCATAATTTAGGTATTAGTTCTTCAGACCACTCTCCTATGGTCTTGACTTCACCTCCTAACCGTTGCTCCCCCCTAGGCGTTTTGAAATTTGGTGGCTGAATGCCTCCGAATCTAAGGAGATTTTAAACTTCATTTGGCGTCTTCCCATCCCAGGATCTCCCTGCTTTAGAGTAGCCAAACTTCTTGAAATCACTCGTAAAGCTTTTAGAGCCTGGGCATCTTCTAGGCCCTCACTCCCAAACCAGATTAATAGTATTAAACACCAGATAACCACTCAACAAGCTCTCCTCCCTGATCCTCAAGCAGCTTCCACTTTTATTGATCTCCACAAAAAACTACAGGATCTTCTTGCCCAGGAGGAGCTTTACCAGGCTCATAGAGCTAGGTGTAAATGGCTCAAAGAGGGAAATAAAAATACAAAAATTTTTCATGCTTACACCAGAATTAAAAAGACCTTTAATGGGATTTGGAACATCCAGCTCCAAGATGGTAGTTTTGTTAATGATCACAATGAAATAATGAATCTGTTCCTTGAACACTACCAAAACATTTACTCTGAGCCTTCACCCAGCTTAGCTGATCTTTCAGCCCAAAATGATAACTTGTTCTCTTTCTCCCTTCTCTTCAATATCACTAAATTCCTGTCTCCTGAACAGCAAGATCTTCTTTCCAACCCATTCACTGCTCAAGAAGTTTCCCAAGCAGTTTTTGAAATGGCTCCTTTAAAAGCTCCAGGTCCAGATGGATTCCAACCTGCTTTTTTCCAAAAAAATTGGACTCTGATCTCTACCATTATCACAACTCCGGTTCTCTCTTTTCTCAACTCAGGTCATCTGCTTAAAGAAACAAACAAGACCCATATCATCCTCATTCATAAATGCCACAATCCTCTAAGAGTTGGAGATTACAGACCTATCAGTCTGTGCAATGTTTTCTATAGAAGAATTGCTAAAGTTTTAGCTAATAGACTTAAGAAAGTTCTTCCATCTCTTATATCTGCTAACCAGAATGGCTTTATCCCTCATAGACTAATACAAGATAACATTTTCATTGGCCAAGACCTTGTCCATACTATTCATAAAGCAAAAGCCAATAATCAAGCCAAATTAGGGGCCCTAAAGTTGGATATCTCCAAGGCTTTTGACCGTATAAGATGGGACTTTCTAGAGCATGTTATGGTCCAAATGCACTTCCCTTCTCATTTTATCAAGCTTATTATGCAATGTATTACCACTGTCTCATATTCCATCATTCTAAATGGCTCCCAATCTAAGTTCTTCAAACCTAATAGAGGCCTAAGACCCTCTCTCCCCCTTTCTTTTCTCCCTCTGTGCTGAGGTCCTATCCAGCTCACTGACAGCAGCTGAAGAGGATGGTTTGATACAAGGTATCCCCTTTTCCAGAAATCAAACTATTTCCCACCTTCAATTTGCTGATGATACCCTGCTCTTCTTCAAAGTGAATCCACAAACTAGTGCAAACATAAGACTCATTCTTGACCACTATGCCTCTCAATCAGGGCAGTCTATCAACTTAGATAAGTCTTCCCTGGGTTTTAGTCCTAATTGTTCCCCTTCAGATAAAGATCACTTCTGGAATTCCCTAGGTCTTACTCCTAATGAATGTATAGGGAAATATTTAGGCACCTCTCTTGACATCAAAGGAACTAATAAGGCAATTGTCAAAAATACAATTGACAAAGTAGTTAATAAATGTGCAAGTTGGCAAGGTCTTCTGCTTAATTCCCTAGGTAGAGCCACTTTGATTAAATCTGTCCTTAACAGTTATCTAGTTTACCCCAGGTCCATTTGTCTCTTCCCTAAGAAAGACTGCAACACCATCAAATCTATCCTCTCTAAATTCTACTGGTTAGGGGACTGTAATAAAAAGCAATATTCATTGGCTCTCTTGGGACTTCCTATGTAACAAACCCAATAATGGGCGGCTAGGTTTTAAAAACTTACAATGTCTTAACAATGCTCTCCTAGCTAAAAGTAGTTGGAGAATTCTCAATGATCACAACTCTCTTTTTACAAAATATTTTACTGCCAAATACTGCAAAAGGAAAACTTTTTTGAGCCTCAATCCTGCTACATCTTCATCTTGTGCTTGGAAAAATATCTGCAAAGGTAGAAGCACTCTCAGCCTTGGATTGCAATGGAAGATTGTTAATGGAAATTCCATAGGGCTGTGCACGGATGGATGGATTAAAGATGTCCCAGGGGCCTCCATTAAGGAGTGTTTAAATAAAACAGACCCTCAAAACACCTTCACTAAGGTTGGCCAGTTGATTGATCAGCAAGACAAATTGTGGAAAAACAGTCTGCTTAGCACCCTCTTCCCCAACTAGTTAAGGGATAGAATAATTGGAACACCTCTAGAGAGCTTAGAGGGCATGGATACCCCCTTTTGGAAAGCTTCCTCTAATGGAATCTATTCTGTTAAATCAGCATACTTCCTTCAAAATTATAATAACTCTTCCCCCCTTTCTGTAGCTGCCAACATCCACTTTAATCCCCTTACTCTCACCTACAACTGGAAAAGACTCTGGTCTTCAGGGCTTCCATCATATATCACTCATCTTTTTTGGAGAATTTGTACTAATCGTTGCCTTGTCTCTCTAATATTAACTCTAGGATTAACTCTTCCAGTCCTTTCTGTCCTGACTGTTTTGATCAAATTGAAGATTCTAATCACATCTTCCTCTACTATATTAAGGCTCGAGAGCTTTGGGGCAGAGTCCCTCTTCCCCCTTTTCAAAAACCAACATATTACACTTGTAGTGTTAATACGTGGCTTATGAGATGGCTAAGAAAGAAAAAGAAACTCCACAACACTAGTAAATGGCATTGGATTCCAGCCATCTTCTGGATTCTATGGATTACCAGAAACAAGCGATTATTTGAACACCAACATACTTCAGCTACCAATATGTATCACCAGACAGAGGCACTTGAAAATTTCTTCTTAACTTCTTGATTATTTTTTGTGAGTTAATCTTAATTCAGTTAATGAAGGGTGGGTGGAAGTTGAAGTCAAGAAAGGAAGGCCAGAATGGTTGCCAGGTCAAGTGCAGTTTTATCCCCAAGCGCTAGTGGAAGTTTCTCAAGTTGTTCCTCTTGCTGTCCTGCCTCCTGTCCAAGGCTCATATGTTTTCAAGGAATCCTTTGCTGCTGAAGCTTCTCTTAAGGCCTCTCCTGCTGGAGAAGGAAGCTCTGATGTGCCTGTAATCCAATCTCATGATGCATCAAGTGTCAGTGTCCCTGGAGCTGCTTTTGGAGGTGACCTTCCTCCCATCCCAGATGATGACCTGATGTCAGCAGTAATCCCCTTCATTGATGCCTGAGGAGAGCTGGTTGGATATAAGTATGTTAAGTTTCTGTTTTTGAGAATTTGTGAATTGTGTTTCCATGTAATTTCTGTAATTTGCTACTCTAATTGTCTTGCTTTTGGGGTCTTCTGCTGGTTGGCCATCGCTAGGTTCTTTCAACTAGCTTTGGTTCTATGTTTATTTGGGTTTGTTTTTGGGGTTTGTTTTGGTTTAGGCCTAGTGTGCAGCACTAGCTTTGGTTTGCTCTTTTTGTGCTTGTCGTTTAGTATCTTTCGTTTGTATCTTTCGTATGTAATTTCGCTATGATATCAATGAAGTTCTTCTTTACCCGCAAAAAAGAAAAGGTTGTAAGGAGCCACTTCTACCACAACACACTTGTATTGATGATGGATTTATGTGAACTTTAACTTGATACTCGAGGAATCAATTATACTTTGTAAAGTTTGGAAGATGGTTTCTTGCCTAGCTAATCCTGTCTGTATGTTATTTTCCTGGTTGGCATTTTGTAGGTTCCTTCATAATATTCTAATAACCAGTTTGGCCATCGCTAGGTTCTTTCAACTAGCTTTGGTTCTATGTTTATTTAGGTTTGTTTTTGGGATTTGTTTTGGTTTAGGCCCAGTGTGCAGCACTAGCTTTGGTTTGCTCTTTTAGTGCTTGTCGTTTAGTATCTTTCGTTTGTATCTTTCGTATGTAATTTCGCTATGATATCAATGAAGTTCTTCTTTACCCGCAAAAAAAAAAGGTTGTAAGGAGCCACTTCTACCACAACATACTTGTATTGATGTGGGATTTATGTGAACTTTAACTTGATACTCGGGGAATCAATTATACTTTGTAAAGTTTGGAAGATGGTTTCTTGCCTAGCTAATCCTGTCTGTATGTTATTTTCCTGGTTGGCATTTTGTAGGTTCCTTCATAATATTCTAATAACCAGTTTTAGTTTGTACTTATCAAAAAAAAAAAAAACAGTTTTACTTTGTAATTTGCCTTTTGTAGAGATGGTTTTCTGTCTCAGGCGTTCAAGCTTAAGCTCTAAGGCTTGAGCAAGTGGAAGAGGTGCTCTGAAGTGTGTAATTATGGTCATTGGTAAGTTGATTGTACTTCTTCTTAGATGTTACACTCGATAAACTAGTACGACCTCAGTTTCTTCTCTTTCGTCCTGGTTTGACTTTTCAACCCGTAATTGGGTCATTTTGACTCGATGATTTGGATAGCAAAAGTATGTAATTTTTGACAATTTCCCATGGTTTTGTAGAGTAAAGCTTACTCTACAAGACCATGCAAAGATTACCAAATTCTTGTATTGTTTTGCTAATAAAATTATCCAATCAAATTGATTTTGTGAATAGTGACAGAAAGTGAAGTGGGCTGAAAAAGAAGAAACAGAGGTAGTATTTATTAGCTCTGAGATTATCACAGGTTTTTTCTAAATGGCTGTGTTACTAACATCTATCAAGTAGTGTAGTAATACTTCTCAGCCTTTTTTTATGATGCCAGTTTGGTTTGGACGTACTTTGCTTGTCCAAGTGTTGCTTGAAACTGTTTGTGTGTGTTCACATCTCAGGTTTTTATCTCAGAGAGATGTCTAATAGAGTAGGATTATGAAGTATTGAAGAGGCAAGTGAAAGGTGAAAGGAAGGAGTCTCTCTGTTTTGTGTAATTAGATGATGATGTATATGATACTTTTTGGGTAGTGGATTAGATGGAGGATTATGTTCCTCCAGTATTTTGTTTGGAATTGGAAAATAATTTTACTCCACGCCTTTTGGGTTACGTTTATGCGTCCATCATTCTGCTGTCTAAAAAATTCAAATTTCATTTCAATCATTGTCTTTTGTTTCATCATGGGGCAAGCATAGAGTCATTTGGGTGAATGTTTAGTTTAGACTGAATAGCTGGGCAAGCATAGAGTCATTTGGGTGGATGTTTAGGTTAGACTGAAGTAGGCTAAAGGCCTCCCTTGCTGAGTTAGAACAGTCCTAACTCCATGGTACAAAGCATCAGACTCCATCACAATAGTCTTATTGTAATCAGGTAATGTTTTGAGTCAACTGGAAGCTTCTGCAGCCTCTGGACACCACTCAAAACAGCATTTCTTAAACGAAGTAATTTTTCAAACACTGTTAACAAAATTAGGGACTCTTTCATAGGATGGCATATCAGTCTTTCAAATAAAGCAGGACGTATAACTTTAATAAAATGTATTATCTCCATTATACTTGTTTATCCCATTTTTGACAGGACGAAGTAATATTTTATTTTACTCCCCGCTCCGTTCTTCATAGGATGGCATATCAGTCATCTGGTTTCTCTCAAAAAATAAAGATTCAATTTTGACAAATCCTGTCAAAATCTGTCCCAACCTTGTACAATATCCACAAAAAAATTCAATATGTCCCTCCTTTCCGTCCTCATTGCCCCAACATTCCTGAATCAGCCATCCATGTTTTCTTAACCTGTCAGAGCAGAGCTAGGACCCTCTGGAGAAGAGCTCCCACCAAATACGA
Organism: Linanthus parryae; assembly: GCA_023055425.1. Classification (NCBI taxonomy): domain Eukaryota; kingdom Viridiplantae; phylum Streptophyta; class Magnoliopsida; order Ericales; family Polemoniaceae; genus Linanthus; species Linanthus parryae. The sequence continues at coordinate 5,151,358 of JALGPY010000003.1, forward strand.
ACCTAATCATACTCTTTCAATTGATAACTAGATCAAAGGTTGGATAAGAAGGAAAAAGTAAAAAAGCAATGCTCTTCATTGGTTTTACACAGCTTATCTTTTATGGGTTATTTGGAAAGCTCGCAATGCCTATATTTGCAAGCAAGGATTTATTGCAACAGATAACAGCTGATCCAAACACAGGATGGCTCAATGCTCTTGGAGTTGTCAAAACTCCACTACTACTACTCACAGCTACTTTGTCTTAATTACAGTTCTTTTATCTACTGTCACTCATCTTTCTCCATACGTTTTGCAGCTCACACGTAGCTGCCACAGTGATTTGAGAAGCGAAGGATTGATGATCTCCTCAGCTTCTTGGGTTTATCAGTGCACCTAAGTATTAGTACTATCTCAAGCGCATGCAGGGCGGTTCATTTGCAAACCTACTTCAAAAAGTTTGTGCAAGTTCTACTACCCTTTGGCACTCAGCCTTCATAGCCTATAGCCCCAGCTTTTGGTATTTAGTACTTAAGTCAAGTTGATGTACAATCTCCTAGCTTGCGGTATGTCGTCTCTACGTCTGGGTAGTCAGTCTTAGTGAAGTTTTTTGCTATTGTTAATACTCTCATCTGTATGACTTGTATGGCTTTTGTATCTCCTACTAATATCAATGAAGTTCTTCTTTTAGTAAACAAAAACAAAGAAATTACTGGTCTGCTCAATACTCCATAACCCCTAACAAACTTTCTGTCGTAACTAGTAATAATAATATACGTACTACTGTATCGAAATCTAAATTCAACTTCCACCATAGTGCTAGTTACCCTAGTCTCACATAAATCACCGATCTTATGAGCAATGAACAATGACTTAGGAAAATTTTGTGTGTGTGTTAATATTGGGTAAATTTTTGAATTAAGTGGTGTAATAGCGTTTTGTGCAACATTATATTTTCCATTTCTAAAATTGAAGTTGTGAATGTCTTGTTGATATGGAACTAAATTATTGTTTTTACGTTGCGTTGTTTTTATTTTTTATTTTTTTTATTTTTTATGGGTTCTTTTGGGAATTCGACCTCGATTCGTTCTGACTTGCGTCTCGTGAATCTTGGATTGAATATGGATCTTTTACTTCAGATCCGATCCGAATTCGATCTGAATCCGGTGAAGATTCCATTGGATCTGGATCTAACATTCTTATTCGAATATGGATATGGATGTAGGTGGATTCGATTTGAATCCGATCCGTTGTCATTCTTTGTCCGGTAATATACCAAAACAGTGACATTTTCTGTCACTTACCCTAAAACAATCAACTTTTGTAGGGTAACTCAGCTATGCGTACGATAAATAACGATGGGTAAGAGATACGTTCACTCCATTTAGTTTCATAGAAGGCCACTTTCACCCCTTGTAGTTTGTAAAAGGACACGTCAACCCCTTCAGTGTGTCGAACTTCAAGCAATGTGCACTCTCTAATTGCGAGCACTGAGTCTAGGAGTGGAGTCAGTTAGTGAAAATAATTTTAGGGACATATTTGACTCCCTATCATGCAAAAAATTTAATATACACTGTGTAATCCCCACAATTTTCATTACATGAGGGCAAATTTGTCTCAAACATTTATTTTTACTGACATTCTCATCTTCAGACTGACGGTATAAGGGTGGAAGTTTTCTGAAATTAGGCACACCGAAGGGGTGAAAGTGTCCTTTTCCAATCTGGAAGGGGTGAAATTGTCCTTCAATGAAACTTGAGGGGGTGGAACTGTCTTTTTACCCTAAAACGATTTATTTTGTAGGCTTAGCTCTTTAAGCAGGGGTACAGGTTCCAATGTAAGATTTATCGGATCTCATACGAAGAATTAAAACATTGTAAATAAATAAACGGTAATAAAAACATACCGTTTGATCCAGCCATGTTCGTAGTCGTTGGATCTCCACGAAGTTGGAAGAGACAGAGCACCAAATCTTCCCCTCCTACTCCTACTCCCACTCTTGTTGTTTTTCGATAGGGCTAACAATCCCCCAACTGATCTTATTGATAAGAACCAGCTAGGGTTTTTTGGGAGAGGAGAGGGGACCGGGCCTAATAATCATAAACAGTCATTGGGCCCTCCTCTCAAGGAGCCCAATGACCAAACAGCCCACACCTTCATACCATACTAATAATAACACTAAGATGCACCCTGGCCCAAACACAAGATCACAAAAGTATTGGGCTCATGCCGGTGAATTACTTGAACCACTTTCAACCCGTTTTATAAAACTGAAAGACAATTATTGGTAGCCCAAATAACTAGTTAAAATATTTTTCTTACATTTTCCCACTTGGGCAACAATAATTGTGAATTTGAAAAAGCATTTGTTTTTATAAAATGACTCTCGGGTTGAACAACTGAATGGCCATAAACATGGTTCAAGAAAACTTCATCTTAGCACAGGATCTCGTTCAATAGTCATATTAAAATCGAACTATGGCGGCAATTATGTTATTTATCAACATAAGACCTTCCGTAATTACAAATTCCAACATGTTGCCAACATAGACCCCAAAGTGTGGTAAAGTGCAGTGTAGAATATGTGCACATGTGATCCAATAATATACCATGCAAATTCTTTATCAGATCCTACTTGACCGTGAAGGTCACTCACAGTAATATATCCCATCACACTTCCAAAGAAGGAAGCTAACATATCTCTAAACCGAGACACCATGCTTTTATACCAAATCACTCATGTCTTTAATCAAGACACTAGTTACCATGGATCCATCAACACTTCAAAATCGAAGCAATCTTTTCATCTCGAGACAACTTAACCTGCACAAACTCAATGCAAACGGAGCACAACTTGCAATAATGATATAAAATTCACATTAGGCAAGTCAAAATGGGAATAAATTGATAAAAGTCATCAATGAATATCATCACAGGGTCTGTACTAAAGAGTTACATAGACTCTCACTAACCAAACACATTCAAAGAATCAACTATGCTTATACGCTCAACATGTTTAGCAAACTCTACAGGCCTCAGCCCTTTTGTAAGTGGATCAGCTAACATGTCTGAGGTACCAATGTGCTCGTAGAATACTTCCCCCTTTTTCAACCCATTCTCTAACCTTGAAATACTTTATGTCTATAAACCTAGACCCTCCCGAGTTTTTGTTATTCATGGAGAAGAACACTGCAGCCATATTGTCACAGTACATCTTCATAGGCTTAGAGATGGAGTTGAAAATATTTAGCCCTGCAATGAAATTCATTAGCCATGTAGCCTGTGCTCCACCATCAAAACATGCCACAATCTCTGCCTCCATAGTGGAAGATGCTATAAGAGATTGCTTAGAGCTTTTCCACGACACGCTCCACTGGCCAGCATGAATATGTACCCAGTGGTGGATTTTCTATTATCAGAACAACCAGCAAAATCCGCATCGGTGTAACCAACAATCTCAAGAGGATCAACATTCTTATAAACAAGCATGTAACCCTTGGTCTTCTGAAAATACCTCAGAACTTTCTTGGCTCCAACCCAATGATCATGACCTGGATTAGAAGAATATCTACCCAACACACTAGTAGCATAAGCCATATTAGGTCTAGTGCAAACAGCTGCATACATAAGACTACCAACAACACTTGCATAAGGGACAATTTCCATATACTTTCTCTGAATATCATCTAGTGGACATTGGGTGTTATTGAGTTTATCCCCTTTGCAAATAGGTGCAATACCAGGTTTACAATTTTTCATGCCAAATCTCGTGAGGACGAGATCAATGTAAGCTCTCTGGGACAACCCTAAAACCTTCCTACGTCGATCTCTCTTAATATCAATCCCCAACACAAAAGAAGCTTCACCAAGGTCTTTCATGTCAAAGCTATCAGACAATATTTTCTTGACTTCATATAATAATCCCTACTGGCAAGCAATATGTCATCCACATATAAAATCAAGAAAATAAATTTGCTCCCACTGATCTTGAGATATATGCAAGAATCAACAATATTCTCAATGAAACTAAGAGATACCATTACCTGGTGAAACTTTAAGTACCATTGCGTTGAGGCTTGCTTAAGGCCATAAATAGACTTCTTTAACCTGCAGACTAAATTTTCAGTTCCAGTTGACACAAACCCCTCTGGTTGCTTCATATACACCTCCTCATACAGATCACCATTCAAGAAGGCTGTTTTCACATCCATTTGGTGAAGTTCTAAGTCAAAATATGCAGTTAATGCCATAATAATGCGAAAAGCATCCTTTGAGGAAACGGGCGAAAATGTTTCAGTGTAATCCACACACTCTCTTTAAGTAAAACCCTTTGCCACAGCTTTAAACCTCTCAACACTCCCCTTAGAATCTTTCTTTGTCTTTAAAATCCATTTACACCCAATGACTTTAGAACCCTGAGGAAGCTCAACTAACTACCATACCTCAATATTAGACATTGAGTTCATTTCCTCCTTCATCGCTTCAATCCACTTATCAGCCTGTACACTGATAAGGGCATCGTTGTAACTTATGGGATCAACTATATCATGCTCACCAAGATAAACAAAATCCTCAGAAGTTGTAGGTCTCCTTACCCTTTCAGATCTACGCACAGGGGGTGGATCTTGTTGAACATTCTCACCTTGCGGTGGCAATTCAACAGGGACAACTGGGACATCAATCACTCCATCCATTGTCTCTTAAATTGGAGCACTGGATTTTTCTATCACAATAGGCAACGACACAAAATTTGGTTCATCATTGGACACTTCAGAATGGATAGTAGAGGAAGCGTAGTCACCCAAATTGTCTTCAAATAATTTTGCATTACCAGATTCAACAATTCTTGTCCCATGACCAGGACGATAGAAGCGATACACCTTTGACCCCTCTGGAAAACCTGCAAAATAGCAGCGAGTTGTTCTAGGACCCAACTTAGATTCAGCAGGATTATAGAGTTTAACTTCAGCAGGGCATCCCATATACGAAAATGGTTTAAGCTGGGTTTTCTTCCAGTCCACAACTCAAAGAGTGCTTTAGGAACAAATTTTAAGGGTACTCGGTTTAGGATATACATGGCAGTGAGAATGGCTTCACTCCAAAGAGATTCTGGCAATTTGAATAAGCTCAACATACATCTCATAATCTCATCTAGAGTGCGATTACGACGCTCAGCCACACCATTTTGTTAAGGGGTACCAGGCATAATGTATTGGGCACCAATTCCACAGTTCTCTAAGAATCCAGCAAAAGGACCCTTGTGTTGGCCAACATCATCGTGCTTTCCATAATACTCACCCCCACGGTCAGACCTAACAATTTTAATCGCCTTTCCAGTTTGTTTTTCAACATAGGTCTTGAAAATTTTAAATTTCTCCAAAGACTCTGACTTATGTTGAATCAGATAAACAAACCCATCACGAGAATAATCATCAATGAAGGTGATGAAATACTTTTTCCCACACGAAGTTGAAGAGAATGGACCAGAAATATCAGTGTGGATTATCTCTAAAAGGTTCGTACTACGGGTGGACCCAAGCTTCCTTGCTTTAGTCATCTTGCCTCTTATGCAATCGACACAAGGTCCGCCTCCATCTTGTTCAAGATCAGGAAGAATATTTTCCTTAACCAATCTCTGAACTCTCTCATTTTAAATGTGAGGAAGTCTCCTATGCCAAAGAGCATGAGATTTGTCTTTACTTAAAGGTCTTTTGGTACCACTACACTCGACGTTCAAGGAAAAAAGAGTAGGTGAAAGATTCAATCGATACAATCCATCATACAAGAATCCATTACCAACAAGAGATGACTTTAAGAATAACTCAAACTTATTATTTCCAAAAGTGAACGTGTAACCTGGGACATCGAGTTTTGACACGGAAATCAAATTCCGTCTTACAGACGGTACATAAGCAACGTTTTCTAACACAATGCTAGATTTGGACTCAAAGAATAACCTAACGCTACCAATGAAGACTATGGGAACGCTGACTCCATTTCCTACGAAGATGCGATCTTCTCCTTCCCTAGGCTTGTGTTTGCTTAGGAACCCCTGCAAGGAATTAGAAACATGAATAGAGGTTCCACTATCAAGCCACCAAGAATTAGGTGGGACATCGACCACGGTAGAATCAAAAGAGACGAAAACCTCACTGGCGCCTTATTCTTCTTCTTATGTGACAAGGGTTGGAGCTTGGGACACTCTGACTTCTTATGACCACTCAACTTGCAAAACCAGCAAGAGAACATCTTTTCAATGTTAGGCTTTGGGCCATGTGGCTGTTTAGGCTGACCATTCTTGCTCTTATGGTGTGGCCCTTATGGTTCTTATGGCTCTTGGGCTGAGAACTGCTATTGCTATGCCCCCCAAAATGGCGTGGCTGATACACCATATCCACACTCTCAGACTTGGCCCTCTTTGTGCCTCTCTTCCACTTGAGCACAAAGGTCAATCAACTCATTCACAGACCAAGACTCCTTGTGAACATTGTATGTGGTTTTGAGGTTATCAAACAGTGGTGGAAGAGAATTAAGGGCTTGGTGGACCAGAAAGGCATCAGCTATGGGGACTTTGAGATTGGTTAACTTGTTTGCTATTTCCTGCATCCTCATAAGATAGGTCCTATTACCACTCACTCCATCGTATCTCATGGTAGAAAAGGTCTCCAACAACTCATCAGTTTCAACTTTCTCAGATTCCTGAATTTTTTTCCAATTGCATCTAGAAACTTCTTAGCATTTGTCTCATTCGGAACCACACTCTGAAAGCTCTCCGATATGGACTTCTTCATAATCATAATACCAAGACTATTTGCTCTCTCCCACATCTTATAATAAGCCTTCTGTTCAGCAGTACTAGTGTCAGTCAGCTTAGGGGGCTCATCGTCAATCAAGGCAATGTCTAAATCAGCAAGTCCCAAGACTAACTCAACATCACGTTTCCACCTCTTATAGTTACTAGCAGAGAGAGTCTCAATAGTGCAAATCTGATTATTCACAACAATATTGCTAATAGCTGCACCAAGAATTCAATTCAGTTTTAAGGTCAAAAACAATTTTTAGGTATTCACAAGAATATGCCAAATTTAAAACAGGCAATATTCTCACATGATCATACAATGCGTCATCATATAAACACCTTTGGGCAGAATATATTTGACACATCCAATACCACAACCAAGTCATTTGGTAAGAATAATTCCTCAAGATAGCTAAATTCTTTTGGGCAAATAGCTTTCTTTTCGAATCAAAGTTATATCTCCTTACTGATGACTCACACTACCTCCAAAATTGATGTATTTAACTGACTCCCTTTGGGATGGTAATTAGTTACACAAATTCAAGAGGAGCAACCCAAGATCCTTTATTGAAAAATCTTAATTTTATACATAAAGACCACTTTGGTAGTACAATATGCACAAATCCAAATAATTCAGCTGGGAAAAATAACAACACATACCCACATGTTTTTAAAAATGAGTACGATAACAATTTGTTGTCTCTGTTGTTAATATTGTTGTTGGCACAATTGTAAACTTAACAATTATACTAATGAGGCCCTTAAGAAAAAGGACTGTCTAATGTCTTTCTCATGGTAGACTTATAAATTCATCAATTACTCCCCAAACTGTTATAAGCTCAAAAGTAGAGAAGAGAGACAGTATATGGAGGAATATCAAAAGTTATTTTATTCTCTACCAAAGCACTCTTTATATAGAGTGTGGGAGCCAATCATAATCCTCTAAGAGTCAATCATAATCAACTAGGAGTCAATCATAATCTACTAGGAGTCAATCATAATCTAGTAGGGAATATTCATTATAATATTCCATAACACTCCCCCTTGAATATTCACTACTAGTCTGCCTCGTTAAAACCTTGTCGAGTAAAACCCGTTGGGACAAAAACTCTGACGAAGGAAAAAGAGTACATCTTATGAGCGGGAGCTTGGTTCAATCTTGAACTCATCCATGGCTGCCTGTCTCGTTAAAACCTTGCTTGGAAAAACCCGTGGGAAAAAAACCTCGGCTAAGGAAAAAGAGTACAGCGCCTTGTAATTTTTGTCTCCCCCTCTTGGCATCATCTTGATGTCACAATTCATACCTGAAAAGTGAAATTATGGGAAATACATAATGTGTAACATAATATGATACTTCTTGATCATTCGAAATAGTAATAAAAACTATCATGTATGACATGTTATATATTCATGACATTTGCCATACTAAATAATATGCATATGCACCTAAAACTACTCGCAAGTGTGTATCTTCGATTTTCTTTTAGCAATGAAGTATATCTCATGGGCAATAGCCTCCATGGATTTCACATGGGCAATAGCCTCCATGGATTTCACATATAGTGATTTGTACGATCATTTTGTGTAACTAGTTACTTTCATATTCGTAGTCTTAAGACTAAACGAAATATCATAATCACTCTTATGAATAGAGGATTTGTGGGTTATGATTATAACCACGGGAAATATATGGACATGTAGCATGTTTCTCTTTCAATAGTCTTACGCATTCAACCATTAGGGTGCAGACATTTGAATATGTTGTTCTATACGAACATGGATGCTTGAGGCATCTCAAGTAATTCAAAGTACTTCACATATAGGCTCGATGCATTAACTGCAGAGCTCGTGTATATTTTCACACACGAGTTTTGACTTTGATATTGGCCAATATAGTCTACAAATTTCCACTAATAGTGGTGTAAGGATATCAGATGATTTCAAGCGCTTTTCAAAGTGAATATCATCAATGATCATATACATAGACTCAAATGTAGGCATCTCTTCATCTACATGAGTTTTTGACTCTTCAACGACATTGATTTGATCATTTATTTATAATTCTCTTGTGTTCTCAATCTCTATGGAATTGGAACTAACAAGGTCATGATCCTTATAGAGGATCTATATGATTGCATAGGCAACCTTTACATGCTTCATATGTATCAAAACTCATAATTTGTAAGATATTGATTGGATTGAAGTTCTTACACATATTCAAGTATGAAATGAGATAATTGATATGAAAGTTCATGTCGTGTCATAAGGTATTTCCTCCCCCTCATGACATGAATCATAGGATCAATGTCATAGTTATATGCTTTTGGCATATTTTACATATACTCGAGCCAGAACAATGTAGGCGAGAATGTATGCTCTTTATGAGATGGAAATTTTCATACTTGAAAGTAATCCTCGTGAACTATAAATACTATCATCTTTGGGATAGGAGTTTCACATATGAGAATACATTAATCACATACTCTTCATAAAAAATGGATTAAAATGAGTTGGGTAATGTTCTCGAGAAGGAACATAGAGCATGTAAAAGTAATAATCATATTCAAATTTTTTCCATCCAAATTAATTATTTTGCACAATTCATAAAGAAGTGCATATATAATAATCATGAAGATTATTTGAATCTAATATATATTATTCAATCAATCAATGTAGTGATGTCAACAATTACAACTCAATCTTGAAATTTCTTCACGAGTTCATGTCAAAAATCGTTGATCTCTTCTAGAGATGAAATGTCTTCTAGGTGCTTGATATACATATTTTTGAAATGTGAGATTGACGACATCAACCCACTTCGGGCGATGATTCAAACATATTGATGGTTTCTTGAAATTTGATATTGATTCACAACGCATCAACTAGGCGTTGGTCGGGCGAGGCCATGCATCAAGCCATTTTTTTTAGTACAAAATTATCTACGTTGGATAGGCGATGTGATGAATCAAGCCAAAATTCTCAACGGAACGTCTAATTTTGTAATATTGAATCTCAATATTCAAGGAAAATTCTCGTGTCAAAACGAACACAAATGTGCTTCAAAGCTACAATTAGGAGCCTTAGAAGGTCTCATGTACATCCTTGAATAGAGTCTTCTTTTTTTTTTTCAATTTTCAAAATATATAAATGTAGGTTACCTCTTTTAGGGTACCTTTTCATAAACACAAATATTTCATAATTTTGAGTATGAAATAAGATGTCAATAAGCACACAGGGGGGCTTATGCATTTCTTCTATTTTTCTTTTCTTTTGTGAGCCACGAAGAAATTGAGGCTTCATTACAATCAAGAATAACAAATCAAGATGTAGAGACGAAGCAAATAGAAGAAGCTAACCTTGATAATAATGAAACACATATTCTGTAGGATTTCTCTCAAAGAATTCCTTTAAGAATCATGAAATAGAAATTAATAATCTCTAATCTAAATGTGTTGTGTCAAAAAAAAAATGGCGTGGCAAGTTCAATTAAATTCGAAAGAACCAAGGAGTTGGGAGGATCTTGAGTCACTCAACCAAAACTTTGCATAGCTATTGGGAGGATAGTGAATCACTCAACCAAACATTGGTATAAATTTTGGGAGGATGTTGAATCACTCTACCAACAATTCTCATAGAGATCAATAAAGAAATGTGGCGTATTGCAAGTATGCAACCATGCTTATTCACTAGGGGGCAATATTTGTAACTATTTGGTGCATTTTTTTTCTCTCCCCCTGTTCTCATGTGGTGTTAGATGATCAATGTTGGATGCTCATGATACCAAGACCATACAACAATCGCAACTAAGTCTGTGACTTTGCGGGTTGTTTCAACCATATAATTTATAGGATTCGCTTCAGGAGATGGCTCGCTATCCTCTTTAAGGGTTTGAGTCGAGCATAAACTCAATCATCCACTCCTGAGATTCAATGCCATTTTTTTTATTAACTCCAACAACTATGAGTGCGATATTATACATTTTTTTTTCATAGCTGCAGGTTATGTGTAAAATGGCATAAGAAATAACAATTGTTTTGATGTTCTTATCCATCAATGATAACCTCACGAGGGTTTTTTTTTCATAGAAGGAGTAAGAAAATAGAGATAGAAATAGAAGATGAGAAGAATAAGAATTGAATCTTCTAATTCGACAAAGTTATTCTCACTCTAGGGAGAAACATATCAATAATACTATAACTATGGGCTATAGTTAGTCATTACGTGCTCTATAACGCCATGTGTAAGAACATGATTTAACTAAGCACATAAATAACTTAGGAGCATTTTATGACGACGGAAATAGGGGAATATAATTAGAACAAATTTCTGCGGACCTAGGCTGAAGTCTTTGCATATATATTCTTCTTCTTTCTCTACGCAAATGTAGAAGAAAAATATAAGCATGGAGCTTAACAATCTGAACAACATTGTGTTTTTTTTTTCTTTTCACCTCAAAATATTCACGAGTTCAATTCGAACTCTAGCGACTCTTTCTTATTTTTATAGAATAGAAGTAAATTTGAGGTATGTATATTGATGCAGATTAGGCAACCATTTTGCTTATATTGTGCGGGCTCGATTGTACGGGTTTAAATCCCATAAACAATTTTTTTTTTTTTTTGGAACACAACGTAACAATAGTATAATCTTGTTAAGCGGTAATCAGCGATAAAATCCGCAACCTTTTATTTATCGGTGTTGTTTTATTCGGGCAAGCGCTACGAGGTCACGAGTTAAAAACTCTAGTGACATTCTTTGCAAATAAAAGAAATAGTAAAATTGCTCAGTCACGAGTTCGAAACTCAAGTGACTTTACTCTTTTTCTTTGTGTACTTCTTTCAGAGAGATTATACACAATAAAACTTGCTAGATTTTAGCGATATTGTCACGAGTTTGAACTCTAGTGACATATTATGTTTTATTTTTCCACAACATCAAGAAACTCGATAGAGGTAGAGCTCAGCGGTATTGTCACGAGTTTGACAGTCTAATGACTTTTTTTTTCTTCTTCTCAAAAAGGAATAAAAAAAGTAGAGAAACTCGCTGGGCCTTAGCTGTAATGTCACGAGTTAAAAACTCTAGTGACTTAATAAATCAAAACACGAGCCTTTGCATTGCACGGCACATGCAGATTTTGGATTCGAGTCTCCAAACATCGATTTGTTTTTTTTTTTTTTTTTTTTTGAGAATTTAATCGAATAGCAAACATAAAACGCGGTAAAAAAAAAAATATGAAGCCTCATCTAGGTTAGATGACACATCTCTAGCATAGGCACTTCATGTGGACTGTGTCAAGATACTTAAGCATATATTTTTTTAAAATAAAAATAAAACAAGAGTAATATGCGTAACTAATCTTAGCAATATAAAATAAAATAAGTGCGCTATTTTACGTAGCCCATTGTTGATAGTTCAATTGGCAGCCGGTGGAGGCGGCTCAAGTTTGGGCACCTGGGATCGAACCCGGCAGCACTATTTTTTTTTTTTTTTGGGCTCATTCTTTCAGAAAATTAGAACGAAGATAACAATAAACGCACTACATCAAGCACTCCAATCCTGCTACTTCAGTTGGGCATTAGGGCTGTAGGAGGGCATGTGTGCCTGGGTTCAATACTCGGCAACAACATTTTTCTTTTTTTTTTAAAAAAAAATACAGATCATATAAAAAATAGGACCCATGATGAACAAATTGGCACTTAGATCTGGCGGTTCTTCAGCTTTAATGCGCCTTGGAGCACTGGGCTCAATTGCCACAAGCAGCGGTTGTGTTTTTTTTTTTTTTTTTTTTTTTTTTATTCTTTTTCGTATCAGATAGTTGTAAAAAGAAAAAAAAAAAATAAGAAAACATGTACACAACAAGTGCTCCAAATCCGATGGTAAATGCATCTGGTTTAGAGTTAAGAGGTCAGGGGTTCGATCGGGTTCAATCTGTACCGCAGCGCAGCAGATTTTTTTTCTTTGAACCATAATTTTGGTGCTCCAGTTCAGGAGCATATTTTTTTCTTTTTCTTTTGAACCATAGCTGTAATGCTCCAGTTTAGGAGATTTTTTTTTATGGATTACAGCTGCCCTTTTTCGATCTGATTGGACATTTTTTTTGGGATCAGATATACATACATTTTTTTTCTTCCAAAAAAAAAGTCAAAAACACACGAAGCGGAGCACGTAATTGCTCTAGATCATATGTTCTTCTCTAGGTCGAAATTGATCGAGGTCTTCAAAACGCACAAGGCGGAGCACGTAATTGCTCTGAATAATATGGTCCTCTCTAGATCTAAATAGATCGAGGTGTGGGAATTTTTTTTTTTTCGATGAACCCATAGCATAGACCATTTTTTTTTCTTTCAATATAAATAAGGAATCGTAAAGAAAATTATATATACGATGTGCCGTTGATTTGAATCAACTTTGAATCAAACAAGATATTAGACAATCAAGATCGAAAATTTTGTTTTTTCGTTTGATCATCTTGTTCTTGACAATATTCATAAATAATCGTACCTTTTCTTGTTAATTGATCTTCTCTTCCAGTAGAGCGTGCTGATAACGTGTTATAAAATCAAAAGTAGAGAAGAGAGACAGTATATGGAGGAATATCAAAAGTTATTTTATTCTCTACCAAAGCACTCTTTATATAGAGTGTGGGAGCCAATCATAATCCTCTAAGAGTCAATCATAATCAACTAGGAGTCAATCATAATCTACTAGGAGTCAATCATAATCTAGTAGGGAATATTCATTATAATATTCCATAACACAAACCTCTTATCCAAAACTCATACTGCTATGTTGTAGAGAAGATAAGTAAAGCCATTGGGTGTGATTAAACAGATACTCCCTCCGTCCCACTAGGTAGGTGACTAAGTTAATCAGGTATTATTTGGGCCTAGCGATTTGGTTAGTCAAACAGAGTAAGAATTTGATAATTTTTACATGGTCTTGTAGAGGCTAGTTTACTCTACAAGATCATGCAAAAATTATGAAATTATAGCCTTGTTTGACCAACCAAATAGCTAAGCCCAAATAATACCCGATTAACTTATTCACCTACCTGGTGGGACGGAGGGTGTACGTAACACAGCTGAATAAACAAAAGGCTACGCAATGGGTCACACGTTAAATGTCCACCATTTTGTTCATAAAATAGTTCACGTGCAACTGTTAAAGAATCAAACGATCTACACCTACTCGGAAAGACGAAGGCAAAAGGGGAAAACAAAAGGACTCATTATGAAAGTGAAGAAACGAATTTCTTACATGCCAAATAGTTGACCCCACAAGGGTTCATGCACAAACCCACATACATGTGCACTTGCTCAGAGTAGTTAATAAAATAATTTTGAAATCCTACTACTCTGCATAAACATCAGTTGATGAATCAAACTACTCACTCTTGATTCAATATTATATAGTAGTACTGGAGATTCATGTCGTTTAATTTCAGTGTGCGTATTACATGCACCAACTCAATCGTGTGTAGGCATAGCGATTAAACAAGATTCAGTCTTCCGAACACATGACGATAAGCAATAATAGGGTTTCTTTTTTATTTTCAATTCTTCCGTATGGTGGCTCTGATACCATATGTAAGATTTATCGGATCTTATACGACGAATTAAAACATTGTAAATAAATAAACGGTAATAAAAAATACCGTTTGATCCAGCCATGTTCGTAGTCGTTGGATCTCCACGAATTTGGAAGAGATAGAGCACCGGATCTTCCCCTCCTACTCCTACTCCTACTCCCACTCTTGTTGTTTTTCGATAGGGCTAACAATCCTCCAATTGATCTTATTGATAAGAATCAACTATGGTTTTTTGGGAGAGGAGAGGGGACCGGGCCTAATAATCATAAACAGTCATTGGGCCTTCCTGTCAAGAAGCCCAATGACCAAACAGCCCCCACCTTCATACCATACTAATAATAACACTAAGATGCACCCTGGCCCAAACACAGGATCACAAAAGTATTAGGCTCGTGCCGGTGAATTATTTGAACTACTTTCAACCCGTTTTATAAAACTGAAAGACAATTATTGGTAGCCCAAATAACTAGTTAAAATATTTTTCTTACATCCAAGCCTCCAAACCTCTTTCTTTGTAAGACATGGGCCGAGCTTCAGCTGATTTATAGTCAGAAATCCAACGGAGGCAGCTGAAAATTTCGTCCCCTTGATATCTTCATGGACATACCCTTAACTTATTTATATATATATAGTTATTTTTTACTATCGTAAGTCGCTACCTCTTATAAACAAAGGATACAAAAGAAACCCTAACTAGAGAACGTGACTCCATGGACAAGCTGCCGAAGGACATTGAGGAAGACATTGTCGTACGGTTGCCGATGAAGCCGCCTCTCTGTTGCAGGTGCGTCTCTAAACGATGGCTTGATCTCATCGACACTCCCGATTTCATCAAATTGCATCTCAACCGTTCCTTAGAAACCAGAAACAATCAAAGGCTCCTAGTTGGCAGAGAAGATAATTCACGTATCTACTCTTTTAACGTTGACTCAACCGATGTCTTGTCGAAATCGATCACCCATTTAAGTATTCCCATGATGGAAGGAATGAATTTTGGGGGACGTGTAATGGTTTAGTCCTTCTGAATTACATCGGAGGTGGTGGTAGTGATAAGCTTGTTGTGTGGAACCCGTTCACTGCAAAGTACAAGAAATTTAGTAATTGTGGATCCAACACCTACAAATTCAAAGCATATGGTTTAGGGTACGACTTTGTCCATGATGATCACAAGGTGGTCAGAATCGTTTAAGATCGACGCCAGGGATCCAACAACAATTTTAACTCACATGTTGATGTTTACAGTCTAAAATCAAACAAGTGGCGAAGTATTGTTCATCCCTTCACTTATTACCTCCCTTATGCTTCTTCAAGGTCTCGTGGTGTGTTGTGTGACAGGGCTATACATTGGCTTGTCCATGGGAATGATAATTGTCGCAATAAAACTTCAATTGCTGCATTTGATCTTGCTTCTGAAGAATATCGGTTGGTGCCGATGCCTAACATTGTCGGCAAGAAGTATAGCGACTATGATATTGATTTAGCAGTATTGAAAGGTCGTCTCTGCTTATCTAGTTATTATGACAGAGAGTTATGATGTGTGGGTGATGCATAGTTACGGAGTGAAAGAGTCATGGATTAAGCTGCTTTCACTTGTTCCACCAATATATGAACTACATCCCTTTGGCCTTTTCAAAGGACGGTAAAAAAGTACTTTTGGTGCAAAGTCTCTCCTTCCCTAAGTGGTTTGATCTTGAACGTAAGGTAGGCAACTACGCTAATGTCGGTGGCCTTCCTAGCCCCCTCCAGGTGGAGTTTGTTATGCAAAGCCTTGTTTCACCGGCAACGTAGTGGAAGCAAAGCTTTTGGAAACAAGCAAGTAGCGGAGAGAGGAGAATCACGAAACAAAGTGCTAAAAGCAATTTTCTAAGTTCCTACCATGATAACCTTCTAAGTATAGCTGGTGGATTTCGACTTAACAAGCCAGATGATATCGCTTCGTAAGAAAGACCATTGAGCCTTAGCTTATTTATTTAATACATATGGCAGTTCTTGGTTTGGGACATTCGTCACTAATTTTAAAAAAGTCGCTTGGAACTGTTAACGCCTGTTTATAATTCATGATTTCATTTGGGCGGATTTTACTTTTCTGCTATTGGAGCTGACGTATGTTACAGTGTTTTCTTTGTAGTAACAAAATTTGGCATCAGAAAACCATTGCACTCAAATGGTTCCCAATGGTTTTTGTTCCTTGCTGTTCCGTCCAATTCTCCTATTTATTTCTCACATCTTATGCCACAAGATTGGCCTGTCATTGTTTACCAATCTCTTAGTCGATATAATTCTCACAGCTTTGTAGACGCGTATAACTGCTAGACTTCCAACATCCACTTATTCGAGATCTCCCAACATTCATTTAAGGTTACACCGCCCTAAAAATTGTCGACCTTAGTAGATATATATCTCATGTTTCTACAAGGACTGCAGTATGTCCATATGTGAGTATAGTTTAGTCTTCTTGATATGAGACGGATGGGATGGTTATTTTCCATATCATCACGATCTGGAATCATCTCCCCAAAATTGTAGCTCAGCTGACAAAATGGCCTAAGTGTTGTGGTGGTTTCCGTGCTTACAACCTAGAGTGCCAGAGTTTAAATCTAGTTTTGGCAAAAGTTGAGAATTCTAGTGCAGGCGCCTTTCAAGATAATCAGTTGACACACAGAGGTACCCTGATTAGCTGAGGCACACCTCACAATTTACCTCCACCACTATTCATGGGCAGGGGAGTGGGGGACTCTTAGAGTTCGGGTTCAACCTTTAAGAAATGTCGAATGTGATTCCAGTAATGGATTGCAGTTATTTGGGGTACAAAGCAGGGAGGTGTGTCTTTGCATATGCAACCTTCAGAGATGAATTATGGCTGTGTGAATGATGAAGTGCTATGGAGTCCAAGAGTCGTCGACTAAACTTATTTCGGTTGGATAGTAAAAAAGATTTTTACAAATGCGATTTTATGATTCCTTTGGCTTCGTCAAAGGATGGTACCGAAATTGCAACAACCTTGTCTGGTTTGGTAAATAATGATCATATTTGTGCTCAAGACTTGAAATTTTTCACGAAGAGGTTGTTATGAAAAGGTTTTGTGACTCTGTAGTGGGAGCGGAACTAACGTATAGAGGGAAGCAGTACAGAGGACTGAGAATAAGGTTTGGAAAATTAGATTGGGAAGAAAGACACTAGTTAGGTTCAAAGGTAAATTTAGTCAGAATTTACATAGCTAAAGGAAATAACGAGTTCCAATGGACTAGTTAAATGACTCAATACTTTATACATTATGTATTCCGCTCTCTACCAGTAGCTAGCTAGAAAGTAGGTAGTTAAATTTTTTATGTCTATCTTTTTCCTACTTTAATTTAATAAATATATATTTTTATAATTCAATACACACAAAGTTATACAAAGTA
This sequence comes from Linanthus parryae, assembly GCA_023055425.1. Lineage (NCBI taxonomy): Eukaryota > Viridiplantae > Streptophyta > Magnoliopsida > Ericales > Polemoniaceae > Linanthus > Linanthus parryae. The sequence continues at coordinate 5,169,128 of JALGPY010000003.1, forward strand.
CATAACATCATTGGAAGGAAACACCAAAAAGTCATGTTAGTTAAAATTCATACTAGTCAAAATTTAACTAATTGTTGATTTTATTGTTGGAGATGGCATTTTGTATTTTGAAATTATGTTTATTAGGGCATGTAAGCATTATCTGTAATCAAGTGAATTGCTTTGGATTTAAAAAAAACAAAATGAATTGCTTTGTATTTGATATCCTTAACGTTAGCGGAATTACGATTTGATGCTTTCCTGTCTGATTGAATTAATGATGGAAATCTTACGTAAATGGCTTCACAAATCGTTTGTATGTCTCTCAGTTCATGAGTATAGAAACAAGCAACATGGTCGTTTATTGAAGACAGATTTGGTGGTGGTACTGTCATAAGCTACTAAGGGCATTTGGAAACTCTATTACCTTTGGACCTTTTGTAGTAGTATGTAACTTGTTGGAATAAATGTTTCCAATAGTTAATATGTTAGGACCATTGCCAGCATCCACATTTATCCTGTTGATTATTACATTGGTCCTGTTACCTGTTCCTGTAAAGTACACTTGCATAGGTAGGTCTTGATCAACCGCAACTAAAATTTTAGACTGACACATCATGATTCAGTGAGTGGAGAGGCTAATGTCAGTGCTGGAATCATCTAGTGGTATATCTAAACGGTTCCACTTTGAACAAAAAAAGCCGTATATGAAGGTATTAGCAGAACGACAGAACTGGGGAACCACCCTGAGCATGTGAACAACATAAGCCAAGGTCGGTCTTCTTGTGGCATTTTTTTGGGGGTACATTGGAGGGGTCAAAACCCTAGAACAACATCCTAACATTCCCCAAGTCCTCAATGTCAAACATCAAGTGGTCATGGCAGAAGTCGGGAGAAGAAAACAGAAAACATTTATCGAAACTATAACAAGAGTAATGGGAAGCTAGAGAGTCAGCAACTGAGTTGCATTCCCTACAAATATGATGGACCTCGCTACCAGATCTATATATCTATAAAAGCAGGAAAGTGCCGATGTTGAATTTAGATTTGTCATTTGTCAACTTATGTTAAATGTTTTTGTGCCATTTGTAATGCCTATTTCGAACCCCAGCCAATAACCATCTCCCAAGTGTCAACTTGCATGTCTAAATGTGCCATTTAGACCCTAATCTGCGCCACATCATTGCCAATTGAAGTTCCTAACTGATGCAACTAATACCCACATAAATAATTAAGAAAATTAATTGCACTGCACAGGCTAAAATACGTTTGATATAGAGCAAGGAATTTTTTTGTAACTGACATCTGAGTTATATATCTACATAAATCAAAAGTGTCCTCTTCAATTTACTGAAATAATGTCCTCTTCAAATTTCGTAACTTCAATTTTTCTCCTGCAGAAAAGAAATTAAATGCACTACAGAGGCTATAATACGTTTGATATAGAGCAAGGATTTTTTTGTAACTGACATCTGAGTTATATATCTACATAAATCAAAAGTGTCCTCTTCAATTTACTGAAATAATGTCCTCTTCAAATTTCATAACTTCAATTTTTCTCCTGCAGAAAGATAATAAAATCCAAATGATTAACAGACAATCATAGAAAATACATACTACTCCTTTTGCAACTACTACAAACAGATGGAGAAGGTGCATCTTCAGGTGTGTGCCTCTTAGGTAGCGGGTGGTCATGTTCATGATAGTCAGGTTGTTTGTAAGAGGCTGCTCATTTTTTTGCCATCTATGTTTCAAGGTTTTTTCTACTTTGTATCTTATCATATGTTTGTTTTAATGTCTGCATGTGATTTAGGTTTAGTTGATTTATTTTTTTGGCCCGTTAGTTGTTTACCTCCACATGTTTATTCAATTCTCCAGTCTCTATCATTCAAATAATACAATCTATTCAGGTATTAGTTTGATAGAATCCTACTTCCCAAGTCTATACTGAAACGAATTTTCAGCAGCATGATAATTTTGAAAGGATAAGATATTTCGGTTATGTAACCATTTTCCCGAGAAGTTTTGGTAAATCAAAAGTGTCCTCTTCAATTTACTGAAATAATGTCCTCTTCAAATTTCATAACTTCAATTTTTCTCCTGCAGAAAAGATAATAAAATCCAAATGTATAACAGACAATCATAGAACATACATGCTACTCCTTTTGCAACTACTACAAACAGATGGAGAAGGTGCATCTTCAGGTGTGTGCCTCTTAGGTAGAGGGTGGTCATGTTCATGATAGTCAGGTTGTTTGTAAGAGGCTGCTCATTTTTTTGCCATCTACGTTTCAAGGTTTTTTCTACTTTGTATCTTATCATATGTTTGTTTTAATGTCTGCATGTGATTCAGGTTTAGTTGATTTATTTTTTTGGCCCGTTAGTTGTTTACCTCCACATGTTTATTCAATTCTCCAGTCTCTATCATTCAAATATTACAATCTATTCATGGGTTTACCAGGTATTGGTTTGATAGAATCCTACTTTCCAAGTCTATACTGAAACGAATTTTCAGCAGCAAGATAATTTTGAAAAGATAAAATATTTCGGTTATGTAACCATTTTCCCGAGAAGTTTCGGTAAACCAATTACTTCGATTTCTACATGACAACACCGACGTTTGTTACCAAAATAAATTCATCATGGTGCACATCCTTGCAAAGTAATCTGAGCAAAACGTTACTTAGCTAGCAAATTTCTGAACCAAGATGGTTGAATAAATCTTTCTGTGGTGGAGTTAGGATCTAGCATTTTTTCGCTTCTCCTTTCTCAACAAAGGCTCCATGATCATTATTGATTTTTTTAGAGATGAACATTATTATTGCGTCATCTTATACCTTTTGTAAGTCTATAGTCCTCCAGCAACACCACCGACAAAATGCTCACGAGATCCATGTAAAACAATTAGAGCACCATAAATTTAGCGATTTGGGAAAATAATATGAATGAAAAATAGACCAGCGCAACCAGACCGCTAATATCCAGAGAGGAACAATCTTCGCATCAAACTTGGGTGTGTCAAGCATTGCATCGCCCCAAATCTTCCTCTAGCTTTTTACAGATCGCTTTATCTGATTTCTCCCACTTAATTTAATCTCAAATTAAATACATGACAACCACGTCATATTCAGTAAAATACTTGATATTGGTCCGTTCCAAAGTAAGCGAAATGAAAAATGAAGATAAAATATCCCCGAACTAACCCAATCATAAAACACTAGTCTTCAGAGAAGGCGAACACTAAGAAGACCAAGATAGTGAATCGAGTAAAGATGTTACTATAGTGAAATATCTAAATATTTACTTTGATGTTAAGAAATACAATGAATTCCTTTGTCGGTAATCAAGGAAATTTTCACAACATTGTGACATACGTAGTATGTCTTAAACGTATTTTTAACTGAAATATCGGCCAATACTATTGTTACCTACAATGGTCTAAACGTATTGCTTTGTAATACAAATTCTATAGCTTGGAAGTTGTTTTAAGCTATCATGTGAGACATATTTTGGTTTGGTATCTACAAATATCTAAACATATTACTACGTACAACCTCTGAATACTCATGGAAGCAGTTGCTGACTTTAGAAGAGCCATAAATAATAGAAGACTCATGCTGCTCCAAAAATCAACTAACATAATTTGTGGTACTAATAGGGAAAACTGTCAATCTCAACAAAATCATGTGTGCCTACTTTCTACGGATGTGAAGTTACCCTTTCTAACACGTTGGATGTACTTCAGTCAATGCAGAAGTGCCCTATGCTAACGAAGCTAGGTTCAGTCGAAAGAAAAGAAAAAAAAAATCAGGAAAAGGAATTCTAATATATTAAAATTATTATGTAGGAAAATGTTCAAGAGTAATGTCTTTCGAAATAAATTTTGTGTAATACTTTTGAGCCCCTATTATGACATTGGCACTTAACCGATAAATTCCTTTGATAAAGCTTGGATCCCGCGCGTACGCGCGGGGTCACGCCTAGTATCTAGAATTAGAGAGAAGTATCTGATTCCAGAGAGGGTGATTCGGAGAGGCAGACTTGATTATAGCAACAGCTTCTAGAGAGTCTGATTCCAAAATTTTATTTTCATACCCTAATTCTTGAAGCTTCTTGTAGCATTTTCTTCAACACATAGAAAACTGGTGTGGATATATCTATGTACTCCTCTTATTTTTGGAGTCTAATGAATGGTGTTGCTCGCTTTAAGAAGAATGTGATGAAGAATAACAATCATTGTTGGGAATCATGCAGATAAAGAATTTATTCTCGTTGCAACACCTTTTATAGTCTTTCTGCTCGGTTTTCCCAATCCTAGTCTGCACGCTGGGCAATTTCTTCGAAGTTAAACAAGACAAGAGAGGGTTATTCTTTAAGTATGATCATGTGCTGAATTGAGGTGGCAAAATAGAACGCAGCTCAGATATACTAATTTCTTTTACCAATGATGGAACTTTAATAATGTGAGAATTGATCATGAGAAACATTTCAGTTCCTTCTAGTCACAAATGGAGGAGTCTAACTAAGTTCCAATGTTGAAACGTGACCACTGACACAACCTCATTTCTAAAATTTCACTTTTTCATGGTGACAAATTCTTGCAAGCTAGTATTTCTTTCACTTGGAAGTGTACCCTTGTTGACGGGGAAGAATCTAGTACGACTTGACTGCAAGCAAGAGAAATGTCAAGTGGTGTTGCCGTATGGGGTAAAAGTCTTGTAACTTTGTGCCTTTGCGGGCCTCTTTTAATTTACCATTTCCGACCAAACAAATATGCAAACCTTAATTTTTTTTTGTTGATGCAGAGAATCATAAATTAATTATGTATTTATTTGACTACCGTAAGTCGCAAATAAAATACCTCTTAGAAGTACAGCCTTCAAAAGAAACCCTAACCAGAGAAGGTGACTCGATGGCCAAGCTGCCGTCGGACATTGAGGAAGACATACTCGTACGCTTGCCGGTGAAACCGCTTCTCCGTTTCAGGTGCGTATCTAAACAATGGCTTGATTTCATTGACAGTCCCGATTTCATCAAATTGCATCTCAGCCGTTCCATAGAAACCAGAAATAATCGAAGGCTCCTAGTTGGCAGAGAAGATAATCTACTTATCGACTCTTTTAACGTAGACTCAACCGATGCCTCTGTCAAATTCATAATTGATCACCCATTGATGAAGACTTCCCAGCTGAACGAGAGGCATGAGTTTTTGGGGTCGTGTAATGGTTTAGTCCTTCTGAATTACACTGGAGGGGGTGGTGGTGATACTACTCTTGTTGTGTGGAACCCCTTCACTAGAAAGTACAAGAAATTAAATAGTAATGTGAGATCCAAAGAGTTTACCAACAAATTCAAAGCATATGGTTTAGGGTACGACTCCGTCCATGATGATTTTAAGGTGGTGAGAATCACTCAAGATCGCCAGGGATTTGCGCAAAATTTTAACTTAGAAGTTAAGGTTTACAGTCTAAAATCAAACACGTGGCGAAGTATTGTTTATCCCTTCACTTATTACCTCTTTTATTATTCTTCAAAGTCTCGTGGTGTGTCGTGTGACGGGGCTATACATTGGCTTGTCTATGAGACTGATATTCGTCGGACTACTACTAAAATTGCCGCATTTGATCTTGTTTCTGAAGAATATCGGCTGGTGCCCATGCCTAACATCGTCGACAAGAGTTATGATGTGGATTTAGCAGTATTGGAAGGCCGTCTCTGCTTATCTAGTTATCATTTCGGAGAGAGTTATGTGTGGGTGATGCAGAATTACGGAGTGAAAGAGTCATGGGTTAAGCTGCTTTCACTTGTTCCACCGGTATATCAACTATGTGGATTTCTGATTCCTTTGGCCTTTTCAGAGGACGGTACACAAGTTCTTTTGGTGCAAAGTTTCTCCAGCCCTCAGTGGTTTGATCTTGAACGTCAGGTATGCAACTCAGCTAAAGTCAGTGGCCTTCCTAGCCCCCTCCAGGTGGAGTTTGTTATGCAAAGCCTCGTTTCACCAATCATAGGAGAGAGGAGAATTACAAAACAACGTGCTAAAAGCAAATTTCTTTTAGTACTGAAAAACTTTTTCCTATCATGATAACCTTCTTAGATTGGTGGACTTATAAGTTGACAAGACAGATGATATGGCTTCTTAAATAAAAATAAATAAATAATACAATCTGGCCCTTAGCTTGTTTTTTTTTTTTTTAAATACATATGGCAATTTTTTGGTGTGGGACATTCCTCTTTAATTTTACAAGGTTGCTTGGAAATGTTTATGCGGGTTCATAACTCAGGATTTCGTTTGGGCAAAATTTATTTTTCTACTGTTGGAGCAGACGTACTATATTATTATGTTATTGTGTTTTCTTCGTAGCTTAACAAAATTTGGAATCAGAAAACCATTGCACTCAAATGGTTCCCAACTTTAGTTTTTGTTCCTTGCTCTGCCGTCTAATTCTCAAGTTCGATTTATTTCCCACATCTGATGCTGGGCTGGCATTGTTTACTAATTTCTAAGTTGAAGTAATTCTCACAGCAGTGTAGACGCGTATAACTGCTACACATCCAATATCAACTTATTTGAGATATTCCATCATTCATTTGAGGTCACAGCACTTTCACATTTGTAGACAAATATCTCATTTTCCTATAAGGACCGCAGTATGTTCGTATATGAGAATAGTTTAGTCTTCTTGATACTAGACCGATGGGATGGTGTTTTTTCCATATCATCATGATCCGGAATCATGGCCCATAAATCATAGCTCAGCTGGCAAAATGGCCGAAGTGTTGTGGTGGATGTTATGCTTGCGCCCTAGAGTGTCAGAGTTTTAATCCGTTTTAGCAAAAAAAATGAGAATTTGAGTGAGGGCTCCTTTCATGTTAGAAGGCTTCTTGTATTTTGAAATTATGTTTATTAGGGTATCTAAGCAATAAGCATTAGTTGTAGTCAGATGAATTGCTTTGTATTTGATATTCTTATGGATAGGGGAATTATGATTTGATGTTTGCTGTCTGGTTGAATTAATGACGGAAATCTTAAATGGCTTCATAAAATCGTATGTATGTCTATCAGTTCATGAGAACAGAAACAAGCAACATGGACGTTTATTGCATGAGACAGATTTGGGTGTGGTACTGTCATAAGCCTATAAAGGGCACTTAGAAATTCTACTACCTCTTATCCTTTGTATGTAACTTTTTGGAATAAATGTTTACAAGAATTCATATGTTAAGACCATTGTCATCCACTGTTATTTTGTTGATTACACTGGTCCTATTACCTGTTCCTGTAAGCTACACTTGCATTGGTCTTGATGAACTACAACTAAATCTTTTAGACAGACACATCATGACTCAGCGAGTGGACAGACTAATGTCGGCGCTGGAATCATCTAGTGGTATATCTAAACCGGTTCCAATTTGAACAAAAAAAGAGGCTACAATCCAAGTCTGCACACTGGGAAAGATCTGCAAAGTTACTAATTCTTGTACCAAAGATGAACTTATGAAGGCTAGACTTGATCATGAGACACCTTTCAGTTCCTTCAAGTCAGAAACCTGAGTAGTCAAACTAAGTTGCAGTGATGACACCTGACCACTAACACGACCTCGTTCCTAAATTTCACTTATTCATGCTGAGAAATTCTAGTAAGCTGAAGTATTTCTTAATCACTTGGATGTTTACCCTGAACACCCAGGTTGGTACCATATAAGCCGAGATGAACCTTTTTCTCCAAGGCGTAACACCAGGGAGATTATATAATACCATATCCGTAAACAGCACCAAATCCGTCTTCTCCGAAGCATACTTGTTTTAGAGAAAGTCAGCTGTTGTAATTCTAGTCGGCTATTTTTGTGTGTGTTTTGGTTCTTTCTTGTCTGCTCGAGACCTGAAAGGAAAAATAACTCTAAGTCGCATGCTTGTAATTCCTTGATGGAATAATTAATTATTAACACATCAGTGATCACTGTTGTACGTAGCACTCAACAAATATCATCACCTGCTTCAGTTTTTTTTTTTGTTTTTTTTTTGTTTTTTTAAGAAATTGTTTTTGTCGTCAACCGGGTTCGAACCCGGGACCTAATGCAGGGGCTTCCAACGCTCTACCACTTGCTGCCACCCGCTTCAGGTTTAGGTGCACTCTGAATTCAATTTGTATGTCAAAGTTAATTATATACTGGTACGACTGCAACTCGGGTGGGCCGGCCGAGTTGGCACCCTGTCCTAGCTGAAGCCCGATTTCAGTTAAGCCTGCCCAAGTCCACCCGAGTTCAAGTTTATTAACTCTAGAACATAGAAGCTATCATGTTCCTCTTCCTTCTAACCTCTGTTGTGATGTGGAAATACCTAATATTTCTGTCACCGAGTTAGAGTTTATTGACTCTAGCTTTTTGAAACAAAAATAGTTCTTTTAACAACTCCCCATCAAGCTTGAGCAGGAAAGGAATTACTCTATTGGCTAGAGCTTTCTACCCCTCCAACCTGGCTATAAGAGTCCCCATTCCTCTTTGAAAATATTTCCAAATACTTCTTTATTCCAACCCTTTATATCGTCAATAATGGCTAAGATTGCTCTGTTTAGGTCAACACCAGGTTTTAAATCCGTAAGTCTCCAGAGCTCTTGTGTACTAATAAAGTAATTATTATGAGCTCAGCTTTTTTTTAACAGCCCAAATCTCATATTTGACCGTGATTAACAAAGAAAATCTTCGTCAAAACAGAGAAGGCAGAATATTAACTACAGAACGTGACTTGATGATGTCCAACTTGCCCGCAGACCATGAGGATGACATACTCTCGCGGTTGCCGGTGAAGCAACTACTACGTTTCAGGTGCGTCTCTAATCGATGACTTACTCTCATCGACAGTCGTGATTTCATTAAATTGCATCTCAACCGTTCCTTAGAAACCAGGAAGAATCGAAGCCTCCTAGTCCAAGGAGGATATTCACGTACCTTCTTGGTTGACGTGGACTCAACGGATGATGCCTTATTCGAAATCCATCACCCTTTGATGAAGAATTCCCAGCTGAAAGAGAGTCATGAGTATATGGGGTCCTGTAATGGTTTAGTCCTTCTGAATTATAAGAATGGTGGTGACGATACTACTCTTGTTGTGTGGAACCCATTCAATCGAGAGTACAAGAAACTAATTAGTAGTGATACTGGATCCAAAGAGTTCACCTACAAGTTCAAAGGTTATGGGTTAGGGTACGACTCGGTCCATGATGATTACAAGGTGGTGAGCATTATTGAGATTGATGATCTTATATAAGTTAAGGTTTACAGTCTAAAGTCAAACACATGGCGAAGTGTTCATTGTTTCCCTTATTACATCTCTTATTATTCTGCAAAGTCTCGTGGTGTGTTGTCTTACGGGGCTATACATTGGCTTGTCTATGGGACTCGTAACCATACTGGGAATTATAAAAATTCAATTGCTGCATTTGATCTTGCTTCTGAAGAATATCGGTTAGTGTCCATGCCGCCTAAATTGTCGACAAGATGTTTAGTAGCCATGTAGCGGTATTGGAAGGCCGCCTCTGCTTGTATACTTATGGTCATTGAGAGAGATCTGATGTGTGGGTGATGGAGAATTATGGAGTCAAAGAGTCTTGGTTTAAGCTGCTTTCGGTTGTTCCGCCCGAATATCAACCATGTCGGTTGCTGATTCCTTTGGTCTTTTCAAAGGACGGTACTAAAGTTCTCTTGATGCAAAATTTCAACAGCCTTATGTGGTATGTTCTTGAACGTAAGGTAGGTAACATCACTAATTTTGTGGTGATCCTGGCTACTTCCAGGCGGAGTTTGTTATGCAAAGCCTTGTTTCACCGGCTGGGTAGAGGATCCAAAGTGCTAAAAGCAATATTTATTCTAGTACTGATTAAGCAAATCCCTAGTAAATTGACAAGCCAGATGATATCGCTTGGTATGTACGCGTGGATTGCATTTGTTTAAACAATTTCCTTTTTTGGACATAGAGCATTTGTCTCTTTGAGTGTGTTTTATGGTTTGTGTTTGTTTGATAGCGTGTTCCTTCCTATTCATTACAGTGTGATTTCGCTTGGGACATTCTTCCCTAATCGTAAGTCCTAACTGTGGCTGTGTGGATTTCATATCGGCTTTTGAGGAGTAATGTTGGTGGTTAATCTGGGCGAATTTCGCTTTCTTGAATTTGGAGTAGACCTAGTATTATGTAACAGTGTTTTCAGTGTAGTGTGACAATGAACATGATTTGCTAGCTGCATTCTACTATCTGATATTTTTCTCAAAGCTTAAAAATGTTACACTAAAATAGTTCCCAACTTGGTTTCTGTTCGCTGATCTGCTGTCTAATTCGCAAGTGCTGTTTATTTCACATCGTCTTTTGTTTCAAGATGGGGCTGTCGTTGTTTACCAATCTCTTAGTCGTTGTTTATCAATCTCTCTTGTTCGTACAGGTAGTGCAGTGTTTTCATATGTGAGTATAGTTCAGTCTTCTTGATGTCATGCTGACAGGTTGATTTATTCCATGTCAGCATTATCCGTAATCATCCCCCCTACATCATAGGTCAACTGGCAAATGGCCTTAAGTGTTGTGGTCTCTATTGTGCTTGTGACCTGGATGGATTATGAGAGTTCAAACTTCATTATGATCAGTTAACAACTCAAGTCCCCTGATTTGCTGGGGAAAACTTTGCTATTTACCTCCTCCACTTTTCCCGGGGCAAGGTAGTGGAGGACACTCAGAGTTTAAATTTCATTATCATCAATCGAAGCCTTATATATAAATAGAGAAGATTTACGCACCTATCTAGTTCCAGTGCGCCATGTTCAGTTTTGAGTTTCTGAATCCTTTGTCCTTTTGAAAGGATGGTACTCATGTTTGAGTAGAGAACCGCTACAACATTGTATGATTTGATCTTGAAAGTAACACAGGACAGAGAATTGACGTCCATGGTCTTCCTGAAAATTTTTCAGTAGTGTTTGTTTTGCAAAGCCTTGTAACAGTACTACTTGATAGTGGTTAAAAGCATCACATTGTTTTACTGAAATTAACAAATTCACAATATGCTGGATATTTGGCTGAAAAATGTACTTAATATTCTCAAGCTTATTGGAAATCTATGAACCCATTTGAGGCTTATTTACTTGTCTATATTACCTATTCATTTTCTGTTTCTAATTAGAACTGCACTGCTGCTCCACTTCCCTCCCGTTCATGTTCTGGAACTATTATTGTTTCCAATGTAAGTTACCTACGTCATGATGTGTGAATTGAGTTACTAGTGTATCTTACATACTCATTTGTGCACAAGTTACCCACGGTGAGTTGTAACTTGTGACCCCATAATTAGATGTTAGGGTGTTCAATGAATCCTAATCATGCCTAAAGACTATTTTCCCCCTCCATTTCTGTTTATGGAGTTGCTAATCAGTCAGTGCTCGGACGTAAAACTTATATATACTGAAGTGAGCAAAGATCTGAAGCTTGTATGCTGAAATCGATCAAGTGTTAAAGATTTTACGCATAAAATAAACCTGAAATTTTGGGTTCCTGTAATGGTGCATACAATCTAAGTTAAGAGTCTTATAATGCAGGATGTGTCTACAATGATGATATTGTTATTCGGAACCCATCGACTAGAAAGTAACTTCGATCACGAATCACGTAATTATCATGCGTTTATACATCATGCGAATAACAAACAAATAACTTAACAATCAACATATAAGCAGAAAATCACGTATTGACCGTAATTACAGTAGACGTGAAAACTATATTTCCCCTACCTCAATATTAGCTTCAGGCTAACAGCTTTAAGATGATGAGAGTGGCTCCAACATAACATCTTAGAATATATGTAATGCATCTCTATTTCTCTCTCACTTATCAGTAGTTGAATCGAATCTCATCGACTAGAAAGTAGAAACTACCACATATACCTTTTGCTGATTCTGATTCCAATGATGATCTTATTGGAAATAAAGTATGCCGCATAGGGTACTATCGGTTCATGATGATTACGTGATGGTGAAGATGATTCAGTTTTACGATGATACTGATCAAGGCACGGAAATTATGATTGACAGTCTAAAATCAAACACATAAAGAAGAAGTTAGAATTGCCTCGTTATTTGGGGATTTATGTTAGATTCCCCACAAATTCGACGTAATGAGAGACACGATCACTGGGCTAGGAGGAGAACGCCGGCTAGAGTACTGATTGGGTTTGGCGGCCGCTGGTCGGTCGTCAGAGAAGGCCGAGAGAGAGGGTGAGAGTTGGGGACCTGGGCTGTGACACAGCAGGAGAGGTTGTGGGTGCATCGTGAAATGAGAAAGAGGGCTGGGTGATATGTGACTTGTTCAGCAAATATTTCAGAGAAAGAGGGAGTGAGTGTCATGGTGGAGAGAAAATGAAACTGGTAATGGTGGTGGATAGTTGACAGGACTAAAGATTATGGTTGTGGTGGGAAGTTAGTGAAGGTGGTAATGAGAATTGAAGGTTGGTCATTTTCTTTTGAGAGAAAACAAAACTGATGGTGGAATGATGTTACCGTAGTGGGTAGGAGCAAGGAGGGTTTTTTTTTTTTTTTTTGTACGGAGTATGAACCCCGCCGCTCTACTACTTGAGCTACCACCCTAGCTGCAGGAGTAAGGAAGTTTGATTGTGAAGTTAATGGGGAGAAATTTGGGTAACAGTGGGGGTTTTTAGCATGGAATTTATTTTAGATTAATGAGAAAATTAAGGGGTGATAATTGCTTAGTACTGACGATAATTTTCTGAAAGACAAGATGGACTGTAACATTAGGTGTTGAAAGCAAGAATAGAATTAGAAATTTTAGAGGAACTGTAACGGAATTAAAATGAAAGAAATTTTCAGAGGAACTAAAATAAAATAATCAGTATTCTCAAATAATAATAATAATAATAATAATAATAATAATAATAATAATAATAATAATAATAATAATAATAATAATAATAATAATAATTAGACTAACTGACCCGATAGTTTTAAAAGTTACACATATCAATCAAAAAATAAATAATTAATATATTACTCAGCTACAATACAAAGTTACAAGACTCACCTCTCAACGATGCAAAATTACTGAAATATCCCTTTAAATAATACGGGGTATTTCATCACGTCCCCGAAACTTAAAACAACGGTCTCGAGGTAAAACTACGTGACAAGAGGAAGTGCATGTACGCGCGGATGCAACTCTAGTGCACGTGAAAGACGTAAGGACGCAGGAGCGGATACACAACATACGGTAACAACGACGGTAATAGACGAATGGCGTTTTTGGAATTATTTCATAATCTATCTAGGACGGCTCTAGGTCGGTTCTAAGCACTATATATAGACTCCTAAGTGTTTAGAACGTTTATGTACTGCATTGTAATCGTTCCTCTTGATAAATAAATGTCTCTATTCGCCATGGATGTAGTTAGCTGGATTTGGACCAGCGAACCACATAAATCTTGTGTTTTGCATATGTTTTGACTATTCGTGAGGTGAGTAATCGTGTGAACACTTTGTTTAGATAAATTAAAGTAGGAATTCATAAAATTCCATGTCATTTAAATTGATAGTTTCAGTTGAAGAACTAAAAATAGTGCCAGTTGTCAAATAAGCAATAACTTTAGTGGCTAATCCAAAATTCAGTTGTGGCTAAACCCGAAACTAACATGAAAACAGAGGTAAACTTGCAAAACTAAAATTAGAGTGGGGGCTATAGTATTTCAAAAAAAAAGAGTGGGGCTTATAGGTCCCACCAGTCCTAATGTTACTCCACTACTGCCCATTAATAAGTTCAATACAGGCCCAGTATTTTTATTTTACCCAGCCCATACATAAATTCCTTTTTCGATGAAAATCAACTTGACCATTTTATTTAACTAGTGGGCAAAACCAGAGGAACACCACATTCGGTCCAATACAAATAGCTACTGAGTGTGTGAAACCAAAACTTATCCTTGCCAAATTTAAGTTTTGTCGAAGTTCTTCGTCAAAACACACCGTCAGCCGCCAAAATCCATACCTAATGTGAAGATGGCCTTACCGGCGGAGTTTGTGGATGACATAATCTTGCGGTTGCCGGTGAAATCACTCCTCCGTTTCAGGTGCATTTCTAAACCATGGCTTGCTCTCATCGACAGCTCGGAGTTCATCAAGTTCCATCTCAACCGTTCCATAGAAACCAGAAACAATCGGATCCTCATGCTTACAAAAGACTCAGCTCCTACCAATCCACGCATCTCATCGTTTAACATGGACTCACCCGATATCCCTGTGGAAATCGATCACCCATTGAAGACCAACAAACAAATATATGGTATGAATTGGTGTAAGGGTTCCTGCAATGGTTTAATCCTTATAACCTATAGCGGAAAAACAGAGTATGACCACCCAATTTTTATTTGGAACCCATCCACCAAAAATTATCACAGACTACCTTTTGCAGAATTGGATTCCGAAGTTGTTATCGATGATTACGACGACGATGATGATGATTTCATTGAAACTGTGGTATACGGTATAGGGTATGATTCGTTCCATGATGATTACAAGGTTGTCAGGATGATTCTGTTTTATAGAGATTTTGATGGAACTTATGTCACAGAAGTTAAGGTTTACAGTTTAAAATCGAACACATGGAGAAGGATTCATGATTTTCCTTATTACTTATATTTATACTCGTGTCACGGTGTCTTGTCTTTTGGGTCTTTGCATTGGCTTGTCTGTGAGGATTACCAGGGTGATGTCCCTTACATTGCTGCATTTGATCTTGCTACCGAGGAATACCGTTTGGTGCCCATGCCTCCCAACATTGAGAAATTCTGTAGCGGCGGTGAGACACTAGGGGTGTTGGAGGGGTGTCTTTCCATATGCAACTGCCAGTCAGAATGTATCGATGTGTGGGTAATGAAGCGGTATGGAGTTAAAGAGTCGTGGATTAAACTGATTTATGTTGGTCTTTTGCAGCGAGAATATGTTTACCCATATTATAACTTTATAACTCCTTTGGCTTTGTCCAAGGATGGTACAGAGGTTCTTTATATGCATAGTCACCGTATGCTTATCTGGGTTGATCTTCAATACAAGGTAGCAAAGAAATTGGATGTCCATGGTTTATCTACAAATTTCATGGCTGTGTTTGTTGTGCAAAGCCTTGTACCACTTAAGTAGTGGAAGCAGACCTATTGTTTGAAACGAAGCACGTCAGAGGAGAGGAGAATACGGAAACATATTATAAATTTAGATTGGTAAGAAACACACTATTTGTCAGAATGTATTTCCTATCTTTCAAATTGTGTTCAAAGCATTTACGCTTTAGCTGCAATTAAACGAGTTGCTTCGTATGTTTTAATTTGATATTCTTAAGGTATAGCGGAATTCTTTCGACAAACAATGTTATTTTTAGTTGCTTCAAACATCCATTTGAGGTCACATTAGTGTACCCTATGTCTAGCTATAACGATTGTCGACAGTCTTTGGCAAATAACAGTTTAATCTTCTTCATTTGAAACTGATGAAGCCATTTATTTTCTTTTCAATACCACTACAATCTTGAATCATCTTCGCCAAATAAATTCAAGAAATTCTTTATATCATTCCTGTAATTGTCGCCCCGGTTTCATCATCTCAAACATATAAACCAGTAACAATTGAAGCCTTTTAACAGGAGAATATTCACACACCTATTTTGTTAACCAGGAACATTGTCTTGATGTTTCCACGAAACCGATCACCTAATTTTCTCAAAAAAAATAATAATAATAAGAAAAAAAGTCCGATCACCTAATGAAACCATACAATTTTATCTCATAACAATTCTGCACTGTTGACCTGTCGCACAATAAATTCTATCTCCCATGGACCAGAACCAACGCAAGCTCTATTGTTAGAGATCCATCGCATGCATGTTCATTTACTCGATGCCCCCATCGAAATTGGCGGACCTACGGAGGGGCAAAGGGGGGCCATGGCCCCCACAAGTTTTTTTAATTTTCTCTAAGTACCCTTATAGTTTATGGTTTTCTCACAAAATTGTAAGCTTTGGCCCCTCCAAATTCAATACATTTCGAGTATGACCCTTTGATCTAAAAGAATTCAATAATTATAAACAATCACACTGTGCTCTTTTTGAAAATCTCATACCCTCCTTTAGACTTTGGTTGCTTATGTCTTAACAATTTTAAATTAGTTGACAATTCTCATAAATTAGTGATTAGCATCTATTTTTCTTATACACAACTAATACAAAAAACACATTTTGTTATGTTCTGAGTATATATAAAAAATAAGTTACTAATTTGTGGGAAAAAATTGTACTGTAATCATCTTGGCCCCCACTTAATTGAAATCCTGTGCCACCACTGTCCATCGAAATTGATCTCCCGTGAAAGAATGTCAACAAACGAATCCCTGAGGTTTTGATGTGGGCCTCGAAATTGATCTCCCATTGAAGAATGTCCAACCAACACATTGACAAGGGTTAAGGGTTGTCACTTATTACAATTATTAAACATTTTTATTATGGTTGTCATGGTGTGTCTATTGGAGCTAGCATATCCGAGAGTACCTACAGCCGTCGGCTATAATTCATCCAAGGCCGTGATTAGTTAGTCCAACAAGGAGAGGGGACAGATACTTGGAGGCCAAACGGGGGTGGTAGCGGGCACAGAGAAGACCAAGGGCGACCCTCGGTCCTCTGTAGTCAGTATGTGTATATAGTAGTGAAGGGGTGGGGGAGCCCCAGTACCTTTGCAAGATGGGTGGGAAGATTAGAAATTTCGTGGGTTGGAATTGGTGAGAATTTTGTGAGTAATAGAAACATTGTGGGTGGGGACTCAACTTTATAGCCCTGTACAAAAAAGAGGACAAGGCTGAAACATGCAACCAGGCCCAGCCTGGCCCAGGAGGGTAAAATCTTCACTCGCTCAGTTCTCCATAAAGATCATACTCGGGCGGAAAAACCCTAATGCGAGAGAAGCTGACTTGATGGCCAACTTACCGGCGGAGCTTGTGGAAGACATACTGTTACGGTTGGCAGTGAAAGCACTTCTCCGTTTCAGGTGCGTATCTAAACGATGGCTTGATCTCATCGACAGTCCCGATTTCATCAATTTGCATCTCGGCCGTTCGATAGAAACCGGAAACAACAGAGACATCTTAGTTAAAAGAAATGTAATTACCTACTTGGTTAGCGTGGACTCACCGGATGATGTACCTGTAGAAATCGACCACCCGTTGGAAAATTCCCTCATAGGGAAGCCTTACATTATTGGTCACTGTAATGGTTTAGTCCTTGAAATTTATACTGATAACGGTCCTTATGACGACACTATTTTGATTTGGAACTTATTCGCCAGAACCTATTGCACATTACCTAGTGCTGAATCATATCCCATTCTTAATGATTATGACGACAATCTTATTGAATATGCAATATTTGGTATGGGATATGATTCAGTCCATGATGATTACAAGGTTGTCAGGATTATTCAATTTCATGACAAAACTGATAACGGTAACAAAATTAGTGATCCAGGCTCAGAAGTTAGGGTTTACAGTCTAAAATCCAACACATGGAGAAGGATTCAGGATTTCCCTTATCACTTCTATATCTATTGGAGTCACGGTGTGTTTTATGGTGGGGCTTTACATTGGCTTGTCTTCGAGAATTACCAGGGTGCTGATCCTGGCATTGCTGCATTTGATCTTGCTACCGAGGAATATCATTTGGTGCCCATGCCTCCCAGCATTTACAAGCTCTGGAAGTGTGTTGTGACAGTATCGGTATTGGAGGGGTGTCTTTGTATATGCAACTTCCAGAGAGGAGAAATAGTAGATGTGTGGGTAATGAAGCATTACAGGGTCAAAGAGTCGTGGAGTAAACTATTTTCGGTTGGTCTGCAAGATCTTATAAACATATCTGATCAGTGTATTATTACTCCTTTGGCTATGTCAAAGGATGGTACACAAGTTATTTTGATGCATGACAGGGGCAACATTATCTGGATTGATATTAATGGTAATATAAAAAGGACAATTGAAGTCTATGGTCGTTTTCAGGCAAAAGTTGTTATGCAAAGCCTTGTTCCACTTGGGGGTACTGGAAGCAGAAGTAATGTTCAGAAGGTTTGACCATAGAGGAGGAGAATGAGGAAACAGATTGGGAAGAATTTTATTGTGTTTTTTTTTTTTCAAATTGTTTTCAGGAGATTTTAAGCTGTAGCTGCATTTCAATCAACTGCTTTCTATTTGATAATTCTTAAATTTAGCAGAATTTCAAGAAATTATGGTTTTCTGATTGAATGAATGGATAAAATCTGAAGTCCTGTTCGAGCATTATGAATGCGCACGTAATCCTCCCAATTTGTCGCCAAGTAACATATTCATCATGAACATGTAAAGGGCAGCATGTAGTAGTTGTAAATTTGTAATAACTCTGATCCTTTGCATGCAATTTGTTGGAATAAATATTTACACAAACTCTTGAGTTGTGACTCTTGACATTGGCTATTACCTTGTTGCCTATATCAATCAAATGCCCCTTTGTCTTTTGCGATCTTGTTCACTGGTCGTCACATACTTCCATGTAAGCTACACTTACTTCAGTGAAACAGATAACCTTGTACTCTGCACTTACTATGCAGATACATAGGATTACTCCTAACTAGGTTCTAGCAGTCATAGTTATCTCTGATTGAGTTTCGTCAAGTTCAGTCAATGGGGTAGTGCGAAAAATCTATAATTTCAGGTTTGACCATGAACACCTCTTAGTTGTTAAACTGCTCTTTGCGGTGTTGAGAAAATCCTAGTCATATATATTTGAAGATTTATGTCTTAGAATATATCATAGAACATGTCCTTGTCAAATAATATATACCTCCCTGTTCCCTTCCACACATTAGCATTGAAACAAGCAACGTGGGTGTCAATTAAAGATAGATTTGCAGGTCGTAATTGTTCCAGCTAGCTATATTTAACCCGTCTCTTCAAGGTATATAGGTAGAGATTGCTGCGGTCGGAGGCCGATCCAAGCATTGAGTTGTGGGGGCTAACCCCCTCTCAAGTTCTGGAAAATGCAATTTTAACCTACATTTGATCAATAAAATTCATTTTTAGCCCCCAATAAAATTAAATGATAACCCTTTTACTTAGTTTTATTTGGAAAAAATGATCACTTTTTTAGCCCCGGTGTGGAAAAATCCTGGATCCGCCCTTGGCTACGGTTCCAAGTGAAACATCAATGCACACCTTCCTTGTATGTGTGTGTATAGGTTTTCTACATAAACAGGATAATGTGGTCACCATGCTGGTAAAACTTATCTTAATACATCATTTCATTATAAAGTTTTGCTCATTTCGTACACAGAAGTTCTAAAGGTTAGCAAAATTTACTTTTCTTCTTTTGGAGTAGACAGGGTGTTATTTACGGAGTGTTCTTCTTTTCATCTTTTGGAGTGTTATTTACCGTGTTTCATTTGTAGTTTGACATCACTCTCTACCGACCTTTTCTGATCTTTCTACCGATTTTGCTGCCTCTTCTCCCTCAGCTGGTAAAGCTAGCGCTACATCTTTTTAATACTCTCTTTACCTTATATATTCTATTTCTAACATACTAATGAGTGAAAGCAAGGTAACGAAGAAGCCACCCTCAGACAAAAGACTTTGAACAAAAACGTTCATGTCGCAACCCAGCCGATCCCTTTCTAACGGTAAAGTAAAGGCCTCACTCCATTCGAATACCGTCCCCTCGGAAACAATGGAAAAAATAGCAGCCCGTTAACCTCCGCATCAGGGCTTTCGCAACATAAGCAAATATTACAATACTTCCGCTCCTAAACAGCCCTTCTCCTCCCAAACGGGAAAGTCATTGATTCTATATTCCCACCAGGAAGAGAGGACGTCAACCTATACACTTTGGCTTTTCACGCTAGCAATCGATTACTTTCGCCTCCTCGGAAGGGGGATGCCGCACCCTGAGCTGCAATTTAAGGGAATAAAAGTATAATAAAAGGCATTTTAGCCATCTGAAACCAGATAGGGCACCACCGGCAGACCAATGTCGTTGTCCAATTATGAAAAGGGGCGTTTACGGGAGTTTTCATTAGTAACATTAGTGAGATCGTCTTAATCCAATGCCTTTGGTCGAAGCTCTTTTGTCGCCTTGAAACAAGAGAAATCTTTGCTTTGGAAGCTACCATTACCCATTCCCAATCGAAGAAATATCTTAAGAGAAGAGCTCACCTTTATTATAGGTAGCGATCTCCTAAGCCATATTATAAGTAAGACTCCGCCTTCCTTATTATAGTCGAGAAAGGGACTGCCAACAATACCTCCCATTACAGGCCTTTCTACCATCTCTGATCCTATTCTGAAATAAGAAGAAATAGAATATAGAAGATGCTTTCGTAAGACGTAATATTCTCTCTCCGGGAAGAAAGAAGACAAGCTCTTCCGTTTAGTAGCTCGCTATTCAACCATCCTGTTCTTTCTTTTCTTTTTTATGTCGTTCTTATTTTCTTTTCAGCACGGTCGGTCTCTCTTGAAGAAGTGTGGGCTCTGCTTCAGCAGCGGACAAACTTCTTTGACTACGATGTTGCCGAAACAAACAAACTATAGAAATTGCAGCGCAAAGAAGAAGGGCCAAGAAAGAACTTGCTGAATTACTGCTTAAGAGGAGAAAATCTGGCAACAAAGGTCTAGAGTCCAATGGCTCCAAGACGGAGACAAGAGCACAACTTTCTTTCATAGAAAGGCCTCAGCTCGAAAGGCTAGAAATACTATAAAGGGTTTAGAAGACAGTGACAGGAGTTAGAAGACTGAAGATGAAGACCTCATTAAGATCCTGTCCAACTATTTCGAAGACATATTTGACTCTACCCATCCTATCCCTGCGGAGATTATTTCCAGCCTTGATGTGGTGAATCAAAGAATCAGCCAACAACAACACAATTTTCTGGAATGTCCTTACTCCCTACATGAAGTAATGGAAAGCCTTATGAAAATGAGGCCTCTTAAAGCCCCAGGAGTTGACGGTATTCCAGCTATTTTCTTCCAGAAATACTGTAATCTGCTTAAAGAGGATATTGGAAGACGTGTGCTCAGAATTTTGAATGGTGAAGAAAGTGTTGCAGACTTCAACCACACTTTATTGGTGCTCATCCCAAAGTTAAGCAGGTTAGAAAACCTGCTGACCTTTCATCCTATCAGTTTATGTACAACTATTTATAAACTGGCCTAAAAAACTATGGCGAATAGACTCAAGCTGGTTTTACCATCTATTATATCCGAGAATTAAAGTGCTTTGTGCCAGGCAGAATGACTACGGATAATACGACTACAACTTTTGAAATCCTTCATTCTATGAGATATATAATAAATGGAAAAGATGACTTTTTAGCTCTTAAAATGGATAGTAGTAAGGCTTATGACCAGGTGGAGTTGTCATTCCTCACTTTAATCTTAAAGAAGATGGGTTTTGGGTCGAGGTGGATCAACCTGGTTGAGGACTGTATTACAACAACTACTTTCTCATTTTCTTTTAAAGGGCAGATTGTCGGAAATATTGTTCCCAAGCGTGGGCTTCGTCACGGTTGCCCTATCTCACCTTACTTCTTTTTATTTTGTGGTGAATTTCTCTCACGTGCTCTCACGAATGCTATGTCTAGTGGCTCTGTTACAGGGGTGGCTGCATCTCGAGGTGGACCGAGAGTGTCTAACCTATTTTTTACAAACGACAGCCTTATCTTTACAAAAGCTACGAAAGAGGAGGTACAAACTCTTACTTCCCTATTACAAAGCTACGAAAGAGTTACCAGACAAAAAAAAAATCTTGACAAGTAGTCGACAGTCTTCTCTAGTAGTGTGGCGGATGAACTTAGTACCAATCTCATCTTGCTTTGTGGCGTCCGCAAAGAGTTGGTGCACGAAAGGTATCTGGGCCTGCCAACTGAAATGGGAAGAAAGAAGATGGTTAGTTTTCAAAATATTCCAGACATAGTTGACAACAAACTTTCAAATTGGAAAGAGAAATTTCTTTCTCCAGCCGGGAAGGAGGTACTTTTGAAATCTGTCATTGAATTAATTCCTACTTATTCAATGAGTTGTTTAAAATTTCCTACTACTCTATTTGAGAAAATTGAAGCTTCTATGGCCCGTTTCTGGTGGAGTTATGATGAGAAGTAGACTGGCAAAATGGGTGGGCTGGGCAGATTTGGGCTAGTTTTAAATGAGTTAGACTTAATTGGTCAATACTCCATTTATGCCCAAATACTTACTGAGTTTTATTAGGTTGGGCTTCAAAGAGTTGGGTATTAATGGGTAGTCCTAAGTAAACCCAAATTTAACAAAATATGTTTTACTAAGCCCAGCCACTCTTGAAGCCCAGTCACAGAATCTTAACAGAAGCCCAAACTTTTAACCTACTATGCCAAAACTACTGTAATGTCCCCATACAGTTACTAAATTACAACTATGCCATCGTCCTCCTTCAAAATCGACCGTAGCAGCTCGTAACCGTCGTAGACAAGGTCGCCGGCGACTGAGGCTTGTAGCCGTCGTCGCCATAGCCGTCGTCGTCGCCATGACCCTTCTCAACCCACAGATTCAATCTCATGAATCAGATTATTCCAACACATTCAAATTCAGATTCATAGCAGAATAGAGAGATTCAAATTGGATATATGAAATCCACAAGCTCTGGAACCAGCTATTTCTTCTCTCGTTCCGGTCGCCAGCGAATGCTATTGCCTGATCGTACAAGGGATTTGCAGAGAGAGAGAGGAGGAGGAGACTGCGATGGACAGAGTGGAGATCGCGATCTGCGACGATTGAGGAGATGCCGGATCTATGCGGTGGTGGAGGCGGCGCGATGGTGGAGGCGGCGCCGCGACGGTGATTTTCCTCCGGTTATAACAACTTTGCTCCTCCGGTTATAACAACTTTGCCTGTGTGTTATCTATCTTATATTTATTTGATATAAATATGATTTTCTCTAGTAAGAGGGTAATTTTGTCTTTTAGATTATTTAATTTGATGAACCTAATTGCAGAACACTTCTACTTCTTATATTTCTTTTAGGAGCTGTTCTTTTTTTTCAAATATTTTTGAATATAATTTTTGTTTGTAAGTTTATTTATTTGATAAAAACGATGTGTTTCTGACGTTTTTTACTTTCTAACTTTTATTGGGGCAGTAGGGTAAGTTTAGTTTGTACATAGAAATAAGAATGGGAGTTTATAAATTGGAGTCCGTTCGGTCACGGGACAAAACCTAACTTACCCATGTAAGTAACAGTTTTAAATAGTCTACTCTAATTAATACCATTTATTAAATAGAAAGGTCCCAAAATCATTTATAAACAGTTAAGTGGTTAAACCTAATGGGCAAAAGACCACTTTGCCAGGTCTAATGAGAAGCAACGAAATATTTGTTGGACTTCCCGGAATAATATGAAGAAATCTAGAGAAGAAGGTGGTCTAAATTTTCATCATTTGCATTTATTCAACATTGCAATGTTGGGTAAACAGTTTTGGAGAGTCCTTATGAATCCATCTAGCCTTCTAGCCAAAGTCCTAAGACACAACTACTACAGAACCACAGTGATACTTAAAGCTACGGCAAAAAAGGACATATCTTACCTTTGGAAAAACATCATGGCTAGCAAGGATTTGGTCTTGAGTGGTTGCCTTTGGCGGCTTGGAAATGGGGAGAATATGAACACGTTCTTAGATCCCCGGTTGTATAGGACAGCTTTTCAGGCCTATCACTCCAAATCAGAACTAAACTGGACCTCCGGTCATGGTAGCTGACTGATTACAGAAACAATAAATTGGGATGAGGAGGAATTAATGACTCTTTTCGACGAAGAAGACATCAAAGAGATTAAAAGAATTGTGATTCCTTCAGTAAATGTGCCTGAGAAACTTATCTGGTATTACTCAGATACAGGACATTACACAGTCAGCTCTGGTTATCAGTTACTCAAGCATCATGAGGAATCGTTCGTCATTAGCTTTCACACCCTCCGTACTGCTTTTGTTGGGAAGGGGACATGATCAATAGAATCAGGCTGGATCCGGGTAGGGCTGTAAACGAGCCGAACCGAACCGAATATCTCTTGTTTGGGTTTGGCTCGTTTAACTTGGTTGCTAAACGAGTCGAACACGAACTCGAGTCGAACAAAAAAATCTTGTTTGAGTTCGGCTAGTTTAGGGCTCGAGTTGTTCGTTGTTCGGCTCGTGGCTCGTTTACGGCTCGAATTCGGTTCGACGAACTTATATATCTCTTGAATAAATATGATAATCAATAATTCTTGGATTAAAATATCATGTTGCTATTAAGAAAATTATAACATCAAATGTATTGATATGCATAACTTGTGTTAATGGTAGACTTAAAGTATCTAGTTTGATTTCTATATAGTAAAATAATAAAATACAAAGTAAATTTTTATGGTATGATAAATTATAGGTTCTTTTCTCAATACTAATTGAGAGGTCAAACTACTATAAAAAGAGATTTTATACTAATTTTTCATAATTGTAGGAAAATAGTTATAAAGAAGACAAAAATAATTTTATCTTTCTTCTAACTACATATAAATATATACTAATAAAATTTATTCGCGAACACTAACGAGCGAGCCTCTTGTTCGGCTCGTGTTCGGCTCGTTTAGCAAACGAACACATTTTAATGTTTGAGTTTGTTTGATTAAGAAGTTAAATCAAACACGAACGAGCTTGTACCGAGTCGAACGCGAGTTGTTCACGAACGGCTTGGTTCGTTTACAGCCCTAGATCCGGGATAGTGGCGCCCATTCTAACCAAAGAAATCAAGTTAAACAAACGGGAAATAGATCGATCCCAACCCCAAGTTTTTTTTTTTTTTTTTTGTGAGAAAAACCCAACCCCAAGTTGGTGGAACTCTTTTTGGAAGAACGATCTCCGAAAAAGAATTTTGTACAAAACTTGTAGAGCCTTCTTCAGAGGTCTGCCGGTTCGTGAAAATCTCCTTCGAAGGGGAATTCAGATTGATAATTTGTGCCCTATGTGCAAAAATATATAGAGGATGAAAATCATCTTTTTATGCACTGCTCTATTACTAGAGATTGCCGAATCCTGGGTCGAGACTTTGTGCCAAAATCCAACATGCAGTTCCATATCTGTTGGCCAACCTTGTATCTTGCATCAAAAAAAGAAGAGAGAAGAAGAATGAGTGTACTAATTTGGATGACTTGGAAAAACAGGAACACAACAATCTTCAAGAACAACACTTTAAAAGTAGGGGAAGTTGTTAATCAGGTCGAAGATTACCTTCACAGTTTGGAGGGTTTTAGATCTGAAGTCAATTTTGTTGGTCCGGCTCAGACTCAATCATCTCCGATGACTCCCCCACCGCTTCCATTGGAGAACTGGGTCATCATAAACACTGATGCAGCTTAGAATCAACGGTTGAAGCAGGCGGTGGTCGAAGTTGTCATCAGAACCAGTTTGGGCATCTTCATTGCCGGAAACAGGTCCGGCCCTATAGCTAGGCAGCCGAGGCAGCCGCCTTAGGCCCACGGGCTGGCAGGGCCCCCGTGTCATAATCTTTAATGTCTTTTCAAAGATAGCTTTAGTTCAATTAATTACATACTTCAATGTTAATTTTTAATGAAGTCTATGTTAGTTTGGTGGTAACCAAAAATTTTGCCACAAATTTGATCCAAGTTCGAATCTCGTTAATGTGAACATTTTAATTTTTTATTTATCAAAAATTTTAAGGTTGAAGAACTATATACTTTTTTAGGGAAATTGAAGAACTTTAATTAAAGCTAACATTAATCTAATATAGGAAACACAATTTATAGAAGTCTACAAATTTTTTTAGACAAACTATTTTATTTTTTTATTTTTATTTTTTGTAGAATTAGACAAACTATTTTACGTATATATATTATTTTAATTTAGGGCCCCAAATTTATTGCTTGCCTTAGGCCCCCAAATGTCTTGGGTTGGCCCTGGCCGGAAAAGGAAGATTTATCCCTCTCACAACCTCGGCGAAAGTTGCAAAGCTACATCGTTGAAAGAAGGGATCGATCTGGCTTTAGAATTGGGACATGCAAAGCTATGGCTAGAAACAGACTCTCTCTCTCTCTAGTGAGAGAAATGAAACTGGCTCTTACCGAGGAGAGAACCAAAAGATATTACGGAGGTGGAGAGTCTTCTCGAAGAAAGCATTCAACGCCTCGTTCTCGTAGAAAGCCACGCATTCAACATGTTCCACGTCAGTGGCATAAGTGCGCACACCGCTTCGCTCAAACAACTATTCAATTTCCGTGTCACTCAGTTTGGGCTACTTCTGCACCTGATTGGGCTAGTCCTCTACTGGACCATGATGTAACGGTCCGTTTCTTAGCCCAAGTTGTTTGAATAAATTGGTCTTCTCAAAACAAAAAAAAAAAAAAAAAAAAAAAAAAAATCAAGAAAAGCTTAACACGATTCCGGCAGTGGACTTTATAAAGCTGGGGTTGCATAATACTTCTAAGAGTTTTAGGTTTTTTCACCCCCTGTTTCGTTAAATCAGATCACTACCATTCTATAGGAACAAGAAACAATCGAATACTTATAATTAGAGAAGATTCACATGCACACCTATATTGGGTTAACCTTCATTGTCTCAGCTCACAAAACCGATCACCCATTGAAGAAGACCTTGGAACAGACGAAAATGAAATTCAAGGAAGGATTGTACTTTTCAAGGTTTTTGAGTATTTCTTGTAGTTAAGGTTATTTTTTACCTACCTATTATGGGCTACCAAACGGGCTCTCAGTAGCGTTGTTCATAACAGAGAAAAAGGCTGAATATGCAGCCTGGCCCGGCCCAGCCCAAGATGGTAAGAGATCTTCACTCGCTCGGTTCTCCAGACAAAAATCATATTAGGGAGAAACCCTAATGAGAGAGAGAGAACGTGGAGGTGACTTTCTTGATGGCCAGCTTACCGGCGGAACTCGTCGACGAGATACTCTTACGGTTGGCGGTGAAACCACTGCTCTGTTTCAGGTGCGTCTCTAAACGGTGGCTTGATCTCATCGACAGTCTCGATTTCATCAGATTGCATCTCAACCGTTCCATAGAAACCAAAAGCAACCGATCCATCTTATTTTATCTTATTTTATAAAAATAAACGTACCTACTTGGTTGACGTGGACTCACCGGATGATGTACCTACAGAAATCGACCACCCGTTGATGAATTCCCACGTAGGGACGCCTTCCATTAGGGGTTCGTGTAATGGTTTAGTCCTTTTAATTTACCCTAGAAACTATCTTCACACTTCATTCATACGTCATGACGATACAATTTTGGTTTGGAACTTATCCACTAGAGACTACTTCACGTTACCTTTTGCTGAATTCGATTACAATGATTATCATATCGAATATGTAGTATACGGTATGGGGTATGATTCAGTCCATGATGATTACAAGGTTGTCAGGATCATTCAGTTTAATAATTATGCCATTCAGTATCGAGGCTCGGAAGTGAAGGTTTACCGTCTAAAATCCAACACATGGAGAAGGATTCAGGATTTCCCTTATTACCCGTACAGCAGCACCTATTTGCGTCCAGGTGTGTTTTCTGGTGGGGCTATACATTGGCTTGTCTCCGAGAAGTACGAGGGATGTGATCTTAACATTGTTGCATTTGATCTTGCTACCGAGGAATATCATTTGGTGCCCATGCCTGAGAAGTTCCGCAATTGTGGTGTGAACATAGCGGTGTTGGAGGGGTTTCTTTGCATATGCAAACTCGTGACAGGAAGAATCGATGTGTGATTAATGAAGAGTTACGGAGTCAAAGAGTCGTGGACTAAACTGACTTCGGCTGGTATCCCAGAAGATATCAGCAAATATGAGTATATAAAAACTTTGGCTTTGTCAAAGGATGGTAGATACCTTCTTTTGACGCGTAAATGCGGCAACCTTACCTGGTTTGATATTGAACGTCACACAAAAAGGACAATTGGTGTCCATGTTTTTTCTATACATTTTTTTGCAGAGTTTGTTATGCAAAGCCTCGTTCCACTTGGTACTGGAAGCGGAGCTAATTTAGAAGGATGTCCCCCCATGTCCCCCACCCCCCCCCCCCCCCCACAGAGGAGGAGAATAAGGAACAAATTGAAACACTAAATTGGGAAAAATAGTATTTCGTTTTTGTTTTGTTTTGTTTTGTTTTGTTTTGTTTTGTTTTGTTTTGTTTTGTTTTGTTTTGTTTTGTTTTGTTTTGTTTTGTTTTGTTTTGTTTTTTATTTTTTTTCTGTTTTTTATTTTGTTCAGGGAATTTAGACTTTAGTTGCTGCTTTTCAATGAATTGCTTTCTATTTGATATTCTTAATGTTAGTGAACTGATTTCAAATCTGGTTTTTAGATTGAATGACATGTAATTTGAAGTCATATTTGAGAATTATGAATGCACACATAATCCTCCGAATACGTTGAATCACATTCATTAGCGCGCTTATAAACATAGTCTTGATCAGAATATATATGTCCCCTATCCCTGCTATTTATGAACTTTCTGTTGGAATAAAGAGCTACATCAACTCGTGAGTTGTGACTCTTGACATCCGCTATTATCTTGTTACATACCGGTCAGAACCTACTTTGTCGTTTTCCGTCATGTTAAATGATCGTTAAATACTTCCCTGTAAGCCTGTAAGATACACTTAAGTGAAGCAGAGATTAGTACGGCTTAAAATGCCTGTACCTGGTGCTCTGCAGTTACTAGGCAGATTCATAGGGTTGAAAACGTGAAATCTCCTCCCTTCAGTTCTCTAACTCAGAAACTCATTCACTCTTGGCTTGGGGACCCTCATCCTCTTCAAAAGATCACCTTGTGTCTTGCAATCTATCAGGTACATCTCCAGTTCATTGGTTAATTGTTTTTATAGGGTA
Source organism: Linanthus parryae (assembly GCA_023055425.1). Classification (NCBI taxonomy): domain Eukaryota; kingdom Viridiplantae; phylum Streptophyta; class Magnoliopsida; order Ericales; family Polemoniaceae; genus Linanthus; species Linanthus parryae. Next base: position 5,198,044 of record JALGPY010000003.1, read on the forward strand.
CAATTCGGTCCATGATGATTACAAGGTGGTGGGGATGATTCTTTCTGATAGAGGAAGTTATGGGACTTACGCCACAGAAGTTAAAGTTTACACTCTAAAATCCAACATGTGGACAAGGATTCAGGGTTTCCCACCTTACTTCTATGGCAACTGGTGTCATGGTGTGTTGTCTGGTGGGGATTTACATTGGCTTGTCTATGAGAATTACCAGGGATATGATCCTTACATTTCTACATTTGATCTTGCTACTGAGGAATATCGTTTTCTGCCCATGCCTCCCAACATTGAGAGGTTCTGCAAGTACGTTGATGAAGTAGAGGTGTCAGAGGGGGTGTCTTTGCATATGCAACGTTCAGTCAGAGAGTATTGATGTGTGGGTAATGAAGTGTTATGGAGTTAGAGAGTCATGGACTAAGCTGACTTCTGCAGGTCTTTTAACACAAAATGACGTACACGCATCTTATCAGTTTATCATTCCTTTGGCCTTCTCAAAGGATGGTACATAAGTTCTTTTTATGCATACCTGCACAGAATTTGTCTGGATTAATCTTGAACGTAACATAGAAAGAAGAATCGATATTTCCCCTACCTCAATATTAGCTTCAGGCTAACAGCTTTAAGATGATGAGAGTGGCTCCAACATAACATCTTAGAATATCTGTAATGCATCTCTATTTCTCTCTCACTTATCAGTAGTTGAATCGAATCTCATCGACTAGAAAATAGAAACTACCACATATACCTTTTGCTGATTCTGATTCCAATGATGATCTTATTGGAAATAAAGTATGCCGCATAGGGTACTATCGGTTCATGATGATTACATGATGGTGAAGATGATTCAGTTTTACGATGATACTGATCAAGGCACGGAAACTATGATTGACAGTCTAAAATCAAACACATAAAGAAGAAGTTAGAATTGCCTCGTTATTTGGGGATTTATGTTAGATTCCCCACATATTCGACGTAATGAGAGACACGATCGCTGGGCTAGGAGGAGAACGCCGGCTAGAGTACCGATTGGGTTTGGCGGCCGCTGGTCGGTCGTCAGAGAAGGCCGAGAGAGAGGGTGAGAGTTGGGGACCTGGGCTGTGACACAGCAGGAGAGGTTGTGGGTGCATCGTGAAATGAGAAAGAGGGCTGGGTGATATGTGACTTGTTCAGCAAATATTTCAGAGAAAGAGGGAGTGAGTGAGTGACATGGTGGAGAGAAAATGAAATTAGTAATGGTGGTGGATAGTTTACAGGACTAAAGATTATGGTTGTGGTGGGAAGTTAGTGAAGGTGGTAATGAGAATTGAAGGTTGGTCATTTTCTTTTGAGAGAAAACAAAACTGATGGTGGAATGATGTTACCGTAGTGGGTAGGAGCAAGGAGGGTTTTTTTTTTTTTTTTTTTTTTGTACGGAGTATGAACCCCGCCAGGGGCTTCCAACGCTCTACTACTTGAGCTACCACCCTAGCTGCAGGAGTAAGGAGGTTTGATTGTGAAGTTAATGGGGAGAAATTTGGGTAACAATGGGGGTTTTTAGCACGGAATTGATTTTAGATTAATGAGAAAATTAAGGGGTGTATAATTGCTCAGTACTGACGATAATTTTCTGAAAGACAAGATGGACTGTAACATTAGGTGTTGAAGAGGAACTAAAATAAAATAATTTGTATTCTCAAATAATAATAATAATAATAATAATAATAATAATAATAATAATAATTAGACTAACTGACCCGATAGTTTTAAAAGTTACACATATCAATCAAAAAATAAATAATTAATATATTACCCAGCTACAATACAAAGTTACAAGACTCACCTCTCAACGATGCAAAATTATTGAAATATCCCTTTAAATAATACGGGGTATTTCATCACGTCCCCGAAACTTAAAACAACGGTCTCGAGGTAAAACTACGTGACAAGAGGAAGTGCATGTACGCGCGGATGCAACTCTAGTGCACGTGAAAGACGTAAGGACGCAGGAGCGGATACACAACATACGGTAACAACGACGGTAATAGACAAATGGCGTTTTTGGAATTATTTCATAATCTATCTAGGACGGCTCTAGGTCGGTTCTAAGCACTATATATAGACTCCTAAGTGTTTAGAACGTTTATGTACTGCATTGTAATCGTTCCTCTTGATAAATAAATGTCTCTATTCGCCATGGATGTAGTTAGCTGGATTTGGACCAGCGAATCACGTAACTCTTATGTTTTGCATATTTAGTGCCAGTTGTCAAATAAGCAATAACTTTAGTGGCTAATCCAAAATTCAGTTGTGGCTAAACCGGAAACTAACATGAAAACAGAGGTAAAATTGCAAAACTAAAATTAGAGTCGGGGCTATAGTATTTCAAAAAAAAAAGACTGGGGCTTATAGGTCCCACCAGTCCTAATGTTACTCCACTACTGCCCATTAATAAGTTCAATACAGGCCCAGTATTTTTATTTTACCCAGCCCATACATAAGTTCCTTTTTCGATGAAAATCAACTTGACCATTTTATTTAACTAGTGGGCAAAACCAGAGGACCACCACATTCGGTCCAATACAAATAGCTACTGAGTGTGTGAAACCAAAAGTTATCCTTGCCAAATTTAAGTTTTGTCGAAGTTCTTCGTCAAAACACACCGTCAGCCGCCAAAATCCATACCTAATGTGAAGATGGCCTTACCGGCGGAGCTTGTGGATGACATAATCTTGCGGTTGCCGGTGAAATCACTCCTCCGTTTCAGGTGCGTTTCTAAACCATGGCTTGCTCTCATCGACAGCTCGGAGTTCATCAAGTTGCATCTCAACCGTTCCATAGAAACCAGAAACAATCGGATCCTCATGCTTACAAAAGACTCAGCTCCTACCAATCCACGCATCTCATCGTTTAACATGGACTCACCCGATATCCCTGTGGAAATCGATCACCCATTGAAGACCAACAAACAAATATATGGTATGAATTGGTGTAAGGGTTCCTGCAATGGTTTAATCCTTATAACCTATAGCGGAAAAACAGAGTATGACCACCCAATTTTTATTTGGAACCCATCCACCAGAAATTATCACAGACTACCTTTTGCGGAATTGGATTCCCAAGTTGTTATCTATGATTACGACGACGTCGATGATGATCATGATTTCACTCAAACTGTGGTATACGGTATAGGGTATGATTCGTTCCATGATGATTACAAGGTTGTCAGGATGATTCTGTTTTATAGAGATTTTGATGGAACTTATGTCACAGAAGTTAAGGTTTACAGTTTAAAATCGAACACATGGAGAAGGATTCATGATTTTCCTTATTACTTATATTTATACTCGTGTCACGGTGTCTTGTCTTTTGGGTCTTTGCATTGGCTTGTCTGTGAGGATTACCAGGGTGATGTCCCTTACATTGCTGCATTTGATCTTGCTACTGAGGAATACCGTTTGGTGCCCATGCCTCCCAACATTGAGAAATTCTGCAGCGGCGGTGAGACACTAGGGGTGTTGGAGGGGTGTCTTTCCATATGCAACTGCCAGTCAGAATGTATCGATGTGTGGGTAATGAAGCGGTATGGAGTTAAATAGTCGTGGATTAAACTGATTTCTGTTGGTCTTTTGCAGCGAGAATATGTTTACCCATATTATAACTTTATAACTCCTTTGGCTTTGTGAGGTTCTTTATATGCATAGTCACCGTATGCTTATCTGGGTTGATCTTCAATACAAGGTAGCAAAGAAATTGGATGTCCATGGTTTATCTACGAATTTCATGGCTGTGTTTGTTGTGCAAAGCCTTGTACCACTTAAGTAGTGGAAGCAGACCTATTGTTTGAAACGAAGCACGTCAGAGGAGAGGAGAATACGGAAACATATTATAAATTTAGATTGGGAAGAAACACACTATTTGTCAGAATGTATTTCCTATCTTTCAAATTGTGTTCAAAGCATTTAAGCTTTAGCTGCAATTAAACGAGTTGCTTCGTATGTTTTAATTTGATATTCTTAAGGTATAGCGGAATTCTTTCGACAAACAATGTTATTTTTAGTTGCTTCAAACATCCATTTGAGGTCACATTAGTGTACCCTATGTCTAGCTCTAACGATTGTCGACAGTCTTTGGCAAATAACAGTTTAATCTTCTTCATTTGAAACTGATGAAGCCATTTATTTTCTTTTCAATACCACTACAATCTTGAATCATCTTCGCCAAATAAATTCAAGAAATTCTTTATATCATTCCTGTAATTGTCGCCCCGGTTTCATCATCTCAAACATATAAACCAGTAACAATTGAAGCCTTTTAACTAGGAGAATATTCACACACCTATTTTGTTAACCAGGAACATTGTCTTGATGTTTCCACGAAACCGATCACCTAATTTTCTCAAAAAAAAATAATAATAATAGTAAAAAAAGTCCGATCAACTAATGAAACCATACAATTTTATCTCATAACAATTCTGCACTGTTGACATGTCGCACAATAAATTCTATCTCCCATGGACCAGAACCAACGCAAGCTCTATTGTTAGAGATCCATCGCATACATGTTCATTTATTCGATGCCCCCATCGAAATTGGCGGACCTACGGAGGGGCAAAGGGGGGCCATGGCCCCCACAAGTTTTTTAATTTTCTCTAAGTACCCTTATAGTTTATGGTTTTCTCTCAAAATTGTAAACTTTGGCCCCTCCAAATTCAATATATTTCGAGTATGGCCCTTTGATCTAAAAGAATTCAATAATTATAAACAATCACACTGTGCTCTTTTTGAAAATCTCATACCCTCCTTTAGACTTTGGTTGCTTATGTCTTAACAATTTTAAATTAGTTGACAATTCTCATAAATTAATGATTAGCATCTATTTTGTCATATACACAATTAATACAAAAAACACATTTTGTTATGTTCTGAGTCCATATAAAAAATAACTTACTAATTTGTGGGAAAAAAATTGTATTGTAATCATCTTGGCCCCCACTTAATTGAAATTATGTGTCCGTCACTGCCATCGAAATTGATCTCCCGTGAAAGTATGTCAACAAACGAATCCCCGAGGTTTTGATGTGGGCCTCGAAATTGATCTCCCATTGAAGAATGTCCAACCAACACATTGACAAGGGTTAAGGGTTGTCACTTATTACAATTATTAAACATTTTTATTACGGTTGTCATGGTGTGTCTATTGGAGCTAGCATATCCGAGAGTACCTACAGCCGTCGGCTATAATTCATCCAAGGCCGTGATTAGTTAGTCCAACAAGGAGAGGGGGCAGATATTTGGAGGCCAAACGGGGGTGGTAGCGGGCACAGAGAAGACCAAGGGCGACCCTCGGTCCTCTGTAGTCAGTATAGTAGTGAAGGGGTGGGGGAGCCCCAGTACCTTTGCAAGATGGGTGGGAAGATTTGAAATTTCGTGGGTTGGAATTGGTGAGAATTTTGTGAGTAATAGAAACATTGTGGGTGGGGACTCAACTTTATAGCCCTGTACAAAAAAGAGGACAAGGCTGAAACATGCAACCAGGCCCAGCCTGGCCCAGGAGGGTAAAATCTTCACTCGCTCAGTTCTCCATAAAGATCATACTCGGGCGGAAAAACCCTAATGCGAGAGAAGCTGACTTGATGGCCAACTTACCGGCGGAGCTTGTGGAAGACATACTGTTACGGTTGGCAGTGAAAGCACTTCTCCGTTTCAGGTGCGTATCTAAACGATGGCTTGATCTCATCGACAGTCCCGATTTCATCAATTTGCATCTCGGCCGTTCGATAGAAACCGGAAACAACAGAGACATCTTAGTTAAAAGAAATGTAATTACCTACTTGGTTAGCGTGGACTCACCGGATGATGTACCTGTAGAAATCGACCACCCGTTGGAAAATTCCCTCATAGGGAAGCCTTACATTATTGGTCACTGTAATGGTTTAGTCCTTGAAATTTATACTGATAACGGTCCTTATGACGACACTATTTTGATTTGGAACTTATTCGCCAGAACCTATTGCACATTACCTAGTGCTGAATCATATCCCATTCTTAATGATTATGACGACAATCTTATTGAATATGCAATATTTGGTATGGGATATGATTCAGTCCATGATGATTACAAGGTTGTCAGGATTATTCAATTTCATGACAAAACTGATAACGGTAACAAAATTAGTGATCCAGGCTCAGAAGTTAGGGTTTACAGTCTAAAATCCAACACATGGAGAAGGATTCAGGATTTCCCTTATCACTTCTATATCTATTGGAGTCACGGTGTGTTTTATGGTGGGGCTTTACATTGGCTTGTCTTCGAGAATTACCAGGGTGCTGATCCTGGCATTGCTGCATTTGATCTTGCTACCGAGGAATATCATTGGAAAAAACTTTGGTGCGTCCCAAAGGTAACCGGCTAAGCCGGTACTAGCCGGTTATTACGAAAATGCCAGCTACCGGACGAAATAAGTGGTCCCAGAGGCCAGCTACGGGACAAAAAAAGTGGTCCCAGGAAGATTCCTTTTTAACCTAGATAGCATTGTTAACACTATAGAATGAACTAAGCTGAATAAGATTGCATGAGGATATCATTGATTAATCTTTAGTTAGTAAGTTTATCAGTTAAGATATTAACACTTTCATTTAAGATAAAAGCTGAGATATCATTGTTAACAAAACTTTAATCCTTAACTAATCACAGCAGAATTAGAATTAAATACAGGATAAACTATCATACATTGAAATTAAAATGTTGAAAATGACAAAAATCACAACATACAACAGTTTCACACGAAAATAGTGGGCTTTTGAAGCATTCTCGGCCCCTTCGAGTCTCACACTTAACTGAACACAACAGAATAGAGAAGCAAACTATCTTACTTTGAAATTAAAACGATGAGAATGACAAAAATCACAACATACAGCAGTTTCACATGAAAAGATTGGGCTTTGGAAGCATTCTCGGCCCCTACGACTCTCCTACTCAACGTTGTTACCTCCTCCTGAAGTTGTTGGAGATCTGGAGCACAGCAAGGACTGGGAAATTCATCTTCCCAGTAGAAATAGTTGCATTGTTGACCTCTAGGCTTGGCACAATTCCAAAACACGCGTCCGTCATTTCCGGGCGTATGTGCGGTACGACTTACCGGGTAACGGCCACAGAAACACTGCCCAGGCCTACACCCTGACCTCCGGGATGAATCTCCTCTTGAATATGAAGGTGGATTGCTTGGTGAGGGTGAAGAGCTTACACTATGTTGAGACATTTCTTAGAGAGAAAGAAGAGAAGGGTGAAAGAGAAGGAGAACAGATGAGATCTGAGAGTGAAGAGAAATAATAAAGAGTTAGTTGAGTGTGGTTGGAGATTGTATTAAAAGCGGGCAGTGGGTAGGTTGGCTGATATAAATGCAGGTATCTAACTTTAAGATAGAGTACTTAACAATTTAGAATTGGTACCTAATAACGTAGTAGTGCATTTATTAATTCAGTTTTGGTAGGTGAGGGTAGTTGGCCAACACCAAATGCACCTTAAATGTACAGTTTGTGTTCACAAAAAATCACAAGCAATTTTTCAGAAAACAACACAAGTCATCAAATCATAAGCAAACAAACATTGCCTAATCATCATTGAAAAACATTGTTCATAACATACAATCTCAAACATACAACCCATGACATAAACATTGTTCATATTACAAATTCCCAAACAACATAACAGACAAACTCATTTTTTTCCATTCTTCCCCGGCGACTTTCGCGCCGACCTCCTCGTCTTCGCCCCGGATTCCAATGGAACAGTAGGAAAAGAAGTGAAATTGTACATCCTTTCAAACTCATGATTATTCTCATCAATAGACTTGAAGCTCAGTAACTCTTCAAACATCTTGGCCTTGTGGATGTTGTAGTCTGATCTAGCCATTTCATTGCCTATCCAGATTCTCAGATGCTTCACTTGAATAGAGAAGTTCTTCTTTGGATTAGGAATCAGGTCCCTCAAGTGGGTCATGAAGAAGCATACAAAAGGGCCACAATCCCACCTGAGAGATTAAAATAGAATGCAGTTGTGATGTATAAGATAGTGAGTTTAAGAAAATAATGGGTGGAGTTAATGAATAAGATTTTTACCCGTTTGGTTGTTGGGGAACGTCGTCATTCATGTACCACACATCCCACTTTGTGATGTCATCATGGTACTCTGGATAGGAGGATAGCACCTGGTGAATTTGATTAACTTTTCTAGCCACATCCCTCTCATTATACCCATGTCCAGAAAGCGAGTCCAAGACGTATATTTCCTTGTCGACAAAGGAAATGACCATCATGAACCAGTGGGTTCGATGTACATTCATGGGCAGGGCAATCTATTTCATTAACAATTCAACATAAAATAAGTTCAACAAAATATGAATGTAAAGCAGATTGCATTGATAGAAATCGTAAATCTTACGTAGCCCATCTCGTCCCACGTTCCTCCGTATTTATCGGACACTTGGAAATATCGATTACCCTTCGTTGGCTGAACAAGAATTAAAATTAATGATGCTATTTTGTGGAAGAATTTTAAATTGAGTTTTTATCCAATGAAAAGGGAATGAACTTACGGCATAATATGTTCCGAGGTACCAAATGCGAGGGATTCCACCAAATGGTCGGCTTCTTTCTTTCAGATGAAGCAATTGCAAATATGCATCGATGACCTAATTGTTTAAAAAGTGAATAGAAAAGTGTTATGATGATGATGGGAGAATGTGTTAAGAAACTACGTTAAATCAACAAAAAGAAATACTTACTTCGTTGTCAAACCATTTACCATCCCTCAAGCGCCACGCGGCATACCTCGTCACCTTCTCATAATCAGCAATGTTAATAACCAACTCACTGCAGATATAATAACAAATCAAACCATAAGTAAAAACAAAATTTGTGTCTTGTACAGCTTATTTAGGAAATCTGAATGTAAATAACACTTACTCTCGCAAGCTTAGTGGAATTTTGGGATCCCGAGGGTTTCTATCGAACTTAGGCTCATATTTGTGAGACAAAAAGAAGTTGATCCAGCAATCTTCCAGGCTAGGCATCTCTGGCAGACATGTCATTTCCTCAGGATTGCTTTGTTGCTTCTTAAGCGACACCCGATTCGACCCCCTTATGATCCACCGCGCCTTTCCCCGGACAGACCCATCAATGTTTTTCCTTGGGTCCACCCAAGAAGCCAAGGATGCCTCCTCCTAATAAATCAACAAAATGTTAGAATTGGAAACAGAGACATCAAGTCTAAAGTTAAAACAGTTAATACACTTACCTCATCGTCATCGTCATCGTCAGATCTGACTTCTTCGACCACCTCCATCGAAGAGCTAACCTCATCCTGATTCTTCTTCTGCTTCTTCTTGGGAGGTTCTTCTTGTTTATCCTCTTCACCTCCCTTCTTCTTTTCCCCTCCTTCCTCTTCCTCCAACTCAGACTTTCTCTTGTTAGCAGTCGCGAACATGGCCAATAATGTTTGCGGGTCAGCATTCTGCGCCAGCTGTCCCAAAAGATCCTTCAAATAGTCCCCTGGTGGGAGAACTAATTGAATTGCTGGTGCAACAGCCTTCTCAGTAGTTGGCTCTTCATCCATTTTCTTCAACTTCAACTACAAAGAACAACAGAAGTATAAAGTTTAACATTTAAGATAAGGTTGTTAATTGATAAAAACATATTTGTAAGTTTTATGTTAAAAGGTTACTCACATTTTCATTCATACACACATACTTCCATCTCTTAGAAACATCAGATGTCTTCCAGAATTTCAACCTGGGACTTGCATTCTTGTCTTTGCATTCCTTGGGATTTTGTTGAAATTTGGGGCAAAACTTTTCCAAGTACAGAAGCTACAAAATATACTCACAACATTAGAACTTAAGAAGGAGCTATTAACATATTAAACAGAAATCATAAAACAAATGACAAAATTCTAAATTATTACCACAAGAATCAGCACGCAACCATTTCCTCGCAAGGTTTCCCCAGTCTGGGCCTTCACATTTTGTTTCACCAGATGATCAAGCCACAATTCCGCCCAGTTCACCTTTTTCAGGTGCTCCAAATCTACAACAAGTTTGGCCAGCCCAGACCGGATTCCTTGTCGCCCGATCGGCATCCCTAGGGCCCCCAAGATTAAACAAACAGCCCTCTGCTTCCACTCATCATTGAACAGGTTCCTATTTTTCAAGAACCACGGAACATACTTACCGACCTTTGTGTTGTCCTGGACGAGGCCAATTTTGCGTGCCACTTCTTGTACAACCTTTGGATGGACCTCCGGAAACTCAGTTGTTCCGGTGCATTTTACTCCAAGGAGCCAGCCGACAACTTCCGGGGTTACATCCACAGTCCGGCCGTGAGCCGTCAAGGACCCCTCGGTGTCAAATGAGTTGTAGAGGAATTTGTTGAACATCTCGGGGGTTTCTGAAATCTGTAGGTGCTTTAGTCCTCCAAGCCCCACTTCAGTCAACCATGAATGCTGTTCATCTGTCATATCTTCGAAGAGAGCGATAACAGAGGGCAGGCTCATAAAGCTTTGGAACCGCCTCGGGTTCTTCAGCTTCTTCTTTGATTTGCCCTTCAACTTGGCTGCAGCCGATTTCTTCTTCTTCTTGGCCTTCTCACCGGTTGGTCCTCTCTTCAATGTGCCAGCTGATTTCCTCTTCTCTCTTTCTTCGGTGGCAGCTGTGATATAGGGTTCTTGTTGGGACTTTGTCAGGCTTTTCCATTCATCGTTTATCATCTTTTTGACATCGTCGGTTATCTTCAAACGAGGATCTTGTTTCTTGAGCTTGTGCGTCTGAACATTTCTACAACAATCATGAGACAATAAAGAAAATTAAATTACAATTCGAAGTACTAGATCCATAACATATAAGACACACCCTCAAACATTTAAAATCAAATAAAGTCATTAGACTTTAAAGTAATAACATGCATTATGTTGTTTGAACAGTTAATTGTTTAGAAAAGGACTTTAATAGTTTAGAACGAGGGTGCAGAATAGTAGACATTGGCTTCACAATTGAAACAAAATTTTACGAGATGATTGATTAGGGAAGAAACTTACTTGAATCTTATGTACGCATTCATCGCATTGCCATGATGGGCTTCATCGTCACTATCATCTTCCCTCCTCTGTTCCACAGGTTGGTCACTTACCTCATCTTCCTTCTGTTCCTCCCTATCCTCCTCCATATCCTCCTCATTTTCTTCATCATCATCGCTCTTATCCTCCACGGGTTTGTATTCTTCGTCATCGTCATTCTGTTCCTCCTCTTAGACCTCATCCTCCTCCTCCTCCTCCTCCTCATCCTCCTCATCCTCCTCATCCTCCGGTTGCTCTTCAGCCTCAGGTTGGATATTATCATTTGTTCTTTTCTGAACAGTGTATTGGCTTAGATCAATCTCCTCATCACTCGAGACTTCCGTCGCTTTCTGATCGTACCTTTTTTGTTCATCCTCAGGTAAGTTGAGAAATACTCTATACTGCTGTGCTATCAGTTTGGGAGGCATATCCTTCCCTCTATATCCCATTGTAGATTTTTGATGGTTACTGTCATAAGTAAACAGTTGAAAAACTTAAGTAAAACCTTCAAATAACACAGAAGCAAATGCAAATTTCAGAGATTACAGAATCAACAATTAAGTTACATGGGATAACAGTGCATTGTGAAACATGACAATTAACAAAGATTAATTTAGGACAAAGTGAGAAGGTAGAAAAAATTTGTGATGTAATTTGATTTTAAGAAGGAGTTATTAATTCATTAAACAGCATGATAAAAAAGAAGGACATTTAAAAAAAAATGATTACTTACAGGAATAGGTCAAATCCAGGAGTATGCTTCACCTCTACATCTTCATTCTTGCGCTTAGAAGCCTTCTGATTTGTTCGTTTCTTCACTGCCTTCGGTGGTGCTGGATGTTTCCGGGTCGATCTCCTAGGGACTTCCTCAACGTGCTCTTCCTTCTTTGCTTTCTCTTTCTTCTTTAGTTTCTTCTTCTCTGTACTGGCTTCTTCCTCTGTACTCGTACTCTTCTCAATTAAGGCAGCAGCCTCAGCCAATTTATTCAATTTGTCTGCTTCAACATCCGCCATTTCAAAATCAACCCTTGATAATGGAATTGCATCGAGACCATCTCCAAAATTCTTCAGACCAATTTCATCCGTGGGCTCCGTTGTCTTTCCCTCCTGTGAACTCCGTTGTCTTTCCGTGTTGCTAGTGTTGCTATCGATCTTGTTACCGGCAAGATCTTGTTGTTTGGATCGTCTTTCTCGAATAATCTTCTTCTTCGCCATGGATTTTGTATGTTGATTGAAGGAGAAAAGATGAAGATGGAGAAGATGAAGATAGGGAAGATGAAGAGGAAAGTTGCGAACTGGAGAGAGAGACAGAGAGAGAGAGAGAGAGAATCGTCAGTTTCAGAAAATTGATTGAAACTGCCAACCACAGAGTCAATTACTTGAAGGACTCTGCAAATGGAACTGTTCCGAAATTAAAGGCAAGGTGGGCTGTGAGTGGCAGTTGAGGCGGTTGATTTGATTGGACCACTCTCTCACTTTTTTTAAATTTTCAAATTATTATTTTCGTTCCTGAAATTCAAAAATTTCAAAATGTGCCCCAAATTTCTGGCACTTAGTATGAAATATTTAAAAGTAAAGCAAAAAAAAAAAAAAAAAAAAAAAAAATCTAATGCATCTTTGAGTATTGATTTGATGGAGTATTAGCAACTCATTCTAAAAAAATGCATGAACCTTCTTAAATGCTAAACCCCAGAGAGGGGTCAATCTTAAACTTTAAAATGTATATCCCTTTAAAATGCCACTTATTTTGGTTTCTTCGTCGATGGAATGACTCGGGGTGTCACCATGTGTCCTGGAAAACATGCCAAGGACAGTGCTGGGAGTTATTTTGAAATGGCTTCAAGTTTTGCTCCTCTAAGTGACATAAAGGGGCAAAAATCGAATGAAAACTCGATAATTGTACGAGTTTAGACATGAAATGTGCCCCCAGCATGCCAACTCTGAGTTAATGTTGTATTTGGGTCATTTTAACAAGACTGGGAGTTTTGAGGTCACACCCAACCATGGGACTTGAACACCGAGGGATAAGGGTGTAACCGACTATCGACATTGTGAGACTTGACGTCGTGAGAAGTGACCGTGTGTTGTAGGTATCAGAATTGGTCTTAAAATGTCACATAGTGCTAGTATGTGTTGAGTGGTGGCACAAATGAGATGCATAGACGTCAATCAAACTCAGTTTGGGTAACGCGTACCCGTTGGAAACATTGTTCTTTCCCATTAACTACATCACCAGCACAATTCTGTACCCAATTTGAGGGCTTTGTGCCTGCCTTGTGTTTGTACCATGCATGGCAGTGTGCACAACCTCCAAAAACCAACAAATAGGCATCTTTGAGTATTGAGTTGATGGAGTATTAACAACTCATTCTAAAAAAATGCATGCACCTTCTTAAATGCTAAACCCTAGAGAGGGGTCTATCTTAAACTTTAAAATGTATATCCCTTTAAAATGCCACTTATTTTGGTTTCTTCGTCGATGGAATGACTCGGGGTGTCACCATGTGTCCTGGAAAACATGCCAAGGACAGTGCTGGGAGTTATTTTGAAATGGATTCAAGTTTTGCTCCTCTAAGTGACATAAAGGGGCAAAAATCGAATGAAAACTCGATAATTGTAAGAGTTTGGCCATGAAATGTGCCCCCAGCATGCCAACTCTGAGTTAATGTTGTATTTGGGTCATTTTAACAAGACTGGGAGTTTTGAGGTCACACCCAACCATGGGACTTGAACACCGAGGGATAAGGGTGTAACCGACTATCGACATTGTGAGACTTGACGTCGTGAGAAGTGACCGTGTGTTGTAGGTATCAGAATTGGTCTTAAAATGTCACATAGTGCTAGTATGTGTTGAGTGGTGGCACAAATGAGATGCATAGACGTCAATCAAACTCAGTTTGGGTAACGCGTACCCGTTGGAAACATTGTTCTTTCCCATTAACTACATCACCAGCACAATTCTGTACCCAATTTGAGGGCTTTGTGCCTGCCTTGTGTTTGTACCATGCATGGCAGTGTGCACAACCTCCAAAAACCAACAAATAGGCATCTTTGAGTATTGAGTTGATGGAGTATTAACAACTCATTCTAAAAAAATGCATGCACCTTCTTAAATGCTAAACCCTAGAGAGGGGTCTATCTTAAACTTTAAAATGTATATCCCTTTAAAATGCCACTTATTTTGGTTTCTTCGTCGATGGAATGACTCGGGGTGTCACCATGTGTCCTGGAAAACATGCCAAGGACAGTGCTGGGAGTTATTTTGAAATGGCTTCAAGTTTTGCTCCTCTAAGTGACATAAAGGGGCAAAAATCGAATGAAAACTCGATAATTGTACGAGTTTGGCCATGAAATGTGCCCCCAGCATGCCAACTCTGAGTTAATGTTGTATTTGGGTCATTTTAACAAGACTGGGAGTTTTGAGGTCACACCCAACCATGGGACTTGAACACCGAGGGATAAGGGTGTAACCGACTATCGACATTGTGAGACTTGACGTCGTGAGAAGTGACCGTGTGTTGTAGGTATCAGAATTGGTCTTAAAATGTCACATAGTGCTAGTATGTGTTGAGTGGTGGCACAAATGAGATGCATAGACGTCAATCAAACTCAGTTTGGGTAACGCGTACCCGTTGGAAACATTGTTCTTTCCCATTAACTACATCACCAGCACAATTCTGTACCCAATTTGAGGGCTTTGTGCCTGCCTTGTGTTTGTACCATGCATGGCAGTGTGCACAACCTCCAAAAACCAACAAATAGGCATCTTTGAGTATTGAGTTGATGGAGTATTAACAACTCATTCTAAAAAAATGCATGCACCTTCTTAAATGCTAAACCCTAGAGAGGGGTCTATCTTAAACTTTAAAATGTATATCCCTTTAAAATGCCACTTATTTTGGTTTCTTCGTCGATGGAATGACTCGGGGTGTCACCATGTGTCCTGGAAAACATGCCAAGGACAGTGCTGGGAGTTATTTTGAAATGGATTCAAGTTTTGCTCCTCTAAGTGACATAAAGGGGCAAAAATCGAATGAAAACTCGATAATTGTAAGAGTTTGGCCATGAAATGTGCCCCCAGCATGCCAACTCTGAGTTAATGTTGTATTTGGGTCATTTTAACAAGACTGGGAGTTTTGAGGTCACACCCAACCATGGGACTTGAACACCGAGGGATAAGGGTGTAACCGACTATCGACATTGTGAGACTTGACGTCGTGAGAAGTGACCGTGTGTTGTAGGTATCAGAATTGGTCTTAAAATGTCACATAGTGCTAGTATGTGTTGAGTGGTGGCACAAATGAGATGCATAGACGTCAATCAAACTCAGTTTGGGGAACGCGTACCCGTCGGAAACATTGTTCTTTCCCATTAACTACATCACCAGCACAATTCTGTACCCAATTTGAGGGCTTTGTGCCTGCCTTGTGTTTGTACCATGCATGGCAGTGTGCACAACCTCCAAAAACCCACAAATAGGCATCTTTGAGTATTGAGTTGATGGAGTATTAACAACTCATTCTAAAAAAATGCATGCACCTTCTTAACTGCTAAACCCTAGAGAGGGGTCTATCTTAAACTTTAAAATGTATATCCCTTTAAAATGCCACTTATTTTGGTTTCTTCGTCGATGGAATGACTCGGGGTGTCACCATGTGTCCTGGAAAACATGCCAAGGACAGTGCTGGGAGTTATTTTGAAATGGCTTCAAGTTTTGCTCCTCTAAGTGACATAAAGGGGCAAAAATCGAATGAAAACTCGATAATTGTACGAGTTTAGCCATGAAATGTGCCTGTGGAAGGAAAAGGAGAAGGAAGAACAGAAGAAGAAGGAGGATGAGGAAGAAGAGAAGAAGAAGGAAGAAGAGAAGAAGAAGGAAGAAGAGAAGAAGAATGAAGAGGATGAGAAGAAGGAGGAAGAGGAAGGGGGTAAGAAAAAGGGGGAAGAGGAAGGAGCTCAGAAGAAGAAAGAGAAGGAAAAGTGTGAAGAAGAACTAAGAGCTAAGAAGAAGCAGAAGATGGAGGAGGCTGAGGTTAACTCTCCCATGAAGGTGGTCTACACAATCAGCTCCAGCACTGAGGTAAATGTCTTAAAGTTGATATCTTAATATTTGAGATTTATTTTTAAAGTTTTAACACCCCTAATGACTTTGTTGATTTATTAGGTGGCCTCCAATGTACCTCCCCAGCCATTCCTTGTTCATGGTTCTCCGAAGAACCCAAGGGGAAACTTGGTTGGGACTGTCCGGGGAAAGGCAGATCGGATCATTAGAGCGTCTTCGAGGATATCGTTGTATAAGCAACACATGAATCCTAAAGAATTGACTCTTATCCCACCCATGCCTGAAGCAGAACAGTGCTGGCTCCATTACTACATGTCGCACAAGTATGCGAGCACGTACGAACACACCAACAAGAATTTTTATCTTCCCCCAGAATTGGAAACGTAAGTTTTATTTACATTCAAACTTCCTAAATAATTCTTATGTGTGGCATGCATTATGTTTATACTTCTGGTTGTGTATCATATATAATATGCAGTGAGATAGTTGCTGATATGGGTGGCATGGCCAAACTGACGAGGTCGTCCGCTTGGCGCCTCCGGGATGAAAAATGGTTTGACGATGAGGTGATGGATGCTTACATGCAATTCCTTCATCTTCATGAACGTAGCCGGGAATTCCAAGGAATCAAGCGGATTTGGTTCCTCGGCACGTGTTATTCTGTAAGTTCACTGCCTTGTCATTTTTATGATATGACTCAATTCAAAATTCATCTAGGAAAATACCTGATTAGTTATAATTTTTGTTCAGCCCACAAAAGTCCTCGAATACGTCAAGGCACACGAACAGTCGGGAGGAGAGTGGAGCGAGATGGGATACGTAAGTATTCCGAATACTATCAATACAAGCTACTTTGTTCTTTTGTATGACTTACTTTATCTTGAATTTTTAATGATTAGATCGCCGTTCCGTTGAATGTCGATCACCTGCACAGGTTCATGATGGTTATTTCTTTTGTTGACCAAGAAATATTCGTCTTGGACTCGCATACCGGCATGGGGTATTCTGAGGTCGACGTTGCTGCCAAAATTGGGCAAATGCACACAATGCTCACCAACTACTCAGAATACAATGATGACATACGACGCTGGCAGGTGTGGTACATGAACGACGATGTTCCCCAGCAATCAAATGGGTAATAAGCTAACTACTTAACATAGCTAACTAATCCATTTACATGTCTGTGATATATATTAAGGCTGCATTCTATTTTCATCTGTCAGGAATGACTGTGGTCCTCATGTCTGCTTCTTCATGAGTCATTTGAGGGACCTGATTCCAGTTCCAAAGAAGAAGTTCTCTGTCCAGGCTCCCAACCTCAGAATCTGGATTGCGAATGAAATGGGGAGATCGAGCTATAACTGCGTATTTAACAAGAATTATCTTGGGTTAAAGGAACTGATGGAGGATGAGGACCACCGGTATGCATTTTACAGTTTGTACCGCAAGTTTTCGACTGTTTCCTATGTTGCATTGAGGTCTGCGGAGAAGAAGAAGAAGAAGAAGAAGACGGCGGGGAAGAAGCAGCAGAAAAAGTAAATTTGTGTAATGTTGTTGTGACTTTGTTTTACGAACAATGTTTCTGTCCTTTTGGATGTTGTGGGTTGTTTTGGATGTCGCATCTTTTGTACTCCTCATATGGCTTGGTAGTTAGCAGAGTTAAATCAACATTGATGAACCTTCAGCTTTTCCTGCCAAAGTGGCTATAACTGTATTATATTGTTTGTATGCTTCATTTATAATAGGCATTGAATGGTTCTGCTGCCCACAAAATAAGCTTAGTGAAAAGTTTCTCTTTAAACTATTAAAGATGATATCTTAAATCTTTAAGGGCAGTTAAAAATTTTAAAGATGCTCTCTAAAAAGTAAAATCAAGATTGTTAGATTCTCAACTCACTGACACCACGGTCTTGGTAGCTGAGGAATTTATTATATTACATCCATATATTAATGAGGAGATAAACTTTTCAGAGATTTCGTATTCATTAAGGTAATAACTTAAAGCAATCTATGTGTCTTTAAAATTTTGTATCCAAAATAGTGCAATACTACCTTTTGGTTGTTGGGGTCTTCTTCTTTGAAAATCTGCTATTTTAAGGTATCTCACAATCTTAGATAGGATGGAACAGTTTCATATGAACACCTCATATGGCTTGGTAGTTAGCAGAATTAAAGTATCCTTGATGAAACTTCAGCTTTTCCTGCCAAAGTGGCTAGAATTTAAGGATATGGTTGGTCTGGCTCATTTATGTTAGGCATTGAATGGTTCTGCTGCCCACAAAATAAGCTTAGTGAAATTTTTCTCTTTAAACTATTAAGGTTGCTATCTTAAATCCTAGAACTCGGTTCGAGAATATTAAAGTTTCATCTCACTGACACCACAGTCTTGGTAGCTGAGGAATTTATTATACTACATCCATATATTAATAAGGAGATAAACTTTTCAGAGATTTCGTATTCATTAAGGTAAAAAATTAAAGATTTCTTCATGTCTTTAAAAATTTTGTATCCAAAATAGTGCAATACTACCTTTTGGTTGTTGGGGTCTTCTTCTTTGAAAATCTGCTATTTTAAGGTATCTCACAATCTTAGATAGGATGGAACAGTTTCATATGAACACCTCATATGGCTTGGTAGTTAGCAGAATTAAAGTATCCTTGATGAAACTTCAGCTTTTCCTGCCAAAGTGGCTAGAATTTAAGGATATGGTTGGTCTGGCTCATTTATGTTAGGCATTGAATGGTTCTGCTGCCCACAAAATAAGCTTAGTGAACTGTTTCTCTTTAAACTATTAAGGTTGCTTTCTTAAATCCTGTAACTGGGTTCGAGAATATTAAAGTTTCATCTCACTGACACCACAGTCTTGGTAGCTGAGGAATTTATTATACTACATCCATATATTAATGAGGAGATAAACTTTTCAGAGATTTCGTATTCATTAAGGTAAAAAATTAAAGAGTTCTTCATGTCTTTAAAAATTTTGTATCCAAAATAGTGCAATACTACCTTTTGGTTGTTGGGGTCTTCTTCTTTGAATATAAGGTTGAGAAGGAGGTCAATCTGAGAACCAGAAAGTGAAACAAACCAATTTCAGATGAGAGGGAGGGAAATTTGTGAGAGTGGAGCTCGTGGCAAGGGTTTGGTATCTTTGCCTCATGATTATGAGGAAGAAGAATACGATTTCGAGGTCTTAGATGAAGATGAATGTTTGGACATCACTCTTACAGAGAGCTATGGAGAAGATGCAACCAGAAACTCTATTATGGAAGTTCCAAATGGAGAGATCATACCAGGTATGCTTTCTTAAAGTTTAAGTTAATGACTGTAGTTATATAGATATTAATTTTAAGTTTTATGCAGGAATAATGGTTACCAAGGAAGATGTTATGGAAATGACTTTTGAAAATGAGGTTCAAGCTTATGACTGGTACAACCTCTACGCACTGATTCTTGGCTTCGGGATTAGAAGGTGCAACCGCCGGTACTTCGACCCGGAAACGAAAGAATGCATAAAGTCAAGGATATACGTGTGTGCCCGACAAGGCTTGCGCTCCGAGAAGGTCCTGTACAAAGAAAATAGGAAACGGGAGCATACCAGAAACACTAGGTGTGTATGCAAAGCTCGTGTAAAAATATCAAGAACTTCACCTACCGAGCCTTTTAAGGTGGTTCAATTCGAACCCGGTCATTCACACGAACTTTCGGAACCACAATGCGCGAGCAACCACCGGTCACACCGAAAGGTCTCTGAGGCTGATGTTGAACTGGTCAGATCTTTGAAGGAGGTGGGGATCAAGTATTGCCAAAGCTTTCTTTTGATGGTTAAACAAGCCGGCGGTTATAACAAGTTGGGTTACACACAGAAAGATCTTTACAATAAAATGGCCTCTATGGACAAGATATATTCAAATGAAGGAGATGGGCAGCAGACCTTGATGTACATTGACAGTTTGAAGCACAGTCACTATGGCGTGTTCAGGGAGTAAGTTTACTTCTTAACAATTAAGCGTGCTATCTTATCTGTTTATGTCTATTTACTGTTCAGTTAGGCTCATACTTATTTGTTAAACTTACTTTCTGACCTGTTAGAGTTAACATCATTTATGTAACTAATCTTTCTGTTTCCCTAAGTGTTATTTATTTTTTTTGTAGGTTCAGAACAGGTAAAAATCATGAGCTTGAAAGTGTTTTCTGGTGTGATAGGAGATCAGTGGTAGATTACCACAGATTTGGCGATGTACTCATTTTTGATGCAACGTACAAGACCAATATCTATCAAAAACCATTTGTAATTCTATCTGGCGTGAACAATCACTACCAGACGACTATTTTTGCCTGTGCTTTTCTCAACGATGAGACGGCAGAAACATATGATTGGGTTTTGAAGTGCCTGATGAAGGTAATGAATGATAAGAAGCCTTTGTCCGTCATCACGGATGGCGATTTGGCAATGAGAAAAGCTATTATGGATAATTTCCCAGAGGCAAGACATCGTCTGTGTTCTTGGCATCTTTGTCGGAACGCCCAGGCTAATCTGAAGTTGGGAGATGGCTTCATGGTTGATTTTAAAAAGTGCTTGCATAGTAGGAAACCTGAAAAATTTTGGCATGATGATTGGCATGCAATGCTTACCAGATGGAACATTGCTGATAAGAATTGGGTCCAGGTCACATATATGAACCGCCACTTGTGGGCGGAGACATACTTGAAGGATCATTTTTTTGCGTTGCAAACGACGACCTCGAGATGCGAGAGCATCAACAGTTTTGTCAAGGATTATATGTCCCACTCGGACAAATTGACCAATGCTTGCAAGGGATTCACGACAGGGGTTGACAAGCTACGCAACAACGAGCGTAAGGCACACCATCGCTCCGACCAATCAGACCCGGTGATAACAACAGGGTTCACGGAACTCGAACGCCATGCAGCAGAGGTCTTCACCGAAAATGTCTTCAACATGTTTAGGAAACAAGCTGCAAAGGGTGATGATTATAGAGTCTTTGAAGTCAAAACTGTTCCAGAAGAGAGCTTGGACTTGTTCTACGTGATGAGAGGTCAAATGAAGAGATCCGTGGTATGTACATCTGCTTCAATTTACATATTTATATACTATGTACTCGTGTACTGCATTTTTATTTCTAAATAATCTTGTCATGTTTCCTTAATGTTATCAATGCTATCTTAAGTCTTAAAGTGTAACAAATAAGTATTAATGTCACAGTCTTTGAACTATTGTCCTCTTCTATCTAGTACCAGGTTACAATCTGTCTATCCTTGTGTTCATTTGTATTTTCATTTCCTTCTTAATTTCTAACCACCCTATCTTTTCTTGCTTCAGCAAGTTGTTCAATGTCGTCATGATAATAGGCTTCTCCGTTGCACGTGTTTTCGTTGGGAAACATCGTATATGATTTGCAAACACATGTTGTTTGTTCTGAAACAAAAGGGAGTACAGAGGATCCCAAACTCTTTAATTGCCAAAAGGTGGACCAAAACTGACAAAGAATTCTACCGAACCGAGCCATCAATGAAGGAGCCTGTTGGGAAGAAAACTGATGACCCAGATTTGCAAGCCATGCGCCGGGCTTCCTCGAGGAACGAAGTTCAACTGTATTACAGTTTGGGTTGTACTACTGGCGAGACAATGAGGTTCTTCAGAGAGCATATGGCCGACGGGATTCGGAAAATGCAGAGAATGGTTTCTAAAACTTTTCTGGGTACACAAGGAGCCGGGACACAAGGAGAGATTAAGAAGGAAGAAAATCCCTACGCCCATGTGAAGAATCCGAACCCCCCGGACACTAAATGCCCAAAGGGACCAAAGAAAGACAAGAGAAGGAGGTGTGGCAATTGCAAGGAGCTGGGACACAACAGGACAACATGCCCCAATCCTCCGGTGGACTCCGTCGAACAAGTGGACGATCCAGAAGACGATTTTGCAGAACTGCCACTTGAGTTTGATGTTAAAGAGGAATACTTCTGGTCTCAATCGAGTAGTCAGTCCAATAAAAACAAGCATGAATGATATAGGTCTGTTTAGAGTGATTTTATTCGTGATTTCTTGACAAGAAAGACGACCCGGGAGATGATATTGAACAAGTACCACCTTATTTTAATGTTATTGTTGAATTGTTCTGGTATTAATCTTTAAACATGCCTTTAAAGTACTTCTGAGTTGATATTCGTCTGCTTGTAGTTAATTTCATCGTTATTTATTAACAATAAAACTCAATTTGTTAATACTGCTTTCTTAAATGAGACAACTCCTTCTACCTGTTGAACTCTACTAACTATAGGGTAGTCTTTTCTATCTTTTAGCCGCGTAGATATTAAGAACTTTATCTAAAGCGAGAAAAACTGTTAACAGCTATATCTCCAGCCGAGGTTACCTGCTATAGCGGGTAAAAGTTTTTGTCCTGTAGTAGCGGGGACCACAAAAAAAAAAAAAGTTGTACGGAACCCTATTAAGGGACGCACCATAGACAACCCCAATATCATTTGGTGCCCATGCCTCCCAGCATTTACAAGCTCTGGAAGTGTGTTGTGACAGTATCGGTATTGGAGGGGTGTCTTTGTATATGCAACTTCCAGAGAGGAGAAATAGTAGATGTGTGGGTAATGAAGCATTACAGGGTCAAAGAGTCGTGGAGTAAACTATTTTCGGTTGGTCTGCAAGATCTTATAAACATATCTGATCAGTGTATTATTACTCCTTTGGCTATGTCAAAGGATGGTACACAAGTTATTTTGATGCATGACAGGGGCAACATTATCTGGATTGATATTAATGGTAATATAAAAAGGACAATTGAAGTCTATGGTCGTTTTCAGGCAAAAGTTGTTATGCAAAGCCTTGTTCCACTTGGGGGTACTGGAAGCAGAAGTAATGTTCAGAAGGTTTGACCATAGAGGAGGAGAATGAGGAAACAGATTGGGAAGAATTTTATTATGTTTTTTTTTTTTTTTTTTCAAATTGTTTTCAGGAGATTTTAAGCTGTAGCTGCATTTCAATCAACTGCTTTCTATTTGATAATTCTTAAATTTAGCAGAATTTCAAGAAATTATGGTTTTCTGATTGAATGAATGGATAAAATCTGAAGTCCTGTTCGAGCATTATGAATGCGCACGTAATCCTCCCAATTTGTCGCCAAGTAACATATTCATCATGAACATGTAAAGGGCAGCATGTAGTAGTTGTAAATTTGTAATAACTCTGATCCTTTGCATGCAATTTGTTGGAATAAATATTTACACAAACTCTTGAGTTGTGACTCTTGACATTGGCTATTACCTTGTTGCCTATATCAATCAAATGCCCCTTTGTCTTTTGCGATCTTGTTCACTGGTCGTCACATACTTCCATGTAAGCTACACTTACTTCAGTGAAACAGATAACCTTGTACTCTGCACTTACTATGCAGATACATAGGATTACTCCTAACTAGGTTCTAGCAGTCATAGTTATCTCTGATTGAGTTTCGTCAAGTTCAGTCAATGGGGTAGTGCGAAAAATCTATAATTTCAGGTTTGACCATGAACACCTCTTAGTTGTTAAACTGCTCTTTGCGGTGTTGAGAAAATCCTAGTCATATATATTTGAAGATTTATGTCTTAGAATATATCATAGAACATGTCCTTGTCAAATAATATATACCTCCCTGTTCCCTTCCACACATTAGCATTGAAACAAGCAACGTGGGTGTCAATTAAAGATAGATTTGCAGGTCGTAATTGTTCCAGCTAGCTATATTTAACCCGTCTCTTCAAGGTATATAGGTAGAGATTGCTGCGGTCGGAGGCAGATCCAAGCATTGAGTTGTGGGGGCTAACCCCCTCTCAAGTTCTGGAAAATGCAATTTTAACCTACATTTGATCAATAAAATTCATTTTTAGCCCCCAATAAAATTAAATGATAACCCTTTTACTTAGTTTTATTTGGAAAAAATGATCACTTTTTTAGCCCCGGTGTGGAAAAATCCTGGATCCGCCCTTGGCTACGGTTCCAAGTGAAACATCAATGCACACCTTCCTTGTATGTGTGTGTATAGGTTTTCTACATAAACAGGATAATGTGGTCACCATGCTGGTAAAACTTATCTTAATACATCATTTCATTATAAAGTTTTGCTCATTTCGTACACAGAAGTTCTAAAGGTTAGCAAAATTTACTTTTCTTCTTTTGGAGTAGACAGGGTGTTATTTACGGAGTGTTCTTCTTTTCATCTTTTGGAGTGTTATTTACCGTGTTTCATTTGTAGTTTGACATCACTGTCTACCGACCTTTTCTGATCTTTCTACCGATTTTGCTGCCTCTTCTCCCTCAGCTGGTAAAGCTAGCGCTACATCTTTTTAATACTCTCTTTACCTTATATATTCTATTTCTAACATACTAATGAGTGAAAGCAAGGTAACGAAGAAGCCACCCTCAGACAAAAGACTTTGAACAAAAACGTTCATGTCGCAACCCAGCCGATCCCTTTCTAACGGTAAAGTAAAGGCCTCACTCCATTCGAATACCGTCCCCTCGGAAACAATGGAAAAAATAGCAGCCCGTTAACCTCCGCATCAGGGCTTTCGCAACATAAGCAAATATTACAATACTTCCGCTCCTAAACAGCCCTTCTCCTCCCAAACGGGAAAGTCATTGATTCTATATTCCCACCAGGAAGAGAGGACGTCAACCTATACACTTTGGCTTTTCACGCTAGCAATCGATTACTTTCGCCTCCTCGGAAGGGGGATGCCGCACCCTGAGCTGCAATTTAAGGGAATAAAAGTATAATAAAAGGGCATTTTAGCCATCTGAAACCAGATAGGGCACCACCGGCAGACAAATGTCGTTGTCCAATTATGAAAAGGGGCGTTTACGGGAGTTTTCATTAGTAACATTAGTGAGATCGTCTTAATCCAATGCCTTTGGTCGAAGCTCTTTTGTCGCCTTGAAACAAGAGAAATCTTTGCTTTGGAAGCTACCATTACCCATTCCCAATCGAAGAAATATCTTAAGAGAAGAGCTCACCTTTATTATAGGTAGCGATCTCCTAAGCCATATTATAAGTAAGACTCCGCCTTCCTTATTATAGTCGAGAAAGGGACTGCCAACAATACCTCCCATTACAGGCCTTTCTACCATCTCTGATCCTATTCTGAAATAAGAAGAAATAGAATATAGAAGATGCTTTCGTAAGACGTAATATTCTCTCTCCGGGAAGAAAGAAGACAAGCTCTTCCGTTTAGTAGCTCGCTATTCAACCATCCTGTTCTTTCTTTTCTTTTTTATGTCGTTCTTATTTTCTTTTCAGCACGGTCGGTCTCTCTTGAAGAAGTGTGGGCTCTGCTTCAGTAGCGGACAAACTTCTTTGACTACGATGTTGCCGAAACAAACAAACTATAGAAATTGCAGCGCAAAGAAGAAGGGCCAAGAAAGAACTTGCTGAATTACTGCTTAAGAGGAGAAAATCTGGCAACAAAGGTCTAGAGTCCAATGGCTCCAAGACGGAGACAAGAGCACGACTTTCTTTCATAGAAAGGCCTCAGCTCGAAAGGCTAGAAATACTATAAAGGGTTTAGAAGACAGTGACAGGAGTTAGAAGACTGAAGATGAAGACCTCATTAAGATCCTGTCCAACTATTTCGAAGACATATTTGACTCTACCCATCCTATCCCTGCGGAGATTATTTCCAGCCTTGATGTGGTGAATCAAAGAATCAGCCAACAACAACAAAATTTTCTGGAATCTCCTTACTCCCTACATGAAGTAATGGAAAGCCTTATGAAAATGAGGCCTCTTAAAGCCCCAGGAGTTGACGGTATTCCAGCTATTTTCTTCCAGAAATACTGTAATCTGCTTAAAGAGGATATTGGAAGACGTGTGCTCAGAATTTTGAATGGTGAAGAAAGTGTTGCAGACTTCAACCACACTTTATTGGTGCTCATCCCAAAGTTAAGCAGGTTAGAAAACCTGCTGACCTTTCATCCTATCAGTTTATGTACAACTATTTATAAACTGGCCTAAAAAACTATGGTGAATAGACTCAAGCTGGTTTTACCATCTATTATATCCGAGAATTAAAGTGCTTTGTGCCAGGCAGAATGACTACGGATAATACGACTACAACTTTTGAAATCCTTCATTCTATGAGATATATAATAAATGGAAAAGATGACTTTTTAGCTCTTAAAATGGATAGTAGTAAGGCTTATGACCAGGTGGAGTTGTCATTCCTCACTTTAATCTTAAAGAAGATGGGTTTTGGGTCGAGGTGGATCAACCTGGTTGAGGACTGTATTACAACAACTACTTTCTCATTTTCTTTTAAAGGGCAGATTGTCGGAAATATTGTTCCCAAGCGTGGGCTTCGTCACGGTTGCCCTATCTCACCTTACTTCTTTTTATTTTGTGGTGAATTTCTCTCACGTGCTCTCACGAATGCTATGTCTAGTGGCTCTGTTACAGGGTGGCTGCATCTCGAGGTGGACCGAGAGTGTCTCACCTATTTTTTACAAACGACAGCCTTATCTTTACAAAATCTACGAAAGAGGAGGTACAAACTCTTACTTCCCTATTACAAAGCTACGAAAGAGTTACCAGACAAAAAAAAAAATCTTGACAAGTAGTCGACAGTCTTCTCTAGTAGTGTGGCGGATGAACTTAGTACCAATCTCAGCTTGCTTTGTGGCGTCCGCAAAGAGTTGGTGCACGAAAGGTATCTGGGCCTGCCAACTGAAATGGGAAGAAAGAAGATGGTTAGTTTTCAAAATATTCCAGACAGGGTTGACAACAAACTTTCAAATTGGAAAGAGAAATTTCTTTCTCCAGCCGGGAAGGAGGTACTTTTGAAATCTGTCATTGAATTAATTCCTACTTATTCAATGAGTTGTTTAAAATTTCCTACTACTCTATTTGAGAAAATTGAAGCTTCTATGGCCCGTTTCTGGTGGAGTTATGATGAGAAGTAGACTGGCAAAATGGGTGGGCTGGGCAGATTTGGGCTAGTTAGACTTAATTGGTCAATACTCCATTTATGCCCAAATACTTACTGAGTTTTATTAGGTTGGGCTTCAAAGAGTTGGGTATTAATGGGTAGTCCTAAGTAAACCCAAATTTAACAAAATATGTTTTACTAGGCCCAGCCACTCTTGAAGCCCAGTCACAGAATCTTAACAGAAGCCCAAACTTTTAACCTACTTTGCCAAAACTACTGTAATGTCCCCGTACAGTTACTAAATTACAACTATGCCATCGTCCTCCTTCAAAATCAACCGTAGCAGCTCGTAACCGTCGTAGACAAGGTCGCCGGCGACTGAGGCTTGTAGCCGTCGTCGTCGCCATGACCCTTCTCAACCCACAGATTCAATCTCATGAATCAGATTATTCCAACACATTCAAATTCAGATTCATAGCAGAATAGAGAGATTCAAATTGGATATATGAAATCCACAAGCTCTGGAACCAGCTATTTCTTCTCTCGTTCCGGTCGCCAGCGAATGCTATTGCCTGATCGTACAAGGGATTTGCAGAGAGAGAGAGGAGGAGGAGACTGCGATGGACAGAGTGGAGATCGCGATCTGCGACGATTGAGGAGATGCCAGATCTATGCGGTGGTGGAGGCGGCGCGATGGTGGAGGCGGCGCCGCGACGGTGATTTTCCTCCGGTTATAACAACTTTGCTCCTCCGGTTATAACAACTTTGCCTGTGTGTTATCTATCTTATATTTATTTGATATAAATATGATTTTCTCTAGTAAGAGGGTAATTTTGTCTTTTAGATTATTTAATTTGATGAACCTAATTGCAGAACACTTCTACTTCTTATATTTCTTTTAGGAGCTGTTCTTTTTTTTCAAATATTTTTGAATATAATTTTTGTTTGTAAGTTTATTTATTTGATAAAAACGATGTGTTTCTGACGTTTTTTACTTTCTAACTTTTATTGGGGAAGTAGGGTAAGTTTAGTTTGTACATAGAAATAAGAATGGGAGTTTATAAATTGGAGTCCGTTCGGTAACGGGACAAAACCTAACTTACCCATGTAAGTAACAGTTTTAAATAGTCTACTCCAATTAATACCATTTATTAAATAGAAAGGTCCCAAAATCATTTATAAACAGTTAAGTGGTTAAACCTAATGGGCAAAAGACCACTTTGCCAGGTCTAATGAGAAGCAATGAAATATTTGTTGGACTTCCCGGAATAATATGAAGAAATCTAGAGAAGAAGGTGGTCTAAATTTTCATCATTTGCATTTATTCAACATTGCAATGTTGGGTAAACAGTTTTGGAGAGTCCTTATGAATCCATCTAGCCTTCTAGCCAAAGTCCTAAGACACAACTACTACAGAACCACAGTGATACTTAAAGCTACGGCAAAAAAGGACATATCTTACCTTTGGAAAAACATCATGGCTAGCAAGGATTTGGTCTTGAGTGGTTGCCTTTGGCGGCTTGGAAATGGGGAGAATATGAACACGTTCTTAGATCCCCGGTTGTATAGGACAGCTTTTCAGGCCTATCACTCCAAATCAGAACTAAACTGGACCTCCGGTCATGGTAGCGGACTGATTACAGAAACAATAAATTGGGATGAGGAGGAATTAATGACTCTTTTCGACGAAGAAGACATCAAAGAGATTAAAAGAATTGTGATTCCTTCAGTAAATGTGCCTGAGAAACTTATCTGGTATTACTTAGATACAGGACATTACACAGTCAGCTCTGGTTATCAGTTACTCAAGCATCATGAGGAATCGTTCGTCATTAGCTTTCACACCCTCCGTACTGCTTTTGTTGGGAAGGGGACATGATCAATAGAATCTGGCTGGATCCGGGTAGGGCTGTAAACGAGCCGAACCGAACCGAATATCTCTTGTTTGGGTTTGGCTCGTTTAACTTGGTTGCTAAACGAGTCGAACACGAACTCGAGTCGAACAAAAAAATCTTGTTTGAGTTCGGCTAGTTTAGGGCTCGAGTTGTTCGTTGTTCGGCTCGTGGCTCGTTTACGGCTCGAATTCGGTTCGACGAACTTATATATCTCTTGAATAAATATGATAATCAATAATTCTTGGATTAAAATATCATGTTGCTATTAAGAAAATTATAACATCAAATGTATTGATATGCATAACTTGTGTTAATGGTAGACTTAAAGTATCTAGTTTGATTTCTATATAGTAAAATAATAAAATACAAAGTAAATTTTTATGGTATGATAAATTATAGGTTCTTTTCTCAATACTAATTGAGAGGTCAAACTACTATAAAAAGAGATTTTATACTAATTTTTCATAATTGTAGGAAAATAGTTATAAAGAAGACAAAAATAATTTTATCTTTCTTCTAACTACATATAAATATATACTAATAAAATTTATTCGCGAACACTAACGAGCGAGCCTCTTGTTCGGCTCGTGTTCGGCTCGTTTAGCAAACGAACACATTTTAATGTTTGAGTTTGTTTGATTAAGAAGTTAAATCAAACACGAACGAGCTTGTACCGAGTCGAACGCGAGTTGTTCACGAACGGCTTGGTTCGTTTACAGCCCTAGATCCGGGATAGTGGCGCCCATTCTAACCAAAGAAATCAAGTTAAACAAACGGGAAATAGATCGATCCCAACCCCAAGTTTTTTTTTTTTTTTTGTGAGAAAAACCCAACCCCAAGTTGGTGGAACTCTTTTTGGAAGAACGATCTCCGAAAAAGAATTTTGTACAAAACTTGTAGAGCCTTCTTCAGAGGTCTGCCGGTTCGTGAAAATCTCCTTCGAAGGGGAATTCAGATTGATAATTTGTGCCCTATGTGCAAAAATATATAGAGGATGAAAATCATCTTTTTATGCACTGCTCTATTACTAGAGATTGCCGAATCCTGGGTCGAGACTTTGTGCCAAAATCCAACATGCAGTTCCATATCTGTTGGCCAACCTTGTATCTTGCATCAAAAAAAGAAGAGAGAAGAAGAATGAGTGTACTAATTTGGATGACTTGGAAAAACAGGAACACAACAATCTTCAAGAACAACACTTTAAAAGTAGGGGAAGTTGTTAATCAGGTCGAAGATTACCTTCACAGTTTGGAGGGTTTTAGATCTGAAGTCAATTTTGTTGGTCCGGCTCAGACTCAATCATCTCCGATGACTCCCCCACCGCTTCCATTGGAGAACTGGGTCATCATAAACACTGATGCAGCTTAGAATCAACGGTTGAAGCAGGCGGTGGTCGAAGTTGTCATCAGAACCAGTTTGGGCATCTTCATTGCCGGAAACAGGTCCGGCCCTATAGCTAGGCAGCCGAGGCAGCCGCCTTAGGCCCACGGGCTGGCAGGGCCCCCGTGTCATAATCTTTAATGTCTTTTCAAAGATAGCTTTAGTTCAATTAATTACATACTTCAATGTTAATTTTTAATGAAGTCTATGTTAGTTTGGTGGTAACCAAAAATTTTGCCACAAATTTGATCCAAGTTCGAATCTCGTTAATGTGAACATTTTAATTTTTTATTTATCAAAAATTTTAAGGTTGAAGAACTATATACTTTTTTAGGGAAATTGAAGAACTTTAATTAAAGCTAACATTAATCTAATATAGGAAACACAATTTATAGAAGTCTACAAATTTTTTTAGACAAACTATTTTATTTTTTTATTTTTATTTTTTGTAGAATTAGACAAACTATTTTACGTATATATATTATTTTAATTTAGGGCCCCAAATTTATTGCTTGCCTTAGGCCCCCAAATGTCTTGGGTTGGCCCTGGCCGGAAAAGGAAGATTTATCCCTCTCACAACCTCGGCGAAAGTTGCAAAGCTACATCGTTGAAAGAAGGGATCGATCTGGCTTTAGAATTGGGACATGCAAAGCTATGGCTAGAAACAGACTCTCTCTCTCTCTAGTGAGAGAAATGAAACTGGCTCTTACCGAGGAGAGAACCAAAAGATATTACGGAGGTGGAGAGTCTTCTCGAAGAAAGCATTCAACGCCTCGTTCTCGTAGAAAGCCACGCATTCAACATGTTCCACGTCAGTGGCATAAGTGCGCACACCGCTTCGCTCAAACAACTATTCAATTTCCGTGTCACTCAGTTTGGGCTACTTCTGCACCTGATTGGGCTAGTCCTCTACTGGACCATGATGTAACGGTCCGTTTCTTAGCCCAAGTTGTTTGAATAAATTGGTCTTCTCAAAAAAAAAAAAAAAAAAAAAAAAAAAAAATCAAGAAAAGCTTAACACGATTCCGGCAGTGGACTTTATAAAGCTGGGGTTGCATAATACTTCTAAGAGTTTTAGGTTTTTTCACCCCCTGTTTCGTTAAATCAGATCACTACCATTCTATAGGAACAAGAAACAATCGAATACTTATAATTAGAGAAGATTCACATGCACACCTATATTGGGTTAACCTTCATTGTCTCAGCTCACAAAACCGATCACCCATTGAAGAAGACCTTGGAACAGACGAAAATGAAATTCAAGGAAGGATTGTACTTTTCAAGGTTTTTGAGTATTTCTTGTAGTTAAGGTTATTTTTTACCTACCTATTATGGGCTACCAAACGGGCTCTCAGTAGCGTTGTTCATAACAGAGAAAAAGGCTGAATATGCAGCCTGGCCCGGCCCAGCCCAAGATGGTAAGAGATCTTCACTCGCTCGGTTCTCCAGACAAAAATCATATTAGGGAGAAACCCTAATGAGAGAGAGAGAACGTGGAGGTGACTTTCTTGATGGCCAGCTTACCGGCGGAACTCGTCGACGAGATACTCTTACGGTTGGCGGTGAAACCACTGCTCTGTTTCAGGTGCGTCTCTAAACGGTGGCTTGATCTCATCGACAGTCTCGATTTCATCAGATTGCATCTCAACCGTTCCATAGAAACCAAAAGCAACCGATCCATCTTATTTTATCTTATTTTATAAAAATAAACGTACCTACTTGGTTGACGTGGACTCACCGGATGATGTACCTACAGAAATCGACCACCCGTTGATGAATTCCCACGTAGGGACGCCTTCCATTAGGGGTTCGTGTAATGGTTTAGTCCTTTTAATTTACCCTAGAAACTATCTTCACACTTCATTCATACGTCATGACGATACAATTTTGGTTTGGAACTTATCCACTAGAGACTACTTCACGTTACCTTTTGCTGAATTCGATTACAATGATTATCATATCGAATATGTAGTATACGGTATGGGGTATGATTCAGTCCATGATGATTACAAGGTTGTCAGGATCATTCAGTTTAATAATTATGCCATTCAGTATCGAGGCTCGGAAGTGAAGGTTTACCGTCTAAAATCCAACACATGGAGAAGGATTCAGGATTTCCCTTATTACCCGTACAGCAGCACCTATTTGCGTCCAGGTGTGTTTTCTGGTGGGGCTATACATTGGCTTGTCTCCGAGAAGTACGAGGGATGTGATCTTAACATTGTTGCATTTGATCTTGCTACCGAGGAATATCATTTGGTGCCCATGCCTGAGAAGTTCCGCAATTGTGGTGTGAACATAGCGGTGTTGGAGGGGTTTCTTTGCATATGCAAACTCGTGACAGGAAGAATCGATGTGTGATTAATGAAGAGTTACGGAGTCAAAGAGTCGTGGACTAAACTGACTTCGGCTGGTATCCCAGAAGATATCAGCAAATATGAGTATATAAAAACTTTGGCTTTGTCAAAGGATGGTAGATACCTTCTTTTGACGCGTAAATGCGGCAACCTTACCTGGTTTGATATTGAACGTCACACAAAAAGGACAATTGGTGTCCATGTTTTTTCTATACATTTTTTTGCAGAGTTTGTTATGCAAAGCCTCGTCCCACTTGGTACTGGAAGCGGAGCTAATTTAGAAGGATGTCCCCCCATGTCCCCCACCCCCCCCCCCCCCCCCCCACAGAGGAGGAGAATAAGGAACAGATTGAAACACTAAATTGGGAAAAATAGTATTTCGTTTTTGTTTTGTTTTGTTTTGTTTTGTTTTGTTTTGTTTTTTATTTTTTTTCTGTTTTTTATTTTGTTCAGGGAATTTAGACTTTAGTTGCTGCTTTTCAATGAATTGCTTTCTATTTGATATTCTTAATGTTAGTGAACTGATTTCAAATCTGGTTTTTAGATTGAATGACATGTAATTTGAAGTCATATTTGAGAATTATGAATGCACACATAATCCTCCGAATACGTTGAATCACATTCATTAGCGCGCTTATAAACATAGTCTTGATCAGAATATATATGTCCCCTATCCCTGCTATTTATGAACTTTCTGTTGGAATAAAGAGCTACATCAACTCGTGAGTTGTGACTCTTGACATCCGCTATTATCTTGTTACATACCGGTCAGAACCTACTTTGTCGTTTTCCGTCATGTTAAATGATCGTTAAATACTTCCCTGTAAGCCTGTAAGATACACTTAAGTGAAGCAGAGATTAGTACGGCTTAAAATGCCTGTACCTGGTGCTCTGCAGTTACTAGGCAGATTCATAGGGTTGAAAACGTGAAATCTCCTCCCTTCAGTTCTCTAACTCAGAAACTCATTCACTCTTGGCTTGGGGACCCTCATCCTCTTCAAAAGATCACCTTGTGTCTTGCAATCTATCAGGTACATCTCCAGTTCATTGGTTAATTGTTTTTATAGGGTACAATTCGGTCCATGATGATTACAAGGTGGTGGGGATGATTCTTTCTGATAGAGGAAGTTATGGGACTTACGCCACAGAAGTTAAAGTTTACACTCTAAAATCCAACATGTGGACAAGGATTCAGGGTTTCCCACCTTACTTCTATGGCAACTGGTGTCATGGTGTGTTGTCTGGTGGGGATTTACATTGGCTTGTCTATGAGAATTACCAGGGATATGATCCTTACATTTCTACATTTGATCTTGCTACTGAGGAATATCGTTTTCTGCCCATGCCTCCCAACATTGAGAGGTTATGCAAGTACGGTGATGAAGTAGAGGTGTCAGAGGGGGTGTCTTTGCATATGCAACGTTCAGTCAGAGAGTATTGATGTGTGGGTAATGAAGTGTTATGGAGTTAGAGAGTCATGGACTAAGCTGACTTCTGCAGGTCTTTTAACACAAAATGACGTACACGCATCTTATCAGTTTATCATTCCTTTGGCCTTCTCAAAGGATGGTACATAAGTTCTTTTTATGCATACCTGCACAGAATTTGTCTGGATTAATCTTGAACGTAACATAGAAAGAAGAATCGATATTTCCCCTACCTCAATATTAGCTTCAGGCTAACAGCTTTAAGATGATGAGAGTGGCTCCAACATAACATCTTAGAATATCTGTAATGCATCTCTATTTCTCTCTCACTTATCAGTAGTTGAATCGAATCTCATCGACTAGAAAATAGAAACTACCACATATACCTTTTGCTGATTCTGATTCCAATGATGATCTTATTGGAAATAAAGTATGCCGCATAGGGTACTATCGGTTCATGATGATTACATGATGGTGAAGATGATTCAGTTTTACGATGATACTGATCAAGGCACGGAAATTATGATTGACAGTCTAAAATCAAACACATAAAGAAGAAGTTAGAATTGCCTCGTTATTTGGGGATTTATGTTAGATTCCCCACAAATTCGACGTAATGAGAGACACGATCGCTGGGCTAGGAGGAGAACGCCGGCTAGAGTACCGATTGGGTTTGGCGGCCGCTGGTCGGTCGTCAGAGAAGGCCGAGAGAGAGGGTGAGAGTTGGGGACCTGGGCTGTGACACAGCAGGAGAGGTTGTGGGTGCATCGTGAAATGAGAAAGAGGGCTGGGTGATATGTGACTTGTTCAGCAAATATTTCAGAGAAAGAGGGAGTGAGTGAGTGACATGGTGGAGAGAAAATGAAATTGGTAATGGTGGTGGATAGTTTACAGGACTAAAGATTATGGTTGTGGTGGGAAGTTAGTGAAGGTGGTAATGAGAATTGAAGGTTGGTCATTTTCTTTTGAGAGAAAACAAAACTGATGGTGGAATGATGTTACCGTAGTGGGTAGGAGCAAGGAGGGTTTTTTTTTTTTTTTTTTTTGTACGGAGTATGAACCCCGCCAGGGGCTTCCAACGCTCTACTACTTGAGCTACCACCCTAGCTGCAGGAGTAAGGAGGTTTGATTGTGAAGTTAATGGGGAGAAATTTGGGTAACAATGGGGGTTTTTAGCACGGAATTGATTTTAGATTAATGAGAAAATTAAGGGGTGTATAATTGCTCAGTACTGACGATAATTTTCTGAAAGACAAGATGGACTGTAACATTAGGTGTTGAAGAGGAACTAAAATAAAATAATTTGTATTCTCAAATAATAATAATAATAATAATAATAATAATAATAATAATAATTAGACTAACTGACCCGATAGTTTTAAAAGTTACACATATCAATCAAAAAATAAATAATTAATATATTACCCAGCTACAATACAAAGTTACAAGACTCACCTCTCAACGATGCAAAATTATTGAAATATCCCTTTAAATAATACGGGGTATTTCATCACGTCCCCGAAACTTAAAACAACGGTCTCGAGGTAAAACTACGTGACAAGAGGAAGTGCATGTACGCGCGGATGCAACTCTAGTGCACGTGAAAGACGTAAGGACGCAGGAGCGGATACACAACATACGGTAACAACGACGGTAATAGACAAATGGCGTTTTTGGAATTATTTCATAATCTATCTAGGACGGCTCTAGGTCGGTTCTAAGCACTATATATAGACTCCTAAGTGTTTAGAACGTTTATGTACTGCATTGTAATCGTTCCTCTTGATAAATAAATGTCTCTATTCGCCATGGATGTAGTTAGCTGGATTTGGACCAGCGAATCACGTAACTCTTATGTTTTGCATATTTTTTGACTATTCGTGAGGTGAGTAATCGTGTGAACACTTTGTTTAGATAAATTAAAGTAGGAATTCATAAAATTCCATGTCATTTAAATTGATAGTTTCAGTTGAAGAACTAAAAATAGTGCCAGTTGTCAAATAAGCAATAACTTTAGTGGCTAATCCAAAATTCAGTTGTGGCTAAACCGGAAACTAACATGAAAACAGAGGTAAAATTGCAAAACTAAAATTAGAGTCGGGGCTATAGTATTTCAAAAAAAAAAGACTGGGGCTTATAGGTCCCACCAGTCCTAATGTTACTCCACTACTGCCCATTAATAAGTTCAATACAGGCCCAGTATTTTTATTTTACCCAGCCCATACATAAGTTCCTTTTTCGATGAAAATCAACTTGACCATTTTATTTAACTAGTGGGCAAAACCAGAGGACCACCACATTCGGTCCAATACAAATAGCTACTGAGTGTGTGAAACCAAAAGTTATCCTTGCCAAATTTAAGTTTTGTCGAAGTTCTTCGTCAAAACACACCGTCAGCCGCCAAAATCCATACCTAATGTGAAGATGGCCTTACCGGCGGAGCTTGTGGATGACATAATCTTGCGGTTGCCGGTGAAATCACTCCTCCGTTTCAGGTGCGTTTCTAAACCATGGCTTGCTCTCATCGACAGCTCGGAGTTCATCAAGTTGCATCTCAACCGTTCCATAGAAACCAGAAACAATCGGATCCTCATGCTTACAAAAGACTCAGCTCCTACCAATCCACGCATCTCATCGTTTAACATGGACTCACCCGATATCCCTGTGGAAATCGATCACCCATTGAAGACCAACAAACAAATATATGGTATGAATTGGTGTAAGGGTTCCTGCAATGGTTTAATCCTTATAACCTATAGCGGAAAAACAGAGTATGACCACCCAATTTTTATTTGGAACCCATCCACCAGAAATTATCACAGACTACCTTTTGCGGAATTGGATTCCCAAGTTGTTATCTATGATTACGACGTCGATGATGATCATGATTTCACTCAAACTGTGGTATACGGTATAGGGTATGATTCGTTCCATGATGATTACAAGGTTGTCAGGATGATTCTGTTTTATAGAGATTTTGATGGAACTTATGTCACAGAAGTTAAGGTTTACAGTTTAAAATCGAACACATGGAGAAGGATTCATGATTTTCCTTATTACTTATATTTATACTCGTGTCACGGTGTCTTGTCTTTTGGGTCTTTGCATTGGCTTGTCTGTGAGGATTACCAGGGTGATGTCCCTTACATTGCTGCATTTGATCTTGCTACTGAGGAATACCGTTTGGTGCCCATGCCTCCCAACATTGAGAAATTCTGCAGCGGCGGTGAGACACTAGGGGTGTTGGAGGGGTGTCTTTCCATATGCAACTGCCAGTCAGAATGTATCGATGTGTGGGTAATGAAGCGGTATGGAGTTAAATAGTCGTGGATTAAACTGATTTCTGTTGGTCTTTTGCAGCGAGAATATGTTTACCCATATTATAACTTTATAACTCCTTTGGCTTTGTGAGGTTCTTTATATGCATAGTCACCGTATGCTTATCTGGGTTGATCTTCAATACAAGGTAGCAAAGAAATTGGATGTCCATGGTTTATCTACGAATTTCATGGCTGTGTTTGTTGTGCAAAGCCTTGTACCACTTAAGTAGTGGAAGCAGACCTATTGTTTGAAACGAAGCACGTCAGAGGAGAGGAGAATACGGAAACATATTATAAATTTAGATTGGGAAGAAACACACTATTTGTCAGAATGTATTTCCTATCTTTCAAATTGTGTTCAAAGCATTTAAGCTTTAGCTGCAATTAAACGAGTTGCTTCGTATGTTTTAATTTGATATTCTTAAGGTATAGCGGAATTCTTTCGACAAACAATGTTATTTTTAGTTGCTTCAAACATCCATTTGAGGTCACATTAGTGTACCCTATGTCTAGCTCTAACGATTGTCGACAGTCTTTGGCAAATAACAGTTTAATCTTCTTCATTTGAAACTGATGAAGCCATTTATTTTCTTTTCAATACCACTACAATCTTGAATCATCTTCGCCAAATAAATTCAAGAAATTCTTTATATCATTCCTGTAATTGTCGCCCCGGTTTCATCATCTCAAACATATAAACCAGTAACAATTGAAGCCTTTTAACTAGGAGAATATTCACACACCTATTTTGTTAACCAGGAACATTGTCTTGATGTTTCCACGAAACCGATCACCTAATTTTCTCAAAAAAAATAATAATAATAGTAAAAAAAGTCCGATCAACTAATGAAACCATACAATTTTATCTCATAACAATTCTGCACTGTTGACATGTCGCACAATAAATTCTATCTCCCATGGACCAGAACCAACGCAAGCTCTATTGTTAGAGATCCATCGCATACATGTTCATTTATTCGATGCCCCCATCGAAATTGGCGGACCTACGGAGGGGCAAAGGGGGGCCATGGCCCCCACAAGTTTTTTAATTTTCTCTAAGTACCCTTATAGTTTATGGTTTTCTCTCAAAATTGTAAACTTTGGCCCCTCCAAATTCAATATATTTCGAGTATGGCCCTTTGATCTAAAAGAATTCAATAATTATAAACAATCACACTGTGCTCTTTTTGAAAATCTCATACCCTCCTTTAGACTTTGGTTGCTTATGTCTTAACAATTTTAAATTAGTTGACAATTCTCATAAATTAATGATTAGCATCTATTTTGTCATATACACAATTAATACAAAAAACACATTTTGTTATGTTCTGAGTCCATATAAAAAATAACTTACTAATTTGTGGGAAAAAAATTGTATTGTAATCATCTTGGCCCCCACTTAATTGAAATTATGTGTCCGTCACTGCCATCGAAATTGATCTCCCGTGAAAGTATGTCAACAAACGAATCCCCGAGGTTTTGATGTGGGCCTCGAAATTGATCTCCCATTGAAGAATGTCCAACCAACACATTGACAAGGGTTAAGGGTTGTCACTTATTACAATTATTAAACATTTTTATTACGGTTGTCATGGTGTGTCTATTGGAGCTAGCATATCCGAGAGTACCTACAGCCGTCGGCTATAATTCATCCAAGGCCGTGATTAGTTAGTCCAACAAGGAGAGGGGGCAGATATTTGGAGGCCAAACGGGGGTGGTAGCGGGCACAGAGAAGACCAAGGGCGACCCTCGGTCCTCTGTAGTCAGTATAGTAGTGAAGGGGTGGGGGAGCCCCAGTACCTTTGCAAGATGGGTGGGAAGATTAGAAATTTCGTGGGTTGGAATTGGTGAGAATTTTGTGAGTAATAGAAACATTGTGGGTGGGGACTCAACTTTATAGCCCTGTACAAAAAAGAGGACAAGGCTGAAACATGCAACCAGGCCCAGCCTGGCCCAGGAGGGTAAAATCTTCACTCGCTCAGTTCTCCATAAAGATCATAGTTGGGCGGAAAAACCCTAATGCGAGAGAAGCTGACTTGATGGCCAACTTACCGGCGGAGCTTGTGGAAGACATACTGTTACGGTTGGCAGTGAAAGCACTTCTCCGTTTCAGGTGCGTATCTAAACGATGGCTTGATCTCATCGACAGTCCCGATTTCATCAATTTGCATCTCGGCCGTTCGATAGAAACCGGAAACAACAGAGACATCTTAGTTAAAAGAAATGTAATTACCTACTTGGTTAGCGTGGACTCACCGGATGATGTACCTGTAGAAATCGACCACCCGTTGGAAAATTCCCTCATAGGGAAGCCTTACATTATTGGTCACTGTAATGGTTTAGTCCTTGAAATTTATACTGATAACGGTCCTTATGACGACACTATTTTGATTTGGAACTTATTCGCCAGAACCTATTGCACATTACCTAGTGCTGAATCATATCCCATTCTTAATGATTATGACGACAATCTTATTGAATATGCAATATTTGGTATGGGATATGATTCAGTCCATGATGATTACAAGGTTGTCAGGATTATTCAATTTCATGACAAAACTGATAACGGTAACAAAATTAGTGATCCAGGCTCAGAAGTTAGGGTTTACAGTCTAAAATCCAACACATGGAGAAGGATTCAGGATTTCCCTTATCACTTCTATATCTATTGGAGTCACGGTGTGTTTTATGGTGGGGCTTTACATTGGCTTGTCTTCGAGAATTACCAGGGTGCTGATCCTGGCATTGCTGCATTTGATCTTGCTACCGAGGAATATCATTTGGTGCCCATGCCTCCCAGCATTTACAAGCTCTGGAAGTGTGTTGTGACAGTATCGGTATTGGAGGGGTGTCTTTGTATATGCAACTTCCAGAGAGGAGAAATAGTAGATGTGTGGGTAATGAAGCATTACAGGGTCAAAGAGTCGTGGAGTAAACTATTTTCGGTTGGTCTGCAAGATCTTATAAACATATCTGATCAGTGTATTATTACTCCTTTGGCTATGTCAAAGGATGGTACACAAGTTATTTTGATGCATGACAGGGGCAACATTATCTGGATTGATATTAATGGTAATATAAAAAGGACAATTGAAGTCTATGGTCGTTTTCAGGCAAAAGTTGTTATGCAAAGCCTTGTTCCACTTGGGGGTACTGGAAGCAGAAGTAATGTTCAGAAGGTTTGACCATAGAGGAGGAGAATGAGGAAACAGATTGGGAAGAATTTTATTATGTTTTTTTTTTTTTTTCAAATTGTTTTCAGGAGATTTTAAGCTGTAGCTGCATTTCAATCAACTGCTTTCTATTTGATAATTCTTAAATTTAGCAGAATTTCAAGAAATTATGGTTTTCTGATTGAATGAATGGATAAAATCTGAAGTCCTGTTCGAGCATTATGAATGCGCACGTAATCCTCCCAATTTGTCGCCAAGTAACATATTCATCATGAACATGTAAAGGGCAGCATGTAGTAGTTGTAAATTTGTAATAACTCTGATCCTTTGCATGCAATTTGTTGGAATAAATATTTACACAAACTCTTGAGTTGTGACTCTTGACATTGGCTATTACCTTGTTGCCTATATCAATCAAATGCCCCTTTGTCTTTTGCGATCTTGTTCACTGGTCGTCACATACTTCCATGTAAGCTACACTTACTTCAGTGAAACAGATAACCTTGTACTCTGCACTTACTATGCAGATACATAGGATTACTCCTAACTAGGTTCTAGCAGTCATAGTTATCTCTGATTGAGTTTCGTCAAGTTCAGTCAATGGGGTAGTGCGAAAAATCTATAATTTCAGGTTTGACCATGAACACCTCTTAGTTGTTAAACTGCTCTTTGCGGTGTTGAGAAAATCCTAGTCATATATATTTGAAGATTTATGTCTTAGAATATATCATAGAACATGTCCTTGTCAAATAATATATACCTCCCTGTTCCCTTCCACACATTAGCATTGAAACAAGCAACGTGGGTGTCAATTAAAGATAGATTTGCAGGTCGTAATTGTTCCAGCTAGCTATATTTAACCCGTCTCTTCAAGGTATATAGGTAGAGATTGCTGCGGTCGGAGGCAGATCCAAGCATTGAGTTGTGGGGGCTAACCCCCTCTCAAGTTCTGGAAAATGCAATTTTAACCTACATTTGATCAATAAAATTCATTTTTAGCCCCCAATAAAATTAAATGATAACCCTTTTACTTAGTTTTATTTGGAAAAAATGATCACTTTTTTAGCCCCGGTGTGGAAAAATCCTGGATCCGCCCTTGGCTACGGTTCCAAGTGAAACATCAATGCACACCTTCCTTGTATGTGTGTGTATAGGTTTTCTACATAAACAGGATAATGTGGTCACCATGCTGGTAAAACTTATCTTAATACATCATTTCATTATAAAGTTTTGCTCATTTCGTACACAGAAGTTCTAAAGGTTAGCAAAATTTACTTTTCTTCTTTTGGAGTAGACAGGGTGTTATTTACGGAGTGTTCTTCTTTTCATCTTTTGGAGTGTTATTTACCGTGTTTCATTTGTAGTTTGACATCACTGTCTACCGACCTTTTCTGATCTTTCTACCGATTTTGCTGCCTCTTCTCCCTCAGCTGGTAAAGCTAGCGCTACATCTTTTTAATACTCTCTTTACCTTATATATTCTATTTCTAACATACTAATGAGTGAAAGCAAGGTAACGAAGAAGCCACCCTCAGACAAAAGACTTTGAACAAAAACGTTCATGTCGCAACCCAGCCGATCCCTTTCTAACGGTAAAGTAAAGGCCTCACTCCATTCGAATACCGTCCCCTCGGAAACAATGGAAAAAATAGCAGCCCGTTAACCTCCGCATCAGGGCTTTCGCAACATAAGCAAATATTACAATACTTCCGCTCCTAAACAGCCCTTCTCCTCCCAAACGAGAAAGTCATTGATTCTATATTCCCACCAGGAAGAGAGGACGTCAACCTATACACTTTGGCTTTTAACGCTAGCAATCGATTACTTTCGCCTCCTCGGAAGGGGGATGCCGCACCCTGAGCTGCAATTTAAGGGAATAAAAGTATAATAAAAGGGCATTTTAGCCATCTGAAACCAGATAGGGCACCACCGGCAGACAAATGTCGTTGTCCAATTATGAAAAGGGGCGTTTACGGGAGTTTTCATTAGTAACATTAGTGAGATCGTCTTAATCCAATGCCTTTGGTCGAAGCTCTTTTGTCGCCTTGAAACAAGAGAAATCTTTGCTTTGGAAGCTACCATTACCCATTCCCAATCGAAGAAATATCTTAAGAGAAGAGCTCACCTTTATTATAGGTAGCGATCTCCTAAGCCATATTATAAGTAAGACTCCGCCTTCCTTATTATAGTCGAGAAAGGGACTGCCAACAATACCTCCCATTACAGGCCTTTCTACCATCTCTGATCATATTCTGAAATAAGAAGAAATAGAATATAGAAGATGCTTTCGTAAGACGTAATATTCTCTCTCCGGGAAGAAAGAAGACAAGCTCTTCCGTTTAGTAGCTCGCTATTCAACCATCCTGTTCTTTCTTTTCTTTTTTATGTCGTTCTTATTTTCTTTTCAGCACGGTCGGTCTCTCTTGAA
This sequence comes from Linanthus parryae, assembly GCA_023055425.1. NCBI lineage: Eukaryota > Viridiplantae > Streptophyta > Magnoliopsida > Ericales > Polemoniaceae > Linanthus > Linanthus parryae. The sequence continues at coordinate 5,241,097 of JALGPY010000003.1, forward strand.
GAAGTGTGGGCTCTGCTTCAGCAGCGGACAGACTTCTTTGACTACGATGTTGCCGAAACAAACAAACTATAGAAATTGCAGCGCAAAGAAGAAGGGCCAAGAAAGAACTTGCTGAATTACTGCTTAAGAGGAGAAAATCTGGCAACAAAGGTCTAGAGTCCAATGGCTCCAAGACGGAGACAAGAGCACGACTTTCTTTCATAGAAAGGCCTCAGCTCGAAAGGCTAGAAATACTATAAAGGTTTTAGAAGACAGTGACAGGAGTTAGAAGACTGAAGATGAAGACCTCATTAAGATCCTGTCCAACTATTTCGAAGACATATTTGACTCTACCCATCCTATCCCTGCGGAGATTATTTCCAGCCTTGATGTGGTGAATCAAAGAATCAGCCAACAACAACACAATTTTCTGGAATCTCCTTACTCCCTACATGAAGTAATGGAAAGCCTTATGAAAATGAGGCCTCTTAAAGCCCCAGGAGTTGACGGTATTCCAGCTATTTTCTTCCAGAAATACTGTAATCTGCTTAAAGAGGATATTGGAAGACGTGTGCTCAGAATTTTGAATGGTGAAGAAAGTGTTGCAGACTTCAACCACACTTTATTGGTGCTCATCCCAAAGTTAAGCAGGTTAGAAAACCTGCTGACCTTTCATCCTATCAGTTTATGTACAACTATTTATAAACTGGCCTAAAAAACTATGGTGAATAGACTCAAGCTGGTTTTACCATCTATTATATCCGAGAATTAAAGTGCTTTGTGCCAGGCAGAATGACTACGGATAATACGACTACAACTTTTGAAATCCTTCATTCTATGAGATATATAATAAATGGAAAAGATGACTTTTTAGCTCTTAAAATGGATAGTAGTAAGGCTTATGACCAGGTGGAGTTGTCATTCCTCACTTTAATCTTAAAGAAGATGGGTTTTGGGTCGAGGTGGATCAACCTGGTTGAGGACTGTATTACAACAACTACTTTCTCATTTTCTTTTAAAGGGCAGATTGTCGGAAATATTGTTCCCAAGCGTGGGCTTCGTCACGGTTGCCCTATCTCACCTTACTTCTTTTTATTTTGTGGTGAATTTCTCTCACGTGCTCTCACGAATGCTATGTCTAGTGGCTCTGTTACAGGGGTGGCTGCATCTCGAGGTGGACCGAGAGTGTCTCACCTATTTTTTACAAACGACAGCCTTATCTTTACAAAATCTACGAAAGAGGAGGTACAAACTCTTACTTCCCTATTACAAAGCTACGAAAGAGTTACCAGACAAAAAAAAATCTTGACAAGTAGTCGACAGTCTTCTCTAGTAGTGTGGCGGATGAACTTAGTACCAATCTCAGCTTGCTTTGTGGCGTCCGCAAAGAGTTGGTGCACGAAAGGTATCTGGGCCTGCCAACTGAAATGGGAAGAAAGAAGATGGTTAGTTTTCAAAATATTCCAGACAGAGTTGACAACAAACTTTCAAATTGGAAAGAGAAATTTCTTTCTCCAGCCGGGAAGGAGGTACTTTTGAAATCTGTCATTGAATTAATTCCTACTTATTCAATGAGTTGTTTAAAATTTCCTACTACTCTATTTGAGAAAATTGAAGCTTCTATGGCCCGTTTCTGGTGGAGTTATGATGAGAAGTAGACTGGCAAAATGGGTGGGCTGGGCAGATTTGGGCTAGTTTTAAATGAGTTAGACTTAATTGGTCAATACTCCATTTATGCCCAAATACTTACTGAGTTTTATTAGGTTGGGCTTCAAAGAGTTGGGTATTAATGGGTAGTCCTAAGTAAACCCAAATTTAACAAAATATGTTTTACTAGGCCCAGCCACTCTTGAAGCCCAGTCACAGAATCTTAACAGAAGCCCAAACTTTTAACCTACTTTGCCAAAACTACTGTAATGTCCCCGTACAGTTACTAAATTACAACTATGCCATCGTCCTCCTTCAAAATCAACCGTAGCAGCTCGTAACCGTCGTAGACAAGGTCGCCGGCGACTGAGGCTTGTAGCCGTCGTCGTCGCCATGACCCTTCTCAACCCACAGATTCAATCTCATGAATCAGATTATTCCAACACATTCAAATTCAGATTCATAGCAGAATAGAGAGATTCAAATTGGATATATGAAATCCACAAGCTCTGGAACCAGCTATTTCTTCTCTCGTTCCGGTCGCCAGCGAATGCTATTGCCTGATCGTACAAGGGATTTGCAGAGAGAGAGAGAGGAGGAGGAGACTGCGATGGACAGAGTGGAGATCGCGATCTGCGACGATTGAGGAGATGCCGGATCTATGCGGTGGTGGAGGCGGCGCGATGGTGGAGGCGGCGCCGCGACGGTGATTTTCCTCCGGTTATAACAACTTTGCTCCTCCGGTTATAACAACTTTGCATGTGTGTTATCTATCTTATATTTATTTGATATAAATATGATTTTCTCTAGTAAGAGGGTAATTTTGTCTTTTAGATTATTTAATTTGATGAACCTAATTGCAGAACACTTCTACTTCTTATATTTCTTTTATGAGCTGTTCTTTTTTTTCAAATATTTTTGAATATAATTTTTGTTTGTAGGTTTATTTATTTGATAAAAACGATGTGTTTCTGACGTTTTTTACTTTCTAACTTTTATTGGGGCAGTAGGGTAAGTTTAGTTTGTACATAGAAATAAGAATGGGAGTTTATAAATTGGAGTCCGTTCGGTCACGGGACAAAACCTAACTTACCCATGTAAGTAACAGTTTTAAATAGTCTACTCCAATTAATACCATTTATTAAATAGAAAGGTCCCAAAATCATTTATAAACAGTTAAGTGGTTAAACCTAATGGGCAAAAGACCACTTTGCCAGGTCTAATGAGAAGCAACGAAATATTTGTTGGACTTCCCGGAATAATATGAAGAAATCTAGAGAAGAAGGTGGTCTAAATTTTCATCATTTGCATTTATTCAACATTGCAATGTTGGGTAAACAGTTTTGGAGAGTCCTTATGAATCCATCTAGCCTTCTAGCCAAAGTCCTAAGACACAACTACTATAGAACCACAGTGATACTTAAAGCTACGGCAAAAAAGGACATATCTTACCTTTGGAAAACCATCATGGCTAGCAAGGATTTGGTCTTGAGTGGTTGCCTTTGGCGGCTTGGAAATGGGGAGAATATGAACACGTTCTTAGATCCCCGGTTGTATAGGACAGCTTTTCAGGCCTATCACTCCAAATCAGAACTAAACTGGACCTCCGGTCATGGTAGCGGACTGATTACAGAAACAATAAATTGGGATGAGGAGGAATTAATGACTCTTTTCGACGAAGAAGACATCAAAGAGATTAAAAGAATTGTGATTCCTTCAGTAAATGTGCCTGAGAAACTTATCTGGTATTACTCAGATACAGGACATTACACAGTCAGCTCTGGTTATCAGTTACTCAAGCATCATGAGGAATCGTTCGTCATTAGCTTTCACACCCTCCGTACTGCTTTTGTTGGGAAGGGGACATGATCAATAGAATCTGGCTGGATCCGGGTAGGGCTGTAAACGAGCCGAACCGAACCGAATATCTCTTGTTTGGGTTTGGCTCGTTTAACTTGGTTGCTAAACGAGTCGAACACGAACTCGAGTCGAACAAAAAAATCTTGTTTGAGTTCGGCTAGTTTAGGGCTCGAGTTGTTCGTTGTTCGGCTCGTGGCTCGTTTACGGCTCGAATTCGGTTCGACGAACTTATATATCTCTTGAATAAATATGATAATCAATAATTCTTGGATTAAAATATCATGTTGCTATTAAGAAAATTATAACATCAAATGTATTGATATGCATAACTTGTGTTAATGGTAGACTTAAAGTATCTAGTTTGATTTCTATATAGTAAAATAATAAAATACAAAGTAAATTTTTATGGTATGATAAATTATAGGTTCTTTTCTCAATACTAATTGAGAGGTCAAACTACTATAAAAAGAGATTTTATACTAATTTTTCATAATTGTAGGAAAATAGTTATAAAGAAGACAAAAATAATTTTATCTTTCTTCTAACTACATATAAATATATACTAATAAAATTTATTCGCGAACACTAACGAGCGAGCCTCTTGTTCGGCTCGTGTTCGGCTCGTTTAGCAAACGAACACATTTTAATGTTTGAGTTTGTTTGATTAAGAAGTTAAATCAAACACGAACGAGCTTGTACCGAGTCGAACGCGAGTTGTTCACGAACGGCTTGGTTCGTTTACAGCCCTAGATCCGGGATAGTGGCGCCCATTCTAACCAAAGAAATCAAGTTAAACAAACGGGAAATAGATCGATCCCAACCCCAAGTTTTTTTTTTTGTGAGAAAAACCCAACCCCAAGTTGGTGGAACTCTTTTTGGAAGAACGATCTCCGAAAAAGAATTTTGTACAAAACTTGTAGAGCCTTCTTCAGAGGTCTGCCGGTTCGTGAAAATCTCCTTCGAAGGGGAATTCAGATTGATAATTTGTGCCCTATGTGCAAAAATATATAGAGGATGAAAATCATCTTTTTATGCACTGCTCAATTACTAGAGATTGCCGAATCCGAGGTCGAGACTTTGTGCCAAAATCCAACATGCAGTTCCATATCTGTTGGCCAACCTTGTATCTTGCATCAAAAAAAGAAGAGAGAAGAAGAATGAGTGTACTAATTTGGATGACTTGGAAAAACAGGAACACAACAATCTTCAAGAACAACACTTTAAAAGTAGGGGAAGTTGTTAATCAGGTCGAAGATTACCTTCACAGTTTGGAGGGTTTTAGATCTGAAGTCAATTTTGTTGGTCCGGCTCAGACTCAATCATCTCCGATGACTCCCCCACCGCTTCCATTGGAGAACTGGGTCATCATAAACACTGATGCAGCTTAGAATCAACGGTTGAAGCAGGCGGTGGTCGAAGTTGTCATCAGAACCAGTTTGGGCATCTTCATTGCCGGAAACAGGTCCGGCCCTATAGCTAGGCAGCCGAGGCAGCCGCCTTAGGCCCACGGGCTGGCAGGGCCCCCGTGTCATAATCTTTAATGTCTTTTCAAAGATAGCTTTAGTTCAATTAATTACATACTTCAATGTTAATTTTTAATGAAGTCTATGTTAGTTTGGTGGTAACCAAAAATTTTGCCACAAATTTGATCCAAGTTCAAATCTCGTTAATGTGAACATTTTAATTTTTTATTTATCAAAAATTTTAAGGTTGAAGAACTATATACTTTTTTAGGGAAATTGAAGAACTTTAATTAAAGCTAACATTAATCTAATATAGGAAACACAATTTATAGAAGTCTACAAATTTTTTTAGACAAACTATTTTATTTTTTTATTTTTATTTTTTGTAGAATTAGACAAACTATTTTACGTATATATATTATTTTAATTTAGGGCCCCAAATTTATTGCTTGCCTTAGGCCCCCAAATGTCTTGGGTTGGCCCTGGCCGGAAAAGGAAGATTTATCCCTCTCACAACCTCGGCGAAAGTTGCAAAGCTACATCGTTGAAAGAAGGGATCGATCTGGCTTTAGAATTGGGACATGCAAAGCTATGGCTAGAAACAGACTCTCTCTCTCTCTAGTGAGAGAAATGAAACGGCTCTTACCGAGGAGAGAACCAAAAGATATTACGGAGGTGGAGAGTCTTCTCGAAGAAAGCATTCAACGCCTCGTTCTCGTAGAAAGCCACGCATTCAACATGTTCCACGTCAGTGGCATAAGTGCGCACACCGCTTCGCTCAAACAACTATTCAATTTCCGTGTCACTCAGTTTGGGCTACTTCTGCACCTGATTGGGCTAGTCCTCTACTGGACCATGATGTAACGGTCCGTTTCTTAGCCCAAGTTGTTTGAATAAATTGGTCTTCTCAAAAAAAAAAAAAAAAAAAAAATCAAGAAAAGCTTAACACGATTCCGGCAGTGGACTTTATAAAGCTGGGGTTGCATAATACTTCTAAGAGTTTTAGGTTTTTTCACCCCCTGTTTCGTTAAATCAGATCACTACCATTCTATAGGAACAAGAAACAATCGAATACTTATAATTAGAGAAGATTCACATGCACACCTATATTGGGTTAACCTTCATTGTCTCAGCTCACAAAACCGATCACCCATTGAAGAAGACCTTGGAACAGACGAAAATGAAATTCAAGGAAGGATTGTACTTTTCAAGGTTTTTGAGTATTTCTTGTAGTTAAGGTTATTTTTTACCTACCTATTATGGGCTACCAAACGGGCTCTCAGTAGCGTTGTTCATAACAGAGAAAAAGGCTGAATATGCAGCCTGGCCCGGCCCAGCCCAAGATGGTAAGAGATCTTCACTCGCTCGGTTCTCCAGACAAAAATCATATTAGGGAGAAACCCTAATGAGAGAGAGAGAACGTGGAGGTGACTTTCTTGATGGCCAGCTTACCGGCGGAACTCGTCGACGAGATACTCTTACGGTTGGCGGTGAAACCACTGCTCTGTTTCAGGTGCGTCTCTAAACGGTGGCTTGATCTCATCGACAGTCTCGATTTCATCAGATTGCATCTCAACCGTTCCATAGAAACCAAAAGCAACCGATCCATCTTATTTTATCTTATTTTATAAAAATAAACGTACCTACTTGGTTGACGTGGACTCACCGGATGATGTACCTACAGAAATCGACCACCCGTTGATGAATTCCCACGTAGGGACGCCTTCCATTAGGGGTTCGTGTAATGGTTTAGTCCTTTTAATTTACCCTAGAAACTATCTTCACACTTCATTCATACGTCATGACGATACAATTTTGGTTTGGAACTTATCCACTAGAGACTACTTCACGTTACCTTTTGCTGAATTCGATTACAATGATTATCATATCGAATATGTAGTATACGGTATGGGGTATGATTCAGTCCATGATGATTACAAGGTTGTCAGGATCATTCAGTTTAATAATTATGCCATTCAGTATCGAGGCTCGGAAGTGAAGGTTTACAGTCTAAAATCCAACACATGGAGAAGGATTCAGGATTTCCCTTATTACCCGTACAGCGGCACCTATTTGCGTCCAGGTGTGTTTTCTGGTGGGGCTATACATTGGCTTGTCTCCGAGAAGTACGAGGGATGTGATCTTAACATTGTTGCATTTGATCTTGCTACCGAGGAATATCATTTGGTGCCCATGCCTAAGAAGTTCCGCAATTGTGGTGTGAACATAGCGGTGTTGGAGGGGTTTCTTTGCATATGCAAACTCGTGACAGGAAGAATCGATGTGTGGTTAATGAAGAGTTACGGAGTCAAAGAGTCGTGGACTAAACTGACTTCGGCTGGTATCCCAGAAGATATCAGCAAATATGAGTATATAAAAACTTTGGCTTTGTCAAAGGATGGTAGATACCTTCTTTTGACGCGTAAATGCGGCAACCTTACCTGGTTTGATATTGAACGTCACACAAAAAGGACAATTGGTGTCCATGTTTTTTCCATACATTTTTTTGCAGAGTTTGTTATGCAAAGCCTCGTTCCACTTGGTACTGGAAGCGGAGCTAATTTAGAAGGATGTCCCCCCATGTCCCCCACCCCCCCCCCCCCCCCCCACAGAGGAGGAGAATAAGGAACAGATTGAAACACTAAATTGGGAAAAATAGTATTTCGTTTTTGTTTTGTTTTGTTTTGTTTTGTTTTGTTTTGTTTTGTTTTGTTTTGTTTTGTTTTGTTTTGTTTTGTTTTGTTTTGTTTTTTATTTTTTTTCTGTTTTTTATTTTGTTCAGGGAATTTAGACTTTAGTTGCTGCTTTTCAATGAATTGCTTTCTATTTGATATTCTTAATGTTAGTGAACTGATTTCAAATCTGGTTTTTAGATTGAATGACATGTAATTTGAAGTCATATTTGAGAATTATGAATGCACACATAATCCTCCGAATACGTTGAATCACATTCATTAGCGCGCTTATAAACATAGTCTTGATCAGAATATATATGTCCCCTATCCCTGCTATTTATGAACTTTCTGTTGGAATAAAGAGCTACATCAACTCGTGAGTTGTGACTCTTGACATCCGCTATTATCTTGTTACATACCGGTCAGAACCTACTTTGTCGTTTTCCATCATGTTAAATGATCGTTAAATACTTCCCTGTAAGCCTATAAGATACACTTAAGTGAAGCAGAGATTAGTACGGCTTAAAATGCCTGTACCTGGTGCTCTGCAGTTACTAGGCAGATTCATAGGGTTGAAAACGTGAAATCTCCTCCCTTCAGTTCTCTAACTCAGAAACTCATTCACTCTTGGCTTGGGGACCCTCATCCTCTTCAAAAGATCACCTTGTGTCTTGCAATCTATCAGGTACATCTCCAGTTCATTGGTTAATTGTTTTTATAGGGTACAATTCGGTCCATGATGATTACAAGGTGGTGGGGATGATTCTTTCTGATAGAGGAAGTTATGGGACTTACGCCACAGAAGTTAAAGTTTACACTCTAAAATCCAACATGTGGACAAGGATTCAGGGTTTCCCACCTTACTACTTCTATGGCAACTGGTGTCATGGTGTGTTGTCTGGTGGGGATTTACATTGGCTTGTCTATGAGAATTACCAGGGATATGATCCTTACATTTCTACATTTGATCTTGCTACTGAGGAATATCGTTTTCTGCCCATGCCTCCCAACATTGAGAGGTTCTGCAAGTACGGTGATGAAGTAGAGGTGTCAGAGGGGGTGTCTTTGCATATGCAACGTTCAGTCAGAGAGTATAGATGTGTGGGTAATGAAGTGTTATGGAGTTAGAGAGTCATGGACTAAGCTGACTTCTGCAGGTCTTTTAACACAAAATGACGTACACGCATCTTATCAGTTTATCATTCCTTTGGCCTTCTCAAAGGATGGTACATAAGTTCTTTTTATGCATACCTGCACATAATTTGTCTGGATTAATCTTGAACGTAACATAGAAAGAAGAATCGATATTTCCCCTACCTCAATATTAGCTTCAGGCTAACAGCTTTAAGATGATGAGAGTGGCTCCAACATAACATCTTAGAATATCTGTAATGCATCTCTATTTCTCTCTCACTTATCAGTAGTTGAATCGAATCTCATCGACTAGAAAATAGAAACTACCACATATACCTTTTGCTGATTCTGATTCCAATGATGATCTTATTGGAAATAAAGTATGCCGCATAGGGTACTATCGGTTCATGATGATTACATGATGGTGAAGATGATTCAGTTTTACGATGATACTGATCAAGGCACGGAAATTATGATTGACAGTCTAAAATCAAACACATAAAGAAGAAGTTAGAATTGCCTCGTTATTTGGGGATTTATGTTAGATTCCCCACAAATTCGACGTAATGAGAGACACGATCGCTGGGCTAGGAGGAGAACGCCGGCTAGAGTACCGATTGGGTTTGGCGGCCGCTGGTCGGTCGTCAGAGAAGGCCGAGAGAGAGGGTGAGAGTTGGGGACCTGGGCTGTGACACAGCAGGAGAGGTTGTGGGTGCATCGTGAAATGAGAAAGAGGGCTGGGTGATATGTGACTTGTTCAGCAAATATTTCAGAGAAAGAGGGAGTGAGTGAGTGACATGGTGGAGAGAAAATGAAATTGGTAATGGTGGTGGATAGTTTACAGGACTAAAGATTATGGTTGTGGTGGGAAGTTAGTGAAGGTGGTAATGAGAATTGAAGGTTGGTCATTTTCTTTTGAGAGAAAACAAAACTGATGGTGGAATGATGTTACCGTAGTGGGTAGGAGCAAGGAGGGTTTTTTTTTTTTTTTTTTTTTTTTTTTTTGTACGGAGTATGAACTCCGCCAGGGGCTTCCAACGCTCTACTACTTGAGCTACCACCCTAGCTGCAGGAGTAAGGAGGTTTGATTGTGAAGTTAATGGGGAGAAATTTGGGTAACAATGGGGGTTTTTAGCACGGAATTGATTTTAGATTAATGAGAAAATTAAGGGGTGTATAATTGCTCAGTACTGACGATAATTTTCTGAAAGACAAGATGGACTGTAACATTAGGTGTTGAAGAGGAACTAAAATAAAATAATTTGTATTCTCAAATAATAATAATAATAATAATAATAATAATAATAATAATAATAATAATAATTAGACTAACTGACCCGATAGTTTTAAAAGTTACACATATCAATCAAAAAATAAATAATTAATATATTACCCAGCTACAATACAAAGTTACAAGACTCACCTCTCAACGATGCAAAATTATTGAAATATCCCTTTAAATAATACGGGGTATTTCATCACGTCCCCGAAACTTAAAACAACGGTCTCGAGGTAAAACTACGTGACAAGAGGAAGTGCATGTACGCGCGGATGCAACTCTAGTGCACGTGAAAGACGTAAGGACGCAGGAGCGGATACACAACATACGGTAACAACGACGGTAATAGACAAATGGCGTTTTTGGAATTATTTCATAATCTATCTAGGACAGCTCTAGGTCGGTTCTAAGCACTATATATAGACTCCTAAGTGTTTAGAACGTTTATGTACTGCATTGTAATCGTTCCTCTTGATAAATAAATGTCTCTATTCGCCATGGATGTAGTTAGCTGGATTTGGACCAGCGAATCACGTAACTCTTATGTTTTGCATATTTTTTGACTATTCGTGAGGTGAGTAATCGTGTGAACACTTTGTTTAGATAAATTAAAGTAGGAATTCATAAAATTCCATGTCATTTAAATTGATAGTTTCAGTTGAAGAACTAAAAATAGTGCCAGTTGTCAAATAAGCAATAACTTTAGTGGCTAATCCAAAATTCAGTTGTGGCTAAACCGGAAACTAACATGAAAACAGAGGTAAAATTGCAAAACTAAAATTAGAGTCGGGGCTATAGTATTTCAAAAAAAAAAGACTGGGGCTTATAGGTCCCACCAGTCCTAATGTTACTCCACTACTGCCCATTAATAAGTTCAATACAGGCCCAGTATTTTTATTTTACCCAGCCCATACATAAGTTCCTTTTTCGATGAAAATCAACTTGACCATTTTATTTAACTAGTGGGCAAAACCAGAGGACCACCACATTCGGTCCAATACAAATAGCTACTGAGTGTGTGAAACCAAAAGTTATCCTTGCCAAATTTAAGTTTTGTCGAAGTTCTTCGTCAAAACACACCGTCAGCCGCCAAAATCCATACCTAATGTGAAGATGGCCTTACCGGCGGAGCTTGTGGATGACATAATCTTGCGGTTGCCGGTGAAATCACTCCTCCGTTTCAGGTGCGTTTCTAAACCATGGCTTGCTCTCATCGACAGCTCGGAGTTCATCAAGTTGCATCTCAACCGTTCCATAGAAACCAGAAACAATCGGATCCTCATGCTTACAAAAGACTCAGCTCCTACCAATCCACGCATCTCATCGTTTAACATGGACTCACCCGATATCCCTGTGGAAATCGATCACCCATTGAAGACCAACAAACAAATATATGGTATGAATTGGTGTAAGGGTTCCTGCAATGGTTTAATCCTTATAACCTATAGCGGAAAAACAGAGTATGACCACCCAATTTTTATTTGGAACCCATCCACCAGAAATTATCACAGACTACCTTTTGCGGAATTGGATTCCCAAGTTGTTATCTATGATTACGACGACGTCGATGATGATCATGATTTCACTCAAACTGTGGTATACGGTATAGGGTATGATTCGTTCCATGATGATTACAAGGTTGTCAGGATGATTCTGTTTTATAGAGATTTTGATGGAACTTATGTCACAGAAGTTAAGGTTTACAGTTTAAAATCGAACACATGGAGAAGGATTCATGATTTTCCTTATTACTTATATTTATACTCGTGTCACGGTGTCTTGTCTTTTGGGTCTTTGCATTGGCTTGTCTGTGAGGATTACCAGGGTGATGTCCCTTACATTGCTGCATTTGATCTTGCTACTGAGGAATACCGTTTGGTGCCCATGCCTCCCAACATTGAGAAATTCTGCAGCGGCGGTGAGACACTAGGGGTGTTGGAGGGGTGTCTTTCCATATGCAACTGCCAGTCAGAATGTATCGATGTGTGGGTAATGAAGCGGTATGGAGTTAAATAGTCGTGGATTAAACTGATTTCTGTTGGTCTTTTGCAGCGAGAATATGTTTACCCATATTATAACTTTATAACTCCTTTGGCTTTGTGAGGTTCTTTATATGCATAGTCACCGTATGCTTATCTGGGTTGATCTTCAATACAAGGTAGCAAAGAAATTGGATGTCCATGGTTTATCTACGAATTTCATGGCTGTGTTTGTTGTGCAAAGCCTTGTACCACTTAAGTAGTGGAAGCAGACCTATTGTTTGAAACGAAGCACGTCAGAGGAGAGGAGAATACGGAAACATATTATAAATTTAGATTGGGAAGAAACACACTATTTGTCAGAATGTATTTCCTATCTTTCAAATTGTGTTCAAAGCATTTAAGCTTTAGCTGCAATTAAACGAGTTGCTTCGTATGTTTTAATTTGATATTCTTAAGGTATAGCGGAATTCTTTCGACAAACAATGTTATTTTTAGTTGCTTCAAACATCCATTTGAGGTCACATTAGTGTACCCTATGTCTAGCTCTAACGATTGTCGACAGTCTTTGGCAAATAACAGTTTAATCTTCTTCATTTGAAACTGATGAAGCCATTTATTTTCTTTTCAATACCACTACAATCTTGAATCATCTTCGCCAAATAAATTCAAGAAATTCTTTATATCATTCCTGTAATTGTCGCCCCGGTTTCATCATCTCAAACATATAAACCAGTAACAATTGAAGCCTTTTAACTAGGAGAATATTCACACACCTATTTTGTTAACCAGGAACATTGTCTTGATGTTTCCACGAAACCGATCACCTAATTTTCTCAAAGAAAATAATAATAATAGTAAAAAAAGTCCGATCAACTAATGAAACCATACAATTTTATCTCATAACAATTCTGCACTGTTGACATGTCGCACAATAAATTCTATCTCCCATGGACCAGAACCAACGCAAGCTCTATTGTTAGAGATCCATCGCATACATGTTCATTTATTCGATGCCCCCATCGAAATTGGCGGACCTACGGAGGGGCAAAGGGGGGCCATGGCCCCCACAAGTTTTTTAATTTTCTCTAAGTACCCTTATAGTTTATGGTTTTCTCTCAAAATTGTAAACTTTGGCCCCTCCAAATTCAATATATTTCGAGTATGGCCCTTTGATCTAAAAGAATTCAATAATTATAAACAATCACACTGTGCTCTTTTTGAAAATCTCATACCCTCCTTTAGACTTTGGTTGCTTATGTCTTAACAATTTTAAATTAGTTGACAATTCTCATAAATTAATGATTAGCATCTATTTATCATATACACAATTAATACAAAAAACACATTTTGTTATGTTCTGAGTCCATATAAAAAATAACTTACTAATTTGTGGGAAAAAAATTGTATTGTAATCATCTTGGCCCCCACTTAATTGAAATTATGTGTCCGTCACTGCCATCGAAATTGATCTCCCGTGAAAGTATGTCAACAAACGAATCCCCGAGGTTTTGATGTGGGCCTCGAAATTGATCTCCCATTGAAGAATGTCCAACCAACACATTGACAAGGGTTAAGGGTTGTCACTTATTACAATTATTAAACATTTTTATTACGGTTGTCATGGTGTGTCTATTGGAGCTAGCATATCCGAGAGTACCTACAGCCGTCGGCTATAATTCATCCAAGGCCGTGATTAGTTAGTCCAACAAGGAGAGGGGGCAGATATTTGGAGGCCAAACGGGGGTGGTAGCGGGCACAGAGAAGACCAAGGGCGACCCTCGGTCCTCTGTAGTCAGTATAGTAGTGAAGGGGTGGGGGAGCCCCAGTACCTTTGCAAGATGGGTGGGAAGATTAGAAATTTCGTGGGTTGGAATTGGTGAGAATTTTGTGAGTAATAGAAACATTGTGGGTGGGGACTCAACTTTATAGCCCTGTACAAAAAAGAGGACAAGGCTGAAACATGCAACCAGGCCCAGCCTGGCCCAGGAGGGTAAAATCTTCACTCGCTCAGTTCTCCATAAAGATCATACTCGGGCGGAAAAACCCTAATGCGAGAGAAGCTGACTTGATGGCCAACTTACCGGCGGAGCTTGTGGAAGACATACTGTTACGGTTGGCAGTGAAAGCACTTCTCCGTTTCAGGTGCGTATCTAAACGATGGCTTGATCTCATCGACAGTCCCGATTTCATCAATTTGCATCTCGGCCGTTCGATAGAAACCGGAAACAACAGAGACATCTTAGTTAAAAGAAATGTAATTACCTACTTGGTTAGCGTGGACTCACCGGATGATGTACCTGTAGAAATCGACCACCCGTTGGAAAATTCCCTCATAGGGAAGCCTTACATTATTGGTCACTGTAATGGTTTAGTCCTTGAAATTTATACTGATAACGGTCCTTATGACGACACTATTTTGATTTGGAACTTATTCGCCAGAACCTATTGCACATTACCTAGTGCTGAATCATATCCCATTCTTAATGATTATGACGACAATCTTATTGAATATGCAATATTTGGTATGGGATATGATTCAGTCCATGATGATTACAAGGTTGTCAGGATTATTCAATTTCATGACAAAACTGATAACGGTAACAAAATTAGTGATCCAGGCTCAGAAGTTAGGGTTTACAGTCTAAAATCCAACACATGGAGAAGGATTCAGGATTTCCCTTATCACTTCTATATCTATTGGAGTCACGGTGTGTTTTATGGTGGGGCTTTACATTGGCTTGTCTTCGAGAATTACCAGGGTGCTGATCCTGGCATTGCTGCATTTGATCTTGCTACCGAGGAATATCATTTGGTGCCCATGCCTCCCAGCATTTACAAGCTCTGGAAGTGTGTTGTGACAGTATCGGTATTGGAGGGGTGTCTTTGTATATGCAACTTCCAGAGAGGAGAAATAGTAGATGTGTGGGTAATGAAGCATTACAGGGTCAAAGAGTCGTGGAGTAAACTATTTTCGGTTGGTCTGCAAGATCTTATAAACATATCTGATCAGTGTATTATTACTCCTTTGGCTATGTCAAAGGATGGTACACAAGTTATTTTGATGCATGACAGGGGCAACATTATCTGGATTGATATTAATGGTAATATAAAAAGGACAATTGAAGTCTATGGTCGTTTTCAGGCAAAAGTTGTTATGCAAAGCCTTGTTCCACTTGGGGGTACTGGAAGCAGAAGTAATGTTCAGAAGGTTTGACCATAGAGGAGGAGAATGAGGAAACAGATTGGGAAGAATTTTATTATGTTTTTTTTTTTTTTTTTCAAATTGTTTTCAGGAGATTTTAAGCTGTAGCTGCATTTCAATCAACTGCTTTCTATTTGATAATTCTTAAATTTAGCAGAATTTCAAGAAATTATGGTTTTCTGATTGAATGAATGGATAAAATCTGAAGTCCTGTTCGAGCATTATGAATGCGCACGTAATCCTCCCAATTTGTCGCCAAGTAACATATTCATCATGAACATGTAAAGGGCAGCATGTAGTAGTTGTAAATTTGTAATAACTCTGATCCTTTGCATGCAATTTGTTGGAATAAATATTTACACAAACTCTTGAGTTGTGACTCTTGACATTGGCTATTACCTTGTTGCCTATATCAATCAAATGCCCCTTTGTCTTTTGCGATCTTGTTCACTGGTCGTCACATACTTCCATGTAAGCTACACTTACTTCAGTGAAACAGATAACCTTGTACTCTGCACTTACTATGCAGATACATAGGATTACTCCTAACTAGGTTCTAGCAGTCATAGTTATCTCTGATTGAGTTTCGTCAAGTTCAGTCAATGGGGTAGTGCGAAAAATCTATAATTTCAGGTTTGACCATGAACACCTCTTAGTTGTTAAACTGCTCTTTGCGGTGTTGAGAAAATCCTAGTCATATATATTTGAAGATTTATGTCTTAGAATATATCATAGAACATGTCCTTGTCAAATAATATATACCTCCCTGTTCCCTTCCACACATTAGCATTGAAACAAGCAACGTGGGTGTCAATTAAAGATAGATTTGCAGGTCGTAATTGTTCCAGCTAGCTATATTTAACCCGTCTCTTCAAGGTATATAGGTAGAGATTGCTGCGGTCGGAGGCAGATCCAAGCATTGAGTTGTGGGGGCTAACCCCCTCTCAAGTTCTGGAAAATGCAATTTTAACCTACATTTGATCAATAAAATTCATTTTTAGCCCCCAATAAAATTAAATGATAACCCTTTTACTTAGTTTTATTTGGAAAAAATGATCACTTTTTTAGCCCCGGTGTGGAAAAATCCTGGATCCGCCCTTGGCTACGGTTCCAAGTGAAACATCAATGCACACCTTCCTTGTATGTGTGTGTATAGGTTTTCTACATAAACAGGATAATGTGGTCACCATGCTGGTAAAACTTATCTTAATACATCATTTCATTATAAAGTTTTGCTCATTTCGTACACAGAAGTTCTAAAGGTTAGCAAAATTTACTTTTCTTCTTTTGGAGTAGACAGGGTGTTATTTACGGAGTGTTCTTCTTTTCATCTTTTGGAGTGTTATTTACCGTGTTTCATTTGTAGTTTGACATCACTGTCTACCGACCTTTTCTGATCTTTCTACCGATTTTGCTGCCTCTTTCTCCCTCAGCTGGTAAAGCTAGCGCTACATCTTTTTAATACTCTCTTTACCTTATATATTCTATTTCTAACATACTAATGAGTGAAAGCAAGGTAACGAAGAAGCCACCCTCAGACAAAAGACTTTGAACAAAAACGTTCATGTCGCAACCCAGCCGATCCCTTTCTAACGGTAAAGTAAAGGCCTCACTCCATTCGAATACCGTCCCCTCGGAAACAATGGAAAAAATAGCAGCCCGTTAACCTCCGCATCAGGGCTTTCGCAACATAAGCAAATATTACAATACTTCCGCTCCTAAACAGCCCTTCTCCTCCCAAACGAGAAAGTCATTGATTCTATATTCCCACCAGGAAGAGAGGACGTCAACCTATACACTTTGGCTTTTCACGCTAGCAATCGATTACTTTCGCCTCCTCGGAAGGGGGATGCCGCACCCTGAGCTGCAATTTAAGGGAATAAAAGTATAATAAAAGGGCATTTTAGCCATCTGAAACCAGATAGGGCACCACCGGCAGACAAATGTCGTTGTCCAATTATGAAAAGGGGCGTTTACGGGAGTTTTCATTAGTAACATTAGTGAGATCGTCTTAATCCAATGCCTTTGGTCGAAGCTCTTTTGTCGCCTTGAAACAAGAGAAATCTTTGCTTTGGAAGCTACCATTACCCATTCCCAATCGAAGAAATATCTTAAGAGAAGAGCTCACCTTTATTATAGGTAGCGATCTCCTAAGCCATATTATAAGTAAGACTCCGCCTTCCTTATTATAGTCGAGAAAGGGACTGCCAACAATACCTCCCATTACAGGCCTTTCTACCATCTCTGATCCTATTCTGAAATAAGAAGAAATAGAATATAGAAGATGCTTTCGTAAGACGTAATATTCTCTCTCCGGGAAGAAAGAAGACAAGCTCTTCCGTTTAGTAGCTCGCTATTCAACCATCCTGTTCTTTCTTTTCTTTTTTATGTCGTTCTTATTTTCTTTTCAGCACGGTCGGTCTCTCTTGAAGAAGTGTGGGCTCTGCTTCAGCAGCGGACAAACTTCTTTGACTACGATGTTGCCGAAACAAACAAACTATAGAAATTGCAGCGCAAAGAAGAAGGGCCAAGAAAGAACTTGCTGAATTACTGCTTAAGAGGAGAAAATCTGGCAACAAAGGTCTAGAGTCCAATGGCTCCAAGACGGAGACAAGAGCACGACTTTCTTTCATAGAAAGGCCTCAGCTCGAAAGGCTAGAAATACTATAAAGGTTTTAGAAGACAGTGACAGGAGTTAGAAGACTGAAGATGAAGACCTCATTAAGATCCTGTCCAACTATTTCGAAGACATATTTGACTCTACCCATCCTATCCCTGCGGAGATTATTTCCAGCCTTGATGTGGTGAATCAAAGAATCAGCCAACAACAACACAATTTTCTGGAATCTCCTTACTCCCTACATGAAGTAATGGAAAGCCTTATGAAAATGAGGCCTCTTAAAGCCCCAGGAGTTGACGGTATTCCAGCTATTTTCTTCCAGAAATACTGTAATCTGCTTAAAGAGGATATTGGAAGACGTGTGCTCAGAATTTTGAATGGTGAAGAAAGTGTTGCAGACTTCAACCACACTTTATTGGTGCTCATCCCAAAGTTAAGCAGGTTAGAAAACCTGCTGACCTTTCATCCTATCAGTTTATGTACAACTATTTATAAACTGGCCTAAAAAACTATGGTGAATAGACTCAAGCTGGTTTTACCATCTATTATATCCGAGAATTAAAGTGCTTTGTGCCAGGCAGAATGACTACGGATAATACGACTACAACTTTTGAAATCCTTCATTCTATGAGATATATAATAAATGGAAAAGATGACTTTTTAGCTCTTAAAATGGATAGTAGTAAGGCTTATGACCAGGTGGAGTTGTCATTCCTCACTTTAATCTTAAAGAAGATGGGTTTTGGGTCGAGGTGGATCAACCTGGTTGAGGACTGTATTACAACAACTACTTTCTCATTTTCTTTTAAAGGGCAGATTGTCGGAAATATTGTTCCCAAGCGTGGGCTTCGTCACGGTTGCCCTATCTCACCTTACTTCTTTTTATTTTGTGGTGAATTTCTCTCACGTGCTCTCACGAATGCTATGTCTAGTGGCTCTGTTACAGGGGTGGCTGCATCTCGAGGTGGACCGAGAGTGTCTCACCTATTTTTTACAAACGACAGCCTTATCTTTACAAAATCTACGAAAGAGGAGGTACAAACTCTTACTTCCCTATTACAAAGCTACGAAAGAGTTACCAGACAAAAAAAAAATCTTGACAAGTAGTCGACAGTCTTCTCTAGTAGTGTGGCGGATGAACTTAGTACCAATCTCAGCTTGCTTTGTGGCGTCCGCAAAGAGTTGGTGCACGAAAGGTATCTGGGCCTGCCAACTGAAATGGGAAGAAAGAAGATGGTTAGTTTTCAAAATATTCCAGACAGAGTTGACAACAAACTTTCAAATTGGAAAGAGAAATTTCTTTCTCCAGCCGGGAAGGAGGTACTTTTGAAATCTGTCATTGAATTAATTCCTACTTATTCAATGAGTTGTTTAAAATTTCCTACTACTCTATTTGAGAAAATTGAAGCTTCTATGGCCCGTTTCTGGTGGAGTTATGATGAGAAGTAGACTGGCAAAATGGGTGGGCTGGGCAGATTTGGGCTAGTTTTAAATGAGTTAGACTTAATTGGTCAATACTCCATTTATGCCCAAATACTTACTGAGTTTTATTAGGTTGGGCTTCAAAGAGTTGGGTATTAATGGGTAGTCCTAAGTAAACCCAAATTTAACAAAATATGTTTTACTAGGCCCAGCCACTCTTGAAGCCCAGTCACAGAATCTTAACAGAAGCCCAAACTTTTAACCTACTTTGCCAAAACTACTGTAATGTCCCCGTACAGTTACTAAATTACAACTATGCCATCGTCCTCCTTCAAAATCAACCGTAGCAGCTCGTAACCGTCGTAGACAAGGTCGCCGGCGACTGAGGCTTGTAGCCGTCGTCGTCGCCATGACCCTTCTCAACCCACAGATTCAATCTCATGAATCAGATTATTCCAACACATTCAAATTCAGATTCATAGCAGAATAGAGAGATTCAAATTGGATATATGAAATCCACAAGCTCTGGAACCAGCTATTTCTTCTCTCGTTCCGGTCGCCAGCGAATGCTATTGCCTGATCGTACAAGGGATTTGCAGAGAGAGAGAGGAGGAGGAGACTGCGATGGACAGAGTGGAGATCGCGATCTGCGACGATTGAGGAGATGCCGGATCTATGCGGTGGTGGAGGCGGCGCGATGGTGGAGGCGGCGCCGCGACGGTGATTTTCCTCCGGTTATAACAACTTTGCTCCTCCGGTTATAACAACTTTGCCTGTGTGTTATCTATCTTATATTTATTTGATATAAATATGATTTTCTCTAGTAAGAGGGTAATTTTGTCTTTTAGATTATTTAATTTGATGAACCTAATTGCAGAACACTTCTACTTCTTATATTTCTTTTAGGAGCTGTTCTTTTTTTTCAAATATTTTTGAATATAATTTTTGTTTGTAAGTTTATTTATTTGATAAAAACGATGTGTTTCTAACGTTTTTTACTTTCTAACTTTTATTGGGGCAGTAGGGTAAGTTTAGTTTGTACATAGAAATAAGAATGGGAGTTTATAAATTGGAGTCCGTTCGGTAACGGGACAAAACCTAACTTACCCATGTAAGTAACAGTTTTAAATAGTCTACTCCAATTAATACCATTTATTAAATAGAAAGGTCCCAAAATCATTTATAAACAGTTAAGTGGTTAAACCTAATGGGCAAAAGACCACTTTGCCAGGTCTAATGAGAAGCAATGAAATATTTGTTGGACTTCCCTGAATAATATGAAGAAATCTAGAGAAGAAGGTGGTCTAAATTTTCATCATTTGCATTTATTCAACATTGCAATGTTGGGTAAACAGTTTTGGAGAGTCCTTATGAATCCATCTAGCCTTCTAGCCAAAGTCCTAAGACACAACTACTACAGAACCACAGTGATACTTAAAGCTACGGCAAAAAAGGACATATCTTACCTTTGGAAAAACATCATGGCTAGCAAGGATTTGGTCTTGAGTGGTTGCCTTTGGCGGCTTGGAAATGGGGAGAATATGAACACGTTCTTAGATCCCCGGTTGTATAGGACAGCTTTTCAGGCCTATCACTCCAAATCAGAACTAAACTGGACCTCCGGTCATGGTAGCGGACTGATTACAGAAACAATAAATTGGGATGAGGAGGAATTAATGACTCTTTTCGACGAAGAAGACATCAAAGAGATTAAAAGAATTGTGATTCCTTCAGTAAATGTGCCTGAGAAACTTATCTGGTATTACTCAGATACAGGACATTACACAGTCAGCTCTGGTTATCAGTTACTCAAGCATCATGAGGAATCGTTCGTCATTAGCTTTCACACCCTCCGTACTGCTTTTGTTGGGAAGGGGACATGATCAATAGAATCTGGCTGGATCCGGGTAGGGCTGTAAACGAGCCGAACCGAACCGAATATCTCTTGTTTGGGTTTGGCTCGTTTAACTTGGTTGCTAAACGAGTCGAACACGAACTCGAGTCGAACAAAAAAATCTTGTTTGAGTTCGGCTAGTTTAGGGCTCGAGTTGTTCGTTGTTCGGCTCGTGGCTCGTTTACGGCTCGAATTCGGTTCGACGAACTTATATATCTCTTGAATAAATATGATAATCAATAATTCTTGGATTAAAATATCATGTTGCTATTAAGAAAATTATAACATCAAATGTATTGATATGCATAACTTGTGTTAATGGTAGACTTAAAGTATCTAGTTTGATTTCTATATAGTAAAATAATAAAATACAAAGTAAATTTTTATGGTATGATAAATTATAGGTTCTTTTCTCAATACTAATTGAGAGGTCAAACTACTATAAAAAGAGATTTTATACTAATTTTTCATAATTGTAGGAAAATAGTTATAAAGAAGACAAAAATAATTTTATCTTTCTTCTAACTACATATAAATATATACTAATAAAATTTATTCGCGAACACTAACGAGCGAGCCTCTTGTTCGGCTCGTGTTCGGCTCGTTTAGCAAACGAACACATTTTAATGTTTGAGTTTGTTTGATTAAGAAGTTAAATCAAACACGAACGAGCTTGTACCGAGTCGAACGCGAGTTGTTCACGAACGGCTTGGTTCGTTTACAGCCCTAGATCCGGGATAGTGGCGCCCATTCTAACCAAAGAAATCAAGTTAAACAAACGGGAAATAGATCGATCCCAACCCCAAGTTTTTTTTTTTTGTGAGAAAAACCCAACCCCAAGTTGGTGGAACTCTTTTTGGAAGAACGATCTCCGAAAAAGAATTTTGTACAAAACTTGTAGAGCCTTCTTCAGAGGTCTGCCGGTTCGTGAAAATCTCCTTCGAAGGGGAATTCAGATTGATAATTTGTGCCCTATGTGCAAAAATATATAGAGGATGAAAATCATCTTTTTATGCACTGCTCTATTACTAGAGATTGCCGAATCCGAGGTCGAGACTTTGTGCCAAAATCCAACATGCAGTTCCATATCTGTTGGCCAACCTTGTATCTTGCATCAAAAAAAGAAGAGAGAAGAAGAATGAGTGTACTAATTTGGATGACTTGGAAAAATAGGAACACAACAATCTTCAAGAACAACACTTTCAAAGTAGGGGAAGTTGTTAATCAGGTCGAAGATTACCTTCACAGTTTGGAGGGTTTTAGATCTGAAGTCAATTTTGTTGGTCCGGCTCAGACTCAATCATCTCCGATGACTCCCCCACCGCTTCCATTGGAGAACTGGGTCATCATAAACACTGATGCAGCTTAGAATCAACGGTTGAAGCAGGCGGTGGTCGAAGTTGTCATCAGAACCAGTTTGGGCATCTTCATTGCCGGAAACAGGTCCGGCCCTATAGCTAGGCAGTCGAGGCAGCCGCCTTAGGCCCACGGGCTGGCAGGGCCCCCGTGTCATAATCTTTAATGTCTTTTCAAAGATAGCTTTAGTTCAATTAATTACATACTTCAATGTTAATTTTTAATGAAGTCTATGTTAGTTTGGTGGTAACCAAAAATTTTGCCACAAATTTGATCCAAGTTCGAATCTCGTTAATGTGAACATTTTAATTTTTTATTTATCAAAAATTTTAAGGTTGAAGAACTATATACTTTTTTAGGGAAATTGAAGAACTTTAATTAAAGCTAACATTAATCTAATATAGGAAACACAATTTATAGAAGTCTACAAATTTTTTTAGACAAACTATTTTATTTTTTTATTTTTATTTTTTGTAGAATTAGACAAACTATTTTACGTATATATATTATTTTAATTTAGGGCCCCAAATTTATTGCTTGCCTTAGGCCCCCAAATGTCTTGGGTTGGCCCTTGCCGGAAAAGGAAGATTTATCCCTCTCACAACCTCGGCGAAAGTTGCAAAGCTACATCGTTGAAAGAAGGGATCGATCTGGCTTTAGAATTGGGACATGCAAAGCTATGGCTAGAAACAGACTCTCTCTCTCTAGTGAGAGAAATGAAACGGCTCTTACCGAGGAGAGAACCAAAAGATATTACGGAGGTGGAGAGTCTTCTCGAAGAAAGCATTCAACGCCTCGTTCTCGTAGAAAGCCACGCATTCAACATGTTCCACGTCAGTGGCATAAGTGCGCACACCGCTTCGCTCAAACAACTATTCAATTTCCGTGTCACTCAGTTTGGGCTACTTCTGCACCTGATTGGGCTAGTCCTCTACTGGACCATGATGTAACGGTCCGTTTCTTAGCCCAAGTTGTTTGAATAAATTGGTCTTCTCAAAAAAAAAAAAAAAAAAAAATCAAGAAAAGCTTAACACGATTCCGGCAGTGGACTTTATAAAGCTGGGGTTGCATAATACTTCTAAGAGTTTTAGGTTTTTTCACCCCCTGTTTCGTTAAATCAGATCACTACCATTCTATAGGAACAAGAAACAATCGAATACTTATAATTAGAGAAGATTCACATGCACACCTATATTGGGTTAACCTTCATTGTCTCAGCTCACAAAACCGATCACCCATTGAAGAAGACCTTGGAACAGACGAAAATGAAATTCAAGGAAGGATTGTACTTTTCAAGGTTTTTGAGTATTTTCTTATAGTTAAGGTTATTTTCTACCTACCTATTATGGGCTACCAAACGGGCTCTCAGTAGCGTTGTTCATAACAGAGAAAAAGGCTGAATATGCAGCCTGGCACGGCCCAGCCCAAGATGGTAGGAGATCTTCACTCGCTCAGTTCTCCAGAAAAAAATCATATTAGGGAGAAACCCTAATGAGAGAGAGAGAACGTGGAGGTGACTTTCTTGATGGCCAGCTTACCGGCGGAACTCGTCAACGAGATACTCTTGCGGCTGGCGGTGAAACCTTTGCTCCGATTCAGGTGCGTCTCTAAACAATGGCTTGATCTCATTGACAGTCTCGAATTCATCAGATTGCATCTCAACCGTTCCATAGAAACCAAAAGCAACCGATCCCTCTTATTTTATCAAAATGAACATACCTACTTGGTTGACGTCGACTCACCGCATGATGTACCTACAGAAATCGACGACCCGTTGATGAATTCCCACATAGGGACGCCTTCTGTTAAGGGTTCGTGTAATGGTTTAGTCCTTTTAATTTACCCTAGAAACTATCGGCTTTACACTTCAATCATACATTATGACGATACAATTTTGGTTTGGAACTTATCCACTAGAGACTACTTCACGTTACCTTTTGCTGAATTCGATTACAAAGATAATCATATCGAATATGTAGTATACGGTATGGGGTATGATTCAGTCCATGATGATTAAAAGGTTGTCAGGATCATTCAATTTAATAATTATGCCATTCGGTATCGAGGCTCGGAAGTGAAGGTTTACAATCTAAAATCCAACACATGGAGAAGGATTCAGGATTTCCCTTATTACCCGTACAGCGGCACTTATTTGCGTCCAGGTGTGTTTTCTTGTGGGGCTTTACATTGGCTTGTCTCCGAGAAGTACGAGGGATGTGATCTTAACATTGTTGCATTTGATCTTGCTACCGAGGAATATCATTTGGTGCCCATGCCTGAGAAGTTCCGCGAGTGTGGTGTGAACATAGCGGTGTTGGACGGGCTTCTTTGCATATGCAAACTCGTGACAAGAAGAATTGATGTGTGGTTAATGAAGAATTACGGAGTCAAAGAGTCGTGGACTAAACTGACTTCGGCTGGTATCTCAGAAGATATCAGCAAATATG
Organism: Linanthus parryae; assembly: GCA_023055425.1. NCBI lineage: Eukaryota > Viridiplantae > Streptophyta > Magnoliopsida > Ericales > Polemoniaceae > Linanthus > Linanthus parryae. The sequence goes on from JALGPY010000003.1 coordinate 5,266,057, forward strand.
AGTATATAAAAACTTTGGCTTTGTCAAAGGATGGTAGACACCTTCTTTTGATGCGTAACTACGGCAGCCCTACCTGGTTTGATATTGAACGTCACACAAAAAGGACAATTATTGATGTCCATGTTTTCTTTGCAGATATTGTTATGCAAAGCCTTGTGCCACTTGGTACAGGAAGGGGAGCTAATTTGGAAGGATGCATCCCCGAGGAGGAGAATACGGGACGGATTGAGAAACTAGATTGGGAAGCATAGTTTTTTGAACAAAAGATTCACGGTGTGAAGATAATGGCAGACTGAACAAAAGATTCACGGATTCACGGATTGAGAATACGGGACGGACTGAGGAACTCAACAACTGAAATCCTTTTGTTGCACTTTGAACAAAAGATTCACGGTGTGAAGATAATGGCAGAGTGACAGAGGAGCTACCGAGCATGAAAATAAAAAGAGCCATGGTAGCACATTGTTGAATGCGTAGCAAACCCTTGAAGTCTAGAAAGAATCTATCGTGTCCCGTTCCTTCCAGACAGCTCTTCCAAACCTGCAAGAACGAAGTCTGTGGGATAAGATTTCATGAGAGTCGTGGTAAATAGCTTAAAGGGCTCTGCACTTGCTCTCCGCTCTGAAACAATTGATAGAGAAACTCGCTCAGTTTCATAAAGTTCAAACAATTTACTTTGTGAATATGATACAAAGTATGAAGAGCATATGACCATATGTTCTTTCACTATGATCTTACCAGGGCTTTTTGGTTTGGACTTTGGAGTAGAGAGCCTATTGCATTCATTTTTTACCATATTTATATATAAACTATAATCGCTAAATAACTCGTGTATTGGGGATGCTCTAAGCTACTTAAGAATTAGGTGTAATATGGATTACTTCTACACTATATTGTGCACTAAAGTTCCATCACCCCTTTTGACATATCAAATAGAAAGTAATGGAAGAGGTGAGCCTGGTGAAAAATGTTCGGAACCAGTGTTTGACTTCGGGAGTGATTATTTGTCTTTTTTTAAGGAAAGTATCAGGAGTTGAGAATCTTTTTTTTTAGAAGAAAAGATATCTATAACTGGGTAATCAACCCCAAAGAATCGAAGTTCATTACATCTAATGCCCATAACGGCGTTTCTGCATAGTAACTAATGTCCTCTTCCTCCAAAGCTTTAGCGGCCACCAAGTGAGCGGAAGTGTTACCTTCTCTGCGTACATGAGAACACAACACCTCTACAAACATCACCTCTAAATGTGTTACCTTCTCTGCTTATAACAAATTGAAACTATAACATCACGAACCGTCTTCAGACAAGAGACAGATCCAGCACTGGATCGAGGACTTGCCTTGCGCTTTTTTTCATGCTCCTCTACAAACGCAATGACATTTATTTATCGAATGTCCTTTTAGCAAGTATATTTGGAAAATAGTTCGCAACTGGATAGACGTCCATACAGAAATGAGTAGCCTGGATAACGCGCTTAAGTGACTGAAAAAGGAAACAGAGCCCACATTAACCCTAGTACATATATTGTTAGAGTATCCTCTAACCACATTAACCATTTGGGAGTCGCAGATTCACAACTCCTACGCGACCTTTATAATATGTTAATCACACTACCACTACCACCTGATAATTAACCCTATTACATATATTGTTACGCAGTTGTGCCGCTTCATTCGGCAATCTCTCATTTTCAAAGAGACCCAAAGTCTTATCCCTTCTTCGCAGGCGATGTGCCAGAGACTGATTATCAATTTCCACAACAATCACTTATTTTGGTGTGCTCTTTGCCATTTTTGTAGTAAAATATTTTACCAAGTAAAATGTTTTAACCCAAATGATGTAAACTGATTTCAACATTATAAATTCGCAAGACATTTTTCGGAGAGTGAAGGAGCATGACGACAAATCATATGAACACCTCCACCACCGAGGACTGCCATCCACCACTACAACCATTGTCGTCACCGCCTAATGCCACAACAACAACCACCACCCTCACCGTTGCAATTATACTAGGGCATATTCGAAAAAATACAATTTTAGATGACCAAATATAATTTTTGTTATAGCAAGTGCACTAATGGCACAATTCAAAATCGAACAAGGACATTATTACAATTATGGTCAAGAAACTTTGGAATAAATCTTGGCAATATAAGGACAAAATTGGATTTTTTCGTAAATTGGGTGGGGCACTTGCCTATTCGTGCCGACTGCCGAGGGCTGGCTCCGCCCCTGTAACCACAACTACCACTACCATCACCTCACTGCTGCCACTGCTCCACAACCACCTCTTGTTCCACTGCTCAACCACTCCGTCCAACACCGTCTTTCATGCTGCTCCACCACAAAAACTGTTCGTCACACGTCCACAAATTGAACCAATTAACTTATTTATTGTTATATGTAAATTTTCATAATAGTATCTAAGTCACAAGCAATTTTCTTTTTGCAAGTTTCAACTAAACATGAGAAATTGATCTCGGATAAAACTTTCACAAAAATATTTTATGCGTAGGATAATTTCATGCGTGCAACATTTTACTGTCAGTCTGCCAACAAAATAGAGTCTAACAGTAAAAACAATTTCAGTTTGCAAAAAAAAACAAAAAAAAAAAAAAAAAAAACAAGCTCACCAGACTTTTTTATTGAAACTGGGCCTCCAGTAGGTAGGCCCCCAACTCTTTCATGAAGAGTAAGGCACAAAGGCCCATTTATAATTAACGAGGGCACCTCCTTTTAGAAGTTTTGGTTTTCTATATAGCTGGCGAGGGCTTCATAAAAACGAGAATAAAACTACCGAGTGACTAATCCAAAGAAATTCTCCATACGAAGTTTCGGTTCTCCAGACAATCTCCATACGAAAAGCGTAGACCGAAGGAACCCTAATTAGAGAGGGACAGAGCTTGATGGCCAACTTACCGGCAGAACTCGTCCACGACATACTGCTACGGTTGCCGGTAAAACCGCTCCTCCGTTTCAGGTGCGTCTCTAAACGATGGCTTGCTCTCATCAACAGTCCTGATTTCATTAAGTTGCATCTCAACCGTTCCTTAGAAACCAGAAACAACCGAACCGTCATGGTGAGAGAATGCTCACTTACCTACTCGGTTGACGTGGACTCAGTGGATATCCCTGTAGAAATCAATCACCCATTGAAGTATTCCCACAAAACGAGATGGTGGGAAAGGAGTTGGTTTAAGGGTTCCTGTAATGGTTTAATCCTGATGAGTTATCATGGTGGAAAACATGCATATGATGACACTAATTTTATTTGGAACCCATCCACCAGAAACTATCACAAATTACCTTTTGCTGAATTCGATGAAGATGATAAAGCCATTACCTTTCTAGTGTCGTATGGTATAGGGTATGATTCGGTCCATGATGATTACAAGGTTGTCAGGATAATCTCGTTTTATAGAGACATAGATGGAACTTATGCCGCAGAAGTCAAAGTTTACAGTCTAAAATCCAACAAGTGGAGAAGGATTCAGGATTTCCCTTACTACTTGTGTTTCTATGAGCTTCACGGTGTGTTGTCTGGTGGGGCTTTACATTGGCTTGTCTGTGAGAATTAACGGAATGATGCTTTCATTGCTGCATTTGATCTTTCTACTGAGGAATATTATTTGGTGCCCATGCCTCCAAACATTGACAAGCTCTGCAAGGTTGGTCCTAGATTAGAGGTATTGGAGGGGTGTCTTTCTATATGCAACAGCTCGAGAGACATAATTGATGTGTGGGTAATGAAGTGCTATGGAGTTAGAGAACCGTGGACTAAGCTGATTTCGATTGGCCTCATGTATGCTAACCCATCTTATAAATTAATAATTCCGTTGGCTTTGTCGAAGGACGCTACAAAATTTCTTTTTTTCATACCTAGCCACGGTGTCCTTACCTGGGTTGATCTTCAGCTCAAAATAGCAAGAATTGATGTCCATGAGTTTTCTAGGAATTTCCAGGCAGAGTTTGTTATGCAAAGCCTTGTTCCACTTGGTAGTGGAAGCTGACATCATGTTCAGAAGGAAGCAGATCAGAGGAAAAAAAAATTGATTGAAATGCAAGACTGCGAAGAAAAGTACAACTAGTACCTTGTGTTTAAAGCATTTAAGCGAGTTGCTTTGTGTTCTTAAGTTTAGTGGAATTCGTTGGACTGATCCTAACGTCGGCAGTCTAATAAATTCATGATGTCAATTTTCGGCAAAAACTTTGGTGCGTCCCTATGGTAACCGGCTAAGCCGGTACTAGCCGGTTATTACGAAAATGCCAGCAACCGGACGAAAAAAGTGGTCCCAGAGGCCAGCTACGGGACAAAAAAAGTGGTCCCAGGAAGATTCTTTTTTAACCTAGATAGTATTGTTAACACTTAGAATGAACTAAGCTGAATAAGATAACACAGTGATATCTTTGATTAATCTTTAGTTAGTTTGTTTAACAGTTACGACATTAACCCTTACATTTTAGATAAACTCGGAGATATCATTGTTAACAAAACTTGAATCTTTAACTAATTACAGCAGAATTAGAATTAAATACAGGATAAACTATCATACATTGAAATTAAAATGTTGAAAATGACAAAAATCACAACATACAACAGTTTCACACGAAAATAGTGGGCTTTTGAAGCATTCTCGGCCCCTTCGAGTCTCACACTTAACTGAACACAACAGAATAGAGAAGGAAACTATCTTACTTTGAAATTAAAACGATGAGAATGACAAAAATCACAACATACAGCAGTTTCACATGAAAAGAGTGGGCTTTGGAAGCATTCTCGGCCCCTACGACTCTCTTACTCAACGTTGTTACCTCCTCCTGAAGTTGTTGGAGATCTGGAGCACAGCACGGACTGGGAAATTCATCTTCCCAGTAGAAATAGTTGCATTGTTCACCTCTAGGCTTGGCACAAGTCCAAAATACGCGTCCGTCATTTCCGGGCGTATGTGCGGTACGACTTACCGGGTAACGGCCACATAAACAATGCCCAGGCCTACACCCTGACCTCCGGGATGAATCTCCTCTTGAATATGAAGGTGGATTGCTTGGTGAGGGTGAAGAGCTTACACTATGTTGAGACATTGCTTAGAGAGAAAGAAGAGAAGGGTGAAAGAGAAGGAGAACTGATGAGATCTGAGAGTGAAGAGAGAAATAAAGAGTTAGTTGAGAGTGGTTGGAGATTGTATTAAAAGCGGGCAGTGGGTAGGTTGGCTGATATAAATGCAGGTATCTAACGTTAAGATAGAGAACTTAACAATTTAGAATGGGTACCTAATAACGTAGTAGTGCATTTATTAATTCAGTTTTGGTAGGTGAGGGTAGTTGGCCAACACCAAATGCACCTTAAATAAAACTAACTGTACAGTTTGTGTTTACAAAAAAGCACAAGCAATTTTTAGGAAAACAACACAAGTCATCAAATCATAAGCAAACAAACATTGCCTAATCATCATTGGGAAACATTGTTCATAACATACACTCTCAAACAACCCACAAAATTTACTGACATAAACATTGTTCATATTACAAATTCCCAAACAACATAACAGACAAATTCACTTTTTTCCATTCTTCCCCGACGACTTTCGCGCCGACCTCCTCGTCTTCGCCCCGGATTCTAATGGAACAGTAGGAAAAGAAGGGAAATTGTACATCCTTTCAAACTCATGAACATTCTCATCAATAGACTTGAAGCTCGGTAACTCTTCAAACATCTTGGTCTTGTGGATGTTGTAGTCTGATCTAGCCATTTCATTGGCAATCCAGATTCTCAGATGCTTCACTTGAATAGAGAAGTTCTTCTTTGGATTAGGAATCAGGTCCCTCAAGTGGGTCATGAAGAAGCATACAAAAGGGCCACAATCACACCTGAGAGATTAAAATAGAATGCAGTTGTGATGTATAAGATAGTGTGTTTAAGAAAATGGTGAGTGGAATTAATGAATAAGTTTTTTACCCGTTTGGTTGTTGGGGAACGTCGTCATTCATGTACCACACATCCCACTTTGTGATGTCATCATGGTACTCTGGATAGGAGGATAGCACCTTGTGAATTTGATTAACTTTTCTAGCTACATCCCTCTCAACATACCCAAGTCCAGAAAACGAGTCCAAGACGTATATTTTCTTGTCGACAAAGGAAATGACCATCATGAACCAGTGGGTGCGATGTACATTCATGGGCAGGGCAATCTATTTCATTAACAATTCAACATAAAATAAGTTCAACAAAATATGAATGTATAAAGCAGATTGCATTGATAGAAATCGTAAATCTTACGTAGCCCATCTCGCTCCACGTTCCTCCATATTTATCGGACACTTGGAAATATCGATTACCCTTCGTGGGCTGAACAAGAATTAAAATTAATGATGTCATTTTGTGGAAGAATTTTAAATTGAGTTTGTATCCAATGAAAAGGGAATGAACTTACGGCATAATGTGTTCCGAAATACCAAATGCGAGGGGTTCCACCAAATTGTCGGCTTCTTTCTTTCAGATGAAGCAATTGCAAATATGCATCGATGACCTAATTGTTTAAAAAGTGAATAGAAAAGTGTTATGATGATGATGGGAGAATGTCTTAAGAAACTACGTTAAATCAACAAAAATAAATACTTACTTCGTTGTCAAACCATTTACCATCCATGAAGCGCCACGCGGCATACCTCGTCACCTTCTCATAATCAGCAATGTTAATAACCAACTCACTGCAGATATAATAACAAATCAAACCATAAGTAAAAACAAAATTTGTGTCTTGTACACTTTATTTAGGAAATTTGAATGTAAATAGCACTTACTCTCGCAAGCTTAGTGGAATTTTGGGATCCCAAGGTTTTTTATCGAACTCAGGCTCATATTTGTGAGACAAAAAGAAGTTGATCCTGCAATCTTCCAGGCTAGGCATCTCTGGCAGACAGGTCATTTCCTCAGGATTGCTTTGTTGCTTCTTAAGCGACACCCGATTCGACCCCCTTATGATCCACCACGCCTTTCCCCGGACAGACCCATCAATGTTTGTCCTTCGGTCCGCCCAAGAAGCCAAGGATGCCTCCTCCTAATAAATCAACAAAATGTTAGAATTGGAAACAGAGACATCAAGTCTAAAGTTAAAACAGTTAATACACTTACCTCATCGTCATCGTCATAGCTGACTTCTTCGACCACCTCCATCGAAGAGCTAACCTCATCCTGATTCTTCTTCTGCTTCTTCTTGGGAGGTTCTTCTTGTTTATCCTCTTCACCTCCCTTCTTCTTTTCCCCTCCTTCCTCTTCCTCCTTTTCATCCCCCTGCTTCTTTTCCACTCTTTCATCTACCTGCTTCTTCTCATCTTCTTCCTTCTTTCTCTCCTCATCCTTCATCTTCTTTCTTCCATCTTCCCTCTCCTCCTCCAATTCAGACTTTCTCTTGTTAACAGTCGCGAACATGGCCAATAATGTTTGCGGGTCAGCATTCTGCGCCAGCTGTCCCAAAAGATCCTTCAAATAATCCCCTGGTGGAAGAACTAATTGAATTGCTGGTGCAACAGCCTTCTCAGTGATTGGCTCTTCATCCATTTTCTTCAACTTCAACTACAAAGAACAACAGAGTATAGAGGTTAACATTTAAGATAAGGATGTTAACTGATAAAAACAAATTTTTAAGGTTTATGTAATAGGTTACTCACATTTTCATTCATACACACATACTTCCATCTCTTAGAAACATCAGATGTCTTCCAGAATTTCAACCTGGGACTTGCATTCTGTCTTTGCAGCCCTTGGGATTTTCTTGAAATTTGGGGCAAAACTTTTCCAAGTACAGAAGCTACAAAATATACTCACAACATTAGAACTTAAGAAGGAGCTCTTAACATATTAAACAGAAATTATAGAAAAAATGACAAATTGCTAGATTATTACCACAAGAATGAGCACGCAACCATTTCCTCGCAAGGTTTCCCCAGTTTGGGCCTTCACATTTTGTTTCACCAGATGATCAAGCCACAATTCCGCCCAGTTCACCTTTTTCAGGTGCTCCAAATCTACAACAAGTTTGGCCAGCCCAGAGCGGACTCCTTGTCGCCCGATCGGCATCCCTAGGGCCCCCAAGATTAAACAAACAGCCCTCTACTTCCACTCATCATTGAACAGCTTCCTATTTTTCAAGAACCACGGAACATACTTACCGACCTTTGTGTTGTCCTCGACGAGGCCAATTCTGTGTGCCACTTCTTGTACAACCTTTGGATCGACCTCCGGAAACTCAGTTGTTCCGGTGCATTTTACTCCAAGGAGCCAGCCGACAACTTCCGGGGTTACATCCACAGTCCGACCGTGAGCCGTCAAGGACCCCTCGGTGTCAAATGAGTTGTAGAGGAATTTGTTGAAAGCCTCGGGGGTTTCTGAAATCTGTAGGTGCTTTAGTCCTCCAAGCCCCACTTCATTCAACCATGACTGTTGTTCATCTGTCATATCTTTGAAGAGAGCCTTAACAGAGGGAAGGCTCATATAGCTTTGGAACCGCCTCGGGTTCTTCAGCTTCTTCTTTGATTTGCCCTGCAACTTGGCTGCAGCCGATTTCTTCTTCTGCTTGGCCTTCTCACCGGTTGGTTTTCTCTTCAATGTGCCAGCTGATTTCCTCTTCTCTCTTTCTTCGGTGGGAGCTGTGATATAGGGTTCTTGTTGGGACTTTGTCAGCCTTTTCCATTCATCGTTTATCCTCTGTTTGACATCGTCGGTTATCTTCACACGAGGATCTTGTTTCTTGAGCTTGTGCGTCTGAACATTTCTACAACAATCATGAGACAATAAAGAAAATTAAATTACAATTCCAAGTACTAGATCCATAACATATAAGACACACCCTCAAACATTTAAAATCAAATAAAGTCATTAGACTTTAAAGTAATAACATGCATTATGATGTTTGAACAGGTAATGGTTTAGAAAAGGACTTTAATAGTTTAGAACGAGGGTGCAGAATAGTAGACATTGGCTTCACAATTGAAACAAAATTTTACGAGATGATTGATTAGAGAAGAAACTTACTTGAATCTGATGTACGCATTCATGGCATTGCCATGATGGGCTTCATCGTCACTATCATCTTCCCTCCTCTGTTCCACAGGTTGGTCACTTACCTCATCTTCCTTCTGTTCCTCCCTATCCTCCTCCAAATCCTCCTCATCTTCTTCATCATCATCGCCCTTATCTTCCACGGGTTTGTATTCTTCGTCATCGTCATTCTGTTCCTCCTCTTTGACCTCATCCTCCTCCTTCTCCTCATCCTCCTCATCCTCCGGTTGCTCTTCAGCCTCAGGTTGGATATTATCATTTGTTCTTTTATGAACAGTGTATTGGCTTACATCAATCTCCTCATCACTCGAGACTTCCGTCGCTTTCTGATCGTACCTTTTTTGTTCATCCTCAGGTAAGTTGAGAAATACTCTATACTGCTGTACTATCAGTTTGGGAGGCATATCCTTCCCTCTATATCCCATTGTAGATTTTTGATGGTTACTGTCATAAGTAAACAGTTGAAAAACTTCAGTAAAACCTTTAAATAACACAGAAGGCAATTTAAATTTCAGAGATTACAGATCTAACAATTAAGTTACACGGGATAACAGTGCATTGTGAAACATGACAATTAACAAAGATTAATTTAGGACAAAGTGAGAAGGTAGAAAAAATATTCACAAAATTAGATTTTAAGAAGGAGTTATTAATTCATTAAACAGCATGATAAAAAAAGGACATTTTTTTTAAAAAAAAGTGATTACTTACAGGAATAGGTCAAATCCAGGAGTATGCTTCACCTCTACATCTTCATTCTTGCGCTTAGAAGCCTTCTGATTTGTTCGTTTCTTCACTGCCTTCGGTGGTGCTGGATGTTTCCGGGTCGATCTCCTAGGGACTGCCTCAACGTGCTCTTCCTTCTTTGCTTTCTCTTTCTTCTTTAGTTTCTTCTTCTCTGTACTGGCACCCTCTGTACTCTTACTCTTCTCAATTAAGGCAGCAGCCTCAGCCAATTTCTTAAATTTGTCTGCTTCAACATCCGCCATTTCAAAATCAACCCTTGATAATGGAATTGCATCGCGACCATCTCCAAAATTCTTCAGACCAATTTCATCCGTGGACTCCGTTGTCTTTCCCTCCTGTGAACTCCGTTGTCTTTCCGAGTTGCTAGAGTTGCTATCGATCTTGTTATCGGCAAGATCTTGTTGTTTGGATCGTCTTTCTCGAATAATCTTCTTCTTCGCCATGAATTTTGTATGTTGGTTGAAGGAGAAGAGATGAAGATGGAGAAGATGAAGATGGGGAAGATGAAGAGGAAAGTTGCGAAACTGGAGAGAGAGAGAGAGAGAGAGAGAGAGAGAGAGATTTTCGTCAGTTTCAGAAAATTGATTGAAACTGCAACCACAGAGTCAATTACTAGAAGGACTCTGCAAATGGAACTGTTCCGAAATTAAAGGCAAGGTGGGCTGTGAGTGGCAGTTGAGGCGGTTGATTTGATTGGACCACTCTCTCACGTTTTTTTAAATGTCAAATTATTATTTTCGTGCATGAAATTCAAAAATTTCAAAATGTGCCCCAAAATTCTGGCACTTAGTATGAAATATTTAAAAGGAAAGAAAAAAAAATAATAATAATAATATTTCTAATTTATCTTTGAGTATTGATTTTATGGAGTATTAGCAACTCATTCTAAAAAAATGCAAGTATCTTCTTAAATGCTAAACCCTAGAGAGGGATCTATCTTAAACTTTATAATATATTTCCCTTTAAAATGCCACTTATTTTGGTTTCTTCGTCGATTGAATGACTCGGGGTGTCACCATGTGTCCTGAAAAACATGCCAAGGACAATGCTGGGAGTTATTTTGACATGACTTCAAGTTTTGCTCCTCTAAGTGACATAAAGGGACAAAAATCGAATGAAAACTCGATAATTGTACGAGTTTAGCCATGAAATGTCACCCCAAGCATGCCAACTCAGATTTGATGTTGTATTTGGGTCATTTTAACAAGACAGGGAGTTTTGAGGTGACACCCAACCATGGGACTTGAACACCGAGGGATAAGGGTGTAACCGACTATCGACATTGTGAGAATTGACGTTGTGAGAAGTCACCGTGTGTTGTAGGTATCAGAATTGGTCTTAAAATGTCACATAGTGCTACTATGTGTTGAATGGTGGCACAAATGAGATGCATAGACGTCAATCAAACTCAATTTGGGTAACGCGTACCCGTTGGAAACATTGTTCTTTCCCATTAACTACATCACCAACATAATTCTGTACCCAATTTGAGGACTTTGTGCCTCCCTTGTGTTTGTACCATACATGGCAGTGTGCACAACCTCCAAAAACCCACAAATAGGAATCTTTGAGTATTGATTTGATGGAGTATTAACAGCTCATTCTAAAAAAATGCATGTATCTTCTTAAATGCTAAACCCTAGAGAGGGATCTATCTTAAACTTTATAATATATTTCCATTTAAATGCCACTTATTTTGGTTTCTTCGTCGACGGAATGACTCGTGGTGTCACCATGTGTCCTGAAAAACATGCCAAGGACAATGTTCGGAGTTATTTTGACATGACTTCAAGTTTTGCTCCTCAGTGACATAAAGGGACAAAAATCGAATGAAAACTCGATAATTGTACGAGTTTAGCCATGAAATGTCACCCCAAGCATGCCAACTCTGATTTGATGTTGTATTTGGGTCATTTTAACAAGACAGGGAGTTTTGAGGTGACACCCAACCATGGGACTTGAACACCGAGGTATAAGGGTGTAACCGACTATCGACATTGTGAGACTTGACGTTGTGAGAAGTCACCGTGTGTTGTAGGTATCAGAATTAAAATGTCACATAGTGCTAGTATGTGTTGAATGGTGGCACAAATGAGATGCATAGACGTCAATCAAACTCAATTTGGGTAACGCGTACCCGTTGGAAACATTGTTCTTTCCCATTAACTACATCACCAACATAATTTTGTACCCAATTTGACGACTTTGTGCCTCCCTTGTGTTTGTACCATGCATGGCAGTGTGCACAACCTCCAAAAACCCACAAATAGGCATCTTTGAGTATTGATTTGATGGAGTATTAACAGCTCATTCTAAACAAATAGATGTATCTTATTAAATGCTAAACCCTAGAGAGGGGTCTATCTTAAACTTTATAATATATTTCCCTTTAAAATGCCACTTATTTTGGTTTCTTCGTCGATGGAATGACTCGGGGTGTCACCATGTGTCCTGAAAAACATACCAAGGACAATGCTGAGAGTTATTTTGAAATTACTTCAAGTTTTGCTCCTCCAAGTTACATAAAAGGACAAAAATCGAGTGACAACTCGATAATTGTACGAGTTTAGCCATGAAATGTCACCCCAAGCATGCCAACTCTGATTTGATGTTGTATTTGGGTAATTTTAACAAGACAGGGAGTTTTGAGGTGAGACCCAACCATGGGACTTGAACACCGAGGGATAAGGGTGTAAGCGACTATCGACATTGTGAGACTTGACGTTGTGAGAAGTCACCGTGTGTTGTAGGTATCAGAATTGGTCTTAAAATGTCACATAGTGCTAGTATGTGTTGAATGGTGGCACAAATGAGATGCATAGATGTCAATCAAACTCAATTTGGGTAACGCGTACTCGTTGGAAAAATTGTTCTTTCCCATTAACTACATCACCAACATAATTCTGTACCCAATTTGAGGACTTTGTGCCTCCCTTGTGTTTGTACCATGCATGGCAGTGTGCACAACCTCCAAAAACCCACAAATAGGCATCTTTGAGTATTGATTTGATGGAGTATTAACAGCTCATTCTAAACAAATAGATGTATCTTCTTAAATGCTAAACCCTAGAGAGGGGTCTATCTTAAACTTTATAACATATTTCCCTTTAAAATGCCACTTATTTTGGTTTCTTCGTCGATGGAATGACTCGGGGTGTCACCATGTGTCCTGAAAAACATACCAAGGACAATGCTGGGAGTTATTTTGAAATGACTTCAAGTTTTGCTCCTCCAAGTTACATAAAAGGACAAAAATCGAATGACAACTCGATAATTGTACGAGTTTAGCCATGAAATGTCACCCCAAGAATGCCAACTCTGATTTGATGTTGTATTTGGGTCATTTTAACAAGACAGGGAGTTTTGAGGTGACACCCAACCATTGGACTTGAACACCGTGGGATAAGGGTGTAACCGACTATCGACATTGTGAGACTTGACGTTGTGAGAAGTCACCGTTTGTTGTAGGTATCAGAATTGGTCTTAAAATATCACATAGTGCTAGTATGTGTTGAATGGTGGCACAAATGAGATGCATAGACGTCAATCAAACTCAATTTGGGTAACGCGTACCCGTTGGAAACATTGTTCTTTCCCATTAACTACATCACCAACATAATTCTGTACCCAATTTGAGGACTTCGTGCCTCCCTTGAGTTTGTACCATGCATGGCAGTGTGCACAACCTCCAAAAACCCACAAATAGGCATCTTTGAGTATTGATTTGATGGAGTATTAACAGCTCATTCTAAACAAATAGATGTATCTTCTTAAATGCTAAACCCTAGAGAGGGGTCTATCTTAAACTTTATAATATATTTCCCTTTAAAATGCCACTTATTTTGGTTTCTTCGTCGATGGAATGACTCGGGGTGTCACCATGTGTCCTGAAAAACATACAAAGGACAATGCTGGGAGTTATTTTGAAATGACTTCAAGTTTTGCTCCTCCAAGTTACATAAAAGGACAAAAATCGAATGACAACTCGATAATTGTACGAGTTTAGCCATGAAATGTCACCCCAAGCATTCCAACTCTGATTTGATGTTGTATTTGGGTCATTTTAACAAGACAGGGATTTTTGAGGTGACACCCAACCATGGGACTTGAACACCGAGGGATAAGGGTGTAACCGACTATCGACATTGTGAGACTTGACGTTGTGAGAAGTCACCGTGTGTTGTAGGTATCAGAATTGGTCTTAAAATGTCACATAGTGCTAGTATGTGTTGAATGGTGGCACAAATGAGATGCATAGACGTCAATCAAACTCAATTTGGGTAACGCGTACCCGTTGGAAACATTGTTCTTTCCCATTAACTACATCACCAACATAATTCTGTACCCAATTTGAGGACTTCGTGCCTCCCTTGTGTTTGTACCATGCATGGCAGTGTGCACAACCTCCAAAAACCCACAAATAGGCATCTTTGAGTATTGATTTGATGGAGTATTAACAGCTCATTCTAAACAAATAGATGTATCTTCTTAAATGCTAAACCCTAGAGAGGGGTCTATCTTAAACTTTATAATATATTTCCCTTTAAAATGCCACTTATTTTGGTTTCTTCGTCGATGGAATGACTCGGGGTGTCACCATGTGTCCTGAAAAACATACCAAGGACAATGCTGGGAGTTATTTTGAAATGACTTCAAGTTTTGCTCCTCCAAGTTACATAAAAGGACAAAAATCGAATGACAACTCGATAATTGTACGAGTTTAGCCATGAAATGTCACCCCAAGCATGCCAACTCTGATTTGATGTTGTATTTGGGTCATTTTAACAAGACAGGGAGTTTTGAGGTGAGACCCAACCATGGGACTTGAACACCGAGGGATAAGGGTGTAAGCGACTATCGACATTGTGAGACTTGACGTTGTGAGAAGTCACCGTGTGTTGTAGGTATCAGAATTGGTCTTAAAATGTCACATAGTGCTAGTATGTGTTGAATGGTGGCACAAATGAGATGCATAGATGTCAATCAAACTCAATTTGGGTAACGCGTACTCGTTGGAAAAATTGTTCTTTCCCATTAACTACATCACCAACATAATTCTGTACCCAATTTGAGGACTTTGTGCCTCCCTTGTGTTTGTACCATGCATGGCAGTGTGCACAACCTCCAAAAACCCACAAATAGGCATCTTTGAGTATTGATTTGATGGAGTATTAACAGCTCATTCTAAACAAATAGATGTATCTTCTTAAATGCTAAACCCTAGAGAGGGGTCTATCTTAAACTTTATAACATATTTCCCTTTAAAATGCCACTTATTTTGGTTTCTTCGTCGATGGAATGACTCGGGGTGTCACCATGTGTCCTGAAAAACATACCAAGGACAATGCTGGGAGTTATTTTGAAATGACTTCAAGTTTTGCTCCTCCAAGTTACATAAAAGGACAAAAATCGAATGACAACTCGATAATTGTACGAGTTTAGCCATGAAATGTCACCCCAAGAATGCCAACTCTGATTTGATGTTGTATTTGGGTCATTTTAACAAGACAGGGAGTTTTGAGGTGACACCCAACCATTGGACTTGAACACCGTGGGATAAGGGTGTAACCGACTATCGACATTGTGAGACTTGACGTTGTGAGAAGTCACCGTTTGTTGTAGGTATCAGAATTGGTCTTAAAATATCACATAGTGCTAGTATGTGTTGAATGGTGGCACAAATGAGATGCATAGACGTCAATCAAACTCAATTTGGGTAACGCGTACCCGTTGGAAACATTGTTCTTTCCCATTAACTACATCACCAACATAATTCTGTACCCAATTTGAGGACTTCGTGCCTCCCTTGAGTTTGTACCATGCATGGCAGTGTGCACAACCTCCAAAAACCCACAAATAGGCATCTTTGAGTATTGATTTGATGGAGTATTAACAGCTCATTCTAAACAAATAGATGTATCTTCTTAAATGCTAAACCCTAGAGAGGGGTCTATCTTAAACTTTATAATATATTTCCCTTTAAAATGCCACTTATTTTGGTTTCTTCGTCGATGGAATGACTCGGGGTGTCACCATGTGTCCTGAAAAACATACAAAGGACAATGCTGGGAGTTATTTTGAAATGACTTCAAGTTTTGCTCCTCCAAGTTACATAAAAGGACAAAAATCGAATGACAACTCGATAATTGTACGAGTTTAGCCATGAAATGTCACCCCAAGCATTCCAACTCTGATTTGATGTTGTATTTGGGTCATTTTAACAAGACAGGGATTTTTGAGGTGACACCCAACCATGGGACTTGAACACCGAGGGATAAGGGTGTAACCGACTATCGACATTGTGAGACTTGACGTTGTGAGAAGTCACCGTGTGTTGTAGGTATCAGAATTGGTCTTAAAATGTCACATAGTGCTAGTATGTGTTGAATGGTGGCACAAATGAGATGCATAGACGTCAATCAAACTCAATTTGGGTAACGCGTACCCGTTGGAAACATTGTTCTTTCCCATTAACTACATCACCAACATAATTCTGTACCCAATTTGAGGACTTCGTGCCTCCCTTGTGTTTGTACCATGCATGGCAGTGTGCACAACCTCCAAAAACCCACAAATAGGCATCTTTGAGTATTGATTTGATGGAGTATTAACAGCTCATTCTAAACAAATAGATGTATCTTCTTAAATGCTAAACCCTAGAGAGGGGTCTATCTTAAACTTTATAATATATTTCCCTTTAAAATGCCACTTATTTTGGTTTCTTCGTCGATGGAATGACTCGGGGTGTCACCATGTGTCCTGAAAAACATACCAAGGACAATGCTGGGAGTTATTTTGAAATGACTTCAAGTTTTGCTCCTCCAAGTTACATAAAAGGACAAAAATCGAATGACAACTCGATAATTGTACGAGTTTAGCCATGAAATGTCACCCCAAGCATGCCAACTCTGATTTGATGTTGTATTTGGGTCATTTTAACAAGACAGGGAGTTTTGAGGTGAGACCCAACCATGGGACTTGAACACCGAGGGATAAGGGTGTAACCGACTATCGACATTGTGAGACTTGACGTTGTGAGAAGTCACCGTGTGTTGTAGGTATCAGAATTGGTCTTAAAATGTCACATAGTGCTTGTATGTGTTGAATTGTGGCACAAATGAGATGCATAGACGTCAATCAAACTCAATTTGGGTAACGCGTACCCGTTGGAAACATTGTTCTTTCCCATTAACTACATCACCAACATAATTCTGTACCCAATTTGAGGACTTCGTGCCTCCCTTGTGTTTGTACCATGCATGGCAGTGTGCACAACCTCCAAAAACCCACAAATAGGCATCTTTGAGTATTGATTTGATGGAGTATTAACAGCTCATTCTAAACAAATAGATGTATCTTCTTAAATGCTAAACCCTAGAGAGGGGTCTATCTTAAACTTTATAATATATTTCCCTTTAAAATGCCACTTATTTTGGTTTCTTCGTCGATGGAATGACTCGGGGTGTCACCATGTGTCCTGAAAAATATACCAAGGACAATGCTGGGAGTTATTTTGAAATGACTTCAAGTTTTGCTCCTCCAAGTTACATAAAAGGACAAAAATCGAATGACAACTCGATAATTGTACGAGTTTAGCCATGAAATGTCACCCCAAGCATGCCAACTCTGATTTGATGTTGTATTTGGGTCATTTTAACAAGACAGGGAGTTTTGAGGTGAGACCCAACCATGGGACTTGAACACCGAGGGATAAGGGTGTAACCGACTATCGACATTGTGAGACTTGACGTTGTGAGAAGTCACCGTGTGTTGTAGGTATCAGAATTGGTCTTAAAATGTCACATAGTGCTTGTATGTGTTGAATTGTGGCACAAATGAGATGCATAGACGTCAATCAAACTCAATTTGGGTAACGCGTACCCGTTGGAAACATTGTTCTTTCCCATTAACTACATCACCAACATAATTCTGTACCCAATTTGAGGACTTCGTGCCTCCCTTGTGTTTGTACCATGCATGGCAGTGTGCACAACCTCCAAAAACCCACAAATAGGCATCTTTGAGTATTGATTTGATGGAGTATTAACAGCTCATTCTAAACAAATAGATGTATCTTCTTAAATGCTAAACCCTAGAGAGGGGTCTATCTTAAACTTTATAATATATTTCCCTTTAAAATGCCACTTATTTTGGTTTCTTCGTCGATGGAATGACTCGGGGTGTCACCATGTGTCCTGAAAAACATACCAAGGACAATGCTGGGAGTTATTTTGAAATGACTTCAAGTTTTGCTCCTCCAAGTTACATAAAAGGACAAAAATCGAATGACAACTCGATAATTGTACGAGTTTAGCTATGAAATGTCACCCCAAGCATGCCAACTCTGATTTGATGTTGTATTTGGGTCATTTTAACAAGACAGGGAGTTTTGAGGTGAGACCCAACCATGGGACTTGAACACCGAGGGATAAGGGTGTAACCGACTATTGACATTGTGAGACTTGACGTTGTGAGAAGTCACCGTGTGTTGTAGGTATCAGAATTGGTCTTAAAATGTCACATAGTGCTTGTATGTGTTGAATTGTGGCACAAATGAGATGCATAGACGTCAATCAAACTCAATTTGGGTAACGCGTACCCGTTGGAAACATTGTTCTTTCCCATTAACTACATCACCAACATAATTCTGTACCCAATTTGAGGACTTTGTGCCTGCCTTGTGTTTGTACCATGCATGGCAGTGTGCACAACCTCCAAAAACCCACAAATAGGCATCCCTGAGTTAACCAATCGATGAACAAACAAAAATTTAATAAAATTTTACAGTGATGAGTATACTAAAAAATAAGATAGAGTGCTCTCTAGAGTTTAGAATTATGAAAATTATATTAATATATTTAGAAGGAGATGTTAAGAGACAGTCAAATGCAAACGCAAAGATGGCGATACTTGTGTTTTCTACATTTGTACACACTGTCATGGCAATACTAATATAATAATATACCAATAATACAAAATAAAATTAATTATGACACTCCACAACTAAAGAAATTAAAAAAACAATATGTTTGTTACGTTAAGATGGAGTCTTTAAAATATTTGTGTTTTTGTCTAAAACTGTAGATAGCTTTTTTTGAAAAATTTGAAATTTGGAAATGTTAAAGTTAGCTGTCCCATCCTCTTCATTACTGGCAACCACACAACCAAATATCTCTCTCTCTCTCCGAGGTTTCTTCATTACTGGCAACCGCAAACCAGACGAACCCAGTCCAGCCCTATCACAAATCTCTCTGTTTCTCTCTCTCTCTCTCTCTCATCAGTTCCCCGAATTCAACTTCCCCTTCCATCTCTATCACAAATCCATGGCGGACCAGGAAGATACAGGCGTAGGGGAGCAGATTTCACCTTCCAAAGACATCGATAAGGTGATTTCAGATCTAAACCAAGTTCCGATCGGGGAGGAGGTAAGCCCGGTTAATTTGGAAGTCCTTTTAACTGCAAATCCCCTCACTCCTGTCTTGAACCCAACCAAAGATCGGGGATCTAGCCCTCAAGAACCAGTAGGAGATGGGGGCTCCAAAACAGAAGAAGGAAACCCCAGCAAAACCGAAATTGGAGGAGGGGATTCGCATGAAGAGGCAAAGGAGGCTCACCCTAACTCCACCGACTCAATTGGTAGACAAATCTGGGAAGATTCAACAAAATTCCTTCCTTTATAAATGGTCGAAGGACCACAGTTCGAGGATGCTAGTGGCATAATCCAATTGGCCGATTCTGCTGCCTCAGTTGAGAAGAGAAAGAATCCAGAGACGGAAGACATTGAGAGGAAGAAGAAAGCCAAGAAGCAGCTTCACTTCGCTTCGGAGGAGGACAAAATTGTGAACATCCCAAGGAGGTCACAAAGGAAAAAGCCACCCCCACCAAGACCATTGAAGAAAAGGGGAAAGAAAAAGATTTCTAAGAAAAGGGGAAAGAGCTTAGAAGATGAAGTAAAGAACATCCAGCACACACCTGGATTTGACATGTTCATGTAAGTAATCTTCTGTTAAAAACATGAACTTTATTAAATATGCTATCTAAAGAATTGACCTTTCAAACTTTAGTAATGTGTTCTGCTGACAATTAACAGTTAATTGCTTTTTCTTAATTATTGATAAATCTTACTATTGTTATAAAACTGATAGCCTGTTTTTTGCAACTGTTTACATATGACTGTTAATTTGCAACTGTTTACATATGACAGTGAGGAGAGGAAATATGCTTTCAAATTGAAAGAGAAGGATATGCCTCCCCAACTTTTGGTACAGATGTATGCCCTATTTTGCAATTTACCACAGGAGCAACGAGACAATTACGAGAAAAGGGCCTTGGAATCCTCTAGTGATGAGGATCATGATGTAAGCAAGTACAGCTTTGAGATGAGGAAGAATGAGAAGGACAAACAGATTGAAGAGGAGGAGTCAGATGAGGAGGAGTCAGATGATGAAGAGAAGGAAGAGAAGGGAGATATGGAGGAATACAAAGGAAATGAGGATGGGAGTGATGATGAAGCTCACCATGGCAATGCCATGAATGCCTACATCAGATTCAAGTATGATTTTACTCTCGCAAAAAGTTTGTTAAATAATGTGTCTCCTGTTCTTCAATTAACTTCTTATCTATTAATACCTCAATATAATATATTTACTGCCCTTTCTGTTAAAGTTTGCATGTTATTACTTCATCTTTAATGGCTTTCGCTTTAATTTTAATTGTTTGTTGCTGTTTTAGTTTATTGTATGCCTCTATAAATTTAAATTATGGGTTGATTTTCATAATTTCAGAAATGTGAGGATGCACAGGCTTCGGAGAATAAATCCTAAAATTAGGATGACCAAAGCGGTCCTACAAAGAATCAACACCGAGTGGGATTGCATGACCAATATCCAGCAGGAACCTTATCTCACAGCGGCTCATCAAGAAAAAGACAAGCGGAAAAGAGAAGGTACTTTGAAAAGGAAGTCGACGGGGGAGAAGGAAAATTCGAAGAAGAAGGCGGCTGAAGCCAAGCTTAAGGGTAAGTCAGAAAAAAAGTTGAAGAATCCAAGGCGATTTCAGAGTTACATGAGCCTGCCCTCTGTTCGCAATCTTTTTAAAGAAATGACGGATGAACAGAAAGCATGGATGCAAGAAGTGGGCCTTGGAGGACTACATCACCTAAAGATCACGGAAACCCCAGAGAAATTCAACCAATTCATTTACAAGTGCTACGATACCGACGGGTACTTGACAGCGCACGGCCGCACCGTGGAGATAACACAGAAAGTTGTCGGGTGGCTATTTGGAATCCGATGCTACGGAGAAACAGAGTTCCCGGAGGTCGATCCGATGCTACTCCTTAGAGTTGAAGAAAGTATCGGCCTCGTTACGGACAACACAACTTTCGGTGAGTACGTTCCGTGGTTCAAGGCGGATGAGAACAGGCTGCTGTTAAATGATGAGTGGAAACGAAGGGCTGTTTGCTTGATCTTGGGTGCACTGGGAATGCCGATAGGACGAGCAGGAGTCCGGAGAGGTCTTGCTAATCTTGTTGTTAATTTGGAGCACCTGAAAGAGGTAAACTGGGCAGCTTTATGGCTGGATCACTTCAAGACACAGCAAGTTAAGGCTCAGACTGGAACAACCCTTCGCGGAACTGGTTGCGTGCTGATTCCTTTGGTAAATCTCTAACTCTGTTTCAGTTATTTCAACCATGAAGTTTAAAACATTAAGGACACTTTCTTAAATGCTGCCATCTCAATTTTACTTTTCTAGCTTTTGTACATGAAAAAGTTCTGCCCAAAGTATCTGGAAAACCCAAAAGGATGTCTGGATAAGGAAGCAATTCCAAGGTTGAAATTCTGGGAAACCTCTGATGTTTCCAAGAGATGGAAGTATGTCCAACAAAACAAGAATGTGAGTGAACTTTAACAGTGATATTAAAGTGTCCTGTTTATGTATTAAGATTACTATCTTAAGTTTATGTCTCTCAACTCTGTTTTTGTATGTAGTTGAAATTGAAAAAAGTTGATGATGAGCCCAAAATTGAGAAAGTTGTTACACCAGTAGTCCAACTACTGCCTCCACCTCTACCAGAGGATTTTTGGAAGTGCATTGTGGGACAGGTGGTTGAAAAGCTTGACAAAGAGTATCTTATGTCCCTGTGGAAGGAAAAGGAGAAGGCAGAAGAGAAGAAGAAGGAGGAGGAGGAAGAAGAGAAGAAGAAGGAAGAAGAGAAGAAGAAGGAAGAAGAGAAGAAGAATGAAGAGGATGAGAAGAAGGAGGAAGTGGAAGGGGGTAAGAAAAAGGGGGAAGAGGAAGGAGCTCAGAAGAAGAAAGAGAAGGAAAAGTGTGAAGAAGAATTAAGAGCTAAGAAGAAGCAGAAGATAGAGGAGGCTGAGGTTAACTCTCCCATGAAGGTGGTCTACACAATCAGCTCCAGCACTGAGGTAAATGTCTTAAAGTTGATATCTTAATATTTGAGATTTATTTTTTAAAGTTTTAAC
This sequence comes from Linanthus parryae, assembly GCA_023055425.1. Classification (NCBI taxonomy): domain Eukaryota; kingdom Viridiplantae; phylum Streptophyta; class Magnoliopsida; order Ericales; family Polemoniaceae; genus Linanthus; species Linanthus parryae. The sequence continues at coordinate 5,288,354 of JALGPY010000003.1, forward strand.
ACCCCTAATGATTTTGTTGATTTATTAGGTGGCCTCCAATGTACCTCCCCAGCCATTCCTTGTTCATGGTTCTCCGAAGAACCCAAGGGGAAACTTGGTTGGGACTGTCTGGGGAAAGGCAGATCGGATCATTAGATCGTCTTCGAGGATATCGCTGTATAAGCAACACATGAATCCTAAAGAATTGACACATATCCCACCCATGCCTGAAGCAGAACATTGCTGGCTCCATTACTACATGTCGCACAAGTATGCGAGCACGTACGAACACACCAGCAAGAATTTTTATCTTCCCCCAGAATTAGCAACGTAAGTTTTATTTACATTCAAACTTCCTAAATAATTCTTATGTGTGGCATGCATTATGTTTGTACTTATGGTTGTGTATCATATATAATATGCGGTGAGATAGTTGCTGATATGGGTGGCATGGCTAAACTGACGAGGTTGTCCGCTTGGCGCCTCCGGGATGAAAAATGGTTTGACGATGAGGTGATGGATGCTTACATGCAATTCCTTCATCTTCATGAACGTAGCCGGGAATTCCAAGGAATCAAGCGGATTTGGTTCCTCGGCACGTGTTATTCTGTAAGTTCACTGCCTTGTCATTTTTATGATATGACTCAATTCAAAATTCATCTAGGATAATACCTGATTAGTTATAATTTTTGTTCAGCCCACAAAAGTCCTCGAATACGTCAAGGCACACGAACAGTCGGGAGGAGAGTGGAGCGAGATGGGATACGTAAGTATTCCGAATACTATCAATACAAGCTACTTTGTTCTTTTGTATAACTTACTTTATCTTGAATTTTTAATGATTAGATCGCTGTTCCGTTGAATGTCGATCACCTGCACTGGTTCATGATGGTTATTTCCTTTGTTGACCAAGAAATATTCGTCTTGGACTTGCATACCGGCATGGGGTATTCTGAGTTCGAAGTTGCTGCCAAATTGGGCAAATGCACATAATGCTCACCAACTACTCAGAATACAATGATGACATACGACGCTGGCAGGTGTGGTACATGAACGACGATGTTCCCCAGCAATCAAATGGGTAATAAGCTAACTACTTAACATCACTAACTAATCTATTTACATGTCTGTGATATATATTAAAGCTGCATTCTATTTTCATCTGTCAGGAATGACTGTGGTCCTCATGTCTGCTTCTTCATGAGTCATTTGAGGGACCTGATTCCAGTTCCAAAGAAGAAGTTCTCTGTCCAGGCTCCCAACCTCAGAATCTGGATTGCCAATGAAATGGGGAGATCGAGCTATAACTGCGTATTTAACAAGAATTATCTTGGGTTAAAGGAACTGATGGAGGATGAGGACCACCAGTATGCATTTTACAGTTTGTACCGCAAGTTTTCGACTGTTTCCTTTGTTGCATTGAGGTCTGCGGAGAAGAAGAAGAAGAAAAAGTAGACGGCGGGGAAGAAGCAGCAGAAAAAGTAAATATGTGTAATGTTGTTGTGACTTTGTTTTACGAACAATGTTTCTGTCCTTTTGGATGTTGTGGGTTGTTTTGGATGTCGCATCTTTTGTACTCCTCATATGGCTTGGTAGTTAGCAGAGTTAAATCAACATTGATGAACCTTCAGCTTTTCCTGCCAAAGTGGCTATAATTTTATTATATTTTTGGTCTGCTTCATTTATAATAGGCATTGAATGGTTCTGCTGCCCACAAAATAAGCTAAGTGAATCGTTTCTCTTTAAACCATTAAAGAAGCTTTCTTAAATCTTAAAGAGGAGTTAAACTTATTACAGATGCTATCTAAAAAGTAAAATCAAGATTATTAGATTCTCAACTCAATAACTTAAAGCATTCTTCATGTCTTTAAAATTTTGTATCCAAAATAGTGAAATACTACCTTTTGGTTGTTGGGGTCTTCTTCTTTGAAAATCTACTATTTTAAGGTATCTCACAATCTTAGATAGGATGGAACAGTTTCATATGAACACCTCATATGGCTTGGTAGTTAGCAGAGTTAAATTATCATTGATGAAACTTCAGCTTTTTATGCAAAAGTGGCTAGAATTTAAGGATATGGTTGGTCTGGCTCATTTATGTTGGGCATTGAATGGTTCTACTGCCCACAAAATAAGCTTAGTGAACTGTTTCTCTTTAAACTCTTAACGGTGCTATCTTAAATCTTAAAACTAGGTTCAAGAATGTAAAAGTTTCATCTCACAGTCACCACAGTCTTGGTAATTGAGGAATTTATTATATTACATCCATATATTAATGAGGAGATAAACTTTTCAGAGATTTCGTATTCATTAAGGTAAAAACTTAAAGCATTCTTCATGTCTTTAAAATTTTGTATCCAAAATAGTGCAATACTACATTTTGGTTGTTGGGGTCTTCTTCTTTGAAAATCTGCTATTTTAAGGTATCTCACAATCTTAGATAGGATGGAACAGTTTCATATGAACACCTCATATGGCTTGGTAGTTAGCTGAGTTAAATTATCATTGATGAAACTTCAGCTTTTCCTGCCAAAGTGGCTAGAATTTAAGGATATGGTTGGTCTGGCTCATTTATGTTAGGCATTGAATGGTTCTGCTGCCCACAAAATAAGCTTAGTGAACTTTTTCTCTTTAAACTATTAACGGTGCTATCTTAAATCTTGAAACTAGGTTCGAGAATGTTAAAGTTTCATCTCACTGACACCACAGTCTTGGTAGCTGAGGAATTTATTATATTACATCCATATATTAATGAGGAGATAAACTTTTCAGAGATTTCGTATTCATTAAGGTAAAAACTTAAAGCATTGTTCATGTCTTTAAAAATTTTGTATCCAAAATAGTGCAATACTACCTTTTGGTTGTTGGGGTCTTCTTCTTTGAATATCAGGTTGAGAATGAGGTCAATCAGAAAACCAGAAAGTGAAACAAACCAATTTCAGATGAGAGGGAGGGAAATTTGTGAGAGTGGAGTTCGTGGCAAAGGTTTGGTATCTTTGCCTCATGATTATGAGGAAGAAGAATACGATTTTGAGGTCTTCGATGAAGATGAATGTTTGGACATCACTCTTACAGAGAGCTATGGAGAAGATGCAACCAGAAACTCTATTATGGAAGTTCCAAATGGAGAGATCATAACAGGTATGCGATCTTACAGTTTAAGTTAATGACTGTAGTTATACAGATAGTAATTTTAAGTTTTATGCAGGAATAATTGTTACCAAGGAAGATGTTATGGAAATGACTTTTGAAAATGAGGTTCAAGCTTATGACTGGTACAACCTCTACGCACTGATTCTTGGCTTTGGGATTAGAAGGTGCAACCGCCGGTACTTCGACCCGAGAACGAAAGAATTCATAAAGTCAAGGATCTACGTGTGTGCCCGACAAGGCTTGCGCTCCGAGAAGGTCCTGTACAAAGAAAATAGGAAACGGGAGCATACCAGAAACACTAGGTGTGTATGCAAAGCTCGTGTAAAAATATCAAGAACTTCACCTACCGAGCCTTTTAAGGTGGTTCAATTCGAACCCGGTCATTCACACGAACTTTCGGAACCACAATGCGCGAGCAACCACCGGTCACACCGAAAGGTCACTGAGGCTGATGTTGAACTGGTCAGATCTTTGAAGGAGGTGGGGATCAAGTATTGCCAAAGCTTTCTTTTGATGGTTAAACAAGCCGGCGGTTATAACAAGTTGGGTTACACACAGAAAGATCTTTACAATAAAATGGCCTCTATGGACAAGATATATTCAAATGAAGGAGATGGGCAGCAGACCTTGATGCACATTGACAGTTTGAAGCACAGTCACTATGGCGTGTTCAGGGAGTAAGTTTACTTCTTAACTATTAACCGTGCTATCTTATGTGTTAAGGTCTATCTACTGTTCAGTTATGCTCATACTTATTTGTCTAACTTATTTTCTAACCCGTTAGAGTTAACATCATTTATGTAACTTATCTTTCTGTTTCCCTAAGTGTTATTTATTGTTTTTGTAGGTTCAGAACAGGTAAAAATCATGAGCTTGAAAGTGTTTTCTGGTGTGATAGGAGATCAGTGGTAGATTACCACAGATTTGGCGATGTACTCATTTTTGATGCAACGTACAAGACCAACATCTATCAAAAACCATTTGTAATTCTATCTAGCAAGAACAATCACTACCAGACGACTATTTTGCCTGTGCTTTTCTCAACGACGAGACAGCAGAAACATATGATTGGGTTTTGAAGTGCCTGATGAAGGTAATGAATAAAAAGAAGCCTTTGTCCGTCATCACGGATGGCGATTTGGCAATGAGAAAAGCTATTATGGATAATTTCCCAGAGGCAAGACATCGTCTGTGTTCTTGGCATCTTTGTCGGAACGCCCAGGCTAATCTAAAGTTGGGAGAAGGCTTCATGGTTGATTTTAAAAAGTGCTTGCATAGTAGGAAACCTGAAAAATTTTGGCATGATGATTGGCATGCAATGCTTACCAGATGGAACATTGCTGATAGGAATTGGGTCCAGGTCACATATATGAACCACCACTTGTGGGCGGAGACATACTTGAAGGATCATTTTTTTGCGTTGCAAACGACGACCTCAAGATGCGAGAGCATCAACAGTTTTGTCAAGGATTATATCCTTTTCGGACAAATTGACCAATGCTTGCAAGGGATTCACGACAGGGGTTGACAAGCTACGCAACAACGAGTGTAAGGCACACCATCGCTCCGACCAATCAGACCCGGTGATAACAGCAGGGTTCACGGAACTCGAACGCCATGCAGCAGAGGTCTTCACCGAAAATGTCTTCAACATGTTTAGGATACAAGCTCGAAAGGGTGATGATTATAGAGTGTTTGAAGTCAAAACTGTTCCAGAAGAGAGCTTGGACTTGTTCTACGTGATGAGAGGTCAAATGAAGAGATCCATGGTATGTACATCTGCTTCAATTTACATATTTATATACTATGTACTCGTGTACTGCATTTTTATTTCTAAATAATCTTGTCATGTTTCCTTAATGTTATTAATGATATCTTAAGTCTTAAAGTGTCACAAATAAGTATTGATGTCACAGTCTTTGAACTATTGTCCTCTTCTATCTAGTACCAGGTTACAATCTGTCTATCCTTGTGCTCATTTGTATTTTCATTTCCTTCTTAATTTCTAACCACCCTATCTTTTCTTGCTTCAGCAAGTTGTTCAATGTCGTCATGATAATAGGCTTCTCCGTTGCACGTGTTTTCGTTGGGAAACATCGTATATGATTTGCAAACACATGTTGTTTGTTCTGAAACAAAAGGGAGTACAGAGGATCCCAAACTCTTTAATTGCCAAAAGGTGGACCAAAACTGACAAAGAATTCTACCGAACCGAGCCATCAATGAAGGAGCCTGTTGGGAAGAAAAGTGATGACCCAGATTTGCAAGCCTTGCGCCGGGCTTCCACGAGGAACGAAGTTCAACTGTATTACCGTTTGGGTTGTACTACTGGCGAGACAATGAGGTTCTTCAAAGAGCATATGGCCGACGGGATTCGGAAAATGCAGAGAATGGTTTCTAAATCTTTTCAGGGTACACAAGGAGCCGGGACACAAGGAGAGATTAAGAAGGAAGAAAATCCCTACGCCCATGTGAAGAATCCGAACCCCCAGGACAACATGCCCCAATCCTCCGGTGGACTCCGTCGAACAAGTGGACGATCCGGAAGACGATTTTGCACAAATGCCACTTGAGTTTGATGTTAAAGAGGAATACTTCTGGTCTCAATCGAGTAGTCAGTCCAAGAAAAACAAGCTTGAATGATATAGGTCTGTTTAGAGTGATTTTATTCGTGATTTCTTGACAAGAAAGACGATCCGGGAGATGATATTGAACAAGTACCATCTTATTTTAATGTTATTGTGGAATTATTCTGGTATTAATCTTTAAACATGCCTTTAAAGGACTTTTGAGTTGATATTGGTCTGCTTGTAGTTAATTTCATCGTTATTTATTAACAATAAAACTCAAGTTGTTAAGAATGCTTTCTTAAATGAGGGAACTCCTTCTACCTGTTAAACTCTACTAACTATATGGTAGTCTTTTCTATCTTTTAGCCGCGTAGATATTAAGAACTTTATCTAAAGCGAGAAAAACTCTTAACAACTATATCTCCAGCCGAGGTTACCTGCTATAGCGGGTAACATTTTTTGTCCTGTAGTAGCGGGGACCACAAAAAAAAAATAAAAAGTTGTCAGAAACCCTAATTAGGGACGCACCATAGACAACCCCTCAATTTTCCGTCTTATTTGAGCATTTTGAGCATGTACACATAATCCGCCCACTACATCACATATTGGTTTGTATGCATAGAATTATAGTACTTTCTTTTTCAAGTTATATATGACTCCCAGTTCCCTCCCATACATGAGCATATACAGAAACAAGAAACAGGGGTGTACGTCCACTAAAGATATAGATTTCAGGTGGTGTACTGTCATGAGCATATCATGTAGCTAGTGGCATTGATACAGGTGAATGACTGAATGGTGTCCATGACACGTGACATTGTTGATAAGAAGTACTGAGATATGGGAATATGATATGCACTGAGCAGTGTTGGAGTATGACGACAAATCATACGAACACCTCCGCCACCGAGAACAGCCACCCACCACTACCACCATTGTCGTCACCGCCCACTGCCACAACCACCACCATTCTCACTGTCGCCGCCCTGCACTGCTACCACAACAACCACCTCACTGCTGCCACTGCTCAACGGCCATCCCTCTTACCACTGCTCAACCACTGTCTCCAACACTGTCTGTCATGCTGCTCCACCACGAAAAATGTCGCTACTCGCTCACCAATTGAACCAATTAATTTATATTTTGTTATATGTAAATTTTCAGAATAGTATCTAATTCACAAGGAATTTTTTTGCAAGTTTCAACCAAACATGAGAAAATTATCTAGATAAAAAGAATCACAATTTTTTTTTTCTTTTTTCGTGTAGGATGTTTTCCGGAGAGTGAAGAAGTTTGAAAATATCAAGAATCCAACCTTGGTGTCAAATAGACGAAGAATAAAAGCTAAAAATTACAATGGTCTAACGCTTGTCGTTAGATCAAAATTTCACTTACCCAACAGATTGTGTTTGAAATAAAAACTACGGGTGTACGTTCTAAGTCACCTGAAAACTCTCGTATACTATTTTGGTTGGTTGTAAAATATTTTTTCATAAACGTTTTCACTTATTTTGCTGTTTGATTTGCGAGTTATCTCATAATAATGATTAAAATGATTTACACGTTAGAAACTCGCAAGCCATTTTCCGAAGAGTGAAGGAGCATGGCGACAAATCAGATGAAACACCTCCACACCGAGAATCACCACCCACCACTACCACTAACACCATTGTCGTCACCGCCCACTGCCACAACCACAACCACCACCCTCACTGCTGCCACTGCTCCACTGCCACTGCTCAACCACTGCGTCCAACACTGTCTCTCATGCTGCTCCACCACGAAAGATGTTCCCCACTCGCCCACCAGTTGAACCAATCAATTTATTTGTTTTTATACGTAGATTGCATAATAATATCTAGCTCACAAGCAATTTTTTTGCAAGTTTCAACCAAACATGAGAAAATGATCACGGATAAAAAAATCACAAAAATATTTTACGCGTAACTTATTTTTAATGTGTACAACATTTTACTGCAAACCAACAGTAAAATCAATTTCAGTTTGCAAAAAGACCAAGCCCGCCCGACATTTTTTGCTGGAACTGGGCCTCTGGTAGGTAGGCCCCAACTCTTTCATGAGGAGTAAGCCACCCAAGCCCATTTCTAATTAACGAGAGCAACAGGTTTTAGAAGTTTTGGGATTTAAAAAAGTTGCATTGAAGTTTCGGTCTACTAACAATTACATCCAGCCACTAATATTACTTCGGATGCTATTATTATTTCAAAGTTCTCCAGACGAAAAGCGTAGTCCGAAGGAACCCTAATTAGAGAGGGAAAGAAGGTGACGGTGCTTGATGGCCAACTTACCGGCAGAACTTGTCGATGACATACTGCTACGGTTGCCGGTGAAACCACTCCTCCGTTTCAGGTGCGTCTCTAAACCATGGCTTGCTCTCATCGACAGTCCTGAATTCATCAAATTGCATCTCAACCGTTCCATAGAAACCAAAAGCAACCGAACCATCATGGTTAGAGAATGCTCACGTACCTACTCGGTTAATGTGGACTCACCTGATATCCCTGTAGAAATCGGTCACCCGTTAAAGAATTCCCACAAAATGAGACCGTGGGAAAGCAATTGGTTCAAGGGTTCCTGTAATGGTTTAATCCTGCTAAGTTATCATGGTGAAAAACATGAATATGATGACAGTAATTTTATTTGGAACCCATCCACCAGAAACTACCACAAATTACCTTTTGCTGATTTCGATTCCCATGCTGGTGTCGAGGATGATGGTGGAATTGTCGCTGTAGTATACGGAATAGGGTATGATTCAGTCCATGATGATTACAAGGTTGTCAGGATGATTTTGTTTGAAAGAGAAAGTGCTTGTGCCACCGAAGTTAAGGTTTACAGTCTAAAATCCAACACGTGGAGAAGGATACGGGATTTCCCTTACTACTTATATGATTATGGGAATCACGGCATGTTGTCTGGTTGGGCTTTACATTGGCTTGTCACTGAGGATTACGAGGGTGATGATCATCCTTTCGTTGCTGCATTTGATCTTGCTACTGAGGAATACCGTTTGATTCCCAGGCCTCCCAACATTGAGAGGTTCCTCAAGTATGGTGAGAGACTAGAGGTGTTGGAGGGGTGTCTTTGCATATGCAATATCTTGAGAGACAGAATTGATGTGTGGGTAATGAAGTGCTATGGAGTTAGAGAGTCGTGGACTAAACTGATTTGGATTAACCTCGTGTATGCCTACCCACTTGATAACTTCATAATTCCGTTGGCTTTGTCGAAGGACGGTACAGAGTTTCTTTTCATGCATAGCGGATATGTCCTTTGCTGGGTTGATCTTCAGCGTAATTTAGGAAGAATTGATGTCCATGGGCTCTCTAGAAATTTCTCGGCAGAGTTTGTTATGCAAAGCCTTGTTCCACTTAATAGTGGAAGCGGACCTCATGTTCACAAGGAAGCAGATCAGAGGAAAAGGAAATGGATTGAAATGCTAGATTGCGAATAAAAGTACTACTAGTATGTTGTGTTTAGAGTATTTAAAGCTCAGTTCAACGAGTTGCTTCGTATATGATATTTTTAAGTTTAGTGGAATTTGTTGAAGTGATCCTAACGTTGGCAGTCGGATCAAATTGATGATGTCAATTTCGAGTCGTATTTGAAAATTTTGAATGTACACATATCCCAGTACATCATCAGACTTCATATTCGTTTGTTTGCTTAGAATTATAATACTGTCTTCGTCAAGTTATGTATGACTCCCAGTTCCTTTAGCATGCAGAGAAACAAGAAACATGGGTGTACATTAAAGATATGTCATGATAGCATAATAGAAATAGCAGTTGTGACTATTGGCACAGATTAATATTCTAATAACAGAATCCCTTAGTCTTTTGCAATCATATTAACTCTTCTAGTGAGCTACTCTTTCAAGGTTTACTATTGAAATGGAGATTGCTACTGTTCCAGCGTAACATGAATGCACACCCTCCCTCTGTGTGCGTGTGTGTAGTCTTTTTGGATTTGAACTGGGTTGTAGGGCGATGGTGTAATAGTAAAAGTTATCTTAATTTAGCACACGGCGGAAAAAGATTTTTTTTCCCTTTTAATATGGGTTTAGTTTACAGAAATTCTGATTATGGAAGTCGGCACATTGGTAGGAAATTGCAGGATAGCTCTTTGGATATAAACAAGAGGGGTGTCCACTGAACATAAATTTGCCAATGCTGCTGCAAGAACATAGAAACTCATATAACAGTGTAATCTACCTGCATAGTGCACTATTCATGGTCAATAAAGGTGTAAGCTACCTCTGTTCCCTCTCTTCTCTCCCTATTGTCTTTTCACTTGTAGTTGGGTCAATTTGACCCGGAGATTTGGATGGCAAAACGATGTAATTTTTAGATAATTTTCCATAGTATTATAGAATAACTTTTATTCTACAACACCATGAAAGAATTGTTAAAATATTGTTTCGTTTTGTTATCCAAATCACCGAGTCAAAGTGACCCAGTGAATAGTGATAAAAGTCAAAAGGGAGTAAGAGAAGGAAGGGAGTGGTATGTTGTAAGTTGAGTCAATAAAGGTGTCCAGATAGAATAGAAAGGCTAGGGAATCCACGATGTATAGATTTACAAATGTTCATTTTGACACAACTTTTTGGTATCATTGTGCCCAGAAGTATTTTTCATGCCTATCCTGAATAACGAGTTGATGCCAACGAATATTGTTTGGTACCCATTACTCGTGACATTGTTGATAAGAAGTATTCGGCATGATCTCAGTAGTGTCAGAGGGGTGTCGATAGACATGAAACCATTGGGAGATAGTATGGATACTCATTCTGGACACTTTCATTGACTTTGAAGCAATAAGTAAATATTGCTAAATTGTGATTTCATACATTTTTTTTTTTACAATTTTGGACAACTTTGGTCCATTAAAATTGGTAATACATATTAATTTAACCCACAAATTAATATGTATTGGGAGATAGTATGGATACTCATTCTGGACACTTTCATTGACTTTGAAGCAATAAGTAAATATTGCTAAATTGTGATTTCATACATTTTTTTTTTTACAATTTTGGACAACTTTGGTCCATTAAAATTGGTAATACATATTAATTTAACCCACAAATTACTACGTTCATACATTATTTCATTTTTTTTTTTTTTACATTTTTCAACCAGCCGATTTCCATTTGGGTACGTACTATATTTTAATTTCGATATGGATAAGATAGTAATTGTTATGTGATTCCACGTGGACATCTCTAAAAGCCTGAATCCCATAACGCAAAAAGCTCCTTGTAAAAGAGTATATGTTATTGATTGATGTATGTGATGATTCCACGTGGATATCTGTAAACGCCTGAATTGGCCGGAAGTCAACCGGGCTTGACGGTTGTTTGACCTTCGGAATCAAAGCAATTAAAGTGTTCGTTATACTCACCAATTTCTCTATCACCATTCAGAATACTTAAACTGTCAGCTGTAATTTTCGGGCCGAGGATATCCCAATGCTTTTGGTAGAATAAAGCAGGGTAACCATCTACGCCCCGGTAAACGGAGCATCAAGTCTGCTTCTATCTTCCTCCATACAAAGCATAGGAGTGTGTTGAAGTACTTTATCAATCTCACTTACAGTGGGTTGATCTAATTGGAAAATAGAACTGAAATGGTCCTCCAAGCATCGTTGAATTCCGTGGCCATCTTTTGTCCAAACTCCGTTAGCATCGTAGAGACCATATATTGCCGTCAATTGGAGGCTTTTTGATGAAAAAAAGCGGAGTTACGGTTCACTTGTTGTAGCCAGGTTCAGGGCCGGCTCCAACGTTAGGCAGTTGAAGCAGCTGCTTAGGGCACCAGCATTTTAGGGGGCACCAGAATTTCGAAAATTTAGGGATATGTTGTAATTTTCTCCCCTCTAATATTATTGATAACGTTAACATAATGTATAAATATCAATAGTTATCCATCAATCTCTTTTCCAATCCAAATTTCTGACTCTGAGACAACTCCTCAGTGTGATCCGTATCTTTTTCGAGAGTTTTCTCCTTCATTATCTAATATATGGTCTATCTTCTCTAAAGTTTCTCCTAAATTTCTCCGAAACAATTAATTTTCTTTTTATCCAAAAGTATCTCCGAAAATCCCTCCTCGATATTTCCTCTCGTCTACTAATTACAATTAGCAACTTTTTTTTTTTTTGAGGAAACAATTCTAGCCTAGTACTTATCTCCAAATTATGCCCTTAAAGACCATTCTCCAGAGATCACGTATTACAAAAAAATCACCCTAAAAATGTGTCTAGTCTTCAAGACTTTATATTGGATCTTCTAATCCATAAAGTTGAAGATATGGCAAAGATAAATTGTCTTGCACAAAGAGTTCAGCGGAGCTCGTGTTCAAAACAAATTGTGGGTTTACTTTATGCAACAATGCATTTCTTGTTCACCATCGCTAAACATCATCATCCATGATTGCAGGTTAACATAAACTTTTGATGTTATATTTTTTATATTTTTTCATTAGCTCACAAGTGCGCTGAAATATTGTTACTCTCAGCTTTAAACTTCTATCTAGAATCGAATTATCCTTTGTTAATAAAATTTGTTAATAAAATTTTGAAATAGTATCTTAATTTTGTAGTTTACATGTATATTTACAGAGGGCATGAGATTCGTTGTGCGCTTAGGGCACCAAAAAGATTAGAGCCGGCCCTGGCCAGGTTGCACGATTACGTTGCCTCCATAATTCTTCTTCTTCTCTAAGAACCTTGTTTAGCTTAGATTGTGCTTTGTTTACCTCAGCCGCCCAGTTTGGCACTCTTTCTTGTTGGTATAGCCAATGAGTTTTATCTTCCTGACCTTTGATCTGAAACATTTCCAAATTCATTTTTCTCCCATATATTCAGATACTCTGCCGTGCCTTTAACTTTTCCCCTAGCTCACCTCTTTCTTGCCAACTGTTTTTTACCACCTCACATATCTTGGGTCATGGGTCCAGGCAGATTCAACATCAATCTCCTAGATTTACGCTTTTGATTCTGCACAGTTGATATCAAAACTACCTAAAGAGCTTGATGGTCCGAGTTTGCCAAACCCAAATGATAAACTATCGAGGCTGAGAACTTGTCTTTCCAAAGGAAATTTCCGAGAGCCCTATCGAGGTGCTCTCTTATTAAGCTACCGTCTTCGTTCTTATTCGACCGTGTGTAAGGATCCAACATATCCCATATCTCGAAATTCACATCGAGAAATCGTATTTCTGAAAGGCTCAACATATCCCATATATCTTTATTATTTCTACTAAACTTAAAGGGTTACATTTTAAGTAGAGGTTTTCATCACATGGGTTTTACCAAGTCTACTTCTTTTACTTTGTTGAGCATTTTAAAGAATCAGGACTTTATCCACTTTCCATCCTCTACTATTTCTATGGCTAGTTCTCATATTATTATCAACTATCTTTTCTATAAAAATTTATGCTTTACAGTGGTTTAGAGGAGGTGATGAGAGTTATGCTTGTAGAGTAGAAGGAAAATTTTGACAGTGATCATGTAGAATACTTCCAAAATATTCTCTCTATTTTACTATCTTACATACATAAACTGAGTGTTGGGCAATTCGGAATTCATGGAACCTACTACGCTGCACCGGAACGGTTCTGAAGGTCATTGTATCCTTGGAGCTGATTGTGGGAACCCCGTGTAGAAGGTACAAATCTTCTCTAAGGTCATAAAGGATTGAATTTGTTGCACCTTGACCACTAATCACATGCTATCTCTAAATTTTCTCCTAATTATATTTATTTATGGAGTTATTATTATGCTCTGCTTTATTTAATTCGTTTTATTGTTTTGTTGCGTTTTATCGTTTCACTAAGTAGTAGAAGCAGAACTAATGTTCAAAGGATAGATGCACCACAGAGGAGGAGAATAAGAAAAAAATGATTGAAAACTAGATAATTTGGAAGAATATAATTTTAATTTTTTGAACACCCCATTTGGTGGCTGCTTCTTTAAGAACTCCTTTCGCAGCCACCATTTTTTGCAGTAGCAAGAACATCTGTTTTATTGCTGTATTGTAGCAGAAAACATTTGATATTTTCTTTCTCTTCTACATTCAACCTTTTGGATGCCATTTGAAGCCTAACAAGCTTTTTGAAATTGCATTTAGAAGATGAAAGGCTTGAAGATGTTGTGATGAAAAGATGAAGTTCCTTGCAGATTTAGTTTCAGCTTGAGCTTACCTGATTTGGAGCTTGCTGAATTTTCTCTCCCTTCTCTGTTTTTTGGTGTTTCTGGGTTGCTGCCACTATTGTATCTCTGTTGGGTTTCTGCTAAGAACCCAGTAGAAATGAAAATTTGTTGTTTGTAATGCTATGTATTTCAGGAGACTTTGAGAGGAAGACTTTGTTTTGGGGGGGGAGAAATTAAATTATTTACTGTTCGAGTTTTATTTTGTGTTTGGTGGGAACAATTAGTTTTTAGTTTTGACAGCTGATGTTAGCGTTTGGTGTGCCCATGTGGGGTGCCCAATGCAATTATCTTAATCTTATGGGGTTAGTTGCAACATTGCTTAAACATGTGGGGTTAATAGCAAAGGCACAAATTCTAGGGGGTTATGTGCAAACTAGGTATAAGTCTGTCTATATAAGGAGACAGCCTCCTACATTATTATACGCTTGATGCATAATAATACACTACTGTAGAGATCACGTGCTGATCATAATACAGTAAACCCTAGACTCTCTCTCTAACTAGCCTCCATTGGTGGAACTTGGTGTGGATCAGAGCTTTCGTCCTAGTGATTCAAGCCAGACTGTGGGAGCAAGGTGAGCACGTGAAAGCAAGCATCCTACGATCATCCGCTGTGCTTAGGAGCTAAGGAAGACAAGGTAAACACATGAATCTTCCGTTATAATTCATGTTGTAGATCTGTATGGGATAGATCATGTTATTCCTTCAGCTGTGTTTCCACTCACAGTTTAAGCTACTCACTAGGGACTTTTAAGCCATTTACCTCCCTCTCTTAATAAAGCAGTTTCTTCACTTTTAGTAAGAAAAAGAGAGAACGGATGGAGTATTTCTTAAGCTTAGCTGAATAACGCCAACTGATTTTAACTTTGGTTTTGCTAATCGAATGAGGGAAATTTTGAAGTCATATTTTGGGAGTTATGAATGTTCACACAATCCTCGCAATCACTTCTTCATCATGAGCATGTAAAGGGCAGCATCTCATGGTGGCAAGATGGGCCAACCCGCATTCCAATTTGTCACGGCCTGCCCCGGCACGCTCTAAACATGCCCCAAGCACGACCCTCTCCACCCTCCGACACGGAACGGCCCGCTCAAAGGCGTGCTCAACCCGTGGAATGGCCGGGTCACGTTCCTCCCCTAGCCAACCCCCGCCCCCCAGGCCGTGCACGACCCGCACAAACAAGGCCCCTTCGACACGACCCCCCCCCCCCCCTACAACCCGACACGTGCCAAGTTTCTAGAATTTTGGAGCACGGCCCGACCCGCCCTACCCCTTGGCATAGCCCGTCCCTAGCCCGTCGCGCCTCGGCACTGCCTTAACTCGGCACGACCCGCTGCAACCATGAGTAGCATCTACAAGTTGTTATCTCTCTCACCTCTGCATATATGCAACCAGGGTCGGCCCTAATGGTAAGGCGGCTGGTGCAATGGCATTAGGCCCACACCTTCAGAGGGTCCACAACAGTTCTTACATTGAAGCTATATAATCATTTGGTTCCATCACATATCCCATGGTGAACCGTCTTCCTCTGTTGGGCCGGTATATCCAATGGCTCGAGAAGATGTGGGAAATGAAAGTTCCAAAAAATCTTATTTATCCTCTGGCAGCTATGACACAAGTCACTTTCGGTCGCCACCAGTTTGAGAAATAAACGTATGGAGATTGCCTCAATTTGTCAATTTTACCTTGAAGATGAAGAGACTGAAGATCACGTGTTTATGAACTGTCCACTCTCAAACAAGTTTCGGCTGCAAGCATGAGGGAGGATTTTATGAATATGCACATCGTCCAGATAAAAGATTGGATCTTTGAGACTTTCTAAAAACAATCAAGTAGTGTTTGCGCGAAGTTTACGACTACAATATGGTCTATCTGGCGAAACAGAAATGATAAGAAGTTTAATGACTCTCATAAGAATCCGGTCGAAATTGCTAACCATGGGTTGGATTATGTGGTGTGGTACGGAGAAGCTACAATCGGTGGACTAACGGACGATGGCTCGGCTTCGCACTTTGATGGCGGTATAGGTTGGAAGAGGCCGGCTTCGGGCACTTTCAATGTCAACTCTGATGCGTCATGGAACGATTAGCCCGGCAACAAATGTAGGAGTTGTTATTCGGGATTCTGATGGGCTTTTTAAAGCCGGTAAACACCGACCACTACATAGGATGTGCTCTCCTCTTTTGGCTGAGCTTTCCGCAATGGGCATCTCTAATAGTAGAATGTATTTTTTGCATGTTTTAAATTTTGCATGACATGCATTTGTAGTTTTGCTCCAGCACTAAAATGTAATTTATACATTTTGTAGTAATGAGAAGTTAAAATATACATGTTAGGGATGCACGAGAGGAGAGCGATAGACACAAAATTTTGCATCCCTACATTTTTGTTAGCTATTAATGGAGAGAAAGATGCATGTTCTGCAAAATGCATGGGATATGCATTGTCTGTTAGAGCTCAGTTTTTCCTCATTTTCTTTATATTTTGCATAAAATTTGCTTTTGCATGAGCTATTGGAGATGCCCTAAGGGGCTCCAACTAGCAAGTGAGCTGCACCTCGCCTCGGACGAAATTCAGTGGTGGCTTGCTAATTATTGGGTGAGGGAGATTTTGGAAAAATTAAAACTTCGGATGTGCTGGCAGATACGAAGTCCATAGTTACTCTCTGTCAAAAAAAGCTCTCAAAGTTCGATAATGTTACATTTCTCGTCTGTGGGTTACGAATGATAACAAGCTCGCTCATAGCTTTGCAAAAAAGGGTATTGATGAAGAAGAAATGTCTTTTTATTCTCAAATTTTCAACTGGGCGAATGATTTAATATGAGGATGATCTTCCGGGTTTGCCTAAATTTAATATAATTTTAGTTTTTTTTTTTAAAAAAAAAACAGGTATTGGAGAGCAAATTCTCCACTACTTTTCAAAAGTTGAGTTGGGAAAGCAATTGATTTACAGAAAGCATAAAAATAAAAGTTACCAAACACAATAATCCAACTTTTGGATTCGAAAAGCAGCGTTTCTATAAAACAAAAACATTATTAAACGGGCTCTAAGTTAGATTGTACCTCTTTCAAAAGAATGTAGCCCGGCTCGTCCGTAGCCATATCGAGAACAGAGAAAAAGGCGAGCATGTGTCCCGGCCCGGCCCGGCCTAACCTAACACAGCTCAGCCCAGTTAAAGATTAACCACAAAAGAGAGAGCGGCCAACTCAATGAGAAAGAAAACGTGAAATCTCCTCCTTCAGTTCTCGAAACAAATAGAATATTTCGAAAGGAACCCTAATCAGAGAGAGAACGTCACGGTGGCTTGATGGCCAACTTACCGGCGGAACTCGTCGACGACATACTGCTACGGTTACCGGTGAAACCACTCCTCCGTTTGAGGTGCGTCTCTAAACCATGGCTTGCTCTTATAGACAGTCCTGATTTCATAAAACGGCATCTCAACCGTTCCACAGAAACCAGGGACAACCGAACCATCATAGTTAGTGATCGTTCATATACCTCCTACCTGGTTAACGTGGACTCACCGGATATCCCTGTAAAAATCGATCACCCATTGAAGTATTCCTCCGAAAAGATGTGTTTGTTAAGGGGTTGCTGTAATGGTTTGGCCCTTGTATGTTACTGTGGCAAAACTTACTACAATGCTATTGTTTTTATTTGGAACCCATCAACCAGAAAGTGCCACAGATTACCTTCTGCTGGATTCCATTCCCATGTTGCTCAAAAGGATACAGTCCATGAAATTGTAATATACAGTATAGGGTATGATTCGGTCCATGATGATTACAAGGTGGTGGGGATGATTCTTTTTTATAGAGGAAATTATGAGTTTTATTGCAGACAAGTTAAGGTTTACAGTCTAAAATCAAACATCTGGAGAAGGATTCAGGGTTTCCCTCACTACGTCTACAGAAACTGGCGTCATGGTGTGTTCTCCGGTGGGGTCTCCGATTACCTTTTGGATGATCCTTGCATTGCTGCATTTGATCTTGCTACCGAGGAATATCATTTGGTGCCCATGCCTCCCAACATTGAGAGGTTTTGCAAACACATTGACATAGTAGAGGTGTTGGAGGGGTGTCTTTGCATTTGCAACCTTCAGTCAGAAAGTATTGATGTGTGGGTAATGAAGTGCTATGGAGTTACAGAGTCATGGACTAAGCTGATTTCCGTTGGTCTTTTACCACAAAAACACGTACATGCATATCAGTATATCATTCCTTTGGCCTTCTCAAAGGATGGTACAGAAGTTCTTTTTATGCATACCGGAAAACGTCTTATCTGGATTAATCTTGAACGTAACATAGAAAGGAGAATCTATGTCGGCGCTTTTTCTAAGAAGTTTCAGGCAGAGTTTCTTATGCAAAGCCTAGTTCCACTTGGTAACGGAACCGGACGGAACTTTTTAGAAGGAAGAAGATCAAAGGAGAATAAGCAAACGGATTCAAAAGCTAGCTAGATTGGGAAGAAAACTGCGACGGTAATTTTAATTTTCAGATTGTGTTTAATTGTAGTGCAATGAATTACTTCATATTTTGATATTCTTAAAAGGTTAGCAGAATTCTATGAACTGATTTAAAGTTTGCTTCACTCATTAAGAGGAAATTTCAAATTAGATTTGCATATTCTAAATGTACATCAAAATTACGTTCATCTGCGTGTGCATTTGAAGCAAGAGGCAGGGGTCTACTTTGAAGATAGATTTGTATTTCGTACTATCAGAAGCGACAGTCTTTTGCCATCATGTTAACTCAAGGTTTACCATTGAAATTAGTTTTTCTACATTTCCAGGTGAAACATGAATGCAGACCCTCCCTGAACAAAGTTTTGCTACACAACGGGATACTAGGGTGATGATGTACTTGCAAAAGTTTTCTTTAAAATTATATTTTTAATTTTGCTATGTTTTGTTCACAGAGGTTATATAATTAGCTCTTAGGTTGAAAAAGAAGTTTCTCTGAGTAATGGTTTCCAGTGTCGTCGGAAAGGAGAATATACAAATATCTTTGACGTATAACACATACTAGTTGTGCAACGCTAAAGGTTCAGATATCACTTGCAACAGTTAGCTTGGACGTAACTCAGTGATTGAAACATCTTCTTTAAACACCTAACAAAATATGAAATCCTCACAACAGATGAAATTCTCTGGTTCCACTTTGAACAAAGATGCACTGTGTGAAGATATTGGTGGAGTGACAGAGTAGCTACTGAGCATGAAAACAAGAAAAGCCATGGACGGTCTTCTGGTAACATTTTGTTGAACACCTAACAAACCCACGTGGCTGTGAACCTCTCCTCGGTAAAGAATCTATCAGATTCAAGGGTGTTCCCTCCAGCCAGCTCTTCTATCCCTGCAGGAACAAAATATGTTGGATAAGATTTCTTATTTTCTTGTGAGTTGTAGTAAAAAGTTGCTACATAGCTTAAAAAGTTTTCATGTGACTGAGAAACTTGCTTCAGTTTCATAAAGTTCAAACAATCTAGCTACTTCAAGTGGAAAATATTTTGAATGTAAACATAATGTTTAAATGCTCCCCCAAATTGATTTATGACTTGTGTATATTACATGTTCAATTGTGTACTTAGAATCTGCGTATTCCAGTTCACTCCAATTCATGTCCGGAATGTTGCAAGTATTATTTCTACAAGTTCATAAAAAATTAGACTGATAATTAATGTGTGTACAGAATCAGGCTAAATGAGTTAGGACACTGGAAGGGAAATACAGGAATAGCTCTTACTTAATAAACAACAATGGTGTCACTTAAGATTGATTCAATTGTGGTCATGAGCCCGGAAAATGCACATAGCAGTGTAAGATGTAGTAGAACAAAAGTGGCCAACTGGCAAAGAAGTTGGTTGAACTCGGTGTTTAAGACTGTGAGCGTCAAGAAAGCAGAAGTTCCCGTAAATCTTTACCTGCGTTTTCGTAAAACCAATTCATTGCCTTGGAGCTGAGTATGCTTGTATTCATACCTTTGTACCCCCAAAAAGAAAAAGTGAGAGACTGACTTTGTGGGATGAGGGATCAGCCACTGGCTTTTTGTACTTGGTAGAGTTGCGACGTTCTTGTAGAAGGCACGATTTGTAGTTCTACTTTCTTACAACTGAATCCGTCGTTACAACAACAACATTGAAAAAGGAACACAAAAAAATCTCCATACATACTTTGTTTGTTGTTCTATCCATTAGGGTCATGACTCATGAGTCATCTATTTGATTGCACTGGCTAACAATGGCAAAAGACTACGGGGCTTCTGACAGTACCACCCGCAAGTCTACCTTCAATCTGTAATTATCGTTGATGCGCAGGGAGCTATTGCTCCATGTTTTTCTGAACGATGTTGGCTTTTCAATCCTCCCCAGTTTATTGGAGGGTGAAAGGGATGTGCCCCCCCCCCCCCAGGGTTGATCCTCCTTAGTTTCTGGTTTTTAATGGTTTCTAGACAAATAGTTTTAGCTTTCAGTTTATGGGGATGTTTTGTTAGACCAATTGTTTTAGCTTTTAGTCTCCGTCTCTCTGACACCAAGGTAGGATTCTTGACATCTTCCTTGTGTAACTGTTCCATTATCACGATGGCAAATGGAGTTGGTTTCTGCATTTGATGATCTTGCTACCGCGGAATATCGGTCGGTTGGTCCAGGGGCAGGCCCAACCATTAAGTCAAGTGAGTAGCCCGCATCGGGCCCCTTGCTAACACGCTATAACTGCAACTAGTTATTAATTATTTCATAAATTTTTATAATACAAACAATGTTTATTTTTAGTTATTGGCACCTATCTTATGAAATTAATATACGCATTCGTATTTTTTTTTTATTATAAATTTGGTAGTAAAAGCTACAAGTATTGCCAAATGCACTTAATTTTAAACAAAAAATCGTTATATTCCAGAAAGTTTTTCAGATTATCTCAATAAGATTGCACAAAGGTCCTCTCGCAATTTTATAGAATTTAAATATTATTTTTATTTTGTTTAATTTTTTCAATTTTTTTTGAAATTTTGAATATTTTCATTTCAATACAAGATAAAAGACACATTTACCCCTTTAAGTTTGATGCAAAGAGACTTTCACCCCGTCCATTTTGGGAAAAGACACTATCACTCCTCCTGCGTGCCAAATTTTGGAACACTTTGTGACACAGGAATGACCTGAAATTTAGCACAATGAAATGATGAAAGTGTCTTTTCCGAAACTGAAAAGGGTAAAAGTGTCTTTTATCCTTAAACACGGTGGTGTAACTAATTTTTGGATTCGTCCCTCACCCCAACCCGACCCTACTTGGGTCCCTGACCCGGTCTAGATGAAATTCCAGTAGTCTATTATTGTGTTTTTAAGTTTTTTGCTGACGCGGTCCAGTGACTCCAGTATTTTTACTAACAAATGCATCCAGACAGAAGAAGAACTTTAACCGGAGAGAGTCTGACTCGATGGTCGTCTTGCCGACGGAAGTTTTCACCGACATCCTCTTACGTCTTCTCGTAAAACCACTCATCCGTTTCAGGTGCGTCTCTAAACCCTGGATCGCTCTCGTCGACTGCCCCAACTTCATCAATCTCCATCTCAATCGTTCGATCCCAACCAGAAACAACCGAACCCTTCTAGTCAAAACAATCGGAGCTCTTAACAACTTTCCGATTAACCTAGAAGATTCACTTGATGTTTCATTTTCATCCGTCGAAATCGACCACCCTTTGGAGGTATTCAGCCCCCAACAGTACGCTCACCCTCCTCTGTTTCTGGGTTCATGTAATGGTTTACTCCTACGTTATTTGGAATACAATGCCTCTGCTGATGTTTCTTGTTGTGTTATCTCTAACCCATTCACTAGAAAGTACAATAGATTACCCACTTCTCTGACTCAATCACCACACTACCTCTTCCAGTTTTGATGATTAAAAAGTTGTGAGAATGATTCAATGGGACGATGAAGACGACGAAGATAAATTCCACTCAGAAGTTCAAGTTTACAGCCTCAAGTCCAACACATGGACTAGGATTCCGGATTTCCCTTATTACATTCTGAATCGGTGTTATGGAGTGTTCTCTTGTGGGCTTTACACTGGGTTGTCTCTGACACTTACCAGAGTCGCACTAGCTTTGTTGCTGTATTTGATCTTGCTACCGAGGAATATGTTTTGGTGCCCATGCCCAACTGTGTTGATGAGAAAAAGTATGGTAAGAAGGTAGTGGTGTTGGAGGGGCTTGTTTGCTTATTGTGTGGTGATTGGAAAGGAAGTATTGATGTGTGGGTGATGAAGAATTACCGAGGTGGAGAGTCGTGGACTAAACTGCTTTCTTTTGCCTTGCCAAAAGAAGCTGATAGGTATTTTGAATGTATAGTTCCTCTGGCTATTTCAATGGATGGTACCCAAGTTCTTTTGAAGCAAAACAGCTACAATCTTATTTGGTTTGATCTTGAACACAACTTACTAAAGAGAATTTATGTCCATGGTCTTCCGGGTAAATTTCATGTGGAGTTTGTTATGCAAAGTCTTGTTCCACTCGGCAGTGGAAGCAAAACTTATGGGAGGAGCAACATGGAGAACAAAAGAAACTAAGCTTAAAAGGACCATTAGAAAAGGTATGTCAGAAGGTCTTTTGATAATTCAATTTGTGTTACAACATTAGCCTGTGGTAGTTCCTGTTTTGCACATTGTCATTTCACATGTTTCGTTTGCTTCATTGACTAGAAAAGATCAAAAAATTAAACTTAGAAATTTCACAGTCAGGCAGAAACCATCAAAATTTTGATGGCCACTTAAAATAATTTTAATTTCAATATGTGATTGTGATTGTACTCACGACACAGAAATTAAGTTTTACAGTTTAAATTCTAACATACAAAGAATGATTCAGAATTTCCCTTGTTACCTCTTTTATGAAGCGCCGGTTTAAGTTGTGTTGAGTAGTGGGGCTTTACATTGGGTTTCTTTGAGAACAACATGAGTTGCCATCATGATGTTGCTGAATTTTATCTGGTTAGTGAACAATGTAGGTTGCCACCCATGTCTAACATTGTGGATAACAAGTATTTCTACTATTGCATGAACGTAGCAGTGTTGAAGGGTGTCTTTGCATATTTTGCAATGCTTGGGAGAGTATGGATGAGTTGAAGTGTCAGAGAGTCGTCGACGGAATTGATTTCAGTTTTTCGGCAAAAAGATATCTAGGAATTTGAGTTCATATTTTGTTGATTTTCAAAGGATGGTACCAAAGTTTTTTTGGATCCATGACCGCGACAACGTTTATCTTATTCGATACTAAAAGTAATGTCAAGAAGAAAAAAGTGATGACAATGTTCTTGACAGAAATTTTAAAGTACATATTTCTTGTGTGCAAAGCCTTGTTCCGCTAGGCAGTCAAAACTGAACTTAAAGGAAGAAGCAACACCGAGGATTATTAAAAAAGAAGCATCACGTAAGGGATATTCTTAAATTTTACGTGATTCTGTGAAACGATTTGAATTATGATTTTCTCACTGAATAAAGGAAATCTCAAGTCATATTTGGACATTCTGATTGTGGACATACTCCCAATACGTAATTCACTTATGTAAATTGCACATTCATTTCTGTGATCATGTCCCACAAATTAACAGATTCTAGACTAGTAGCAGTTGCAAAATGGAGCAGAGTGAAGGTGGTGGACTGGAAATGAAATTAGTTGAACTCAGCATTTGCATTTGTATATGAGAACACCAAGAAAACATAAATTAATGTAGTGTCTTTTTTAAGGGTAGGGGTGGTTTGCCATTTCCAAAATTTGTAGTGACAGCGTATTGCACCTAATTTCAAGTCCCAAATCATAAAAAAAAAAAAAAAAAAAAAAAAGCCTATTGTATCAATTTCAAATCAGTAAAGAAGGGGACTCATATGAAACACCTATCAATGCTGACCTTAATAATCACGATACAAAAAGGGTATCAAGAAACGGAGTATTCAAGAGCAACACTAGTTTATAGTCTTACAAGCGGTTTGCAGAATGTTCTCCACCATTACAGTTCCTCTCAGCTAGTTTGTCCACAACTGTATTCCTTCCAAGCATGGAAAATGTATCTGCAAAAGCAATTTGTTGTATAGCAGCCAAACACGTGTCTCCCCCTAAGTAGCACCTGAACCATAAGCTTCTGCTCCCTATGGCATCTGCATCTGAAAACCATGAAAGACGTATTGAATCAGTTATAGAATTAAACTATACCGCTCCGTCCCAGCTCTTACTACCCGTTGCGGCTGGGCACAGGTTTTAAGAGTAGAGGCGGAAAGTCTATTTTGCCCCTACCATAGTTTATGAATTACAAATCTATCACTAGCTGTCTCCCAATAGTAAAACCACCACCACCACCACCGCTCTCTACAAGCCACCACCAACACCAACACCAACACCAGCCACAAATACCGCTAGTATCCACCAGAAACAAGAACACAACCAAACACAACAAATTTAACCAATTATGTACCAGAAAATAGAGATCTAGACTAAAAATTTACAAATCTTATAAAATTACAAGAGGATGTAGAAAAGAAGAAGAAGAAGAAGAAGAAAAAGAGTGCTTTGGGTGTCGCCACCTGCTTCGATCACCCCAACGGGATTGCTGTGGTTGTCGCCGGCGAGCACAAACAGATCATGTGCCTCGCCACGCTGCCGCTTCCTCGTCGCCAAGATCTGCGAACAGATCGAGAGAGAGAGAGGGAAAGAGAGAGAGAGAGAACAGATCTGTACTGATCTGGTACTGGGTCGCCCGCCGCCGCCGCCGTCCGTCGCCTCACCACTACCAGAGACCGACTCCTCACCAGCGTCGCCACCGCTGCAAAGACCAGCGCTCTCACCGCCAGACATCGGCGTCCTCACCCCCGTCCATTTCTCCATCTCTACCAGTCTCTCCATCTCTACCAGTCTCTCCATCTCTCTCCCTCTCTTTCTCTCTCTAATGTGTGGGGGTTCTGAGTGCTTTTGTGAGGATGAGAGGATAAGATTTGATGTAAGTGGGTGGGGTTGGGAATAGGAAAAAGCAGGTGGGTATTACTGAAGAGGGTAAAATTAACATTTCAACAAATTAAGGTTACCCAAAATAGAAATGGGTAGAAAGAGTTGGGACTAACTAAAATAGAAATGGGTAGAAAGAGTTGGGACGGAGTGGTATAAATTAAAAGAAGTATTAAGTTTCAATCTCCTGGCAGGCCCAACATCCAGCCTAGGAGTTTGACCTATTCTTGAAGAAGCTGAAGATACCCTCCAATGCCCATGATGCTTTAGTTTAACAAAGTGGAAGAGTGTCCAACCTATTGGAATAATTACTGCATATATATATATATATATATATATATATATATATATATATCTTGACCTGATAAAGTTATATATTCGTAAAAATAAGGTGTCAAAATGAAGTTTTGGCTTCCCACCATAAGTGGTTGGGATAAGGGGTTTAATCTGAAAGATCAAGTAGCCTTCCGTGTGCTTGCCAAAAGGACAAAGAGTAGATTGAAGGTGCATCATTAGTAACAAAACATGAGACTAGATCTGTATATCAAAGAGTTTGTTTGTCTATATGTGATTCCAGAATCCAGATAGGGACTTGAAGTAAAGGTGACAAGTGGTAGTTTCATTGTTCAAAGATAAGGCTGATTTTAAAGGCCAGGCTCTCTATCCTATATATTACAGTGGTTAATCATGATTTTACCTAACTTTCGATATCATCCTGTTCAAAAGTATTCTTTACCTACATCCTAACGATGGTAGTTGTTATGCGCTACTACCTCTAGTTATCTTTCAAGTTTTGTGGCGTACTTTTGCAATCTCAAACATCTACAAATGTTTTAATATGTACGTGGATTTTTGTGGATACATGGAACTTGAACTTGACAGTAATGTTCTAATATGCCTGTTTGTCTGTTCGTTTGTTTGTTTGTTTGACAGTCTCTAGTCAAACTGTGCGTTGAATGAGGTGTATGTGTTCATATATCAGGCTTTTATCTATTGTGACAGAGTGATGCGAGCTAATGATGTCATACAGGATTTAAGGGGAAATGGAACTACTTGTAAAACTGTGCCTTGACGACATCAAGTGTAGACAGAATCAGCATCCTCTTGTTTGCTGACATCATAAACGATTCCTACCAAAATCTCATTGGATGGCTTGCCTTAATTGAGGAAAGGAAGATGATCCATCATACTGAAGTCTATTTGAGGGTCCTACAACTATTTTCCAGACCATTTGTGTATTCAATCTATATTGTGGTTGGCGCAGCATGATTATCTTCAGCTGGAGGTTATCACTTCAGAAAAGTAGATTTCCAAATGGTGAAGCATAGAACGACCAGTTCACTGGAGGAGATGCTATCGCTGATGGATTTGGAGCAATTTTTCTTTCGTAACAGGTGTTTCTTTATATGTTTAATTAGTGATCATGGGCTTTTTAGGTAGCCATGGTTTATGGATGTAGAATCCGTTTGTTCTTAAGCTCTTGGTTTGTCCTGGATGTTTTCCCAAACTCTGTTTTCCTTCTTTGTATGTTGTGTGTTTTGTCTCTTTCAATTGTAGAAGTTGGACTGTTAGTTACGAACTTTATCTCGTTCTAGTCTATGTAAAATGAAATTGTAATAAATGCGGTTAAAATACTTTACCTCGGCTTTTTTAGCAGAGGTCTACTTATTTTTTACCGGTAAGCTTTGGATATGGTTGTGTATCTTTGTTCGTACGACACCGTGCTTTCGTACTATACTCCGGGTGTTTGTACGAACCCCACTGGGTAGGTTCGGACTGAGGCGGCTTTAGGTTTTTTTTTTGTCCATTGTGGACATTGCTTTGGGTACAATTTAGGTCATATATGTCTATATAAGGTCCTAAATCGTGACATAACAACGGGTGGTGTATCTTTGGTGTTCGCTCTCGATAAATAAAGTGTCACGTTAAATCTTGTTATTGCTTGAGTGTTTTCTTTTTTCAGTTCGATGCCCTTCGATATAACATGGATTTTTTCTCATTTTCTTTTGAGATTACCGTGGTCTCCTTGTGTGTTTTTTTTTTTTTTTTTTTTTTTTTTTTTTTTTTTTTTTTTTTTTTTTGAGATTACCGTGGTCTCCTTATGTGGAATTGGTGGCCAAAATTTGGGATTAAATGCCAGAATGTAAGTTCGGCAGGGGTGTTCATCAAGAGTATTATTGTTATAAATTTTACTGATTACACAATTTTGACCCTCAACCAAGAGCTTAACGGTCAACAAACAGAAGATGTTCCATAGAAAAATGTGAAAAAGATAAATTGCAAGTATGTTACGACTAGGTAAATTGCAATTATGTTACAATCGGAGATCTCCATCCGACAGTTCTACACTACGAATGAGAAGATGACAGTTAGAAGAAATCGGAAACGGACAATAAGGTAGTAGTACAAGGAATTAAACTTAAAATTCACACTATTGTAGACAAGCACTTTCAATCTTATTTAATTTTTAATAATCCCGAGAGATTACTAAGTGGGCGAGACTAGAAATTTAAGGATCTGTAATTCGACTTTCAAAAACACATATATTTTGAGTGCTACTACAGATTGACAAGACTGTCTACAGTGTAAAGATACCTCAAAACTCTGTAACTTTTTCGAGGAACTCGCAAGCTGGTCTCGACATCGTGAAAAAGTTTTAAAAGATAAATAAATAAAAACGAAATTAATCCATACCACTGAAGTGGTATTTCGCAAGTACATTATAATTTCAAGCTTCTAAAAAAAATATTTTTATAATTCAAAAAGTGAATTCGTCAAAAAAGATAATTAAAAAAAAGTAGTTGGTGTTGCCAAACTGACCTCCAAGTGTTAGGCGCAGGTCTGCATGACAGACACGTGTGATAAGTCCCCCGGAGTACATAGAAATTTCGCTTTAGGTAAGGTTCTGTTCTGTGAGACTCATCCCCAGGTCGTCTCATTTGAGTCATTTCTCAGTCTCTCTCGATATTTTGAAGCCGCCCTCCTACTGAGAATAGATCATCACCCACTTGTTGTAGGCTACAAGAAGAAGAAGACGATGTCCAGAGAAATTGATGCTGATGTTGGTGGGTGAGTATTACTCTGTCCCTCTTATTTACTCCTTTCTCTTCAGTTTATTTTTACTGCCTACGATAAATGACTGACTAGCGATAGAAAACCTCAATTCAGGTGGCCTGAATTAATGGCCAACTTGCCGACGGAAGTTGTCACCGACATACTCTCACGCCTGCCGGTGAAGCCACTTCTTCGTTTCAGGTCTGTCTCTAAACCCTGCCTAGCCCTCATTGACAGTCATGGTTTCATCAAATTACATCTCGACCGTTCAATCCAAGCCAAAAACAATCAAAGCCTTCTAGTTAGACTAGACCCTATCTCTCCCACAGAACAGTTCCCTACCTATTTGATCGACCTTGATTCACTTGATGTCGTAGTCGATATCGACCTCCCTTTGAAAGAAATCAGCGGACAGCAATACACGCCTGCTATAAAGGGTTCTTGGAATGGTTTAGGCCTTCTAAATTATCAGAAACTCAATGGTCATGCTGAAACTATTCTTCTCTGGAGCCCATTCACCAAAAAGCACCACAAATTACCCACTACTCCGATTGAATCCCCACACCGGTTCGACCAATCAGAAACATACGGTATCGGGTACGATTCAGTCCACGACGATTACAAGGCGGTGTGTATGTTTCAGTGGCGCAGTGTATATGGCCATACTTTTTACTCTGAAGTTCAAGTTTTTAGTCTAAAATCCAACTCATGGAGAAGGATAAAGGACTTCCCTCATTATCACCTGCATCAGTGGCACAGTGTGTTCTGTTTCGGGGCTTTACACTGGCTTGTCTCTGACGACATACGATGTGAATCTCGTTTGGTTGCTGCATTTGATCTCGCTACTGAGGAGTATCGATTGGTTCCAGCACCAAACCTTGTTGTTGTTAGGGAGGTGGAAGATTGGCTCAACATGATGCACTTGGAGGTTTTGGATGGGTGTCTCTGTATGTGTAATCATAGGAAACTAAGTATTGATGTGTGGGTTATGAAGGATTATGGAGTTGGAGAGTCGTGGAGTAAAATGTTCTCGCTTCCTTTACCGATAGATAACATGGATTATGAAATTTTCTCTCCGTTGGCTTTGTCAAAGGATGGTACCCAAGTTCTTTGTATGCATCATGGATACGGCCTTATCTGGTTTGATATTGCACGTAACTCAGGAAAGAGAATTGATTTCCATGGTTTTCCTGCAAGATTCGGGGTAAAGTGTGTTATGCAAAGCCTTGTTCCACTGGGCAGTGGAAGGGAAACTTATGGGACGTAGCAGCATAGGAAGAACCAGGAATCGAAGTTCAAAAGCGACCTGGAAGAAAAGGTATGTCACAAGGTCATTTGAGCTTTCGAACTATGTGTACTAAAATTTTCTCTTGTGGCAGTTTATTTTGCACATTGGTTGTCATTTTCCCATATTGAATTGACTAGGGGCCTTGCATATTCTCATGTTCTGTTGGAACTTGAAAGACAACCAGAAAGGAATGAAAAGAGAAGGAAATAAAATTAGGGAAACTTCATTTTCTTTTCCTTCATTTGGTATAAAGAGGGTAGTTCAATGAAAATAAAAGGATTTTAACTAAATATAATAGCGTTAAAACAATCCTATGTGATATGCATTAGTGTATTTTACCCAATACCATAAAAGATCGCAATAAGAGTCCTTATTGTTTTGTTGTCTAGTTCCATTGGCTCCCCAAGTCTGCACCCACAAACACCATAGACGAAACCCAAGCATCTTTGGTAAAGCCCATTACACAAAACACGGCTTTTATACACAAAACTACCACTGCCACAACCACGACTCTCACTAATAAACCAAGAACAGGACCGCCAGCACTGCCACAACCATTCAAATCTTTGATAGAAGAAAACAAGAGGAAGTTGGGGATTTCGATAAAAAAACTAGAAACCAATTCATTAAATATCTACCATTCAATTCTCGGTATTAGATTGAAAAGATTTGAGAATCTCTATTCACTTACTGCCGGCAAAGCTCCGTTGTGAGCCTAAGATTGACAGCAATAGTATAGAAAGATTATTCACAGCGTCAAATGTTAAGAACAAAACGCACAATTGAAATGGCTGTTTTAGTGATAGCAAAAGTATAATTCAGAGCGTATGAATATCAAATCTCCCACGTGTTTGACCAATGAAAAGCATGAATGATCTCATGTGTTGCAGGTTACGTAAGTGAATCAAAGTTTTGCCCGTAAATGCTTTAGTGTTTGAAAATACCTTCACCAACTACTTCAACTTTCTTCCACCGATCCCTTGAGTACAAAATTTCTTGCGAGTAAGTTTGAAAATTTGTTTGTCCCTTTTTTCAGTGATAGGGTCAAAATGACTAAGACACAAAACATAATCAGACTAAGAATGTACGTTAGGAAAAAGTAATTTCGAAGACAAAATTACATTTGTTCGTGAAGATTCCATATTTAAGTCGGTTTTCTTTTTTTTTTTTTTAAATCACAGAGGCCTTAAATTCTATGTCCAAAACCTGGGAATCACAATTAAACTAATGACCAAGAAGACATGCAAGAAACGATGCAGCATGTTAGTTAGTAAATCAAAGAAATAAATGTTTACAGATGAGATCCATGTAATCGACATACTTTACAATGTATGATAGAGAAACAGTGCACCAAACTCATATGGGGGATATGCCCAAAATAAGGAAACAAAGAATCAAGTCACGAGTATAAAGATTCAGCATAGGGCTCAGAGGGACAGCCACTCCAGATTATAAGGAACTCAGTTATGATACCAATTTCGCGGCTAATTTAGTCACATATGGTGGTAGTGATCCCCTCCCTGTACCATGATATGTGTATAAAACCAAGCAGCAAAAGAGTGCTCTCAGCGGAATGTGAAAGAGCTCTGCTACAGAGAACTTGGTGTTCCGGTAGCATATGATCTTCCCATTGACGGACCTAGAGGGGGCAGAAGGGGCCAGGGTCCACACAAGCTTTCTAAAAAATCTATATCTTCCCTATAGTTTGTACTATTTCTTCATGTCTTCTAGCATTTTGGCCCCTCCAAAGTCTATTAATATAACTCTACACTTTGCATGCTTCACATTTAGGTATTGGCCTTTCGTATGTGTTGTTACTTTCATAGTACTGATGCTAGAAATTCCATGTGGTCTTGTAAATTTTGAGGGTCACATCATATTAAAAAAAGGAAGTACCCATAGTTGATGATCACCATTAGTATTGTATGAAACAACCATGTTCAAAATACTTTCAATTATCCCCGTAATGAATGTAGCTTGCCTTCTCCTTTTACTCTAGGTAAATGTATCATACCTAACTTAACTGTTACCCTTGTACTGGGTTGCCGTTTCTTACGTATGTCCTCATTGGTCAACATTAGTAAATGTTTGTTTAGAGGGTACGTTGTCGCATGCAAGAACTTCAACTAATGGATGTAGGTAACCAGATATTATTAATTTAATCTCATGTTCTGCGCTAGCCGCTAGGTAAGTCAGTTATGCCACGTGCAATGGATGGAATAAATGGAAGGACCATTAAACTCTACTCCTTTTATTGTTCAGATGTGCGCTCTGTCTGCATCATCTGTTACTTTTTTCTTTTAATGATGAAACTCAAAACAATGATTGGTTTACATGTATAGAATGTGATTTTGAAGAATGTGAGCCTTGTGATTCTCTTCGTGGTACCATGCAAATTATGAAAAATTGAACTCATTTCTTGCATCTATTATTTTCTTTCTTTTATCCATGTAATGTTATATCATTTGGGCTCAGAGGTATCCCTTCATGAAAGTTCACACAACTGTTACCAAGCAGTGTCATGCAGTGTCATGGAGATATGTATTTGATCACATAACCTAATACTACTGTCTGGTGTTGTGCAGATTCTGGCGTCTAATTACATTGCTATGCTGCTGTTTTGTGAAGTCTATGAAGTCTGGACGTCCTTTTGGTGGATGGTTTTGTTTGTCTGGATGGTGAAAGGCTTCAAACTATGTATATATGTTGTGGTTTGTAGTTTTAGCTAGTAATAAATGTAGTTAGTTCCCCAGCTGGTTCACTGGAGTCTTGGCTTATTAGGGTTTCGCTAGTTGACTTCTGGTGTTTCTCGGAATGCTTTGCCTGAAAACTTGTACTGTTCTCGGATTTGCTATTTATGTAATGCAGATATGAAAATCATCTGTTTTCTTTTTCTTTGTGTGTTTGTGTGTTTGGAATGGGAAGATATGGTGGTAAGATCGCAACTTAAACTACTTGATATTGTTTCCTGCTTCTGTTCCTTCTCTGCTGAAAGCATTCATATTCTTGAATGGAGATCAAAAGGATAGTTTGCGATCCCTCTTGAGGAGATTTGGATATTACGCAAGGAATCAACTCTGGAACCAGATAAATCAGAAAATAGTGATTAGCAGGAAATAATATGTCTAATGTCCCCATTAAAAGATCATGATATGACTTGCCGTTGCCTTTTTTATCTCTGGTGCAGGTCAGTTTAATTCAATTGTCAGGTTGCCGCTTTTTGAATCTCTCTGGCGCTAATCAGTTCAATTCGATTGTTAGGTGGATTCCTCCATTTACAAACTCAAGAAGTATTGGAGAAGTGATCAAGCACTCATAGCAACTCTTTATTTGGATGAATTGGTTGTTGCTTGCTGAATTCAGTGTCTGGGTTTGGGTCGTATTCTGTGAATGTCAGTTCTGAGGTCGGGGGTCTCGGGTTGACTTCGGTGGTTATACACCGGTGGGGCATTCTGTGAATGTCAGTTCTGAGGTCCGGGGTCTCGGGTTGACTTCGGTGGTTATACACCGGTGGGGCGGTGGTGAGGGGTGAATTTTATAGTGCATTCGAGTTCAGGTTTTTGAATGATGGTCTCTTTTTTGTTAATTAGATGGGAATGTGGGTTTGGGAGATTAGGATTTTGGGTGTGATGAGAATAGACGAATTGTTTGGATTGAAGGTGGAGAGAGATAGATTATGGGTTTCGGCTGGGCTTGGGTTCGACTGGCAGTATAGAGGTGGGCCTCGATGTTTTGTGGTCGGAATAGGAGAAGAGATAAGATAGATGACGGAGTCTGCAAATTTGGTTGAATGGCGAAGGATAAGATGGTGCTTGGAGTCGACAATGGTGGTGGTGTTTGATGGCTTCCAGTCAGAGTTGGGATAGAAAGACTGTTCTTTTCAAATGTAGAAATTACAATATGCTTTTTGTATGAAACGATGAGGGGTGAAAGTGATGTTACTTTTGTTCGAATCACTTAGTACATTCAGGCACATCAACGGTGCACAAGACAAAGCGGGAAGGCA
The DNA here is from genome assembly GCA_023055425.1 of Linanthus parryae. NCBI lineage: Eukaryota > Viridiplantae > Streptophyta > Magnoliopsida > Ericales > Polemoniaceae > Linanthus > Linanthus parryae. The sequence continues at coordinate 5,321,636 of JALGPY010000003.1, forward strand.
AGGAAACAAACTATTGAGAATCAGAGGGGGATTTGATGATCTAAGTGTATTTGGTTTTCTGGGTGATGGACTAAAATGAAACCAGTGTCAAATTGATGACATGAAGATGAACGGTTAGAGAGATGAGCAGCTACCGTTGGATTGCAGAGGCTGGTCAATCTGGTCCGTTGATTTCAGTTTTAGTGCAACGATGACGTTTTGGTTATTTGAATTTGTTTTCTTCCGTTAAGTCTTGCTGAGGTGTCTTTGTTTGATTGGTTAGTGTGAGTCATTTCTTTTCTTTGTTTTAGGTGGGATAATTGATATAAGATGATGTAATTTTTCATTTTCTCTTTAATGAAAAAATTCATCTTCTTCCTCTTCGTTTAGAGCTCTCAGATCTCTGAGATTTCCATTTTGTAAAATGGTATCAGAGCCTGGTTCAGGCTATTAGGTTGAGTTTCTGTTGAAAATCGAGATCGTTGTGGTGGTGGATTGGGAACGGTGTTCTCAGAGTTTTTCAGATCTGGTGTTGCGATGGCTTCAGATGGAGGTCGAGGAGCGAATGCTCGTGAGGTGTCGCCGTACTTTCTGGCGCATACGGATAATCCAGGTATGCTCCTAGTCACTGATATTCTAGTAGGAGCTGAGAATTTCAATACCTGGCATCGAGCGATGGTTTTGGCTTTGACTGCTACAGTGAAAATGGGATTTGTTAATGGTGAGCAGATGGAGCCACCAATTGGTGATGAATTAAGGACTCAATGGCTAAGATGTGATACGATGCTTAGGTCTTGGTTACTAAATTCAGTCTCTAAGAAAATTGGGGGGAGTGTAGTGTATAAAAGAACCTCAAGAGAGATTTGGCTTGATCTCTTAGAAAGGTATTCACGACAAAATAGACCTAGAGTTTTCCAGCTGAAAATGGCTATTGCAGCTACTAAACAAGGAGATTTAACAGTTACAGCTTATTATACTAAGCTTAGAGCTCTTTGGGATGAATTGTCAAACTATAGACCTCCACCATTGTGTACATGTGAGGTTTTGAGAGCCTGCACTTGTGGTGTTTTTAGAAATATCAGAGTTACTTATGAAGAAGATTGCACAATGCAATTTCTAATAGGGTTGAATGATAACTATGTACCAATGAGGGATCAGATCCTTTTGCTTGAGCCTCTACCAACATTTAAACAAGTGTTTGCTAAAGTTTTTCAACAAGAAATGCAAACTTCTTTGGGAAGGGGTACATGAAGTAGTAATCCTATGGCCATGGCAGTAAAGCACTCTTTCAATAACACTAGTAAACATTTGTTTGGTTCTCAAGGGAGTGTTCAGAACAGTTCTAACACAAAAACAAGTGTTGACAAAACCAGCATTACATGTTATCATTGTGGTAATACTGGACATATAAAGGCCAAATGCTGGAAACTACATGGGTATCCTCCACATATAAAGAACAAAATGAAGGCACAACCTCATAAAGTTCTGGCAGACACTAGCTCCAAGGGAGATGATAAGGGTGGAGAGTCACAGATGACTACATTGTCAATAACTCCACAGCAGTGTGCTTAATTGATGTCTATTTTACAGAATCAAATGGGGAATAGACAATCTTCACTTCAGTCACATGGTGGTGATGATACTAATAATGGATATAGCTCAACAACAAGTGCAGATTCCCCACTTCACTTTATGGGTGGTGTGATCAAGAGCTGTTCTTTCAGCACAATTTTGCCTAAAAATGTACAAGTTAAACACTCATGGATACTAGATAGTGGGGCAAGTGACCATATGTGTTGTGATCTTGAGATGCTGACAAATTACAAAGTTGTTTTTGACACTTATGTTCATTTGTCAGACGGACATAAGGTGCAAGTGACTCACATAGGAAATGTAGGGTTAAGTGATGATTTGGTCTTGACAGAGGTATTGTGTGTACTAGAGTTCACTTTTAACGTGGTGTCCATTAGTAAACTCACACATTTCAATTCTTGCATTTTTGTGTGTCCTGGTGACACTTGTCTTATAAGAACTGCAGATACCAACAATGTTATTGGGGAAAAATATAAGACATGTGGGTTGTACTTTCTAACAAATCCAAATAAGGACATGGTTACAGCTAATGCAATTATTAGCAACAAAGCTTCCATGGATGTTTGGCATAAGAGAATAGGTCATCCTTGTGATCAGAAACTCAAAGTCATGAAATCTCTTCTAAATTTCACTAATGGGAGTTTATCTGAAGTATGTCATGTATGTCCAAAGGCAAAGCAGAAGAGACCTCCTTTTCCAGATGGGGGAAATTTGACTAAAATGCCCTTCCATTTAGTTCACATTGACACTTGGGGTCCTTATAGGGTTCCTACATATGATGGATATAAGTACTTCCTCACTTTGGTAGATGAATTCTCAAGATCCACTTGGGTATATTTGGTGATACATAAATCAGAAGCTACTAGTCTGATACCTCAGTTTTGCAAAATGGTTCACAATCAGTTTGGTTTCAGTGTCAAGATGATTATAAGTGATAATGCATTGGAATTTGATTTGAAAGATTTTTTCTCACAGAGTGGTATTGTTCATCAACTTTCATGTGTTGCTACCCCAGAACAGAATTCAGTTGTTGAGAGAAAGCACCAGCATCTATTGAATGTGGCCAGAGCACTGAGGTTTGAAGCTCATCTACCAACTACATTTTGGGGGGAATGTGTTTTGACTTATGCCTATTTAATTAATAGAACTCCATCTTCTGTTTTGTTCAATAAGACTCCCTATGAGATGCTGTACAAAAGAAGGCCAAATTATGAGTTGATGAAGGTTTTTGGATGTTTGGCTTTTGCTTTTACATTGAAACAAGGTAGAGGTAAGTTTGAGGCAAGGGCCAGAGAGTGTGTATTTTTGGGTTATGTGTTCGGTACCAAAGGGTACAAGCTGTATGATGTTGCAGAAAGGAAAATTTTTGTTTCTAGAGATGTGATCTTTCATGAAGATAAATTTCCTTTTTCTCAGGACTTTATTGCTAATTCTAAATGAGATTTTGTGTTACCATGTGCTGTTGGTGATGAAGTTAGCAATGAAGTGCTCACAGATAGAGTGGACAGTGTTGAGTTTGTGCAGCCAGTTTCTAATCCAGAAGTCAGCACTGTGTCTGTGCCTACAAGACAGTCTCTTAGAGAAAGAAGATTGCCAAGTTATTTGAAGGACTATGTAACAGCCAACTCCAGCTCCAGTACACAGTACAGTTTGAGTAAGTGCATGTCCAAAAAAGCTTTATCTCCAAGTTATAGTCATTTCTTATCTCAAGTTTCAGCTATAAATGAACCCTCTACATATAAAGAGGCCAGTTTGATACAAGAATGGAAAGACGCTATGCAGATGGAACTACAAGTTTTGGAAGAAAACAACACATGGGATATAGTGGCTCTACCTCAAGGACATTCATCAGTAGGGTGTAAATGGGTATACAAAGTCAAATACAAGGGGAGCATAGAAAGGTTTAAGGTAAGGTTAGTTGCAAAGGGATATACACAAACAGAGGGGGTGGATTATTATGAAACTTTCTCTCCTGTAGCCAAGTTACCAACAGTAAAGTGCATTATAGCTATTGCAGCAGTAAGGAAGTGGCCTTTGATGCAGCTTGATGTAAATAATGCCTTTTTACATGGGGTATTAGAAGAAGAGGTTTACATGGACATACCACCAGGCTACTGTATTCCAGCATTGCCAAACAAGGAAGTAATGGTATGCAAATTGAAGAAATCTCTATATGGTCTAAAGTAGGCTTCTAGACAGTGGTTCAGTAAGCTCTCCACCACTCTTATTTCTTTTGGTTTTGTGCAATCAAAATCAGATTACACTCTCTTTGTTAAGTCAGACTTGAATAGTTTTATGGCTTTAGTTGTCTATGTTGATGATATGGTGTATACTGGTTCTGATATAGCCCAGCTGATTGAGCTGAAAAAGGGTTTTGAATCAGCAGTTTAAGTTGAAAGATTTGGGTGCTTTGCAGTATTTTTTGGGCTTTGAGATTGCCAGAAATGCAGAAGGAATTGTGCTTAGTCAAAGAAAATTTGCTCTAGACATTCTAGAGGTCACAGGGTATCTTGGTTGTAAACCAGCTAACATTCCTATGGAGGTTAATTTGAAACTAAGTGCTCAGAAAGGAAACTTGCTTACAGATGCTGAATCATCTTCTTATAGAAAATTGATTGGGAAATTGTTATATCTTGGGAACTCAAGACCTGATATTTGTTATAGTGTGTATAAGCTGAGTCAGTTTGTTTCACAGCCTACTACTGAGCATCAAACTGCAGCTTTCCATATTCTCAGATATTTGAAGAAAAATCCAGGATTGGGATTGTTCTTTTCAGCTAATGCAGAGCTGAAGCTATCAGCATATGCTGATTCTGATTGGGCAGGGTGTGTGGATACTAGAAGATCTACATCAGGGTTTCTTGTTTATCTTGGAACCTCTTTGGTTTCTTGGAAATCTAAGAAGCAGATTTTTGTGTCTAAAAGCTCCACAGAAGCAGAGTATATATGTCTGGCTTCTGTAACTTGTGACATCAAGTGGTGGTTGTATCTCTTGGAGGACTTTCAAGTAAAGGTTGAATCTCCTCCTATGATCTATTGTGATAATGAATCAGCCTTGAAGATTGCTTCCAATCCAATCTGTCATGAGAGAACAAAGCATATAGATGTTGATTGTCACATTGTTAGAGATTTGGTTCAAGAAGGAGTTGTGCAGGTATCATATGTCCCTTCTCAATTTCAATTGGCAGATCTTCTTACCAAAGCACTTCACCCAGCTCAATTTCATTTCTTATTTGGCAAGATGGGCATCCATGATCTTCATGCTCCATCTTGAGAGGGAGTATTGAGAATCAGAGGGGGATTTGATGATCTAAGTGTATTTGGTTTTCTGGGTGATGGACTAAAATGAAACCAGTGCCAAATTGATGACATGAAGATGAACGGGTAGAGAGATGAGCAGCTACCGTTGGATTGCAAAGGCTGGTCAATCTGGTCCGTTGATTTCAGTTTTAGTGCAACAATGTCGTTTTGGTTATTTGAATTTGTTTTCTTCCGTTAAGTCTTGCTGAGGTGTCTTCGTTTGATTGGTTAGTGTGAGTCATTTCTTTTTGTTTTAGGCGGGATAATTGATATAAGATAATGTAATTTTTCATTTTCTCTTTAATGAAGAAATTCATCTTCTTCCTCTTCGTTTAGAGCTCTCAGATCTCTGTGATTTCCATTTTATAAAAAAAACACAGCAGCTGGAACTCACTGTTGCCCGTACGACCAGGGGTAGTGTTCGTACGACCAGGTCAAGGCTGGGAATTTTTGAATTATTACCTTGTACATTTTGGTAACGATTTGAAGTTGCTTTGGACACAAATCAGTATCTTATATCTATATAAGAATAGAACGTGGCTAAGACTTGTGTGCGCGTGTGTGGCTTGTAAACCATGTTAAATTTTGTGCTCGTGATTGTCTTTTATTCGTTCTTGTCTCTGCTCTCGACATAACAAGTAGTATCTTTTTTGTAACAAGTTGAGGGGAGGGGCATGAAAAGTGTCTTAAGTGTTATAACGAGGGGGTGAAAGGGTCTTTAACCCCAGTAAGAAACGGAAGAAATTTCATTTTTCGTCGATTCCGTTAGTCTCGGGGTAGTTGTGATTTGTCAAACCACAGTGGTGATGGTGAGCACTGAGCATTGTTATTGAGCCAAAAATACTGGGGTAAGAGTTGTCATTTTCTCTATCTTTTAGTCCGTATCATCGTTAGTTGAAAACCAGGACGGACTACGGAGTATAGGCGGTTCGGTCACATAGTATCTCTCTCTCTCCCTATCCCTGTTGGGGACTCAAACCTAGTTTGGCTCATTTCTCGTCTTTGTTCCCCCTGTCTCTCGTCACTCTCTCCCCCGGTTCTGAAATTGGACATTCAACTGGCCCAAATCGAGCTATTTTGAAGCCAAATACACAGAGAGCCACCCTGCGCTTCTATCGTCGTCGAACTCCATTCAGACGGATCGATGAGCTCTGGTCCCCGGAAGGCCCCTCATCCTCCTGTTGAGAATAATAATACATTATTACCGCCACCGTGTTGTAGCCTCGATGAAGAAGAAGAAGAAGAGGGCGCCACAAAGAAGAAGATGAAGATCTCCAGTGACATCGCTGATGATGATACTAGTAATGGGTCACTTTGACTCGGTGATTTAGATAGCAAAACGATATACCTTTTTGGCAATTTTTTCAAGGTGTTGTGGAGTGAACTTTACTCTACAATACCTTGAAAAGATCCCATTTTTTTGTATCATTTTGCTAATCAAATCACCGGGTCAAAGTGACTCGGTGAATAGTGACAAAAAGCAAAGTATGTTGTTTCTAAAGAAATAGAGGTAGTAAGACAGCTGCAAATGACATTATTATTATTCTAGTGATTTCTGTTTGCTAGTATTACTCTTATATATTTGTTTCCAGTTCTGTTTAGTAGTTTCTGTTCAATGTTAATGTACTATAAGACTGATTAGAGATAGAAATCTCCATTGATCAGGTCCTCCAAAGATATGCTGCTGCAGACTATCCCTGAGTTAACGGCCAACTTACCGACAGAAGTTGTCGTCGACATACTCCTACGCTTACCGGTTAAACCACTTCTACGCTTCCGGTGTGTCTCTAAACCCTGGCTTGCTCTCATTGACAGTCCCAGTTTCGTCAAATTACACCTCAACCATTCGATTGAAGCCAGAAGCAATGGAAGCCTTATAGTTCAACTGTCATCTTTTCTGAATAGACATGTCGCTACTAATTCGATTAACCTGGATACACTCGATGTCGCCGTCGAAATTGACCTCCCTTTGAAGGTAAGCTACGGACAGAAATTCCCTCCTACGGTTGTGGGTTCTTGTAATGGTTTACTCCTCCTCTGTTATGAGAATTACAATGGTTGTGATGAAACTATTCTTGTTATCTGGAACCCATTCACCAGAAAGTACCGCAAATTACCCGCTATTTGGATTGAATCCCCAGACTACATCCTCCAATTAAAAACATACGGTATGGGGTATGATTCAATCCACGATGATTACAAAGCGGTGAGAATGGCTGATTGGGGCAGAAAAGATGACTTTTTCTCAGAAGTTCAGGTTTATAGTCTAAAATCAAACACATGGAGAAGGATACCCAATTTCCCTTATCACCACCACCTGTGTGGGAGTTATGGTGTGTTCTGTGGTGGGGCTTTACATTGGCTTGTCTCTGACAAATTCAGCGAGTCTCGTTTTGTTGCTGCATTTGATCTTGCTACTGAGGAATATCAATTGGTGCCCGTACCCAATTTTATTGACAAGTATGATGCCCACATTCACGTGGCAGTGTTGGAGGGGCGTCTTTGCATGTGTAATCAGAGGAGAGAAAGCATTGATGTGTGGGTCATGAAGAATTACGGGGTTGGAGAGTCGTGGATTCAACTGTTTACGGTTTCTTTACCAGGTAAGATGAGTTACCCATCGTTCACTCTTTTGGCTTTGTCAAAGGATGGAACCAAAGTTCTTTATATGCATAAGAGAGACAACCATGGCCTATTCTGGTTTGATCTTGAACACAACTCAGAAAGGAGAATTGATGTCCATGGTCTTCCTAAAAGATTCAGTGTACAGTTTGTTATGCAAAGCCTTGTTTCACTGGGCAGTGGAAGCCAGACTTATGGGCCAAAGTAGCATAGAGAAGAACCAGGAATCAAAGTAAGAAAAAAACCTGGAAGAAAAGGTATGTCTCATTTGAGCTTTCAATTTACATTATTGCATTATTCTTGTGTGGCAGTTTATTCTGCACATTGGTTGTTATTTTCCCATTTGAATTCACAAGGTTCTTTGCATTGCACATTCTTAGAATTTGTTTGGAATTTTAACAACTAGAAGGAAAGGAAAATGATAAGAAAAAGGAAAGATAATGTGGAGTAATTCATTTTCTTTCCTTTGTTTGATATATTGAAGAAAGTTCAATGAAAATAAAATGATTGTTGCATTTGTCATCTCTAAAACTATTGATGTACGTACAGAATTTACTTTTTTCACTGGCCCGGAAATCACTACTTTAGTCCCACGTTTAGCTACTAGTGCATTACCCATGCGTGAGGGCACTACCCAAAGAAAGTAGGCTCAACGCCCTTTCGCGCGTGCAGTCACAACTTTGATTCGCATATTTTTCATACGTGATTTTATCATTATCAGCCAACCTTCACAATTCCTTTTACCAAATCCTAAACCTCAAATACATAAAAAGTATCCTTTCCAATCAAAGAGAGTGCATCAATTGAAAAACCGCGAATCCAACCCTTAAACAGAAAAGAATCAACGATTATGATACTTCAAATAGCTAAGTTTTGTTTCAACCACATCATATTAAAATTAAATAAGTGGAACGTCATGGTAAATACTAGAGCTAAGGACACTACTTAGAAGAGCCCCTACAAATCACTAACTAAACCAAACACACTACTTAGTCAACATGAGTATTTCTGGCCATTAGGTAAACTTGGCCTAGGTAAGATGCAAATTACGTAAAATTTTTGTGCAACTTGAGAGAATTGGGAAGAATTAGAACATTTGTACACTTAATACGAAATTAGAACTTCTAATTCTCTATAATAAGAGTAGTAATAATGCAAACAGTAATTAATTAAGTAGAAAGTTGTAAGCACATGAATCATTCTAGTGCATTTATGCTGAATGCTTCCTCGAAAGGTTCACATGAACAATGCCAAATGTCAAGAACAAAACACACAATTCAAATAGTTGTCTTAGCTATAGCAATTTGATTCCACTTTTGGTGACCAATAGAACTCATACGGAAGAAGAGAATAATGACATCGATTTTAATGAAAGACAGAAAACAAACACACAGATGCATTGGCAGCCAAGTAAAAGTAAATGAGAAAATAATCAATTGCGTAAGGTAATGAAGGAAGACACTCTGGAAGATGTTTATCTGAGATGAACTTGCCCGAACTGATAGGAAGGAATAAAACAAAAAGGTATATAGCAACTGGAATTACATGAAAAAATCCAACTTTATTTGAATCCAATCAGGTCAAAAGAAGAAAGAACATATCAGAATTACATGTATATATTTACTGTTCTAAAATGTAGTTGTAAGCTTAGGAAAGGGGAACTGGAAAGGATAATATCATTTTGGGTTGTTGTCTCTCAGATCGAGTTTTTCAAGTTATTGGCCTTGTTGGAGCCGACAAAAACGGAAGAAACGGACAAAATTGAGCTCGTTTAGAAACCTACGGTGCCAGTGTAGTTCTTGAGGCAAAAACGGACACTTTCACCGTCGGTTCTTGCCTTTCCCAGCCTAGTCTGAAACCGACGATAGTATTGTCGGTTCTTAAGAAACGAGTATGCTACTGTCGGTTATATATATTGAAAAACTGTGTTACTATCGGTTTTTTACTTTATAAACCCTACCCTTCTTTTCTACTCTCATTCTCACATCACGTTCCTCTTTGTCTTCTTCCCCTCTCTGTGTCCGGCGAAGACGAAGCACGAACGCCCGACCAAGGACGACAACCAGGGCGGCTGAGCACTGCCCCACGAATTCCGGCGACCTCGCCGGTGTTCCCCCCCCCCCCCCCTCTCTCAGCGGTAAGGTTTCTCAGTTGCTATCCCTCTCTCACATCCTGTTTCCCTCTGCTCCACATTTTCTGGGTATAATTGATGATGATCTGGGAGATCATGAAAATCTGGAGAAATTTTGATACCTAAAAACCGACAATGTCAATGTCGGTTTTGATACTCAGAAACCGATGATTCTAAACTCGGTTCTTAAGAACCGATAGTCCTAAACTCGGTTTTATTTGGCCTGAGAAAAGGTAAAAACTGACAGTACCAGTGTCGGTTTTAACTCCAAGAACCGACACTAGTACTGTTGGTTTCAAAACGAGCTCAGTTTCATATTTCTTCCGTTTTTCTCGGCTCCAACATGGCGAATAACGCGAAAAACTCTCTCAGACCAGACGAATCAAATGAAGAAAGTTAGAAGTCAACAGTTCTGAGGTTTGGGATGATTTACTAACAATTAACAGAAATGAGGGTAAGCAGAGAGGCGTCATGATAGAGTAGTTTGTGAGAGAACTTAAGGTGGGGAGATTGTTTTTCATATTTTGAACTGAGAGGGTAGATGGACCCATTTTTCATCAATGTGATGTTTGGACAGAAAGATTTCTCGTCAAATGGTCCATATGATGTTCGTTATGTGGGGATGAGTTATCGAAAAAATCCAATGGCTGATAGTGTAAGTTAGGGAGGTGGTAATAAGTTGTTCCTCTCGTCAAATTTTGGGCTGGTAATTGCTTTGCTTTCAAACATTTAGTTGATTTGCCTTCCTCTTGATCCACTTCTCAAACGATAGAGTCAGAGGTTTCGACAGTGCACAGGAATATAAAGGCCAAATCTTATATGACAAACAGACCACAATAAGAATCAGATTTATCTAAGAATCAGATTTATCTTATATGGAAAGCAGTGGCAAGGTTGTCACACACAACTGGAAGCTTATCAGTAATTGAAATTCGGATCACGCATGCCGTACTGGAGTTTGAGTCTACAAAGAGTAATCACATGAAGGGAACAGGACAGCATAAATGCATAACAGCTATGTGCTTCCTTCGTAACGAAAAGTTCAAGTCATCAAAAGAAAGATTCAACTATATGATTAAATTGATGTCCTAATAATGATCTGATTGTAATATTAATATAACTGAATTAAAGTCATTAATAGGCATGATTCTATGGACAATAATTTACCTTATTCATGTTTCAGAGACTTCTCCCGAACTTAGCTACTCATCGATTCAAATTGTCACGGGCTGTACATGAAAGTAGTGTAGTAGTTTTCTCTTCAAATGGGCGCATCAGCTCAGTAGAGAAAGAATAAAATTAAATAGATGAAGTCAGGACAGTTGGACTAAAAGGGAACTTCAAATCTTGACACTAGACATCAAAAGTGTATCATTGTTCCAACATGCTCCACCTGTGAGAGTTTTCAGACCAGAACAAGGTCCACCGTATCCCACGGCTGCCATCTTCTAGGATTCTAAGTGCAGAGCGCAGAGAAAAAAGATAACCTTGAATTTCAAAATTATGTCTTTGCACTTTGACTAGGAGAAGGGTAGAATAGTATGGTTCTATTCCTCTTAAAACCTTTGAGGATAATCAGTAGATATTGTCATCGAGGGAGTGGATCCACCTATTTGTTGTTTGAAAGAAGTGTTATTTTCTGTCTGGTTTGATGTATCAGATTTTTGGGATACACTAATCAGCTAGCCATTTGTTATTTAGATTAGCTAAAGCACGTCTTTTTCTTTTGTCTACTTCGTAGTTATGTTGATTGAGAAATCTCGTAATCAAGCCATAAACCATACAATTTGGACAGCCACATGATGCAATATCCACTGCAGTATATTTTCTTAGTCAGAACTCCTACATTCTTTCTGAACTGAACTGAACTAAAATCAACAAGGCTTGTCCTAATTTAAACCCCCAGACTATCTGATATTCCTCTCAGTGTGCAATGCTTTTGAATTCCGCACCTTTTAAAAAGGATTTGTAATTACTTTACTGAGATTCAATTATCCTCATCCAAGTACAAAATAATCCTTCTTTCTCGCTTTCACTGACTACTGTGACCCCCCTCTGTGGGCGCAATGTAGAAATGGTTCAACTAGACAAAAGAACCGGATCTTTGAAAAGTGAGATCAAATTACCTTTTTAATGTAGAGCGAGTGAAGTAGCAGTTATAGGCTCTTTTTTACCTTAAACTTTCGGCTACTGGATGTAGCTTGCCTTCTCCTTTTACAAAAGGAAGATATGTCTGTTACTGTTGGACTTGTCAGTACTCTCTGATTTGTGTTGTCCATGCTTCATTTCTACCTCTTTTTATGAACATCCACCACCTTTTTGTTTTTCTTCAATTGGTGATTATCTTCTTTCTGAGGGATTGAACCTAAGAGCTTGTGACAAATGAATGAAGAAAGACAAGCACCGAAATAAAAATACTTTGTCAGAAATTTGATACATTTATTTTGGTGTATGAGAAAAGTATCAAATTAGTGATGAAGTATATACGCTGGCGCTTGATGGGCACTGTTAGTTATTCACCGCGTGTAGCTTAATGATCAACATTGGTAAATGGTCATTTAGAGGGTACTAGCCACTTGCAAGAACTTCGATTTATAAAAGTAGATCATTAATATTTATAATCTCAGGTTCTGCGCTACGTAAGTCAGTTCTGCCAATTCAAGACGTGCAAAGGATGTTAAAAAAAAGGAAGGACCATTAAACTCTCTACTCCTTTTACTATTCAGAATTTCAGATTGGTGACCTCTGTGGAAAAATTGTCTTACTTTTTCTGTGAATATCGAAACTAAACAGAGCTTGGTTTACTATGTGTACATAATGTGCTTTCAAGAATGTAGGCATTTTGCTTCTTTCCGTGGGTACCATGCTTATTATGAAACGGGGAATTCATTTCTTGCATCTCTCATTTTCATTCTTTCGTCCATGTAATGTAATGTATCATTTACTAAGCAGTGCTATGTGAGATATGCATTTGGTTACATAACCTAATACTACTGACTGGTCTTGTGCAGAATCTGGAGCGCAGATTCTGGCGTCAAATTAAAGGGCTATGCTGGTGTTTGTTGAAGTCTATGAAGTCATGACGTCCTTCTGGTGCTTCAAGGTTTTGTTATGTTTGGTCGGTGAAAGGCTTTCAGCCATCTCGTGGTTTCTAGTTTTAGTCTGATCAAGTAGTGTTGTAGTTAGGTCCCTAGCTGGTTCACTAGACTCCTGGCGTATTAGGTTGTCTAGTTGGTGTAAGTATGGCTTTTCTCTAAATGCTCTGTTTGAAAACTTGTACTGTGATTGTAATGCAGATAGAGACTGAAAATTATCTGTTTGTTTTTGTTTTTATTTCTTTTAATTGTGTTTGGATTAGGGAGATCTGGTCGGTAATAAGATTTTAACTCGGAACTTCTTGATTCCTTATAATTGTGTTTGATTCTTGATTCCTTATAAAGTATAATTGTGTTTGATTCCACTGTTAGGTTGCCGTTTTCTGAAACTCTCTAGTGCAAATTGCTTCAATTTGATTGTCAGGTGGACTCCTCCGCGGGAGGTTGAAGCTGAATCTTATATACTAAGAAAGGACTGTGTTTTACTGTTGCTCTTGGTGATGTGTTTCAATTTTATGCCATCAGATTGATTTGAAATGAAGGGCTACAATTGAATCTGATGTCCATCTCACTGTCATTTCCAAGTTGGTGGCCAGCCTAGAGAGATTACTCCTTTGTTTAATTGCTTCATCACACGTGTCACTATAATTATTTTCCGTATTTTATTCAATTTGAGAGTGCCAAAGGCACGGGGCATTCTTCTAGTATAAATAAAGATGAAGATGAACAATGATGTTTCTATTTTAGCATATCTACAGTTGGCATGCCTTGGTGCTATTAGCCTCTTATTAGGATTAGAAAAAGGAACTTGTACTGACAATTTTCTTTTAAGTAAAGAACAGCTTGGAATCTAAAGATGGATTCTGATGATTCTGTTTAAGCAAATAAATAGCTTGGAATATGATGATTATGTTTCAGAAAATGAACAGCCTGGAATATGATGATTCTGTTTAAGCAAATGAACATCTTGCATTGGTGATGCTATCAGAGTTGGGAAATGGGATTTCGCGAGAGGCATCACATTTTGATATGATTTTTTTGCAAAATTTACTTTGAGAAGGGTCATACCAAACACATATCAACTTATGTTCATGGATGTTGTCGATGAAGCTGATTCTGGAGTCTGGCATGGCAATGATGCTCTGGAGAGATTTCCGTAGAAATGAGGATTATTATAATAGAAAAATCGATCTTGTTTGAGGCGAGGGATATGTCCTTGCAAATTGGTCGTAGTCGTGGTGGAGGTGGTTTGGTGGTGATGGGCAGAGGTCAAACATGGGATTAACTTACGGGGGTTTCCATCAATTTCATTAGTATAGAGGTTGTTTATGTTTCACACAATAGTATGTATCGTCATTTGTCCAACTATAACGGTACATTTTGTTATTGTGGGTATGAGTTGTCAATTACTCCCTCTGTGTTATCCTTTTTTTAGGGGAGACCTTCTGTGTTATCCTTCATTGAAATGCAACACGAGTCGAATATCTTTATTTTTTGTCAGCTATATAAAACATTACATAAACCGTTTAGGGGTTGGTCATATATCTTTATTTTTGTCAGTTATATAAAATATCATATAGATCATAAATCAATTTACGTCTACCAAGATTCATGCATGATTTAAATGCTCGACTACTAAGACTATCCGCAGCCATTATAGGCACGCGCCCCGCATGACCTCACACTTGTCTTTCTTAATATTTACACGTGTTACTAGTGCTCCGATAGTAAAATATTTGCCTCCTCCCCTAAATTCTATTTTATAAAAAAGTTTCCTCTGTGTGTGTGTGACGATAGCAACATTGGAGGATGTGGTGGAGGAGGTGGCGGCGGTGGCAGCAATGGTGAAGGAGTTGGAGGTGGTGGGAGCATGTGGAGCAGGTGGTTGCGGATCAGGTGGTGGCGACAACAGGGGTGGATAATGTGCTCATAGTAGTTCTAGTTGTTTGTGTGCTGTACCATTTGGGCACGTTTGATGACGGGATTGAAAACTGAAGGTACATGGGGGTGTATTGATATTAATGGAGTATTAATTATATAGGGAGGATTATGTAACATGTTTGTTTGCACCAGTATAAATAGGGGTATTAAGACTTTGGTATTGAATCCCACCATGTAGGTGGGATTAGATTTTAGGCATAGAGGGGGAAAAGACAATAAGGGGGGATTGAATCCCCCTTGAAAGTATCCCTGCACCAAACACCGGTTATTACCCCTACTGGTTTTACTATTACTGTACCCCTTTTTTAAACCCTGCATCAAACATGCCCTTAGTTTTTAAAAAATGACTTACGGAACAAATTATAAACCAAACACCATGAGTTACTAAAATTAGGAAACACAACAATGGACATATACATGAACAGATAAGGGCGGATCCAGAATATTTCTTTAGTGGGGGCTAAATTTTAAAGATGTAAATTGTTGTTGAAAAAATATAAACGAAAAGAACTATTATTTCAATTCAGTGAGGGCTAGATTGCATTTAATAGATACTACTATTATATAAGGTAAAATTGTAATTTTTCAAAGTTGAGTGGGGGCTATAGACCCCAACATCAGAAGGTGGATCCGCCCCTGTGAACAGATAAATATGGAAGACCTGATGATATACGTCTCAGTGTCGATGAACATATTGAATATTGAAGACTAGATTAAGACCGATATATAAACTTATGGAGTAGAATAGTAGATTGAAGATATCATGAAGATCTTATTTTATTGCCAATTATACGAAACTTAGATTCAAATTATAATTATTTTAAAAAGACCTCTATGCTTCACCCTTTTTTCTTCACTATTTGATTTCACTCCTTACGTGTCTAAGATATGAATGTTGCTACAATTTATTTTAAGATCTTTTTGCAATCCTAACACCAATCAAAAGCATATCCACATAGGTGATAGGAGGTAAATTTTAAAGGTGAAGAAAAAAGAGTCCGAATCGTCTCTATCTTGTGTATCCTTCCGTGTATCCTAAAATCTGATTGATTCATGTTATTTCAATTATTTTATTTTAAAATGCATGGATGTTATAATTTTCAAAAAATAATTATGAGATGGATCAATCAAATTTAGGATAGACGGAATGATACACAAAAAGAACAGAGACTATTCGGATTCGTTAAAAAGGTGACGCTTAACATTTTTCTTATTTTAAATATAATTTCACATTTTATCCATTAGTGAAGTTAACTACGAACTGAAAAGTCAAGCGAAGGAAGGTAGGTGGCAAAGTGGATTTAATGGCGTGGTTCAGCTGACTAAATGTTTTTTTTTTTTTTTTTTTTTTTTTTGCCGATCAAACAAAAACGAACCCTCCACCTACCTTCAATTAACGATCTCTCTTCGTTAGGGTTTTGGTTAGGGTTTTGTTAGACTAACTCAAGCGTTGGTCGCTCTGTGAGCCAATCAGCGTGTTTCTCCTTCTATTGTCTGTCCCATGGAGAACATATTATTACCTTGAAGAAGATGAACATCTCCAGCGACATTGCTGATGCTATTAGTAGTGGGTGAGAATCAACTCTCTCTCTCTCTCTCTTAATATCTGCCAACTGCTCTAATACTAGTAGTATATATAATTGTATAAACTTTGGTGATATTTCAATACATATGTGTATATGACTGTTGGTTCTGTGTCAGGAAATTGATCTCTCAAGCCTGGAAGTTGAAAGAGTTCTTTTGGTTTTTACCAAATGAACATTAGTAGTAGTAGTATTAGCAGTTACCGTACGATTGGATCGTTCAGATCTATGGCAGCCGTTGGATTAACTGAGATGTTGGGTTTAAAAGGGATAAGTGGCACGACAGCGTTTTGATGAAGGCGGGACAGATGGAGGATGACAGATGGCGGGCGGTGATTGGTTCGCTACGAGTCATCCGTTAGCCCCGCTGGCGCTGAAGTGGCGGACCGTTACTTATTTAGCTTTATTACAATATTTCCCTATAGTTTTAGTATTTACAATTCTGTCGACTATAAGAGTAAGTGGACTGTAATGAGTTGTTTCATAAATAGAATTTCCATTTCAAAACCCTAATTCCTCTTTTCTTCTCTCTCTGATTCTTCCCCAATTCTCGTCTGATCTTCATTTCTCTCCAATTCTTACTCGATTCAGGTCAGAATCCAAGTGATTCTGACAAATTGGTATCAGAGCTCCTTCCCCTCGCACTCCGATCGATGGCAAGGAAGAAGAACACACAACACACAGACATGGAACAACTTGAAGGAATTCAAAATCACCTCCACGCTGTTGATGATGCGATCTCAGATCTGAGGAGCGGTCAGGACCTAATCCATGGACAATTCGTCCAATTAGGCCAGATCGGTGAGCTCAGAGAAGAACTCAGGAGGGTGATGAATTGCATAAAGCTCATGGCCAATGACCGAGAGAAGGCGCACATGGAGGCTTCTGGTGGACAAGTAGCGACCCCACCGAGTCTACTGGGCCGAGGGAAAGCACCGGTGGGATCAAACAGCCACAGTACTTGCACAATTCAACAGGAGGAAACAGCTGATTTGCAGCAAGGTACACCCAAACTAAACCAGTACAATAACCTTCCAATTCCCAAAATTGAGTTTCCAAAATTTGAAGGTACGGATCCATTAGGGTGGTTGCTCAAAACCAACAGATATTTCCAACTACACCAACTCAATGACCTACAAAAATTGATTTTGGTGTCCCTCAATTTAACTGGAGAAGCTGAGAGTTGGTTTAGGGCTGAGTTTGAAAACCTAGAACAAGTGACATGGGAAGGGTTTAGTAAACTGGTTTGTGATGAATTTCTGGCACCTGGTCATGAGAATGTACTAGGTAAATTTCAAAGGTTATCACAGAATGGGACTGTGAGTGAATATCAGATACAGTTTGACACTTACAGGCCTAGGATTAAGGCACTTCTACCTTGGGCAGATAAAGCTTATTTTGTGGATAGCTTTTTGGGTGGATTGAGAGAGGAGATTGCACATCCAGTAAGGTTGCTAACACCTACCACTCTGTCACAAGCCAAGGCCATGGCAAAGATGCAGGAAGTGTTTTGCAACTACCACCATCAAGATGTAGTTCAAACAGTGAATAGCATGATGAAGGGAAGTGTGAAGAATCATTTGACCAAAACTTACATTCCACCATTAAAACCCCCCATCTCTAACACATGGGAGAGGAAGACCCCCACCAATAACACCCAACCCTACAAGAAACTAACTCCAGAAGAGATGCAGCAGAGGAGAGCCAAGAACCTCAGTTACTTCTGTGAAGAGAGATACACCCCAGGACACAAGTGCAAGAAACCCCAACTGTTTCTAATCACTGGCTGTGAGGAAGAAGAGGGAGACACATTGACTGAAGAGGAACAACTAGTGTTGGAATCTACAACCATTTCAGAACCCTTGTCCCCATCTAAATCCACTGAGAGTGGACATGAAGCTGAAATCTCGTTACATGCCATCACAGGGAATTGTGGTACACAAACAATAAGGCTACAAGGAAGCATTGAAGGGCACAAAGTCAATGTGTTGATTGACTCTGGGAGCACTCATAACTTTATTGACAAAAATACAGCTCAAAAGCTTCACTGCATCAAATTGGACTCCAAGGGAATGACAGTTATAGTGGCTAATGGTAGCCATATTGAAAGCCAAGGGTTATGTGAAGGGGTACCTTTGAAGCTGCAAGGACACACCATTAAGGCAGATATGAGAGTCCTACCACTTGGGGGTTGTGACATTGTACTAGGGGTTCAAGGGCTAAGAGAAGTTAGCCCAGTAAGTATGGACTTCCAAGAAATGTCTATTACTGTGAATTTGGAGGGCAGTACAGTGAAGTTTGATGCTCAAAGCAACACCTGCAAGTATAAAGCTGCCAACTACAATGCATTACAGCTCTATTGTGACCAGAATGAGGGAGCAATTGTGGGACATCTATACAGCATTAATGGTACTAAGGAAATGGGAACCATAACCCCTGAAGTTAAGTCTCTGATAGAGAAGTACTCAGTGGTCTTTGAGGAGCCTAAAACCTTGCCACCTCCCAGATCTCAAGACCACCACATCCCACTCAAACCAGGGTCCCAACTGTCTGCTTAAGACCATACAGGTACCCCCACGTGCAAAAAAATGAAATAGAGAAGTTGGTCCAAGAGATGTTGGATAATGGAATAATTCAACACAGTTCTAGCTCCTTTGCCTCCCCTGTGCTACTTGATAAAAAGAAAGATGGGTCTTGGAGGTTCTGTATTGACTATAGAGGGCTGAATGATGCTACTGTCAAGAATAAATTTCCCATTCCTATAATAGAGGAGTTACTGGAGGAATTACAAGGAGCTACATGCTTCTCAAAGCTTGATCTCAGGGCAGGCTACCACCAGATCAGGATGAATGAAGCAGACATTCACAAGACTGCTTTCAGAACACATGAGGGTTTGTATGAGTTTAGGGTGATGTCATTTGGCCTCACAAATGCCCCAGCCACCTTCCAAAGCTTGATGAACCAGGTCTTCCAACCCCATCTCAGAAAGTTCATTCTTGTCTTCTTTGATGACATACTCATCTACAGTAAAACCCACACAGATCACCTCCTGCACTTAGATATCACATTACAAACTCTCCAACACCATGAGTTGTTTGCAAAATTGTCTAAATGCTCATTTTGTCAGACCACTATTGAGTATCTAGGACATTTCATTAGTGGTCAAGGAGTCATGGCTGATCCAGCTAAGATACAAGCAATGCAGAATTGGCCTATCCCAAAGTCACTCAAGAGTTTGAGAGGGTTCCTAGGGTTGACTGGCTACTATAGAAGGTTTGTGCAGAACTATGGCCTAATAGCTAGACCACTCACTGCTTTGTTGAAGAAAGGAGCCTATTTGTGGAGTGGTGAAGCTCAAGAAGCCTTTGAGAAACTCAAAGCAGCAATGTGTGATACTCCAGTACTAGCTCTACCTGACTTCTCCAAGACTTTCATTCTAGAGACTGATGCATGCCACTCAGGGTTAGGTGCAGTGCTGATGCAGGAAGGGAGACCCATAGCCTACTACAGCAAGGCATTGGCTGACAAACACCTTGGACTATCCACTTATGAGAAGGAGCTTCTAGCTGTAGTCCAAGCTGTGAAGAAGTGGAGATCTTACCTGGAGGTGGGCAAGTTCATCATCAGGACTGACCACTATAGTTTGAAATTTCTATTAGAGCAAAAGATCAGCACACTACTGCAATAGAAGTGGGTGAGCAAGTTACTGGGTTTGGATTATGACATAGTCTTCAAAAAAGGGAAAGAAAATGTGGCTGCTGACTCATTATCTAGGGTGGTTGCAGAAAATTCTAGCATACTTACTGAACCTGGGCAGTGCAATGCCATCACTGTTGCTACTCCAAAATGGATGAAGGAAGTCATGAAATCATATGAGGGGGATGACTGGGCTATGAAGTGGATTGCTCAGCTCTCCATTGACCCTACCTCTAATGAGGGCATTAGCCTACAAGATGGGGTTCTCAAGAAGAGTAGACTGATCTATGTGGGCAATGGAGGAACCTTGAGACACTCCCTCATCACAGAGATGCATGGAAGTGGTGTAGGAGGCCATTCAGGGGTCAAGGGTACTTATAAGAGGCTTGCTGCTGTCTTCTTCTGGCCAGGTCTTCATAAACAAGTCAATAAATGGGTTAAGGAGTGTGAAATTTGTCAAAGAATGAAGGTTGAACATGTGGCATACCCAGGATTGCTACAACCCCTCCCAATTCCAGCTAGGCCTTGGACTCACATCAGCTTGGATTTTGTGGAAGGGTTACCTAAATCAGAGGGTAAAACCTCCATCCTAGTGGTCATAGACAGGTACTCAAAGTATGGTCATTTCATTGGCTTAACTCACCCTTTCACAGCTAGTGAGGTGGCTAAAATATTCTTGGAAAATATTCACAAGTTACATGGTCTACCAGAGACAATAGGGAGTGACAGGGATAGTGTATTCCTTAGCCAATTTTGGGGGGCTCTATTTAAAGGATTGGGTACTAAATTGCACTTCTCCACTGCTTACCACCCTCAAACAGATGGACTGACAGAGAGGCTTAACCAATGCCTAGAAAACTACTTGAGATGCATGACTGCTGATAGGCCTCACAGATGGATGAAATGGTTGGCTCTTGCAGAGTATTGGTATAACACCTCTTTCCACAGCAGCTTACAAGTAACTCCATTTGAGGCATTGTATGGCCATCCTCCTCCTACCTTCTCTTTTCACCAGCTGAATAACAGTGGCATCCCAGAGGTAGACCCGTTCTTAGAAGAAAGGAAGAAGATGATGACATTGCTCAAGGACAACCTGACTAAAGCACAGGAGAGAATGCAACACTATGCCAATAAGCACAGAAGTGAGAGAGCTTTCCAAGTTAATGATTTGGTATTTCTGAAACTTTAACCCTATAGGCAAACCAGTGTAGCCTATAGGAAGAATCAGAAACTAGCAGCCAAATTTTATGGTCCCTTCAGGGTGTTGCAGAAAATTGGACAGGTGGCCTATAAGCTTGAACTCCCTTCAGGTAGCCTCATTCACCCAGTTTTCCATGTCTCACAACTTAAAATAGCCCATGGTAATGTTCTTCCAAATCCCCAAGCTTTGCCCCAGATTGGCCCAGAAGGTCAGCTTCTAGCTGAACCTGTAGCCATTCTTGACAGAAAATTAGTCAAAAAAGGCCATTCTTCTTCTGTCCAAATTCTGGTGCAATGGGCTGATGCTTCACCCTCAGAAGCCACTTGGGAGGACTATTATGATCTAAAGGCCAGATTCCCAGCTTTAGATTCATGTGGACATGAATCTTAAGGGTGGTGCATTGTCAGGAAATTGATCTCTCAAGCCTGGAAGTTGAAAGAGTTCTTTTGGTTTTTACCAAATGAACAGTAGTAGTAGTATTGGCAGTTACCGTACGATTGGATCGTTCAGATCTATGGCAGCCGTTGGATTAACTGAGACGTTGGGTTTAAAAGGGATAAGTGGCACGACAGCGTTTTGATGAAGGCGGGACAGATGGAGGATGACAGATGGCGGGCGGCGATTGGTTCGCTACGAGTCATCCGTTAGCCCCGCTGGCGCTGAAGTGGCGGACCGTTACTTATTTAGCTTTATTACAGTATTTCCCTATAGTTTTAGTATATACAATTCTGTCGACTATAAGAGTAAGTGGACTGTAATGAATTGTTTCATGAATAGAATCTCCATTTCAAAACCCTAATTCCTCTTTTCTTCTCTCTCTGATTCTTCCCCAATTCTCGTCTGATCTTCATTTCTCTCCAATTCTTACTCGATTCAGGTCAGAATCCAAGTGATTCTGACATTCTGTTTGGTCCAATTGAAGAAAAGCTCATAATTGTATATCCCCCCTTCCCCCCATCTTCTTCTTGCACTGTGAATGTAAAACATTTTCACTATCAAGTCCTAAGATCAGTCTAAAAGTAGGAACAAATATAAAAGAAAATTAGGCATGTATGATAAGACACGTGCAATGGCATTCTTCAGGGATTTCTGTTTATTAGAATATGTTTCCTATTCCGTTTTTAGTAGTTTCTCTTCATTATTACTGTACCATACGACTTGCCCTCCCTAATCACAGTAGAACATCTCCATTGATCAGGTCCTGATTACATATCAACCGCTCCGTCGAAGCCAAAAAAAATCGTAGCCTTCTAGTTAAACTGTTCCCGACCTTTCCAGTTAAAAAGTTCCCGACCTTTCCAGTTAAAAAGTTCCCTACCTATACGATCAATCTGGATTCACTTGATGTTGCTGTTGAAATAGACCTCCCTTTGCAGGCAATAACCGGACAGCGATACCCACCTCTGGTTGTGGGCTCCTGTAATGGCTTAGTCCTCCTTAGCTATGAGAAATACATCGGTCATGCTGATACTATTGTTATCTGGAATCCATTCACCAAAAGATACCGCATATTACCCACTGCTCTTACTGTATCCCCACACTTCCCCTCAGATTCAGAAACATACGGTATAGGGTATGATTCAGTCCGTGACGATTACAAAGTGTTGAAAATAAATGAGTGGCGCAATAAAGATGACAATGGTTTTTACTCAGAAGTCCAGATTTATAGTCTAAAATCTAACACATTGAGAGGGATTCAGGATTTCCCTTATGACCTCCTGGATTGGTGTTATGGTGTGTTCTGTGGTGGGGCTTTACATTGGCTCGTGTCTGATAAGCACTGTGAATCTCGGTGTGTTGCTGCATTTGATCTCGCTACTGAGGAATATCAATTGATGCTCACACCAAGTTCTATGGAGGAATTTGTGTTCAGTGAAACAAACTTAGAAGTGTTAGATGGGTGGCTCTGCATATGTCATCATAGGAAAGAAAGTATTGATGTGTGGGTAATGAAGAATTACGGAGTTGGAGATTCGTGGACTAAACTGTTTTCTGTTTCTTTACCAATAGATAACATGGTTTATGAGTCGTTCTCTCCTTTGGCTTTGTCAAAGGATGGCACTCAAGTTATGTATATGCATAATGGAAACGGCCTCATCTGGTTTGATCTTGAAAGTAACTCAGGAAAGGGAATTGATGTCCGTGGTCTTCCTAGAAGATTCGGGGTAGAGTTTGTTATGCAAAGTCTTGTTCCACTTGGCAGTGGAAGCCAAACTTATGGGACGAAGCAGCATAGAGAAGATTAAGGATTCAAAGCTAAAGAAGATATGAAAGAAAAGGTACGTCACAAGGTCATTTGATTTTTCAAATTATGTTTACTGCATTAGTCTTTAGTGGCAGTTCAATTTGCACATTGGTTGTTATTTCGCCATATTGAATTGACTAGCGGCATTGCATTGTTTAGAACTTGAAAAACAAGCAGGAAAAGAACATTAGGAACAGTCCTTGTCCTTTCCTTCATTCGGTATAAATTGAGGGAATTAATGAAAGTAATCTGATTATAACTTAATGTATTGAAGCAATGGCTACATGGTTTGAGTTATTATGTATTTTACCCACCACCACAAAAAGTTGCAATAAGAGTCCCTAATGTCTTGTCTTCGAGCTCTATTGGCTCTGCAAATCTGCACCACAACCAACAACCACCATAGACGAAACCCAAGCATCCTCTGTAAAGCCCATCATACAAAAAACATGACTTGTATACACCAAAACTACCACTGCTACCAGACCACCATAGCAGGACGCCCACTAATAAACCAAGACCAGGACAACCACCAATAAAGCAAGAACACAACTGCCACTGCCAGCACCACACAAGAATTCATCAGGATCCATGATAGAAGAACAAGAGGAAGTTTTTGGGATTTCGATCCAAAACTAGAAATCAGTCCATTAAATATCTCCCCATTCAATTCTCGGTATTTGATCAAAAAGATCTGAGAATCTCTTCTCAATTACCGCTGGTGAGGCTTCATTGTGGGCCTGAGATTAATAGCAAGAGTGAGAGAGTCTAGCAATTGGTTTTCTCCTTTACTTTTCCGTCCGATTTGGACAGAAAGTTAAAATTCTGATTATGTTTTGCAATATTACATTTTATTTTATTTAACTTCCAAACGTAGAATCTCTTTTCCTACTTTTTTTTCATCAACTTGTCTATGTTTCAAACAGTCCCTTATATGATTTCTTTCTTTTTTCTTTTTTTTAATTGAAGGAAATTGTAAGTGAATTTTGAAGTCTAGTTAACATAATGTTTGGTACTCCCAACACATGTGACTCTTGTAACTTACCAATTCATTTGTGTTATTTATGAAGTCTTAACTTATCAAGTTACCATTTAACATCTATATCTTAGAAGTTAAGACGGGCAGTTCCCTCCCATTCGTCTTCTGGAACATGTATAAGACTTTTGATGTGGTTACAGAATTTATGTCTTTCACTAGCCCTGGAAAGTAGGCTGCTTTAGTTCCATGTTTAGCTACTACTGTGTTACCCATGCCCGAGGGCACTACCCCGAAGAAAGTAGGCTCAAGGTCCTTTGGCAGAGGCAGTCACAACTTTGGTTCATGTAGTTATTTCAGACATGAAATTAACATTATCAGCCAACCTACAATTCCTTTCACTAGACCCTAAACTTCAAATACAGAGAAAATATCCTTCCCAATAAAGGGAAAGGTGCATAAATTGAAATCATGGATACAACACTAAAATAGAGGACAATCACTATTGATACTTTAAATATCTAAGTTTTTGTTTCAGCCACATCAAATTAAACTCAAGTAGTTTCCACAATACAAACTTATATGGTAAAACACCAGAGCTAACGCCACTAACTCAACCAAATGCACGCCTTGGTCAACATGAGTGGTTTCTAGTCACTTCATCAAGCTTAAGCGCAACCTGAGAGAAGTGGGATGCATTAGGAAATTTGTTTAATTAAGATACAAAGTTAAAACTTCAGATTTTTAAGAATAATTCATAATAGTAGTAATTAAGAGTGAAAAAGAAAATTGTAACCACATGAAGCGTTCTAGTGCATTATGTTGGGTACTTCCTCAAAAGCTTTTCGCCAATAATGTCAAATGTTTAGAACAAAACACACAATTCAAATAGTTGCTTTAGTGATAGGCTGATAGCAATCACATCATGCTTGCGATGACCAGCAGAACTTAAGTGAAAGAAGAGAATCACACAGACGATTTCACTTAAAAATAGAAAAAAACAAACACGTGCAATAGCAGCCAAGTAAAAGTAAGATAAGAAGATAATCACTCACATAAGGTGACAAAGGAAAGACAATCTAGGGAATATTGTTCTGAGATTACCTGCATGAACTGATAGGAAGGAAATGAAACAGAAAATAGCTTGCAAGTGGAATTACATGGGCAAAGCGGACTTTTGTATGAATCAAATCTAGTCAAAAGAAGAAAGAAAACATGGGAATCTCATGTTGATATATATCATTTTGAAACGTAGTTCAAAGTTTAGGAGGTGGAAAGGATAATATCATCTTTTGGTTGTTCGTCTCTCATTTTAACGGTTGAGGTCCTATACAACAACATAGGGAGAATATCAAATCTGGATATTATAAGCTCTGACCCACATGTTTGATCAATGAAAAGCTTGAATGACCGCATGTGTTGCTGGTTACCTAAGTAAATCAAAGTTTTGCTCGTTAATGCTTTGCGTTTGAAAATACCGCCACCAACTACTTCAACTTTCTTCCACTGATCCCTTAAGAAAGTACTAAATCCCCTAGTTTAGTTGGAACAAGTTCGAAATTCATTTGCCCTATGATTTCTGTGATATGGACTTAGATATATAATAGAAGTCAGATTAAAGCAATGTAGTCTGTACCATAGGGGAAACCAATTTCAACGACAAAAGTACAGTTCTTTGGTGAAGACTGAAGACTCATTATTTAAGTTCAACATTAGTTGTTTTCTCTCCAGAAGGATTTTATCATAGAGGTCTCCAATTCTATGAGACTATGACTCAAATCTGGAAAGTACAATTTAACTACTGACGTTGAAGATATACAAGAAATGATGCCGCGAGTTAGATCGTAAATCCAAGGGAATTAATATTTGCAGATGAGATCGTGTAATAAACAGAGTAACAAATTTTATCCTCTTTTCATACATTTTGCCCATATGATGAGACATGAGAAGAGAAACATTACACTGAATTCATATTGGGGATATGCCCACAATAAGGAAACAAATAATTAAGCGATACATATAAAGATTCAGCCTAGATCTTATGCTATGGTAGTGGTTCCATCCCCGCTGCCAATTTGTGTGTAAACAAGGGAGTGCAACGGTTCCGCTACAGAGAATTATTGGATCTTGGTGTTCCAGCAGCATCTGAATTCTTCCCATTGTTCGAACTATTTCTCCATGTTTCTAGCATTTTCGCCCCTCCAAAGTCTATTAATGTTACTCTTAACCCTTGCATGTTTCCTATTTAGGTGTTCACCCTTCAAATTCTGTTGGTAATTTGATAGTTCTGATTCTAGAAATTCCATCTCTTCCTAGTTATTTAAACAAAAAGAACTTATAAACATCCCATTAATTTAATGGTCATTATTAATATTTTATATTTGTATGAAACAACCATGTACGTAAATGCTTTCAATAATTGTTAATTGCTTACTAAACCTATATTGAAAAAAGAATGTTTATTAGTGGTATTTCAGCCCTTGCTCTATTAAGATCTTGCATCCTCCACTGAAATTTTGGCTACTCCTGTAGAAGACTCAAGAACTGAACCGATTGTTGACGGACGAGGATCAATGAGAACTAATCTATGTTATAATATTAAAATTGAGATCCAAAGAAATCGATAACTATTGCTTATGGTTTTCATGTAATTTAAGTCTGTTTCTCAAATTTGCGCTGGCGTTTTTTAAATAAAGAGCGAGTTTGAACCAGGACAGAAATAGCCGTACAGGTAGCATAGAAGTATTTCAATGGAAAACCTGTTAACAACAAAAAAAAAAAAAAAAAAAAAAAAAAAAAAAAATGGGAAACCAGAGAGGCTGCATGATAGAGTAGTTTGTGAGAGAACTTACTGTGGGGAGATTGTTTTCCGAATTTCTAATGGAGAAGGTAGATGGATCCATTTTCATCTGAAGGTAGTGTCTGTACAGGAAGATTTCTAGTCCACGTGATTTAAGTTATGTGGAGATGAGTTATCAATTTACATCGAATGTATTCAGTTGATTTTCCTTTCTTTTGATCTTACTACTAAAACGATAGAGTCAGAGGTTTGTACAATGCACCGGAATATGAAGATTTATCTTATATGAAAAAGGGTGGCCAGTTGTTCACACAGCCTGACTGAAAAACCCACAGTGCTGGAGTTTAAGTCTACGAAGAGAAATTACATTAGGGGAACAAAATTGTTGAAAGCATAATTGCAAAGCAGCTATTTGCTTTCTTCATAATGACAAGTTCAAGTTAGGCCATCAATGTTTAACACCAGACCTAAAAGTGTATAATTCTTACACCATGCTCCATTATTCCGAGTTTTCAGACAAAAACATGCTCCGCTATTTCCCACGACCTAGCTAGCAGATGAGGTCTTGATTAGGCTCTCCTGTAGTTAGTACACTAACTTTAGTGATTTTGTATACAACTGTGTTTGAAGGACGTACAAGATCTATCACATACAGATCTACAACATGAATTATAGCAGAAGATTCATGTGTTTACCTTGTCTTCCTTAGCTCCTAAGCGCGACGGATGATCGTAGGTTGCTTGCTTTCACGTGCTCTTCTTGCTCCCACAATCTGGCTCGAATCACTAGGACGAGAGCTCTGATCCACACCAAGTTCCACCCAATGGAGGCTAGTTTAAGAGAGAGTCTAGGGTTTACTGTATTATGATCAGCACATGATCTCTACAGTATTGTGTATAAAATAATAGGAGGCTGTCTCCTTATATAGACAGACTTATAGCCTATTGCAACATAACCCCCTAGGGTTTGTCCTTGCTACTAACCCCATAAGGTTTGAGCTTGTCTCACCTAAACCCATAAGTTTAGGTTAATTGCATTGTGCACCCCACATGGGCGCACATAATGCTAACATCTCCCACTCGCACAGTGGGGTTGCACAAATACAGTAGTTCTAGTCTCCCTCAATCTCCAACTATTATCATCTGCCAAAGTGTTATGTGGCCTTGGTGTGTGACTGTGAGAGAACCTGCATTTCGGGAGATCCATACTCTAAACTCATACGAGACGAGCTAGCAGCAGGCGTACTCAACCCTTTAAGAAATTATGCAATACATATATATATCTCTCGTATCCCCCAGATTCTGTCTATTGCCATCTCATAGACCATGAGCACCTACCTTGTCCCGAAGGTCGTGCGTCAATGAGTCTATATCTCCTTTATTATATTCATATCCTGCATGATCCCATAAGATCTTGTAGGTGGGCCCAATGAACATGATAAAGAGCGATGCAATTAGAATCTTCCTTTCTATCCATTGTCGCTTTGATTCGGAGTCAGCTGCTTTCCTAGCAATATCCTGGTAGGCCGAATCATTCATAGCCGTGAGGTGTCACGCTAAAGTAGCACCACCGAACCGTCTCTCCCCGACATGGATGAAAGTACTAAGGGTATACAGTGTCAATCATTTTTATATGATCGACGAGGCTCACACGGCGAGGAAACTCAGGGACTAGTTCTACTCGCCACCTCATGTCACTCATAAGCACGCGTTATCTCATAAGATGTGCGCCATAGTGTTTGGACTCTATCAGAGCACATGTCCTATCCCATAGGGACCACTATACAGATGTAAGTCCAACAGCCCATATGACTATTAACCCGAGTACTGAGTGTTGCACATATGCAATCGAAATCAGTTCTCTCATCTGGCTTTCTCTACGCAGACTATACATGGTTCGGGGTAGTAACCATGCTCGAATGGCCATAATCCAATCTCACCTTGGAACTTATTCCAATGCGACAAATAAATCCGTCTGACAGGGTCTTGCACTATTGATTGATGTCCAGCTCTTGTCATAGGCCATGCGCCTCATATGACAGGAGTCATCAAATCATAGGCTTCTAGCGCTTGTCGGGATTCTGTCTCATCTTCTACTCACCTAGGCAATCCAGGATATTGTAAAGGCGGTTGCTCGTGTGAGAGAGTCAACCTAGTGTCCGCGCGACATGTTCTATGCTAGTACAGGATATGTAAACGTATCATACACGTATCGAAACAACATGTAGCATAATCAAAC
The DNA here is from genome assembly GCA_023055425.1 of Linanthus parryae. Taxonomy (NCBI): domain Eukaryota; kingdom Viridiplantae; phylum Streptophyta; class Magnoliopsida; order Ericales; family Polemoniaceae; genus Linanthus; species Linanthus parryae. The sequence goes on from JALGPY010000003.1 coordinate 5,351,036, forward strand.
AAATCCAATTAAAATCCATCAATCAATGTCTAAACCATATCATCAGTCTGAAAACTCTAGTGACATCTCACCATCTACTTAAGCCCATGCTCCTAACATGACCAGTGAATACATGCCTTGATAAAGGTTTGGTCATGGGATCAGCTAACATCTGACTCGTAGGAATGTGCTCTAAAGAAACATCTCCTTTAGCTACCACCTCCCTAATGAAGTGATACTTTATCTCTATGTGTTTGGCTTTACTGTGGTACTTCGGGTCCTTAGCACAGGCTATAGCCGACATACTATCACAGCGCAACGTCACTGGTCTAGGTCTATCAACACGTAGACTGACCAGGAATCTCTTAAGCCAGACACTCTCCTGCGCTGCCGCAGAGCAGGCAACGTATTCAGCTTCCATGGTTGATAAGGCAGTGCAAGTCTGCTTGCTACTGTGCCACGTGATGGCTCCTCCACCCAGCATGAAGACGTATCCTGAGGTCGATTTCTGTGCGTCTAGGTCCCCACCCCAGTCAGCATCACTATAGCCAACAAGTCGAAGCCCAGAGCCTCGATAGCTCAGCACGAAATCCTTTGACCCTTTGAGATATCGGAGTATTCTTTTCACAGCCTTCCAATGCCCAATGCCTGGATCAGACTGATATCTGCTAACTAAACCGACCGCATGACATATGTCAGGTCGTGTACACATCATTGCGTACATGAGGCTACCGACAGCACTTGCATAAGGTACTTTGGCCATTTGATCTCTCTCGTGTTGGTTCTTGGGGCACATCTCTAGACTGAGTTTCTCGCCATGTGCAATGGGAGTGTCAAGTGGTTTGGCATTGCACATTCTAAACCGTTCCAGTATTTTCTGGATGTACGCCTCTTGCGACAATCCTAGAAGTCGTTGGGAACGATCTCTCAGAATCTTAATCCCAAGGATGTAGCTTGCCTCGCCTATATCCTTCATCGAAAAGCGAGAGGACAACCACCCTTTGGTGGTCTTGAGCATTCCTATATCATTGCTTGCCAATAGTATGTCATCCACATATAGAGACAAAATCATGAACTTATTTCCTGAGCTTTTGACATACACACAGTGGTCTTCATCTACCATTGCAAAGCCATATGCTACAATGTCCTGATGGAACTTCATATACCACTGTCTTGAGGACTGTTTAAGCCCATATATGGACTTAACCAGTTTGCACACTTGGTGCTCTTGACCTTTCTTCTCGAAGCCTTGCGGCTGAGCCATATAGATCTCCTCGTTCAATTCTCCATTGAGAAACGCAGTCTTAACATCCATCTGATGTAGCTCTAAGTCCATACTTGCCACTATTGCTAGTATAAGGCGAATAGAGGCTATTCTCACCACCGGCGAGAATGTCTCCTCATAATCTACACCCTGCTGGTGGGTGTAGCCTTTCGCCACTAGTCGGGCCTTATGCCTTTCCACGCTTCCGTCTGCCTTCCTCTTGACCTTGAAAACCCATTTGTTTCCAATGGCCTTACGTCCAGGAGGCAAGTGAACTAGGTCCCAAACATGATTGGTTTTCATTGACTCTAGTTCTTCTTGTAAAGAAATTTCCCATTCTTTCTTGTCAGGTGATGATAGAGCCTCGGACAATGTCCTAGGTTCATCATCTTCTTGCGTGGTGACCACCATGGCCTCCCCTTCGATGTCAAATCGTCGACGGGGTACGCTCCCACGAGCGCTCCTACGCAAAGAGGGTTCTTCTTCTTCAGCATCATCACCATATGTGATGGGCTGCTCACTAGGCAAGACGCTCCCACTGTTCTCAAGATCCATAGGAACAAATTCCTCTTGAGTAGTGGTGAATTGAGTGTCTTCTAGTGATTCCTCTTGCTTGTAGAGAATGCCATCTCCACGAGCTTCTCCCTGACTAGGAAAATCTCCCTCGAGAAATTCAACATCTCGCGACTCCATTTCTGTTAGACTGCCATCCGGCTGTTGCGCTATGAACACGTAACCCTTAGAGTGCTCAGAGTATCGTATGAAGATGCACTTCTTTCCTCTAGCACCCAATTTCCCATGGACATGGGAGACGTTACGTACATAGGCAGCCGACCCCCATGGCCTAAGGTGACCCAATTCGGGTTGCCTTTTGGTCCACATCTCGTAAGGGGTTGTGGCTACAGACTTGGTGGGCACACGGTTCAGTATGTATGTGGCAGTCATCAATGCATCTCCCCAAAAGGAGATTGGCAGATTCGCATTTGCCATCATACTACGAACCATCTCTAACAGTGTTCTATTCCTTCTTTCCGCTACACCATTTTGCTGCGGTGTGAAGGGAATAGTCAACTGCCTTACTATTCCTTTTTCCTCACAGAGCTCCTTAAATTGCTCGGATAGATACTCACGTCCTCGGTCTGTCCTAAGAGCCTTAACTCTTTTGTCTAGTTGGTTCTCTACCTCTTGTAGGAACTTTCTGAAGCACCCTAGTGCCTCAGACTTATGTGTCATCAAGTACACATAACCGAAACGAGTGTGATCATCTATAAATGTGATGAAATAGCGAGCACCATGTCTAGCTCTAACATTTAATGGACCGCATACATCAGAATGAATAAGTTGTAAAGGCTCAGTAGCCCTTACCGCTTTACCGAACGGTTTGCGTTTGGCTTTCCCTGCAAGGCAACACTCACATACAGGTAAAGATATCTTGAACATATTTCCAAGTAGGCCTGCCTTGGCCAGCCTGTTCATCCTGTCCTATATGTCCCAATCTAGCATGCCATCTAGTGGAATCAACATCACTAGAAGACGTAATGAATGAACAAGAATCATAAACATCACCAAAGCTAGAACCAATAATGTCTAGATAAAATAAACCACATCAAAGCAGTGCCAAAAGATGAATTGCCACAAAACAGTTTGGCAACTCTACCCTCAAAAACAAGTCTGTAATCCATATCCATAAGTCTAGAAACTGAAACTAAATTCTTGCGTGCATCAGGAGCGTAAAGAACATCATGAAGGACAAGCGTCTCTCCAGACCTCATCTTCAGCTGATATGTGCCAATGCCCACTACATCAACGAAGGAGTTGTTCCCCATGTACACTCTTCTACTGCCCACTGGTACTCGCCTATAATCCGTGCACGCGTCACGATCGCATGCTAGGTGGTCACTCGCACCTGAATCCAAAACCCACTCATTAGGGGAATCAGCAATATAAACTTGACTTATAACAAAACAGTCAGAGTTTGGATTATAGTATACCTTTGGCTCGGTGCAATCACGAGCAAAGTGGCCATATGCCTGACAGTTGAAGCACTTAACTCGTTTCATGTTTCTGGACCTCCGTCCCACTTGGCTTTTACTGATCTTTGGGCGTGGCCCCAATTGGCCTCTCGGGTCGTATCCCGCATCGCTCCCACTCGGCCCAGTGGCCAAGAATGAGCTCTCTACCTCCAGTGTTGAGCTGCTAGTTCTGGCAAACTCCAGTCTATGATCTTCGAACAATAGATATCGTTTGGCATCTCCAAACGTTCTAATATCCTCTGAATTAGCCAACACCTTTCTCACGGGTTCCCATGACTTTGGTAGAGATGTCCTCACAGCTCTAAGTTGCCTTTCATCGGACAATTCATACCCATAATTAATAAGCTCAGTAATATAAAAGGATAAGGCTCTTAGGTGCTTTTCCATAGAGTCACAATCTCTCTTCACCACAGTGGTAAGCATCCTCAATAGGTATTTCTCACGGAAACTATCGGTTATCCCATACCGTGCCAGAATGTCTTCCCAAAACTTACTCGCGTAGTCAATCTCGATTGACTCTAGGAGTTCAAATCTCACTAGATCCATCAATTCTAGGCATACAATGTCGTCATCAACTTTCCATTTCTGGTAAGCCTCAACATCACGCCTATATGCCTCAGTTGGGCCTCCCTCGGGCTCCAAAGGCTCGATCTTTGACACATGCAAGTGCTCAGACAAATCCAGCTCTAGGAAGCGGACAATCACGCTTCTATACCATGTATGGAAATTATCCTCGTTCAGTATTACAGCAGTTTTAAGTAGTTGAGTCATCGTAACTGAAAAATATGAGACAAAGCGGAAGTTAATTACTAGCATTTGTTTTAGCTCCTACAAACATTTAGATAAGATTAAAACTTCATAGTTCTTCATAAGGACTCCACCAAAACCTAGCAGCAATTCTAGGAATCAAATATTGTCACTTATGATTCCCTATTAATTTTAATCCTCTCTTAATGTGAGCTCTTTCGTTTTAGTTCTTTAGCATGCGAGGTTATACAGTTATATCCAATCACACGCAGTTATAACATAAAACAAGCATAAGCATAAATAAATATGCAATGGATGTGGCCCCTAAGGTGCACTCCCACTATTGAGAGTAAGTCTTGAGCAAGTCTTGAACTTCTTGCCTCATGGACCTCGCCTCATCTCGAGTGCTCCTTGAAGCTTCCCTGTTCGTCTCTTTGCTCCATGCACCTCGCGCCATAGCTTTTGGTTTGGCCACCTCTCTTGAAGCTTCTATTCTTCAATCTTCACTAAATATCTTATTTCTAAGAAGTAACCTCTAATAGGCGATTTAGATGAGAAGAGAAGACAATAGAGTATGTAGAGAGGCACGACACGCAGGCCGTATTTTAATTGATTACATATTCAAAACCAAGACCAAAAATAAAACCATCTAAGCCACATCCATGCATCAAACACATCCATTCAACCCACAACAGCATGATAATAAAATAAACATATTGGAATTTTCTGGAAATTTCCAGAATTAAAGAATAATTACTGGAAATTAATAAGCAATAAATCAATCAACTAATAAGATTGAAAATCGCTCCCAACTACCTAGGATCTCACCTCCTATCTCATAAGGTAGGGAAAAATGTCCTAAGTCTCCAGAAAAAATTTGGGCTCAAAACAATGTGTTTAAGGACGCCTAATAGCCTCGGGAAGTGTGCTAAACACTAATTAATTAATCAGGAAAATAATAAAATTTTCTGTTTTTCCAAAAATTATGAAAAAATCCCAGAAAATAGGAAATTTAATTCTGAGCATGTAGAAAAAAATTTGGCGAAAAACAGTGGCCGGAGGAGGGCTCACGCGCCCACACGCGCCGCCGCGCGTGGGCGAGTCCGCCTCCGTCACGCGCCGACGCGGCTCGAGTGCCACGTCAGCATGCCACGTGGCATGCCACGTCAGCCATGTGCTGACGTCAGCAGCCACGTCACCCTCTACGTCATCATGCCACGCCAGCATGCCACGTGGCATGCCACGTCAGCAATGTGATGACGTCAGCAGCCACGTCACCCTCCACGTCACCATGCCACGCCAGCAGCCCACGTGGCTGCCACGTCATCTGCCACGTCAGCAATTGCTGACGTGGCACCGCCGCGTCACCTGCCACGTCAGCCCTAGGGCCACGTCAGCAGCCGCCGCCAGCCCCTTGGCGCGTGCGGCGCGTGGCGGCGCGTGGCCGCGCGTGGAGGCGGCGTCGGTGGCGCGTGTGGCCCACGCGCCGCCTTCCCGGCCTCCGTTTCCGGCGATCTTTACATCGTTGGAATCGTCGTTTCACGTAGATCAAGATTATGTATTCAAAACCTAATTTTAACATGTTTTGAAAAAATCTTTTTACTGCTCAGATCAATCAGTCCAGATTTATACTGTTTCGAATCTTAGAAAAATCATAACTAATTCTCTGTTCGTCCAAAAATTATAAAATTTATATTTCTGGAATCCTTGTGAAAAACCCTATCTAACCATGTATGTTTCACTAACAGATTATGAAATTTCAAAAACTCGAATTTTTTAACTGATTCGGGATCGCATAACTAGGCACGAAAAACAAGCCTAAGGTTCTGATACCAATGAAGGACGTACAAGACTATCACATACAGATCTACAACATGAATTATAGCGGAAGATTCATGTGTTTACCTTGTCTTCCTTAGCTCCTAAGCGCGACGGATGATCGTAGGTTGCTTGCTTTCACGTGCTCTTCTTGCTCCCACAATCTGGCTCGAATCACTAGGACGAGAGCTCTGATCCACACCAAGTTCCACCCAATGGAGGCTAGTTTAAGAGAGAGTCTAGGGTTTACTGTATTATGATCAGCACATGATCTCTACAGTATTGTGTATAAAATAATAGGAGGCTGTCTCCTTATATAGACAGACTTATAGCCTATTGCAACATAACCCCCTAGGGTTTGTCCTTGCTACTAACCCCATAAGGTTTGAGCTTGTCTCACCTAAACCCATAAGTTTAGGTTAATTGCATTGTGCACCCCACATGGGCGCACATAATGCTAACAGTGTTTGTATAGGCAGGGGGTATGCCCCGGGTACTTTGCACTTTCTAGTTTTTAATACATTGAATTTGCCCAAATATCCCACATTGTAGGACCCTAGGCTTTATTTTGACAGGAAACTACATTCTTAGGACAACAATGGAAAACAATAATAGAAAATCTGCTTAAAATAGTACAAAAAAAGGATTATGATAAGCAAGTATCATTCTGTGGAAATTACCAAACTCTGAAAAATTCAAATTAATACCAAATCAGTCCACTGCAAAAGAATAAAAAATAAAATTATAGACCTCTGTTTTGAGTGTTTATCTGCATTACACCCAATTTCAACTCCATAAATAGTCTAGGTGGAAGCTCGGAACACGGGATGGTAGGGCTGAACAATTACATCACTCACTAACATATGACAAAAACAAAACCTAAGTTTATTGACTAAAATAGTGAGCGAACAATGATATAAATTAAAAGAAACCCAGAGTTATCAGCACTTCAATTTCTCGTTGGGACGTTGCTGGAGACGTTGAGAGCAGGAAGAAGTAAGACAAATCTTACAAATTCTTCTCAGCGGGAACGGAGGAGTTGAGTGACTGGCGGTGGGCCGGCTGTGAATATGGATTGTGTGTGTGAGACGAAGGAGTAAGGGAGGAGAGACAGAGGGAGAGAGAAACCGAAGTGCAGAGAAAACAGATAACTTTAAATTTTAAAAATACTGTCTACACACTTTGACTGGAAGGAGGGTAGACAGTATGGTGGGGTTCCACACTTTCATTGTTGTTTGGTTTGTTGTATCATATTTTGGTGATATATTAATTGGCTTAGCTATTTTTTATATAGAAAGTTTAGGTGAGGCATATATTTTGTTTTGCCTGATTCATCTTTACTTGACAGGTGTAGATACTGCTTTCTGACATGACAGATCTTGGCCACGTGGCAGCCATCCAGCACACCATATTGTGCTCCATACACACGGGATCACCAGCCGAAGCTGATCCATGTGGGGGCTGCGAGACAGAGCCCTCGCATACCACTGCACGGGACTTGTAGGGACTTAGTGGTTTGGAGGCTAGAGTAAGCCCTGTCGCGTGCGAGTCAAGCCCGCACGCGACCTTTAGTAACTGTTTTGAGAGATCTATGGCACGAGCTCCCTAGACCCGGTCAATCCGGTCAAACCCGGTCAACCTCGTAACGGTTCCGGTATTCGCGCACCACGTGCTATAACGGTTCCTATATACTCGGACGAACGTGCCGTTATGGTTAAGCTAATTAAGCCGCCATTAATGGGCGCATTAGCCACACTACAACGGTCACGTTCTCCAGTATATATAGATCGTCAACCATTCCATACAATGAGAGAACACACTGCCATACGCGGAAGCTCTGCCAAACCTCTGTCTCTCTCTCAGACATTGCTACTGACTTACTCTCTCCCTACACACACCCCTACTCTTCCTGTGCGATCCTTGATCCACTACACACGGTGCACACGGAGGTCTCCCTGCCAGAATCTCTTCTGCACATTTTGGTGAACCCGACGTGAAACTTACCGGCAAAAGCAACCATGTCTCAGGAGGATGATGTCAGCAACCGATCGCCTTCCACCGAAACTCCCTCGGGAGACGAGACCCGCCGTACTCCGACGACTCCCGGCGAAGCACCGACGTTAGAGTCTTTGGACGCCACCGTCCAAGGTCAGGCGAAAGCTCTCAAGTCTCAATCCGCACAATTAGAACAAATCTTGGCTGTTCTGGGCACCCTCGCACCAAATCCTCCGTCAGCCACCGCTATCCCTCAGGGAGGAGGAACCCCTACTGCTCCAGGATTGGGAGTGCCAGCCACACCTCCCAACCCTCATCTGCAGACTCCACCGTCGGCTGCGCAACTACCTTCGGTTCAAGGATCAACGGCACAAATGCTGCCTCCTGCTGCTCACGCTCCTCAGCCCTCGGCTTTGGCGTCCAACCCAACTTTGCAGTACCCTTTGCCTCCCCCAACGATGATCTGGGGAAACGCGGGTACTCAGTATGCTCCAAATCCTCCGACGGCATATGTGTCGCCACCGCCTACGGCAACCCCTCCGGCGACTACCGAGGGAAGCATTCCAGAATGCATGACGTCTTTGCAAAAGCGCGTGGACACCATCCTGGCTCATCAGTCATTCGCGGATACCATTATCCCGAAGCTAGACAATGACCCACCTATTCCACGAGAGATCTATCTCATGCCTAACCCGGCGGGGTACAAGGCTCCCAAATGGGATAAGTTCGAGGACGTCAATGGAAACGCTCATGAGCATGTCATGCGTTTCATTGATGTCATGGGTCCGTACGGAGCCGATCCCAAGCTGCTGATGCGAGAGTTCCCAAAATCTCTTGGGAACGTAGCATACAAATGGTACCGGACATTGGAGGCCGGATCCGTGAAGACTTGGGACGACATGGTCCAAAAGTTCTATACCAAGTTCTTTCAAATGGAGGAAAAGGTGACAATGATCCATCTCTCGCGGATGTATCAGAAGCGCGAGGAGGATGGGATCACCTTCATCAAGAAATTCCGGGCGAAATCCTTGGAGTGCAAAGATCCAATGCCCGAAAGCCGGCTCGTGGAGATATGCCTACAGTGCATGCGAGACGAATACAAAGGTATGCTTATCAATTTGCAAACACCTACGTTTTCAAAACTAATCGAATGCACGAAGAACATCGAGCCCATAGTCGAGAGACAGAAAAAGAAGAACGCTCCAGAGCGACCTGCGAGCGGCACCACTTACAAGATCGGAAGGTTCAGCTACAAGCGGGGACGCGAAGCTGAGGTCAACACAGTTTCGCCCCAGAAACAAGCGAAGGTTGTGAACTTCGATGTACCGCCTCTGCCATGCTCGGTAGAGGAAGCGAGTGACCTCTGCAAACAGTGGCGCAAGGACGGCGTCCTGCCACCGCTCGAGAAAACACCCTCCAAGGAAATGGTGAGGGACCCTAAGTGGTGCGAGTATCACGGCAAGATCATGCATCCCACCGCCGAATGCAAGAAACTCAGGTTCGCGTTCGATCAGAAGATGAAGAACGGCGAGCTAATCGTCAGCGAAAACAGGAAGGACGTGCGCAACAACCCACTTCCTGCCCATACAGAGTCAGGCTCGAAAGGCAAAGAGGTCTCCATGATCTCGATCGTAGACTTGGAGGAAGTCGCAGAGGATGGTCTACCCATCATTGCTGAGGTCCATCAAGACGAAGATTATAGCATGGACACGGAGGATGAACGTGCCGACCGCATGAAAGGGTCGCACGGCTTCAACAAATTCTTCGACGAGATGAATTTCTCCGAGAGGTGCCGGACTGATATGACAAAAGCAATCTTAAGGATAGCGGAGGACTACGAGGAGGACCTCGTGGTCTCCAACGGGAAAGTCATCAGGGCGTCTCGTTCCACAGAAAAGATCATGACCTTTTCTGCCAGCGACAAGAAGACGGATGCGAGTCACCAGAGGCCTCTGTACGTGACCGCCATCATCAATGGCGTCGAATTCAAGCGAGCATTCGTCGATGGAGGAGCAGCGGTCAACGTTGTTCCACTTCACACACTGAAGCTAGCAGGGATCCCCGAGCACAAGGTAGTCAAACGTCCGTCTCCACTGGTGGGATTCGGAAGTGACTCCAGAATGACGATCGGATGGATCCGCCTGGGCGTCCAGATTGGCAAGATCAAGTGCTCGGCGAAGTTCTATGTCATAGACGCGAACACCACATACCACATGATCATAGGTCGAGCCTGGATTCATCGCTTCGACGCAGTCCCTTCGACGGCTCACCAGGTTATGAAAGCTATCTGGAACGACAGAATAGTCGAGATACCGGCTTCGACTAACCCGTTCAACTTGGACGAAGCACATCTCAGCGAGGCGGTGTGGTTCACTGAGATGGCAGACGAGCAAACACCCGGGCCTTTCAACCCTACTCCTTTGCCTCTCTGGGAGGACATCAAGGACCAGTCACCTGCGGGCGTGATGGTGACAAGGGAAGATGCCAAGGAAAAGCCGCCTACACGCGAAGAGGCGCCACGTATCGCATATCATCGAAAGAATGTGTACACCTTGAAGAGGATCGCAAAGCATGACCCCGAGGGCAAGGAGATAGAGAGCTTCTACGCCAATGGGAAGAAATGCTATCGCATATGAAGGTGCGCGGGGATGTCCTCACGCGAGCATGGGGATATCCCTGGGCAAATCAATCAAATCAAGCAAGTTGCGCTGACAAAAGAGCCAACACAGGGCGCTCCAGACGAGAAACTCAAAGAAGCGCCTGAATGCATGGAAGACAGGCCAAGACCACAAAAGCAAGAACTAAAGGAAGTGTTCCTCAGCCCGAACGAGGAAAAGAAAAGGCCGGTCTTCCTGAGTGCGGACCTCACAAGCGAAGAGGAACAAGGACTGCTGCAGCTCCTAACTGAGTACAAGGACGTGTTCGCATGGGAATATGATGAGATGCCAGGTCTGGATACAAGCATCACCATGCACCGTTTAGACATCATCCCAGGGTCTAAACCGGTCAAGCAAAGCACCAGAAGCTTCAGGCCAGAACTCAACGTGAAGATCAAGAAGGAGATTGTCAAACTCCTAGATGCCAAGTTCATAGAGCCAAATCATCATCCCACATGGCTGGCCAACATCGTGCCGGTGGTGAAGAAGAACGGACAGCTTCGCATCTGCGTGGACTTCCGAGATCTCAATCGCTTCTGCCCTAAGGACGATTTCCCACTGCCCAACATCGATTTGCTTATCGATTCAACAGCAGGCCATCGCATGTTCAGTTTCATGGACGGTTTCAGCGGATATAATCAAATCAAAATGGATCCCGATGATGCGCGGAAAACTGCATTTATCACTCCTGTGGGGGTATTCAACTACACGGTAATGCCGTTCGGTCTTAAGAATGCGGGCGCAACCTATCAGCGGGCCATGATGGCCCTATTCCACGACATGATGCACAAAGAGGTGGAATTCTATGTGGATGACCTGGTGGTTAAATCCAAGCACGAAGCGGATCACCTTGCAGACCTGCGAAAGGTGTTTAACAGATGCAGGAGCTTTCAACTGAAAATGAACCCCATGAAATGCGCGTTCGGCGTGACCTCGGGGAAGTTCTTGGGATGTGTAGTACATCGCCAGGGGATCGAGCCTGACCCTGCGAAAGTGTCAGCCATCACCAGCATGACGCGTCCCCATAATCAAAGTACCTTGAAGACATTCTTGGGAAAACTGTCATATCTGCGGAGATTCATCCCAGCGATTGCAGAAATCACATGCTGTTTTAGCACTCTCCTCAAGAAGGACGCCGCGTACAACTGGGCTCCGGACCACGAAGCTGCATTCGAAAAGCTGAAAGAGCTACTCACGTCCTCAAAGATAATGATCGCGCCTCAACTGGGATCACCGCTTCTGCTATATCTTACATCAACAAGGAGATCTATAGGAGCACTCTTGGCTCAGGAGTATGAAGGCCAAGAGAGGCCCATCTACTATATCTCTCGCATTGTGCAGCCTGCTGAATCAAGGTACACAGACATCAAACGTCATTGCCTTGCTTTATTCTTTGTGATAGAAAAGTTGAGACACTATTTTGCATCACACAAAGTAGTGGTGGTCACCAAGAGCGACCCCATAAGATACTTGCTAACTCACACTACTCCGGGCGGGAGACTGGCGAAATGGTACATGACCATCTCTCAATACGATATCACATGCGTGAAACCAAGAGCGATCAAGTCGCAGGCGGTAGCGGATCTGTTAGCACAGTTTCCCGACAACAGCCACGAACCTGTGATCGAAGAAGAGCTCGAAGGCCCTGAAATCTACGCAATCGACGTGCCCTATTGGACCCTCCACTTTGACGGTTCGTCAACCAGGAAAGGCGGAGGCATTGGGATAGTCTTGACAAGGCCAGACGGGGAAGTCATACAGATGTCCGCAAAGCTCAACTTCGCTGTCACAAACAACGAAGCAGAATACGAGGCTCTCATTGTGGGGCTCCGTGCGGCGAAAGCCTTGGAAGTGAGCAACCTAACAGTCATGGGAGATTCCAAGCTGGTTGTTAAGCAAGCCTCGGGCGAATATGGATTGAAGGAGATCAACCTCCTGTCTTATCGCACCCTAGTACAGAAGCTGATGCAACAATTCTGCGACGTGAAGTACGAGCACAAGCCCCGAGCAGACAACAGGCACGCAGACGCCTTAGCAACTCTGGGGTCTAAGGTCAGCATAGACAAGTGCCCCGCAAGGATTTCCATCGAGGTGCGAACATCGTCGGCATTGACAGAAGATGCGTGCGACGACGAACACATGGATGACGCAGACTGGCGGAAAGCAATCCTGCAAGCTATTGCAAAAGGCACCAGCAGCGAAAGCTGGGCACTCACAAAAGGATACTGCATCCACGACAACACCCTTTACTACAAGGGTCCTGGAGGAATACTCATGCGGTGTGTCTCCGAGCAAGAGGGAAAACAGTTGTTAGAAAAGATTCACCAACACGCTTGCGGAGAAAGCGAGGTGTCAATCTACAGAAAGGCTCAGAGATATGGCATTCATTGGCCAGGTATGTCAACAGCTGCAGCCCTGATACAAGGGAAGTGCGAAAGTTGCGCGCTAATCAAAGACTCTCTACTCGTCGCCCTAACTGATGACGACACGGACTGGAGGAAGCCACTGTTTGATTTCCTCACCCAGAGCACCAGGCCCGAATCGAGAAAAGAAGCCGAAAAATTGAAAAGGAAAGCGTCTCGATACGTGGTACAGGAAAACCTGCTTTGGCGAAGAGGTCACGAGGGCAACTTGCTGCGATGTCTAGACGGCAGGGAAGCACAAGAAGTCATGGACCTTTCTCATCAGGTAGAGCATCAAGGAGGTGCGAAATTATGCAGGCAGCTCCTCTCAATCGGATATTTCTGGCCCACGATGGAAATCGATTGCCGTACCAAAGTGCGACGTTGCCAGGAATGCCAATTCAAAGGGAACCTAGTGCATGCTCCTGCTGTGGATCTACATGCACTAGGGACGCCGTGGCCATTTCACACATGGGCTCTGGATTTCATCGGTCCCATCCGGCCAACGTCGCACGGGAATCATTTCATTCTCACCGCAACCGAGCTGTTCACCAAGTGGGTGGAAGCAATACCACTAAAGACGGCAAATGCGCTGGCTGTGGTCAATTTTATCCAGGAAAACATCGTATGCAGGTTCGGAATCCCTAACACCATTCTTTCAGATAATGGTACTCCTTTTGTTAATCGCCAGGTAGCTGCGAAATTAGCGGAGTACAATATCAGACAGATATGTTCTACCCCTTACTACCCAAAGGGAAACGGGCAAGCCGAAGCGACTAACAAGACGCTGTTGAGAATATTGAGCAAAATGGTCGCAGACGACCACAAAAAGTGGGCCGACTCTCTAAGCATAGCTCTGTGGGCCTACAGAACTTCTCCAAGGACACCCACAGGGGCCTCGCCATTTCTACTGTGTTATGGGGCCGAAGCTGTGGTACCTGCGGAGGTTAGAGTCAACTCGGCAAGGCTGGCCTTCCATGCACTCTATGAAAATCAACGCGATCATGACTTAATCTTGCTGGAAGAAAAGCGAGAACAAGCCAAAAGGACTAACAAGCGGTACCAGGAAAGAATCGCTCGCGCATACAACAAGACAGCCCAGCGAAGGGATTTCGCAGTCGGAGACCTGGTCTTGCGCGCATCTGACCACTGCATGCGAGAAGCAACTCACCCAAAGTTCGCAGCTAATTGGGAAGGACCCTTCGAAGTCACAGAAGTCTTCGATAGCGGCTACTGCAGCATACGAAGGTTGCACGGTACAACCTCAACTCCCAGTTCAATCAACATGCGCTGGATCAAGAAGTACTATCCCTGACTTCTCTCATTTCATACGTTTTATGATAACGTGCTTAATGTCTCATGTGGCTATGATTTGCGCAATCTCCTCTCCCATATGAGAGGATTGTAATCCCATCTCTCCCATATGAGAGCGTTATAATAAAAGAATTCTCCCAAATGAGAAGTTCATATTTCTAGCTGTTTATGTTGCTCTATTTAATTTGTTATTACTGTTAACAATGGTTTATTCGCTGCAATAGCAATCCATGCAAAATGCGATCTTGAGCGATCACCTAAAGCCTATCTCTCGCGATAGCAGCCAATGCAACACGATGTTAAGTGATCATCTAAGCCTATCTCTACGATAGCAGCCAATGCAACGCGATCTTAATTGATCATCTAAGCCTATCTCTACGATAGCAGCTAATGCAAACGCGATCTTAAGTGATCATCTAAGCCTATCTCTACGATAGCAGCCAATGCAAACGCGATCTTAAGTGATCATCTAAGCCTATCTCTCACGATAGCAGCCAATGCAAATACGATCTTAATTGATCATCTAAAGCCTATCTCTCACGATAGCAGCCAACGTAAATACGATCTTAATTGATCATCTAAAGCCTATCTCTCACGATAGCAGCCAGCGCAAATGCGATCTTAATTGATCATGTAAAGCCTATCTCTCACGATAGCAGCCAATGCAATGCGATCTTAAGTGATCATCTAAGCCTATCTCTCACGATAGCAGCTAATGCAAATGCGATCTTAAGAGATCATCTAAGCCTATCTCTTACGATAGCAGCCAACGCAAATGCGATCTTAAGTGATCATCTAAGCCTATCTCTCACGATAGCAGCCAACACAAATACGATCTTAATTGATCATCTAAAGCCTATCTCTCACGATAGCAGCCAACGCAAATGCGATCTTAATTGATCATGTAAAGCCTATCTCTTACGATAGCAGCCAAGCGCAAATGCGATCTTAATTGATCATGTAAAGCCTATCTCTCACGATAGCAGCCAATGCAAATGCGATCTTAAGTGATCATCTAAGCCTATCTCTCACGATAGCAGCCAACACAAATGCGATCTTAACTGATCTTCTCAAGCCTATCTGTTACGATAGCAACTTATACACAAAACGATTTTACCTGATCTTTTCAAGCCTATCTGTTACGATAGCAACTTATATGCAAAGTGATTTTAGTTGATCACCCAAGCCTCTGTTACGATGGAAACGCATGCGCAAGACGATCTTACTGGATCTTCTAAAAGTCTATCTGTTGCGATAGCAATTTACGCGAGAAACGATCTCAAGCAGTTCGCTAATAAAGCCTATCTTTTGTGATAGCAGTTCGCACCACTTAAGGATCTTAATTGATCTGCTAAAGACTATCTGTTACGATAGCAATGTTGTGAACATGATCTTAAATGATTTGCAACGGCCAACTGCAAGCCCATCCGCCGAGATGGCACAGCTGCGAAGATACGATCTCGAACGATCTAGCGAAACACCCGCGAATCAATATATCGCAGATGCGAAACAATTACATAGCATTATGCAAGGCGAAATATGCCGAAACGCATGCCAAATTGTATTCTGTTGTAAAGAGACAGCAGATAATACAGAAAGCTATTTATCATTACGAGTCAAATGACTTACAATTTATCTGTCTAGATAGCAGCTTACAAGCGAAAAGCTCGAGTCTAACTACGCAGCCAACATGGCTTACAAATACATTCGAAAAGTGGTTAGTAAGCCAACAGAGACAGTACGGAAACCCGGACTGCAAAGGATGAACCCACCGGTTTCAAACACCGGCTACGCAACGCCCAGATCTGCGGGTGAACATCTGTAGCATGGGGGATCTTGCTCTAAAAGAGCCACATGAAGCCATACGCTCGAGATCCCGCTATCCGACAAGACCGTTGTCAGATATGCACCCCATAACATTTGCCCAAGGAACCACCGGTTCCGGCGATCCACAGGCAAGCAGAAGCTCCGAAGGGCAAGGGCTCCTTGTAGACGGGGATGAACGCGACGGTTCGTCATCCCGAGCTCACAAACGTGAAGGTGACGGATTCTTCTTCGGAGATGCTGAAGAAGAATTCCGCCGTTCATTACGAGACGGTAGCACGGTCACTTCGGCGCTGCACCTCGCCACGAGGCGGCCGGAAACATGACCTGCACACATAATACACGAAGAAATTTCTTCGAACACACATGAGATGTTATCTGCATCTTCTTTATGATGGTTATAAAGAGCAATAAGCCTCATAAAGTGGATCTTGGAAACTATTTCTATAGCACAAAGCGCAAACTCAGGATTCAAAACTTGAAGTTGCCATGAATCAACGAAAAACAAGCGTTGAAGCCAGCAGTCGTAAGGACTCACGGCAAAGCACATGTTTGGGATGAAGAACCCAAATAGCAAAGACAGGGTTTATATAGACCCTGTACAGACTCTTCGGTTGCCTAAGATGAGTCAGCAAAATTCAAAAAGAGGGTAAGTTCAATCACTTACGCCTTGAAAAGCGGTAACAATCAATTACCCTACTAAAGGCTACGACGATTCAGTTGCGTATCCTAATAAATGACGGATAGTCATGATTCGGATGGACTTCCCAACGGAAGCGTGCTTATCGGCCGAGAAATTAGCGCGAAAATCAAGCAGAGAATCAATTGCTGATGTCATAATTGGATATGCACAGAAATGTCCAATCAAATCCCGGAAAAGGGCGAAACGGGAAAATTTATTGTTCTTGTTAAAAAAAAAAAAAAAGAGGGAGAAACCCTAGCAACATTACATTAATGTTCAAGACATTACATTAATGTTTCAGCTATTTTTCTTGCTATTTTTGCAAAATTCGAAAAATCAAAGCAAATTCTTGATTAAAGAGTCTTGGGGCTCGAACTGCTCGCTCAGCTTCTCCACCTGTTCCACTTCTTGCTTCAATTGCTCGCACCTGGAATTCATCTCATGATACAGCTTCAGAGCTTCATCAACTCTTTGCTTCTGCTGCTCCACCTTTTGCATCTCAGCCGCGAGATTCTGGTGACCGAGTTTCAAAGTTACAGCCGCGCGAATCAGCATGACTCTGTCCTTAAGAAACTTAAAGCCCATTCTGCCTTGGACTTTGGTCACGAGGTTTTGGCACATGCCACATAGCAATTCAGCACTCTGGACCGAAATGGTCGCAGGCGTAGCCGCAGACAGCTGCTCCAGTATCCAGATGGCTTCAGTGAGGAACAGCCTCCTGTCAAAAGGCCCGATCTCCAGAGATCTCACAAACGAGCGAGGGTACCTGAGACGCATTCGAACCACCCAGTCTACATCGGTTTGCTTCAAACCTGAGGAGACGTCAAAGATAAGTTATGATGTCAAAACTCGCAAGCGAATAATGCGACGTGCGAACAGTAAAGCTCTACTTACCAGTTCCTTCCAGAATCTCATGAAGAGAAGGAATGCGGGCTGCCGGGTTGTTCAAAGATTGCCCTCGCTCCATAGCTCTCCTATCGGCTGCGAGCTCCAATCTCTCGTAGTCAGGAGGAAGAGTGTAGGCCGCACCAGCTGCGACTGCATTCCCAACCTGCGAGCCCCAAATGCTCCACGCAGGAATAGGTGCCTCGGGCTCAGTCGTCGCCGGAGGTGATGGGACAGCCGAAGTCGCTTGGCGAGGGACGCTCTCAGATGCGAAAGCATTAGCAGCACTTGTCCTCACTTCCTCAACACTAGCATGGACATCTTCATCCATCAACACAGTGTCAGCTCCAGCATCGTCGAAAAGCTCGATGATATCCTCACGAGGCTCACCCGTGCGTTCAGCAGCTGCGACGGGCTTCTCGGTACGGGAGCTCGGAATTGGAACATAGGACGCAGAAGGCTGACTTCTCTGCTCCAGCTCAGGTTCCTCAGCGTGACCTGCGACATTAAATGCGATGATATGAGGTAACTTGCGCTATAAGTTATTTTGCTATCTTTACTAAAGCTAAAGAATAAGCACCTCCACGCGAAGGTGGGATTGAGGTATCTTCATCATACACTAAGGACGTGGAACCATGCCCTATCAGTGTGTCCTCACTAAGCAAGTCTGTAAGAGGAGCGTGACCTGGGATGCGAATAAACCAGTCATGATTTTGCCTCAAGTTGCTAAAGCCTAGTACATGCGTGTCACTCAAATAATTACCTGAAGGTTCTCCGCATTTGTCTACTAACCAACGGCGAATGTCAGCCTTTGACACGCCATGCTTTAACGCACCCACAATAACATCTCTATAAGTTACTGCGAGATTGAAGATCTCACCTTTATCGCCGCCTGCGATTTCCTCAAAATCCGCTTGGACTTGCTCCAAGGCTGCTGCATCCTCTCCGAGAACCTCATCTTCCTCCTCCGCGTGAGGAGCTACTTCTTCGGGAAGCTCGTCTTCCTCGACAGTTGGACGCGCTAAGTCATCAACATGCCGCTCTTCGAGGCTCCGCTGCTTCACACGCTCAAGCTCCTCTTCTTCCCGACGCCTTCTTCTCTCAGCAGCCTCCGCGGCTGTCTTCCGGGACTCAGCAAGAACGTCCTCGCTTATGGGCTCATCTGAAATGCCAGAATGGGCATCTCTCTTTTGTCTTTTGGCCGCGAGGCCACCAGCGGTCTCATCATCATCTGCGAATACACGAATGGTTTAAAGAAAAGAAGTGCAAAGAAGTTACGATGACAAGGAAGGAAATGCGACGGAGGTACCTCCTGATTCTTCCTCATGCATTACAACTGTTGCTTCTTCTTCTTCATCACTTGCCTGGGGCTCCTGCCTCTCTTCCTCTCCCTCTTGATCGAAGGGAACGAAAGACTCAATTGTGAGCTCTTTCCGCACTTTGCTGGGCATGCGACCTTTGCCTTTGTCCTTGACAGAAAGGGACCTCACTGGAGGAGAAGCTGGAGCGCTTCTAGGGGAAGAAATCGTAATTCCCTTTTGCCTAGGTCTCTTCACTCTTGGCGCCGCAGTCGCTGAAGGAGACGGGTCATCTCCGGGAGGAGACGAAGCCGGAGGATTGTCTATCAGCGAGTCAGCAAAAACATTCATGGCTGCGCGAACCTTTGTTTCAACCTCAGCGTCCATCCTCCATGAAAGCCGGAACGGCTGCTTTTGTCTTCTGGTGGCAACAATGGTGTTGACCAGTGACTTGGAGCGATCACCAGCTGCGAATCTCCGCACATGACACTACAACAGTACAGAATAATAGTGTCAGCACAAGGAAATCGAGAAAACTTAACACATGCGAAGAAATTGCTTACCTCAGCAAAAGCCTTGCTGTATCTGACGACTTGCGCGTCGCCTTTCTTGATTGCGGCGACCTGCTCCTTCAGAATGAAATCAGGGCACAAATGGTTCTCACGGTCCCACAGTGAGTAGCAACCATACTCAGACTCGCTCAGACTGCAAGTGGGGCGAAACGGAAAAGAATTTCTTTTGATCAAGGGAGCTTTACCCGGCTGCGCGGCCGACTCTGTCTCGATCCTCGTTCGCTGGGCAACCCAGTATGCGAGCCAGTTCTGGGAACAACCACCCTCGCGGGTTCCCGCAGGCTGCTCAAAAGGAAGATTGTTCATGAAAACCGTCTCGCACTCCCTTGTTAGCAAGCGCTTGTAGCATCCTCTGACAATGGACTGGGGCCAGATTGATGGGGCCACCGCATCAAAACCAAACTGAGGAGAAACTCTAGTGGGGTCAACGTCCACGGTGATCTTCTCATACCTCGGCGCGAGCTCACGAATATGCTCTGCGAGGACAGGAAGGGAACCTCGCAGACACCAGCAAAAGAACTCGCGGTAGCGCTCATGGAAATGAGGTCCCCTTTCAAAGAGAAGCTCTTCTGAAAAGACCATGCCTTTAGAGGGGTACAGCTTTGGAAACCATCTCACATTCTCAATACGCGTGGCATAGGGCCTGGCAGTAAACTCCTTCCTTTGTCGCATATCGAACTCCAAACGCACTTGGTGTTGCCTGTTCCGAACCATCTCGCAGCGCTTCCGCTGTTGCGCGCTTCTGTCTCGCCTGGGGGACACCACTTATCAAGTTGGAGAGCAGTTGGGGCATAAGACGGCCAGCGCTCGAAAACCCACATTGTCAAAAAGGAAATATTGACAAAAGTCAGCACATCGAGGCGGCCACGCGACCCCCTCATAGCCAGAACCAGCTGGTCAAGCCTATAGTACAGCGTGCCCAAAACCAAGGGTCCGAGTGCGACTCTCTGGCCAAGAGCGAGCCTCACGGCAAGCGGCAACACATGGTAGAAGACTCCATCATGGGGGTGACCATCAATCAGATACCTTGACAGCCAGGCACAGAGAAAAGCACAAAGGGTCAAATGGTAGCCCTTGCCCTCTACGTAATTCTCGGCCTCCGGGTCCTCGTTCAGAAGCTTCTTAGTAATGCTGCTGTTCGCATAGTCTCGGAAGAAGTACTGCAACCATTTGTTCCAGGTATTCTTCGCAGACGTATCGACCAACTACCAATTCGGAAGAGGCTTCGTAGTAGTCCACCGAGTGGAAATTTTCTTCACCTCTGCTAGGCATTCCTCCATCTGCGTGTACAAGGCAATCTCCGCGGATGTCCTCAAGGGACTCAGAGGGTCCACCTCGCCCATGGGAGAAAGCTCGTACAGCATTTGAACGTCCTCGAGTGTCGGGGCAGCCTCGAACTCAGCAAAATGGAACGTATGAGTCGCAGGCGAGTAACGGGATAGAAGGTCTAGAAGCATGGACTGATCCAACTTCACGGAAGCACCCTTCATAGCATGGATAGCAAAGTATACGCCGGCTTCATTAAGAGTCTCGGCGTGATGATCCAACACGTGGTCAATCCACTCATCCATATAGTCCAATTTCTGGACGAACGCCTGAGTAGAAATCGCAGTATATGGGAAGTGCCCGTTTTCGATCCCCAATCGAACTACATCCTTGGAACCAACCCACTCGAGCAGGGCTGAGTTAACTGGGCGAGTCAACGTCAGCAATCGCTCAACTGGAACAGGATCAGGCATCCTCTTCGCCTTTACCCTCGCATGGTAGAAATCTTTGCCGCCTAAAAAGGGGGCTTTTCGCCACAAGGCCTGCGGAAGGTCGGGTATCTCTTCATCTTCCTTGACGGGTCTGGTTACTCTTGTCTTGGCCATTCCTGCGAAAGAGCAAGAAAAAAAGGGGGGAGAAATACCACACTTCAGTTTGAATTTTGGGATTCAAGATCTATGCAAAGGAAGACGAGCAGTTCCGGTATCGATTTCAGAAATTGGGGAGTTGCAAGATCCAATATTGTTGAAAGATTAAAACGAAGCGGGTTCAAAGATCAAAGCCTCTTCACAGATTTCATGGGTTTACAGATTCAACGCAGTTCAAGGCAAACACTGGTATTTTAAATCAAAAGTAAACGAGGCCAACCTTGTTTTCTTGAAGCCTGCTTGGATATGCACAATTGAAGAATACGATTTGCAGTTCTGAACTGGTGATTGATAATCTGGATCTGCTCTCGAAGATCTCCGGGTACCATTCACTTTAAGAGAAAGAAGTGATGCTTTGCAATAATGGGGGATACAAGGTATTTATCCAAAAACAATGAAGGGTTGCGTCCTTTCGATAGTCGAATCGCAACCGTCATCGTCGAATCGCGCAACCACAGGACAAGCTGACGTCACGCCTAAAACCCTAAAGGTCAGACGGCACGACTCTAGGGGTTTTAGGTCATAATGACACGCACGGGGGCTGAACTTACCCGTATTTGAATTGGTGCGTGGCGGCGACGCGTATGTTGGTTTCCGCGCATGGAAGTCTATACGGCTATGAGTCTTCACGCGCAGAAAGGGGGCTAATGTAGATACTGCTTTCTGACATGACAGATCTTGGCCACGTGGCAGCCATCCAGCACACCATATTGTGCTCCATACACACGGGATCACCAGCCGAAGCTGATCCATGTGGGGGCTGCGAGACAGAGCCCTCGCATACCACTGCACGGGACTTGTAGGGACTTAGTGGTTTGGAGGCTAGAGTAAGCCCTGTCGCGTGCGAGTCAAGCCCGCACGCGACCTTTAGTAACTGTTTTGAGAGATCTATGGCACGAGCTCCCTAGACCCGGTCAATCCGGTCAAACCCGGTCAACCTCGTAACGGTTCCGGTATTCGCGCACCACGTGCTATAACGGTTCCTATATACTCGGACGAACGTGCCGTTATGGTTAAGCTAATTAAGCCGCCATTAATGGGCGCATTAGCCACACTACAACGGTCACGTTCTCCAGTATATATAGATCGTCAACCTTTCCATACAAGGAGAGAACACACTGCCATACGCGGAAGCTCTGCCAAACCTCTGTCTCTCTCTCAGACATTGCTACTGACTTACTCTCTCCCTACACACACCCCTACTCTTCCTGTGCGATCCTTGATCCACTACACACGGTGCACACGGAGGTCTCCCTGCCGGAATCTCTTGTGCACAACAGGTCATTTTAATTAAGAAATCTCTTAACCGAGTCAGAAACCATAAAATGCTGATAGCCACTTAAACAATATCCAATGCAGTATATTTTCTCCCGCACAACTCCTACACTCTCTTTCAACCGAACTCAACTCAACAATCCTTGTTCTAACTTAGACCCCTAATCTCTCTCCTATTCCTCCAAATATCTTCATCCAAGTATAAAATAATCCTTCCTATCTCGCTTTCCATGACTACCTCTGATGCCCTTTTGTGGGTGCAATATAGAAAGGGTTCAACTAGACAAAAGGACCATATCTTTGAAAAGTGATACTAAACAATCTTGTGTGTCAGAGCGTGTAACGTATTGACGTTGTCTCTTTTGACCTCAAGTTTTGGCCTCAGAATGCAGCCTGCCTTATACTTTTGCTGAACTTATCTGTTTCTAGAGAATTTTTTTAATGCTCCAATAGAGCACCTCACCACATGGTCCTCTAGGTCCATTTAAAGTGCACCACTTATACAACTTATCAGTGGAGCCTACCCCTTTCTAAGTGATTGGCACACAGTCGTTGGTTGTAGAGCACCGTTGAGCACCACGTGGTGTTTTTTTGAGCACTAAAAACTTTCCCTAGTTTTTATTGACGTACCTTCCCATTTGTGTTGCCGATGCTTCATTTCTGCCACCTTTTACACTACCTTTTTGTATACTTTAGTTGGAGAATATCTTCTTTCGCAGGGATTGAACCCAAGTGCTTTCGACAAATGGATGAAGATAGACAATCGCCACAATACACACACACACACTATTCTTTTGGTGTTTGAGAGAAGTATATAAGTAGTGATGAAGTATATACACTGGCGCTTGAGGGGCATTGTTAGTTGTTCACAGTATGTAGCTTAATTGTCCACATTGGTAACTGTTCGTTTAGAGTTCTGCCCTAGGTAAGTCAGTTATGCCAATTCCAAACTTGCAACGGATGAAAAGAAATAGAAGGAGTATTAAGTTCTCTACTCCTTTTATTCTTCAGGTTGACGCTCTCTGTCTGTGGAGCAATTATCCTTTGCCTTTTCTTTTTGTTAATGTAGAAACTTGAAACAGTGATTGAGTTACTACATGTACAGAATGTGCTTTCAAGAATGTAGGCATTTTTCTTCTTTCTGTGGTACCATGCTTATTATGAAAGGGGGGAATTCATTTCTTCCATCCATGTAATTTATCATTTTGGATAAAAAGTAACCCCGTCATTGAAGTTCACACAACTGTAACCTAGCAGTGCTATGAGTGATATGCCTTTTATCACATTACCTAATACTACTCCCTGGTCTTGTGCAGTTTCTCTTGTGAAGATCATGGCGTCTAAGTCTGCTATGCTGCTGTTTGGTGAAGTCTATGAAGTGAGGACGTACTTTTGATGCTTTGAGGGTTTTGTTTTCTCTAGTTGGTGAAAGCCTTTCGATTATGTATCTATGTTGTGGTATGTGGTCTGGCTCATTACCGTGGTGGTTAGGTCCCTAGCTGGTTCCGATAGTTGTCTGGTTGGTGCGCGTATGGTCTTTGGTGAATCCTCTGTGTGGAAATTTGTATTTTGATATCGAACTTATGATTTGAGATGTTTTATCTGGGATTTGTGCTATATGTTAGGAAGATATTGAGACTGAAAATCATCAGTTTTTTTTTTCTTTTTCTTTTTAGATGCTAGGGAACCCACCACTCGTCTCCCACTGATCTCCCACCTTCCTTTCACGTAGATACAATTATGTCAAATGAGTATTCACGGTACCACTTTCACATGTTGGTGGGAGATGAGTGGGAGATATTGGTGGGATCCCTAGCATTTCTCTTTTTCTTTCTTTCTTTTTTTTTTTTTTTTTTTTTTTTTTTTTTTTTTTTTTAAGGTGTTTGGAGTGGGAAGATCTGGGAAGATCAAAACTTAAACTTCTTGATTTCATTCCCTTCGGTTTTTGTTCATTCTCTGCTGAAAGCTTATTGGATCCTTCTTCCGGAGATTTGGATATTTCGCGAAAACTTAATATTTGAATGGGAAAATAGTTGTTATCAGGGAATCGTCAAAAAAGGTATGGCTCTATTAAAAGATCGTGAAACGACTCCTTGAATCTCACCGGTGCATATTGGTTCGATTTGATTATCAGGTTGACGGTTTTCTTAATATTTGTGTGTGTTGATTGGCTGTATTCGATTTTCAGGTGAATTCCTCCGCTGGAAGAGAAGTTGAAGTATATGTTAGGGATCTTTTTAGGAAAATATATATTGCGCAAAGTATATGTGCCAAAGCTGTCTGTTTCTTTATGTCATGGGTGACCCTTTGAGCGGAAGTGTTTAGTGCGGAGCATGTGTTGTTATTCATCCTGCTGTAGTGAGAAGGTGTATCTTTTTTCTAAACTGCGTCGATCACGGATGTTTATGCCTTTCCATTCTGCTCTAATCTTTCATCGTCCATCATAAAACATTTGGCACTCAATGGTTCCTGTTTGCTAATGTTTTGGTAATCAATAGTTGTTGCAGTTTGTTAACCTTTATTTTGTTCTGAACCTTTCAGAACAGAACACATCATTGGAGTAGAACCGAACACATCATCTAAGAGAGAACTAACGGATTTGACTTGAATTTAGAGACATAAAACTATGTAAAGGAGAGAAAAGCTACATAGAGTCATGAGCAGGTCTCACTTATGTATGGTAATCCTAGTATGTTTTTCTCGCAGTGTCACTCGTACCACCGTGATAACATTAATTAAGTTAGGTGTATTTAGGGCTTCATGTACGACCGATCCGGCGAATATCTATCATCTACACACACGTAAAACTCACATGATCCAACATTTTTTGAATTACCTAATCAACTTCACTCACTCACTTCAAACAATCCCAAGTCACCTTTAAAAAGACACTTCCAAATCTGGTGCATACAACTTCATCATTTTTCTCTCTGCTTGCATCTCGAATCTCGATTATTGTTTGTTGATTTAGTGTGAATGAAACTTTTACAATGATCTTTTTAGAAAAATGACATAAAGTGGAAAAAGTGAACGGGAGAGTTTTAAAGTCAAACCAAAGGTAGTATTATATTGGCTTGATTTGGGAAAGATTTGATCAATTAATTATTAATAACCTGGCGGCAGAATGTGGATTTCGCGGGGATCGACCTTGATCCGGGACAGACCCAGATCCGGCCGGGGCCGACCCGGATCTATTCGGAAAAAAATGGCCCGTTTATCATTTTTAGCACATGTGTCATTTTGTGGTTGGTTAATGAGTGTGTCAATCCGAATCCGATCGGGTCATACCCTGATCCGGTTAGGCTATACCCGGATCCGTTTAAGTTGTTGGAAAAAAAAAGTTTTAAAAAATATCCGGATCCGAATTTTAAAGTACCCGAATAATTCCAAATATCCTATAATTTATCTTTCTTTGCGAAACGGATGAGATTAATTATCAAAATGTAATTAATTAAACGAATAATCCAGCTTTCCCAAACATGAAGTAGAAAATGTAAACAAGAGCATTTGAATTTGATTAAAGTCAGTTGTCTCTATCCATCAAATTTAACTGACGAACTTGGCAAGGGTTTTGGGAGACCGGAGACTCAACCACAGTCGCCATCATTTCTCTTCATCGCCGGAGACGCGTGATCATCCTCCGGTTCTGAGACTGGAACTCCAATCGGCCCAAATCGATCGAGCTGACATTACACAGAGAGCCACCCGTCAAACTCCAATCAGAGCCATCGATGAGTTCTGGTCCCCGGAAAGCCTCTCCTCCGACCCATTGACAACAGACTATCACCTCCTTGTTGCAGCGTTCTTGAAGAAGAAGTAGAAGAACAAGAGGGTGCAACAAAGAAGATGAAGAAGAAGAAGATTTCCGGAGACATTGCTAATGCTAGTAGTAGTGGGTCAGTAACTCTCTCTCTCTCTCTCAATACTAATGAATGATAACGGCCAACTGTTGTAATGCTATTCTGTCAAGTATCAGTTGTGGTGCTAACAAGCTATTCTCTGCATACATGACTGTTGCTCCCTTTCCTCCAATTGAAAAAAATAAATATCCTAATTGTATATCCCCATCCCACTGACATGGTAAAACATTTTCACAATCAAGTTCAAGATTAGGCTAAAACTAGGAAGAAAGAAAAATAGGCACACCAAACATGAGAAAAAGTATACACTACAAAAGAAAATTATACCTAAGACATTTGCTATGGCACTCTTCTTCTAGTGATGTTTGCTAGTATTATTATTATTAATTTTCTTCCAATTTGAATAACTAGTTTCTCTTCAATACGACTGTGACATAAGACTTTCCGGCTAATCAATACAGAAATTTCCATTCCAGGTCTTCCACAGAAAGGAGGATGCAGAGTCTCCCTGAGTTAATGGCCAACTTGCCGACCGAAGTTGTCATCGACATACTCCTACGCTTGCCGGTTAAACCCCTTCTACGTTTCCGGTGTGTCTCTAAACCCTGGCTTGCTCTCATTGACAGTCCCAGTTTCATCAAGTTACATCTCAACCAGTCAATCAAAGCCAGAAACAACCGAAGCCTTATTGTTAGACACTGCGCCGCTACCTATTCGGTTAACCTGGATTCACTTGATGTCGCCGTCGAAATTGACCTCCCTTCCATGGTATTGGACAGAACGGGGTACCCTGCTCAGATTTTCGGTTCCTGTAATGGTTTAATGCTTCTAACCTATGGGCGACGCCATATTTGCGATGCAACTAAAGCTGTTATTTGGAACCCATTCACCAGAAAGTACCTCATATTGCCCAATAATTGCATTGAATCCCCACATTACCGCCCCTTCAAAACATACGGTATAGGGTACGACCCAATCCATGATGATTACAAAGTGGTAAAAATGAATCAGCGGGGCAGTAAAGATGACAATGGTTTTTACTTGGAAGTTGAGGTTTATAGTCTTAAATTCAACACATGGAGAAGGATTTCCAATTTCCCTTATTACGTTGATCGCGAGGGTTATGGTTTGTTCTGTGGTGGCACTTTACATTGGCTTGTCTATGACAAGCCCTGTGGATCTCGTTTTGTTGCTGCATTTGATCTCGCTACTGAGGAATATCAATTGGTGCCCACACCCAACCTTGTCACTAATGAGGTATATCCGTACAATCAAATGTTAGTGGTGTTAGAGGGGCGTCTCTGCGTGTGTAATCATGGAAAGGAAATTATTGATGTGTGGGTGATGAAGGATTATGCAGTTAGAGAGTCGTGGACTAAATTGTTTTCGGTTTCTTTACCAATAGATAACATGGCTTGTGAGTTGTTCACTCCCCTGGCTTTGTCAAAGGATGATACAAAAATTCTTTATATGCATAATGGAGACGACCTTTTCTTGTTTGATCTTCATCGTTGCTTAGGAAAAAAAATTGATGCCTATGGTCTTCCTAGAAGATTCGGGGTAAATTTTGTAATGCAAGCCCTTGTTCCTCTGGGAAGTAGAAGCAAAGGAATCGAAGCTAAAAAAAGATTTGGAAGAAAAGGTATGTCAGAAGGTCTTTTCATTTTTTAAATTGTGTTTACTGCATTGGTCTTTAGCTGCAGTTCATTTTGCACATTGGTTGTTTCCCCTATTGGATTGACTAGGTTCGAATCAATAGGGGGAAACTTCAAATGGTATTACAAGGTCGTCGCATTGGATATTATTTAGGTTTACTGAATTCTACGAAACAATTTGCAGTATGTTTTTTTTTTAAGTTGTTTCGTTTTTTTTTTTTTGTTTTCAAAATGAAGAGATTTTCAAGTGAATCTGAACATTTGGCATAGCGTCTAGTACTCCCATTACATGTGACTTTTGTAGCTTATGGATTCATTTGTGAGGTTCATTTGGGTAGTCCATTCAACATCTATAAGTTTAGAAGTAAATATGCCTTGCAGTTCCATGGTTGTTGCAGATGTCATTTTCTTAACTTTATAAAATTACTAGTTGAGATGCATACATTGCACGTGGGACATTGACTTTAAAAATGTCAGCTGCTTCACCTTTAGTGAAATGTGGTTAATTACTCGCTCCCAAACTGCTGTAGTCAGCACTCCAGCTGTTTTATATCAAATTTCTATGCACTTGTCGAGAAGTGATGCATATAAAAACGGTTTAAATTCGATTGCCATATACTAGTAATATTTTTTTTTTCGTAGACAACTAGACATTATATTTCAAATTAATTCCTGTTTCCTTATAAGTGACGATCTAAAAGTAATTAAAAATGTGGTATCCGTGTCATTGTAGTATTTTGGAAAACGATATTAGTAATTACGAACACTTTGAAGGAATGTTTCATCACAAATTGAATGCAATAATTAGAAGAAAGATTAGAAACTACTAACTTGCTGAGAAGAAGAGAATACCGTGGCTGAACCTTGCATCAGTCATTGAGGATCCAGATTAAAAGTCATAAGTTGGAAAGTAATTGCCTTAGATACACTCAAAACCATTGCTAAGTTAATGGACAAAAATAAGTCAGGATGCTTGAACTAGTAGGATAGGGTAGCATCGCTATTGAACTTTCGCTGATATAGTAATACCATAAGACAGAGCAAAACATTTAGTGGAGTTAGTATTGTTTCATCTTTCTTCGGTTCCCATTACTTATTCCCACTGATATTCACTATCACTTTCATTTTTCATGGCTTGGTCTAAGGAGGAAGAATAGTCAAACCATCAAACACCATCTTTGTAAACTCCATTCAATTCGATCTTCTCTGCCATCATCTTATATCTGATCATTTAGAAAAAAAGACATCATGGAATGGATCCTCTTACATTTGAAAGTCTAACGAAAATTTCTTTCTAGTGAAGCATCTATAACACTACTCCTTGTTGTCAGCTCTTATGAAAATATATAAAAAATGAAAAATAAGGATAACCAAATATGGAATTAACAGGCAACTCAGAAATCGAAGATCTCTAAAAGTGAAAAAGTTCATGGTATTCTGCGATATAAACTCTTTATACGAGAGAATTTATGGTTTATTATAGATGTTCTTCTTATGGCACACTATAATGAAATGCGATTTTTTCTTCAACTTGTCCTTGAACAACTACAGGCTTGAAAAGACCTTGAAATGTCCATATTTTGATAGCACTATCAGCTTCTGGAAAAAAGAAAAAATGAGGTCCATCGGAGTGATTCTGCTCGGACTAATTAAACTAGTTCCTTGAAAAGTAGAGAGAACAAGAATCTTGTATCCAGCAAAGACAAATCTCCAACTTGTAGACTTCCTTTTATATACGAGACTTTTTTTTTTTGAGGGAATTTATATAAGAGACTAGAAGTATATGTAAAGATTGATAGGCTTTCATGGTTAAACCTTTCTTCATCATCTCAGTGTGTCCCACTTGAAGTAATAACATAGTCAAAACTTCAACATCTTTTATATTTTCTGTAGAAAAATCACGATATTAACATAGAATATAAGATTTAGTTATTAAAAAGATAAGTTCAAGTCTTGTTAGTGTTTTCCTTGAAGTTATCGTACTTTTACCAATCTAAAAGATAAGTTAAAATGTTCTTAAAATCATAAGTTATTGTTTCATCTTGTTGAAAGAAATCAAAGACCTACATATGACTATGTATGAACATAATTTTGTGTGAAGCCATTGTGTTCGGTAACTATCAAAATTTTGTTTAATCACACAATATACAACCTTACTTACAGATTTATTAACATAAATCGCAATAACATCACAACCAATCTAAAATTTCAAATCGTAATGGTAACATAATGAAGTTTCTATACCAACAGTATAGGTACATCAGTACATGCGATCAAATGGTAAAATCATGGATAGGGTATTGTCGTATTGATTTCCTGAACTTTTTGAGTAAGTGGTTTGGTAAAAACAGTAAACCTGATTGTCAACGATAGCCTGTTTGACTAACGATAGCCTGATAAGTTAGAAGATCGAACTGAATATTGAAGATATGTAATTATTCGAATGAGCAAAAAAATAGCCGCTGGCGTTCTCTTATCTCTATTTAAAAACACGAAAACATAAACACCTCTTGCTTCTTTGTAAAAAGATCTTACAGCACACAAAGGTCTAGTTTACGGTACATCTCTATAAGAATCTCTAGTCTTTTCCCATTCAAAGTTTCAGTCTGAACATTTCACTTCGCTAACTAGGGGTGTGCATGGGTTGGGTTTGGCGGGCTGAAGGTTGAATCGTGACCAAACATACATAGTCGTGTTGTAAGAGTTAAAAATTGAAATCAAACCATGATGTTTTCCAAACCATAAATTATAGGTTGGTGTTGGCTCGGTTTGGCAGGGTTTTGTAGTTACATTAATGTATTATCTGTTCCAAAAGTTCTAATTGCAAATCATAAAGTCAGTAGTACAAGTGCGGAAATAATTGAATGTTTTTCTCTACGTATTTTCAGAGCCAAAACTCGTGCACTCTCTCTCAACTGAACTGAAAACAAGCATTTCCTAATTTAGCGCCCCAATGTTTCTCTGTTACTCTAAATATGCAGTGCTTTTGAATTTTGCAAATTTTAGGAAGGATTTGTAATTACATTATTAAAATGCGATATGCACATCCAAGTATAAATGAATCCTTCCTCGCTTCCAATGAAAAAGGGCGGGATGTATAATTGATACTTTTCTTTTGGTGTTTGAGAATATGATATGCTTTTTGATAGGCTCTGACTTATTTACAGTAGGTGGCTTGATTCTTAACATGGTAAATATTCGTTTAGGTAGATGCTTGCAGGAGCTTCAATAAACCAAGTACTCCATGTAAGAAGATAGTTAATGCTATTTTCTCAGGTTTTGTGCTAGGTATAGTATTCTCAGGTTCTGTGCTAGGTAAGTTATGCCAATACAAGCAACACGCACGCGGCACGAAGGATGGAAAGAAATATAAGGACAATTAAACTCTTCAGTCATTTATTGTTATTTTGAAGTTTGAAAACAATGTTTGATCTACTATGTGGACAGAATGTGCTTTCATGAGTGAAGACCATATGCTTCCTCTCCGTGTATGCTTGCTATGAAAAGAGTTCATCTTTTTTTTCCTCTTATTTTCTTTGACTCATTGTTAAAGTTTACACAATCTGTAGACAAGCTGTGCTTTGGCCCATCAGACATCCATTATTATCAAATTTTTATACGCGTGTCTAATATCGGTCTTGTACAGATTCTGGATGTCAGATCAAAGGAGGCGGATCTGTTGTGCAGAGATCTAGTGCGTCTAGCTAAAGTCCTATGCTGCTCATCAGTGAAATCCATGTTGTGTGGAACGTGCTTTTGGAGCTCTGAAGAGTGGTGTTTCATCTGTCATTTTTAGGTTTAGTCTGGCTTATTACTGTGGTAGTTGGTTTAATGGATTCTTGTGTTTATCAGGTTTCAAGGTTTGTTGGAAGTTGTCTAGTTGGTCTGCTTTTGATGTTTAGCTGAAGGCTTTGTGAGAAAACTTGTAATTGGATTTCTGAATGCTTTGTTTGATTGGAACCTTGTAATTGGATTTCTCATAATTGAAGATATTATTAAGTTGTCTAAAGTTTGAAAGTAGATATGACACCTTGTTATTTCGTTTGCGGATTCGATGTTTCACATGTTATTATTGCTCAGATGTTTTGAAATGAGTTGTTCTGCTCAATTTTTGTGAACTGAGATTAATAAGTATGTACATGGCAGGATCTGTGTGGAAATAGCGAAATATGCGGTACACACAAGAAAAAAGTAGTAATGTGCTAATATCCTGGCTGTGTTTTGATCATCTCCTTTTCATTAATTTTTGCTACTGACATATATTCCTGTGAGGGATGAGTAGTTCGAGAGATGCTTAACAGCAGTGCCAGTTTTATGCAGAACAGCCCAAAATAACGGAGCTAACCTTAGCGGCAAACCATGGCCGCGACAGAAGAAAAAACGCTGGTCTGAGTTTATGGAGAAGTAGAAGCAGGTGGTTGTGTTCGAAGATGACTATTGGCGAAGGCGGAGGATAATTTCAAGGCCTGCTTGATCAGTTGAAATTGGTGTGGTGTTATCACAACGATTCTGGCTGCTGTACTGAGATCCTTTTAGATAACACACAAGACCCGGAAGACGGCTACGGTGAGTGGTGGTTGAACCAGCCACTAACGAGGAAAAAGTGCGAAAAATAGAGAGGCGCATATCAATCATTCAGAGAAGCACAAGAGAGCAAAGAGAGCGAAAAGAGAGAGGCGCATATCAATCATTCAGAGAAGCACGAGCATTGGAAAGGGTTGCGGGAGAGCAAGATCAACAAGGAAGTCGAATCCTGAGAACCTTGATACTGCTGCCAAAGGGAATAAGTTGGCAATCTATGATAATGTCTTGGGGAACACAAAAGGAAAATCGGAGACTGGAGTACCGTAGCAACCTAGGAGTTCGATGAGCTGGTCTCGGCGAATATCAAGTTGGACCGTACTGTGGCTGCAACAATAAACAATTGAAGAAGGAGACGCTGAGAGGAAGAAAAATGGGGATGATCTGAGTGCCATGCTTGAGGATCCACTGATCCACATAAACACTCAACTCTGGAGCCGAGCGTGAGAGGAAGGTGAGAGAAATGGAAGATAGTTGGGGATGCTCTTAGGCACAAACAAGGGTATGTATTGTGATTTATCGAACTACAAGGGTAACATTGTAATTTATTTTTATTGGCAATAGGGTAGATATTGTTAATGAGCGAAAACAGGGGAGTTGTAAAAAAAAAAAATCTTTTACCCCATCTATCGTCAGTTGAAAAGTCACTGATCTTTCTCTCAGTTAGGGTTTTGTTAGCCTGAACCTAAAACCCAATTTCGCTCGTTTCTCGTCTCTACTCTCTCGTCAATCTCTCCATCGCCGGACCAACACCGAAGACCGTAGCTCGGCGTTTTATGGTAAGACAGTATTTGTTTGAATTTATGGGGTTCCACCTCAAAACCAATTGGTAATAAGGGGAGTAGCCCAGAACTCTTATTAATTATATTTCTTCTTCTTGAATGTCCGACGTGGGACTTCTCAACACGCCTCCTCACGTGTGACATTCTTTGACCTACGCGTGGATCTTTTGTCTGCGGTGGTGGTGAGCACGTGGGTTGTTAGACCATTCACGTGTGTGTGAGCCGCGGCTTTGATACCATGTTATAATTAATGGGGTTTCACCTCAAAACCAATTGGCAATGAGGGGAGTAGCCCCGAACTCTTATAATTATATTTCTTTTTCTTGAATGTCCGATGTGGGACTTCTCAACAGTATTATTCTAGTGATTGCTGTTTGCTAGTATTATTAATCTGTTTACAATTCGGTTTAGTAGTTTCTCTTAGATGTTACTGTACGATAAAAAGACTGATTAGAGATAGAACATGAACATCTCCATTGATCAGGTCCTCCAAAGAAATGCTACAGCAGACTATCCCTGAGTCAATAATGATGGCCTACTTGCCCACAAAACTTGTCGACGACATACTCCCACATTTGCCTGTGAGAACACTTTTACATTTCCGTCGTGTCTCCAAACCGTGGCGTGCTCTCATTGACAGTCCTGCTTTCATCAAACTACATCTCAACCGTTCCATTGAAGGCAGAAACAATCGAAGCCTTATAGTTTAAACATTCCCCTTTCTATTCGATTAACCTTGATTCACTTGATGTTGCAGTCGAAATTGACATTTCTTTGAAGGTAACCGGGGTATAGGGAAACTCTCGCTTCAGGTTGTGGGCTGCTGTAATGGTTTAGTCCTTATTTATGAGAGACACATTGGTCATGCTGAAACTATTCTTCTATGGAACCCATTCACCAAAAAGTTCCACAAATTACCCACTACGCGGATTGAATCCTCACACCACCTCGACAGATCAATAACATACGGCATAGGGTACGATTCAGTCCACGATGATTACAATGTAGTGTGTATGATTCAGTTGGACAGTGCATATGACCCTTCTTTTTACTCAGAAGTTAAGGTTTATAGTCTAAAATCCAACTCATGGAGAATGATTCGTGATTTCCCCTTATTACCTCGTGAATCAGCGATATGGTGTGTTTTGTGGTGGGGCTTTACATTGGATAGTCTCAGTCAAGTACCGTGAATCTAGTTTTGTTGCTGCATTTGATCTCGCTACTGAGAATTATAAATTGGTGCCCACGCCTATGCCCATGTCCATGTCCAACTGGACTTATCAGAATGATTTATACAATCAAGTAGCAGTGTTGGAGGGGTGTCTCTGCGTGTGTAATCATAGGAAAGAAAGGATCGATGTATGGGTGATGAAGAATTACGGAGTTGGAGAGTCGTGGGTGAAACTGTTTACTGTTTCTTTACCAGTAAATAACATGAGTTATGAGTTGTTCAATCTTTTGGCTTTGTCAAAGGATGGTACCCAAGTTCTCTATATGCATCATAGAGATGGCCGCGGCCTTATCTGGTTTGATCTTGAACGTAACTTAGAAAAGAGTATTGATGTCCATGGTCTTCCTAGAAGATTCTGTGCAGAGTATTTTATACAAAGCCTTGTTTTGCTGGGCAGTGGAAGCCAATCTTATGGAATGAAGCAGCACAAAGAAGAAGCAGGATTCAATGTTAAAAAATGACCTGGAAGAAAAGGTATGGCACATGGTCATTTAAGCTTTTGAATTACGTTTACTGCATTTTTTTTTCTTTTGTGGCAGTTTATTTTGCACTCCGGTTGTTGTTTTCCCACATTGAATTGACTAGGTGCCTTACATTGCACATTCTTAGGCTCTGCTTGGAATTTGGAAAACAAGTAGGAAAGGATAGTGAAAAGAAACGGAAAGATAATAAGGAGGAATTCATCTTCCTTTCGTTTCCTTTATTTGGTAAATTGAGGAAATTTCAGTGAGAATAAAATGATTATATACATGACTTGCACCTCCCATCTGACTGGCCAGAATCCACACCAATAAATCCAAGAACACAACCGACTCAGGCACAACCATTCATGCGGAATCCTTGGTAGAAGAAAACAAGAAGAAGTTGGTGATTTCTATCCAAAGCTAGAAATCAATCCATCCAATATCTATCTAATCTTTTCTTCGGTATTCTCTTGAAAAGATTTGAGAAAGTCTTCATAATTACCAACACCGGCAAGGCTTCCTCGCAAGCCTGAGATTGACAGCGACGGTGAGAGAGTCGAGCGCTCATAGTCCTTTCCCCGTCCGATTTGGACAGGAAATTAAATTTTCTGATTTTGTTATGGATTTTTTTTTTAATTTTATTATTTTTTTATTTCTTTAATTTCCAAACGTGAAGTCTCATTCCTGGGATTTTTATTTCCTTTCCTTCAACTTCTCCATGCTTCACATAGTCCCTTAATGTTATTTAAATTCTATGAAACCTTTGAAGTTCGTTATGTCGATTGAAGGAAATTGCAGGTGAAATTTGAACATCTAGAGTGCTGACCAAAACATTGGGTACTCCCAACATATGTGACTTCTATCCAACCCCTCCCCCCAACATTCCCAGAAACAATAGGGTACGCCTGTTTTATTAGTTCTTTTTTAGTTGTATTGTTCAGAATATATATGTATGCCCCCCAGATTAACACAAGTTGTATTGTGGTATAGCAGTTAGGAATTTGTACTGTGAATATTGTGACTTGATTTCGAATCATGGCAATGGCAGAGCCTTTTTTGGACAAAAAACAATTGCCCCTCTAGTTGTTCATAAATACACAAAAAAATTATGGTATTTTTCCAACATCTTTTTTTATTCATTAAAATCTATACTCTCTGCTCACAAAAGAAAATGTTTTTCCACCTTTCACCCAAATCATGGCTCCGCCACTGACTTCTATAACTTACTGACTAATTTGTGTGTCCTATGTAGTCAACTTATCAAGTTTATCATTCAATCTATAAGTCTAGTATTAATGACTTCTTGCAGTTCCATCCCATTCGTCTTCTGGAACGATGATTGTTCCATTTGTCATTTCTAAACTGTATGAATTTAATACTATTTGTGTTTACAGAATTTACATGTAGGATTTCACTCGCCTGGCATTGCTATTTTAGTCCCATGTTTAGCCACTAGTATGTTACCTGTGCCCGAGAGCACCCCCTGAAGAAAGTAGGCTCAAGGCCCTTTGGCAAGTTAACAGCCAACCTTTATATATCTTTTTTATCAGATCCTATACCTCAAATACAAAGAAAAATTACTTTCTAATTAAAGGAAAGGTGCATCAATTGAACTAACGTGAATCCAATACTAAAAAGAAAAAAATCAGTTATTATGATACTTCCAATAGCTAAGTTTTGTTTCAGCCACATCATATTAAAATTAAATTTAATGGTTTCCAGAATATGAACTTCATGGTAAAACAGTAGAGCTAATGACACTACATCACATATGCCTTTAATTCTATGACAAAAATCTGGAAATTGCAATTAACTAATGAACTAGAAGATATAAAGAAATGACTCTAGTTAGCTACTAAAACAAAGGAATAACTGTTTGATGCAGAACGCACCGATAACACAAATGACTAGAAACCGAATCACCAATGATTCGAAACTAAGAGTAATCACAGCTCTCAATATCTCAATAATTCAGAAAGTTTTTTTCATAAAATCAAGGTTGCCTTATAAGGGGAGGAGGAGGACTTATTTATAAGAAAACAGACAACTTCTTAAAGGTAACAACTAATCATGCTTAATCTCTAGAACTCAGTAATGATGATGATAAATCAAAAATCAATCAAGACTTTTGACTTCTTATTCAATTCCTTATTGAGATAATCGTTGCCCCAAATTTTATTTAATTGCTGGTTAATTCATTCTTCATCATTCTCAGAAAACTCTACTCCATAGAGAAAATCTTGGAGGCTTGGAGCGACTCATCCAATGCACTAAATCTACTTAACCTGTTGAAACCGAAAAAACATATGACAAAGATAGTAAAAACAACTGACAAAGAGAGAAACAACACCTGAATCTATTTAACAACCTAGTGAAATCAAAAAAATGAACAACAATCTATATATATATATATATATAAGCAAAGCTATGAGAGAGGTTCATCCTCCTAATAACACATAGAATTTTAGAAGAAATATGAACTTGCCATGTGTTATGTTATGTGGCAGAAATTGCCAATCAAATCTTGCCACCTAAGTCTTTAAAGACATGTCTAAGATTGAAGAGCCAATTACAAATTGCCAACTCAAATACAGCGCCATGTCATACATGAAAAAAACCCAAACCTTTACACATGTCCATGCATGGAAAATTGAACAATTCATTATTCCCACACATCTCCATGCATGGAAATTTGCTAATACATTTTCCATTTATTGTCTATGCATTCAATAATTAAGAAAGTGAGTTCAATGAATGTCATGGGAAAATCAACTCAGAAAGAATGACATTGCAAGGCCTGCCCCCTACCAAAATTGATTTAAGTGGCCGTTAGTTTGAGGATGGAGCATTATACGAGCCTATCAGGGGGTGACAATGCCATTTCCTTAACTTAAAGGGCTGGCAATATTTAACTTCAAAGATGAGACGGTGATGTCTTCAAGTAATCAGGGGGGTGTAAGTGCCATTTCGCAACCTGAAAGACCTGAGAATGTATTCCTTTATTTTTTTCACATCTTCGTGTCTCCTAATCTTCACCAACGCTATCGGAATCTGAAAACAGACGAATTCGCCCATCGCTGCAATGAAACTTAGCGTCGATTCGCCGCTCGGAAACATAATTGCCCAAACACGAAACAAAATGGATGCCAATATCTCCACCTATTGAAAGCTCGCCTTCAGTTCCACTCCTTCTTCCCCTCGACAGGTAAACAAAAAACCCTAACCTCAGATTTCGCTTTACCAAAATTGGTTTTGCCTCCCTCTAAGGGATGATGATAGCTATACATTTGGTCTTTTCCTTCAGTTTATCTCACTTCCCTTCACCCTTTTGTCAACCATTACCATCTTTTTTGGCGGGTTATTACAGGTGATTCTTCCCCCCCACTTCTCGCATTCTTTCCTGTGATCCTTCATTTTGGTTGTGGTTACAATTCTCCCATGTTTGCTTGACTGTGTTGAGTTTGATTTCACTGTAAACAAAATTTATTATAAATCAATTGAACTAAATCTATATAAACTGATAAAATGGTTTCAACCAAATTTGAACCCCCTGTTCAGAGGTTTCAATTGAAATCAATTTACGTGCATACCTCTGCCACAGATTAAGAGTCAACAATAGTCCCTAGGGATTTTCTGGTTTAAGAACGAACTATAGAAATCTACATATTTTCCTTCTTAATTTGTAGTGTTTACTTGCTATAAATGCTTTCTTATGTTGAACTCCTCTTTTTCATTATGGCTGTAATTTTTACAACGGTCTCTTACTGTTCTTCAGCATATTTCACTCTAACTTGGATTAATAAATTTTCCGACAATTTTCTCCCAAATGTCATTACATGGTGGTTGCTATAAGAAGTTTCAGCTATGCCTATGGAGGCTAAAGATCGTACGAGTAATGCTAGGTTTAAACGGAAGCTCATCATTCTTAAGAAGCATCGAGATGGCGCAGTGAAGATTCGAGTTATCACCGCTCAAAACGTCCTCGATACACTGAAAGTCCAGCTTCGCTGCCAAGCCTGCCATCCTCATCGGCCATCACATTTTCTCCTCAAAAGCAAGCTAGACTAAATAGACACTTGATTCTTTCTGCAAAACGTAAGTCGAATACAGTTGGTAAAGATACAAGAGACCAGATACAAGGTAATTTTTCGTTACAAGTTTTTATCATGCATGTCCTGCCTTATACTTTATGCCAATTGTGTTTCTACAATAACTTTAAATTTCACAGATATAGTTTTCCAGGATTTCCATGCATCTCTGCTTCTCCACATAGTAGATACACAATTCAAATGTGTAGAATCTATTTTAATATGCATACATATAACTTTAAGAAATTATTTAAGATGCTATGCATTTTTAATACATACCACTAAAATAATTAGTGTTAAATGAAGAGGAACTACAAGGATCAACTTGAGTATCTTACAAACATAATCTCTACCTAAATACTTAGATTGTGGATTTTTCCCTAGATTATTTTTCCATTGAACTACACAAATAGTCTGAACAATAAGTCAACATCATTTTCAAACTTTGGCAACTAACTACTCATTTCACAGGGGAACCAAGCAGATTTGTTACACCTTGGAATTTCAGTCCTCAAACGGCAACATGCAATTATTGTTCTGCTGTTATGTGGTATGAAGAAATGATTAAAATGGCAGCAAAGATTAAAGAACTTGTTTTTTCACTTTGCTGTTCGGAGGGGAAAGTTAAGCTCCCACTAGTTAAGAAGGCTCCCTATGCTTTTAAAAAGCTAATGGACTTCAAAGTAGGTAATCTAGCTACATATTACTAAAATAACATACGAGCTTTCAATGCGATGTTTGCCTTTACGTCCATGGGTGGTAACATAGATTACTCAATGATCAACAGCCAAGGACCTTATAGTTTCCGCTTAAATGGCCACAGTTATCACAGGATTGGCTCCCTCCTTCCTCCGGATGGCCAAATTCCCCAGTTTGCCCAATTATACATTCATGACACAGAGAATGAAGTAGTGAACAGGTTGGGATAATCACGAAGAATCTTCTACATCATCAATTTCTAACATGTTAGTGAAGATGCTCGATGAGAACAATTTATTGATAAGATCTTTCCGGATGGCAAGGGACATGTTTCAATAATCGGAAGTTAGACCATTGCAGTTGCGCCTTTTAGGCAACAGAATCACCGACGGACGACAACATAACTTGCCAAATGCTTCAGAAGTTGCTAATGTTGTTGTTGGCGACTTTGGTCTTGAAAGTAGCGAGAAAGATATAATAGTAGAAGAAAAGAGTACTGGATTGAAACAGATAAGTCCCCTTCATCCTTATTTTATGGAAATGCAATATCCTCTTCTTTTCCCGTATGGAGAGGATGGGTTCAGGCTTGGAATAAAACACAACAATGTGCCTGAGAAAATTTTAAAAAAAAATATACTTTTGTTACTCTTAGAGAGTACTATGAGTTTCGGCTACAACATCGTCTGAATGAAGGGGACACATTGCTTCGTGGCCTAAGGTTGTTTCAACAATTTGTGGTGGATGCTCATACATGTATAGAAGAACCTCGCTTGATGTGGGTGAAGAACAACCAAACGAAACTAAGATCTAAACTGTATCAAGGACTCAAAGATGCAGTATTTAGGGGTGATACTGAGCCATCTTTTGTTGGAAAACGAATTTTGCCCGCCACTTTCACTGGGAGCCCTCGGTACATGGTTAAAAATTACCAACATGCTATGGCTATTTGCAGATGGACGGGTTATCAAGATTTATTTCTTACATTCACTTGCAACCCTAAGTTGAATGAGATTTCTTATTTTCTTGCTTTATTCCCAGGCCACAAACCAGAAGATCGTCCTGACATAGTTGCAAGAGTTTTTAAGATTAAAATTGATCAAATACTGCATGATCTGACGAAAGGACAACATTTTGGTGGCGTGATTGCAGGTATTGTTAACATGGATATTTGGTATATGCGTTGACATCTATACATTGACGATGATGGATTTGCTTTTTTTTTTTTTTTTTTTTGTTTTGTTAAACTAATTTTCACATAATGAAGTTGGCAATAATATCAATAGTCATAGGTACAGATAAAGTCATACCTTTCAATATCAAGTTTTAAGGAAAGTAATTACCTATTCCCTAGCCTTGCAATAACAGGTGAAGGCGAAACAAAAAAAAACCCACAGAGGTTGAGATAACGCCCTTGCTATTATAAGATTTGTATTCAAAGTTGTTGAAGGAAGTTATTGCTCTCATAGTTATGTTATCACTTTGACATCCAAACTTATCAAACTACATCTTTCAACAGATTCCTTTTCATTCTAAGAAAAGCATGCAAACGACATGTCACATTGTACAGACACAACTCATAGCAATGACATAACATTGCTCAAATTAACAAATTTATTCTCAAAAAAATTATTTGCAGGACCAAGAATTTCTATTGTCAGACAGCCCAACGAAGGTCATAGGCAAGAGAAGGACAAAGAAAAGATCACTAACTTCAAAAGCCAGAGCCCTTACTGTAAGTTTACTTTTGTTTCCCAATGTATAAATGAACACCCGTGCATAACTCTCTTTGAAAGGTTTATTCTGTCGACTTATATGCAGGAAAACAATACTGCTTCTCCGCAACTCATCCTGCAAGATCTTGCCAAAACCATTACGAGGAAACGAAAATCTACCCAAAAAAACAAGGTCGCTGCAAGGAATCAAACCGAGCCAACTCACTATGTACGTGTACTTACAGACCAATTCAATGCTATTTATGCCTCCATAGCCACCACTGTATACCAAATATTGTTTGCTTTACAAGTAGAATTTATTTTGCATTACTCCAACTGTCATTCTCCTTACCCTACACAAATACGTAGGAAATGGACGTTACCTTCTCAAACAGTCCCACCCATAGCACTCTGTTTGTTCAGACCGAAACAGTGATAACAAAACAAAATATTAGCTCAAAAGACAATGACGATGGCCAGAATTCAGATGAGGTATTTAACGGTTTGCTGTTGTTTAAATCCCATATCAGTATGTTTCTTGCTCATAACATACCAAAGCTTACCAACCACCCCTTCCTAATGGTGGAAATAAAACAAAAGAGTTCACACTAGCTGTGAAATATTGAATCTCTACAACCTTCTTTTCTTAGATTCATATGCAGGACTCAAATATTTCTTACTGTATGAATGATAGAAAACAATGGAAGAAACACCTATTTATTTTTCTTGATAGGATTTAGTCTACAAAGATAGAAAAAAATAAATATAAATTACTTTTACTCTGAAACTGAAATAAGAGAGTGTCAAGATAAATCATTTTACTATACTATAGAAATATTTTTTGCTAATTACCAACTTCACATCTGTAGTCACTCTAAAAGTAGCTGGTAAGTGCAGTTC
This sequence comes from Linanthus parryae, assembly GCA_023055425.1. NCBI lineage: Eukaryota > Viridiplantae > Streptophyta > Magnoliopsida > Ericales > Polemoniaceae > Linanthus > Linanthus parryae. The sequence continues at coordinate 5,393,666 of JALGPY010000003.1, forward strand.
TTCTACCTTCAACTTCAATAAAAAGTTCAACTTTCGGGTTAGAATTAGGACAAAAAAATGAGATATATTATTTTCCTTTTAAAGTCGTATATCTCTTCATGTAAAGTTATGTTTAAGACAGTAAGATAACGTGATGAGATGTGAGATGATTTAATATTTGTATTTTGATTACGACATGAGAGACTTCATATAAACTATTCTTGAAATGATGCATGTAATGAAAATGATTATGTTCATTGAACAATAACGCTAATATTATTATAAGCGTAGTACCACTATGCCTTCCGATATATTTAAAAAAAAACATATAAAATCGAAGTTTCTTTCACACGTATGCCCATGAGGAACAACATGGCATATACCAAATTCAAACAAGCTAGATGGCAGTGTAAGTTTACCTCGGCTTACTTCTGTTAAGTTGTCAAATCAATTATTGCAATTCCAATATTTACCTATTGAATGCGTTTATTATCCTCAAAATGATTTGCATATATTCATACGCTTATCCTCACAATCCAGACCGTCGAGGACCACCTCCCGCGTCAAGCAACAAGAAGAAAGCGGGTGTTAACTTTGAAGGCTAAGGAATCATTTCGCGAAGCAACATTCAACTCTGAAGAGATCTAAGAAAGGGCCATCGCCTACCAAATAATGAGCTGCAACTTCTGGATGCAATTTGACAGCAAAAAAGACATGTACTCCATAATTTAGTTGCATTTTCAATTTCAACATTAGAAATACAATTCTTACATTTTCAGTTATTTAATTATGTAAAAATTATTATCCAGTTAATTATGTCACTACTATGTTGCTCTTAGAGATTACTCCATATATTTCGAAAACAAAAAAAAAATAATCCCTTTCTACGTTACATTCCTCATTCTATTTTAGTGCCATACATTCAAGTAATAGCAATCATTCACAGCCCGCGCCATGGCGCGGGGTTTATACTAGTAGAAATTAAAGGAAACATGAAGTTGTAAGCACCCTAATTTTCGGTTGGGGCGTGGCTGGAGACATTGAGAGCAGGAAGAAGCGAACAAGCCTTACATACTCATCATAGCGTTAAATGGAGGGAGGGAGGAACAAATTATGTCTCTTAAATCCTGAAAACCTATGGAAATTGTTATCCAGGGAAAGGATCCCCCTATTTGTTGTTTGGAAACGTTATTTGTTTTGTCGTTTGACATGTCATTTTTTCTACACACTAAACCGCTTAGCCATTTGTTATATGGAATAGGTAAGGCACATATTTTGTTTGCCGACTTCTAATTTATGTTAATTAAGAAATCTCATAATAAAGCCAGAGACCATAAAATTTGATAGCCATGTCAAGCATATCCGGTGCAGTATGTTTTCTTTGTCAGTGTACTCCTACAATACTCTCTCTCAACTGAACTGAAATCAACAAGCCTGGTCCTAATTTAGACCCCTAAAAGCTCTCCTGTTCCTCAAAATGTACGGTGCTTTGGTATTCCGCACCACTTAGAAAGGATTTGTAATTACTTTACCTAGGTTCAAATATCCACATCCAAGTACAAAATTATCTTTTGTTTGTCGCTTCCATGACTGCTGTGACTCCCTCTGTAGGCGCAATGTAGCAAGGGTTCAACTAGACCTAAGAACCAGATCATTGAAAAGTGATTCGAATTACATATTGTAAGGCAGATCTCGTAAAGTAGTAATTATGACTCTTTTGACCTTAAACATTTGGCCATTGAATGTAGATTGCCTTCTCCTTTTACAAACGGAACATTTTGCCCTACCCATCTTATTTGTTACTGTTGGACTGGGCAGTACTTTCTAATTTCTGTAGTTCATGCTTCATTTTTACCTCCTTTTATAAACATCTACCACCTTTTTATTATGTTTTGCTCAAATTGGAGATGATCTTCTTTCTAAGGGATTGATGTAAGAAAAATATTTTAAACTAGTTATTTGGGCTGCCAATAATTGTCTTTCAGTTTTATAAAACGGGTTGAAAGTGGTTCAAGTAATTCACGGGTACGAACTCAATACTTTTGTGATCTTGTGTTTGGGCCAGGGTGCATCTTAGTGTTATTATTAGTGTGGTATGAAGGTGTGCGCTGTTTGGTCATTGGGCTCCTTGATAGGAGGACCCACTGACTGTTTATGATTATTAGGCCCGGTCCCCTCTCCTCTCCCAAAAACCTTAGTTGGTTCTTATAAATAAGATCAGTTGGGGATTGTTAGCCCTATCGAAAAACAACAACAGTGGGAGTAGGAGGGGAAGATCCGGTGCCCTAGCTCTTCTAATCTGAGGAGATTCGACAACTGCAGACATGGCTGGAACGAATGGTATGTCTTTAATTACTGTAATATTATTACTGGTGTTTTGATTTCTTGTATGAGATCCAGAAAATCCCTACATGTGGTATCAGAGCGAGCATACAAGGGTCAAAATCCAACTCGTTAAATTATGTAGTTTAAACAAAAGTGCATGTTTGGCTATAAGTGTTATGATGGATAATTCTTGTTTTTTCATGAACCTTAATTGTCGTCTCTGCCGCCTGAACGTGCATCTCTCGATGATTTCCGACTTTGATTTGATCGAACTATTCTGCAACCAAAGCTTGCTCAAAAGTTGAGTAGCTTATTGTTTATGGTTTGAACCTTTTTTGTTTAGACCTTAGTCGTAAGCAGACTTCCATTCATGACAACCCCAACTAAGGTCAAGTTATTTATTATTTTTTCTTTCATCATTGATTATGAATTAGTCTGTTAGAACCAAAGTTACTGTAATTATTTATTAATGCTTCTCTGGCATGGTTTTACTTTTGAGCTGTATGAATGGCTAATCAAGGGCTAAGAAGCGTATAATCATTAGTTTTTAAGACAATGGTTGGTAACAAGTTCATAAACAAACGGTGGTTGTATCACCGTAGTGAAAGGGTCATAGTTTTTACGTCACAATTGTCTTGTCTTAGAAGACTATTGTGCTATTAAAAAAAAAAAAAAAAATTGTTCTTCCTTGAGCCGGTTTGCCTTATGGATGGGGAAGTATCTAGCTTAGTAAAAGTGAATATGTAACTTCGTATTGTTTTGTTGTTTATTTTAAATGTTTTTTTCAGTTGTATAGCTGAATAATGACTAGAGTCCTTAAATAAATTGTTCTAACAGTAAACAAGAGTACATGACAACATATTGGGTATTGTCCCAGTTGAATATCTTGAATTTGTATATATGGTACTACCAAAGTAGTCCATGTGTATAAATTTAAGATACTTCAATAAAGGATCCTGGGAAGCTCCTTTAAATTTATACATTTAGTTATCTACCCAAAGGTGGTCAATTAAGTGTTTAAATTTTGGAGGTAGTGTGAGTCATTAGTAAGGGGACATACTATTGATTCCAAAGAATACTATTTACCCAAAGGAATTTAGTTCTTCTGAGGAATTATTCTTGCTAAATGACTTGGTTGTGTTCTTGGATGTGTCAAAAATATTCTGCCCAAAGGTGTTTATATGATGATGCATTGTATGATCATGTGAGAATATTACTTGGTTTATATTCTTGTGAATACCCATGTATTGTTGTTGATGCTAAAACCGAATTGAATTCGTGTTGCAGCTGTTAGCAATGTTGTTGTGAATAATTAGATATGTGCTATTATGACTCTCTCTGCTAATAACTTTAAGAGGTGGAAACGTGATGTTGAGTTAGTCTTGGGACTTGCTGATTTAGACATTGCCCTGATTGATAATGAGCCTCCTAAACTTATTGACACTAGTACTGCTGAATAGAAAGCGTATTTTCATAAGTGGGAGAAAGCTAATAGGCTTAGTATTATGATTATGAAGAAGTCCATATCGGAAAACTTTCAGAGTGTGGTTCCGAATTAGACAAATTCGAAGAAATTCCTAGATGCAGTTGGATACGAATTTCAGGAATCCGAGAAAGCTGAAAATTGGAGAACTTATGGAGACTTTTTTCTACCATGAGATACGATAGGGTTGAGTGGGGTTAGGACCTATCGTATGAGTATACAGGAAGTAACAAATAAGTTATCCAACCCCAAAGTCTCCATAGCTGACACTTTCCTGGTCCACCAAACTCTCATTTAGGTAAGACGAAATTTGATTTCCGTGTCAAAACTCGATGTCTGTGGTTACACGTTCACCTTTCGCAATAATAAGTTTGAGTTATTCTTGAACTCATCTCTTGCCGACAATGGATTCTTGTGTGATGGATTTTATCGTTTGAATCAATCATCTACTCTTTTCTCCTTAAACGTTGAGTGTAGTGGGACCAAAAGACATTTAAGTAAAGACAAATCTCGTGCTCTTTGGCATAGGAGACTTGCTCACATTACTAATGAGAGAGTTCAGAGATTGGTTAAGGAAAATATTCTTCCAGGACTTGAACAAGATGGAGGTGGATCTTGTGTCGATTGCATAAGGGACAGTTTCCATTACCTTCATTGATAATTTTTCTCATTATGGGTTTGTTTATCTGATTCAACATAAGTCAGAGTCTTTAGATAAATTCAAAAATTTTAAGACCTATGTTGAAAAACAAACTAGAAAGGCGATTAAAATTGTTAGGTCTGACCGTGGGGGTGAGTATTATGGAAAGCACATCGATGTTGGCCAACACAAGGAACCGTTTGCTGAATTCTTAGAGAACTGTGGAATTGGTGCCCAATAAACTATGCCTGGTACCCATGAACAAAATGATGTGGCTGAGTGTCGTAATCGCACTCTAGACGAGATGATGAGGTGTATGTAGAGGTTATCCAAATTACCCGAATCTCTTTGGGGTGAGCCGTTTTAACTGCCATGTATATCCTAAACTATGTACCCTCAAAATATGTTCCTAAGACACCCTTTTGAGTTGTTGACGGGAAGAAAACCTAGCTTAAACCATTTTCGTGTATGGGGGTGCCCTGCTGAAGTTAAACTCTATAATCCTGCCGAATCAAAGTTGGGTCCTAGAACCACTCGCTGCTATTTCGTAGGGTACCAGGAGGGGTCAAAGGGGTACGTTTCTATCGTCCTGGTTATGGAACAAGAATTGTTGAATCTGGTAATGCAACATTATTTGAAGACAATGTGGGTGATTATGCTTCCCTTACTATGCAATCTGAAGTGTCAAATAATGAACCAGCTTTTGTCCCATTGCCGATTGTCATTGAAAATCAAGTGCTCCAACTTTAGAGACAATGGATGGAGCGATCGATGCCCCAGTTGTCCCTGTTGAATTGTCATCGCAATGTGAGAATGTCAACAAGATCCACCCTCTGTGCGTAGATCTGAAAGGGTAAGAAGACCTACAATTTCTAAGGATTTTGTTTATCTTGGAGAGCATGATATAGTTGATCCCATAAGTTACAACGATGTCATTATCAGTGTACAGGCTGATAAGTGGATTGAAGCGATGAAGAAGGAAATGAACTCAACGTCTAATAATGTGGTATCAGAGCGAGAATACAAGGGTCAAAATCCAACTCGTTAAATAATTATGTAGTTTAAACAAAAGTGCATGTTTGGCTATAAGTGTTATGATGGATAATTCTTGTTTTTTCATGAACCCTAATTGTCGTCTCTGCCGCCTGAACGTGCATCTCTCGATGATTTCCGACTTTGATTTGACCTGATGTAGAATTGCATGGTATATTATTGGATCACATGTGCATATATTCTACACTGCACTTTACCACACTTTGGGGTCTATGTTGGCAACATGTTGGAATTTGTAATTATGGAATGTCTTATGTTGATAAATAACATAATTGCCGCCATAGTTCGATTTTAATATGACTGTTGAACGAGATCCTGTGCTAAGATGAAGTTTGCTTGAACCATGTTTATGGCCATTCAGTTGTTCAACCCGAGAGTCGTTTTATAAAAACAAATGCTTTCTCAAATCCACAATTATTGTTGCCCAAGTGGGAGAATGTAAGAAAAATATTTTAAACTAGTTATTTGGGCTGCCAATAATTGTCTTTCAGTTTTATAAAACGGGTTGAAAGTGGTTCAAGTAATTCACCGGTACGAGCACAATACTTTTGTGATCTTGTGTTTGGGCCAGGGTGCATCTTAGTGTTATTATTAGTGTGGTATGAAGGTGTGCGCTGTTTGGTCATTGAGCTCCTTGATAGGAGGACCCACTGACTGTTTATGATTATTAGGCCCGGTCCCCTCTCCTCTCCCAAAAACCCTAGTTGGTTCTTATAAATAAGATCAGTTGGGGATTGTTAGCCCTATCGAAAAACAACAACAGTGGGAGTAGGAGGGGAAGATCCGGTGCCCTAGCTCTTCTAATCTGAGGAGATTCGACAACTGCAGACATGGCTGGAACGAATGGTATGTTTTTAACTACTGTAATATTATTACTGGTCTTTTGATTTCTTGTATGAGATCCAGAAAATCCCTACAATTGAACCAAAGTACTTTCGATAATTGAAATGAAGAAAAACAAATTCCGCAGTGTATACACTGGTGCTTGATGGGCACTGTTACACATTCACCGTGTGTGGCTTAATGGTCAAAGTTGGTAAATGTTCTTTTAGAGGGTAATCAGTCGATTGCAAGAACTTCAATTAATCAAAGTATATAACAAGATAACTAATATTTTTAATATCGGGTTCTATGCTACGTAAGTCAGTTATGCCAATTCAAGACGTGCAAGGCATGCAAGGAAATGGGAGGACCACTAAAATCTCTACTCCTTTTGTTATTCAGATTGGCGCTCTCTGTCTGTGGAGCAATTATCCATTCCGTTTCTTTTTGTTATCGCCAAAAATCAAAATAGTGCTTGATTTAGTACATGGACAGAATGTGCACCATATTTTTTATGAAAAGGGAATTCATTTCTTGAATCTCTTATTTTCATTATTGCGCCTTTTAAAGTATCATTTGGGCTCAAAAGCAATCCTGTCATTAAATTTCACACAACTGTAACCTAGCAATGCTATGGGTGATATTCATTATATCACATAACCTAATACTGACTGATCTTGTGCAGATTCTGGCGTGCATCTAACTAAACTGCTATGCTGCTAGCTGTTTGGTGAATTCTATGAAGTTAGGATGTTTGGTGTTTTGAAGGTTTTGTTTTCTCTGGTTGGTGAAAGGCTTTCAGCTATATCGTGATTTCTTGTTTTAGTCTGATTAAGTAGTGTTGTAGTTAGGTTCCTAGCTGGTTCACCGGATCCCTGGCTTATTGGGCCCGTTTGAGAACTTATACGTTGATATCTATCTCGTGAATTTAGATCTTTCATCTGGGACTTGTGCCATATCTAATTCAGTTAGAGACTGAAAGTCATTTGTACTTTTATTTCTTTTCTTTTTTTCTCTTTTTCTACAGTTGTGCTTTGAATAGGAAGATCTGGTAAGAGTGCAACTTCAACTTCGTGATTTCGCTATTCCTTTCTGCTTCCGTTTCTTCTCTGCTGAAAGAAATTATACTCTCAAAAGGAGAACAAAAGGATTGTTTGCAATCCTTTTTTTCAGAGATTTGGGTATTTAGCAATAAATTAATCTTGGAATTACAAAATAGTGGTTACCAAGGAATTTCCATCAAAGGTCATAGTACGACTTTCTGAATCTCTTTGGTGCAGATCGGTTAGGTTTGATTATCAGGTTGCCTGTTTTCTTAACAGGTCGCCGATTTTTTTAATCTATGTAGTTCAGATTGGTTAGGTTTGATTGTCAGGACTCAGGTGGGAAGAGAAGTTGAATTGAGGAGTTATATGCAATCTGTATTAGGTAAGTCACAAAGTCGTTCTTGGCTTAGCTATGTGCCAAAGCTGCCTATTACTCTATGTCATGGGTGACCCCTTGGAGGGCAGCTTTTGGCACCTGTTAAGACATGGACTGTTAGCATGCTCTGTGTTAATAGTTGGGCGTGGGCGTGCTTTTACTGTTCATGAGAGACTTTGAGAGGGGTGGAAAACTTGGTACTTTGTGGTCGCTTTGTTCATGTGAGTCAAAGTTGTCACAATGAGATTTCTCTAATGTTTTACAACTATTTTTGTTTCAACGTTTCAATTTTTTTTTTTTTTTTATATATATATCGGGTGGTGTAGAATGGTGGTTGGCTTAATTTGAAAGTTTAAGTCGTGTCGCAATCATTGCCATGTACGAGGAGTCATGGTGGCAAGATGAGCCAGCTCGCGTGCCAATTTGGCACGGCCCGCCCCGAACCGCCCTAACAAGCCCCAAGCACCGCACGCCCCACCCTCCGACACGGCACGACCCGCTCAAAGGCGTGCCTAGCCCGTGGCACGCACGGGTCATGATCCTCCCCTAGCCAACCCAGCCCGGCCCCCGCGCCGTGCACAACCCACACCAACACGGCCCCTCCGACACAACCTGTGCACGGCCCGCCCCCTACAACCCGGCACGTGCCGAGTTTCTAGAATTTTCGACCCGGGCACGGCCCGACCCACCCTACTCATGTGCACGGCCCGCCTATCCCTCGGCACTCTCTAAACCCGGCCTGGCCCATCCCGGCCCGCTGCCATCATGAATGAGGAGACATAACACAATCACAAAAAGAGATGCTTTTTGTTCTCATCACTGTCATCAGGGCATTGAAATTATGTTAGGATGTTCCTTTTCTCGAGATTCATCTTAGTGGGGGTGGATGTTGTGATGATGTCGGGAAAGATACGTGAAAAACTGATACCCGGAAAATATTTAATAAAATAAAAGAAAGAAAAATGGAAAAAGTAAAGAAAACATGGTTTTCATGAGTGTTTATTTTACAAGAAAGTAAGTGGGAATGTTTTCTAAATAAAAGTAAGAAAGTGAGGAGAAATAAAATTTTCATGCAAAATCATGTGATTCCTTCAGGACATGATTTGAAGGATAATTTTTTTGCAGAGGGATAAACATAGTAGGTCTCACAAATTTCCTAAAACAAGAGAACACATAAACTTAAAAATAAAACATCTTTTATTTTCATTTACTTTCCTTCACTTTCTTGACAAATGGACACAGTTGTATTGTATTCCAAGTATCGAAATTTTCGTCACCTAAGTTGGGGTCAAAGCATTTTTTTTCGGTTGCTTACCTGTTCCTAGTTTCACCGTGTAGTTACGGCATGATTTATGGTTTCTTTTTTGTTGTTATGAAAGCGGTATGTAGATCTTCTTTATTTGTGTTACTGTGAGGCCGTCAAAGAAGCATCCCAACAGTGTGAAATGACATCATTTCCGAAACTATAAAGGTCAATGCATCTCACATTTTCGTAGGTGTTGAGCCATATCCTTGTCAGGAAGTATTGATAACCACAGTCATTATCCATATATTGAAAAATAGACGATAAACTCTAACTTTAGAGAAAACATGTGCACGTACTCGTTCTAACAACTTTGTAGTCGTTATGAATTGAGTCATATCATATTCCATGAATTCTAGTAGGAGGAGGCACTGTTGGTGTTTAATATGCGTAATGAGTAATTTGTGCTCTTCCGTAGAAATAATTTTTTTTTTTGAGATATCTTGTTCTATGGGCCAACTTTCGTACATCTTGACTTAACTCACGGGGCCCAAGAACTATTAGTATTCGAGAAAGTTGAACAGAGATATAACTGTGTTGTCCGCCTAGTTTATACACATCGATTTAAGTCACGGGACCCTAAGAATTATTGGTTGTCGTGGAGTTTGAACCTAAGACCTCAAGATAAGCAAAACTTTAAATCTCGAGACTCATCCATTGACCCTACCCCTTGGGTTGCTGGGGTGCTGTAGGCTGTAGCTGCACATTCATTTCCAAAACAATAACCGCATTTAACTTAGACTTAAACTTTTTTTGGGGGTCATAGGTTAGAACATTAATAACGGAAAAGTACAGCTGGATCCCATGTACAACAATTGACATCTGAAGGCCTTCTTCGCCTCAGCGGAGTACCTGCAATGTGTTTGCGAGAATCTAACTGTACTACATAAACTGAACCAAACATGCAAAGGCCGAACTATATAGCCTAAGATATACTAGAAAATAAATAACCCAAAACAAAATAAGATAAGACCCAACTGAAATAAAGAAGGACCCCAGCCCAAAGATTCATATGGGCCATTAGCCGGATAAGACAAAACCTGAACAAAAACAACTTTGCTACAGCCGAAAAATAGTTGAAGTCTTTAGGTGGTGTCGTAAAAGTTGGATTGACATGTGGATCACCTGGACAAAAACAACTTTTCTACAGCCGACAGAGAGTTGAAGTCTCTAGGTGGTGACGTAAAAGTTGGATTGACACGTGGATCGGAAGGCGCTTGAGTGACGAGGAGAATGTCAGTGGTTGGTGGTTGGTGGTCGGCTTGGGGAACGATGGTCGGATCAGGAGACCAGGAGACAGTCACAAATTACCCGAACCCATGACTCTTGTGGTCGGAAGCGTATAAACCCTGTGTTTGATGGATGCCCAAGTTGTTGGTGATTGCCATGGCGGTGTCTGTAAGTAACTCTGTCGATGAGAAGCTTTGCCCATGGACTTCGGTATTTACGGAGACGATGAAGAGGAAGTTATGTTGTGTTTTATTTTTGGGATATGGGTTTGCATGGCCTCCTTGATTTGGCCCTTGACATACTAGTTGAGGGTGGCAAAGAGGTTTTGTACTTGCAAATTTCGGGGATGGTGTCATAGAGGTTACTGGTCGTGATTGAGAGGAGCAAGAACCATCTCGGTTACACCATCGTGTCCGATTGAGTGGGTCAAAAAATCTTACGAGCATGAGAGAATGATTTAAATCGAAGTGGTTGTCCGTGAGAGGCTTCGGAGAGGAACTAGAGCTTATCACGATCCACCACCAAACACACGAGAACTCCGGTGATGGGTGTATAGGATTTAAGATGATTGTGGTGGACTATCAGTCCGGAGAGTAGAAGCAGCGAGATCGCAATAAGAATCTTCTCTCGTTCTTCGCTTCAGATTGTATTCAACACACATCGAAGAAGCCGGCCGGGAGATTAGTCGGAAAGGAGCAGGAAAGATTCTCTCTCCAAAGGGTAGAGAGAGAGAGGTCACTCTTACTTTTTTTTTTTTTTGAAAAGTTAGGTCACTCTTACTTAAACTTTAGAAAAGGGGAAAGTTTTTTTCTCAACCCATAGATTTGTTCACAAAATATTAAATAAGAAACTTTTATTTTTGGGCATGTTTTTATTTTGAGTTTTAAAAAGGATACGAAATGGGCTCTGGGTTAGAGGTGTGATCATTCTTCCCAAGCAGGCGTAGAAGCAATTTCTCTCTCTCTCTCAGTTAGGGTTTTGTCGTCCTGAAACCCACCTTGTCTCGCTCATTTCTCGCCTTTCCTCTCCTCTCTTTGTCTCTCGTCCTGCCGGACCACCACGAGAGACCGTGGCTGGGCGTCCGGTTCTGAGATTGAATCACCAATCGCCCCAAATCGAGCTGATTTTGGACCATTCTGTTGTTGTCCAACTCCAATCAAACCGATCGATGAGTTCTGGACCCTCCTCCTCCTCCTATTGGGAATAGATTATTACCTCTTTGAAGAAGAAGAGGGCGCTGTTAAGAAGGAGATGATGAAGAAGAAGAAGAAGACGATCTCCGGAGACATTGTTGAATCTAGTACCAGTGGGTGAGTAACTCTCTCTCTCTCTCAATACAAATGATATCTGCCAACTGTTCTGATGCTATTCTGTACTACTACTCATTTGTGGTGTTATTGCGATTTGCATACATGACTCTGTTGGTTCGGTTTCCTTCCTCCAATTTCAAGTAATAAAATAATCTCGTGACTTTCTATGTCCCACTGAGAATGTAATTCAATTTCACTATCAAGTCCAAGATTAGGCTATCAGTAGGAAAACATACACCAAATATAAATAAGAAAATTATGCCTGCATGATCCGACATTTGCTCTGGCATTCTTCTAGTGATTTGAATTCATTAGTATTAGTATTATAAATTTACTTCCAATTCGGTTAACTAGTTTCTCTTCGATATGATATTGCTGTGCTAATAAGACTTGCCCACTAATCACGATAGAAATTTCCATTTCCATTCCAGGTCTTCCAGAGAAAGGCTGCAGAGTATCCCCGAGTTAATGGCCAACTTGCCTACCGAAGTTGTCACCGACATACTCTTACGCTTGCCTGTGAAACCACATCTGCGTTTCCGGTGTGTCTCCAAACCGTGGCTTGCTCTCATTGACCGTCTTGATTTCATCAAATCACATCTGAACAGTTCCATCGTAGCCAGAAACAACAGAAGCCTTATTGTTAAAGTGCTCCCTAAACCATTCGCTACCTATTCCTCTATTAACCTGGATTCACTTGACGTCGCCGTCCAAATTGACCACCCGTTTGCCGTATACTACAGAGAATGGTACCCTCCTCAGGTTGTGGGTTCCTGTAATGGTTTAATGCTTCTAAGCTATGAGAAACGCGATGCCAGTGGTGATGTAACTATAGTTATCTGGAACCCATTCACCAGAAAGTATCTTAAATTACCCACTACTCAGATCGAATCCCCACACAATTCCCTCGGAATAGAAAAATACGGTATAGGGTATGATTCCATCCACGATGATTACAAGGTGGTGTGTATGATTCACTGTGACAGTGATAATGACAATGGTTTTTACTTGGAAGGTAAGGTTTATAGTCTAAAATCCAACACATGGAGAAGGATTCAGGATTTCCCTGATGACATCCGACTGTATGGACGTTATGGAGTGTTCTGTGGTGGGGCTTTACATTGGGTTGTCACTGACAATCACTACGAATATCGTTGTGTTGGTGCATTTGATGTTGCTACTGAGGTTTATCAATTGGTGCCCATGTCCAACTTTACCGATAAATATAATATCTGCAATCGTGTAGCAGTGTTGGAGGGGTGTCTCTGCATGTGTAATTATAGGAAGGAAGGCATTGATGTGTGGGTAATGAAGAATTACGGAGTTGGAGAGTCGTGGGTTAAACTTTTTTCAGTTTCTTTACCAATCGATAACATGAGTTATGTGTTGATCACTCCTTTGGCTTTGTCAAAGGATGGTACAAAAGTTCTTTACTTCCTTGATAGAGAGGGTCATGGCCTTATCTGGTATGATATTGAACGCAAGTCAGCAAAGAGAATTGATGTCCGTGGTCTTCCTAGAAGTTTTGTTTTAGATTTTGTTATGCAAAGCCTTGTTCCGCTGGGCAGTGGAAGCCAAACTTATGGGATGAAGCAGCATTTATATAGAAGATTAAGGAATCAAAGCTAAAGAAGATCTGGAAGAAAAGGTAAGTCACAAGGTCATTTGATTTTTCAAGTTCTGTTTACTGCATCAGCCTTTACTGGCAGTTCATTTTGCACATTGGAGTGAATTGACTAGGGGCCTTGCATTGAATATTCTTAGGTTCTGTTTGGAACTTGAAAAACAAGCAGAAAAGAAAAACTAAAAGAAATGAAAGAAAATTAGGAACAATCCATTTCCTTTCCTCCTTTTGGTACAAGTTGAGGGAGTTTTAATGAAAATAGATTATTTTTTAGCTTATTATATTATTACCATGGTCATATGATTTGAGTTATTGTGAATTTTACCCAACCTCAGTAAAAAGCGCAATGAGAGTTCCAAATGTCATGTCTTCTAGCTCCATTCCATTGGCTCTGCATGTCTGCGCCACAACCATTGATGAAACCCAAGCATCCTCGATGAAGCCCATCACACATAACAAGATTAGTAACACCAAAACTAACCACTGCTGCCAGACCGCAGCAACCAGAACGCTTACCAACAAACCAAGAACACAACTGCCATCACCAGCACCGCCATAACCATTCATCAGAATCCTTCACAAAACCAAACAAGAGGAAGCTGAGAATTTCGATCCGAAACGAGAAATCAATCCATTAAATATCTACTCATTCAATTCGATACTCGATCGAAAAGATTTGAAATCTATTCAAGTTACCGGCGACGCAGCTTTGTCGCGAGCCTGAGATTGACAGCAAGAGTGAGAGAGTCGAGCGCATCATTTTCTCCTTTACTTTTCCGTCCGATTTGGACGGAAATATAAATTTCCTATTACGTTTTGGGTAATTCCATTGGTTTCTTTTATATTCTATTTTTTTAACTTCCAAACGTCAAATCTCATTTCCTGAAACTTATTTTCTTTCATTCAACTTGTCCATGTTTCTAACAGGCCCTTATTTGAACTTTGTTATTTTATTATAGGGGAATCGCAAATGAAATTTGAACATCTAGAGTGTTAACCTAATGTTTGGGACTTTTGTACCTTACCGATTCATTTGTTTAGGCAGTTCCCTCACAAGAAATATGAAGTCTAAACATATCAAGTCACCATTTAACATCTATAACTCTAGAGACTAGAGGTAAAGATGTCTAGGCAGTTCCCTCCAATTTGTATTCTGCATCCATGATCGTTGCAGCGTATGACTTAGTAGAGAGGTAAGAAACTCCTTTAGCGATAGAGGTCCTATGCAACAACATAGGGAGACTATCAAATCTGGGTATATATGCCCTGACCCACGCGTTTGACCGACGAGAAGCATGAATAACCTCACGTGTTGTAGGTTACCCAAGTCGATCAAAGTTTTGCACATTAATGCTTTGTGTTTTAAAATACCACCACCAACTACTTCAACTTTCTTCACTGATCCCTTAAAGAAAGTACTAAATTCCCCAGTGTAGTTCGGACAAGTTCGAAAGTCATTTGTCCTGTGATTTCAGTGAGAGGCAAAATGACGGACACATAACAGAAATTAGATTAAAGCAATGTACATGGTTGTAGCCTGTAGTCCTGTACCATAGAGGAAACAAATTTCTACGACAAAATTACATTTCTTAGGTTAAGACTCTATATTTAAGTCCCACAGTTAAGGCTTTTTTCCTCAAAAGGGTTTCATCACAGAGGCCTCCAATTCTATGACTCAAGTCTGGAAATTACAATTTAACTAATGACCTGGAAGATATACAAGAAACGATGCTGCAAGTTAGATCGTATTGCAAAGATATTAACGGATAAATGTTTACAGATGAGATCCATGTAATAAACATAGTAACGGATTTTATCCTCTTTTCATACATTTTCCCCATACGATAAGAAAGGAGATGAGAAAGAGCAATGAATTCATATGGGGGATTGCCCTTAATAAGAAAACAAAGAATCAAATTATGCATATCAAATTTCAGCTTAGAGCTTATGTTAGGGATAGTCACTCCAGATTATAAAAGACTCAGTTAGGACACCGATTTCGCTGCTAATTAGTCGCATAAAGAGGGAGTTCATTTCTTGCATCCATGTAATTTATCATTTTGATAAAGAATAACCCCGTCATTAGAATTCACACAACTGTAAGTCTGTAACCTAGCATTGCTATGAGAGATATGCATTTTTATGACATCACCTCATACTACTCACTGGTCTTGTGCAGTTTCTCGAGTGAAGATCTTGGCATCTAACTAACTGGCTGCTGTTTGGTGAAGTCTATGAAGTGAGGACGTCCTTTTGATGCGTTGATGGTTTTGTTTTCTCTAGTTGGCGAGAGCCTTTCGATTATGTATCTATGTGTGGTATGTGTCTGGCTCATTACCGTGGTAGTTAGGTCCCTAGCTAGTTCCGATAGTTGTCTGGTTGGTGCGCGTTTGAATGCTCTGTGGGGAAACTTGTATTTTGGTATCTAACTTATGATTTCAGATCTTTTTATCAGAGATTTGTGCTATATGTAACACGTATATTGAGACTGAAAATCAGTTGTTTATTTGTTTCTTTTTTCTTTCCCTTAATTTTTTAAATTGTGTTTGGAGTAAGAAGATCTAGGAACATTGAGACTTGAACTTCTTGATTTCATTCCGTTTTGCTTCCGTTTATTCTGTTCTGAAAGCAGTATAATCTCGGATCCCTCTTCCGGAGATTTGGGTATTTCGCAACAAATAAGTTTTGAATGGAGAAATAGTAGTTATCAAGGAATTATCATAAAAAGGTGTGGCAAATTGTTATATTTTGGACAACTAACGATAACATATTACAACTCTCAAAACACAATGTGATTTCATATCGCACGATCTTTTCTGGAATTCAGTGTAGATGTATGTCTGAGTTTCGATCCCCCAATCACACTTGCACAAGTCAAAGCCGTCTATAATTCCAAACATCTCATGGTCCACATCGATTTTCTTACCATGGAACCAGTAATAGCACAACAGAAGGTCGATCGTCAGCTTCACCTCGAGCTTAACCTTATCCTTCTTGGAACGCATGTGACGGATATGCTTGATTTCCCTGTTAATCAATTTTACTTTGATTCATTGCTTTTTCTTATCAAGGAATATATCCGCAAACTTGTTATTTTAAAGTGTGGTTCATATCTCATCATTGTTGTACACATTCTATAGGTTCATGCTCGACACTAAGTGCCTTCATAGAGAAGCGCAGAGGCGACTTCTAATTACCCCTCTACCAACTCCTGAGTTTCCTGTCTCCAACCTTCCGGCAACATAATGCTCAACGCCCCTCTGGAATACTTCTCATGTGGTGAAGTCAGCAAGTCGTACAACCATCTCAAGTTAGGCACATTCTTTCTAGTTCTTTTCATCACATTATCAGGCACTCTATTGTCTAAGTCTTTATACTTTGGCGCAACGGTGTCTTTACTGCTAGCTACGGCCCATTGCATGCATGGTTAGGCAATGGAGGGAGATTCGCTACGTAGATGTTATCATGGCCCAGCCAAAAAACTACAACATATCAGCAATATGCATGTTGTCTAGTAATTGACCAAATGGTCGCGTAGTCGACCAAATAGTCGATAGCTTAAAACTGGCAAGTCTAGGTATAGATACAATGATCGTGTAGTCAACCAAATGGTCGATCCAAAGTTCTAGCCTTCTAGGACGTCTAGGCATCAATCAAATGGTCGATGCTTGGACTTTCCAGAATTCCAGTCTCGACCATTTTAGTCGACTACTTACTGCTGGGTTGTACAGGGATCGACCAAATGGTGAACCATCACAGGATCCCCAAATCTTGATGTCTTGTAAACTATTATAAATCTTTTTCAAAGGAGGAAAAGGATGATCATGTCTAACATAAAGTGAATTAAAAAAGAAGTAGAATCTTACTACCGTCAAGTCTATCGATGTCATGCTAACTGAATATAAAATGTTGAAATTGTTCCGTATGAAAGTTTTGTGATTCTCTTTCGAGTGCTGAGGAGCAGTTTGATGGAATGGTGACTGTCTGAGAACACACGAAGGTTTAGAGACACACTTGAAGCGTTGTACCGGTTCAAGAAATCGTGTGAGCATGTTGACGAAATCTGTCGAAAAATACAATATTGGCCATCTCAGGTTAGGTAGTGTGATAGCACAATGGCTATGAAATCGACACACGAGAGCGAAAACACAAACACACACGACGGTTACCCCAAGCACACTTTCTTCTTCATTGATAATCAATACCCAGAGACATTATGTTTATGTAGTAACCCTAAAACTATAAAAGACACTACCCTCTCACTTTATTTTACAAAAAGGCACTAACCGCCCCCTAACAATACATAAATAGCATAAAGTAGCATAAAATAATGAAACTAATCCGACTACGCCTTAACATAATCTTTGAGGTACTTGGGCGGATGCCGGTCTCGTGCCCCGCGTCGTGGAATCGTGTCGTAAGCGGATACACATCCGTATCAACTCCCCCGGATAGCGATGACCTTGTCCTCAAGGAGAAAGTAGGACCGATGGGCGCCCAAGACTGCTTTCGTCAGACCCTGCAAGACGACGCGTGAATACCTCCATTGTCATCTTGGCATAATCCATAATGACTTCACTGAACTGTTGGAGCCACTACACCCCAACACAACCTGCGATCCTTGGAACTCTAAGAGGAATAGTTCTGCCGAAAATTGGTGTCCCTGAAGATCAAGAGTAGCTTCACCACAAGTACTGTCGCAATGGAGGCATTCCCCATTACCCACTGCCACCATGAAAGCCGACGTGGCCTTAAGCGGTAACTGCAACTTCTCGGCCAACTCAGGATGGATAAAGTTGTGTGTTGCCCCGCTCTCGATAAGAAATGAAACCTCGCGCCCGTTGATATACCCCAAGAGCCGCAAAGAACTCACTTGGTCACTGCTGATCAGGGTGAATAGAGTTGATGCATCAGCACCAATGACAAGCTCTTCCTGAGGCGACTGAGCAGTGTCATCGCACCCTAGAAGTAGAAACTTCCCCTCGCATTTGTGATCGCGATAATACCTATGATCACAATTGTAGCATAAACCTTGTCGTTACCTTTCCTGTTGTTCAGCAAGTGTTAGTCGCTTGATCGGCGGTGTGGATGCCGCCGGTTGGTCTTCGACTGAACGAGTGCAGTGGAAGGCGGCGGTGCTGCAGATGACCGGTCCAGAAGCTGGTACGGTTTCCGATAAGTGACCAATGCCGAAATCGTTTCAGACAAAGTAGCCTCCAACTCACGTGTACAAATGTTTAATGTTTTGT
This sequence comes from Linanthus parryae, assembly GCA_023055425.1. Lineage (NCBI taxonomy): Eukaryota > Viridiplantae > Streptophyta > Magnoliopsida > Ericales > Polemoniaceae > Linanthus > Linanthus parryae. The sequence continues at coordinate 5,412,106 of JALGPY010000003.1, forward strand.
CCAATGACCGGTCCAGAAGCTGGTACGGTTTCCGATAAGTGTTAGTTTCATGTTTTGTTCCAGTGGCACTAGTAAATTTTTCGTCCATCTCTCTCTCTCTCTCTCTCTCTCTTTTTTAACGAATTGTACAAATGTTTAAAACTGAATTGATTTCCATCAAGAACGCATGAGAAATTTTAGGAGGTAGTAATGTGAGAGAGAAAAAGTGCAAAAAATGGACAATCCATTTGAATGAGAAAAATATGCTTGCTAGATGTGTCGAGAAGAGCAATAAGAGACCAATATAGCAAGTCAATTAGCGATTCTACTGGACCCTTATTTCCACAAAACTCGCTCTTTATTTTAGCAATAACTTCCGTTCAACTAGTCTACTGTGGATGCTTTAAGTATATTGACTACTAGTAACGTTCCGTTTTATAGAATAGTGAAGAAATTAATGGTTCAGTACGTGCTTAATTAATCTCTACAAGGGAAGCAACCTTACATTGGAAAACATTTTACTAGGAAAATCGATGGTTTAAGTATGTGCTTGATCTCTCATTTTGGACGGCTGACACCTCCAGCAAAGTGCCCGGTAAACAAATTAAGAAGCAGACTACTAAACTGATGAAAGATGTAGGCATAAGTGGGAACAGTTCCATAAGGGAATCTCCAACCCTATGGTGGAGGGGGAGGGGGATGGGAAAACCATATAAAAATACGGTTCATGTCCAATCATATGGGGGAGGGGGAAGGGGAGGGGGTGCTATGCGGAGAAATTTTGCCGTGGGTGTGGGATGGTTAGGGGGGATTTCCCATGACATCACTCCCTACATAGTAATTGTAATAGTTATTTTTGTCGAATAAAAGTGTTGTTTGTTATTATTATTGTAATTATTATTATTATCACCATTTTTAAAATATATATATTTATATTGTACACAGTTTTGTATTTAATTTTTTTAGTATTAATAATTTATTTTAAAACTATCGAGTATATATTAAAAATTATTTTTGTTTGGGGGGGATGGGTTGGAGATGAGTAGTAGTTTGGGGGAAGGAGAGGGGGAGGGTGAAAATGGTGGGCCCGTGTGGAGAGGGGGATTTGAGGGGAGGGAGCAAATGATATGGGTTGGAGATGCCCTAAGCTCATACTTTTTTATTGTACTACCTCCGTTTCTTTTGTATAGTTTTGGTTTGACTTTCAGTCCGTGACTGTTCACTTTGACTTGGTGATTTAGATATCAAACCGATGTTATTTTTAACAAATTTTCTATGGCTTTGTAAAGTAAGATCTATTCTACGAGACCTTTCAAAGATTATCAAATTATTGTATCATTTTGTTAATTAAGTAATCGGATGAAAGTGGCAAAAAGTGAAATAGATTTATACAAAAGAAACAGAGGTGGTGCCAGATATGTTCATAATTATCTCCTTGATTTTTTTTTAAAAGAATTATTGTGTCGTCAACCGGGCTTGGACCTCATGCAGGAGGCTTACAACTGTCTACCACTTGAGCAATCCCTTTTAGATTAGGAGGTTATTGTCAGCATATTAGCCTCATTTTGGTCCTCATAAATGTGTTTGTTTGGTTTAATAAAAACTGAGAGTAACCTTGCAGTGGGCCAAACAAGAAAGAAATATAGGAGGGCCCGAAGACGTTGGGCCCAGCCCAATACTGAATACTGGAATAGAGTAAAGACAAAATACGATGGTGTTGGTTCAAACTCCCCCGGAACTCTGAATATTGAGGAACCCCAAACCCTAACCATATGGATAGAAATTGAGAACGCAATGGAGGAGAAGACGACAAAATACGATAGGGCTCAATTCTCGATCGACATTGTGGCCGACATACTCTCACGGCTGCCTGTGGAACCAATACTCCGTTTCAGGTGCGTTTCTAAACCCTGGTGTGCTCTAATCGACAGTCCCCATTTCGTCAAATTGCATCTGAAAACATCCATCGAGAGTAAAAGCAACCGGCAAATCATACTTACTAATAATGAGCACACCAGTTTGTATTGGGTGAGCATGTATTCACTTGATGTGGTCGTCCAACTCGACCTCCCTCCTGTGATCAACGATTATAGAAACAAATGTGGCCTCCTCGATGTCTTGGGTTCATGTGATGGTCCTGTCCTTTTACGTGGTACCAAAGACCAAATTCTTATTTGGAATCCATCCACCCGAAAGTACCGAATTTTACCACCCATTACTGATGATATCAAAACCCCCGACCGCAGCTTCCTCACGATCGAATTTTATGGTATAGGGCACGATTCTGTCCATGATGATTACAAAGTGTTAAAGATTAGTCAGTTTTATCCTTGGAAGGGCACTAATATCACATCTCAAGTTCAGGTTTACAGTCTAAAGGCTCACTCTTGGTCAAACATTGTTGTCGATTTCCCTTATTACCTTTATAGGGGTGAATTTCGTGGCGTGTTGGCCAATGGTGCTTTGCATTGGGCTGCGTCTGAAATAGATAATGGTGATTATCCTTTTGTTGTTGCCTTTGATCTTTCTACTATGGATTTCCGGTTAGTGCCTAGTTTCGATGATACTGACAAGATTTGTCTTAGCATGGAGGTAGCATCCCTCGAAGGGTGTCTATGCAAATGGCGAAAGTATAGGTACTACCCTTACGATGTGTGGGTAATGAAGGATTACGGAGTCAAAGAGTCATGGACTAAACTGCTTTCCCTACCTCGACCAACAGATATTTTATCATATCTCCATTTGGTTCCTATTGCCTTATCAGTGGATGGTACCAAAGTGTTTTTGCTTCGAAATAAAAAGGAGCTTGTTTGGTATGATCTTCAAAACCAGATAGTTACGACAGTTAACCTCCCTGGACTCCCTAATATATCTTGTGCCGAGCTATGTATGCAAAGTCTTGTTCCACTTGCCCGGGATGACACAACTGTTGGAATGAAACAGCACAAAGAGGAGAGTAAGGACAAGAAGCCAAAAGGGGATGGGAAGAAGAGGTAAAAATTGAAGTTCTTTTTTCTTTTTTTTTTCGGCATTTCTAAAAGTCGCTTTCAATACATTATTAGCCTTTTGTCGTTTCTATTTGGTCATCTATCTTGTTGCCTTCTGGCGGTATTGAATTAACTAGGTTATTGTTTTGGATGGCAATAGGCAACTTGAGAGATCATCCAAAGTACTACAACGACATTCTGATAATAAATAACAGTCGCATGTTCTCTTTCACATATATTTGCTTAAACGTTTTGATGGACTTGCACCTTGATAGATATAATTGTCAAGTGTGATGTCTGTATTCTTGAACTCAAAAAGTTTGTTGAATTGTCAAGTGTGGGTGTCTGTATTCTTGAACTCAAATTTTTTGTATGTCTGAATAGCTCGTACTATCCTTGTACGGACATGAAACTGTCTCTGGCGGCCTTATATGTTCTTTTTTTAATGTGGTATCTTTCTGATTTATGTCTCAATTTTAGAGACCCGTAATATGTGATTTATATTTTGTTACTCTTAGAGGTGGCTTCCTTTTGGAGGGTTCAAGCTCGCGCTCTAGGCAAGTCTAAGAAGAGTGATGAATATGAAGGTATAAAAGTTCCTATATCTAAAATTGATTCTTTTGTTTGAGGGCAGCGAGTAAAATGGTATCAAGGTTGTCTCTTGTTCCTCAGTAGGTGTATTACTCTTGTTTATCATACGGCATTATGGATCTGTTCTCATCATTATTCTAGGAGCACCATAATAAGGAGAATGACCAAGGGATAATCTGTAAATTTGGCACTAGGTCGAATTTAATAGAGAATTTACTGTGTTTTGTGGAAAAAGATAATAGTTTTTCTCTCATTTCATATGAATTACAATGAGGATATACATACAGATCCTAACAAAGCTTATAATGGGAAACTACATAAATCAGGGCCTAATTATGGGGATTTTACAACTAACACTTTATGGTAATAATATATTAAGACATTAATACTATACAAGAATATCTCAGAGGTTATTGGTCAAATATCAATCGCTGAAATTATGTGTCAATCCCTGAAATCGAGTGCTGAATGTCAACACTCCCCCTCAAGCTGGTGAAAAGATATTTTCCATTCCAAGCTTGCTCAGAATATCATGTAATGTGGAGCTATGGAGCCCTTTCGTGAGAAAATCTGGAAGTTGATTTTTGGTGGTAATACAAGGGATACAAATCTCCGCATTTTCTGATTTTTCTTCGATGAAATGACGATCTATCTCAACATGCTTAGTACGGTCATGATGGACAGGATTATGTGCAATGCTGATTGCGGATTTGTTGTCGCAATACAACTTCATTGGCCCTTCTAGCTTAATTCCCAAGTCCGACAATATCAAACGTATCCAAATAAGCTCACATATACCTTGAGCAATCGCTCTGAATTTGCTTCCGCACTTGATCTAGCAACCACAAATTGATTCTTACTCCTCCATGTAACCAAATTACCAGCAACAAATGTACAATATCCACTTGTGGATAGGGCTGTAAACGAGCCGCACCGAACCGAATATCGCTTGTTTGAGTTTGGCTCGTTTAAGTTGGCTATTAAACGAATCGAACACGAACTCGAGCCGAACAAAAAAACATTGTTTGAGTTTGGCTCGTTTAGGGCTCGAGTTGTTCGTTGTTCGGCTCGTTTAATTAGCTCGTTTAAAGAGCTCGAATTCGGTTCGACGAACTTGTTTTTCTCTTGGATGGATATGATAATATATAATTCTTGAATTAAAATATCATGTGTTATTAATTAAGATAAAATGCTTAAAGGAAACAACTATCATAAAATGTATTAGTATAGAAATATGATTTATTTGTGCTAATGATAGATTCAAAGCATATAATTTTATTCTTATATAGTAAATAGTTATGGTACTATAAATTATAGAATTACCTTTTGAAACCCTAATTAAGAGGTCAAACTCTTATTAAATAGATATTCTACACTAATTATGCATGATTTTAAGAAATTACTCGTAAAGAAGAAAAAATAATTTAATTATTTGAAACTATATATACATATATACTACTACATGTATACTACTAATTTGTTCGCGAACACCTACGAACGAGCTCTTTGTTCGGCTCGTGTTCGGCTCGTTTGGCAAACGAACACATTTTCATGTTTGAGTTTGTTTGACTAATAAGTCGAATCAAACACGAACGAGCTTTTACCGAATCGAACGCGAGTTGTTCACGAACGGCTTGGTTCGTTTACAGCCCTACTTGTGGAGCGCCGGTCAACGACTGATCCAGCCCAGTCTGCATCTGTATAAGCGTCCACCTCCATTTTTCCGTTTCTTTTGAAACAAATTCCTTTCCCAGGTGCTGATTTTAAGTACCTGAGAATTCGATATGCAGCTTCCATATGCTTCTCACGAGGAGCTTGCATGAATTGGCAAATTACGCTCACTGCATATGCTATGTATGGACGAGTATGCGAGAGATAGATTAGTCTTCCAACAAGTCTTTGGTACCTTTCCCTGTCAAACTCAAGTTCTTCAGAACATTCCCCAAGTTTATGATTTGATTCGATGGGACTGGTCGCAGGTTTACAGCCTAACATCCCTGTCTCCTTGAGCAAGTCAAGAGTATATTTCCGCTGAGAAAAAAAAAAAAAAAAAAAAAAACTGCTTTTGAATGTGCAACCTCAATTCCAAGAAAGTATTTGAATCTCCCCAAATCTTTAATTTCAAACTCACTTGCCAAGTATTGCTTCAGCCTTCTAATTTCTTCTTCATCATTTCATGTCACAATTATGTCGTCTACGTACACAATTAGAGCTGTCACCTTATTAGAAATCTTTTGCTTCATGAAAAGTGTGTGGTCACCCTGAATTTGTCTGAACCCAAAAGCTGTTAAAGCTTTTGTGAATCGTCCGAACCAAGCTCTAGGGGACTGTTTAAGACCATACAACGATTTCTTGAGACGGCAAACTTTTCCTTCCATCCTGTTCATACATGGTGAAATCTCCATATATACTTCCTCATCAAGATCCCGTGTAGAAACGCATTTTTCACATCAAACAGATGCAATGTCCAATTCAGATTAGCAGCAACATAAATAAGAATTCTTACTGCATTCATCTTGGCAACGGGGTCGAACGTTTCTTGATAATCTATCCCATAAGTCTGAGTAAACCCTTTGGCCACTAATCTCGATTTATATCTTTCCAAAGATCCATCATCTTTATACTTGAGAGTGAAGATCCACTTACACCCAACTGGTTTCTTTCCCTTTGGAAAATCAACTATCTCCCAAGTATTATTCATCTTTAATTCTCTCATCTCCTCTAGCATAGCTTCTTTCCATTCTGGCACACGTAGGTCTTTATGTGCAGTTTTCGGAATTGCTATGGTAGATAGTTGAGAAACAAATGCATTGAAGTTAGGAGATAATCTGTGAGTCGACACAAACATGGATATGGGATGTTGGGAGCAAGTTCTTTTATTTTTCCTCAGAGCAATTGTAAGAGACAAATCATCATTAGAAATATTGGAATTAATCAAAGATGAAGTAGTGGTACCTGGTTCCGATTCAGATAGTTGAGCGTGCCTCAATTCTGGTGGAGCCTTTTTCCTCCTAGAGAATACCTTAAGTGGAGTTGGCTGATTGGATTTTTCAGAGGGGTTGGGTAGTGTTGAAGAATGAGGATCATCATATGGTAAGGCTTCAATCAACAAGGAGCTTGTAGGTTTCCAGTGGGTGTGGGTTTGGGTAGTGTTGAAGAATCAGGATCATCGTATGGTATGGTTTCATTCAACACAGGAAGGATATATTGATTTTCATCTTCCATTGTACTCTCCCCCTGAAGATAATTATAAGAGAAATATGGCTGAGTTTCAATGAAGTTCACATCCATGGTAACATAAACTCTCTTTGTCGGAGGATGATAGCATTTGTACCCATTTTGGGCGGGTGAGTAGCCAAGAAACACGCACTTCAAAGCCCAGGGTCGAGTTTTGATCGATTGTGATTATGAATATTGATAACTCTATATTAGAGTTATACTTCTTCTACGTTTGTTATCGTTTTTTGTAGTTTCCGGGTTGAATATATTAGAAATACACTGTGAACTTGAGGAAATTGGATAAGTGTATCTTTGAGTGATAAATTGTTAATATGGGCATTTTTCACATTACTTACATTTATTTTGTCACTTTTGATCGCACTGGGTGTTTTCGTGTTGTGTTGGACAGGAAACGGAGCTCATGGATCAAGAGGAGGTGGAAAACAAACTTCAGAACATATGCGGAAGCTTGGGAGAGAAAGAAAATGGAAGAAAAGAGGACAAAGATGGAAAAAGAGGGTTAAAGTGTCATTTTCATAAGTTTGGGTAATGACACTTAACACCCCCAATGAAGAGTAGAAAAGAAGACTTCGAAAAATTGAGCAGAAGAAAAGTGAAGAAAAACAACTGAAGTGTAGGATCAAAAGTTGATCCTAGGATCAGAAGCAGATCGCAGGATCAAAATATGTGATCGCACGATCAGTTGGGCGAAGTTTGTAGAGGAACTAAAGAAAACTCACTGGAATGTAGGATCACAAGTTGATCCCATGATCAACAACAGATCGCAGGACCAGATTTGGTGATATCACGATTAGACAAAGAATAGAAGCTCGCATTCCAACAGATCCTACGATCAGAAACAGGTGATCGCGCGATCTGAAAAGCAGAATCAGCGCACGCACGGCAAAAAGGAGGGGCATGAGGGTTATTAATTAATATTGTTTGATGATTAATTAATACACCCTAGGTTAAGAGAAAGAGAGACGTGAGAAAGAAAAAGCAATCAACGTAGAAGAAAAGAATGAGACGGGGGTCAAGAGGAGGATTCCTCCTCCATTGAAGATCTAGGGTTTCATCTTCTTCTTCTTCTTCTTTCAAATCTTGTATAGAGAAACTTGTAAGTTTTGTTTGGTTGATTACTATTAGCTAAACTCCATTGTTAGGCTTCTCTAGAGAGCCTATGGTTATGTTGACGATGATTTTTTCCGGATTCTTAATCTTTGTTTCATGCTTATTGATTTCTTCTATTGAATGGATGTTAGTTCTTGAATCTTGTTAAGGATCTTAGTATATTGACACGACTAAGATAGGAATTGATAATCAATGAACTAGGGTTTGCTCATAGGATGAATAATGCTTAAAGTTGATTAAGTTCCAAATCAATTGTTCATAATCTATGCTTATTTCTTAATGGTGATGGAGTAATTAACCGGAACCGTTAGTTGGCTAGTGAAGTGCACGACAGTGACTTTAAATAGCTAGGATGAGATTTGAGCATCAATCCCGTACCACTGAGACTGAGAAGAGACGTGTTAGGATTGGCTAGTGTGGGTAGATTCGGTAGGTGAAATTCGACTGTTTCGTGCAACGGTGGACCGATAGGACCCGTTTTCGTGCATGTCGTTAGCCTACTAGAACGGACCGATAGACACAAGAGACCGATAGGAGATTGTAGTCTACCGTGAAGTAGAATGACTTGAGACCGATAGGAGATAGTCAGTGCTGTTACCCGGCTTAGTTAGAATATAGTTAACGTGTTGCTCACATAATCCGGAAATCGTCTACAACCCTAGGTGATCTAGAGATTGCCTAGTTTCTCCAAACTTATTTCTTAAATATAAAAAAATACAAAAATATTAGATTAGTTTTTATTTCAATTTCTAAAATCAATCAAATCTTTCCTCCTGCACCGTACTCTAAATTAAATAACTAATTAAATAATCTCAAGCCTGTACTCGTGGGATCGATAACTCGGGGTTGAAATACCACCCCTATATTACTTGACCGTGCACTTGCGCATACGCGTTAAGAATCCGCGTCAAGTTTTTGGCGCCGTTGTCGGGGACAGCGGTAGATTATTTTGTTAAGAGTTAGTTTAGAGTAATTTTATTTTAATTTAGTTTTAATTTTTTCTTATTCTATATTTCTGTGTTTCACGGGTGTCTTGTGAGTTTGTTTCTCAGGAACGCAGGAAGCAAGAGACAATTTAAGCATGTGGAGCGAAGACTGTTATTCGGGTCCCCCCCTACTGTTTCCACTGCAGGGGTAACCATGAAGACGAGGACGCATGCATAACTTGGTGCTATGTATGCGGCATTTGACACGACCGTAGAGACTCATGTCGAGTACATGAACCCCAGCTTCATCAGCACCAGGAAGACTCATCAGCGGATATGGCAGAACGGCGTAGTATTATGAATGACATCGAAGTGTGCGCCAAATTTTTGTCCATAGATGCACAATTACCATAAGAGGATTCAGCCACAGATAGGGAATACGTGAAGGAGATGTTGGAGAGGATAAAGAAAAGAATAGAAAAACTGTCAACAGCAGGGGAATCTAGTATTCAAGAGCCACAGAAGAGACCTTGCCATATGACAGTGAGCCAAAAATTGAACCTTCATCATCACCACCACAAGTGGAAGAAGAGATACCTGAGCCAAACGAAGACTGCAGTGTCCAGGAACCATTGGTGGACTCAGCCATTTATGAGGACTCAGACTCTGATTCAGACTGGGGTAGGCTTGTGTGCCGAAGATGGGAAGATTTGCAGTATAGCGAGCCAAGACTGCAAGAGCCCTCACTTCCTTGGCATGAATGGGAAGACACCAGCATTGGAAGAATGTGGGGTGCCGACGATGAAGCTGATGAAGCACTTGTTCCCATACCTATTGAGGTAAAAGCCCCTACTCATACTTTCGAAGAATTCTCCGTATCTCATATTAATCAAGTCTGTGATGAGTTGGAAAGACTTCTGTATGGAGATTCTTATGAGGAAGAGCATCATGAGAAATTTTCGATTTCGTGTCATATTGGCTATTATATTGATCCAAACGCCACAGTCAAGGAGTTGAAAACAAAAAAGTGTGGGGGTGTGGATGAATTGCATGGGTCATTTGAAGATCATCTAGCACCAAGGAGGTACTACTGGGATGAATTTATGGAAAAGGATGCATGTGAGCCCGGTGGTACTAGGTGGAAGCTGATAAAGAAGATAAAGTGCAAGATAAAAAAAATAAACTTCTACAAATCTCCGCCATCTGCACAGCACATGGGTGCACTTGAAGTTATCGAGAAGAGATGGTGGAAGAAGAAGAAGTGGAGGGATAAAGCAGTCTCCACTATCCTTTTCGCTTGAGGTAACCGGGTCGGGCTGTCGACCTTAAATTACAAGCGCTGCTTGGGAGGCAACCCAATGTAGAGTAGGATGCAATTTGTTTCTGTTTTTGCTTTTAGTTCTCCATATTTGATTTTGAGGGGTGAGAGAGAGTTGTGTTAATTCTTCCAATCAGTGCGCAGGGACACAGGTACAGAAGACGCTCCGGGTTCCCCTTCTTGATGCGTGTGATAGAGAATGTGAGTAGGCGCATCGGAATCCGGACGCGTGGTGAGACTTTTCCGGAAACTGTCAACGGTCCACAAGACCCCTTCTTGTTGCAGTTTCGCGGCAACGGTGCCCATGTAGGTCCGGGCACCCCAGGTACCTTTAACTCACTCTTGTTTCTACGTTTTGAGCCATAATAGTGTAGATCCACCGCCAACACATTTAAGCGATGAGTCCTCTTATTATTTATCTAAATTCGTTGAGGACAACGAAACGCTTAAGTGTGGGGGGGGGGGGGCTTCTGTGTACATTTTGCTAGCCATGTCGGTCCTTGCATAGCCTTGTTACATGTAGTTGTGTAGTATTGTGAGTATTGTGTGGTTAGTGTAATGTTTTTAATATATTGTTGTATTGTGACAGGTTCAAATTTTTTTCTGCATTGTTCTGCACTTTTATATTATTGAGTCCCCTACCCAAAACGTGTGGTTAGTCGAGTTGCCAAAAGCATATAGAGTCTAGGAAAATATGAAAAAATTGAAAAAAAAAATAGAAAAAAAAATCCATAAAAACTAAAAATTTTGAGAATAAGGGCAATTGATGAAGCTTGAAACCGAAGAGAGTTCAGTGAAAGAGTCTTTGAGAATAGGAAGCGCCGTAGTAGGAAAACTTTAATTTTTAGCATTTTGCGCACCTGTTTCACGAAAGGATGTCCCGGGTATTCAGGGAAAAGTGGAAAGTAGACGAGGGCACACCTTTAGTTCCTTTATTGTGCTAGGAGGATTTAGTCCTAAGGAGTTGAATAGTCTGTTTTCGAGTGGAAACTTGTGGCCTCTTGTAAATATGGGGTGGACCTTCGTGTAGAGTCGGTTCCATGTGGTACAGTGCTTTAGCCTAAGTGAAGTCGGGGAGTGTACACCACCATCCCTTAAGGCGGTTTCAAGAGCTAACTGTAAAAGCCCACACTTAATAGCTCTAAATGCACGGTTGAAAAGAAATAGAAGAGAATGAAGAAAAAAAGAATCAAAATCTTCTCTTGGATTAGATACGGTGAACAACCTAATATGCCTCCGTTCACGCGGGGAATTTGGATTCAATCCAATTAGAACTTCTAAGGAAAATTAAAGTCAAGCCGTATTACACGGAGTTGTGTCTCCCGTCAATGAGACAACTTGCATTCAATGTAATAGCGGCTAAGAGGGTCTGAATACCTCAAATGACTTGGCGACGAAAGACTATCTTAGAATTTGAGATGCCTAGACCCTCTGAGCTAAAGGACCTGCCCAAGTCTTGGATTGTTTATGGTGGATGTTTAGGGACCCCTTAGTGAACTTGTGCGTATGATCATCTTATCTCAATTTCTTGCTATTGGTTGTGAAATTTCGAAAAAGACTTGTGAGAGCTTGATGATTTTGGTTAGTGATAGCAAGATTGCCCAATCTCTAACTAAAAAAAAAAAAATTAGTGTTGTTTAAATCATTGCATTGTTTGATAATCGAGTTGCATTGTATAGTCATGTAGATTGCATGGGTGTGTGTGTTGTTTGTGTCACATGGCTAGTGAAGTTGAATGCTATTCGGTGGATTGAAAATCATAGTGTGAGAAATGTTTTTTGATTTTGCTGGACATAGGCACAAGTTGGTTTAGCAGTTCTCATTTGGTTGAGTAAAGCCTTCAATGTCTCAATTTGCTCCCCATTCAGTCCCCCAAAATTTTGATTTCCAGTGGAGGTCTCTTCCATCTTACTCTCCACAGTAAATGAATGATTATTTTTATGGCCAAATTTCTCTCATTGGCCAGATGTCTCTCGTTTCCCTTCAGATGAAGGTTTACCATGAAGCTTCCAACAAGTTTCTCTTGTGTGACGATAATTTTTGCAAAAATCGCACCATCTTTGGTCTTTCTCATCAATGCTCTTCTCCCCCTTCCTCTCTGGTGCGATGTAGACTGATTTAGGAATGGCAAGGGCGGAGTTCTCCATGTTTGGTTTTTCCAGCATTACCATTTGCCGACTTTCTTCCTCTCGAACGTAAGAAAAAACCTCTTTTAAAGAAGGAAGAAGTTCTTTTCCAAGAATCTGCACCCTTACTTGATCGAATTCCGGCCTCAATCCAGCTAAGAAAGCATATATTCTATCCTCTTCCATCATCTTTTGAAGTTGAAGAGATTCGGCAGCGGATTCCATCGAAAAATTCTGGTAATGATCCAACTCTATCCAAAGCCCCTCCAATGAGTTAAAATATTCTGTTACAGACGAGGTTCCTTTCTTACTAGAGTAAATCTGATTCTTTAACTCATACACAAGAGCCTTTATAACGATCTTGGAGTATGATTGTGTAACTGCATCCCAGATCTCTTTCGCAGTAGAGAGAAACAAAAGTGGTTTGCTAATTTCTGGTTGCATGGAATGAAGCAACCAAGACATAACCATTGAGTTCTCAGCTTCCCATGTCTCGAACGTAGGATCATCTTCTTTTGGAGAAGTGATCCTCCCTAACACATAGCCCATATTTTTCTTGCTTTTGAGAAACAACTTTGCCGATTGAGACCATTGCAAGAAGTTTTGGCCATTGAGTTTGCAAGTGGTGATTTGGGAGTTGGGATTCTCTGCAGAGAAATTGAGAGTTGGATTTGGGGTCTGACAAGCTGGGTTGGCATTGCTGGTTTCGGAGGTGATATCAACCATGATGCATGGTTTGAGTGCAAAAATGAGATGAATGAGAGAAAGAAAAAATTCTCTAACAACGAAGGGTGAGAAATGGCGATGAAGGCCACTCACTGTATTATGGAAAATAAGCACCAAGAATACTAGTTTGATACTAACCACGCTCTGATACCATGTGGAAACAGATAATAGTTTTTCTCTCATTTCATATGAATTACAATGAGGATATATATACAGATCCTAACAAAGCTTATAATGGAAAACTACATAAATCTGGGCCTAATCCTGGGGATTTTACAACTAACACTTTATGGTAATAATATATTAAGACATTAATACTATACAAGAATATCTCAGAGGTAATTGGTCAAATATCAATCGCTGAAATTATGTGTCAATCCCTGAAATCAAATGCTGAATGTCAACAGTTCTCACTCATTCAACAGGTCGACAACGAGAAACATAATAAGGGGAATTACCATTATAGTGACATGATTCTAAATCTCTATCAATATTGATTGACATTCATCACTCATACACCTGCACTCACAGGTCCGGAAAATCCTCTACACACATTGCTAACTTCTGCTCACATAACAATAATCCTAAAGATGTTAATAGGAAATACTATTATGCAAATACGTGATAGTTTGTTCCTCTAAGTTGCTTCTACTTACCTCTTGCAAAAGGGTCTTTACTTGACTTCAACCTTGGAACACTCATTGTGGGACATAGTCTGTTGCACTATGCATTCTTACCTATTTCTCATTTTGACTTAAAAATTGCATTTGACATGGTTTCTATCAACCTATCAATTTCAAGAATGTGGATGTGCTTTTCCGTATTTGCTTCACTAGTTGTTGCAGTTACTAACTGAGGAATTGGGCTAACCTTTAAATTAGCATCTTAAGATATCTATTCTGGTCATACGTGTTGGCAAATAGTAATTATAAAGCTTCATTTATTTTTTAAAAATTGGGGAAAGTATGAGTCTCGTACCCTGCAAACAGCTGCAATATATGTCATGTCATATTCAGCATTTTTTATCTATCCCTATTTGGTTCATGCTCACTCAATTGCAGCAGCACTGTACGGAAAGCTTTTTCGTCCTCCAAAGTTAATTAGTCATCTCCAACCTCAAAACTAGCAGCCAGCCCTGCTTCAACCTTAAAGATTGCATTTGGTTCAATTCTACACACTAGGCAGAAGAATCTGAAGTGATCACGAATAAGATAATATCCCAGATAATTTCAAAACATGCGAATGTTGTGTGTAGAGAAGAAGAAAGTGGGTATTACGGGGTCATCCTGAAATAGAGATCGGAAAAAAGGAGTGGAAAGAAAGTGGAAGTAGGAGAACAACAAAGTATAAATATGCAAGTAAGAGGGTGATGAATGGAGTTGAATTGAAATTTTCAAGATCTTATCATGACCAAATTTGGAGAGAAGTACCGATCTTCAGGTAAACAAATCATTCAAGTCCAGTTTCCATTAGACTAAAAGTTGCCACAGGAGGCATTGGAAATTAGACTAAAAGTTGCCACAGGAGGCATTGGAAATGGGAACGCGTCTCAATATGCTAAAGCACTAATGTAATGGCACACTGCTCGCCACTCACAGTGCGAAGGTTGTAGCAGCCTCTACCCTTCAGGCTTGCAGTGTGAAAAGGGATTTATTTAGCTTTACATTTCTGTTTCTATATCACATGCATTTGGATTGATTGTGTGTATGTCTGCCTTCTTTTGCAGGTGTTCAGTTCCCTCGCTTTTTGGTGTTTTACATGAGGAACGAGGGAGGTTATGGATAGGGCTTATGTTCTATCTAGAGGAGCGCATCTTTGTGCTCTGACTTAGCTTGCTTTTTTGTTTTATGTTTGTTGTATTCCCGCGGGGTTCCTGTATGGCTGGCTACTCTTTATTATCTACATAAGGATTGAGAAAATGTGTAGAATGATGAAACTCTTCACCTATTTTGATTGCTGAAAGGGAGTTCTCTATAGAGTAATTTGTTACTATTTAGTGCGTCGGCTCACCAAATTTGTTAGAACGATGAAACTCATTCTCTATTTTTACTGTTTTATAAGTCTGCAAACCAAGACGTTGGAGAAAAAAGTTGTTGCGAAGTCTCTACAAAATGGTTTTCGAGGTCAAATACTTAGCGAATTGCTCATTTACGACAGGAAAAAGTTATTTCAGGGCATTCCTGGGCATGGAAAGGAATCATTGAAGGGAGGAAATAAACTAAGCATTCATAATTAGAGAGATACTGGATTCGAATAGAGGGACATTTTCATTTCTTAACTCCAAGAAAGAATCCATGTTGGTAATCTGGAGAGAGTATCTGATCTCATTTATTAGTGCATGTTGAGTCAATTCAGTGCAAAGACATTTAAGAGATATCAAATCAGAGTGCATGACTTCAAAATGATGCTAGTAGAGTTGCTACTGAGGACACTTGACTATTTGCTGCAAAGATCAAATTCTTTCTGTGGAAAGCCTTGTGGCTGTGTTTGCAAATTTAAAAGCCAGAGGCTGGAATGGTCTTGAAACATGTTTTTTGTGTGGTGATGGTGTGGAATCTGAAATTGATCCTTAATCCTTCACTTGTTAAGCTATGCCCTCAAAAAGGTTAGAACTCTTTCTGACTCAAAGACTACTTTGGATTCCGACTGTTCTTAATCCTTCAATTGTCAAGTTGGCATACAAGATTGTTGTAAAAATGTTGACAATTTCTGTGCCAGCCAAAAATGCCCCAAAAAGGTCCAAATAATGGGAAATTTATTGTACAAGTATAGCAATGAGATATGCTACGAGATTTTTGATTAAGTTTTTTTTTTTTTGAAATGAGATTTTTGATTAAGTTGGATCATGTTAAAACACATAAGTACATAACATATTTTGAAATTTGAATTTGAATTTGAATTTGAAATTTGAATGCTTGCGAAGACAGACTAACAAGAGCACATGAAGTAGTTTTTTAAGTAGTGATCTGAATCATTATATACAATGAAGGAAGGATCATAATTAATCCCATTAAATTTTAAGAATTATTATGCCCTGAAAATTACTAAATGCATGCTCGATGTCCCTTCGTTTCTCCGAACACAACCTGTTTGACTTATGAAATCAACATTCATATATAGTTATGTGTAAGAAACATTGGACTCCTAGAATCTTTTACGAAGAAGTAAGAAAATTCTTTTTCTGAAAAAAAAAAAAAAAAAAAAAAAAAGAAATTGCTAATTACGAATATGACTTTTGGCATGGCCATTAAACCCAGTAGCTCGCTAAACAAGAGAGAAATGTTGAGCTGCTAGTGAGTACGTATATATGCAGTAGTGACTTTAGGTATAGCCACATTTGTACGTTATAAGATAAATGTGGCGTTCCCCACCGAGATTGTCACCAACATCCTTTCACGGCTGCCCGTGAAATCTCTTCTACGTTTCAAGTGCGTTTCTAAATCATGGTGTTCTCTCATTGGCAGTCACCATTTCATCAAACAACATCTCACAAGATCCAACGAAATCAAAAACCATGCAAACCTCATACTTAGTCAGTGGAATAACAAAATTTAATTCTGCTCAAATCTCTCCAAGGAGCACATGCAAGCAATCATAACATGATGAAGGAAGAGAACATGTGTACGTTAGTTTGTGAGATCACCACGAAGAATAGTCTCTTCGTCTCTACGAGTATCCACACATTTGGATCTTTGACTAGAGTCCTTCCCACTATGTACTGCCAGCAATGGAAGAAGGAAAGGGGATATCACGCAAAACGGAGCACCAAGCCGTGCACCACACGAGGCCGACAGCACGGAGGGGGCGGACGAGTATGGTGCCGAGCCTCTTCCTTGTATCTCTCTCCTTGCTTTGTTATTTCTCACAATAATGACTTGTGTTGATAAAATAGCAAGCTAGGATGTCTTTATATAGTTAATAACTCCTTATTAACTACATAATTGCCCCATTATTAATCTTGTCCATACACGGATTAGTCCACCTTGCAAATTAGTCCTACTAGTTTTGCTTGTGGCTGTGTTTAGATCCTCTTGATTAATTAGTTCAACTAATTAATGTCCATATCCAGTTTAATCCATATGTTGTGTGACCACATAGGTTTCTAATTAGTTGGAAGTAACACTTTACTGACGTGGAGTGGTGTCTAGCAACACATCCATGCCACCCAATTAATAGAAATAGTCAGTGATCCGACAAACCTTGTGCCCAATGTTACCGTATTGTATCATCCCTTTGTCTCCATATCCGGGTTGGACACGAGACATAATCGTCACACTCGTGTATCCAATTCATAGTTTCTCGATCCTGGGAATATGCTTATCTAAACAGATAACATCAATATCACCATATTGATTTACCTGAGTCTGGCCAGACATTCTATAAGCACCATCCCTCGAGTGGCCCATGGATATTTACTCCCATTATGTGGGAGGGACAAATCATCCTTACATCACTACCATCTCTCAGCTTGCTTCCTATCATGCCCGATGGTTATATTTATAGTTACCCGGTTAAGGCGCAACGCTTGATAATATCAAAGCATGATATTTCATAGCTAGAGTATCTAGTGACTTCAAGTCTAAGGATTACAATACCATTAGCACTACAAGAAGCACTTGTGACAATGATATAATCTAATGTAGCCTTCTCGTTGTGGTTCAATCCAATATGCCATTACTCCTAATTGAGACCCATTTGTTAGACTTGATATCCCCATATCAATCTACCCACATACTAGTCTATAGTTAATCGTCCCGTTAATCAATATAGTGGACTAGGGATATTTAAGATAAACAACACACATTGTAATCTAAGGACTTCATTATATTAAATATCTCCATAAATAATAAATGAATATTCTAGCCAAATAATGTTCATACTAAATATATATTGCCTCTAGGGCACCTATTCCAACACTGGATGTATCATCAGAGATCACAATGGGAAATTTGTTGCGGCCAGATGTGGGGAGGTTCCTTTTTCGTCGGATTCGACTATGTGTGAGGCAAAAGCCTTAGATTTGTGTTTCTCCTAGTTTATACACTTATCTTCCATGACTCTTCAAGTGGAAACAGATTCTCAGCTTCTCGTGGAAGGGTTGAAGACGAAGAGGATTGTGAATACCGAAATTAGAAGATACATGAGTGAGCTCGGAATACGACCAGGAGATGAATTTTCTCGGTCTATTCGCGGAATTTGAAGAGAAGCAAATCAAGTTGCTCATCGGATTGCGTCTTATGGTCTTCAAGAGAAGAGCTGAGCTAGTTAGAATGTTGATCCTCCACCGTTTATTTTAGGCCTGCTAGCCCAAGATGTTGCCCTGATGAATGAGCCCAAGTAATTGTTTTGTAAGCTGAACTTTCATTTGTATTTAATGGGTCAGGCGTAGTCCCCCAATTTGTTTTTCTTTGTGGGTTGGGAGCCCAATTTTAATAGAAACAGGTAATACCACCCTACCTCAGTGTAGGTTCTTTAAAAAGAAAAGTTGGTGATAAGCCTAGGTCATGCAAGTTAATTCCACATGCAAATTAACAAGGAATTATTACGGTTTCTGAGTTTATCTGGAAGCAATTATTTACAGATTCCTGATATCTTTCAACACTTATCTTGGTGTCTGTGTTGTGGTTATTTAGTTCCGCTATAGTCTCCTAAACTTTGTCCGGTTACTGTTTTATTTGGATGATCTGACTTGTTAGATATACTATTTATATTTATAATTGAATTTCTTTTTCTATAGCAATTATTTTTCAAAGGTGCAATATTTTTTTTAAGGGACCATACATAATCTACGCCTGTCTTTGCAAAAAAAAATACACAATACACGTCTAGGAAAAAAGGAATAACCTTGCGATACAAAACAGCTAGTGAGAGAAAGTAGTGAGAGGTTTCTCTCCACTATTATGGTCTTATCTAGAATTCTGTCATCGCTGCTGATGGTTATTCAGACTCCGACGGTTTCTATCACTGCTGGAGAGTGTTTTTTCTTCTTTCTTTCCATGACAACATTTTTACTTTTGTGATTCTAAGGATGGATCTTCTCATGGAAACCCAGAAAACCCAACAAAAATACCTAAACCCCCCAAATTCTGATCAAGTTCTACCAAGACTAGATCTAGAGGACGGCGAGGATTCAAAGGAACTTCAAGGAAGATGTTTATATGGCAAGATCTGCAGTAAGAGTGGAAAGAGCCCAATCGGTGTATGGTCTCTTCCATTCAATCTGGAAGATCAGAGGAGGGTTTACAGTTACCCCCAAAGGCGAGAACGTGTTCAAGTTTGTTATCGATTTCGAAGAAGACTTTAATCGAATCTGGGATGGAACTCCATGGATGATGAGGAATCGCCTGATGGTGTTCCAGAGATTTGAGAAAGATGAAGATCCAACAAAGCTCCGCTACACAAAATCACCATTCTGGATTAATGTGAAAGGAGTACCTCCGGAGAAGACGACGAAGAAGAACGCGGAGGACATCGGAGCCATCGCCGGTGAAATCTTAGACATTGACGCAGGAGAAGAAGGTACGATAATCATAAGCCCCTTTCTTAGAATCAGGGTTTTGGTTAATCTCGAAAATCCCCTGGCTCAAGGTTTCTTTATGAATAGAAAAGTTAAGGAATCGATCTGGATTCAATTTGGTTATGAAAAACTGGGTGAGTTCTGTTTTCGCTGTGGGCGAATTGGTTATGATAACATAGAGTTTAATTTCCTTAGCCAAAATGAAGCTATCAACAATGGATATGTAATGTATCTGCGAGATACTGAACAGAGGAGATTCAACCCAAAAACTCCTCTAAAAACTGGGGGAGAAGGGTCTAACAGAGCGGTGGACCAAATTGTAATACCCCTGTGTTTCATTGGGTATTTATATGTTAATTTCCTAAGATTATGGGGTGGTGTTATCTTTTCCTAAACTTGGGGGGGGGGTTAAAGTGTATTTTCTTAAACTTGAATTGTGCACCCAAAGCACAATATCTTTCTCTTCTTCCTCACATCTCTCCCTCAAACCACTCGGAGAAAACCCAATAAAATCCCTGACACTCCCTCAACGCCTATTTCCACAACTCCCTCCACATTCACCATCATCTTCTCCCATGTCCCCTCAACTGTTTATCAACCCACTTCCCTTACTCTTCACCCTACATCTCTCACTTTCAGTTTGTTTTGCCGAAGCAAAGAGAACACCATCACAACCACTGCTCTGTTTTTGCCCAAATCACCGCCGAACACCATCATCACCATTGCTCCTGCTCACTCTCCGGCCAAACCCAGCACCGCCATATCGCCCCATCTCCCTCTTCTTCTCGACGAACCACCAGGAGCCAACAGAGCCACCGTCGGCTCTGTTTTTGCGTCGACCAGAAACCCGATTCTGACCCGATTGAATCCACCACCATCGGGCTCTCTTTCCGCCCGTCCTTCTCGATTCCAGGTCGCCTCCCCTTGCTCCGGCGACCAGTGGCAGCAGCTGGCAACAGTATTTACCCAATCGCCGTCGCCGTCGTCGCCGTCATTCGTTAACTTTGTCCTTTCAATCGGTAAACACATGATGACACCCTCTTATTTTTCTCATTCGTTCATGATTTCATGATGTCATTCAACCTGTGTCAAGCATGTAGTGTGAGTAATCATGTTGAATTTGTGAGTTTTGTCATTGTGAAGTGAAAAGGAAGAAGATGGACTAAATTGAAATGGGCTAAGGTAATTTGGGGGTGGTTGTTGCATCTTCTTAAACTGTTGGGGTGGTAGCTGTACCTTTCAGAAACTTTGGGGAGATCTTAGTTATTAAATAGAAACAGTTTTCCTTTTAGTTTATTACTCTTATTATATATAACTATTGTTTTGATTATTAATATTAATTAAAATTAATTAGTTTCTTTTAATATGAAAACAAATACAATGTTGTATAGTATGATTTTATATGAAGAGTTTTATACATAAAAATAAATATTTTGTATTCAAAGAAAATGGCATTTCTTAAGTGTTATATAGTTTTATATTATGTGTTAATTTAAGTTTTTCTTATAAATAAATATATACTATTTTTATAAGTATAGTTAAATTTTTTTCAATACCAATATCAATTTTGATTATTGTACTCTTTTCTAAATAACTATTTGTAATACTTTTTTAAGTATATTATTAATTAGTATAAAGCTTGTTACTATGGTTTTAGTTTAATTATTATTTTTCTATAATATCATAACTTTATAAGTTATTATTTATTTATTTATTTATTTATTTATTTATTTATTTATTTATTTATTTATTTATTTATTTATTTATTTTTATACTAGATTCGTGAAATTTAAATTGGGGAACTTGTTTGGGTCACAACAGTATAGGGGTGTCGAACCTCCATTTGATTATGTTACGGCTCAGGCCGGAGGCGCTAGGACGCGAACCTCCATTCGTTTATGTTACGGCTCAGGTCGAAGGCGCTAGGACGCGAACCTCCATTTGCTTATGTTACGGCTCAGGCCGGAGGCGCTAGGACACGAACCTCCTTTTATTGTGAAAGCTATAGAGTAATACCTATGCTAGTGTGGGTCACAACAGTATAGGGGTGTCGACACTTAAGGTCTTTTAGCTATGGTTTGAGCGGGGTTGCGAAGGGTAGCCCTTAACACTCGGGGTGAAATGGGATTTGTGATATCCCAAGACGTACCTCTATTGTTGATGTTTTATATTGCATCGTGACCTCTATGTATACATCGTTCCTGCAGGGCTTTTTGTGCTTCAGCTGAATTAATACTCAACTTAATGGCTCGATTACTTGTTACAATTCTAATTCCATTTCTTTTAAAGCTTGCTTTTAAACTTATGTTAGTTAGAGCCCAATCATCTTTTTATATGTGCTGTAGTACGCTCTTACTCAGTTTTTACTGACTTAAATTTTTTCCTGCGGTCGGCTGTGTCTATTTTAAAAACCGCAGGTTGGAATTGAGGTGGGGGAAACGCGCACACATGGTGAAGCTTAGGCTAGCTGCGAATAAAGTTTAGTTTCGTTTTCGTTTTCATCACTTACATATTCGAGACAATGTTATTTCTTTGTTTCCAAACGTTGTTGGAGGGTTTTCTCCTTTTTATTTATAAATAATGTACTTGGATTTTGGTTGAGTTGTACTAGCTGTGAATCGTGGTCCTTCGGGCTACTTCGATTTTGGTTGAGTTGTACTAGCTGTGATTCGTGGTCCTTCGGGCTGTTTCTACTTGGATTTTGGTTGAGTTGTACTAGTTGTGAATCGTGGTCCTTCGGGCTGTTTCAGAACTGAAACAGCCCGAAGGACCACGGTTCACAGCTAGTACAACTCAACCAAAATCCAAGTACATTATTTATAAATAAAAAGGAGAAAACCCTCCAACAACGTTTGGAAACAAAGAAATAACATTGTCTCGAATATCTAAGTAATGAAAACGAAAACGGAACTAAACTTTATTCGCAGCTAGCCTAAGCTACACCATGTGTGCGCGTTTCCCCCACCTCAACGCCAACCTGCGGGTTTTAAAATAGACACAGCCGACCGCAGGAAAATTTTAAGTCAGTAAAAACTGAGTAAGAGCATACTACAGCACGTATAAACAGATGATTGGGCTCTAACCAATATAAGTTTAAAAACAAGCTTTAAAAAAGAATAGAATTAGAACTGCAACAGATAACCGAACCATTTAAATGGATATTAATTCAACTGAAGCACATAAGGCCCAGCAGGAACGATGTATTCAGAGAGGTCACAATGCAATATAAAATATCACCAATAGAGGTACGTCTTTGGATATCACAAATCCCATTTCACCCCGAGCGTTAAGGGCTACCCTTCGCAACCCCGCTCAAACACATAGCTAAAAGACCTTAAGTGTCGACACCCCTATACTGTTGTGACCCACACTAGCATAGGTAGTACTCCATAGCTTTCACCAATAAATGGAGGTTCGCGTCCTAGCGCCTCCGCCCTGAGCCGTAACATAATAAAATGGAGGTTCGCGTCCTGGCGCCTCCAGCCTGAGCCGTAACATAATGAAATGGAGGTTCGCGTCCTGGCGCCTCCGGCCTGAGACGTAACATAATCAAATGGAGGTTCCGTAACATAATCAAATGGACGTTCGCGTCCTAGCGCCTCCGGCCTGAGCCTTCACACGCATCCTCTGTACATCGCCCTATTTCTATTAGAGTGAATTAATCTTTCGTTGTTAACAACTCAAACCATTGATTTCTAAAACAGTAGTTTCCACGAGTACTTTCCAAATCAGGGGTTTGACTAAACTGAGAACAGGAGTTATATAAAACAGGTATAAACACATTTTCGCAAGTAAGCACATTTTGATAGTAAAAGCTGCACATATGAACTTACTTGGATCAAAAGAAGCTCTGCACACAAGGAAGAAGAGAATCTAGTGGTCGTAGTATGCGCCGCCTACGAACTGATTGTCTATAATCAAACACAACAACCTAATCAACATAGGAACCATTTATCACGTACTAAGTGTTCTTATATGATATGCATGCCCATGCGACTCACGTGCCCTTAAACTAACAGAATCTCCCCAATACGTCTTCCACCACACATCCTATTTGTTACGAGACAACTAGATAATTTCGATAAGGAAACTAAAAGGATGGCGAACGAATTAAGTAAAACGAAATGGATATTTAAATTAGTAAAAGAATCAAATATACGTAAGTAAGAAAAGATATATATATATATATATATATATGTTTAATTAATAAAGGGGAGTACCATTTTTTTAATTTGATAAACGGAATGACATTTCTAATTTACAATAATGGCGTATTTTGTAAGAAGATTCATAGCGCTAACAAGATTCATGTTAGAAATAATAAAAAAATAAATAAAAACTTCTATCAATATTCCAATAGAATAAAATACGTTTTTATATTTATGTACATAAAACTTATATGTCATAGAAATTGTACTCTTTTTACTGTAATTTATTAAAAACTTATTTTAGAAATTTTACTATAGATATAAATGAAAAATTATATTTTTAGAGATACTGAAAATATAACGTAATAATAAGAAAAGAGATAGAACTAGTAGACTACTGCTGCATTACTATTACAAAGCATGACTTGGGAATATAACTACACAACTACAACCAGTCTAGTATTATTATAGACTACTACTACCATCACTTCCTCTCAATCCACATACTCTTCCTCTTCTCCTCCAATTCTTTTCTCATTTCTCCCCCGATACCATTTCTTATCTATTTTGTTTGTTCTCATAACTTGTTAACTCACACACACATGGGAATACACACTCACACTCATTCAAACACTCTGCTGCCACAAAATAATGAAAACAGAGCATGCTTCATTCTATTCTACGAAATGGAAACGGCAATGACATGATGCGAATTCAGCGAAACCGAGAACGAAATTTTAAAATTAATTGATCAAGAGTGAAAACATACCGAATCAGAAAAGACCGAGAGACGGAGTGGAGTGGAACGACGACGAGACGGTTGAGTGGTGGTGGCGGAGAATGGCTATGGATGGATTTCCGATGGGTCAGAAACTCGGGAAGCGAGCTGTTGCAGGTGGATTTTGCCTGAAAACGGAGCAGGGACTAGTGGTGGTGATGTTCGGCGGTGATTCGGAAAACAGAGGCAGGCGGGTTCGTCGGAAAAGTGAGAGAGACAGTGGTGGTGGCGGTCGATTTTCTGCTCGGTGAAAACAGGGGCAGTGGTGGTGGTCAGTTTGTTTAGCTTCAGATAAATAGAGCGTGTGAGATGGATGATGACGATGAGAAGCTGTGGGTTGATGTAAGGTTGATAGGGGGATTTAATCATGGAGGTCGTGGGCATGGTGATGGTGGTGGTTCCGCTGATTTGGGGAAATTGGAGAAGAAGATGTTGGTGGGAGGAGTAATAAGGTGGGTTGGGAGTACCATCAGGTAGAGACCATAAGCTATGGTGTATTGGGAGTACTAGATAGGTTATGAGAAATGCACTATACACCCCTAGAGATTAGGAAATAGAAAATAACGACCCCCAAAATATAGGAAATAATAATTAATAGTTTAGAAAATATATTTATAATTTAGAAAACATAATTAATAGCCCTATTAAATTAGGGGTATTACATCACCTTCCCCTTAAAACAACGGTTCGTTCTCGAAGCGTAAAACAACATCTCACCAACAAGAACATTTTTCTTATATGCACGATGCCAGGATGCAATTACTAATGCACAAGCAAACGTAAGACTATAACGAACAAGCGAACAACATCTGGGATGTCTCATCACCTTCCCCTTAAAAGGAGTGACGTCCCCGTCACTCAAGTTACACTCGATATATGGGTTTCCTAAATCATTAAACCAGGTATGATGGTAGTCTTACGTCAATGTTAGCTAGTATACGTCCAGGGTATAGGGTGTCACAGGTTAAAGAGATCGAGATAGATGCGCGAGATAGGAGTAAGTAATCCTATGACATTAACAGAAGGTGACGAGATGGAGACTAACACTCCTGAATCAGATAAAATAACTCTGGGGTAGAATGGTTAGAAATGTACCAGTCGTCGCGTTGGCATGCTCCGCTTGATTTTGGTTCATGACATTGATAGTTCCTGCCTTTTTATTGTTTGTAGCTTCTGGTGCGGTAGTTGCTGTTGCAGATGCGGATCCAGCATTGCTTCCCTGGGGTCGGTTATTGTAACCATTCCTTCCTTGCCAATCGTTGCCCCTGTTGTAGCCTCCTCCACTGCTGTTGCTGTTGTTGTTCCTTCCCCGGTTGTAACCTCCATTGTTGCCGTTTCGGTAACCTCCACCTTGTTGGTTCCCTCCATACTCATTACCTCTATTGTTGTTACCTTGAGGTCTTGACCTACACTCAAACTTCCGGTGGCCCAACTTGCCACAGTTGTAGCATTTTACCTTGTTCCCAAGACAGTCTAGCCCCGGGTGGTGGTTGCCACAGTTTTTGCAGTTGTAGTTCCGTGCCAGGCCTGATCCTCCTTGGTTTTGGTTGCCAAACTCGTTGGTGGGGGCTGGGTTGGGACGAATCCTCTTATCTCCGCTATTGTTTCCCGTACCACGATTATGATAACCTGTTGTCGCTGGTTCTTCGGGTTTCCTCTTCCTGCTTTCCTCGAGGTTCTCGTCGATCATGGTTTGGACGTCTTGGGCTGCTCCATAGGCGTCCATGAGGGTGTTAAACCGGGCTGCTGCCAAAGCCATTCGAAGCTGGAAGTTCAAACCTCCCAAGAATCTCTTGATCTTCTTTGTCTCAGTTGGAACGAGTTCCCTGCCAAATCTCATCAGCTCCATGTACTTCTTGTGATATGCATAGTGTTGGGTTTTGATGTAGGTAACGCAGCGGAATAACAAAAATTAATCCTACTCAAAGCCCACCAAGGATCACAGGAAGAGACATCATAACATGATTAAGGACATAGAAGATGTGTACCTTTTGATTTGTGAGATCACACGAAGAATGATGTCCTCGTCTCTACGGTTGATCCACGTCTAGAGGTGAGATCTAGATTCTTCCTTCAATCAAGTGCTAGCTTGAACCTTGGAGGAAGAGGGATGAAGATCAAAGCAACCAAGCAACAAGGCAACAAAGGAGGGGCGGCCTCCCTTCTTGCCGTCGGGTAGGGGGGCGGACGGGGCTAGGGTTTCGGCCCTAGCTCCTGTCTTGCTCTCTCTTTTGCTCTCTCCCACTCTTTGTGTGTTATGATTAATAACTCATCTAGTGGGAAGGAAGCTAGAGCCTCCTTTATATACTCCAACAACTCCTTGTTGTTTCCATAAAAGAGTTTTCTTGTTCTAGTAGGACTAGAACTATTCCCTTCCTTGCAAATTAGTCCTACTAAGTTTGCAAGGTGTTGCACAATGATCCTTCTATTAATTAATCCATATTAATTAATCCCAAATCTAGCTCTACTCTATTTGACGTGTGACCCCATAGGTTTCTATATAGTTGGTAGTAACTATTACTAACATGGAGCGGTGTCTAGCAACACATCCATGCAACCCAACCAATAGAAATAGTCAGTGATCCCGACAAACCTTTGTGCCCAATATGTCATATTGCATTATCCCTTTGTCTCCATATCCGGATTGGACACGAGACATAAATAGTCACACTCGTATATCCAATCCATAGTTCCTCGATCCTGGGAATACGCTTATGCTTGCAGATAACATTAATATCTCCATATTAATTTATCTGAGTCTGGCCAGACATTCAATAAGCCTCATCCCTCGAGTGGCCGTGGATATTTACTCCCATTATGTGGGAGGGACAAATCCTATCTACATCACTACGATCTCTAAGCTTGCTTCCTATCACGCCCGATAGCCACCTTTATGATTACCCAGTTACGGTGTAACGTTTGATAACATCAAAGCGCAATATTTCACAACTAGAGTATCTAGTGACTTCAAGTCTAAGGATTGCAATAATATTAGCACTACGAAAAGCGATTGTGACTTCACATAATCTAATGTATCCTTTTCGTCGTGGGTCAATCCAGTATGCCATTACTCCTAATGCATACCCATGTGTTAGACTTGATATCTCCATATCAATCTACCCACATACTAGTCTATATTTGATTGTCCTATTAATCAATATAATTGACTAGGGATATTTAAGATAAATAACACAATTTATCTAAGGACTTCATTATATTAAATATCGCCATAAATAATAAATGAATATTCTAGCCAAAACATTGTTCATACTAAATCTACGATTGCCTCTAGGGCATCTATTCCAACAGTCTCCCACTTGCACTAGAGCCAATCTGGTGCATCTCGTATGCCTATAGATCTGGCGTGCCCTTCATGCTTTCGCTGCGCAAGAGGTTTCGTGAGCGGATCTGACACGTTGTCATCTGTCGGAATCTTGCATATCTTCACATCTCCTCGATCGATCATATCACGAATAAGATGGAATCTCCTAAGTACATGCTTTGACTTTTGGTGCGATCTTGGTTCCTTTGCCTGTGCGATTGCCCCAGAGTTGTCACAGTACAACTCTACGGGATCCACTATGCTAGGGATCACACCGAGCTCAGTGATAAACTTCTTTATCCATACTGCCTCCTTCGCCGCTTCCGCAGCAGCAATGTACTCAGCTTCTGTTGTAGAATCAGCAACTGTGCCTTGCTTGGAACTCTTCCAGCTCACAGCTCCTCCATTCAGGCAAAACACGTATCCAGACTGCGATCTGTTGTCATCCTTGTCGGTTTGGAAGCTTGCGTCAGTGTAACCCTTTACACTTAGCTCTTCCATTCCTCCAAATATCAAGAACACATCCTTAGTTCTTCTTAAGTACTTTAGGATGTTCTTGACAGCAATCCAGTGACTCTCACCCGGATTGGACTGATATCTGCTCACCATACTCAACGCGTATGATACGTCTGGTCTAGTACATAGCATGGCGTACATGATGGATCCTATGGCCGAAGCATAGGGTATCCTGCTCATGCGGTCCTTCTCCATCTCATTGGAGGGACAGTCATTCTTGGAAAGAGTGACTCCATGTGACATGGGCAAGAATCCCTTCTTGGAATCTTGCATGTTGAACCTCTTCAACACCTTGTCAATATATGTACTCTGACTTAGGCCAAGCAACCTTTTAGATCTATCTCTATAGATCTTTATACCAAGTATATAGGCTGCATCTCCTAAGTCTTTCATCGCAAAGCACTTTCCTAGCCAATCTTTAACAGATTGCAGAGTAGGAATATCATTGCCTATGATTAGTATGTCATCCACATACAAGACCAGAAATACTATAGAGCTCCCACTAACCTTCTTGTAAACACAAGGCTCATCTTCGTTCTTGATGAAGCCAAACTCTTTGACCGCGTCATCAAAACGTCGATTCCAGCTCCTAGAAGCTTGCTTTAATCCATAAATGGACCTTTGCAGCTTACAGACTTTATTGGCATTTTCTGGATCCTCAAAACCCTCTGGTTGTGTCATGTACACATCCTCAAGGAGGTTCCCATAAAGGAACGCTGTCTTGACATCCATTTGCCAAATCTCATAGTCGTAGTATGCTGCAATAGCAAGTAAGATTCGAATGGATTTAGTCATGGCGACTGGTGAAAAGGTCTCATCATAGTCAATACCGTGAATCTGTCTATAACCTTTGGCCACCAATCGCCCCTTATAGGCAACTACCTTGCCATCCATGTCGGTCTTCTTCTTGAAGACCCACTTGCACCCTATGGGTCGAGCCCCTTCGGGTGGTTCCACCAAAGTCCATACTTTGTTGGTATACATGGAATCCATTTCGGATCTCATGGCTTCTAGCCACTTCTTAGAGTCTGGGCCATTCATGGCTTCTCCATAGTTTGCAGGCTCATCATCCATGAGTGGTACGTCATCGGGCTCAGTCACGAGAAGTCCATACCTCTCTGGCTCATGACGCACTCTTCCTGATCTACGGAGTTCCTGTGTTACCTGAACAGGCTCTTCCACATCTTCTTGTGGTTCCTGTTCATGTTCCATTATCGGTTCAGTGGTTTGTGGTTCATGAATTTCTTCAAGTTCTACAACCCTCCCACTTGCTTCTTTAGAGACTAGTTCTCTTTCTAGAAACACGCCGGTCCGAGCAACAAACACTTTGTTTTCGGTAGGGTTATAGAAATAATATCCTTTAGTTTCCTTAGGATATCCCACAAACTTACACTTATCCGCTTTAGGCCCGAGCTTGTCTGTTTGTAAACGCTTTACATAGACGTCGCAGCCCCAAATCTTCATAAAAGACACTATGGGACGCCTCCCAGTCCATATCTCATATGGCGTCTTCATAACTGATTTGGATGGAACACGGTTAATGGTAAAAGCTGCCGTCATTAGAGCATGTCCCCAAAAGGATATCGGAAGATCTGTTTGAGACATCATAGATCGCACCATATCTAATAGAGTGCGATTCCTCCTCTCAGATACACCATTCCATTGTGGTGTTCCGGGTGGAGTGAGCTGGGATACTATCCCACACTCTCTAAGATATTCATCAAACTCTTGGCTTAAGTATTCTCCTCCACGATCCGATCGTAGGGCTTTAATACTCTTGCCAAGTTGCTTCTCTACTTCACTTTTGAATTCTTTGAACAATTCAAAGGATTCGGATTTGGCCTTCATAAGGTATACAAATCCATATCTACTGAAATCATCAGTAAATGTGATGAAGTAGGTATAACCACCTCTGGCAGGCGTGGGGAATGGCCCGCATACATCAGTATGTATGAGTGCCAATAACTCACTAGTCCGTTCACCTTTCTTATTGAAAGGGGACTTTGTCATCTTTCCCAATAAACAAGACTCACATGTCTCATATGATTCCAAATCAAATGAGTCTAGAAGTCCATCCTTATGGAGTCTAGATATGCGTTTCTCATTTATATGGCCTAAACGACAGTGCCATAGATATGTAGGATTTAAATCATTAGTTTTAATCCTTTTAGTACTTATGTTATAGATTGGATTATTTAGATCAAGGATATACAATCCATTAGACAAATGCGCACTACAATAGTGCATACTATCAAAATAAATGGAGCAACACTTGTCCTTTATTGAAATAGAAAAACCTTTCTCGTCCAAACAAGAAATGGAAATAATGTTTCTGCTCATAGCAGGCACATAAAAGCAATTGTCTAATTCTAAAATAAGTCCAGAAGGCAAAGATAGCTCATAAACGCCTACAGCTAATGCAGCAACCCTTGCTCCATTCCCGACGCGCAAGTCTATCTCCCCTTTTCGCAATCTTCTACTTCTTTTCAAATCCTGCACATTACGACAAATGTGAGAACCACATCCGGTATCCAATACCCAGGATGATGAAATAGAAAGATTGACGTCTATAACATAAATACCTGGTGGTGGTGGAATCACTATTCCAAGCTTCTTATCCTCCAGATATTTAGGGCAATTCCTCCTCCAGTGACCCGGCTGGCTGCAGTAGTGACACTCACCTTTAGCCACGCCTCCACTAGGCTTTAGGGCTTCCTTGGATTTCGCAACTTTCTTGCGTTTTCCCTTTGAAGTAGATGCAACTGACTTGCTCTTCTTCTTGTGTACCATCATTATGGCCTTGCCCTTGCCTTTATTGATGCTTTGCTCAGCTGTCTTTAGCATGTTCAATAGGTCTGGCAAAGACTTGTTGATCTCATTCATATTATAGTTCATGATGAACTGATTATAACTGTCAGGCAACGATTGCAAGACGAGATCAGTCGCCAAGTCCTGGCCGAGTGGGAACCCCAGTCTCTCAAGGTTCTCTATGTACCCGATCATTCGGAGTACATGAGGACCTACTGGATTCCCCTCTGCAAGACTACTTTTGAACAATGCTTTAGACACTTCATAGCGCTCATGCCTTGCCTGTTCCTGAAACAATTGTTTCAAGTGTATGATCATATCATAGGCTTCCATGTTCTCGTGTTGCTTCTGAAGCTCACCAGTCATGGTACAAAGCATGAGGCAAGTCACGTCATTAGAATCATCAATATGTTTCTGACGTGCCCTTACTTCCGCTAATAGAGACTCATCTTGTGGTGGGTCTGGAATTGGAGTGTCCAAGACGTACAGCTTCTTTTCTTGCTTGAGGACAATCCTCAAGTTTCTGTACCAGTCAAGGAAATTCGTTCCAGACAATTTATCCTTCTCAAGGACAGATCGTAGGGATGAACTCGATGCGTTGTTGTTTGCCATTTGGAATTCTACAAAAACGAGAAATATGCAATTTTAGTATTTTGAACACTTTGACTATATTTAACAATGGCTAGATCATCAAATATAGCTCCCACTATTTTTCTCGGTTTAATAGCCCTCACCATTAAAGCGGAAAATATCTCTATACTTTCTAGTGGGTCCAAGATCCTTATTTCACTTCTTCTTGAGCTTGCTTTGGCAAGTCACCCAAGAATTAGTTATTTAGGTAGGAACCATTCCAATTGCATCCCATGCAACTCTTGGTCCAATTAGGTGAATAAATACCTTTTATTCTTTATCCAATTGGATAACTCCTAATTGTCATGCCTCTAAGCTCATCAATCCAATTGATTCTTGCCTAGTTGCGTCCAACCTCTTGTTTTCAACATACACGCATTACTAGCTTGCGTCGTCCGCAACACATCATGAAAAATTAAAATCGCCTTGCTTTGGCAAGCCCGAATTTTAATAGTCCACGATCATGAAGGGTGTTTTGGCAAGAGAAGGCAAAACGCAATATTTAATTGAGGGATTTCTTTTAATTTGTTTGGTTGATCTTTATCAACATGGTCTACTTATTTTGGATTGGGCTATCCACAATAAAAGACCAACCTTGTTTATTATTATCTTGTTATCGTTTTGCTTGTAGCGCCATACACACAAAATAAATAACAAGGCATGAATAATAAACATCCACAAAAATAAAGAAACGTGGTATGGATATGGCCTCTAGACTAATGATATTATCAAGCCAATGATAATATCTAATTGCCCTAAAGTGCCGAGCTCATCTCCATGTGCTCCACCAAAGCTGCGCGCCTAGGGATGTCTTTTGGCTTCTTTGGTTCTCCGGTCTTCTTCTCCATGCTCTTGGCTATCATCTAAATATTTCTAATTCTAGCCTAACATCTAGAATAAATAAATAATAAAAGCCTCACATGTCGAGGAGAAAAAGAACGACTCGCAGGCCGTAAAACTTAATTAATTATTACATTAATTTGATCAGCTCGCAGGCCGTAAACCAAACCACAAAACAATAAACATCCACCATCCTAGGCCATATCCATCCACCATGCAATAAAGCACATAATACAGTTAAAACCAATTTTTAACGCGCTTGTTTAATTTTAATAAAATTGGGTAACTAGGGTTTCACAACGGTCCAAAGGGTCCAAGCCAACTAGTGGCCCGAACCCTAGGACCGCCGCACGCCTAAGGGGGCCGCGGCCTTGCTTGGCGCCCAAGGGAGGGGCGGGCGGCTAGGGTTTCGGCCCTAGTCCCCTTCCTCCTTCCTTGTTGCCCAAGCAAGGTTGTTTCCTTATGGATTTAATTCCATAATTTTGTTTCCATAATTGAAAACTCCTTTTCAATCATGTGCCCATGAACCCTAATTTTTCAAGAACCCAATTATTCACATCCTATGTGATTAAACTCACCAATTCTAACATCCAATGTTAAATTGGGTCTTGTTTGATTGAATCAAATTCAATATTGCATCTACTATGCCAATTTTTCAGTTTTCGCGTAATAAACAATAATACGGTGTATGAACTGAAATCGTAAACACATAATATCATGTTATGCTCTACGACCTGTGGCTCTGATACCACTGTTGGGTTTTGATGTAGGTAACGCAGCGGAATAACAAAAATTAATCCTACTCAAAGCCCACCAAGGATCACAGGAAGAGACATCATAACATGATTAAGGACATAGAAGATGTGTACCTTTTGATTTGTGAGATCACACGAAGAATGATGTCCTCGTCTCTACGGTTGATCCACGTCTAGAGGTGAGATCTAGATTCTTCCTTCAATCAAGTGCTAGCTTGAACCTTGGAGGAAGAGGGATGAAGATCAAAGCAACCAAGCAACAAGGCAACAAAGGAGGGGCGGCCTCCCTTCTTGCCGTCGGGTAGGGGGGCGGACGGGGCTAGGGTTTCGGCCCTAGCTCTTGTCTTGCTCTCTCTTTTGCTCTCTCCCACTCTTTGTGTGTTATGATTAATAACTCATCTAGTGGGAAGGAAGCTAGAGCCTCCTTTATATACTCCAACAACTCCTTGTTGTTTCCATAAAAGAGTTTTCTTGTTCTAGTAGGACTAGAACTATTCCCTTCCTTGCAAATTAGTCCTACTAAGTTTGCAAGGTGTTGCACAATGATCCTTCTATTAATTAATCCATATTAATTAATCCCAAATCTAGCTCTACTCTATTTGACGTGTGACCCCATAGGTTTCTATATAGTTGGTAGTAACTATTACTAACATGGAGCGGTGTCTAGCAACACATCCATGCAACCCAACCAATAGAAATAGTCAGTGATCCCGACAAACCTTTGTGCCCAATATGTCATATTGCATTATCCCTTTGTCTCCATATCCGGATTGGACACGAGACATAAATAGTCACACTCGTATATCCAATCCATAGTTCCTCGATCCTGGGAATACGCTTATGCTTGCAGATAACATTAATATCTCCATATTAATTTATCTGAGTCTGGCCAGACATTCAATAAGCCTCATCCCTCGAGTGGCCGTGGATATTTACTCCCATTATGTGGGAGGGACAAATCCTATCTACATCACTACGATCTCTAAGCTTGCTTCCTATCACGCCCGATAGCCACCTTTATGATTACCCAGTTACGGTGTAACGTTTGATAACATCAAAGCGCAATATTTCACAACTAGAGTATCTAGTGACTTCAAGTCTAAGGATTGCAATAATATTAGCACTACGAAAAGCGATTGTGACTTCACATAATCTAATGTATCCTTTTCGTCGTGGGTCAATCCAGTATGCCATTACTCCTAATGCATACCCATGTGTTAGACTTGATATCTCCATATCAATCTACCCACATACTAGTCTATATTTGATTGTCCTATTAATCAATATAATTGACTAGGGATATTTAAGATAAATAACACAATTTATCTAAGGACTTCATTATATTAAATATCGCCATAAATAATAAATGAATATTCTAGCCAAAACATTGTTCATACTAAATCTACGATTGCCTCTAGGGCATCTATTCCAACACATAGAGGCTATCACTTCCTTGTTTCAGGTTCATGAACTCCTTGAACTTTCTATCCTTGACATGGTCAGGATAGAAACGTTCTCGCAATGCCACTTTTAACAACTCCCAATTGAACCCCCCGGGCACGTAATTCGTCCCCCTTAGCTGACCACCAATCATTCGCTTCATCCTTGAAGTAGTAAATCGCCACCTCGACACGTTGATTCTCGGGGCATCGACTAGACCTTAACACTTTCTCAAAGTCTGTAATCCAATTCTCTAGGGTAGTGGGGTTGTCCGTCCCATAGAAGAAGTCTGGGCGGCGTTCAACTACTTTACTCATTATATTTCCCCCTACATCGTGGGTGTTATGGAGGATTTGGGTGAGAGCTAGGGTTGCATGTTGCATATTCCGAAATTCAATCGGGTCCACTGGTGGGACTTGTCCATCATGAGCTGGTTGGTTTCCTGGTTCCATCGCTGAAAGAGAAAAGAGAACAGTCTCAGAAAGGTTCCTAACCCACACATCTCTCAATAGTCAACGAAAGTTAAATTTAAATCATCTAAGTAACCAAATAGCATTTATCGCACACATTCAAAAATATTACAGTAATGTCCACACGATGAGGCATGATACAATAAGCATATAACATATGGCAATCATCTTCTCCAATCAACAACAATTCTCAAATATTCATAGACAAAATTAAGATTATTGCTAAGCTATCCCACAACTCCGGCTTGTTTAATTTTATTACCATTTTTAGTTGCCCTAATTAAAATTTAATTTCTTTTGAAAATATTTTTAATATTAAATTTCGATTTACTTAAGGAATTCGGAGAGTCGCAATAGTTTAGAACCGTCGGCTCTGATACCAACTGAAATAGCCCGAAGGACCACGGTTCACAGCTAGTACAACTCACGTGATACGCGAAATGAGAGAAAGGCACGCGAGGCTAGGCATATTAACTTACCAAAAATCCAAGCACGTCCTATAATTCGTTCTCCTCTACGGAATCGTCACCTACAAATCAGAGCTTCTAACTTAATACAATCTCAACAAATATACATCCTATATATATTTATAGCTCATTTTATTTTTCTCTAGAAACTATTCATTTTATCTTATTTATAAACCCAAAAATATATTTTCTTCAATAATATTTACCCCCAAAATATACTTATTAATTTATAAATAATAATCTAAATAAATTAAAGAAAAACTAATTTTATAAATGAATCTGAAATAAAAAACTGTGTTTAGTACCCAAAAGTTTCTGAAATGACATAATAACCCCCCTGAAAAGTTTCTGAAAATGACACTTTAACCCCCTAAGCATGAACATTCAAACTAACCGATTAAAACGTGGATTCGAGGCCTTAAAACTTGATTTTGATTACTTAAAACAACTCAGGGGAAGATTTTAGTCATACCCATATCAAATTTCGCGAGAAACGGTCAAGAATTCGTACGGGTCAAGATCGTCGTCGGGTCGCCGGAGGTGGCTGGAGTTCAACTGTAACAACCCATGCCTTCAAACCGGTCCCATTCAACTGTAACGAACCATGCCTTCAAACCGGTCCCAAATAATACAGACGAGTATTCCCGCACCCAATAATCCCACCATTACGGAGAAGGAAGGAGTTCACCGGAAATGGATGAAGATACTCAGAGCCCCACCGAAGAGGATGATTTAAGACAAAAATCCACGTGGAGCTCAAGCGCATGACAGTGGGTACACGATGACACGACATGAGCACGCATTCTATGGATTAGGGACACCTGTCCTTGGTATACCAGACGAAATCAGAGAAAAATATCTAGATTTTGGCTGGATTCGATCAGGTGATTCCTGGATATTTCGGAACCCGAGGAAAAAATTCTCGATAGAGGCCGAAAATCTAGAAACCCTAATGATTTGTGGGTCAGCTTGGGGACAAGAGGGTGATGAATGTATCAGGCCATTTTTTATGAAAGAAAATTGGCCTACAAACCATTCGACCCACATCTTCAAAAATTACAAGGGTCCATCAATTAAAGAAATTGCTGTAGCCACTAGAGGAAATGAGATGGACACTTTGGGCTGCTTTGTGGCCCATCATGTACTATCAAAAAATTTAGAATCCGAGAGAAGTCAGCCCAAAGATGTTTTTCAGCGAAACTCAACAAGTCAACGTTGACCAAAGGAACAAAGCGGTGAAGAACATGTATGAAGAACAGTGGAAAGAGGATCGACACAAAGAGGTTAGGGTTCCGACTGAGGAAGCAAGTGATTATGTGACTGGAGAAAGAGAGAAAAGATGGATTTCGCAAAGAGCATTCAAGCCAGAAGAATTCGAGTTGGAAACCAGAGAGATGGTAATCAATATGCTTCTTGAAGAAGCTCTGGTAAAAAAATGTTCAATTAAAAAGGGAATTTCGAAGGTTTGAATGTCCAAATAACTCGTTAGCCAAAAGAAGAGTGCTATATGGAGGAAAAGGTATCGTCCCGAAGGATAGTGACATGGCATTTATTGAAGAAGTGAATTGGGATAAGGAAACAGAGGAAGAAGTCACTACACTCAAGCTAATCCCATCAAGACAGTTTCTAAAGAGGGGAAACGATGGAAAATTCAGAAAAGCTTACCTGGTTGATCAAGTGGAGGAAAAGGAAGAGGAAGTCAACAAGAAAACTTCAAAAACTGAGGCTGAGGAGGCGGTCCAATCCATGCCCCCAACCCCAAGTGAGAGGCCTGGTATGGAATTATCGAGGGTTTGGGCAGACCTCGGTAATTCGACATGTAAAGTCCACAATAAGACAAGAGGATATAAGCAGGGTCTTCCTGTCAGAAACTAAGGTAAATTCCAGTAAGTACCTTGAATTTTTCTCAGAATATGGTTTGAAAATGGAAGCTGATGAAAGCAGGGGGGACTTTGTTTCTTCTGGGAGCAAAGTTTGGACTGTGAGGTAGTGTTTACTAACAAGCATCTGATTTCAGCTCTGATGTTTGATAAAAAGAGTGAAAGTTCTTGGATTTTAAATTGTATTTACGTGTCTTGTGACAAGAAAATAAGAGAGGAGCTTTGGGAACAACTCCTCTATATCCAAAATGTAAGCTGCCTTCCTTGTGCTGTGATAGGAGATTTCAACGAAGTATGCTCATCCGAGGTTAAGAAAGGTGGTAGGGTTGTGGCACAGAATTCTAAAGGAGGCCTTCTCAATTTAATTCATGAAGCTGGGTGGATTGATTCTGGTTTCTCTGGCACAAAGTTCACATGGTCAAATGGGAGCTTCAATGGTAAGACAATTAAACAAAGGTTGGATAGGTGTTTCAGCAATGATGATTGGAGATTACTGTTCCCAAATGCAGTAGTAAGACACATCCCAAGTAGCTTTTCTGACCATGTGATGCTTGTTCTTGACTTAAACCCCAAAAAAGGAACATGTGTCAAACCCTTCAGGTTAGAAGTAATGTGGGCTAGGGACAGGGGCTATAGAGATATTATTGCAAATGCTTGGTGTGGATTAGAGAAAGACAGACCTGGGTCTAAATGGGTTAGTCAGATAAAAAACACTAAAGCGGCTCTTAGAAAGTGGAACAAAGAGAGCTTTGGCCATGTCTCCCACAATATAAAGAAGTGCAGTGAAAAACTCCAAGAGCTCATGCTACAAAACAATAAAGCTACTGTGGAGAAAGAGAACAACCTGAAAGGAGAGATAAGAGAGCTTCATAAGAGGAATGAGATTATGTGGAGACAAAAATCCAGGGTCTCTTGGTTAAAGGAAGGGGATGCTAATTCTAAATTTTTCCATTCAGTGGTTGCGGTAAGGGGACATGGTAATCGAATCAGAAACATCCAGAGATGACGGTGTCTGGATACTGAATAACAAGGCTATTGGTAAGACTTTCATTTTGAGAAATTATGTACGGCTAAGCCTCACAAACAGTATGAGTGGTTAGAACAGTTATATCCTCAGAAGTTAAGTCAAGATAAAATCACTCATACATGTGCTATCCCAACATATGATGAGATAAAGAGAAATTGTGTGTCAAATGGGTAGCTTTAAGGCACCAGGTCCTGATGGGATGCCAGTTTTCTTCTTCAAAAATTACTGGAACATTGTAGGTGCTGATCTATGTGGAGTGGTTCAAGACTTTTTCAGAAATGGGAAATTGAAGGAAGGAGTTAATGCCACCTTTATCACCTTAATACCAAAGAGAGTGGATGCTTCCAGAGTTACTCATTATAGACCAATTAGTCTCTGTAATACTTTCTATAAAGCTATTACTAAAATCATTGCTTCAAGATTGAGCTGCCTACTTGATGAGATTGTTGACCCTAAACAAGGGGCTTTTGTTCAAGGTAGGGTGATTCAAGAAAATGTGATACTGCTTCATGAAGCCATCCATACTATGAAGAGGAAAAGAGGTAAAGAAGGGCTAATGGCTGTTAAAATTCGACATGGAAAAGGCTTATGATTTCGTGGAGTGGGATTTTGTCATCTCGGTTCTACATTGGATATGTCTCCCTCAAATGTTCATCAGCTGGATTAAGGAGTGTATCAGTACTCCAAAATTCTCGATTCTCGCACCCCCATGGCTACTTTTCTTCATCTTATGGGTTGAGACAGGGAGATCCTCTCTCCCCCCACTTTGTTTATTTAATGTGCTGATGTCCTTGCTAGAATGATAAATTTTGCTGCAAAAGATGGTCTCATTCAGGGTATCAAGGTAGCAAAAAATTGTCCTCCATTGGAATTTATTATGTTTGCTGATGAATTAGTTCTTTTGGGAAGAGCAAACAAAAAGGTGGCTGAAAATTTTAATCTCTGTCTCCATTTATATGAAGAAATTTCTGGGCAGTGAATAAAGAGAAGTCCTCAATTTTTTTAGTAAGAATACCCCCCCCCCCCCACAGTCCAAGAGAGAGATTAGGGAAATCATGAAACTAAAGAAAGGGAAGAAATATGCCATCCACCTAGGGCTGCCCATGTTCTTCAGTAAGTCAAAGAACAAAGATTTCAATATTGTGTTGGAAAAAGTGCAAGTGAAGCTTGCAGGCCGGATGTCTAAAAACCTATCTTATGCAGGAAGAGAGGTTATGGTAAAGAATGTTATAAATGTTGTTCCTTCATATCCTATGTCAGTGTTTCCTCTGCCCAAAGGTATGATTCACAAACTTGACTCTCTAAGTGCTAATTATTGGTGGGGTTCAAATAGAGAGCAGAAGAAACACCACATTACTAGTTGGGACAGTCTATGTAATGCTAAATAGAATGGGGGCCTAGGCTTTAGAAAAGCTGAATGGTAAAATAATGCCCTTCTAGCCAAATTAGCTTGGAAAATTTGGACAAAGAATGACTCTTTATGGGTGAATATTGTCTGCAACAAATGCTGTAATAGTTTGGATTTCCAATTGGTAGATAAGAAGAATGAAGGCTCATTCTTTTGGAAAGGTATGTTAAACATGAGGGATCTCATTAAGGAATATGCTATCAAAAGTATTGGAAATGGAAGAAATACAAATATCTGGATGGACCCCTGGGTTCCTAGCCTTGAGAACTCCAAACCTAAGCCACCTGATGATCTTATGAATGCACCAAAGAAGGTAGAAGAGTTAATTTGTTGGGAGAGTAGAACCTGGAACCTGGAAATTCTAGATACTTGGATGACTGAAGAAGAGAAGCAGTGTATTGAGAAAGTGAGAATTCCAGCACTGGATATTGAAGATAGCTGGGTGTGGACTTATGAGAAAAGAGGTATGGTCGCTGTGAAAGCAGCTTATCACTCCCAAATGGAGCAGCACTATCAGAGTACTCAACAAAGCTTTGACTGGAAAGCACTATGGAGATGTAAAGCACACAATAGACTAAAAATGATGATTTAGAGGGTGGCAAGAAATATCATTCCTATAAGGAAGTCCATGTTTGACTCAAATAAAGCTGGCTGTGTGGAGAAGCCACAAAAACAGTGATACATATCTTCTTCAAATGTCATGTAGCTAGGGCTGTATGGTTCAAGATCACTGGAGCTAAAATGGATCTCCTTCCTTTTCAACATCCAACACAGTTTCTGGAGTTCCTTTTACTGCCACAAGGAGGTAAGACTAATCACTATCTGGATACCAGAAACATCTACTGTCTAGTAGGGCTTACTCTAAAAAGCAATTGGAGATTGAGAAACGAGGCTTTATTTAAAGGAACAAATCCCCATCTGAATATACAAGCCTCTTGCAATCAAATTTTGAGGTTATGGAAGGAACATGGAACAAGTGATTCTAACCTGGAGTCTTCACAAAGCTGACAAAAACAAGGTTTTCTCTGATGATTCTCCCCAAAGTAACAAACCCTCAATCTTTTGTGATGCTAGTTTTAAGCTAAACAGATTCTCAGCTGCTTTTATGGTTCATGATGAGGAAGGTAAAATTAAGTGTGCTGAGTGTACAACTGGTAGTTGTGAGGATGTTCTTAGAGCTGAATTTTTTGTAATTGAATTAGCTCTCCAAAGAGCCCTGAAGGAAGGGTGAAAACAGTTAATTGTGGCTTCTGACTTTATGGGAGCTGTTAATTGTGTAAAGAACCCAGACAAGGCTTACTCGAGCTGGAAATTGAGAGCACAAGCTTGCAGAAAGGCTCTAGAAGAAAGTGGGGGGTGCGATCGCTTTTTGTAGAAGGGAGGTGAACACTGAAGCTCACAAAGTTGCAAAGTGGACTTTGGTAAATAGTCATGTAGGGTCTGTGGAGTTAAAGGACCTAAGTTTGATTTTAGATCTTTGATGTAGGGCCTGATCAGCCCATTTCCCCCGTTGTTTTTTAATAAAATCCAATTCATCAAAAAAAAAAAAAAAAGAATAACCTTGCAATGGGCCAAACAAGAGAGAAATAAAGAATGGCATAAATACATTTGGCCCAGCCCAATAATGAATATTGGGAGAAATAGAGACTCAAAACGACTCGGAAAATATCGGTTCATTTCTCCACTGAACTAACTCCCCCTGAACTCTGAAGAACCCTAACATAACCTGATAGCGAGAGAGAGAGCGCGATCGACAACCAGATGGCTCAATTTCCGGCAGATATTATCGCCGACATACTCTCACGGCTGCCTGTGGAAGCAATACTCCGTTTCAGGTGCGTTTCAAAGCCCTGGTGTGCTCTCATCGACAGTCCTCACTTCGTCAGACTGCATCTGAAACGATCCGTCGACACCAAATCCAATCGGCAACTCATTCTAACTACTAGTGATCGTAATTGCTCTAGTTTGTATTCAGTGAGCATGCATTCACTTGATGTGGCCGTCAAACTCGATGTCC
Source organism: Linanthus parryae (assembly GCA_023055425.1). Classification (NCBI taxonomy): domain Eukaryota; kingdom Viridiplantae; phylum Streptophyta; class Magnoliopsida; order Ericales; family Polemoniaceae; genus Linanthus; species Linanthus parryae. Next base: position 5,454,132 of record JALGPY010000003.1, read on the forward strand.
CTTCCTCAAAAGATGTCCCTCTTTTTAGGAGGAACCGTGGAAGAAACAGAGCTGGCCTCCATATTTTGGGTTCATGTCATGGTCTTGTCCTCTTACATAGGACAACGACAGGCCAAATTTTTATTTGGAATCCATCTACCCGAAACTACCAAATCTTACCACCCATTCCTGATGATGTTAATAATATCATCCAAAAACCCATACAACCCACAAATGAACTCTTTGGTATAGCATACGATTCAGTCCATGATGATTACAAAGTGTTCAAGATTATTCAGTTCCCGTCTTCCGAAAATGTCTCTCAAGTTCAGGTCTACAGTCTAAAGACCAACTCTTGGTCAAAGATTATTGCCGATTTCCCTTATTACGTTCTTGGTGAACATGGTGGTGTGTTGGCTAATGATGCTTTCCACTGGGTTGCTTGTAGAATACATTTTCATATTGGTGATCGTCCCTTTGTCGTTGCCTTCGATCTTTCTACTATGGATCACCGGTTAGTGCCTATGCCTAGTTTCGATGATAAGGATAAGACTTTTCTTAGCATGGAGGTAGCAGCACTTGAAGGGCGTCTATGCATATTGCGCCACTATCAGTACAACCCTTGTGATGTGTGGGTAATGAAGGATTACAGACTCAAAGATTCATGGACTAGACTGCTTCCGTTTCCTCCACCAGGAGATATGATATCATTTCTCTATTTGGTTCCTATTGCCTCATCAGTGGATGGTACCAAAGTTCTTTTGCTTCGTGATAGAAAGGAGCTTGTTTGGTATGATCTTCAACACAAGATACTTACGACAGTTAACCTCCACGGTCTCCCAAATATATCTTGTGCCGAGTTTTGTATGCAAAGTCTTGTTCCACTCGGCAGGGACGGCACAAGTAATGGAAACGAAGCAGCACGGAGAGAGTAAGGACAACAAGTGAAAAGGGAACGGGAAGAAGAGGTAAAATGGAAGTTTTGACATTCTTAAGAATCGCTTTCAGTACATTTTAGCCTTTGTGTCGTTTCTATTTGGTCATCTATCATGTTGCCTTCTTGTGGTATTGAATTAACTAGGTTATTTGTACTAGAAACTCTTTGTGTAGAGACTAGAGAGAATTCACTGATGGAGTTGGAAACTGGTACCAACAATATGGCTCGTGTCTCATTCTAGAACCAGCATGTTTTTAATCCCAATTTGGTTCATGCACACTCAACAACGGCAACACTGCACGTAAAGCTTTTCCTCCTCTAAAAATAAGTTAGTCATCTCCAACCTCAAAATCACCATTCTGACCTTAGAAATCGGATGTGGTATCCTCACCTTTTATTGACCGCCCTTGTAAAACCGTATGCAATATTCCTCAACCATGAACAAGAAACATGAAGTCATCATGAAGAAGAAAAGATTCCAAATAATCTTCAATGATTCAAGTCTCTGCAAGTAAGAGGGTGATGGATGGGGTTTAATTGAAATTTTCATGAACTTAGGACAGAAATTGGAGGAGAGCTGTATTTACGTAAACAGATCACAACTTCACAAGTGCCAATTGCCCTAGACTAGACGTTGCACATGAGGCATTGGAAATAGGAACAAGCTCCCGAATCAGTACGTACTAGATTAGAACACATCTCAATATTCCAAAGCACTAATATTAGGTTAGTTGCCTATTTGTAGCTTATGGGAATAGGGGATGCTCATGTACATATACAAAGCTAGAGTTGCATATTTGATATTTTGTAGATGAGCTGTACCTCGCTGGAAAATAGATTCAGGTTTAAATAGTTAATTGCAGTTTTGTAATAGATAGTGTTACAAATAATGAAATTCAGTTTTCCCTATCTCTCTCTCGATGGACTCCAGAGTCTAAAAGCTAATGTTAATCCCACGATTTGTGGGTTTTCTGGTATTCAACTGAAGTTCATGCAAGACCTATTATTGCAACTATTAAGAAAGGCACACCTTAACTCAAACGATGAAAAATGATGGCACAGTGCTTGGCACTCACAGTTAGAAGATTGCAGTTTCTCCCCTTGAGGCTTGCAGTGGAAAAAGTGATTTATTTAGCCTTACATTTAGATTCCCATACCAATTGCATTTGGACTAATTGTCTGTCTGTCTTCTTTTTCAGGGGATTAGTGTGGTGATTTCGTACCAGAAGTATGGCCCGTTTCCTCACTTGTTCTATCTTGATGAGCGCAGCTTCATGAAATGACTTAACACCTCTTGCTTTTAATTTAGTATGTCGTTTGTTTTACTCTCCAGGTTTCCTGTTGGGCTAGTCTTTATTATCTACATAAGGATTGTAAATTTGTAGTTCGATGAAACTCTCCCTAATTTCTATTGCTGAAAGCGACGTTCTCTATGTAGTAGTTTGTTAGTCTTTAGTGCGTTGGCTCACCAAATTGTTGGTGGAGGGAGTGATGGGAAGCCAAGATGTGCAAGGGACCTAAAAACCTGAAGAAGGATGAAATTTTTGTCCCCCTTTTAATTGTTGTAGATCAACACACTATATGTTCGAAGTGCTAATATGTTATCTTTTGTGGTATTAATTCTTCTGTCACTGTAACTTATGATTCGAAACTTTGGAACGAGCTAGAAGTCCTACCCAGAGAACAGTGTATGCCCAGCCCATTGATGAACATGTATGTTGCCAACCCATCGTCTTTTGCTCCCACCCTTAGCTCCCATCAAATGACTACACTTCTTTCCGTTGCTCAATCAAAAGATAAGATATCAGGGAATCACTCCAATCTTATACTTCCTGTGGCCCTTTCGATGAATAGCACTGGCTGCTTTTCTCTCAGGGCAGCGAGTATATTATTCCGACATTGGGTACTTATTTGTTATGACAAGTACCAAAATTTGAGGTACTGACTGCTTTCTCTCGTGACAGTAAGTAACGAGTTCGTACATTTATCTGTTGTTTATATTCATGCTTTTTATGCCTGTGCAGTACTTTTATTCAAAACTTGGAACATAGGGTGCTTCCGTCAATGAACATACACATTATTTGCTTCCTCTCCTTCCCTTCTTCATCATTCCGATTCGGAAAGGGGTAATTGAAAAATTGACAGACCCGTCTAGCATGTCAGTGTAAGAAGGGAATTGGCAAAAAGGTACAAGGGAGAAACTTGGAGGAGAGCGGTAAACTTGCTGCTTTGATGATCTCAACCTCGCGGGAGGAAAGAAGCATAATTGGGAGTTGTGACCAGGTACCATGAGCATGGCTCACCACAAGTTCAACAGGAAAATAAATGTAATTCCACAGGCAAGGAGCGTATTTGGATGCCCGGATTTAGAAAATTATAAACCACGGAACTTCTTGGCTTTCCTTCCAACCGGTGTCCTGCTTTTTCTTGGTTAGTTGACAGGGCTCCAATGTCCTAGTGCATGACCTTTTCTTCCTTTTTCGCCTCTCACAAAACAGAAGAAAAAAAACAGTGCACTATCATTGCTCGGGAGACTTGGACTTTCAGTTCGGGCAATAAATAATAATAAAAACACCCGGTGACCGGTTAGAATTGAATGGATCACTAGAAAAAAGAAAAGAAAATATAACCCCCTATCTAGCTAGACACCGCAATTTAGATACTAAGAAGCTAAGCTTTTTTCTAAATCACATAAATTTTGTTGTTTTAATTTAGGACCAGTGGATTATTTTCAAATGAATGGCTCATTTTCAACTCTATCTTCAATCAACTAGCCTCTTTCTGTCTCTCCCACACCACCACGGGCACATACAGACTTTCCTGCCAATTTACCTTCGGCCTAACAAATATTCAAGAATTACGATTTAGTATAAGTAATACTGCAGCTAAGCTAAGCTCTGGATTGTGAACTTGAGAAGAAGAAGAAGTTTTACAAAATGGAAATCTCAGAGATCTGAGAGCTCTAAACTGAAGAAGAAGATGATTTTCTTCATTAATTTGGTAAAGTGAAAATTACACACTCAAATACTATTTCGTCCCGCCTAAAACAAAGAAGAGAAAATGACTCACTCTAACCAATCAGACGAAGACACATCAGCTAGACCTAACGGAAGAAAACAAATTCAAATAACTAAAACGACACCGTTGAACTAAAACTAAAGCCAACGGACCAGATTGATCTCCATATCCAATCCAACGGTAGCTGCTCTTCACTCTGCCCGTTCATCTTCATGTCATCAATTTGGCACTGGTTTCATTTTAGTCCATCACCCAGAAAACCAAATGTAATTCAGATCATCAAAACTCCCTCTGAATTTCAATACCCCCCTCTCAAGATGGAGCATGAAGATCAATCATGCCCATCCTTCCAAGTAAGAAATGAAATTGAGCTGGGTGGAGGGCTTTGGTAAGAAGATCAGCCAACTGAAATCGAGAAGGAACATATGATACCTGCACCACTCCTTCTTGAACCAAATCTCTAACAATGTGGCAATCAACATCTATGTGCTTTGTTCTCTCATGATAGACTGGATTGGAAGCAATCTTTAGGGCTGATTTATTGTCACAATAGATCATAGGAGGAGATTCAATCTTCACCTGCAAGTCCTCCAAAAGATACATCAACCACTTGATATCACAAGTTACAGAAGCCAGACATCTGTATTCTACTTCTGTGGATCTTTTAGACACAACACTCTGCTTCTTAGACTTCCAAGATACCAAAGAGGTTCCAAAATAAACAAGAAACCCTGATGTAGATCTTCTAGTATCCACACACCCTGCCCAATCAGAATCAGCAAATGCTGACAACTTCAACTCTGCACTAGCTGAAAAGAACAATCCCAATCCTGGACTCTTCTTCAAATTTTCCGAGAATGTGGAAAGCTGCAGTTTGATGCTCAGTAGTGGGATGTGAAACAAACTGACTCAGCTTATGCACACTATAACATATATCAGGTCTGGAGTTCCCAAGGTACAACAATTTTCCAATCAACTTTCTGCAAGAAGATGATTCAGCATCTGTAAGCAAATTTCCCTTCTGAGCACTTAACTTTAAATTAACCTCCATAGGTATATTTGCTGGTTTACAACCAAGGTATCCTGTAACTTCTAGAATATCTAGAGCAAATTTTCTCTGACTAAGCACAATCCCTTCTGCATTACGGCAATCTCAAATCCCAAGAAATACTGCAAATCACCCAAATCCTTCAACTTAAACTGCTGATTTAAAACCCTTTTTAGCTCAATCAGCTGGGTCATATCAGATCCAGTTAACACCATATCATCAACATAAACAACCAGAGCCATGAAACTATTCAGATCTGCCTTAACAAAAAGAGTGTAATCTGCTTTTGATTGCACAAAGCCAAAATAAATAAGAGTAGTAGAAAGCTTACTAAACCACTGTCTAGAAGCCTGCTTTAAGCCATATAGAGACTTCTTCAATCTGCATACCATCACTTCCTTGTTCTGAAATGCTGGAACACAATAACCTGGTGGTATATCCATATACACCTCTTCATCCAATACCCCATGCAAGAAGGCATTATTCACATCAAGCTGCATCAAAGGCCACTTCCTTACTGCTGCAATAGCTATAATGCACTTTACTGTTGGCAACTTAGCCACAGGGGAGAAAGTTTCATAATAATCCACCCCCTCTGTTTGTGTATATCCCTTTGAAACTAACCTTGCCTTAAACCTTTCTATGCTGCCATCTTGCTTGTATTTGACTTTGTATACCCATTTACATCCCACTGATGAGTGTCCTTTAGGCAAAGTTACTATGTCCCATGTATTGTTTTCTTCCAAATCTTGTAATTCCATTTGCATGGCATCTTTCTATTCTTGTATCAAACTGGCCTCTTTATATGTAGATGGTTCCTTTATAGCTGAAACTTGAGACAAGAAATGACTAAATCTTGGAAATAAAGCTTTATTGGACACACACTTACTCAAACTGTATTGTGTACTGGAGCTGGAGTTGGCTGTCACATAATCCCTCAAATAACTTGGCATTCTTCTTTCTCTAAGAGACTGTCTTGTAGGCACAGATACAGTGCTAACTTCTGGATCAGAAACTGACTGCACAAACTCCACACCATCTATAAAAACTTCATTGCTAACTTCTTCACCAACAGCACATGACAACACAAAGTCTGATTTAGAATTAGCAATAAAATCCTGAGAAAAAGGAAATTTATCTTCATGAAAGATCACATCTCTAGAAACAAAAATGTTCTTTTCTGTAATATCATACAGCTTGCACCCTTTGGTACCAAACACATAACCCAAAAATACACATTCTCTGGCCCTTGCCTCAAACTTTCCTCTATCTTGTTTCAATGTAGAAGCAAAAGCCAAACATCCAAAAACCTTCATCAACTCATAATTTGGCTTTCTTTTGTATAACATCTCATAGGGAGTCTTATTGAGAAACACAGAAGATAGAGTTCTATTAATCAAATAAGCAGAAGTCAAAACACATTCTCCCCAAAATCTAGTTGGTAAATGAGATTCAAACCTCAGTGCTCTGGCCACATTTAATAGATGCTGGTGCTTTCTCTCAACAACTGAATTCTGCTATGGGGTGGCAACACATGAAAGTTGGTGGATAATACCATTTTGTGAGAAAAAATCTTTCAAATCAAATTCCAAAGCATTATCACTTCTAATCATCTTGACATTGAAACCAAACTGATTGTATACCATTTTGCAGAACTGAGGTATCAAACTAGTAGCTTCTGATTTATGTATCATCAAATATACCCAAGTGGATCTTGAGTAATCATCTACCAAAGTGAGGAAGTACTTTTATCCATCATATGTAGGAACCCTATAAGGACCCCAAGTGTCAATGTGAACTAAATGAAAGGGTATTTTAGTCAAATTTTCCCGTTCTGGAAAAGGAGGTCTCTTCTGCTTTGCCTTTGGACATACATGACATACTTCAGACAAATTCCCACTTGTGAAATTTAGAAGAGACTTCATGACTCTAAGTTTTTGATCAGAAGGATGACCTAATCTTTTATGCCAAATATCCATAGAAGCTTTGTTGCTAATAATTGCATTAGCTGCAGCCATGTCCTTATTAGCACTTGACAAAAAATACAGCCCACAAGTCTTATACCCTTTCCCAATAACATTGTTGGTTTCTGCATCTCTTATAAGACAAATGTCACCTAAACACACAAAAATGCAAGAGTTGAAATGTGTAAGCTTACTAACAGACACCAAGTTAAAAGTGAACTCTGGCACACACAACACCTCTGTCAAGACCAAATCAGCACTCAAATTCACAATTCCTGTGAGTCACCTGCACCTTATGTCCATCTGACAAATGAACATAAGTGTCAAAAACAGCTTTGTAGTTTGTCAACATCTCAAGATCACAACACATGTGGTCACTTGCCCCACTATCTAGTATCCAAGAGTGCTTGACTTGTGCATTTTTAGGCAAAACTGTGCTGAAAGAACAGCTCTTGATCACACCACCCATAAAGTGAAGTGGAGAATCTGCACTTGTTGTTGAGCCAGATCCATTACTAACATCATCACTTCCATGTGACTGAAGTGAGGGTTGTATATTCCCTATTTGATTCTGCAAAATAGACATCAATTGAGCACACTGCTGTGGAGTTATTGACAATGTAGTCATCTGTGACTCTCCACCCTTATCTTCTCCCTTGGAGCTAGTATCTGCCAGAACTTGATGAGCTTGTGCCTTCATTTTGTTCTTTATATGTGGGGGATACCCATGTAACTGCCAGCATTTGGCCTTTATGTGTCCAGTATTGCCACAATGATAACAAGTAATGCTGGCTTTGTCTGCAGTTGTTTTTGTGTTAGAATTATTTTGGACACCCCCTTGAGGACCAAACACATGTTTACTAGTATTGTTAAAAGAGTGCTTTACTGCCATGGCTTTAGGATTACTACTTCCTGTACCCCTTCCCAAAGAAGTTTGCATTTCTTGTTGAACTACTTTAGCAAACACTTGATTAAATGTTGGTAAAGGCTCAAGCAAAAGAATCTGATCCCTTACTGGGATATAATTGTCATTCAACCCCATTAGAAATTGCATTGTGCAATCTTCTTCATAAGTAACTCTAATGTTTCTAAAAACACCACAAGTACAAGCTCTCAGGACCTCACATGTACACAATGGTGGAGGTATATAATTTGACAACTCATCCCAAAGAGCCCTAAGCTTAGTATAATAAGCAGTAACTGTCAAATCTCCTTGTTTAGTGGCTGCAATAGCCATTTTTAGCTGAAAAACTCTAGGTCTGTTTTGTTGTGAATACCTTTTTAAGAGATCAAGCCAGATCTCTCTTGAGGTCCTTTTATACACCACACTTCCCCCAATTTCCTTAGAAACTGAGTTTAGCAACCAAGACATTAGCATCGTATCACATCTCAGCCATTGAGGCCTCAATTCATCACCAATTGGTGGTTCCAACAATTCACCATTAACAAATCTCATTTTCACTTTAGCAGTCAAAGCCAAAACCATCGCTCGATGCCAGGTATTGAAATTCTCAGCTCCAACTAAAATATCGGTAACTAGAAGCATACCTGGATTATCTGAATGTGCCAGAAAGTACGGCGACACCTCACGAGCATTCGCTCCTCGACCTCCATCTGAAGCCATCACAACACCATATCTGAAAACTTTGAACACACCGTTCCCAATCCACCACCACAGCGACCTAGATCTTCAACCGAAACTTAACCTAATAGCCACAACCTGGCTCTGATACCATTTTACAAAATAGAAATCTCAGAGATCTGGGAGCTCTAAACTGAAGAAGAAGATGATTTTCTTCATTAATTTGGTAAAGTGAAAATTACACACTCAAATACTATTTCGTCCCGCCTAAAACAAAGAAGAGAAAATGACTCACTCTAACCAATCAGACGAAGACACATCAGCTAGACCTAACGGAAGAAAACAAATTCAAATAACTAAAACGACACCGTTGAACTAAAACTAAAGCCAACGGACCAGATTGATCTCCATATCCAATCCAACGGTAGCTGCTCTTCACTCTGCCCGTTCATCTTCATGTCATCAATTTGGCACTGGTTTCATTTTAGTCCATCACCCAGAAAACCAAATGTAATTCAGATCATCAAAACCCCCTCTGAATTTCAAGAAGAAGAAGAAGAAGAAGAAGAAGAAGAAGAAGAAGAAGAAGAAGAAGAAGAAGAAGAAGAAGAAGAAGAAGAAGAAGAAGAAGAAGAAGAAGAAGAAGAAGAAGAAGAAGAAGAAGAAGAAGAAGAAGAAGAAAAAGATGTTGACGGATTGTATTAGAGTTTATTGCTTGAATGCAAGATAAGCATTCCCCAAATTTTCGACTGTTCTATTGTTCTTAAATATGTGTCATTGCTTCTTGAATTTCTCCATCTTGATTCTGCAAGTTGTTACTGTGGAAATTGTTTGAGCTGAAGTTGGAATTATCTGGGCTGATTTTCTGATGCACAGTAGTCCAGTTGTTGACTATTAATTCTGGAAAAAATGATTTGGGGCTTCCTGTTTCCAACACAGGCCTCAAAAGAGGAAGTTTTTTTCTACCGGGTTGGCTGTTTTTTTTAAAATGTGACATTTTATTACACTTTTGTCTCATGTATGTTTTATTGATCTTACATTGTTTCTCTCAGAGATGGTTTTCTGTCGGGGGAACAAATGGAGATGAAGCACGGTGGTCAGTATAATAAACAGTATGCGGGATTTCGAGATTGTATGTTGGTATTGTTCTTATGTTGTCATATGGTGGAGTATTTGAATCATATTGTTTGTTGTATTCGTGAACTTCAGTAGATAATCATGGTATGCGACATGTTTGTTAAAAGAGAGTGTGTAACATGACAAATCCATGTTCCGAAGAGTCGAACACAACTAACTCACGTCTTCCTCGTTGTTTGTCAGAGTATCTGTTTAATCAGCAGTGTCACATGTGGTAATTCGATCACCCGATCTCCCAAATCATAGGTTGCCGGTCTCTCCTTCCCTCTCCATCACAACTGCCACCGCTGTTGTTCCTCGAACCCTCCAATTTGACTGAATTGCGGATGTTTCCAATCTGATGAGTGAGGATCTCTTCTGATACATTGTCAGGGGTAATAAAGTCAATTGATACTTGAGCATATTTGCCGCCTTGAACTTGAATGAAGGAGTCGGTGAGAGTTGCTTAAAAAAAAGGAGTCGGTGAGAGGATTTGGTAATCTTTCCAAAACCTATCTACATTGGAATTATTACTGAGTACATATTTTCTTGATTCCCATGCCATTACTTCCATTATAAATACTGTCTGTCACTCTTGAAACGTCTCTTCACTATTCCCCTTCCAACACCACTACACAGTTTCATACTGGTTATCTGTCTTGCTGCTTGAAGCCTTAGTTTTTCTCTTTTCAAGCTCTAATTTTCAAACCCAAAGGATGAATAATAATCAGGTCACCGCCAAGTTGCTGGTGTCTTTCGGCAATGCTGAGACCTCCAAGCACTACTTCTACTCCTCAAGCATCGATGGAGGAGAGGTCTCCCATCTTTGCTCCCTTCCCGGTTGTGACAACGGCGACAGCAACAAGACGTGTTACGTGTCGGATGCTGCCAATGGTATTGTGTGTTTCAGCAACGGGAAGGACGTTTACGTACTCAATCCAGCCGCCAGTGACATCCTGACTCTGCCGAGGAGCGAAGCGTATGACAAACTTCGCCTCTCTAATAAAGTAAATTTATCATATTCTGCTTATGCTTTTGGCTTCGACCTCTCGAAGCAAGAGTACAAGGTATTGCATGTTTTCGGTGTTCCTCAATGTCCCGACTTTGCCCTTTTGCACAATCATCAGTGTGAGATCTTTACTGTAAGAATCAAGAAATCTTTTAGTGAAAAACAAAAGGAGGTGAAAGAAGAGAAATCTAAGATTGTGAAAAAGGAGATCAAAACAGAAGGGTGAAAACACAAGGGAGACAAAAAAGATGAGGACAAGGAAGAAGAAGAGGATGAAGGCGATGTGTGGAGGAAGGCTGCAAGTTTACCTCCTTGCCCCTACATGTTCCGGGGCCAAGGTGTTTTCGTGAACGGATCAATTTACTGGTTGAGTGTTTCTTCGCCCGGTGAGGATGCAATTGTCTGCTTTGATGTTGCATCAGAGATGTTCCGGTCCATTCCCATTCCGTTTATTCTGCCGTACAGGTCGAGCTTGTCTCATGTTTGGGGACGATTGGCGATACAGGGTATTGAAAAAGCGGCAGGATCTACTCCAACCTTAGGAGTGTGGATTCTGGAAGACATTATGGAATCAAAGTGGAGTAAAAACACGGTCGACATAGTCGATCCCAAGGAACAAAAGGGGGTTAAATTCCATGTACTTGTCGGAGATGACTCAACCGGCGACATGGTGGTGATGAGGAGTGTGCTACCGGAAAGGTATGAAGTTGTTTGTCTCTCAGGGAACAAGAACACGACTGCGGAGAGGACAATAACTCTTGGAGGATTGCCTGATTGGCAGAGAGAGACCAACAAGATAAATAACTTCAGGATAGACAATTATGTAGAATCTAAAATTGGTCTAGATCCCATCATCATTAAGGTTAAAAATGAGGAGAAGACTTATTATCGTGGTCATGCTCGCAATGCTCAGACAAAACAATTTTCGCGAGCGACTCAAAGGATGTATGAGGGCCATTCTCAAAGGACACGCGATGTTCAGGCTCGTGGTGTTCAGAATCAGCAATTTTCACGGGTGAATCAATTTGTCCAGAAGAAACATTATGGGGCTCGTGGCGCTCAACAACAACAACAACAACGTCCACAAACGAGTCAGTATGTCCAAAGGTCCAATGCTGGTGCGGCTCAGTCTCATCCTATGACTCATGGTGCCCAGGATGCTCAGCAACCTACACAAAAGACCCCCCATAATGCCGGTACCCAGCCTCCTCCTCCACCGACAAGTCAACCTGCCCAAGAGACCATCCATCATGGTCGTGCTCAACCACCTCCTACTAAGAACCACGGTTCTCAGCCGACTTACATCATGATCGGTGAAATCAATGTACAAGTTTCTTAGAGTTGCATGTCGTTTTATAACGTTTCAGGTTTACTTACGTAGGATTTATTTATTTTATTTTAATGCGAAGAATTATAATGATCAAATATGGTTTTGCGGTTCCAATCTTGCCTTTCCAATTCCTTTTTCTAGTTTAATGACACGCTCCAACTGCAAGTGTACAGTTGTCGGTGTAGTGATAAAATTTCGGAAATCCGGGTTGTCGAACCCAATAGACTTCTTTGTAAATTAGCTAATGAAGGACGAAATTGATCTATCACATACAGATCTACAACATGAATCATAGCGGAAGATTCATGTGTTTACCTTGTCTTCCTTAGCTCCTAAGCACAGCGGATGATCGTAGGATGCTTGCTTTCACGTGCCCACCTTGCTCCCACAGTTAGACTTGAATCACTAGGAAGAAAGCTCTGATCCACACCAAGTTCCACCAATGGAGGCTAGTTAGAGAGAGTCTAGGGTTTACTGTATTATGATCAACACATGATCTCTACAGTAGTGTATATTATTATTATGACTCTCATAATAATGTGTCGGAGGCTGTCTCCTTATATAGACAGACTTATACCCAATTGCAACATTACCCCCTAGGGTTTATGCCCTTGCTACTAACCCCATAAGGTTTGAGCTTGTCTCTCCTAAACCCATAAGTTTAGGATAATTGCATTGTGCGCCCCACATGGGCGCACCAAATGCTAACATCTCCCACTCTCACAGTGGGGTTGCACAAATACAGTAGGTCTAGTCTCCCTCAATCTCCAACTATTATCATCTGCCAAATTGTTTTGTGGCCTTGGTGTGTGACTGTGAGAGAACCTGCATTTCGGTAGTTCCATACTCTAAACTCATACGAGACGGGCTAGCAGCAGGCGCACTCAACCTCAATAAATAATGCAATACATATATATATATATATATATATATATATATATATATATATATATATATATATCTCGTATCCCCCAGATTCTGTCAATTGTCATCTCGTAGACCATGAGCACCTACCTTGTCCCGAATGTCGTGCATCTATGAGTCTACATCTCCTTTATTATATTCATATCCTGCATGATCCCATAAGATCTTGTAGGTGGGCCCAATGAATATGATAAAGAGCGATGCAATGAGAACTTTCCTTTCCATCCATTGTCGATTTGATTCGGAGTCAGTTGCTTTCCTAGCAATGTCCTGGCAGGCCGAATCATTCATAGCCGTGAGGTGTCACGCTAAAGTAGCATCACCTAGCCGTCTCTCCCCAACATGGATAAAAGTACTAAGGGTATACAATGTCAATCATTCTTATATGATCGACGAGGCTCACATGGCGAGGAATCTCAGGGACTAGTTCTACTCGCCACCTCATGTCACTCATCAGCACGCGTCATCTCATGAGATGTGCGCCATAGTGTTTGGACTCTAATCAGAGCACATGTCTTATCCCATAGGGACCACTATACATATGTAAGTCCAACAGACCATATGACTATTAACCCGAGTACTGAATATTGCACATATGCAAGTCGAAATCAGTTCTCTCATCTGGCTTTCTCTACGCATACTATACATGGTTCAGGGTAGTAACCATGTTCGAATGGCCATAAACCAATCTCACCTTGGAACTTATTCCAATGCGAAAAATGAATTCGTCTGACAGGCTCTTGCACTATTGATAGATGTCTAGCTCTTGTCATAGGCCATGCGCCTCATATGACAGGCTCCACTCATCATATCATAGGCTTCTAGCACTTATCTGGATTCTGTCTCATCTTCTACTCACCTAGACTATCCAGTATGTTGTAAAGGCGGTTGCTCGTGTGAGGGAGACAACCTAGTGTCCGCGCGACATGTTCTATGCTAGTATAGGATATGTAAGCGTATCATACATGTATCGAAACAACATGTAGCATAATAGAAACAAATCCAATTAAAATCCAATTATCAATGTCTCATATGCTTATCAATCATGTTGCCAGTGATCGCCTACCGAGTCCCAATTTTCTACAGCAATGCACAAAGACGATTCTTATGTGGTTTAGGGAGGTGCCTACACTCTGGCCCGTAGTCGATCTACTCCAAGATTACTCTTCAGGTAGTTATTTCACCTTTTGTGAAACAGTACCATTTTATATATGTTTGGCCTTATCAAAGTAATGTAGCCGTATGCTAGCACTACAGGTTGGTTGACAACCCATAAGCTTATTAGAAACCTTCTTATCCAAACATGTTTCTGCCCGGTGGCAGAACACGCAATCGTGCTTCGCTTCCATGATTGATGGAGCGGTCTAATACGATTGTGCAACATTTATGCTGCAGTTCCATGCGATGTGTATGTCATCTAGCATGGACTATAGCCTGAGTCAGATCCACATGTATCTAGGTCCCCACCCTAGTCAGCATGCATAGCTGGCTAGTCGAAGCATCATCTCCGATAGTCATAGCACGTGATCCTTCGTATAGAGTATCCTTTTGGTTGCAATCTAGTGTCTTAAGTTAGATTTCCTGAAATCCACTCTTCCGATTGCATAAGGTTTGTGGGGTTTCAGTATATACCATAGTATATAGCAGACTCACACTGCATCGGGCACTTTGATCATTTGGTCAACCTAGTATGGTGTCTTCTAGGGATCATATTCAGGCTCATAAAGTCTTGCAGCAAGATATAGGAGTATCACATGGCCTCGGGTCCATAACATGGAATCGTTCAGTATGTTCTTGTTGTCCGCCTTATGCGTCAATATAAGAAGTCCATTTGAACGAACAAGAATGCATCTCGCCCTACTAATATCCTTTGTCACAGATCGAAAGGATAACCACCCTATAGTGGATGTGAAACAGTCCTTAGACTCTCCTGGAAAATAGTGTGTCATCTATAATAAGTGACATGATCATCTACTCTCTACTACTGAGAGTGGTATACAGCGGTTTTTCAGCCATTGATAAAATACTGCTGAATTTGGAGGACTAGTTAAGACCATACATAGGCTTAATTAGCTTGCACCTATTTGTGCATTTGATCATACATATCGAAACCCTGTGGTCGAGTCATACAGATCACCTCTCTGATTTCTCCATTGAGAAATTCAGTCGTCACATTTATTGAGAATGGAGCCTTATTTACATCATCACAACTATTACTGATATCTCTGCAAGTCGTATGCCTTATCATGCTTCCGTCTGTGTCACTCTGACTGACCTTGGAAATCCACTCATTTCCAATAGTCTGATATCCAGTCGGAAAAGTAAACCTAGTCTTAAACTTGGTTGGTCCTTTACAGACTCTAACTTTTCCTGTAAAGGTTACTTTTCATTCTTCATAATTAGGGAACGATAAGGCATAGTATTCTATCCTATCGTTTATGCAAGGTGATCCTTAAGATCATCTCATTGATCTCAAACAGTTGATGGGGTATGCTCCTATGAGCAATTCATTTGCATAGGAGGATCATAATTTGCTCTCACCCCTATGGATGGGCACCTCGCTTAGAAAGTCACTCCCACTGTCCATAGGATCCTTGAGGGACTAATTCCTCACAATGGACTATGGAACAGGGTGTTTTCTAGCGGTTCCTCCATGCTCCTGGAGATCATCATCTCTACGAACATTCCCTTAATTATGGACATCTCCTTATGAGAAAACATATATCTTGTGAATCCATTTGCGTTACACTACTAATTGGCTGTTGCATTTCGAATACGCAACCCCCTAGAGTACTCCGAATGGGAAGATATGTTACTCCATGAAGATACATTTCTTCCATCTAGGGTCTAAATTCTCTTTTTTTCAGGTGATGAAATATCCTGGGGCAATATCCTAGGTTCATCATTATCTAGCGTGGTGACTATCATGTCTCCACTTCGATGTCGAATCGTCGACGGGGTACGCTCCAAAGAGCGCTCCTACGCAAAGAGGGTTCTTCTTCAGCATTATCGTTGTATACGATAGGCTGCTCACTAGGTGAGGCACTCCCACTGTTCTCAAGATCCATAGGACTAAATTCCTGTTAAGTAGTGGTGAATTGAGTGTCATCTAGTGGTTCCTCTTCCTCGCGGAGAATACCATCTCCACGAGCTTCTCCCTGACTAGGAAATTTAGTTAGCTCATAAGTTGCCGATCCCTATGACCTAAGGTGGCCTCATATAGGTTGCCTTTTGGTCCACATCTTGAAGGGCGTAGTGGCTACAGACTTGGTGGGTATTTGGTTGAGTACATCGACAACCGTTAAGCAAAGTGTCTCCTCAGTATAGGGAACATGTACTTTGCACGCACTATCATACATCTAACCATCTTCAGGCTGCATCCTATTCCTCCTATCCGCTACAGCATCCTGCTGCGGAGTGCGGGGAATGCACAACTGCCTCACTACTCCTTTCCATCACATAGCTCTTGCTAATATATATACTCGCAGTCTCATTCTGGCTAAGGAGATATCATTTTGTCCAGATGGTTTTCTAAATTGTAGATACCTGTCTGAAGCACCCTTGTGCCTCAGACTTATGTGGCCCAAGCACACATAGTTGAGATGCGTACAATAATCTACGAATGTGATGGAACAGTAAGAACCATGTCTTTAGCTCTTAACATTTAATGGATCGCAATAACAGAATGAATAATATGTGAAGACTCAATAATCCTTACTGCTTTACTGGATAGTTTGCGTCTCGCCTTATATGTAAGGCAAAAATACACACAGGTAAGGGTACCTTGGGCATATTCCAAGCAGGCCTACCTTAGCTAGCCTGAACATCATTTCCTGTCATAGTGTGTCTCAATCTAGCGCGCCACATATCAGAATCTTAAGGCACAACCCTAGAGGTGATATCCAAAGATCATGAGGTGTGATTCATGCTAGAAATCAAGAGTGCATAACCATAACATGACATGACCAATTTTAAAGTAAAACTGTGACCCAAAAAAATTTTGGTGGCTACTCCCTCAAAGATAATCTTATGGATCCTTAGACGAGAAGTTAGTGCCAGGTCTGGCCTTCTAGTCTTAGGAAAACATCCTTTTCCTCCTTTGCGTTTTCCAGTCTTGGGCTATTGGTCATGTACCAATATTGCGCCCTCATTCCCTTATCCTTGCCCCCACCTGTTCCTCACGGTCCTAATTCCGGGATAGGGACTAAATATGCCGATCATACTTCATTCACAGCCTTTAGCAATCATATGTTTCTTAGACTTCAGAGGTATGCTGAACTAGTACTCTTAGCAATCACTTGGTTGCTTAGATTCTAGGATGGAGCGATGTTTGGTCTCATCCAAGCATCTTGACACTCTCAAAGTGTGTCATATAACGTTTTCATGTCATTTTCATGAAACGTGGCAGAGATAGCAACATATTACTAATCGGATAACATCTCATCATAAACAGCATAAATCTCAGATGCTATAGTTGAGTACTAATCTCAGATACTATAGTCGAGTGCCAATTTTGTTATGATTTGAGGTTGATAGTTTAATGTGGGATTTATGAGTCATTACTCACAATTTTAATGAGGCAAATGGCTAAGGTGGATCCAAGATTCTTCTTTGGCTCATTCCTACAATCTTTGAATTTCAAAGTGGTCTAGAACTTGCTGATGAGGTCATTTCCCCACCTTGGCATAGCATGCTCTATGACGTTATCTTGACTGCCTCCCACTATTGGTTAGCCTAAAGATAATGTTCATGTGCTGCTGTGACAACTATTCATCACAGGTTCGACCATACTTGTAGTTGGTTTGACAAAC
Source organism: Linanthus parryae (assembly GCA_023055425.1). Lineage (NCBI taxonomy): Eukaryota > Viridiplantae > Streptophyta > Magnoliopsida > Ericales > Polemoniaceae > Linanthus > Linanthus parryae. The sequence continues at coordinate 5,471,850 of JALGPY010000003.1, forward strand.
TATGTCCAACGATTTGTTTACAAAGTACGATGACTTGTCATATCGTTTATTGTCACTATTTTAGCCTTTACAATTTCGATTTAGACACGATTGATCTTGAGACATTGCATAGGAAATTAATACTAGCATTTTCTTAGATCCGAAATAACATGATACATAGATTAAAATTTCATAGTTCATCATAAGGACTCCACCAAAACCTAGTACCAATTCTAGGAATCAATTATCGTCACTTATGATTCCCTATTAGTTTCAATCATGTATTATGTGAGCTCTTTTGTTTTAGTTCTTTAGCATGCGAGGTTATACAGTTATATCCAATCACACGCAGTTATAACATAAAACAAGCACAAGCATAAATAAATGTGCAATGGATGTGGCCTCTAAGGTGCACTCCCACTATTGAGAGTACGTCTTGAGCAATTCTTAAACTTCTCGCCTCATGGATCTCGCCTATCTCGAGTGTTCCTTGAAGCTTTCTTGTTCGTCTCTTTTGCTCCATGCACCTTGCGCCATAACTTTTGGTTTGGCCACCTCTCTTGAAGCTTCTAGTCTTCAATATCCACTAACTATCTTATTTCTAATAAGAAGTAACCTCTAATAGGCGATTTAGATGAGAAGAGAAGACACTAGAGTATGTAGAGAGGCACGACACGCATGCCGTATTTTAATTGATTACATATTCAAAACCAAAACCAAATATAAAAACATCTAAGCCACATTCATGCATCAAACACATCCATTCAACCCACAACAGCATGTATAATAGTAAAATAAACATATTGAAATTTTCTGGAAAATTCCAGAATTAAAGAATAATTACTGGAAATTATTAAGCAACAAATCAATCAATTAATAAGATCGAAAAATGCTCTCAACTACCTAGGATCTCACCTCCTATCTCATAAGGTAGGGAAAAATGACCTAAGTCTCCAGAAAAAATTTGGGCTCAAAACAGTGTGTTTAAGGACGTCTAACTGCATCGGGAAGTGTGCTAAACACTAATTAATTAATCTGGAAAATAATAAAATTTTATGTTTTTCCCAAAATTATGAAAAAATCCCAGAAAATAGGAAAATTAATTCTGAGTCTGACGTCGGCCGAGTGCCACGTCAGCATGCCACGTGGCATGCCACGTCAGCCCTATGTTGACGTCAGCTTCCATGTCACTCTCCAAGCTTTCTACCACGTCAGCAGCCACGTCATCGGCACATGTCTGCCACGTCACCTGCCACGTCAGCCTAGTGCTAACGTGACATCGCCACGTCAACTGCCACGTGAGCCCTAGCCACGTCAGCCCTAGCCACGTCAGCAGTCACCCGCCGCCCTTTGGCGTGTGCGGCGCGTGGCCTCGCGTGCAGGCGGCGTCGGTGGCGCGTGAGGCCCACGCGCCGCCTTCCCGGCCTCTTTTCCCGGCGATCCTTATACCGCTGGACTCGTTTTTTCACCGTGATTCTGATTATGTGTTCAAAACTCAATTTTAACACCTTTTGAAAAAATCTTTTTACAGCTCAGATCTAACAGTCCAGATTTATACTCCGAATCTTAAAATATTCATAACTAATGCTCTGTTCGTCCAAAAATTACAAAATTTATATTTCTGGAATCCTCGTGAAAAATCATATCTAACCATATAGGTTTTACTGACAAATTATGAATTTTCAGAAACTCGATTTTCTAAACTGATTCGGGTACGCATAACAGGGCACGAAAAACAAGCCTAAGGCTCTGATACCAATGAAGGACGAAACTGATCTATCACATACAGATCTACAACATGAATTATAGCGGAACATTCATGTGATTACCTTGTCTTCCGTAGCTCCTAAGCACAACGGATGATCGTAGGATGCTTGCTTTCACGTGCCCACCTTCCTCGCACAGACTCGAATCACTAGGACGAAAGCTCTGATCCACACCAAGTTCCACCAATGGAGGCTAGTTAGAGAGAGAGTCTAGGGTTTACTGTATTATGATCAGCACGTGATCTCAACAGTAGTGTATATTATTATTATGACTCTCATAATAATGTGTAGGAGGCTGTCTCCTTATATAGACAGACTTATACCCAATTGCAACATTACCCCCTAGGGTTTATGCCCTTGCTACTAACCCCATAAGGTTTGAGCTTGTTTCTCCTAAACCCATAAGTTTAGGATAATTGCATTGTGCACCCCACATGGGTGCACCAAATGCTAACAGCTAATAATTTCAAGGGTAAAAGACGCTGACCACCCCTGAGTTTTGGCATAATTCCACCTTGCTACCCTGGGTTTTGGAAAAAGACACTCTGCACCCATTTAAAGGAATATTCCGTGGACACTTAGCACCCTCATTTTATGTTCCGTTAGAAAAGTGGGTGATTGAATTTTTTAAGACCGTATTACCCCTCTGGAGTTTTTTTTCCCATGTTTATCAACAAGAACACCAAGCCAAGAACATCAAGAACACCAAAAAAAATCAACAAATTAGAATACTGCAATTTTCATCACATGTTCTTGGTTCTCATCTCACCCAACCTACTACATTTAAGTCAGGAACTGACAAAAATCACAAATGCTTTAAAGGATGTGAATTGCACTATAATTTGTTTCTTCATATGGCTGATTTCTATAAAATGTTAGTGCACAAATACAAATCAAAATGTTAGGAGTACCTAACAGATCCAAGTATGATCTGAAAAAATAGATTATTTCTTGGGTTCTGTTTCATTCCCTTCATGAACATGGCAATGCAATTGCTTGTGTTCTTGTAGTGAGCTTAGAAAAAATCAAAACCATCATCTCGCTCTCCCAGTCATTGCAATGAGTCTACTGCACCCAATTGTGAAGTAGGTTCAGTCCCATCTCCACAACTGATCACCATAACAGCAACCCATAACCACACCACAACCACATCTTTACAGTATCAGTACCTTCTTCCCTCCAATTGCCATAACTAAACCAATTTAACACCTACAACCATTCTCCCTATCTCCACCTTAACAAACACAACCAACTAGCGGTTACAGTACCGAATTGGCCTACAAACCCAGTTACAACAACCCAGTGCACCATTACACAGCCCTCCACAAAACACATCCAATTCTCCACCTTAACACACCACCAATATCAACCTACAAACTAACCTACTGCAACTAACCATAAATTCACCATCAAACCTTCACTACCTTTTCCTCCATAACCAAAGCCACAACCATACCACCAGCATCTTAATTACCAACCTGAGACCATTGGACCACCGACCATTTCTCCCCAACTCAGTACCTCCAGTATAAAACTCCTCAGCCACCATCAACCAATCATCTAAATTGCCAATACCTCACTGTCAATTACCAATTCAACCATCTCTACACCAATACTAAACCTGTAACTCCTTTAACAAAGCCACCAAAATTCCTTCCACATCACTGAATTATAAACCCACCTGTAAACCGCAATTTAAACCATTAAACCAACGTAGAAGCCACCAATCAACAAATGCATCAACCAAATCAATCCCTTAACCTCCCCCATTCACCACTGCTTTGATTTCTTTCCACCACCAAATTAGAAGCCAATCCACCTGAATAGAAGCCATCACCAGACCCTGAAAAACCCGACTGAAACTCATCTGAACCATTGAAACCCGCCAAGACTCCATATTTGAGAGGCTTTAAGGCGAGACCTGGGATTTGGGGGCTTCCTTCATAGACTTCGAAGAAGACGACGACGACGAAGCGGCCACATCCACTGAAGAGGGGGAGGAAGAAGTCGTTCCTTCTACCCAGACGTCGTCCTCGTTCCTTTTACTTGATCCCACGAAGAGAAAAGGAGAATAATGTGTTAGTGAAGAGAGAAATAGGGGAAGAGAGAGAAAGAGATAATTAGGGTTTGAAATGAATGAGAGAGTGGTTAGGATAATATATAGGGGGTAATTTTATCACGTTTCAGGGGTAAAATGGTATTTTTCTCCATGTAGTTAGTCAACTGTTAGCCTCCATCCAAAAAAAGGTGCAGACTGTCTTTATCCAAAACCCGGGGTAGCGAAATGGAATTATGCCTAAACTCAGGGGTGGTCAGTGTCTTTTACCCTAATTTCAATCCTTATGTGGGTCAAGCGCAATTGTTTGTGTTCTAATTCCTACGGAAAATAAAAGAAAACTACTAATTTTAATCGAGTGATGAATCTCACTATTAAAGTTGTGAGATTGATGAATGAAGACAAAGTTCAGGACATCTCTTAGGATCACTAGGGTGTTTATACCGTTAGTGGTTTATTTTCACATAACACGAATATTTAATACTTAGCCAAACGAGCAACAATACCTTGAAGATTCCTCAACCAAGGCCTACGCTTAAACATACATAACTGATTCTTGTAGCTTGCGTAAGTCTAAGTATGCATTAAGCTTTCATGTTCTACTCAAGTTCTTAGTTAACTAAACCGATTCCTCTAGTTTAGATACAACAACTACAATATTCACGTTTCGGGTAGTAAATACCGATTCCTCAAGCATTCTCTACCTTTATTCAAACCTATTGCGACGTCGTACAATAAGATTGGTAGAAATAAGCAAAAAATCAAGCATGACTAAACATAAAGATATCCAATTAGGCCAAAAGCATGAAATATAATCCATAAACCACCAAACACGGTGTTTAAACCCTAGATACCTTCGAGATATCCTGAATAAAGAACTTCGCTACGCTTACTCATGATCAAAATAACAAGTTTTAAGTTTAACATGAGCAAAAACCAAAGGAAAGAGGAGTTGAGAAGTCAAACGGATGATCCAAAGCTCCACAATAGCTCTCCAAGCTCTCAAGAACGTCTTCCTCAATGATAATACTGGAAAAACCAACCCTAACACGTTCTAATACGTTTCTTTAAATTTTAAGAAAACTTCCAAACATTTACAGAATAACCCCAAACGGAGTGCAGATTTTGGCCTTCTCTTCGCACGAAGAGAATTTGTCTTCGTGCGAAGACTGTCTTCTCTTCATGCGAATACTGTCTTCTCTTCGTGCGAAGGTCTTCTAATCTTGATAATGCATCATGCTGGAAGAAGAATTTTCTGAACTCCTCTGAATTTGACTAAGTAAATCTCTTCGTGCGAAGAGATTTTCTCTTCGTGCGAAGAGAATGAAGCTGCATAATTCTTTCTTCTTTTCATTAAATCTTTCCTTGAGTTATTTGTTTCCGATCGTCTCTTCATCCTCCTTGATCTCCGCATCCTATTTCCTGCCAACCACAACACGATACAAGTACCTGCGATCATATCACAATAAAAGTGTCCAAATATACAAGAAACGCCCGGATTTAACAATTAACGTTCAAAAACTCAAGTTTCTCAATTTAGGCATATTATACTCAAAAGACGCCAAATTTGCCAAGTAAAGCACACAAAATGTAGATAAACAAGTAATAAAATAACTCCAAAAACGGAGTTATAATTTAATAATAAACAACACAAGCGGAAAACTTTACAAAACAATTCTTAGAAGAAAAAAATAATACGAAACCACTCAGCTACGACATCAGACTAATTTTTTTTCCATAAGCCTTGGGTACTATATACTGAAACATGCTCGGTTGTGCCTGAACTCATACTATATACTAAAACATTATATTTCTTTTGCACGTCTTCTTCACTTGATGTCTCCAGTACATGCAACTTGATGATCACCCTTGGAAGAATTAATTGCAACTTGGAAGAATTAATTGCAACCAATTCGGCACTGGCGTTTTAACTAGGTTTCTGTCACGGTCTATTCCTTTTAGAAAGCACGCTAGCATAATAACACAAATAGTACTGATGATACCAGAACCTCAAACAACATGTATCCAAACTACAATGGCCGGTTCATGACGATAACAAAGGTGACGAAAATGATTCAGTTCCATGGCTTGTATTAAGGACGCTTTGAACTCTCAAGTGAAGGTTAACAGTCTCAAATCAAACACATTGAGAAGGATTCCAGATTTCTCTTATTACCCTTCCGAGCAACAAATGTAGTTATGCCATGTTTGCAATTGGTGATTTTCATTGGCTAGCAACCCCAACATACCGATGAGCATGGACTTCTTGGCCGTTTTGTTCTTCCATTTGATGTGGAATAATGGCCCAGTCCCTTAGCCTTATATTGATGGTAACTTAATTATGATTTCATAGGAACGTATTTCAAGGGCATCTTTGCATGTTATGTAAGTACCTTGATGGCAATTAATATATACCTTTGGATTTTTCAACGGATATGGTACCAGAGTTTTTCTCGTTCAAGATAACGAGGTGTTTTGTTTGATTTGATCTTAATCGCAATGTAATCAAGACAGTCAAAGTACGTGGTGTCTCAGATAATTTCCATGTCGAGTTTTGTTTACAAATTGGGCCAGGACGGTACCAGTAGTTATTGTGTCGTTAACTGAGGTCCAATGATATTATTGTCCTAAAAGTAATGAATATGTTTGGCTGACTTATAATTTATGCATCCATTATGACTAGTGTTAGATTTTGGTGATTCAAACCTAGCATAGAAAATTGACTTGGTCCAAGGCGGCTAAGGATTGTTTCCTTATTCGTTTTGGAATTGTTTCCTTGTTCTTTTTGTAATTGTTTCCTTGTTCGTTTTGGCAACGTTTGGACGTTTCTTTGGGCACAAGTCACTAGTTTAGGCCTATATATGGGTGTAGGACTCTTCTATTGACATGTGTGGTGTGTCTTGGATTGTTATTGGCTCTCTCATCAATAAATCGTCAATAAATCGGGTTGTTTTGGCCGTGGATGTAGCTAGCCTAAAAACTAGTGAACCACGTTATATCGTTGTGTTGTTCTTCATCTTCTTCTTCATCTAATAACTCTTCTTGGTCCCCAACAACTGGGCATTGCGCTTCCGCATCGTTTTCTAACAAGTGGTATCAGAGCCTGGTTGTTGGGTTGGGTTTGTTGGTAAAGAGTAATTGCAAAATCGTTTTGGATGAAGATCTATCGTGTTGATGAGAATATTGTTGACACACCCACCACCAAGTTCCTTATTGGGGGAACTATTGAGTTCCTTGTTGTGGGAGCTATCGGGTTCGTTCTTGGGGGAACAATCAGGTTCCTTATTGGGGGAACTATTGAGTTCCTTATTGTGGGAGCTATCGGGTTCCTTGTTGTGGGAGCTATCGGGTTCCTTGTTGTGGGAGCTATCGGGTTCTTTGCCATGGAGCATCTGGCGCGCATTCTAGCGCGAATTTGGAGGTTCATGTGCAATCGGCGTTCCGGTGCAATCGGGCTTCCGGTGTGGAGTATTGGGCGTGTGAATCTCAATTGGGCTCAACCATTGCAAGAACTCATAAGAGTTGGAGCATCGGCATGGAGCAATCTTGTTTGGGATGCTAGGAGGATTCAAGTCAAGGTGGAGACGGCTCGAATCAACCGGCGGATTTGGCTCGTGGCATGGAGCAATTGACGTGTCTTGTTGGCACGCGATTGGTTGGTAGCGCGTTATTGGGTGCATATTGGATTGGTTACATGTTATTGGGCATGTATTGATTGGCGGCGTGTTATTGTGCACACATTGATTGTTGGCACGTTATTGGACGTGTCTTGATTAGCGTCTTGGTGCGGTACTTTGGCGACGCAATTGGCATGACTTGTTTGATAGGCACTTTTGTCACGAAGTGTCATTGGCGTGACGATTGGGGAGATGCATTGTGTCATGGTGCATTAGGGTGTGTTGATTGAGACACACAAGTCTATGCGTTTGTTGAGACGCAAAGACGCGCTTGTTGTGGCGCATAGTGATTGTATTCCGATACCGCAAATTTGGGAATATATTCTATCGGTTGATTGGTTGATCGTTTCAATTTGGGTGGAGCACTTCGAGTTTGATTATTGGAGGTGCAACCACAGTTGGCTTGTTCGTCGAAAAAGACGGATGGCAATCGGAGAAACGATTTGGTGAATTGGGTGGAGGCGTTCTTGATTGGGAGGCGCCTTCACAATTGGATTGATGAGGATCATTGGATTGGTTGCTAGGGTGTTTGAATCAAGGTGGAGATTTGTTAGATTTTGGTGATTCAAACCTAGCATAGAAAATTGACTTGGTCCAAGGCGGCTAAGGATTGTTTCCTTATTCGTTTTGGAATTATTTCCTTATTCGTTTTGGAATTGTTTCCTTGTTCGTTTTGGAAACGTTTGGACGTTGCTTTGGGCACAAGTCACTAGTTTAGGCCTATATATGGGTGTAGGACTCTTCTATTGACATGTGTGGTGTGTCTTGGATTGTTATTGGCTCTCTCATCAATAAATCGGGTTGTTTTGGCCGTGGATGTAGCTAGCCTAAAAACTAGTGAACCACGTTATATCGTTGTGTTGTTCTTCATCTTCTTCTTCGTCTAATCACCCTTCTTGGTCCCCAACAACTGGGCATTGCGCTTCCGCATCGTTTTCTAACAAATACATCGACGGTCAATCAATATTCTAACCAAGCTAATGGTTTTCCTGCTCGTGAGGGTGCTGATGGCTTAGTCCATATTTATGACTAACATAATGATTTTTTCCTCTTCTCAAAACAACTCTAATGATGATGACCCAAATATAAAATTGCAAATTGGTGCCAGCCCAAATATAAAATCTCAATTTGGTGCCAGAAATAGTAGAGTTTTTTCATGTGTTTGACTAGCTCCGATTTTTCGGAGTCCACGAGGGCGATCAGAATCTGAAACCCTAGGAACCAATGAGTGAGACAATGGCGGAGCCATCAGTGACCAGGGATGCTCCAGCTTCGGAACACTGGGTAGGAGCTCCATTGACGGAATACGAAGATGTGACTATTGATTATTCGGAGGAACGATGTTTGGCTGCCATAATGGAACTGGGTCCTTGTCTGATCGGGAGCCTTCCTTCAACCCATCATGTTTAACGTATGGGCCATGGTTATGCTTTTCCAAAAAATTTGGAAGGAAGGAGACAAGATCACAATTCGAGAAACAATCCCTAACATGTTTATTTTCTACTTCCCCTGAATCCATGGAGAACGTCCTTAATGGCAGACCCTGGGTCTTTGATGGTAACCTCTTGGTTCTAAAGAAGTGGGTTCCTTCGGCAGGAACAAACAAGGAAGTATTTGCAGTGGCGGAGCCAAGATTTGGGTGGGGGGGGGGGGAACACAAATTCGAAAAACTTCAACACCCCTATGAAGACATAAATCACTATCAACAAATAATTTATTCACAAGTTAACATAACATCAATCAATTGTTAATTAGTTCATATCAACAGAAAATTCTAAATTTCAGTATTTCCTTCCTCCTCCTCTTGATTTGGTTCAATATATTGTTACATAATCAAATTAGAATTTGATTGAAGCAATCATGTAGCGAACAATGAACAATTTACAATTATAGGATCTTTGAGTTTGCTGAAATCCTTATAATAAATCAAGAGAAGTTTCTTTAGTATAATTAAATTATGTTTCTATCATGTTCACATAGAGCTGTAATCAAATTCTCTCTCAGATTCGTAGGAAGAAGTGGAGATGGAGAAGAATGGGTTTAGATTACAAAATGAATCCCGATTTTAGAGAAGGAGGAGGAAGGAAGACGATTTAGCCTATTATTTATGAGTACGAGCAATTCACACAAAAATGCAAAACTATAGTATGAGTTAAACAACAAAGGGGCTTTGGATAAAAAAAAAAAAAAAAAAAAAAAACACAACACAACACAACAAACAGGCTTGGTGGGCCAGGCCGAAGCCGGCCCAATGAGCAGTATAATTGCCGCATTGGCTTTCGGGAGTCACTCTGAGTCGCTAGCGCACGCTGCTGTAGAAACCTAACCAGAGACGACTGAGAGCTAGCGAAAGAGGAATGGCTCATCTCCCGGCGGACATCGTCGCCGACATACTCTCACGGTTGACTGTTGAACCAATCCTACGGTTCAGGTGCGTTTCTAAACCCTGGTGTGATCTAATCGACAGCCCCTATTTCACCAAATTGCATCTCAAACGATCCATGGACAACCGAAAACTCGTACTAGTTAAACGTGCCTATACTGAAAATTCCAGTTTGCTTACAGTGAGCATTAAGACGACGATGGATTGTTCTCCTTATTCTTCTCCACCGCTTGATGCCGTCGTCAAACTCGACGATCACCTCTGCAGCAGTAGCCCCGTGATTTGGGGTTCCTGTGATGGTCTAATAATACTTCTAGGAGAAAACTACGATTTTTCAATATGGAATCCTTCCACCAAAAAGCACCGAATATTGCCACAACCCATTAGTAGTGACGATGATGATATCCAAACCTCACCCGACTACGTCACACCTTATTTCTACGGGTTCGGGTATGATTCAGTCCATGATGATTACAAAGTGGTGTTGATTATCCAGTTTCGCCCTAGGAATGACAATACTGTCAGATTGCACTCTCAAGTTCAGGTTTACAGTTTAAAGACCAATTCTTGGACAAAGATTGTTACCGATTTACCTCATTACCTTAATTACCTTATTTCGAATGGATCTCGTGGTGCGTTACTCAGGGGTGCTTTGCATTGGGCTGCATATGGAACAGATGATGGCGCGGATCGTTTTATTGTTGCATTCGATCTTGCTACCATGGATTACCGGATAGTCCCCATGCCTACCGAGGAGGATTTGTTTGATTTTGATATGGAGCTGTCGTCGTTGGAAGGACGTCTATGCTTATCGTGTGTTTTTTGGTATGATCCCTGTGATGTGTGGGTGATGAAGGATTATGGAGTCAAGGAGTCATGGACTAAATTGTTTTCGTTTGATCCAGGATCTCCTAAATTTTCCACCGAGACTCCTTTGTTCTTATCGAAGGACGGTACCAAAGTTCTTTTGCTTCAAAATTATAGAAATATTATTTGGTATGATATTAAACACAAGTTATGTCATCAAGTTCGCATCCATGGTCTCCAAGATATATCTTTTGCTGATGCAGAGATTTGTGTGCAAAGTCTTGTTCCACTTCCACCTAACAAGGTGTAGTCAAAAATAGTAGTAATGGGAAGAAACGGCACATAGAAGAGAACAATGACAAGAATGCAGACAAGACTGGGAGGAAGAGGTAAATTGGATACATGGTCCTCGTAATTTGAACTTGTTCTCAAATCATTAGCCTTCAGTCGCTCTTTTTGTTTAGTCGTCCGGTTCCCTTCTTGTCGAGTTTAATTAACAAGGGTCTTAGTATTGGAAACTCATAGTGGAAGAAGAATCCACTTATCACATTGGAAACTTTATTTGGTACACTACATGTGAACTTAAACATTTGTATTAGTGCACTCTTCAAAGCCTTCATGCATTCGGCATCATCTTAAAAATTCCTACTCAGCATTTAGCACTCCCTTCATCGTGCAAAGATTGTCTATTTTTCCTTATTGAGATGTCTTGAATTGACTTCAAAGTACATTTGCAAGATTCTCCATAAGTATGTATTCTACTTGTTATTGGGAAAAGAAAAAAAGAGCTGACAGTTTTCGAAATGGCATGTCAAATTTTGAATTTAAGTGCATCAATTGCATGTTTCCTTAAAAGAAAATTGCAGTTCTAAAAGTACACAACCATTGCAGGATGGAGGGCGTAGTATCATCGCATTCATACAATGGAACATTGATTATTACTATACAATGGAACATTGATTATTACTGGTGTCAACTTTAAAGATTGTTTAGCTTTCGTACAATGGCACAAAGACTGTTCCTGACAACCTTGTTTGCTTCTGTCTAAATGTAATGACTTTCTGACTTTTGTTTTTAAATATTTATCTATTGTTTTTAAATATATTTCCACCTTATCAGTGTTTTTTTTTTTGTTGTTGAAAATTCTAGCTGGTGCTCGAGGCAAGTGAAAGAAAATGTAATGAATGCAAGGTATACAACATACCTATATCTAAAAATGAGGATTTTTTACTCTAGGCGATCCAGTAAATAGTTTTAAAATTATCTGTTGTTTCTTAGTAGGTGTATTACTCTAATTTGTCATGTGCCCTTATGGGTAAATTCTCACCATGACGCCATCGTGGAATGCATGCGTACAAAATTTCTGACATTTGGGCGAGGGAGTAATATCATTGAAATAGTGCATAATGCATGTCCGATGGCACGTACAAGGGTATACATGAATCAAGATTAACTTGTTTCAACTGCAACTGATGATAAACTTTGGACTTATTATAAAGAGAATACTCTTTTGACGCGCATAAAAGTCAAGATACACCAGTTGGAACGTCAAGAATACAATAGAAAGTTGGAGACGCGAAAAAAGGTTAATCTTTCTTTCCATAATGAATTATAACCCATTTATTCGATTAAATCTTTTCTAAGACAATGAATGAATTGCTGCAATATTTGAAGTCACCAATGGAAAATATATACACATGCTAACTGTGTAGTACGCCCTCGGGCACAGGTCATGCAATGGTATGTTCTCAACCAAACTCTAATTGTTTCTATGAAACCAACTCCAAATTACATCTCAAAACTGGAGAGCTCAGATGGGGACATATGTAATCAAGACACTGTGTCCAAAGTGGTTTCTCCTTTGAAAATGTGTCACAAAGAGGTAATCTGTTTTGTTAGATCGAAGTCCTCTGTATGCACAATTGAGTATGTAATTGAACATACTTTAGGCAATGGTTTGAAGAAAATTGTATTATAGTAAGACTTTTAAGCAAGAAGTAGTTCCAAAAAGGCTGTCCACAGAGGAAGAAGAGGGATTCTAGTCGCCTGCTTGCTTTCACGGGTATGGCCCTTGCGTACATCCGCTGATGGTTGGCCGACATCTGTAGGCAGGCATTGCCACATAAATCTAAAACAATGAAAGAATTGCATGTGTTATAGTAAGATCTAAGAACCCCAATTCAATGCATGAATCGTCAAATATGAATGTTTTTAAGCATTAATTGCACATTGCCTATTGATCTTGGCAGGAATCCAACCTTCTCTTGATAGCACTCCAGCGCATTTGGTTGAATACACCCTCAAACGGTCCAAATGAACAGTGCAGAAATTTCAAACAGCTCCATCTGGTTGTTTCGACTATATATAGCAATACACCCTCAAACAAATGAGTAAGGGCATGAAAAACCAAGCTCTATTCGTACTGTAAATCACTTGGGAGCTAATAGTCACTGTGAGCCTTCATATGAACATAAAATCTTGCCTACTCCGCTACTTATTTGCATGCCCTACTGAATTTTACCCCTAATCCGTGACTACTGACTGTACAACTTTTAGTGCTTGCCCCAACTACTTAAGGTAATTGTCAACATTTTGTTCCATTCTCCTATGCGCTTTAGCAATTCAGCTTGACCAGTGTTCATGAAATGTTGTGGTCTTTACAGGTATCATTTGGGAATTCAGGAGTGACCTAATGTCCTCGTAATGGTGTAAAAGGGACTTATATTGAACTGAACAAACGGTAAAATGGACTATTTGGTACTTCCAGTCGACTAATCTGCCCCTTAGATGTAAAAATAAAAACCTGAGCTCTACTGTAATCCATAAAACACTTTTGTTCTTCCACTGCAACAGATCATATTCTCTTAGAACAAGTCCAAGATAAAGGAGAACACACTTGATCATTGACATGGCATGATTTTGAGATGTGCGATGGCAGAAGGGTGAGAAAGTCAGAGTAGTAATAGCTTCAGCATTACATGAGATTAGTGCTTTGATTGAATATACTACAAACTTCTTCCTGATTTGTACAAGTTTTACACTGTGTTATGAATTATTCGCGAAGTTCTTCGTAAAGTTGCTTTTATCTTTGAAATCCATAGTTGAATCTACCATAACAAAATACTATCATGTATTGAAAGATCAAGTACTGTACTTCACAGATAGTGACCGGAGATGATAGAAGAACTCATAACTAGCGGTAATTTAGTTGAATCCTTAACGAAATTCTACAATGTCTTACCCATCCGAAATATTAGTAAACGGTGGCTCCCTGCTTGCTGCCAAGACGAATTTCCCACGCCCGAAGGAATCAATGAAGGTAATTCTCTCTCTCTCTCTCTCTCTCTCTCTCTCTCTCTCTCTGTGTGTGTGTGTGTGTGTGTGTGCGTGCATAGTAGAGATTTGGAGATTATCGTGTACATCCACATTTATACGTGGTAAGAGAAAAGGGGTGTTTCCCCAGGGAGATTGTCACTGATATCCTTTTGACGGCTCCCAGTGAAATCTCTTCTACGTTTCAGGTGCGTTTCTAAATCATGGTGTTCTCTCACTGGCATTTACCGTTTCATCAAATTGCATTTCACAAGATCCAACAAAACCAAAAACCATATGAACCCCATACTTAGTCATCACCACGGTCTATATTCAGCTAGCAGCATTCACTTGATACAGCAATCAAACTTGATGACCACCCTTTGAAGAATCACTACGTATACGGCCTCGACATATTAGGTTCCTGTGACGGTCTAGCGCTTTTACATGATGAGGAAAAATACCAGCTTGCTATTTGGAATCCATCCACTCGAAACCACCACATATTACCAAATACTTCAGACACTGGAACCACAAACTTCATAGACAAATTCGACCAGTTCGTAGTATATGGGATTGGGTATGATTCAGTCCATGATGATAACAAGGTTGTGAAGATGACTCAATTATTCTATGGATACTAAAGTTGAACTTGTGGACAAGGATTCAGGAATTCCCATTTCACCACTGTTTGTACGGACATTATGGTACCCAGTGGTGCTTTGCATTGTGCTGTGTTAAGATATATTGTTGCCAGAAATAATAATAATGATCATTGTGCTGTTGCAGTTGATCTTGCCACTGAGGAATATCGGCTAGTGCCCATGCCTTGTACCAGTGATAAGACTTTAATATGGATATTCTTGCTTTGGACGAGTGTCTATGCATAATTTGTAATTATTCGGCTTATCTTGTTGATGTGGGGGTAATGAAGGATTATGGAGTCAGAGAGTCCTGGACTAAATTGATGTTTGTTGGTTTCCCAAAACCGAATAACCTCCTCTCAAAAAAAAAAAAAAAAAAAAAAAGAAACCGAATAACCCAGTATTAAGATCTGTGGTACCTTTGAACTTTTTCAAGGATGGTACCAAAGTTCTTTTGGTGGAGCATTACAAAAAGCTTGTTGGGTTTGATCTCAAGTGCAATGTAGTTACTGCAGTTGAAGTTATCCATCTTCCTAAAGAATTTGACGTGTTGTTTTGTGTGCAAAGCCTTGTTCAACTGGGTAAGGGTGGGGAAAGTAATGTGAAGAAGCAGCAGCACAGAGAAGAGTAGGATAAGAAGAAAAGCAAGCCAATTAAGATTGGGAAGAAGCTGTGATTGCAGTAGTAGTGTTTGGTGACGAAGTACGAGCTTTGTATTTAGATATAAGCGGTGTGATGAAAAACCAATTGTACAAATAATTTTTTGAAATTTTATTCTGGAAGACTGCATATTCAGGTTAAGGTGATTTTCGAGTCAGATTTCGACATCTGTTAAAGTGAAGTTGATGATTATTTGACTTGAAATTTGCAAAGAATGACTATTGTGTTATGTGACTGGCAGATACGTAATACTTAGTATATAGTATTCTTATAATTTTTACATGGAGATTGTTATTACCTGACTCGGTTATTGCTTCTGTAGCTACTTCCTGAAGCACTCTTTGACTCTATGTACTGCATTGAACTGGCCGCGAAACTTCTACCCTAAGTACCTAACTAATTAACTGGCAAGTTCATGTGCTACAGAGTCCATTGATGTCGATATATACAAAATTGAGCGAAAAGATTTCTTTAGAAATTAAACTCGTATATACGGATAGATGAATATAGTTCTCACCTTCCATGACTAGGGAGTTTTATAGTTCTCACCTTCCATGACCAGGGAGTTTTATGGGATCATTACAAGATGACACAAGAATAAGGAGTCAGATTGGTACTAGCACTGAATAAATTTGCTGTTGCATAGCCCAGTTGCCTCAACATTCTCCCCCTTCAAGACTTGACCTTTAAAGTTACTGAATATGTATGTTGTTGCATATCTTTTACTAAATTTGACACTGGCATCACAGTTGCACTTCAAGAAGTCTGACAGAGATGGGTCCCATTGTGTCGCTGCTTCTTGGTATTATAAGCTTCCATATGTTCCTTGCATAAATCTTGTACCTCTTTCACTACAAGTTCTGAGTTCAAATGTTGTGAGCTTATTCCTGAATACACTCTTTTTTCTCCAACTCCTGATTTCTAGAAAATAAAAACTAGTTCACATGTTCCTTCATGAAAGACCACAAGAAAGATGCATTTTTAAAAGAGAATTCCAGTTATGATTGAAATGTAGAAGAGTCTGTGTGAAAATTTCCTTGTTTTTCAGAAAGTTCAAACGACTTCATAGATCCAACAAATCTGGATAATTATGAAATGCTCTTATTGGCAGTTCTGAAAGAGCCAAAGAGGAGACACGTGTGGTGGCTAAATAGGCTTTCAGAACGTTGATCACGGAAGATCAAGTGCTGTGAATGTGGCCGAACTACACATGTTTCAAGAGAGCGTCCAAATCAAATAAATACCAAGGTGGTCGTTTCAAAGGCTGGAGATCTCCTAATCCGAAGCGGACAACTGGAGTAACGACATGAAGGACGAAACTGATCTATCACATAAAGATCTACAACATGAATTATAGCGGAAGATTCATGTGTTTACCTTGTCTTCCTTAGCTCCTAAGCACAGCGGATGATCGTAGGATGCTTGCTTTCACGTGCCCACCTTCCTCCCACAGTCAGGCTCGAATCACTAGGACGAAAGCTCTGATCCACACCAAGTTCCACCAATGGAGGCTAGTTAGAGAGTGTCTAGGGTTTACTATATTATGATCAGCACATGATCTCTACAGTAGTGTATATTATTATTAGGTCTCTCATAATAATGTGTAGGAGGTTGTCTCCTTATATAGACATACTTATACCCAATTGCAACATTACCCCTAGGGTTTATGTCCTTGCTACTAACCCCATCAGGTTTGAGCTTGTCTCACCTAACCCCATAAGATTAGAATAATTGCATTGGGCACCCTACATGGGCGCACCAAATGCTAACATCTCCCACTCGCACAGTGGGGTTTCACAAATACAGTAGGTCTAGTCTCCCTCAATCTCCAACTATTATCATCTGCCAAAGTGTTTTGTGGCCTTGGTGTGTGACTGTGAGAGAACCTGCATTTTGGGAGTTCCATACTCTAAAATCATACGAGACGAGCTAGCAGCATGCGCACTCAACCTTAAGAAATAATGCAATACATATATATATATATATATATATATATATATATATATATCGTATCCCCCAGATTCTCGTAGACCATGAGCACCTACCTTGTCACGAAGGTCGTGCATCAATGAGTCTACATCTCCTTTATTATATTCATATCCTGCATGATCCCATCATATTTTGTAGGTGGGCCCAATGAAAATGATAAAGAGCGATGCAATGAGAATCTTCCTTTCCATCCATTGTCGATTTGATCATGAGTCAGCTGCTTTCCTAGCAATGTCCCAAAAGGCCGAATCATTCATAGCCGTGAGGTGTCACGCTAAAGTAGCATCACCTAACCGTCTCTCCCCGACATGGATAAAAGTACAAAGGGTATATAGTGTCAATCATTCTTATATGATCAACGAGACTCACACGGCGAGGAATCTCGGGGACTAGTTCTACTCGCCACCTCATGTCACTCATCAGCACGCGTCATCTCATAAGATGTGCGCCATAGTGTTAGGACTCTAATCAGAGCACATGTCCTATCCCATAGGGACCACTATACAGATGTAAGTCCTACAACCCATATGACTATTAACTCGAGTACTGAATATTGCACATATGCAAGTCGAAATCAGTTCTCTCATCTGGCTTTCTCTACGCAGACTATACATGGTTTGTGGTAGAAACCATGTTCGAATGGCCATAAACCAATCTCACCTTCGAACTTATTCCAATGCGACAAATGAATCCGTCTGACAGGGTCTTGCACAATTGATAGATGTCTAACTCTTGTCATAGGCCATGCGCCTCATATGACAGGAGTCACTTATCATATCAGAGGCTTCTAGCACTTTTCGGGATTCTGTCTCATCTTCTACTCACTTAGACTATCCAGGATGTTGTAAAGGCGGTTGCTCGTGTGAGAGAGTCAACCTAGTGTCTGCGAGACATGTTCTATGCTAGTACAAGATTTGTAAACATATCATACACATATCGAAACAACATGTAGCATAATTAAACGAATCCAATTAAAATCCAATTATCAATGTCTCATATGCTCATCAATCATATTGCCAGTGATCGACTACCGAGTCCCCATTCTCTAAAGTAATCCACAAAGACAATTCTTATGCGGTTTATGAATGGGAGGTGCCTAAACTTTGGCTCGTAGTCGATTCACTCCAAGATTACTCTCCAGGTAGTCATTTCACCTTTTGTGAAAATAGTACCTCTTTCTATATGTTTGGCCTTATCAAAAGTGCTGTAGCCGTACGCCAGCACTACAGGTTGGATGACAGATCATAAGCTTATCTGAAACCTTCTTATCCAAACATGTTTCTGTCCGGTGACAGAACAGGCAATCGTGCTTCGCTTCCATGATCGATGGAGCGGTCTAATACGATTGTGCAACACTTATGCTGCAGTTCCATGCGATGTGTATGTCATCTAGCATGGACTATAGCCTGAGTCGGATCCACGTGTATCTACGTCCCCACCCTAGTCAGCATGCATAGCTGGCTAGTCGAAGCATCATCTCCGATAGTCACAGCACATGATCCTTTGTATAGAGTATCCTTTTGGTTGCAATCTACTCTCTTAAACTGGATTCCTGAAATCCAATCTTCCGATTACATAAGGTTTGTGGGGTCTCAGTGTATACCATAGTATATAGCAGACTCACACTGCA
The DNA here is from genome assembly GCA_023055425.1 of Linanthus parryae. NCBI lineage: Eukaryota > Viridiplantae > Streptophyta > Magnoliopsida > Ericales > Polemoniaceae > Linanthus > Linanthus parryae. The sequence goes on from JALGPY010000003.1 coordinate 5,490,753, forward strand.
TCGGGCACTTTGGTCATTTGGTCAATCTTGTATGGTGTCTTCTAGGGCACATATTCAGGTTCATAAAATCTTGCAGCGAGCTATGGGAGCATCACATGGCTTTGGGTCCATAATATGGAATCGTTCAGAGTATCTTCTTGTTTTCCTCCTTATGCATAAATATAAGAAGTCCTTTTGAACGAACGAGAATGCATCTCGCCCTACTAATATCCTTCGTCACAAATCGAAAGGATAACCACCCTATAGTGGATGTGAAATAGTCCTTAGACTCTCTTGGAAAATAGTGTGTCATCGATAATAAGTTACGTGATCATCTACTCTCTACTACTAAGAGTGGTATGCAGCGGTTTTTCATGGACTAATTAAGATCATACATGGACTTAATTAGCTTGCATCTATTTGTGCATTTGATCATACATTTCGTAACCCTGTTGTCGAGTCATACAGATCACCTCTCTGTTTTCTCCATTGAGAAATTCAGTTATCACGTTTATCGAGAATGGAGCCTTATTTCCATCATCACAACTATTACCGAAATCTCTGCAAGTCGTATGCCTTACTATGCTTCCGTCTGTGCCACCCTGAATGACCTTGGAAATCCATGCATTTCCAATAGTCTAATATCCAGTCCGAAAAGTAAACCTAGTCTTAAACTTGGTTGGTCCTTCACAGACTCTTTCTTTTCCTGTAAAAGTTACTTTTCATTCTTCATAATTTAGGGACGATAAGGTATAGTATTCTATCCTATCGTTTATGCAAGGTGATCCTTAAGATCATCCCTTCGATCTCAACAGTCGATGGGGTATGCTCCGATGAGCAATTCATTTGCATAGGAGGTTCATAATTTGCTCTCACCCCTATGGATGGGCACCTCTCTTAGAAAGTCACTCCCACTGTCCGAAGGATCCTTGAGGGACTAATTCCTCATAATGGTCTAAGGAACAGGGTATTTTCTAGCGGTTCCTCCATTCTCGCCGAGATCATCATCTCTACGAACATTCCCTTAACTATGGGCATCTCCTAAGAGAAAACATATATCTTGTGAATCCATTTGCGTTACACTACTAATTGGCTGTTGGGTTTTGAATACGCAACCCTCTAGAGTACTCCGAATAGTATGGGAAGATATGTTACTCCATTAAGATACATTTCTTCCATCTAGGGTCCAAATTCTTTCTTGTCAGGTGATGAAATATCCTGGGACGATATCTTAGGTTCATCTTCTTGCGTGGTGACTATCATGTCTCCCCTTCGATGTCGAATCGTCGACGGGGTACGCTCCAAAGAGCGCTCCTGCACAAAGAGGGTTCTTCTTCAGCATTATCGTCATATACGATAGGATGCTCACTAGGCAAGGCACTCCCACTGTTCTCAAGATCCATAGGAGTAAATTCCTCTCGAGTAGTGGTGAATTGAGTGTCATCTAGTGGTTCCTCTTCTCTGTAGAGAGTACCATCTCCACGTGCTTCTACCTGACTAGGAAAATTTTTGTTAGCTCATAAGCTGCCGATCCCTATGGACTAAGGTGACCTCATATAGGTTGCCTTTTGGTCCACATCTCGTAGGGCGTAGTGGCTACAGACTTGGTGGGTATTTGGTTGAGTACATCAACAGCCGTTTAGCAAAGCGTCTCCTCGAGATAGGGAACATGTACAGTGAACGAGCTATCATACATTGAACCTTCTTCAGGCTGTATCCTATGCCTCCTATCCGCTACAGCATCCTGCTGCGGAGTGCAGGGAATGCACAATTGCCTTACTAATCCTTTCCGTCACATAGCTCTTGCTAAGATAGATACTCGCAGTCTCATTCTGGCTAAGGAGATATCCTTTTGTCCAGACGGTTTTCTACCTTTTGTAGATACTTGTCGAAGCACCCTTGTGCCTCAGACTTATGTGGCCCAAGCACACATAGTTGAGATGCGCACAATAATCTACGAATGTGATGGAATAGTAAGCACCGTGTCTTTAGCTCTTAACATTTAATGGAACACAAATACAACAGAATGAATAATATGGAAAGACTCAATAATCCATACTGCTTTACTGGATAGTTTGCGTTCCGCCTTCTATGTAAGGCAAGAATCACACACAGGTAAGGGTACCTTGGGCATGTTCCAAGTAGGCCTACCTTAGCTAGCCCGAACATCCTTTCCTGACATAGTGTATCTCAATCTAGCGCGCCACATATCAGAATCTTAAGGCACAACCCTAGAGGTGATATCCAAAGATCCTGAGGTGTTATTCATGCTAGAAATCAAGAGTGCATAACCATAACATGACCGATTCCAAAGTAAAACTGTGACCAAAAACTACTTTTGGTGGCTACTGATAACTCCGTTTACGGTGTTATATTTACAGTTGAATTCCTACCGTTTTGTGTGATTTTCGTGCAAAATACATGAGAAATAAGCTTTGATCTTGAAATATGTGACTACTTGAGTTATTTTTTCTTATGTGATTAGTCCGGGCGTTTTCTAGTGTATTTGAGATGTTTATATCACATTTGATCATTCGGTATTTGTAGTTGTGTGTGACACAGGTACCGGAGGCTCAGGAGCGTGAAACGGGGATGAAAACGAACTTCGGAATTGAAGAAGCTCAGGAGCGTAGCCAAGAGTTGAGAAGAGAAGAGTTGCAAGCGAAGAAAATAGGGGAGAAGAGAAGCTTACAACTGCTACCAAATGCCACCACAACCTACATCACACTACTACTACCACCTCCTCAATCAAAACCACCATTTCACCAATCAAATTACCACTGAACTAAATCAAAGCCACAATCAGAACAATGTCCAGTACCTCTATTGCCAACCTCCATCACCAATCTCCACCATGTCAACTTGCCTACACAACACTACACCAACAAATTCAGCCACCATACTACTCCAGGACTCCCACCTACATAAGCTGCAAACCTACAACACCTAAGAACAAACACCACAGCCACCTACATCAACCATCTTCAGTACCATCAAACCATTAACCTACTGCAAATAATCCCAAAAACCCATCAATTAACCCTCCAACAATCACCAACCTCCAAGTGACCTGCAAATCACCGTCCAAATCAGACCCAATCCCGGCCAAATACCCATCTGAAACCACCACCAAAATGAGACCTGACCTTCTTAGCCACTGCCATCAAACCCAGTAGCAGCACCGCAAGAGAAGAATCAGAGCCATGGCAGCGAAGAAAACCCAGCGAACAGAGAAAGCAATGGAAAAGAAGAAGAAACAGAGGAGAAAGAAGAAAGCAAGAAGAGAACGCAGCAGCAACAAGAACAGAGAATAAGGGAACTGCGATCTTCTCCATGGGTTTTCGGATGAATGAAAACCACCCTTCTGCTCTCTGGTGCGAAAGAGATTTCAAGCGGCTATTTGTGGCTGGGGCAGAGTGAAATATGAGAAGAATAGTGAGGTGAAAACGAACGGGGTTGTTATTTTCAGCATCTTTTAGGGTTTGCTAAGAGGAAACAAATCATAACTCAAACATTTTTGGAGAGGCAAAAGTGCAAATAGTGGGTTTGTACTCCAAATTTTGGACGGGAGTGCTATGTGAGGAAAAGGGGGCTTATTTATCAACAAAAAGAAGAATTAATCAGCATACAACAGAACGTGAGACTAGACGAGGAAAAAAAAGAGGACGATTTGGGGGAGACGCATTGAAGGAAGAGCTAGAGCTCGGTTCAGAGTTTCGACACGGATTCTTCGTTTGATTTCTTGACCCTCTCTATTTCTCCTTTATCATGAATTCCATCAATTCCTTTGTATTGTTTGTCTACTCTATGAGTACCTAAACCTCTCTTGCCAGATAGTTATGGAGAACTAGGGTTTATTTTAGATTTTCCGGATTTGAAGTTTGATTCATGTTTTGAACTTAATTCTTCTTATTGTTCTAGTTATTCGACAAGTTCTTGTTCTCAATTTCTTAGTTTGTATGGTTTGATCACCCAATACTTGCTAGTTATCTAGGTTGTTGCACGACAGTGAACGAACCCGGATTCGTGAAGAACGTTGTTGACATTCTCGTAGTTTCTTGAGACCGACAGGAGATAGAGACTTGAATGACTGTGTGTGGGTTGTTTCAGTTAGACGTAGTTAGGATTAGCATGATCGTTGGACCGACAGGACCCGGTGAGTGAATCTGGCTAGCTAACTAGAACGTAACGGTAGACAGAGGTGGACCGACAGGACCCGAAGTAGACGGTAACGTAGATTTGCGTGAGATCGACAGAAGATCGTAATGAGTGTGACCCGGTATATCTAGACGTAGGTAGAGTGTTTCAAATCATAGTCCGGAAATATCTAAATGCCCTAGGGACCCTAAAACTATCTAGTGTTCTCCATATTCGTATTAATTAAAAAAATAATAAAAATATTAGTTTAGTTTTGTTTATTTAATTTTAGTCACTTGTTTGAGGGTGACGACTTATAAAATCACAACTTTTTCCTACTGGTTACTTCAATTCTAAATTAATCGTTTAGCTAAATAATCTAGAGACTGTCCCTGTGGGTTCGACAACCTGAGTTTTAATACTCATCTTTATTACTTCGACCGTGCACTTGCGTATACACGTAAGAAATCGTGTCAGCTACTCCCGCAAAGATAATCTTATGGATCCTTAGACGAGAAGTTAGTGCCAGGTCTGGCCTTCTAATCTTAGGGAAACATCCTTTTCCTCTTTTGCGTTTGCCAATCTTGGGCTATTGGTCGTGTACCAATATTGCGCCCTCATTCCCATATCCTTGCCCCCACCTGTTCCTCACGGTCCTAATACCGGGCTAGGGACTACGTCTGCCTATCATACTTCATTCACAGTCTCTAGCAAACATATATTGCTTAGACTTCAGAAGAATGCTGAACTAGTATCCTTAGAAATCACTTGGTTGCTTAGATTCTAGGACGGAGCGATGATTGGTCTTATCCAAGCATCTTGACACTCGAAAGTGTGTCATATAACGTTTTTCATGTTATTCTCGTGAAACGTGGCAGATAACTTAACCTCAGATACTATAGTTGAGTACTAACCTCAGAGACTATAGTCGAGTGCCATTTTTTATGATTTGAGTTTGATAGTTTAAGGTGGATTTATGAGTCACTACTCACAATTTTAATGAGGCAAATGGCTAAGGTGGATCCAAGATTCTTCTTTGGCCCATTCCTACAATCTTTGAATCTCAAAGTGTTCTTGAACTTGCTAATGTGGTCATTTCCCCTCCTTGGCATAGCATGCTCTATGACATTATCTTGACTGCCTCCCACTATTGGTTAGACTAAAGATAATGTTCATGTGCTGCTGTGACAACTATTCATCACAGGTTCGACCAGACTTGTAGGTGGTTTGACAAACTATGTCCAACGATTTGGTTACATAGTACGATGACTCGTCATATCGTTTATTGTCACTATTTTAGCCTTTACAGTTTCGATTTAGACACGATTGATCTTGAGACATTGCATAGGAAAATAATACTAGCATTTACTTAGCTCCGAAATAACATGATACATAGATTAAAATTTCATAGTTCATCATAAGGACTCCACCAAAACCTAGTAGCAATTCTAGGAATCAAATATCGTCACTTATGATTCCCTATTAGTTTTAATCATGTATAATGTGAGCTCTTTTGTTTTAGTTCTTCAGCATGCGAGGTTGTACAGTTATATCCAATCACACGCAGCTATAACATAAAACAAGCATAAGCATAAATAAATATGCAATGTATGTGGCCCCTAAGTTGCACTCCCACTATTGAGAGTACGTCTGGAGCAAGTCTTGAACTTCACGCCTCATGGATCTCGCCTATCTCGAGTGCTCCTTGAAGCTTCCTTGTCTCTTTGCTCCATGCACCTCGCGCCATAGCTTTTGGTTTGGCCACCTCTCTTGAAGCTTCTTGTCTTAAATCTTCACTAACTATCTTATTTCTAATAAGAAATAACCTCTAATAGGCGATTTAGATGAGAAGAGAAGACACTAGAGTATGTAGAGAGGCACGACACGCAGGCCGTATTTAATTGATTACATATTCAAAACCAAAACCAAATATAAAAACATCTAAGCCACATCCATGCATCAAACACATCCATTCAACCCACAACAGCATGTATAATAATAAAATAAACATACTGAAATTTTCTGGAAATTTCCAGAATTAAAGAATAATTACTGGAAATTATTAAGCAATAAAACGATCAACTAATAAGATCGAAAATTGCTCTAGACCTCCTAAGGTCTCACCACCTATGGTAGACATTAGGGAAAAATGACCTAAGTTTCCTGAAAAAAATTGGGCTCAAAACAGTGTGTTTAAGGACGTCTAACTGGCTCGCGAAGTGTGCTAAACACTAATTAATTAATCTGGAAAATAATAAAATTTTCTGTTTTTCCAAAAATTATGAAAAAATCCCAAAGAATAGGAAATTTAATTATGAGTCTGTAGAAAAAAATTTGGCGAAAAATGGTGGCCGGAGGAGGTGGCACGCGCCTACACGCGCCGATGCGCGTGGCGCATCCGACTCCGTCATGCGCTGCCGTCGGCCCGAGTGCCACGCCAGCATGCCACGTTAGCCCTATGCTGACGTCAGCTGCCAAGTCACCCCTCCACGTCACACGCCACGTCAGCAGTCACGTCATCGCCATGTCATCGCTAGTGATGACGTGGCTCTGCCACGTCATCCCTAGCCACGTCAGCAGTCTGCCGCCGACCTTTGGCGCGTGCGACGTATGGCGGCGCGTGGAGGCGGCGTCGGTGGCGCGTGAAGCCCACGCGCCGCCTTCCCGACCTCCGTTTCCGGCGATCTTTATACCGCTGGACTCGTCTCTTCACCCTCGTTCCGATTATGTATTCAAAAATTAATTTTAAAAACTTTTGAAAAAATCGAATTACATATCAGATCAAAACAGTCCAGATTTACACAATTCCGAATCTTAAAATATTCATAACTCATTCTCTGCTCGTCCAAAAATTACAAAATTTATATTTCTGCAATCCTCGTGAAAAATCCTATCTAACCATATAGGTTTCACTGACAGATTATGAATTTTCAGAAACTCGATTTTCTAAAAAGATTCGGGTACACATAACGAGGCACGAAAAACTAGCCTAAGGCTCTGATACCAATGAAGGACGAAATTGATCTATCACATACAGATCTACAACATGAATTATATGGGAAGATTCATGTGTTTACCTTGTCTTCCTTAGCTCCTAAGCACAGGGGATGATCGTAGGATGCTTGCTTTCACGTGCCCACCTTCCTCCCATAGTCAGGCTCGAATCACTAGGACGAAAGCTCTGATCCACACCAAGTTCCACCAATGGAGGCTGTAGAGAGAGTCTAGGGTTTACTATATTATGATCAGCACATGATCTCTACAGTAGTGTATACTATTATTATGTCTCTCATAATAATGTGTAGGAGGCTGTCTCCTTATATAGACAGACTTATACCCAATTGCAACATTACCCCTAGGGTTTATGTCATTGCTACTAACCCCATAAGGTTTGAGCTTGTCTCACCTAACCCCATAAGATTATGATAATTGCATTGGGCACCCAACATGGGCGCACCATATGCTAACACGACAGATGAGATGCATCGGACAAGCATCTCCATGTATGTCTTTTCCTTAATCTTTATTACCTGTAATTTTAATTATGATTTGAATTTGCAAATTAGAGTGACGATGAGAACGCATATGTCTCTAAACACTATAACAATCCTAAGGTGGTGACTCGAAGGGATTGGCTAGTGGGTGATGCTTGAGATGTAAGGATCTGCTCCCTTTGGTCTCAAATTCGGATCCACAAACGTCAGTTATTCCTGAAATTATTGAAGACTTACATGACTATCTAAATTTTAAATATATTCGTTAAACCGTAGAGGTAGAGGAGATGTTTTTCGAGAAAAGACTCAATTATACGCAGTTTGATGACAAAATTGATGTTTGAAACTGGGAATGGGTCAAACAAGAGGAAACATAGAAATGACCAGTTATATTGGGGCCCGACCCAATTTTCTTCATTTTCTTTATTGATAAATGGCCCAACCCAATACTACTTCCGTTTCATCCGAATCGTCCTACTTTGAATTTTCAACCCGTAAGTGGTTCACTTTGACTCGATAATTTTGATAGCAAAACAATATTATTTTTTGGAGTTTTTTTCATAATGTTGTTGAGTAAAGTTTACTCAACAAGCCATGCAAAAATTACCAAATTCCTGTATCGTTTTGCTAATCAAATCACGGGATCAAAGTGACCCAGTAAATAGTGTCAAAAAGAGAAGCAGGCTCAAACAAGTGAGGTAGTAGTTTTGATCGAAATCCAATTCTCATTCCTTGTGGGGGTGGCTCGTTTGTTTTCTTTATTTTTTCTGCCTTGTGAAGAACTTTGACCTAACCAGAGGGAGAGAGAACAACAGAAAGAAGACGGTGACGAGATGGCTCAATTTTCGACAGACATAGTTGCTGACATTCTCTCAAGGTTGCCTGTTGAACCAATACTCTGTTTCAGGTGCGTCTCTAAATCTTGGTGTGCTCTAATCTACAGTCCCCACTTCATGAAATTGCAGCTCAAACGGTCCATCGACACCAAAGACCATCGGAAACTGACATTTAGTGATCTTGATTAATCTAGTTTCTATTCAGTGAGCATGTATTCACTTGATATCACTGTCAAAATCCATCAACCCGTTTTGAAGAAACGTGACATGTATGAATTTGCCTCGGAGGTTATGGGTTCATGTAATGGTCTAGTCCTTCTGGCAGGGGAGACGATTTCGCTGTTGGGAACCCATCCACCGGAAAGTACCGAATATTACCCTTTAGCATGTCAGAAGATATGGAGAAGAGGACCGGAAGGAAAATAAATATAAACTAATGACCTATAATTAGGATGAAAGTGCAAAGGGGAGTAAACTTGTTGAAAGTTTGACTTGCAATCACATGGCAAAAGGAAACAAATAAAAGTCGGCTAGCATTATTTGGGGCGGTGGGGTGTTTTGCTTTGCAACAAGCCACACAAAACCACCGCCATATGTAGTATATTTAAAGGGGGATTTTGTTTTTGGTTTATAAGCACAACACACGGGAAAATTTGAGTAGCTCTTTGAGAGCTTTGGTAGGGTGTGTCTGGTGGGTGTAATCGGGTGGCCGCCGTGGTCGTCATGGTCACGGCGTGCATTGTAATCGGGTTCTTTTCTCAATAAAATATCTAGTTCTGGCCGTGGATTAGCTAGCGGGTTCGTTGCAAATTCGTTAGTGAACCACGCTAAATATATGTCTCGTTCTTGTTTTGCTTTCGTCGCTCTTGCTCGAATACCCTCAGGTTATAACAAACTGGTATCAGAGCCAGGTCAGGTGATTACCAGTTTCAACAAAATGGTATCAGAGCCAAAGTTCCAAGATCCGGGTGAAACTCAAAGCTAGGGTTTCGCGATTCAGTTGGAGCAGGCTATCGGGAGGTTGGGTTTCGAGATTCCACCAAGAACGATGTCTAGTTTGGCGATCAAGATCAATCTGGTCATGAGAGAGAAGAAGGTACACCCACCATCTGGAGCCCCGTGGAGGGGGCTATCCGGGCTCCTTTCGGATCAATCTGGGGTGCATATGATTAGACGTGAAAGGGATCTAGCAAATACAGCACGCATTCATTACTGACGCGAATCTGGTTGTTCACACGCATCTGGCGTTCTGGAGATTGACGTTCAGGCGCAATCTGGCTCCCGGCGTGGAGCATCTGGCGTGTGAATTGAATCTGGTTCTGGCTCATGCGTTGCACGAACTCGTTGGAGTTGGAGAAACGACATGGAGCATCTAGCGCGTGAGATTTCTGGCACGCACAGCTGATTCTGGTTCTGGCGCGCATTATGCACGAGTTTTGTTCTGGAGTGCATCTTTTTTGGGGCGTATACCATGGGACGCATTGAGCTCGCATATGGTGTGATTTGTTTATGGCGAGCATCTGGCGCATCTCAGGCATACGGGGTGCATATTTTTTGACAATTTGGAGCACTCGTCATTGGTGCATTGGTCTGAATGACATGTGGGCACTTGTCACGGTGCATCGTCTGGAGCAATTGGGCGCATCGGGAATACATTTGGTCCTGCTTTCTCAGTGAATGTATTCGAGTCTGGTTCTGGGTGGAGCACTTGTTTCTGTTTCCGGAAGTGCAACCACATCGGGCGCATTCGTTGCAGGAACGCATGGTAGTTGGAGCAATGATTTCGCGATTCGGGTTTTGCATAAGGCATTAAAATATCTGTTTGGGGAGGCGTGCTCGTTTCTGGTTCTGGGAGACGCATCCGGTTCAGGTTTGAGGAGAGAAGCATCAGGTTCTGGTTTCGGGTTGCTGAGATGATTCAAGTCCAGGTGGAGATTTGTTGAAAGTTTGAGTTGCAATCACATGGCTAAAGGAAACAATTAAAAGTTGGCTAGCATTATTTGGGGCGGTGGGGTGTTTTGCTTTGGCAACAAGCCACACAAAACCACCGCCATATGTAGTATATTTAAAGGGGGTTTTAATTTTTGGTTTAGAAGCACAACACACGGGCATATTTGAGTAGCTCTTTGAGAGCTTTGGTAGGGTGTGTCTGGTGGGTGTAATCGGGTGACCGCCGTGGCCGTCATGGTCACGGCGTGCATTCTAATCGGGTTCTCTTCTCAATAAAATATCTAGTTCTGGCGGTGGATTGGCTAGCGGGTTCGTTGCGAATTCGTTAGTGAACCACGTTAAATATCTGTCTCGTTCTTTTGCTTTCGTCGTTCTTGCTCGAATACCCTCAGGTTATAACAAACTGGTAACAGAGCTCTGAAACAGGAGTTCTGTTACAACAAAACTAATGACATGTAATCTTGTGGTTCAGTGGCTGTTGGATCAAGAGGAGGAAGGTTCAGCATCCGTTCGATGAGGAGAACCGTTGGAGTTTAAATAGATCAGCTGCCGTTATTGGAACGACAGTGTTTAGGCTTTCCGTATGTCTTTCCGTTAAATCAGGAACAGCGTCACTAGGATTCTGTTCCCTGTCATTTACTTATTTGTACCTGTCTTGTTATATTATTTACGGTTTGTACCTAGCTGTTACCTCGGGTACAGAACCCATGTGGCGCAACTTTTAAATGCACACGTTGTGCGAGAAATGAAACCGAATGATTTGTGAGAAATTCTCATCCCTTCTCTAAGTCTCTATCTCCTCTTCCTTGTCTCTAAGGAATTGATGAGCTGCGAAATCCTAACCCAAGAAGGATTAGGAGGATTCAGCTCTCAAATCTCTTAGGGCTTATCCTAGGGTCCTGACATTGGTATCAGTTCCTGGTTTCCAACTGGGATCGGCGACACAGAAATGGTGAGGAACGATGAACTCGACGCTCGACTCACTGTCACCGAGGAAGAGATCAGGGCTATTCGATAAAATCAAACTCAATTTCAAGATTCCCAAGACAAAATGATGAGTGCTCTGGAGGTCATAGATCAGAGGTTAAACTCTATGGATTCTAACCACCACAGACTGTTAGAAGAGCTTCATAGGGCGATTCGAAGCCTGAAGAACCTCTGGAGGGAGAAGGTGAGCTCGCTGGAGGCCAGGTCTTCTGGAAACACCCCCCACCAGAATCAACCACCCCTCATCAGTTCAGCACCCACCGTCAACCCTCCTAGACATGACCGCAGATCAAGCATGATAGGTAACCTCCCTCATCACCATCGCTGGCATCTGATTGAATTTCCCAAGTTCAGTGGAGTTGATCCGAGAAACTGGATCCAAAAATGCTCTAGGTTTTTCTCTTTTTTTCCTGCATCTAGTGAACAGAAAGTGGCTCTTGCTTCTCTATACCTAGAGGGAGAAGTAGATGTGTGGTTCAGAAATGCGCATGAATCTATTGAAAGATTGTGTTGGGAAGTATTTGTACAATAAGTGTGTGCTAAATTTGAAGGCATTGAGTTAGAAGATGTGATAGGTATGATTTGCAAAATTACACAAGAAGGCACACTAAATGAATACATTGTGAGATTTGAAGAGCTGAGATTGAGAGTTTTGTTGAAACAACCTCATTTGAATGAGGAATTCTTCATATCTGTGTTTAGGAGTGGGCTGCAACTTGAGATTAAGCATATGGTTGGAATCATGAGACCACAAACCCTTCAAGAAGCCATCCATTTAGCCAAAAAGGAGAATTTAGGGTTTTGATCATGGATACGCAGCGGAAATATAATTTATCCATTCAATACCCTCCAAGGATCACAGGACAAGAAGCATAACGATGGTAAAGGAAGAATTATGTTACACACCTTAGGGTTTCTCCTGTGATGACTTGTAACGCAAATTGTGTCACGTCTCTACGGTTGATCCACGCCTAGAGTTGAGATTTACATCTTCCTTCTCCTTTGTGCTAGCTTGGAATGGAGGAAGAGGAAGAAGAAATCACACAACACGAGGCAACAAGGAGGGGGCGGCCTCATTTGTTGGCCGATGAATGTTCTAGCTAAAATAAATTCATACTAAACTAGATTGCCTCTAGGGCATCTATTCCAACAGAGAATGCTTATCTAGAGGAGTTACAGATACAACAAAACCAAAGAGGGAGTGCCAAAACCCCAAACACTCAGAAATCTAATGCCACAACCCTAAATTATACTCCCAGCTCCAGAAATGCAATTCCTACTATCTCCCCTATAGCTACCAACATTGTCACACCCACCAAAACCACAAAAATCCCTATTCTCAGTATCCCAACCTCAGCTACAAGAAATACCACCCCAATCTAGAAGATGACACTGTTGGAATAGATGCCCTAGAGGCAATCTGATATTTAGTATGAACATTGTTATTGGCTAGAATATTCATTTATTATATATTGTGATATTTAATATAATGAAGTCCTTAGATAAAATGTGTTGTTTATCTTAAATATCCCTAGTCCACTATATTGATTAATAGGACGATCAAATATAGACTAGTATGTGGGTAGATTGATATGGAGATACCAAGTCTAACACATGGGTATGCATTAGGAGTAATAGCATACTGGATTGACCCACAACGAGAAGGATACATTAGATTATGTTAAGTCACAATCGCTTCTCGTAGTGCTGATATAATTACAATCCTTAGACTTGAAGTCACTAGATACTCTAGTTGTGAAATATCGTGCTTTGATGTTATCAAACGTTACACCGTAACAGGGTCATCATAAAGATAGCTATCGGGCATGATAGGAAATCGGGCATGATAGGAAGCAAGCTTAGAGATCATAGTGATGTATATAGGATTTTTCCCTCCCACATAATGGGAATAAATATCCACGGCCACTCGAGGGATGAGGCTTATTGAATGTCTGGCCAGACTCAGATAAATCAATATGTATATATTGATGTTATCTGCTTGCATAAGTATATTCCCAGGATCGAGGAACTATGGATTGGATATACGAGTGTGACTATTTATGTCTCGTGTCTAATCCGGATATGGAGACAAAGGGAAAGTGCTATATTTGATATTAGGCACAAGATGATTTCGGGATCACTGACTATTTCTATTAGTTGGGTGGCATGGATGTGTTGCTAGACACCGCTTCATGTTAGTAATAAGTTACTACCAACTAAGTAGAAACCTATGGGGTCACACGTCAAATAGAGTAGAACTAGATTTTGTATTAATTAATATGATTAATAAGAAGGATCATTGTGCAACACCTTGCAAACTTAGTAGGACTAATATGCCAGGAAGGGACTAATCCAAGTTCATGTAGAACTAGGAAGGGCCTTTATGTAGTTAACAAGGAGTTGTTGGACTATATAAAGGGTGTTCTAGCTTTCTTCCCACTTAATGTTATGAGACATAACAAAACAGAGTGGGAGAGAGCAAAAGAGAGAGCAAGAGACAAAGCTAGGGCCAAAACCCTAGCCCGTCCCCTACCCGTCGGCGCCAACGAAGAGGGCCGAAACCCTCCTTTTTCCTTCGTTGCTTGATTCGTTCTTCCCTCTTCCTCCAGTCCAAGCTAGCACTTGAGAAGGAAGAATCTAGATCTCACCTCTAGACGTGGATCAACGGTAGTGACGAGGACATCATTCTTTGTGTGATCTCTCAAACCAAATGGTATACAACTACTATGTCCCTTATCATGTTATGATGTCTCTTCCTGTGATCCTTGGTGGGCTTTGAGTAGGATTAAATTTTTGTTATTCTGCTGTGTTACCTACAACAAAACCCAAAAGTTGTATCAGAGCCACATGTCATAGTGCATAACATGATTTTATGTGTTACTATTTCAGTTTATACACCGTATTGTTATTATAACGCGAAAACTGAACTTAATTGACATAGTAGATGCAAATTGAATTTGATTCAATATAATAAAGATCTAATTTAACATTGGATGTTAGAATGGGTGAGTTTAACCACATAGGATGTGAATTATTGGGTTCTTGAAAATTAGGGTTCATGGGCACATAGTTGAAAAGGAGTTTTCAATTATGGAAACAATTTTATGGAAACATCCATAAAGGAAACAACCATGCTTGGGCAACAAGGAAGAAGGGAAGGAGGCTAGGGCCGAAACCCTAGCCGTCCGCCCCCTTCCTTGCGCACCAAGCAAAGGGTGCAGGTCACATAGGGCAGCCGGCCTTGGGCCGGGCCCAAGTGGCGGGAGGCGGTCTTTGGGGTTCGGCCTAGGCTTAGGTTGGACCCCTTGGACCGTTGTAACCCTAATTACCCAATTCAATTAAAATTGAACAAGAGCGTTAAAAATTGTCTTTAACTGTATTATGTGCTTTGTTGCATGGTGGATGGATATGGCCTAAGTTGTGGATGTTTATTGCTTTGTGGTTTGGTTTACGGCCTGCGAGCTGATCAAATTAATGTAATAATTAATTAGGTTTTACGGCTTGCGAGTCGTCTTTTCTCCTCGACATGTGAGACGTTTATTATTTATTTATTCTAGATGTTAGGCTAGAATTAGAAATATTTAGATGATAGCCAAGAGCATGGAGAAGACGACCGGAGGACCAAAGAAGCCAAAAGACAAAGAAGACTCTCCCTAGGTGCGCGGCTATTGTGGAGCACATGGAGATGAGCTTGTCATTTTAGGGAAATTGGATATTATTATTGGATTGATAATATCTTAGTCTAGGCCATATCCATGCCACGTTTTTTTATTTTGTGGATATTTATTATTTATGTCTTGTTATTTATTTTTGTGTGTATGGCGATACTAGCAAAACGTTAACAAGATAATAATAAACAAGGATCGTCTTTTATTGTGGATTGCCCAATCCAAATAAGTAGATCATGTTGATTGGATCAACCAAAAAAATTAAGAAAATTAAATCCCTCAATGAAATAGTGTGTTTTGCCTTCTCTTGCCAAAACACCCTTCATGATCAAGGTTATTAAATCTCGGGCTTGCCAAAGCAAGGCGATTTTAATTTACCATGATGTGTTGAGGACGACACAAGCTAGCAATGTGTGTATGTTGAAGCAAGAGGTTGGACGCAACTGGGTAAGAATCAATTGGATTGATGAACCTAGAGGCATGACAATTAGGCGTTATCTAATGGATAAAGAATAAAGAGTTATTCACCTAATTGGAAAAAGAGTTCCATTAGGATGCAATTGGAATGGTTCCTACCTAAATAACCTATTCTTAGGTGACTTGCCAAAGCAAGCTCAAGAAGAAGTGAAAAAGGGATCTTGGACCTACTAGAAAATAGAATGATATTTTCCGCATTAATGGTGAGGGCTATTAATCCGAGAAAAATAGTGGGAGTTATATTTGATGATCTAGCCATTTTTGAATATAGTTAAATTGTTCAAAATACTAAAATTGCACATCTCTCGTTTTGTAGAAGTCCAAATGGCAAACAACAACGCATCGACTTCATCCCTACGATCTGTCCTTGAGAAGGATAAACTGTCTGGAACGAATTTCCTTTACTGGTACAGAAACTTAAGGATTGTCCTTAAGCAAGAAAAGAAGTTGTACGTCTTGGACAGTCCAATTCCATCCCCACCACAAGATGAGTCTTTTCTAGCGGATGTAAGGGCACGTCAGAAACATATTGATGATTCTAATGACATGACTTGCCTCATGCTTTGCACCATGACTCCTGAGCTTCAGAAGTAGCACAAGAATATGGAAGCCTATGATATGATCATACACTTGAAACAATTGTTTCAGGAACAGGCAAGGCATGAGCGCTATGAGGTTTCTAAACCATTGTTCAAGAGTAGTCTTGCAGAGGGGAATCCAGTAGGGCCTCATGTGCTCCGAATGATCGGGTACATTGAGAACCTTGAGAGACTCGGATTCCCACTAGGCCAAGATTTGGCAACTGATCTTGTCTTGCAATCGTTTCCTGACAGTTACAATCAGTTCATCATGAACTATACTATGAACGAGATCAGTAAGACTCTGTCAGACTTGTTGAACATGCTAAAGACAGCGGAACAGAGCGTTAACAAAGGCAAGGGCAAGGCCATAATGATGTTGCATAGGAAGAAGGGGAAAGGAGTTGCCTCTACTTCCAAAGGAAAGCGCAAAAAAGTTGCAAAATCCAAAGAAGCCCTAAAGCCTAGTGGAGGCGTGGCTAAAGGTGAATGTCACTAGTGCAGCCAGCCGGGTCACTGGAGGAGGAATTGCCCTAAATATCTGGAGGATAAGAAGCTTGGAATAGTTATTCAACCACCACCAGGTATTTATGTTATAGACGTCAATATTTCTATTTCTTCATCTTGGGTATTGGATACTGGATGTGGTTCTCACATTTTTCGAAATGTACAGGATTTGAAAAGAAGTAGAAGATTGGCTAAAGGGGAGATAGATATGCGCGTTGGGAATGGAGCAAAAGTTGCTGCATTAGCTGTAGGCGTTTATGAGCTATCTTTGCCTTCTGGACTTATTTTATAATTAGACAATTGCTTTTATGTGCCTGCTATGAGCAGAAACATTATTTCCATTTCTTGTTTGGACGAGAAGGGTTTTTCTATTTCAATAAAGGACAAGTGTTGCTCCATTATTTTGATAGTATGCACTATTGTAGTGCGCATTTGTATAATGGATTGTATATCCTTGATCTAAATAGTCCAATCTATAACATAAATACTAAAGGATTAAAACTAACGATTTAAATCCTACATATCTATGGCACTGTCGTTTAGACCATATAAATGAGAAACGCATATCTAGACTCCGTAAGGATGGACTTCTAGACTCATTTGATTTGGAATCATATGAGACATGAGAATCTTGTTTATTAGGAAAAATGACAAAGTCCCCTTTCAACAACAAAGGTGAGAGGACTAGTGAGTTATTGGCACTCATACATACCGATGTATGCGGGCCTTTCTCCACGCCTGCCAGAGGTGGTTACACCTACTTCATTACATTTACTGATGATTTCAGTAGATATGAGTTTGTATACCTTATGAAGTCCAATTCTGAATCCTTTGAATTGTTCAAAGAATTCAAGAATGAAGTAAAGAAGCAACTCGGTAAAAGTATAAAGGCTCTACGATCGGATCGTGGAGGAGAATACTTGAGCCAAGAGTTTGATGAGTATCTTAGAGAGTGTGGGATAGTATCCAATCTCACTCCACCCGGAACGCCACAATGGAATGGCATGGCCGAGAGGAGGAAACGCACACTATTAGATATGGTGCGATCTATGATGTGTCAAACGGATCTTCCGATATCATTTTGGGGACATGCTCTAATGACAGCAGCTTTTACCATTAACTGTGTTCCATCCAAATCAGTCATGAAGACACCAGATGAGATATGGACTGCGAAGCGTCCCATAGTGTCGTTTATGAAGATTTGGGGTTGCGATGTCTACTTAAAACGTTTACAAACATACAAGCTCGGGCCCAAAGCGGATAATTGTAAATTTGTGGGATATCCTAAAGAAACTAAAGGATATTACTTCTACAATCACACCGAGAACAAATTGTTTGTTGCTCAGACCGGCGTGTTTCTATAAATAGAGTTTGTCTCTAAAGAAGCAAATGGGAGGGCTGTAGAACTTGAAGAGATTCAAGAACCACAAATCACTGAACCGATGATGGAACATGAACACGAGCCGCAAGCAGTTGTGGAAGAACCTGTTCAGGTAACATAGGAACTCCGTAGATCAGGAAGAGTGCGTCATGAGCCAGAGAGGTATGGACTTCTCGTGACTGCTTCGATGACGTACCAGTCGTGGATGATGAACCTGCGACCTACAGAGAGGCCATGAAAGGCCCAAACTCTAAGAAGTCGCTAGAAGCCATGAGATCTGAAATGGATTAAATGTACACCAACAGAGTATGGACTTTGGTGGAACCACCCGAAGGGGCTCGACCCATAGGGTGAAAGTGGGTCTTCAAGAAGAAGACCGACATTGATGGCAAGGTAGTTGCCTATAAGGGGCGATAGGTAGCCAAATGGTGTAGACAGATTCATGGTATTGTCTATGATGAGACCTTTTCACCAGTCGCCTTGACAAAATCCATTCGAATCCTACTTGCTATTGCAGCATACTACGACTATGAGATTTGGCAGATGGATGTCAAAACAGCATTCCTTTTGTTGGTTTTTGACGTAGGTAACGCAACGGAATAACAAAAATTTAATCATACTTAAAGCCCACCAAGGATCACAAGAAGAGACATCATAACATGATAAGGGACATCGTAATTGTGTACCTTTTGGTTTGAGAGATCACACGAAGAATGATGTCCTCGTCTCCATGGTTGATCCACGTCTAGAGGTGAGATCTATATTCTTCCTTCTCAAGTGCTTGCTTGGACCGGATGAAGAGGGAAGAACGAATCAAGCAACGAACGAAAAATGAGGGTTTCGGCCCTCCTCTTTGGCGCCTACGGGTAGGGGACGGGCTAGGGTTTCGGCCCTAGCTTTGTCTCTTGCTCTCTCTTTTGCTCTCTCCCACTCTCTTTTTTTATGTCTCGTAACATTAAGTGGGAAGGAAGCTAGGGCATCCTTTATATAGTCCAGCAACTCCTTGTTAACTACATAAAGGCCCTTCCTAGTTCTACATGAACTTGGATTAGTCCCTTCCTTGCATATTAGTCCTACTAAGTTTGCAAGGTGTTGCACAATTATCCTTCTTATTAATTATTTATATTAATTAATCCCAAATCTAGTTCTACTCTATTTGACGTGTGACCCCATAGGTTTCCACTTAGTTGGTAGTAACTTATTACTAACATGGAGCGGTGTCTAGCAACACATACATGCCACCCAACTAATAGAAATGGTCAGTGATCCCGACAAACCTCTTGTGCCCAATATCTCATATTGCACTTTCCCTTTGTCTCCATATCCGGATTGGACACGAGACATAAATAGTCACACTCGTATATTCAATCCATAGTTCCTAAATCCTGGGAATATGCTTATGCAAGCAGATAACATCAATATCTCCATATTGATTTATCTGAGTCTGGGCAGACATTCAATAAGCCTCATCCCTCGAGTGGTCGTGGATATTTACTACCATTATGTGGAAGGGACAAATCCTATCTACATCACTACTATCTCTATGCTTGCTTCCTATCATGCCCGATAGCTATCTTTATGATTACCCAGTTACGGTCTAATGTTTGATAACATCAAAGCACGATATTTCACAAGTAGAGTATCTAGTGACTTCAAGTCTAAGGATTGCAATTATATCAACACTACGAGAAGCGATTGTGACTTAACATAATCTAATGTATCTTTCTCGTTGTGGGTCAATCCAGTATGCCATTACTCCTAATGCATACCCATGTGTTAGACTTGATATTTCCATATCAATCTACCCACATACTAGTCTATATTTGATCGTCCTATTAATGAATATAGTGGACTAGGGGTATTTAAGATAAACAACACATTGCATCTAAGGACTTAATTATTTTAAATATCACAATATATAACAAATGAATGTTCTAGCCAATAACAATGTTCATACTAAATATCAGATTGCCTCTAGGGCATCTATTCCAACAGTCTCCCACTTGCACTAGAGCCAATATGGCGCATCTCGTATGCTTATAGGTCTGGCGTGCCCTTCATGCTTTCGCTGCGCAAGAGGATTTGTGAACGGATCTGAAAGATTGTCATCCGTTGGAATCTCGCACATCTTCACATCTCCTCGATCGATCATATCACGAATAAGATGGAATCTCCTAAGTACATGCTTTGATTCCTGGAGTTTTCACAGTACAACTCTGTGGGATCCACGATGCTATGGACCACACCGAGCTCAGTGATAAACTTCTTTATCCAAACTGCCTCTTTTGCTGCTTCCGCAGCAGCAATGTACTCAGCTTCTGTTGTAGAATCAGCAACGGTCCCTTGCTTGGAACTCTTCCAGCTCACAGCTCCTCCATTCAGGCAAAACACGTATCCAGACTGCAATCTCTCGTCATCTTTGTCGGTTTGGAAGCTTGCATAAGTGTTACCAATTACACTTAGCCCTTCCTTCCCTCCAAATATCAAGAACGCATCCTTAGTTCTTCTTAAGTACTTTAGGATGTTCTTGACAGCAATCTAGAGACTCTCACCCGGATTGGACTGATATCTGCTCACCATACTCAACGTGTATGATACGTCTGGTCTAGTACACAACATGGCATACATGATGGATCCTCTGGCCGAAGCATAGGGTATCCTACTCATGCGGTCCTTCTCAATCTCATTGGAAGGACAGTCATTCTTAGAAAGAGTGACTCCATGCGACATGGGCAAAAATCCCTTCTTGGAATCTTGCATGTTGAACCTCTTCAACACCTTGTCTATATATGTACTTTGACTTAGGCCGAGAAACCTTGTAGATCTATCTCTATAGATCGTTATACCAAGTATATAGGTTGCTTCTCCTAAGTCCTTCATTGCAAAACACTTTCCTATCCAATTTTTAACAGATTGCAAAGTAGGAATGTCGTTGCCAATGATTAGTATGTCATCCACATACAAGACCAGAAATACTACAGAGCTCCCACTAACCTTCTTGTAAACACAAGGCTCATCTTCGTTCTTGATGAAGCCAAACTCTTTGACTGCGTCATCAAAACGTCGATTCCAACTCCTAGAAGCTTGCTTTATCCATAAATGGATCTTTGCAGCTTACAGACTTTATTGGCATTCTCTGGATCCTCAAAACCCTTGGTTGTGTCATGTACACATCGTCGAGGAGGTTCCCATAAAGGAACGCTGTTTTTACATCCATCTACCAAATCTCATAGTCATAGTATGCTGCAATAGCAAGTAGGATTTGAATGGATTTAGTCATAGCGACTGGTGAAAAGGTCTCATCATAGTCAATACCATGAATCTGTCTATACCCTTTGGCTACCAATCGCCCCTTATAGGCAACTACCTTGCCATCCATGTCGGTCTTCTTCTTGAAGACCCACTTGCACCCTATGGGCCGAGCCCCTTCGGGTGGTTCCACCAAAGTCCATACTCTGTTGGTGTACATGGAATCCATTTCGGATCTCATGGCAACTAGCCACTTCTTAGAGTCTAGGCCTCTCCGTAGGTCGCAGGCTCATCATCCATGAGTGGTACGTCATCGGGCTCAATCACGAGAATTCCATACCTCTCTGGCTCATGACGCACTCTTCGTGATCTACCGAGTTCCTGCGTTACCTGAACAGGTTCTTCCACAACTTCTTGCGGCTCCTGTTCATGTTCCATCATCGGTTCAGTGATTTTTGGCTCTTGAATCTCTTCAAGTTCTACAGCCCTCCCATTTGCTTCTTTAGAGACAAACTCTCTTTCTAGAAACACGCCGGTCCGAGCAACGAACAATTTGTTCTCGGTGTGATTGTAGAAGTAATATCCTTTAGTTTCCTAAGGATATCCCACAAATTTACAATTATCCGCTTTGGGCCCGAGATTGTCTGTTTGTAAATATTTTACATAGACATTGCAGCCCCAAATCTCCATAAACGACACTATGGGACGCTTCCCAGTCCATATCTCATATGGTGTCTTTATGACTGATTTGGATGGAACATGGTTAATGGTAAAAGCTGCCGTCATTAGAGCATGTCCCCACAATGATATCGGAAGATCCGTTTGACACATCATAGATCGCACCATATCTAATAGTGTGCGATTCCTCCTCTCGGACACAACATTCCATTGTGGCTTTCCGGGTGGAGTGAGATGGGATACTATCCCACACTCTCTCATATACTCATCAAACTCTTGGCTCAAGTATTCTCCTCCATGATCCGATCGTAGAGCCTTAATACTTTTACCAAGTTGCTTCTCTACTTCATTCTTGAATTCTTTGAACTTCAAAGGATTCGGATTTGTCCTTCATAAAGTATACAAATCCATATCTACTGAAATCACCAGTAAGTGTAATGAAGTAGGTGTAACCACCTCTCGCAGGCGTGGGGAACGGCTCGCATACATAGGTATGTATGAGTGCCAATAACTCACTAGTACTCTCACCTTTCTTGTTGAAAGGGTACTTTGTCATTTTTCCTAATAAACAAGATTCACATGTCTAATATGATTCCAAATCAATGAGTCTAGAAGTCCATCCTTATGGAGTCTTAGATATGCGTTTCTCATTTATATGGCCTAAACGGCAGTGCCATAGATATGTAGGATTTAAATCGTTAGTTTTAATCATTTTAGTATTTATGCTATAGATTGGACTATTTAGATCAAGGATATACAATCCTTTACACGAATGCGCACTACAATAGTGCATACTATCAAAATAAATGGAGCAACACTTGTCCTTTATTGAAATAGAAAAACCCTTCTCGTCCAAACAAGATATAGAAATAATGTTTCTGCTCATAGCAGGCACATAAAAGCAATTGTCTAATTCTAAAATAAGTTCAGAAGACAAAGATAGCTCATAAACGCCTACAACTAATGCAGCAACTTTTGCTCCATTCCCGACGCGCAGATCTATCGCCCGTTTAGCCAATCTTCTACTTCTTTTCAAATCCTGCACATTTCGACAAATGTAAGAACCACATCCAGTATCCAATACCCAAGATGAAGAAATAGAAAGATTGACGTCTATAACATAAATACCTGGTGGTGGTGGTGGAATCACTATTCCAAGCTTCTTATCCTCCAGATATTTAGGGCAATTCCTCCTCCAGTGACCCGGCTGGCTGCACTAGTGACATTCACCTTTAGCCAGGCCTCCACTAGGCTTTAGGGCTTCTTTGGATTTTGCAACTTTTTTGCGCTTTCCTTTGGAATTAGAGGAAACTCCTTTGCCCTTCTTCCTATGCACCATAATTATGGCCTTGCCCTTGCCTTTGTTGACGCTCTGTTGCGCTGTCTTTAGCATGTTCAACAAGTCAGGCAGAGTCTTACTGATCTCGTTCATATTATAGTTCATGATGAACTGATTGCAACTGTCAGGAAATGATTGCAAGACAAGATCAGTTGCTAAATCTTGGCCTAGTGGGAATCCCAATCTCTCAAGGTTCTCAATGTACCCGATCATTCGGAGCACATGAGGCCCTACTGAGTTCCCCTCAGCAAGACTACTCTTCAACAATGCTTTAGATACCTCATAGCGTTCATGCCTTGCCTGTTCCTGAAACAGTTGTTTCAAGTGTATGATCATATCATAGGCTTCCATATTCTCATGCTGCTTCTGAAGCTCAGGAGTCATGGTGTAAAGCATGAGGCAAGTCACTTCATTAGAATCATCAATATGTTTCTGACGTGCCCTTACATCCGCTAGAACAGACTCATCTTGTGGTGGGGCTGGAACTGGGGTGTCCAAGACGTACAACTTTTTTTTCTTGCTTAAGGACAATCCTTAATTTTCTTTACCATTCAAGGAAATTCGTTCCAGACAGTTTATCCTTCTCAAGGACATATCGTAGGGATGAAGTCGATGCGTTGTTGTTTGCCATTTGGAATTCTACAAAACGAGAGATGTGCAATTTTAGTATTTTGAACAATTTAACTATATTAAACAATGGATAGATCATCAAATATAGCTCACACTATTTCTCTCTAATTAATAGCCCTCACCATTAATACGGAAAATATAATTATATTTTCTACTAGGTCCAAGATCCCTTTTTCACTTCTTCTTGAGCTTGCTTTGGCAAGTCACCCAAGAATAGGTTATCTAGGTAGGAACCATTCCAATTGCATCCTAATGCAACTCTTGGTCCAATTAGGTGAATAACTCTTTATTCTCTATTCATTGGACAACGCCTAATTGTCATGCCTCTAGGTTCATCAATCCAATTGAGTCTTACCCAGTTGCGTCCAACCTCTTTCTTCAACATACACACATTACTAGCTTGTGTCGTCCTCAACACATCATGGTAAATTAAAATCGTCTTGCTTTGGCAAGCCTGAGTTTTAATAAACCTTGATCATGAAGGGTGTTTTGGCAAGAGAAGGCAAAACACAATATTTAATTGAGGGATTTAATTTTTTTAATTTGTTTGGTTGATCCAATCAACATGATCTACTTATTTGGATTGTGCAATACACAATAAAATACCATCCTTGTTTATTATTATCTTGTTAACGTTTTGCTAGTATCGCCATACACACAAAAATAAATAACAAGACAAAAATAATAAACATCCACAAAATAAATAAAAAAAATGGCATGAATATGGCTCCTAGACTAAGATATTATCAAGCCAATGATAATATCCAATTTCCAAAATGTGACAAGCTCATCTCTATGTGCTCCACCATAGCCGCGCGCCTAGGGGGTGTCTTCTTTGTCTTTTGGCTTCTTTGATTCTCCGGTCTTCTTCTCCATGATCTTGGCTATCATCTAAATATTTCTAATTCTAGCCTAACATCTAGAATAAATAAATAATAAAAGCCTCACATGTCGAGGAGAAAAGACGACTCGCATGCCGTAAAACCTAATTAATTATTACATTAAATTTGATCAGCTCGCATGCCGTAAACCAAACCACAAAGCAATAAACATCCACAACCTAGGGCATATCCATCCACCATGCAACAAAGCACATAATACAGTTAAAACCAATTTTTAACGCGCTTGTTCAATTTTAATTGAATTGGGTAATTAGGGTTACAACGGTCCAAGGGGTCCAACCTAAGCCTATGCCGAACCCCAAGGCGCCGCCCGCCTTTTGGGCCCGGCCCAAGGCCGGCTGCCATATGTGACCCGCGGCCTTTGCTTGGCGCGCAAGGAAGGGGGGGCTAGGGTTTTGGCCCTAGCCGCCTTCCCTTCTTCCTTGTTGCCCAAGCATGGTTGTTTCCTTTATGCATGTTTCCATGAAATTATTTCCATAATCGAAAACTCATTTTTAACTATGTGCCCATGAACCCTAATTTTTCAAGAACCCAATAATTCACATCCTATGTGATTAAACTAACAAAATTTTAACATCCAATGTTAAATAAGATCTTGTTTATATTTAATCAAATTCAATTTGAATTTACTATGCCAATTAGTATCAGTTTTTGCGTAATAATGACAATACGGTGTATAAACTAAAATTATAACACATAAAATCATGTTATGCACTACGACATGTGGCTCGGATACCAATGTTGGGTTTTGACTTAGGTAACGCAGCGGAATAACAAAAACTTAATCCTACTCAAAGCCCACCAAGGATCACAGGAATGATGTCCTCGTCTCTACGGTTGATCCACGTCTCTACGGTTGTGATCTAGATTCTTCCTTCTCAAGTGCTAGCTTGGACCGTAGGAAGAGGGAAGAACGAATCAAGTAATGAAGGACAAAGGAGGGTTTCGGCCCTCCTCTTTGGCGCCGACGGGTAGGGGACGGGCTAGGGTTTCAGCCCTAGCTTTGTCTCTTGCTCTCTCTTTTGCTCTCTCCCACTATCTTTTGTTATGTCTCATAACATTAAGTGGGAAGGAAGCTAGAGAATCCTTTATATATTCCAACGCCTTGTTAACTACATAAAGGCCCTTCCTAGTTCTACATGAACTTGGATTAGTCCCTTCCTTTCATATTAGTCCTACTAAGTTTGCAAGGTGTTGCACAATGCCCTAGAGGCAATCTGATATTTAGTATGAACA
Source organism: Linanthus parryae (assembly GCA_023055425.1). Taxonomy (NCBI): domain Eukaryota; kingdom Viridiplantae; phylum Streptophyta; class Magnoliopsida; order Ericales; family Polemoniaceae; genus Linanthus; species Linanthus parryae. The sequence goes on from JALGPY010000003.1 coordinate 5,516,781, forward strand.
TTGTCATTGGCTAGAATATTAATTTATTATATATTGTGATATTTAATATAATGAAGTCCTTAGATGCAATGTGTTGTTTATCTTAAATATCCCTAGTCCACTATATTGATTAATAGGACGATCAAATATAGACTAGTATGTGGGTATATTGATATGGAGATATCAAGTCCAACACATGAGTATGAATTAGGAGTAATGACATACTGGATTGACCCACAACGAGAAGGATACATTAGATTATGTTAATTCACAATCGCTTCTCGTAGTGCTGATATAATTGCAATCCTTAGACTTGAAGTCACTAGATACTCTAGTTGTGAAATATCGTGCTTTGATGTTATCAAACGTTACACCGTAACTGCTTAATCATAAAGATAGCTATCGGGCCTGATAGGAAGCAAGCTTAGAGATCGTAGTGATGTAGATAGGATTTTTCCCTCCCACATAATGGGAGTAAATATCCGCGGCCACTCGAGGTATGAGGCTTATTGAATGTCTGGCCAGACTCAGATAAATAAATAGGGAGATATTGATGTTATCTGCTTGCATATGCATATTCCCAGGATCGAGGAACTATGGATTGGATATACGAGTGTGACTATTTATTTCTCGTGTCCAATCCGGATATGGAGACAAAGGGAAAGTGAAATATGAGATATTGGGCACAAGAGGTTTGTCGGGATCAATGACTATTTCTATTAGTTGGGTGGCATGGATGTGTTCCTAGACACCGCTACATGTTAGTAATAAGTTACTACCAACTAAGTAGAAACCTATGGGGTCACACGTCAAATAGAGTAGAACTATATTTGGGATTAATTAATATGATTAATAAGAAGGATCATTGTGTTGGGTTTTGACATAGGTTACGCAGCGGAATAACAAAAATTTTATCCTACTGAAATCCCACCAAGGATCACAGGTGAAGCATCATATCATTATGAAAGGAAGAAAGGTTACCTCAGCCATACCAGGCTGGTGACGATCATATACAAAGAATAGTATATTCGTCTCTACGGTATCCACACGAATAGACCTCAATCGGGCTTCTTATCCAATGGTGCTAGCAATCTGAGAAGAAGGATGAACTTGAACATGCACGGGTTAGATCACATCCATCTACGCGGAAAGGAAGGGACACGACATCGCCATGCCTTGGGCACAAGAGAGGGGGGCGGCACCAATAAGGCTGACGGCTCCATGGTGGGCGGCTCCAAGCCCTAGGCCGAACCATAGGAGGAGAAAATCTCCTTTTCTCCTTTCTCTATAACTCTCTAGTAAACTTGTGGTGTGTAGGAATAATTAAGCATGAATTTTCTTAGCCTATAAATCATATTTATAGCTAGAAAAATTCCTCTTTGCCCACTAATTCAACAATGTGGGACTTATTAATTATGAATTCTCATAGCCTACAAAACCTATTTATATAGATATACATTTGCCCATAAATCCACCAATGTGGGACTAGTTACATTCTAGCCAACAATTGCTCTTTAGTCCAACTAATGAGAACAGCTTACACTTTAGTCCAATTAATTCATTATTGCTATTTAGTCCAACTAATTAGCAATAATCCCATCTTGATCTATTATTGTGTGTGACCCTGTAGGTTCCTAATTACGTGGCAGTAATAATAATTATTACAAACATTGAGCGGTATCTAGCAATATATCAATGCTCCCAAGTAATAGGAATGTCAGTGATGTGACTAACCTCTGTGACCAATGTTACAGTGTTGTATAATCCTTTTGTCTCATCTATCCGCATTGGACACAAGACATGGAGTGTCACACTTGTATATCCAATCCATAGTTTCTCGATCTGTGAGTAGACTTAGATAAACAAATAACATCAATATCCCATATTGATTTATTTGAGCATGGCCATGCATTTTTCTAAGTCTCACTCATCGAGTGGCCATGGATATTTACTCTCGTCATGTGGGAGGTACAAATCCTCTCTACGTCACTACGATCTATAACCTTGCTTCATATCATGTCCGATTAAAGTCTTTATAGTTACCCAGTTACGGTGTAACGTTTGACGATATCAAAACATGACAATTCACAACTAGAATATCTAGTGACTTCAAGTCTAAGGATCACAACACCATTTTCACTATGAGAAGCGCTTGTGACATTCACATAATAACTCCAATGTAGCCTTCTCATGGTGGGTCAATCCAGTACGCCATTACTCCTAATGCGTACCCATGTGTTGGATCGTGATATCTCCATATCAATCCAACCCCATACTAGTCTATAGTTGATCGTCCTGTTAATCAATATAGCTTACTAGGATATTGAAGAATATAACACTTATATTCTAAGGACTTCATTCATGTTAGCATATCTCCATATCGCTAACATAATGAATAGTAAGTCTATTAAATGTCACAATAAATTGATTGCCTCTAGGGCACAATTCCAACAGCCTCCTACTTGCGCTAGAGTCAATCTGGTGCATCATATGCCTATTGACCTATTGCGCCCCTCACGCTTTCGCTGCGCAAGAGGTAAGAGAGAAATTCACTGGTACTTTGAAAATATTCACATCTCCTCTATCGACAATCGAATGAGATCGAATATTCTGAGTATTTGCATTTAATGAAACAGTACACTCAGTCCTTTGTGATAGAATCGGCAACTTAATCTTGCCTGGAACCTTTCAGCTCACAGTCCCTTCAACTAAGGAAAAACACAAAACTTTGAATATATCTGGAATCATCCTTGTTGGATTGGAATTTCACATCATTGTAACTCCTTACAGTGAACCCTTGCATGTAACAAGAATTCATCCTTAGTTCTTCTTAAGCTTATAAGGATTTTCTTGATCAATAACCAATGACTCTCATTTGGATAGAACTGGTATCTTTATGTCATTCCCAAATGACATGTCTGGCCCTAGCACATAACATGGCATATCCTATGAATCTTATTCATATGGTCCCTCACAATCTTATTGGGAAGACAATTAGTCTTCCAAAGACTAACTCCATGTGACATAGGTAAGAATCCATATTCTTTTATGTTGAACCATTCCAAGACCTTTGTCATTATATGCAATTTGAATTAAGCCATACAACATTATTGATCTATCTCCATAGATTTTATAAGTTGCTTCGCCTGAGTCATTTCATTGAAAAACGATTCCCTAGCCAATCTTTACCATATTGCAGAGTAGGGACATCATTCCCAATGAACTGTATGTCTCTACATACATGACCAGAAATATAACTGTGCTCCCACTAACCCTCTTGTAAACAAAAGATTCATCTTCATTCTCGATGAAATCAAACCATTTGATTGCATCATTGAATCGAAGATTCCAACTCCAAGAAACTTGATTCAATCTGTAGACAGATTGCTAGAAGCAAGATGTGAATGGATTTAAGCATCGCAACCGGGAAGAGATTTCGTCATAGTCCATACTATGAACTCAGAGGAAACCTTTAGCCACCAATCTTCCATTAAAAGTAATCATATTACCATCCATGTTAGTTTTCTTAAAATCCACTTGCACCCTATGGGTCATACCCTTTAGGTGGTTCCAACAAAGCCCATACTTTGTTGGTATACGTGGATTCCATTTCAAATCTTATGGCCTTAAGCCAGTCTTGAGAGTCTGACTCATTTGTGGCTTACTTATAGGTAGGATCATCTCCATGAGCAATATATCAAAGGGTTATGAGAAATCTATATTTCCATAGATCCTTGGCATATCCTTCATTACCTACAAGGTTCTTGTGCTACTTAAGTAGGTTGCTCCACAACGCATTGTGATCCTACTCATGTTCCATCAAAGGATGAATGTTTTGTCGTGGTTCTTGAACTCCTTCAAGTTCTACTATCCTCCCACTGTTTCTTTTAGAGACAACTTTCCTTTTAGAAACTCAGCGTTATGAGAAACAAACACTTTGTCCTCAATTGGATTTCAGAAATAATATTCTTTCGAATATTCCACAAAATACATTTATCCGAATTGGACCCAAGTTTATCTGTAAACGCTTTACATAAACTTCACAATCCCAAACATTTATAAAATACTAGGACACCTCCCAGTCCATATCACATATGGTGTATTCATAACTAATTTTGATGTAACAAGGTTAACGGCGAAATTGCTATAAGTAGAGCATAGCCCCAAAAAGAAAATTGGAAGTCCTGTTTGACACATCATAACCGGCCCGCGTCTAACGAGACCCGATTTCTCCATTTGTAACAACCATAATTTTCGAGAGAGTTCTTTGTGCAATATCAAGACTTCGGGGGTCTATGTGCATTTAATTAAAACTTCACACTTGAACTACTTGAGACTAGGTTAATGTTTTGAGACCAACAAACTGGCTTAGAAGGATATTTGAAGTCTCAATACGGAAGTATTTGACTCGGGAGTTATCAAATCAATGGTGGGGGTCTTTCTGTAGTTTTAGCAAACTTTAGGGGCCTATGTGTAATTTACTGAAAGTTGTAGATTTGGATGTCAATTTCATATGGGATATTTAAGAGTCATTATTCCATGATTTTGGGCCAGTATGAATGTAATTTGGCGTTCAGACACAGTTAGGGACTATACTAGAGAGTTTTGAAGTATCAGGGGCATTTTGGTCAAGTTAGCTTGCATGACCCCCCCCCCCCCCCATTTCATTGCATTCTTGCATAAAATCTCATATAGAGGATATATGCTAATAGTTTGTATACTTTAATTGTGTATATCCAGCCGTTATTAAGGATCGTTCGATGTAGACGTACATATTCGTGTTGCTGCATTTACTGTGAGACTCAGAGACGAGCGTTGTAGGAGTGCTAGCGTTGCTTTGCGCCTTTCATGGATCAGAGGTAAGTACATATGTACGACCTTTTCAGATCAAATGTGCGCATGTGTGTGATGTTTCAAATGAATGCTTGTTATATGAAAAGTATGAGAATGCATGTTTTCCACTCGAATGTTGTTAAACTATTTTATTCATCTCCTTTGAGAATTCAATCGGAAATTACTTGTGAAATGTTGATATTCTGATTCTTGTTATGTGAAAGAGAATAAATAAAATACCTCTAATAGACTTAGGACTATGTACAGAGTACTGTTATTAATGGAAGGCGCCAAGCGATCCTCCATTTTCTTATGGCTAAGACCATTGAAGCAATGTTTCTTATTATTGGATAGAACTCTAATGTTCACAAATCCTCCCCCGATGAGCCAAAATATATCAAGATATTGAGGACAAGGGGTTTATAGAGATATAGAGTGCTACTTATACTTGTAAGGGTCACTACGGTATAGGGGTGTCAACACTTAAGGCCTTTTAGCTAATGTTGTGAGCGGGGTTGACGAATGGGCTCCCTTAACGCTCGGTGAAATAGAGTTTGATAGACCCTTGAAGGAACCCTTTGTGATTATTTCGTGATCCCTCTGTTTACATCGATCCTGCTGGTGGCTCTGGACATCCCTCAGCTATAACGGTTAATTGAACTTGAAAGAAAATTGTCTACTCTATTGATGTTGTTTCTGGCACTTGATATGCCTTAATGAAATTAAATGAGTTTAAAAGCATTGGGTACTCGTGATTTAATATCATTCTCATTTCAAATGAACTTGTTTACTGTTGATATATTACTTGTTTAAGAATATGTAGGATACTCATGGTTTACCAATATTTTAAAGATGAGAAGTACTTGATATGCGACTACTTATACTTGTTCAGAAGTTCCCACATCTTTACTTATTAATGTTTCAAATCTCATGACCTATTTCAACTCATGCTTTGTGCCACTCGTTGCTTTACATGTCGTAGTGTGTATTTACTCAGTTTTTACTGATCATTTTCTTCAAAACTGCGTCGACTTTTGCTAGTTTTAAAACCGCATGTCATCAATCAAGGTGGGGTTATGAGAACGCGGATCGAGACGAAGACGTTTAGATCACTTAGTAGATGACATAGCTTATTTCACACGTTGCTTTTGTAAACTTATCGTCTCAAAAATTTTTGTATTAAAAAAATTGTAATATTTGTAAATACAGTTCTATTTTTGGTTATCGATTGTCTCATTAACCCTGAATCGAGATCCCGGGTTGTTTCAGCTTGTATCAGAGCATCGGTTCTCCGGTTAATGAGACGATTTGATTCCCTTAAGTAGATAAATAAGAAAATTAAAATATTTTAATTTAAAATTGATTAGGATAACCCAATTTGCCAATAAGAAAGTAAACAAGCCGTCGGGGAGTTTCGGTACTTACGTTTTGTTGAACTCATTTTGTACTGTACTTGTTTATTAACTGTTAACGACTAATTGAGATGTGATTCATGCAATTTACTTTCCTATTTACATGCTCAGTACATATGTGACAAGCTTATGTATGTCAATATGTTTATTATAGTTGTGTGATGCGTATCTATATCTCTTAATGCTTCTATGTTACTTTGTCGACGAGAGAGTAACAACGTTTTTGACTTAGAAGACCCTGAGACTATTCTTTTTTTCCCTACGAGCGACGACCTTTACGAAAGTACTTTGTTTTGTTTCATCTTGACTTAATTTGACATGGCACTTTCCAAAATTAGAAAGTTTTGACAGAAAGTGTTTTAAAAAAAATAATGATTTCCGAAAATAATTGGCATCTCGAGCTACCAAATACCAAGTGATATGGACCACTTTGTTTACCAGTCTGCTGGCGTGACCCTTAGTACGACGGTACTATGAGTTGTACCCGCTGTGTAGACTAAGTTTGGAACATTTGAAACGCATACGACGGTACTATGAGTTGTACCCGCTTTGTGGGTCAATCCAGTACGCCATTACTCCTAATGCGTACCCATGTGTTGGATCGTGATATCTCCATATCAATCCAACCCCATACTAATCTATAGTTGATCGTCCTGTTAATCAATATAGTTGACTAGGGATATTCAAGAATATAACACTTATATTCTAAGGACTTCATTCATGTTAGCATATCTACATATCGCTAACATAATGAATAGTAAGTCTAATAAATGTCACAATAAATTGAATGCCTCTAGGGCACAATTCCAACACATTGTGCAACACCTTGGAAATTTAGTAGGACTAATATGCAAGGAAGGGACTAATCCAAGTTCATGTACAACTAGGAAGGGCCTTTATGTAGTTAACAAGGAGTTGTTGAACTATATAAAGGATGCTCTAGCTTCCTTCCCACTTAATTTTATGAGACATAACAAAAGAGAGTGGGAGAGAGCAAAAGAGAGATCAAGAGACAAAGCTAGGGCCGAAACCCTAGCTCGTCCCCTACCCGTCGGCGCCAAAGAGGATGGCTGAAACCCTTCTTTGTCCTTTGTTGCTTGATTCGTTCTTCCCTCTTTCTCCGGTCCAAGCTAGCACTTGAGAAGGAAGAATCTAGATCTCACCTCTAGACGTGGATCAACCGTAGAGACGAGTAAATCATTCTTCGTGTGATCTCTCAAACCAAAAGGTACACAATTACTATGTCCCTTATCATGTTATGATGTCTCTTCCTGTGATCCTTGGTGGGCTTTGAGTATGATTAAATTTTTGTTATTCCGCTGCGTTACCTACGTCAAAACCCAACAGACACAATCTGACATGCAGCAAAGAAGGGAGAAAAATTTATGTTACTTCTGTGATGAACAATACCACAGGGGTCATAAGTGCAAAAGGAAACTTCAGCTGTACTTGATTATGGAGGATGAAGGAGAAGAACCATTGTAAGGCCCCTGCCCAAATAATCATTAAATGAATTCTTTGTTTTTAGTAAACTTGATTTTACTATAAAAAAATAATCTTGCATATCATTTTATCATGTTCACAGTTTTGATGTGTTATTCACATTTTTAGTCATAAATGCGCGACAAAAACGTACGGGTCAGGATACGAAAAATGTCTAAAGCAATAGTTTGTGTTTTTCAGTTTTGCAATTGGTCTTGAAAATACATTTATACACATGTATGCCTAATTTTATAAAAAAAACATAAAAGTTAGATTTTCTTTTTTTTTTTTTTTTTGAGGAAAACATAAAAGTTAGATTTATGATGGTGGAACTTTTGTAATTATTCTTTTATTTAGGGACTCTTTGTATTATTACATAGAATTAGTGATGAAGGGTGAAACAGACATGTATTAGACTTATGCTTATCGATTTAGTTGAAAAGCCAACACACTAGGAGATGCTTAGTCATCACTATACATCTCCAAGCCATGTGCGGCTATTAGAGGTTTTGCCACATGTACAGACACATACTTGGAGGGGGGAGAAGCAGGTATCTCTTGGGTGGGTATCTGAATTCATGTTTTGATATACCATTTTTCGAAGGAAGTGGGTAAGCTCCATCACTAATTATTTTTGATAACCATGGCAATATTTGAGAGTTCCATCGGCCGTAGCAAAGCCTTTTTCTTGTTTCAAATAATAAATATGGGATTCTTAGTTGGATAACATGAGAGAAAAACTTTCGAAGGAGATAGTACTCCAATTATTTTTCTACTGAGGTTGCTTTAAAGATTGCGAACATGGAGAAGAAAGGTTCTTTGCCCTAGCTCGATTTTAGAATCGAGGCAAGAGAAATCTTACTTTCAAGTCTCATCCAGTTTAGTGTATATTTTGATATACTGTTTATGTGATTTTTACATCTTTTTACTATCTGGTGAGTGTCTGATAATTAATAAATCACGTTGATTGTGTATTTTTGGTGTCGGACGTTGTTGTGTTATACGTGTGGTTATGTTAATTAAAATTTAGATTTCAACTCCAGTTTGTAGGCATTACCTACTAGGTTGTTTGGGGCATCCCTCTATTTTACTAGTTGAGCAGGATTGGACCAGATTGCGGTGTTTATTGTTAAAACGTGAATTGTTTAGCTAAAGTAGTTGTTTTTGACTATTTTTAGCGAATTGTTGTAAATTACTATTTTGGAAAGATATTTATAAAAATATCATTTCGGTAATTCAAACATAGAGCTGGCAAAGTGAACCCGCACCCGCCAACCCGCCCGTTTCCGGGACATTTAAACGGGTTCGGGTCGAACTTGTTTTGTTAAATGAGTTAGGCGGGTGTGCCCACTGAACCCGGAAGAGTTCCACGGGTTATACGGGTGCGCCGATCAACCCCTCTAAACCCGTTCGCCTCTCCGTTGATGTGAGGTGATGTCCTGGTTCTTTCTTGTGTTTTTGTTGTGTAGTGCTGCCCCAGGGTCGGTCTATCGATTCAGAAGAAGGAACACCACCAAAGAAAACCACTAGTAATCAAACAGGTAAAAGATAAAAAGACTTTTTTACACACCTGTAGTTTAGTTAAAGGACACTTTCACCCTTTCTAGTTTAGAAAAGGACACTTTAACCCCTTCAAGATCGTTCCTGAGTCTACACCAACAACAACATTCACTATATAGAAGAAATCATCATCTTCAAGTATCACCCAATCTGCTATCTGAAGTTATTTCTTTTTCCAGTTTTTTCTAGAAACTTGAAAATTTTAATTTATTAGAACAATAGAGTGGCTAGTTTCAAAAAGCAAACAGAAATTATTTAAAAAATTATTAATAGAAACAAATGGGTATGTATCTTTTCCTACTGTATTATATGCGGGTTCAAAACGGGTTAGAAATGGGTTAACGGGTCACATTGACCCGTTTATGACCCACCCATTAAACCCGTAACATTTAAACGGGTAGAACGGGTTGGACCCGTGTACAATAAACCCATTTATAAACGGGTCGGGTCCACCCGAACCCGCCCGTTTGACACCTCTATTCAAACACGTACCAGTTTTTTGATATTTGATTAAAAATATTGTCTAATGGACTGTGTGTCCTCCTGGTTGAGGTTTGGACGTCTGAAAGTGTCACACTGGCTGACAGTAAATCACGATTTATATCGTATAATTGATTATTTTATTGCTAAAAGTGTGACGGGTCGTCACAACCATCCAGCCCAGAAATTGAGGGTTTGCACTTAGGCCCTGAAGTTTCAGAAATTACAGAAACACCCCAGGAAATGAGCATTACTCTCAATGCCATCACTGTCATTACTAATCTCAAGACTTCACAGCTTCAAGGACAGTACAAAAACAACAAAATGATCATGCTAGTGGACTCTAGGAGTACTCATAACTTCATAGATGCTGCAACTGCCAAGAGATTGGGATGTGTGCTGCACCCCACCACTGAAGTAAAAATCACTGTGGCTAATGGAGATGTCATCACTAGTAATGCACATTTCCCACAATTGGAATGGAAGATACAGGAGGAGACATTTTCAACTCCTATGAGGGCTATCAACCTTGGAAGTTATGATGTGGTGTTGGGGATTCAATGGTTACACACATTGGGGCCTTTTATGATCAACTTGGAAGAAATGTCACTCACTTATCACCAAGGGAAAAAGAAGGTTGAATTACAAGGCCTCAAGGCAAGTGCAGAACTACAACTTATGAGCTGCAAGGCTCTCAACAAATTTTGTATCAACAATACTCAAGCCATAATGTATCACATCTCCACACTTGCAGAAGATCAGGACACCACATAAGACATTCCTCAGGAGTTCAAGCAAGTACTGACTCAGTTTCAAGAGTTTTTGGAGTGCCAACAGAGCTGCCACCTCCCAGAAACCAGGACCACAAAATACCACTCATTCCAAACAGCCAGCCAGTCAATGCCAGACCATACAGGTACTCCATCATCCAAAAAAATGAAATTGAGCAACAAGTTAGAGAAATGCTGCAGTCTGGGGTTATAAGGCATAGCAATAGTCATTTTTCCTCACCTGGCTTGCTCGTCAAAAAGAAAGATAATTCATGGAGAATGTGCGTAGACTATAGACAGTTAAACAACATAACAGTCAAGGAAAAGTTTCCCATTCCCCTGGTGGATGAGCTTGTAGATGAGCTGGGAAATGCTACTGTGTTCTCAAAGCTAGACTTAAGAGCTGGATATCACCAAATTAGGATGCATGAGCCAGATATACCCAAAAATGCCTTCAAGACCCATGAAGGGCATTATGAGTACCTGTTTATGCCTTTTGGCCTCACTAATGCCCCATCTACTTTCCAAAGCATTATGAATGTTATATTCAAGCCATATTTGAGACAGTTCATCATTGTTTTTTTTATGAAATATTGGTCTATAGTCCAACACTTGAAGCTCACATAGGGCACCTGCAAGTGACACTCACCCTATTGGGACAGAACAACTGCTAGCCAAGATGACAAAATGTTCATTTGCACAACCAAAACTGGAGTATCTAGGTCACTTGATATCTGCTGAAGGAGTTACAACAACCCCCACAAGGTAGAACACATGAAACAGTGGCCTACACCAACTACCCTCAAGTCATTAAGAGGTTTATTGGGGTTTCCTGGGTATTATAGGAAGTTTGTACACAATTATGGAGTTGTGAGCAGACCTTTGACTAATCTCTTGAAAAAGGGACAATTTGAATGGAATTCAGAAGCTGAAGTAGCTTTCTTACTTCTCAAAACCATGATGACACAAACACCTGTTCTGGCTTTACCAGACTACACCAAAAACTTTGTCATAGAATCTGATGCTTCTTATCACGGAGTGGGAAATGTCTTGATGCAACAAGGAAGACCCTTGGCTTATTTTAGCAAGGCCTTGGCACCCCAGACATTTAGGGTGGTCTATGTACGATAAAGAACTGCTAGCTGTGGTATTGGCTATTCAGAACTGGAGGAACTACATTGAAGGGAGACCATTCATCATTTCTACAGACCACTACAGCCTCAAGTACCTACTTGATCAGAGGGTCACCTCCATGCTTCAACAAAAATGGGTTTCCAAATTAATGGGATTGGACTATACCATAGTTTACAAACCTGGAAAGAACAATGTAGCTGTAGATGGGCTCTCTAGGCTCCACAGTCCAAGTGAGCAAGATATGGAATGTGTTGCACTTACAGTAGTCAAGCCTATGTGGAAAGAAGAATTGGCTCAAAGCTACAAGGAAGATGAAAAATTGCAACAAATCATAGCTCAACTACTGATGCATCCAGGCCCCATTGAGCATTATACATTTTCTAATGATCTACTCCACTTCAAGAACATGATTTATGCGGGTCTACAGGAACTTTGAGAGCAAAAATCATCCAGGAAAGCCATCAATCAGGTACAGGGGGACATTCAGGTGTTAGGGGTACCTACAAAAGAGCTTATCACTTCTTTTATTGGCCACACATGAAGAAGGAATTTAAAAAATGGGTTGCAGAATGTGATACTTGCCAAAGGATGAAGAGTGACATTTTCCCTATCCAGGAATTTTACAGCCACTTCCCATACCCACCCAACCTTGGAAGGAGATTTCAATGGACTTTATTGAGGGCTTGCCAAAGTCTGAGGGCAAGGATGTCATTCTTGTTGTGGTGGACAGACTCACCAAATACTCACATTTTATGGCCTTGTCACAACCCTTCACTGCTCACCAGGTAGCTACCCTCTTCTTTGAAGTAGTCCACAAACTTCATGGGCAACCCTCCATCATAGTTTCTAACAGAGACAAGGTCTTTATCAGTGCTTTTTGGCAAGCACTCTTCTCATTGATAGGCACTCAGCTCCACTTGTCTTCTGCATATCATCCCCAAACTGATGGCCAAACTGAGAGGGTCAATCAGTGCTTAGAAGCCTATCTTAGGAGCATGACTAGTGACAGGCCTAACAAATGGCTCAAATGGTTGGCTTTAGCAGAATGGTGGTACAATACTAGTTATCACACTAGTATTAAAATGACCCATTTTCAAGCCCTATATGGGTATGCACCCCCTCACTTCTTCCTCCATTAACCTACCGAATCCTCTGTGATGGAGGTAGACCAGTTTTTGAAGGACTGGGCTGTGCTCACTCAGCTACTGCAAGATAAACGTAGAAGTGAGAGATCATTTGAATTTGGAGACTTGGTTTATCTCAAGTTACAACCCTACAGGCAAGCTACTTTGGCTCTATGGAGAAACATGAAGTTGGCCCCTAGATTCGATGGTCCCTATCCAGTCCTTGCCAAGGTGGGAAAAGGGGCCTATAAGTTGCAGCTACCTGACTCTGCTAGAATCCACAATGTCTTTCATGTATCTCTTCTCAAGGGGAAAGTGGGTAAAGGTAATGTCACTGCTACAGATTTACCAGACATTGGCCTTGAAGGCCAAATGTTAGTAGCTCCTGTAGCTATTTTGGAAAGATGGTTGGTCAAAAGGAAAAATCCTGCTGTTACCCAGGTTTTAGTACAATGGTCTAATTCAATTCCAACAGATGCTACATGGGAGGATTGGGATGCTTTTCATGCTAAGTTTCCTTCCTTCTCAGCTTGAGTACAAGCTTTATAAGGGAGGGGCATTGTCAGGAGATATGGAGAAGAGGACCAGAATGATAAGAAATATAAATAATGACCTATAATTAGGACAAAAGTGCAAATAGGAGTAAACTAATGACCTATAATCTTGTGGTTCAGTGGCCATTGGATCAAGGGGAGGAAGGTTCAGCAGTCGTTCGATAAGGAGAACCGTTGGATTTTAAATAGATCAGCTGTCGTTATTGGAACGACAGGGTTTAGGCTTTCCGTATGTCTTTCTATTAAATCAGGAACGGCGTCACTAGGATTCCGTTCCCTGTCATTTACTTATCTGTCCCTGTCTTGTCATCTTATTTACATATTGTACCTAGCTGTTACCTCGGGCACATAACCCATGTGCTGGAACGTTTAAATGCACAATTTGCGCGAGAAATGAAACAGAATGATTTTGTGAGAAATTCTCTTCCCTTCTCTAGTCTCTCTCTCCTCGTCCTTCGTCTCTAAGGAATTGACGAGCTGCAAAACCCTAATCCAAGAAGGATTAGGAGTATTCAGCTCTCAAATCTCTCAGGGCTTATCCTAGGGTCCTGACATAGCAGTACTAATACTACTGATGATGATGATGATGAGGAAGAGGAGGATGATATTGAGATTCGAGGCTCATGAGCCTTCTACGACATAGGTTATGATTCAGTCGATGATTACAAAGTGCTGAAGATTACTCAGTTTCGTCCCAAGGGCAACGTTCAATCACACTCTGAAGTTGAGGTTTACAGTCTACGGATAAACTCATGGAGAAAGATTATCACAAATTTCCTTATTTCCTATATAGTGGTGGTCATGTGGTGTGTTGGCCAGTGGTGCTTTGCATTGGATTGCAAGTGAAACAAATTATGATAACGATTGTTTTATTGCTGCATTCAATCTTGCTACTGAGGAATACCGGTTACTTCTCATGCCTCTTGTCTCAATCATCAGGAGTTACGCTATTGTTGTATGAAGGTAGCGTCGTTGGAAGGAAGTCTATGCATATTGTTTGAATATTTCGCTGACCGTTTTGATATGTGGGTAATGAAAGATTACGGAGTCAGAGAGTCGTGGACTAAATTGCTTACAATTACGCAAACTCAAATCATGAGATCGATGTTGAAGGAGATTGCACTGTTGGTGGTTTGCCTCCATGGTGTGTCACGGTGGTGGCGGTGGCGGCAGCGGCGGAGAGAAAGGTTATTGAGGGTGGTTATCTTGTGAAGATCATGACGGAGCAGAGTAAGATCGAGAGAATGAGACGGAGCAAGGATAGGGAGAACTGGTTTATCTTCTATTATCTACTAATAAATAATTATAAATTTAATTAATTATGAGGGTATAACAAACATTCGATAAAGTATTTAATAAGTAATGAAAAAAGGAATGGACAAATAAAATTAAAACACATGAATGAAAATAAAAGCTCGGTTTACACAGAGCCCACTCGTTTGTCCATGCCCGCCCATTTATTTACGGGTTAAAACAGGATGGGCAACATTAACCATCTTTTTAAACGAGCGATTTTCAACCCATATAAAAGTGATGGGCCATGCAAGCAAATGGGATAGGCTGTTTGTGCCAGCTCTAAAAATACTAGGGGATTGTCGTGCTCGGGGGCACTATCCGAAAAATACGTTTCATAATAGATTTTGCTGGAGGAGAAGATGAAAATAGCGTCTCTAATAATTTTATATGATATCCATCAAGTCATGTTCTTACACTTTTGATATTACGTAAATTAATACGAGAAATGATAAATTTTCAAGTAGTTGATAGTTAAGTAGTGGGTAGTTAGGACTGATTTATTTAATCTAAATGCTGAAAAAGCATAAGTTAGTCAAACCATTGTGCCACACCCCCCCCCCCCCCCTCCCCCAAAAAAAAGTCAGTGGAAAGAGATGATCTTTATAACTTCCATCCCACTTGTGGTTTGTTTTGGTTACCTGTCTGTCCGAAAGAATCTAAGAATCATCAGAGATAATCATATATAGATATAACTATTGATGTGCAGTCATTAGGATCGCACAAGCCAATCTCTACTACTTAAAAGACGGGAGAGATATATGTGTTTAACCACTTCAACTATTTTTTCACTTGAGGTGTTTCCTACTTTTTTGCTTTGCCTATTTTACCCCTAATTAATACCGAAACTGAAAGTTAAAAGTAATTATGTGCCCATTAACATACCATCACTACTTTTCAATTGAGCTTCTAGTTTCTTCAAAAGAAAAAAAAAATGAATTAATGTTTCTTACATTTCCCATCCCAATATACCCTATAATTAAATTAATATTATTATTTCATCATTAAATTTTTGTTATCTCCAACTTCTACTGTCCAGTAACCACACTTCCTCTTGGTATATATATACACTAAAAGAGGGAAGACCATTTTTTATTTCCATCTTTGTTGTCTTTCTAAAGACAACAAAGATGGAAATAAAAAACCCATGAATAATATTTATAAAGAGTCCCATGAATAATATTTATTTTTTTTCTAAGAAAACCCTAAGTTATCAATCCGTTCTCTTCACTTGATACATTAATGTATAATTTATGAGATTAAATGTTTTAAATGTTTATACGCAAAGACCGTGTCAGCTGTTTCATTTGTCTACATTAACACCATTAAATGCTCTTATGCATGAACGTTTGGTTCACTCTCAAGAGTCCAAACGTTTGCAACTTCATAGTTGTTTTATTACCTCTTTGATTCAGCTTTGCCTTTTATTCTGTGTATTCTAAATTTGTTCTTCCATTTTGTGTTCTTGCAGCTTGAGGATAAGCACGACCGTACTAGAACCTCTGAGGTCAACAGTTAAAATCTTCTATTTCTACCGTTTTCGGTTTGTTTTTCCAAACATGTTTTGCTCTAAAAATAAGGTTTGTTTTATTTTTGGATCCGCGTTTCTATATGCATAATCATGAATGCTAAATTAGTTGTATCATTCGTTGCCTCTTATCAAAGGCCTTGGTTAGAGGGGCACACTCACAAGTCACACCTTTTTCACATTTTTTCCGTGAAATCTTCTTATTTTTTGTGTTCTTTCAATTCCAGGAGACCAGGACGTGTACCAATTGTACTAAGAGACACAAGGTGAAAGGTCAAATTTTTGATCCCCTAACATTTTCAAGCGTGTTTTTTTCCTTCTTCCCATGCATTTCTTTAAGACATCTGCGGTTACTTTACATGTGGATTCTTGTTTTCACAAATTTTGAAGATCAAGCTCAGGTTAGTTCTTTTTTTTGGCATAATCCTTTGTCTTGCCGTGTGAAGATACTTAGAAAACTTATCAAAATTATTTAGCAAATGAAATGTGAATCCTGTTATATGCATTGGTTGATATTCCCTATTAATATCATGAGTATGTATTATTTTTGTTAAGTTTGAATCATGATAACAGCCTGGTGCAATCTCCGGATATGTTGATTTCGAGGTCACTAAAATTTTGATAACTGGATCGCACTACCCTATATGACTTGTGTTTCATTTTGACGAAATCATGAAAGTAGCAGTATAGCGTCTCTAGCTAATAGCTTATTCAAAACGTCATTTTTGCCTTCGAATTTTATTGAGTGTTTTATCGAATGAACTCAAATCTCACAAAATCAATACTTGAGAAGCAATTAAATGGAGCCCTCAAATTGGTATCAATTGAAGACTAAACGATGGAGGTATTGAAAACTTGTTTTTTAGGATAGTTGTTGATTTTTATTCTCCAGTCCTTCCGTTTCCCCCCTTACCTCTTTGACAAGTTCATTTTACACAATGACTGATCTCCTCAAAAAAAAAAAGAAAAAAAAAATCATTTTACACAGGTTCAAAGTCGTGCTTCATGATGTGAACTTTTTTTCAAATGTATGGATGCACTCCCACACTTATTTGGTTCAAAATATATGGTTGTTTTAGTTTTTCATGACTTGCACACGCTCTACTACGGTACGCACAACGGCTAAATTAATTCACCATTGCTTGATATAAATATTATCATACTTTTTGTTGAGCGAAAATTACCATATTTTGACATACATATTATCTTACTGCAAAATTTATTTTTAGAATGACTTTCATGATCAGTTACAAAACAAATGAATTAAATTGTAGGAACAAATTATAGTAAAAAATTGAACATTTCCGTTACTCTCAGGTCTCAATATTATAGTTTCTCCCGTTAAGTTATAGTTAATTACAATAATTATTGACCATCATTTCCTTATACTATTAGAAAATAATATCTTTCTCTCCTTTCCTCACCATCCACAAAGTCGTCCTCATGCAAACTACGGATTGCAGACATGACATCTCTGTCTATTTTCATGTCACACTGTTCTGGTTCCTTTGAAGATAGTTTTGCTATTTCTCACACAGTGGAAAAGGAATTCAAACGAGTTATTACAAAAATCAGTAAGTAGGTAACACATTTCTTTTTCATTATGTTTCATCATTGAAAGAATGTAACAATTCCCTCAAAATAAATATAACAATCAAATTTTTATCATGGGTTTTGGAAATTCACTTGGAAACTATTGTCGTCCTTTTAGGTTAACTTAATTTGTCAAAAAAATTGTCCGTCATTATGTTTTTCTTTTTTCAAAGAAGAGTGTTTATAGAAATCCAAAGCAGACTTCAGTTGAAAATTACATAGTTTAATTTAATTTTCTCTATCGGTGTTAACATTTGTTGTATGTCAAACAATTTATAGGTATGTTCATCTTTATGTGTGTTGTTTCGTAAGATTCTATTTATTTCTCTACTCCGGTTCTCTTTGCTTTGCGTATTTGTGTATGTATCATCATGCAGGATTCCTGAAAATAAACTTTTACTTAGTGATTTTCGTATGTCGAGAATCGGATGGTTGGAGTAATTTCAATAGGAAGAAGGTACTAGCGATAATGTATATAGTTCATCGATTCGCTTTATTTCTTCTTATTCTTCTTATCAATATATTTTTGGCTAAATTGCATCGGTGGTACCCATAGTTTGATTTTTGTGTGAATTTGGTACCCATAGTTTCAATTGCAACATCTATGGTACTCATACTTTCAATTTATTGCAACCGTAGTACCCACCGTTAACTTTCCATCCATATGTTGGATGGAAACATGTAAAAAGACTAGTGTGTCCCTAATTCTCACACCTACAATTTTATAAATAATTTTTATAGAATATTGAATTGATTAATTAGTTAATTTATTTATATATACATATATATATATATATAATTACTTGTTATCATGATAATTAAAATTTTAATGTTCATCGAAAAAAATTAGAACTTTAATTATTTTACCCACAAGTTAATATTAGTCCGCTGTCCAAAGAAAAAATATTAGAAATTTTTAATTATATTAAATTTAATAATTTCTTTTTTATAATGATAATTAATAAATCTTTTTTATCTAATTTCTAAAAAAATAAATAAATATGTTTTATCTTTTTCCATCGGACGAAATATTTCTGCAATTTCTTACCCACCAAAAAATCTGCTTTATTAACTTTTGGGTGGAAAGACATTTTCACCCCCTGATTGTTTTCTCTATTTTCATTGTCTCACCATATCCGTCGGAGAAATTACTCCTTCAATCGCCCCATTCTCTCTGGTTTAATAAACCATCAAGAACCCACAACAGCAACGACTACATCTGCCCACCAAGAGTCCAAATCGAACCCACATCATCAACAGCCTACGCAATCTCTCCCAGATTATAGATTTACAAGAGGAGAAGAAGAAGAAGAAGAAGAAAGAAAGAAGAAGAGCAGGAGGTAGACGACAACGATACCGCCGTACGAAGGGAACCAAAGCCCAGCCTCCCTCCGATTCCATTTTTGCTGCTTCTTCTCTGCCTCTCTTCGATTCCGCACAACCGCCGCCCTGTCTATTCTCTATCTTCATATCTCTCTTTCTCCCTCCTCCTCTCTGATCTACACTCTATCGGCGCGTCTCTCTTTCTCTCCCTCTCTCTCTCTTTCTCACTCAGATGTGAAAATGGAGGCTGAGGGATACAGATGGTTCTAGAGAATAGTGGTTGTGTTTTGTTAGGGTTAGTACTTTGGGTATGGGTTGCAAAGAATTTTTCTTTTTTTTTTTTTTTTTTTTTCTGAAATGGGGTAGCATAGAAATTGAGTTAGGTTAGGTAGGTTAATTTTTTTTTTTGGTAGGTTAATTTAATTGGCCATAGTAAAAAAAAAAATATTTTTTTATTTGAAAATATATGATATTATATTAATATATAAGTAAATATTTAAAGTTTTAAAATTAATTTTATGTAATTTTTTAAAATTTGTAGTTAAAATTTATAATTTTATACAAATTTGAAGTGAAAATGAGGGGCAAACTTGTTTTCTTACACATTTCCATCCAACATATGGATGGAAAGTTAACGGAGGGTACCACCGTTGCAACAAATTAAAAGTATGGGTATTGTGGATGTTGCAATTGGAACTATGGGTACCAAAACCCAAACTATAGGTACCGCCATTGCAATTTAGCCTATATTTTTCATTATTCTGTAATTTAACTTATTATCTCTTCTCTTTTAACAAATGGTTAAGCAGTTTTGCACTATTGAAAATTTGAAAATCGGTGTTGGGAAGTTTGAAATGCTTTAAGACGGTTTTCTCAATTTTTCTGTAAATTCGTCTATTCAAAAATATCTAACATAATAAGTACATATACTTTGACACATTTTCAAAAATCATAGATCATTGAATGATACGTATCTTCTGCAATCTGACTCCTTAACCCCCAATAACATTAGCATAACTTTTTATGGCTTTGTATTTGGAACACACTTAGACAAACTAACTAAATCTTTGAATTCATAATCCAATCTTATATAATCCAATGTTGATGTTAGGGTAAGTGACACAAAAGAATGATGAAGTCAGACATCTTTGATAAAATTTGTTTTGTTGAAGTAATTAATAAGTTCTAGGTGGATAAATCATCCATTGTTGTTAGGGTAAGAGTAAGTGACATAATCCTATCTTAAATCATCCAATGTTGTTATGGTAAGTGACATAATCGTATCTTAAATCATCCAATGTTGTTAGCGGAAGTGACATAGAAGATGAAGCCAGACATCGTTGATGGACTTAATTTTTTTTTCGAAGTACATAATAAATTCTGGGTGGATAATATTTTTTAGTTTTGCTGCATACATGCAGAAGCCCACTGATTTTGTTATCTAATTGGTTATCTATAAAGTACTTCCAAATTTTGAGTTATATGATAACATTGTAGGTTATTTGCTCTACTCACTAGAGTGAAAACATGTGTTTGGTAGCAATTTCCATTAACTTCTTAAGAAATTATTTACATCAATTTGATGTTTGAAGATGTTCAAATTAATTTATTTTTTCATACTTCTTATAAAAGACAAAAGTTGCACATGGATCAAGTCAAGAGCATCATCCAGAAAAGTCGTGTTCATAATATTCAGTTTGCACATAAACAAATATGTATCATGGCATTTTTTCGTTTCACTGCCAATGTAATGAATATAAGGGGATTTAAAAAAATATGGATTCTATTCATCTTATTTCAGAAGCCCAAAGAACTATTTGCTTACTTATTTATTTTTCAGTAAATTATCTCCAGGTACCATATGTAAAAAAACAGAGGCATATCTAAAAATTTGGCAAGTTTAATGAGGGATCTTTTGGTAAATTTTGAAGGATTTAAGAATTAAAATGATGATATTAATAGAATGCTCAGGCGAAAGGGTTAATGTAATTAAATTAATAAAATATAGGGTAAACACTATAAATATCAAGACTTGAGTGGGGGATAGTGTAATTAAATTAAAAAAATAAGTGCAAGTTATAAATTTTAAAACTTGAGTGGTGCTATAGCCCACACTTGTCTCCATATACATCAGTTAATGTGTACACATTTTTTTTTGGAGAAGGT
Organism: Linanthus parryae; assembly: GCA_023055425.1. NCBI lineage: Eukaryota > Viridiplantae > Streptophyta > Magnoliopsida > Ericales > Polemoniaceae > Linanthus > Linanthus parryae. The sequence goes on from JALGPY010000003.1 coordinate 5,538,012, forward strand.
ACAAATAATCTCTTTTTTCAAATTAGAAATAACTTCGAACCTTATAAAATAACAAATTTATCGGAAAAAGAGCATCATGTTTCGACCACTTTTATTGGGTAATTTTCACTTACACCCCCTCAATTTTGATGATTCTTCACTTACACCCCCTGCTGTTTGGAAATCTTCACTTACACCCCTTGTGATTAACGAACTTTAACTGAGCATGAGGGAATTTGTCAAAAGACAATACTACCCATGTTTTTTATATCCAATTTTATTGAAATATCAGTTGTGATAGGTAGTTCATTCATTACTCTCCCACCTACCCGTCTCTCGTTCCAGAGCAATTGAGCGTGAGAGAGAAGAGTGATAGAGATGGAGACACCGACGAAGATGGACACCGACGAAGACGGTGAACTGCTCCTGGTCGATTCGCGATTGAAGTTTCGATTTGGACGACTAATACTCTCCGGTGGTTAGTCAATTTCTCTCCACTAATCGAGAACAATCGCTGTTCACTCCAGAGCTGATTTTCAGGGTTCGATGCCGTAGTCGAACAACCTCTTCGATTTGTGGAATATCTGGTATGAAATCTTTACTTTTTAAGAATTAGGGTTTGTGTTCTTGTGACCACCGCCGACCGGGACTAACGACGCCGGGAGAAGAGCATCGAAGGATAGAACTCTGCCTTCGGTACAATTTTTGTATTCTCAGTTGATTGGATCTCTAATTTCATATGATATATTTTTTTATTTGAGAGATATTGAAGCTGGGGTTCGTGTTGATAAATGATAATCTGAGATTTCATACACATATCTCACTTATGAGACTCAAAATTAGTCATCTTTCTCCTTTAATTTTACTTCACGCTATTGGATCAAAACCATATACTCAGTTTCTTGGCGAAATTCTACTAAATATATGATTGTACTGAATATATGATGTTTAGATGTTGGTATGAATATATGATGTTTAGATGTTGGCATGAATATATGATGTTCAAATGTTATAAATGCTTACATATATGGGTACTGAATATATAATCTTTGTGCTTGTAATTTTGTTGGCTTGATGTTTTATTTAGGAAATGGATATACACACTTCATCTGGCCCTCCTACTTCAAACTACAAAACCTCTAGTGTACCTATGTTCAGATTAGTTGACTATCCTTCGGAATCTGAAGAGGATACAGAGGTACTTGGTGGAGATGATGATGTGGAAAATGTACCCTCATGCCATGAATCTGACTGTGAAGAAGTTAGGGTCAGGAAAGCAGCTGAAGTTGATGAGTATCTTGCACATGCCGATGAATTTTATGGCTTGAGTGAAAAAGATGACGACTGGAAGGCAGATCAAGGTAGTGAGGATGAATTGAGTTCTGATGGTGGCTTATCACCCCTTGAGGATGATGAGACACTAATGTCTGACCACTTTAGTGATGGTGATGACAAGTTATCTGACTATGGCAGTGGTGACAGTGGAGGTGAACCTGTCAGTGAGGGAGAGTTGGAAGAGGGTTGCACTTAATTATTTAAGTGTAGTGATGGTATTCTTCCAAAAGTTGATGCATCTGGGAAAATTGTGCTAAAGAAACATATGGTATACCCATCTACACAAGACTTTAGAGATACTGTGAAAGATTATCCAATACAGAATGGATTTGCTATGAGTAGGAGCAAGAATGAAGGAAGTAGGGTTACACTTCATTGTATTGCAGAGGGATGTCCTTGGAGAATACATGGCAGTACGTTACAAGATAAGAAGACCTTCAAAATTAGGACAATCAAAGATGTGCATAAATTTAGTCGGTTAACAAGGAACCCTGAGGCAAATTCGAGGTGGATGGCTAAGAAATTGAAAGACAGTGTTAGAGAGAATGCCACCATTCAACTCACTGACATACAATCTAAATTGATAAAGCTTTATGGTATTGAAGTTGAGAACCAACAACAACTATGGAGAGCAAAGAAAAAGGCAGTAGAGGAGTTAGAGGGTAGTCATGCCAAGTCTTATAATTTGTTGCCTGCTTATAGGGATGAGTTAATGAGGACAAATCCAGGGTCTTGGTTCAAAGTTGAGTTTGAAGAACAACCAGAAGAGATAGAGAGTGGTGCATTTAAGCCAAAGTTCAAGAGATCGTTCATGTCCTTGGCTGGGGTAAAAGATTGGTTCATTAATGGTTGTAGACCATTCATAGGTTTGGATGGATGCCATTTGAAGGGTCCATTTAAGGGTTGTTTGCTTTCGGATGTGGGCCTTGATGGTAACAATGGTGTGTATCCCATTGCCATTGCTGTTGTTGAATCAGAATGCTCTCCAACATGGAAATTCTTTCTTGAGCATCTTAATCACATTCTTAATGCTGACTATAACGGAACTGAATGGACCTTCATGACTGATGGACAAAAGGTACGAGTTTTAACATTAAATTCATAATTTTCTTAATTTTAATATGACGTCTTTATGAGTTTATGTGTTTGTTTAATGCATTCAGGGGCTTGATAAGATAGTACAAATGTACTTCCCAAATGCAGAACACAGAAGTTGTGCTTGGAACCTTTTTAATAACTTCAGAGGTAGATACCCTGGAGTTATGTTGGCTAAATACTTCTGGAAGGCAGCTAGATCTTGCACGGAGCCAGAGTTTGTGGATGCTATGACTGAAATGCAAAAAAATTCTAACGAGGCTTATGTTTGGCTCACTAAACTTCATCCAAAGCACTGGAGTAAGCATGCATTTAAGAGAGGACTCAAGAGTGATCACATTACAAATAACCATACTGAGAGTTTTAATGCTTGGTTAGGGGATTTGAGAGAAAAACCAATCATTCATTTGATTGATGGTTCTAGGCAAAAAGTTATGGGAAGGACACAAATCAGGAACATAAAATGTGAAGTGGGAGGGTTCTAAGTTAACAAGAAACATCAGAAAAAAAATTAGAAAAAATAGAGATGGAGGGGAGAAAGTGTAGGTTGATTCCAGCTGGAGAGGGTGAGTTTGAAATATATGATGAAGAAAATACTAGGTTCAATGTGTATTTGCAGACTAGAAGATGCAGTTGTGGGTTGTGGGAGTTGTCTGGAATACCTTGTCCACATGCTGCTACTGCATTGTTGTATTCTAGGAAACATATCGAAGATTACACCGACAAGTGTTACTACAAAGAAATGTACTTGCAGGCAAATTGATCTTACATTATTCACCCAAATTGCTGACCCTAGGCACTGGAGTAGTTTTAGTGGTGCAATGCCTGAACCAACCTCGGCAAGAAGGCCTCCTGGCAGACCACAAAAATAAAGGAGGAGGAACCGCAATATTGAAACAGCTGCTACTGTACAAAGAAGTGGGATTGTTAAGTGCAAGAACTGTAAGAATTTTGGCCACAATGCAGGAACTTGCGGCAGACTTCCATTAAATAAGATGAAGGCACATCAAAAAAGAGCATTCAAGGTCAGTTTATGTTTATTGTAATTTGGATAGACTTCCCAGTTTGAGTTAACTGTGCACTGTTGGGATGACATTGATGTCAATTGCAGAGACAACAGTCACAACAATCAATGCCTTCAAGTGCTAGTGAGCAACCACCAACCACTCATAGGGTTAGTTACATTCATTTAAACAGTTTGCAATGTATTTTAATTTGATTTTATGGTACTATCTACTTACATTTTGACATTTAATTACTTTGCTGTTATTTGTAGTCTACAAGCAGCAATAGGGACATGGGTGACCAAGCGTTTTTGGGACACAAGGATCTCAGGTGTCTAAATAATATGCATTACAAATTACTTTAGTAAGATTTTAATTTTTGTATAGTTACTGGTACTTGAATCTTTATTTTTAAACTATGCAGACCAGAATATATAACCAAAGTGGAGTCACTTGGGCATCTGTTGGGAATACCCAGAGTAGACCTGCATCACAAGGTAGAATCAATGAAGCCATGGCAGGACCAAGTAATGAATCAACATTTGTGGTGAGTAATGAATCGTGAATAAGTGTTATTTAATTGCTTGTATAATTTTCTGTTTTGTGTAGCCAAGGAACACTACCAGGGGAGGAAGACACAGAAATAATGTTACCACGGTGAGTTTAAAGTAACATTAGCAATATTTTCATGTTTTTCAGAGATATCATTTGTTTTATTAACATTGTTAGTTAACATAATTTGCTGCAGCATAAGAGAGGCGGAAGAATTCAACGTGCACAATTTGATACCGGTATTGGTCCAATGGCAGATTTTACTAGGGTAAGATCATATTGTGTAAAAATTTCATATTAGAATTCCTTTAAATCATAGATCACATTATCTTATTTTATTTCTTGCAATGACAGAATTGGCTTAGTTTTGGGGATGATGCAGGGATTTCTTCCCAGCCTTAGATGGTGACAAACTGACAATCAATGCATGCACCACCATTTTTGTGGGAAAAATTAGTTAATAGCCACACCCCATTTTTGATGCTATGCTGCTGTTTTTTTATGCAATGCAGAGCAGCTCAATTTTTGTACATGTACTACTATTGATGATCTAAAATGTCATCTCCTAGCTTTATATAATTATAGGAGTTAGTATATGACAGTATAATTTATGTAATTTGAGCACTGATATCCTCAGGTTATGGGCATTTGAAGTGTAGTATTGTCCCCATGTTAGGGGTATTTTGAGTCTACTGTTAACCCAAGAATAGGGACATTTTGAGCAAGTGTAGTTTTTGAAAAAGTGTAATGGACATCCCCAGTTTGGGGTATTTTATGTCAGTTCAGCACCTTGAAAATGGGGCTTTGTTCTTTAAAGGTTGGATTGTTTTTGTTGCTATTGTTGAGGGTGTATTGTTCCCAACCTGTTTTTTTCATTATGAATCTTTACATTTGAAAATTGTCTGTAATGTACTACAGACCCGTATCTGCACTCGGCGATGATTCCGACAATTTACAAGCAAAATGTTTAGATCTAGAGGTAGTTTGGTTCAGTGTAGTATTATGGAGGATAGTCAATATGTAACTGTTAAATGACTTTTGGGGCTGTAAGGGACATTCCAGCCTTTTTAAGGGCAAACTTGTCCGAAAAGATGTTATGGTGAGAGACCATATAAACTAACGGGTAATTTTCACTTGCACCCCCTCAGTTTTGCTTGATCTTCACTTACACCCCTTCTAGTTTGGAAAATTTCACTCACACCCCTTATGACTCCTAAACATTGTTGTCACTTACACCCCTACGTGTATTTACTCTGTTAGTTGATAGCGTAACTTTCCATATTCATTTGTTTAGGAAAAATTACCCTTGTAAATGCTATAAAGGTCAATCCACCATTGATTTGTAAAATCTACCTCTAGTTAGTGATAATCGCTTGTAGTAGCTGCACCATGTTCAGATATGCATACGAAACATGTGATAGAATACAAATAGTTTGCCTGTGTTACGAATATACATTGAGTTGGATTGACATTTGCAGCCTCTACAAAGGTAAATTTGTCCGAAAAATTGATTTTGAGAAGTTACCATAAGAACTAGCGTAGTGAATGCATAGAGGGGGTGTAAGTGACAACATGTTTGGTTGTCATAAGGGGTGTAAGTGAAATTTTCCAAACTAGGAGGGGTGTAAGTGGAGATCGACCAAAACTGAGGGGGTGTAAGTGAATTTTACCCTAAACTAACAGACTTCAATAACAGAAGGGGTGAAAGTGAAAAGATGTTTGGAAGTCTTAAGGGGTGTAATAAAATTCTATTAGGCTTTCAAATGAACTTGTAACCGCAAAAAAAAAAAAAAAAAAAAAAAAAAAAAAAAAACCTTGTAACCGGATTATTAATTTTTCTGTGGTGTATTTTAAGTAAGAAAAAAGTTTTTTTATGATTGCTCCGTGCAACGCATGTACATAAAGCTAGTCTATACAAATTTGTGGGTACCCTACACGTTTATCCTCCGATTCAACAATAGTTGCATGCTCTCTTCCTGCAAATTCTTCTTTTTACTCAACAAAGAAAACCAAAGGAAAAAAACATTCGCAATTACTACCTCTGTTTTGCCAATTTTCTGCTCGTTGACTTTTACGAGTCAATTTGATTTGGTGATTTAGTTAGAAAAACAACATTGATAAAATTAACCCGATAAATAGTGAAGAATGAAGAAGAGGCTAAACAAAACAAGGGATACTATTATTTACGAGTACGAGTAATTCACACAAAAGTGCAAACAGGCTTGGTGGGCCTGCCGAAGCCGGCCCAATGAGCAGTATAACTGCCGCATTCTGAGTCCGAAGATTCAATTTTGGTGACTCGCTAGCGCTACGCTGCCGTAGAACAACCGTAACCAGAGACGACAGAGAGAGCGAAAGGGAATGGCTCATCTTCCGGTGGACATAGTCGCCGATATACTCTCACGGTTGCCTGTGGAACCAATCCTACGGTTCAGGTGCGTTTCTAAAGCTTGGTGTGATCTAATCAACAGTCCCGATTTCGCCAAATTGCATCTCAAACAAGCCATGGAAAACCACGACAGCCGAAAACTTGTACTAGTAAAAGGTGAAAATTCCAGTTTGTTTTCAGTGAGCATGAAGAGGACGATGATGGATTCTTCTTCTTCTTCGCAACTTGATGCCGCCGTCAAACTCGATGATCATCCTTGCAGCAGTAGCTGCCCAGGGTTTTGGGGTTCATGTGATGGTCTAGTACTTCTACTTGATGGATCAAACCAAGATGTTTTAATATGGAATCCATCCACCAAAAAGCACCGGAAATTGCCACCACCCATTAGTAGTAGTGATGATGATGATAATGATGATGATGATGATGATTTCCAACGCTCGCCTGGCTACGTCCCAGCATATTTCGTCTACGGGTTTGGGTATGATTCGGTCCATGATGATTACAGAGTAGTGAAGATTACTCAGCCTCGTGCTCGTAAGAACATTTACCTCACCATAGCTCACTCTCAAGTTCAGGTCTACAGTCTTCGGTCCATGATGATTACAGAGTAGTGAAGATTACTCAGCCTGTCTTGGGGCTGTGTGCAGAAATAGCTCTGGGAATTGGCTTTGGGGTGTTCATAGGAATGTGCTTGGCACCAGTGTTCTTCATGGGGAGCTGCTGGCTATCTTGGAGGGTGTGGCTTTTGCTGATTCTACAAATCTTTGTAACTTTCTGGTTGAGTCTGATTCTGAGGAGGTAGTTATGGTGGTGGAGTCTTGCTCTCTGCAACACCCCTTTTGGCATCTGGCTCAGAAGATAAGTGCACTTCTAGTTAAAACTAATAGTTCTGTTTCTCAAATTTATAGGGAGGCTAATATGGTAGCTGATCAGTTAGCCAAATTTAGTGTTGGCTCTTGTATTGAGCAATCTGTTTTCGTTTCCCCTCTTGATCATTGTTTAGAAGTGTTAGAAATGGATCAGGAGGGTTTGGGGTATGTTAGATGTTGCTTTTAGGGTCTTTGACCCTCCTTTGTACCCAAAAAAAAAAGATTACTCAGCCTGGTGCTCGTAAGAACATTTACCTCACCATAGCTCACTCTCAAGTTCAGGTTTACAGTCTAAAGACCAACTCTTGGACAAAGATTGTTTACCTCATTACCTTAATCACCTTAGGTTGGTTAGATCTTGTGGTATGTTAACCACTGGTGCTTTGCATTGGGCTATGTCTGAAGTACATGACCATGAGTATCGTTTTACTACCATGGTATGCCGTATAGTGCCCATTCCTAGTATTATTGGTGATGGTGAGGACTTGTTCGGAATGGAGGTATTGTCGTTGGAAGGACAACTATGCTTATCGCGTATTTCTAAGGATGCCCGTTGTGATGTGTGGGTTATGAAGGATTATGGAGTCAAGGAGTCATGGACTAAATTGTTATCCGTTCATCTATCACCAGGAGATATTATTCAAATCAGCTACGCAGGCCTTATCGAAGGACGGTACCAAAGTTCTTTTGCTTCAAAATTGGAGAAGGCTTATTTGGTATGATATTAAACACAAAGTATTTCAGCAAGTTCACATCCATGAACTCCAAAAAATATCTCATGCAGAGCTTTGTGTGCAGAGTCTTGTTCCACTTGCACCCAATACAGTAGTCAAAAGTAGTAGTAATGGGAGGAAGCAACACATAAAGGAGAACACTGACAAGAATGTAGACAAGACTAGGAGGAAGAGGTAAATTGGAGGAGAGGTCTTAGTATTTTCAACCTATCTTCAAATCATTAGCCTTCAGTCGCTGTTTCTATTTCGCCGTCTGGTTCCCTTCTTGCCCGGTTTAATTAACTAGGATCTTTGTATTCGAAACTCAACAGTGTACGAAGATTTCAATTATCACAATGGAAACTTTATTTGGTCCACTACATGTGAACTTAAGCGTTTATATCAGTGTACTCTTGAAAGCCTTCATGCATTCGGCATCAAAAAGTTGTAACTCAACATATAGCACTCCCTTATTCATAAAAAAAAATAAAACCATCTAGCACTTCCTTCATCCTGCAAAGATTGTCTATTTTTCCAAATGGAGAATTTGAGATCTCTTTGAATTGGCTTTAAAATATACTACTGGATTTCCAAGATTCTCCATTCCATACATATGCATTCTATTTGGTATTGGGAAAAGAAAAGAAGAGGGGACAGTTTTCGAAATGGCATGTCAAATTTTAAAATTTAAGTGCATCAATTGCATGTTTCTTTGAAAAATATTGGAGTTCCAATGGTTTGAAGAAAATTTTAAAATTTGTGCACAATTATGTAATTGAACATACTTTAGACAATGCTTTGACGAAAATTGTATTGTAGTAAGACTTTTAAGCAAGAAGTAGTTCTTAAAAGGCTGTTCACAGAGGAAGAAGAGGGATTCTAGTCGCCTGCTTGCGTACAGCCGCTGATGCTTGGTCTGACATCATTAGGCAGGCATTGCCACATAGAACTAAAACAGTGAAACAATTGCATTAGTAAGGTGGGGGCTGGTACGAGTTTAGGGCTGAATATAGATCTAAGAACCCCGACTCATTGTATTGGGGTTGTCTATGGTGCGTCTCTAATTAGGATTACTGACAACTTTTTTTTTTGTGGTCCCCGCTACTACGGGACAAAAAGGTTATCCGATATAGCAGATAACCTCGGCTGGGAATAAAGCTTTTAACACATTTTCTCGCTTAAGACAGTTTTTAATTAATGTCTACTCAACAGAGAGATGTAGAAGTTTACCATCAAGTTAATAAATTGCAACAAAGAGATTGAACTGCTTCATATTAAGATAGCACCTTTAACAACTTGAGTTTTCTGATTAAGAAATAACGATTAAATAAACTACAAACAGACCAATATCAACGAAAATGTCCTTCAAAGGCATGATTAAAGATCAATACCAGAACAATTCCACAATAACATTAAAATAAGATGGTACTTGTTCAAAATCGGCATTAATTTCACATTGCCTATTGATCTAGGCAGGAGTCCAACCTTCTCTTGATAGCACTCCAGTCTCCAGCGCATATGGTTGAATACACCCTTTGAAGGTCCAAGTGAACAGTGCAGAAATTTCAAACAGCTCCATCTGGTTGTTTCGATTATATATAGCAATATATCCTCAAACGAATGAGTAAGGGCATGAAAAGCCAAGCTCCATTTGTAATGTATTTCACTTGAGAGCAACTACCAATAAAGCTAATCGTCACTGTGAGCCTTCATATGAATATAAAATCTTGCCTACTCTGCTACTTATTTGCACGACCTGCTGAATTTCCGCCCTAATCCGTGACTACTGACTGTACAACTTTTAGTGTTTGCCCCAACTACTTAAGGTAAATGTCAATTGTCAACATTTAATTCCAATCTCCTATGCGCTTTAGCAATTCAGCTTGACTACTGTTCATGAAATGTTGTGGTCTTTACAGGCATCATTGGGGGCGTTCAGGAGTGAAATAATGGCCTCGTAATGGCGTAAAAAGAACTTATATTTAACTGACCAAATGTTAAAATGGACAATTTGGTACTTCCAGTCGACTAATCTACTGCTTAGATGTAAAACTACAAACCTGAGCCCTACTGTAAACCATAAAACACTCGTGTTCTGCCTCTGCAACAGATCATATATTTTGGAACAAGGAGATCACACTTGATCAATGACATGGCATGGTTTTGACATGTGCGATGGCAAAAGGGTGAGAAAGTCAGAGTAGTAATAGCTTCCTGATTTGTACAAGTTTTACACTGTTTCATGAATTATTCACGAAGTTCTTCATAAAGTTGCTTTTTATCTTTGAAATTTGTAGTTGAATCTACCATAACATAATACTATCATGTATTGAAAGATCAAGTACTGAGAATCAGAGATTACGTCACAGATAGTGACTGGAGATGATAGAAGAACACATAACCAGTTTTAGTTGCATCCTTAACAAAATTTAACAATGTCTTACCCAGATGAATTAGTTGTAAACTGTGGCTCCTTGCTTGCTGCCAAGAAGAATTTCCCACGCCGAAGGAATCAATGAAGGTAATTCTGTGTGTGTGTGTAGTAGACATTTGGAGATTATAGTGTACATCCGCATTTGTAGGGGCGGGGTGGCAATCGCCACCCTTGACTTTTTGAAATCTCCACTAACACCCCTTTTATTATAGCTATTTTACACTAAGACCCTCTAAAAAATACATAAATGGCCCCGTCAAATCTTAATTTTGTCATGTCTGATTCGATTTCCTGGCTCCGCCGCTGTTGACATTTGTACGTGGTAAGAGAAATGAGGAACTTCCCCACGGAGATTGTCACCGACATCCTTTTGACGGCTCCTCTACGTTTCAGGTGCGTTTCTAAACCATGGTGTCATACTAGCATTCGCCGTTTCAACAAATTGCATCTCACAAGATCCAATGAAACCAAAAACCATGCTAATCTCATACTTAGTCATCACAAGAGTTTATGTTCAGCTATCATGCATTCACTTGATACTGCAATCAAAATTGATGACCACCCTTTAAAGAATCACTACGTATATGGCCTAGACATACTAGGTTCCGGTGACGGTCTAGCTGTGGCGGCATCAGCAGTCTTCATACTTTTTTTCTGAGTAGACGCTTTTACCCTCCATGAAAAGGACTTATTTGTCAACTAACAGAATATTCCGTTAAGTAGTGGATGACATTTTTTTACCAGTTTCGAATTGACATGTTTATTGCAAATGAAGGATGCAATCAGCTAGTACTAAAACAGGGGGTTGTAATGAAATAATTTCGATAAACGGGGAGTATGCACTAAGTAGTCAAGCCTTGTAATTATTATGCTTATCGTGTTGATGTGTCGGTAATGAAGGATTATGGAGTCAGAGAGTCCTGGACAAAATTGACGTCTGTTGGTCTACCAAAACCGAAGAACCCAATAATAAGATATGTGGTACCTTCGACCTTTTTCAAGGATGGTACCAAAGTTCTTTTGGTGGATCATGACAAAAAGCTTGTTGGGTTTGATCTCAAGCGCAATGTAGTTACAGCAGTAGAAGTTTGCCATCTTCCTAAAGAATTTGACGTGTTGTTTTGTGTGCAAAGCCTTGTTCAACTGGGTAAGGGTGGGGAAAGTTATGTGAAGAAGCAGCAGCACGGAGAAGAGGAGGATAAAAAGAAAAGCAAGCAAAGAAAGATTGGGAAGAAGTTGTGATGTTTCAAAGTGTATACTCAAATTGCAGTAGTAGTGTTTGGCCATGGAGTAGGAGCTTTGTATTTGGATATAAGCTGTGTAATGAAATCCAATGGTACAAACAATTTATTTGAAATTTTGTTCTGGAAGACTACATATTCAGTTTAAGGTAACTTTCGAGTCAGATTTCAACATCTGTTTATGCGGAGACGGTGATTCTTTGTACTTGCAATTTGCAAAGCATGATTATTGTGTTAGTATGTGACTGGCAGATACGTAATACCTAGTATATAGTACGCTAGCTTATAATTTTTACATGGAGATTATTAGCTGACTCGTTCATTGTTGGTGATTTTAGTGTCATCGGCCATTTGTGTAATCGGATTTACTTACGACCAAGTAGACATTGGCATTACGTTGTACACGTTAGGAGGTGTGGAGTACACGCGTGCACACAACTATGTTAATGACTTGGACAAGGAACTCGCGGACGACTGCGGGGGTTCGGGGGCGCAGCCCCCGACGGGGGTCCGGGGGCAGCGCCCCCGGTGGGGTCCAAGGGGTAACGCCTCCGATTTAATTTTCACAAAAAACGTTTCAGTGCTTCACAAAAAACGTCTCCGATTTAATTTTCTGTTAAAAAACGGACTGAAATCTGGCGGTTGTAACCGCCAGATTAACCGCCCTCTCCCTCCCTATTTGTCAGTTTGGTCGAATTCAGAAACACATAGAAAAACCATATTCGTTCTTGAAGACTCTGTTTTATCCGATTAGAGATTTCGTGCACAACGCCGAAATACTTTAATCTGAGAGTGATATCACGACTCAGAGATCATCCAAGTTTAATTGTTCCCGTTCTAAACACCACCCAGATTTCCTACATTCATTGCCTCTGTAGCTACTTCCTGAAGCATGTTCATTGCCTCTGTTCTTTGACATATGTTTTGCATTGGCTGGCCGCGACTTCAAGAAGTTTGACATAGATGGGTTCCGTTGTGTTGCTGCTTCTTGGTTTCATAAGCTTCCACATGTTCCTTGCATAAATAAACCTTGTACCTCATTCATTACAAGTTCTGAGTTCAAATGTTGTGAGCTTATTCCTGAAGACACTTTTCTTTCACCAACTCTTGATTCCTAGAAAACAAAAACTAGTTCACATATTCCTTTCATCAAAAACTATTCTCTATATTTACTGTTTTATAAGTGGGGAAGATCCATTTCTAAGGATAATTTCGGTTATGATTGAAATGTATAGGAGCTTTCTGTGTGGAAATTTTCTTATTTTCCATAGATCCAACAAAACTGAATAATTATGAAACACTCTTTTTGGTAACCTTAAAAAGAGGCAAAGAGGAGATACTGAGTGATGGTTGAATGGGCTTTCGAAGCGTTGATCAGGGAAGATCTAGTGATGTGAATGTGGTCGAAGGGTGTAGGTCCAAAGAGTGAAGGTCTTGTGTGCGTTTGTTGGCGTCGCTCCAATCCTTTGAGCATATAAGTACCTCGAATATCTCCGAGGTTAGACACGATCTTTTCTCCGACAAAAATCGTTTACCTGCACTAAAAGTTGATTCCAAAGGGACTGTAGAAGCGGAAGGGGTTAGTAAATCACGTGCCATTTTAGAAACAATCGGATATTGAATTTCATAATTTTTCCACCAAGCAAGTAAATCTATATTTTCTATTTCTTCATCCGTTAGTTTTTTGAAATAATGTTGGTTAATGTACAACAATAATTCCGAGACGCAATTCGACGAGGTTGGGCTGGTTTGTGTACTCTTAAATAGAGAACCCATACCAAACTTTTTCTTACCCTTACCCTTCGGATCACTCGATGATGGTTGAGAACCTTGATCACCAAAACCAAACTTAACAACATATTTTTCATACATAACATTAAGAGTTTGTTTGTTTAACTTCTTCAATACTTCGTGATATCACTACGTCTCTATACTCGGTAGTCATGTTTTCCGAAATTTGTGAGCTTCATTGGCTCATTTCTCTCCTTTCAGAATTGCAGGTGTCTATTACAGCTACTCCCTTGCTTCTATGTGATAACAAATCACCTATCTACATTGCTCAGAATCCAATCTTTCATGAAAAGACCAAGCATATAGAAATGTATTGTCATCTAGTCAGGGATCTTCTTCAAGCTTTTGTGATCAGGCTTCACCATGTCTCTTCTGGGCTTCAGCTTGCGGACATCCTCACCAAATTCCTACCAGCCCCGTTGTTCACAGATCTTGCTTCCAAGTTGGGCATGAGAAGTCTCTCTTGCCCCACTTGAGGGGGGTTCCTTAAGTTCTTGGTCTATTTTATAGTAAGTGTTCCTTTGCTCTCTAGTCTAATGTCCACATTGGAGATGCAATCCTGAACGTTCATCTTGTTTTGTTAGTTATTGATCTGATCGTCCTAGGTGGCAGCTAGCGATTGGTTCATTTCTATTTTGTCAGTTAGCTACGTGTATGCCTCTTTAAGGTTGTAATTGTTTTGCTTACTGAATTAATCAGATTTCATTTTCTCTTATTGATCTTCTTCCTTCTCTCTCGTTCACTCTTTCGTTGCTCAAACTTTGATAACCTCTTGAAGTTCATACTCTTTCCGTTCCAACCAATTCTTTAAAAAAAAAAAAAAAAAAAAAAAGAAACGTCCTACCAATTCTTTCAATTTTCCTAAAATGTCAACTTTTTATAAGAAAAATACCATCTTACCCTCTTAAAAAGCAATATTTTGCAGTTAAAATACCATCTTACTGGGGCTATTGTGGACTTTTCATGCAATTTTTAATAAAAACAACTTTCAAAAAAATTCAAGAACTGGTTGGGACGTAGGGAGTAAGCTGCAATCCGATGGGCCACCTGGTTGGTTTCTCTTCGTATACCACAAATAGACCTCGAAGATTCCTCACCTATCCGTCTTCTAAGCTCATTCATGTACCTCCCAACCTCGGTGTTCACAGCTCTATTCATCCATTGTACCAGCTGCTGAGAGTCGGTCTCCAACTAAAGAGGCATGGCAGAGAGATTTATAAACCATGAAAACCCAAAGTGTAAAGCTTTCGCTTCACACAGTCGAATCTGGAGAGAAAGCTATCTCCCCACAACTAGCCGCAACAAATTGGCCCTGATGATCGCGAACAACACATCCAGCCCAAGCTCTCTTATTGATCTTGTCCACAGCGACATCAGTGTTCATTTTTAAACTACTTGCCGAAGGAGGAATCCATCTCGCTCTGATATCAGTTCTTGGCATCCTTCTTCAATCTTCTCTTCCTGTAGCTAGATCCACCTCCTTCAGATAAGTACGACCTCTTGTGTGATATTAGTAACATCAAATTTGTGACCTTCCATAACAGATCTAGTTCTCCTGCACCAAATCAACCAACAGGTAGCCAGAAAGGCTGTCAGATCATCGTTTTGGAGTTGTTCAGCCAATTGCAAATCATAACGAGACACCATCGTACTGAAGATCTTACTGCGAAAGCTGCATGACTCCCAAACTTGCTGGATTTTTGGGCAATCCTACTGAAGAGTGAATTTAGCTTCATAGCCTTCAACTTAGCTTCCATACTCTCCATGTACACCTGGACTTAAAGCGAAACGACAACAAATGGTAGTAAAGAGAGAAAACAACAAGAAATCTCTAACCTGGACAGGTAGTTTAAACCGTAGTCGGTAGTTCATGAAAGGAAGACCAAAAAATATATAGCAGAGCCACCACAAACGGTGGTTAACTGCCCACAACTGCACTACCAGGGTAGTTAACTGCCACTAATCACCCACACCTCCACTAAAGACGTGGGGCTACAATAGGAGAGAGGAGAGAGCATATTATGGCTACTTATATGAATAATACTAGAAAACCAAATGTACCATAAGTTCATTCACACTCAAGCCATCTCTAAAACTAAAAAACCAAATGAAAGAACTGAAACATATCAGACACTCTGCAATTCAGCGAAGACAAAAAAAAAGTCACAATAAAACAATTACCTGAACATATATCACATATTCCACAAATTAGCAAAGAAAGAAAGTCGAATGAAACAATGTACCCCCTTACAGGGCAAGTTGCCAAAATACAGATTACATGTATCGTTTTAGGAATTGCAAGTAAACTGATACAGTGACATGCATGTCTTCAACAACAAAGGACAACAAAATACTCTGACACATAGAGATCATCGATCAAAAGGAGACAAGAGATTTCATAATTCTTCAGCTTCTTTGGTCCCCGGTGCATCTTGGCTTGTCATCACTCCCACCACCCAGCGTAAAATCTGAGAATTGATGATAATAAAAAAATCATGTTACACCATTAAAATTGAGGTTGGTGCATGCAAATGTGCTTCAGGTTGAATCCTTCCAACACAAAACCATCTTTAAGAGGAAAAAAAAAAGAAAAAAAAAAAAAAAAAAAAAAAAAAGCAATCACGTCACAGATCCTTAGAAGTGACAGTGAGTTAAACAACCGAACGATATATCAGAAACATTCCACAATTCAGCAAAGACAGAAAAGTCGGCAACAAACAATGAACTGCTTTACAAGGCAAGTATACCAAACTTCAACATCTCATCTATCAAACTGCAAGTTCATTAACAAGGTTACAGTTACACGTCTTTAACTACCAAGGATAACAAAACACTCCATACATATATAGAGATCAACAATCTGAACCAATTAAAGGAGAATTTCAATTTTGTTCAGTTCTTTGGTCCGCCATTGTACTCTTGGCTTGCCATTCACTCACTCTACCCAGCATAATAAAACCGGCAATTTCATCAAAAAGGTTCATGTTACAACATATTTGAATTAATTGCAGTCCGCACATGCAACAATGTGTAATACTCAACAGATGGGAATATAGTGAGGTGAGAGTTACGTACTGCTCTACTAATCCGATAGCTACCGAGAGTTAAATTCTACTAATCTCAAAGATACAAGCCTATAACTACACTCCAACCAAGAATGGTGGTCAAGAACACCAAGAACATCAACAAAATAAACCCAAAAACACAAAGAGGGGTAAAATGGTCATAAAAAGTCATATTGCACCCCCCCCCCCCTGCTGACTAACACTAACAGAAGGGTGGTATTTGTCCAATGTCCATCCACTGACAGGGGTGGTTTTTGTACATCCCCGAACAGCAGGGTTTTTTTGTATATAATCCAAACCACAAGGGTGAAAAATGTCTTCAACCCTTAACCAAATACACTTAAACTCTAATGCGCTTTAGGAATTCAGCTTGATAATGTTCATGCAATGTTGTCTGTCTTTGCATCATCTGGCGATTCTTGAATGGCCTTGTAGTGGTGCAAAAAGAACATACATTGACTGACCAAACGGTAAAATACAGTACTGTATATTTGAAACTCGTCCCGAATGATCCCCCCTTTGCCGGATTATTACCAATGTAATTATAAAAAGCTAATTTTTCAGATATTTTAGACCAAGCTTCTGATTAACTTTCATTTTGGGCTAGCCCAGCTCCAACTCTTTGATAGATCTCTTGCTGGAAGTACACTTGATCCATTACGTGTATCCTCCGCTATTCCGGTCATGGAATGGATTAAATAAATCAAATAATGAATTTTTGTTTAAGAATGATATCTTATTGGAACTGTCCATATCCGATTCATCCTTTAGAACCATATCACATCCCGGATATGATGAATTAGGATGAATTGAGACGGTATTCCCTACAGCTTATTTATTCTTATTCATTTCTATCACAACAATATGGACTTTACCCAGACTAAGAATGGACCAACTATTAAATTTTTGATGGAAATTTCTTTTACCCGTTTCTCTAGGTAATTTATTATTAACTTCTTTCTAACTTTTGCAAACAAATAGAATATTTAATAGTAGTATTTATGACTCGTATCAAACAGCACATCAAACAAGAGAAAGAAACAAATAGAATTATTTGGTAACTTCCAGTCGACTAAACTACCGCTTATATTCACCAATACCAATAGTGAATAAAAAAAAGCACCTGATGTCAAACGAAAAACCTGAGTTCTACTGCAATCCATAACCACGCATGCTTTGCCACTGCCTTAGATCATATTACTTAATTCTTATAAAACAAAGCAATGTTGCTGGAGAACACACTTGATCAATGACACTGCGGTATTTCCATATGTGCAATGGCAGAAGGGTGGGAAAGTGAGAGTAGTAATAGCGTCAGCAGTACATGAGATTGGTCCCCAGGTTGATTGAAATACTGCAGACTTCTTCTTAATTTGTAGGTGTTACATTGATTAATGAATGATTTCCAAAGTGCTTTGTAAAGTTACTTTTGCTTTGAAATTTTTAGTTTAATCCTTAACAAAATACCATGGAACACGACATATAGAGAATGAGATTACTTCACGGATAGTGACTCGAGATGATAGAGAACTCAGAACCAGTGGTAATTTAGTTACATCCTAAACAAATTTTAACATTGGCTCTCTGCTTGCTGCCACGAATTTGATGGGTGTGGGTCCACCTCATTGGTGAGAACACCACACCAGATTATTTCTCATAGTAGAGTAATTAAAGAAAATCAAAAAGAAAAAAAAAAGGTTTTGAAATGGTTGCTGGGTTGTGTACCCGTGTGTGCACACAAGTGTGTGTGGTGTGTGGTCATTATGATGGCCACGTGTAGCCACATGGTTGGTGGTTTTTATTCTCACAAAGGTTGTGCGAGTGGCTCATCAACACAGACAAGGCATGAGAGGATTGGTTGAGAGGGTCTAACGGTTTAGTGAAGAAGAAAGGCAGCAGCAGCGCTGCTGGGTTGAAGGTCACGACCAGTTTGCTTCCAGCAAAGATTCAACGGTGAATTTTGGTCCGTTTCGCCTCAAATTTCAGGGTGTTGATCCTTGTGACGAGCTCTTCCAATCTACCGGTTCGAATAATCTTCTCTCGCTCTCTTTGTGTTATCCCCAATTGTTAGTAGAGTAGGGTTTCTACTTTGCTTGTTCACCTTGTTGGTGTTGGTGGGGGTTGTTTCCCAAGATTGTTAATTTCTTGGATGTGATTATACTCTAGTGGTACTAGAGTGGTGTATCCTACTATTGTTGATTATAGTGGAAGCTTTGAGTCGAGAGTGGCTCCGTGGTTTTTCCCGATTTCGGGTTTTCCACGTTAAAAATTGTTTTGTCTCATTTTTAGCTTATTGTCTACTTGCAATTGTGGTGCTCTCCGTTTAGTTGCATTTCGTGGGGAAATATTGAATCTTTGGGTTACTTGCTTCCGCTACGACTTGGTTGATTTAGTCGTGTTTTGAGCCCGGATTCCCCAACAAGTGGTATCAGAGCCTGGTTGATTGTTGTTGGCTCGGGTTGTAGTGTTGACTAAAATGGATGAGCATAGTCTTGGTGGCACGATGATCAAGTTGACTTTGGCAAATTATTCTATTTGGAAACCGAGGATGGAAGACTTGTTGTTTTGCAAGGATTTGTATGATCCTGTTGAAGGTGATTCTTCGAAGCCGGCCACTATGACAGACAAAGCCTGGGACACATTGCATAGGAAGACTATGGCCACTATCAGACAGTGGATTGACCAAAGCGTTTTTCACAACGTCGCCAAAGAGACAAGAGCGGATGTTTTGTGGAAAAAGTTTGAGTCTTTGTATGAGAGACAGACAGCTCAAAACAAGATGCACCTCATGAAGCGGCTTGTGAATTTGAGGTACAGGGATGGCCAAAGTGTGTCTGAGCATATGAGCAGATTTCAGGAGCTCATGAATCAGCTGACGGCGATGCGGATTGTATTTGATGATGAGATTCAGGCACTGTTTCTCCTCAGTAGCTTGCCGGATAGTTGGGAAACTTTGACAGTGGCTCTCAGCAATTCAGCTCCGGATGGAAAGTTGACTAATGACATGGTCAAGGATAGCTTGTTGAATGAAGAAGCTAGACGGTCCGAGTCAGGCATGAACTCGGAGGCTGAGGCACTGGTTTCAGAAAAGAAACAGAACAGAGGGAGAAGTCACAGCAGGGGTCCAAAGAAAGACAGGAACCACTCGAGAGGCCAGTCGAGTGATTGGAAGAAAAGTGTGAAATGCTACCATTGTGGGGGTATGTGACATTTCAAGAAAGAGTGCAGGAAGCTGAAGAACAAGGGAGAGAAAGGGTCAGACAACCAGAATGAGAAGAGAGTTGTTACAACGACTAAGGATGATACTCTCATTGTCTGTGAGGAGAATGTCGTGAGTATTGCTTGTCAGAGCAGCAGCTGGGTTATTGATAGCGGGGCATCCATTCATGTTACCTCCAGGAGGGAGTTCTTCTCATCTTACAGACCAGGTGACTATGGTGTTGTGAAGATGGGGAATGACGGTGTGTCAGAGATCATTGGCATGGGAGATGTTTTCTTGGAGGCTAACACTGGAAGCAAGCTTGTTCTCAGTGATGTCAGACATGTTCCGGATATTCGGCTGAATTTGATTTCTGCAGGGAAGCTTGATGAAGACGGGTATAGCAATCATTTCGGTGATGGGAAATGGAGACTTACTCGGGGCTCGCTGGTTGTTGCTAGAGGGATGAAGGAGTGTTCACTGTATGTGATGCACGCGAAGCTTACCAGTTCAGTGGTAAATGCAGTTGATGATTCCTCTGCAGAGTTGTGGCACAAGAGGTTGGGTCACATGAGTCAGAAAGGACTGGATGTCCTAACCAAGCGAGAGCACCTCCCTGGTATTAAAGGTAATCATGTGAAGCATTGTACTCATTGTTTAGCTGGAAAGCAACACAGGTTGAGTTTTCAGCATTCTTATGGTTCTAGAAAGTCTGCTATTCTAGAACTGGTACATTCTGATGTTTGTGGACCCATGAAGACAAGAACACTTGGTGGTGCGAGATACTTTGTCACTTTCATTGATGATCATTCAAGGAAAGTGTGGGCATACACTCTTCGGAGTAAGGACCAAGTGGCTGATGTGTTTAAGGAGCTTCATGCTAGTGTTGAGAGGGAAACTGGAAAGCCATTGAAGTGCATCAGGACTGACAATGGCGGTGAGTACAAGGGTTCCTTTCACCGGTATTGCAGGAACCATGGGATTAAGCATCAGATGACACCTCCCAAGACTCCACAGCATAATGGTGTAGCAGAAAGGATGAACAGGACCATGATTGAGAAGATCAAATGTATGCTGTCACAGGCAAAGCTGCCAAGAACCTTTTGGGGTGAGGCGATGAGAACAGCTGTGGATTTGATAAATCTCTCTCCTTCAGTTCCTTTGGAGACAGATATACCTGACAGGGTTTGGACAGGTAGAGATGTGTCTTATGATCACTTGAGTGTGTTCGGGTGTCGGGCATTTGTACATGTCCTGAAAGATGAAAGATCAAAGCTTGACGACAAATCCAAGCAGTGTATCTTTCTGGGTTATGGCCATGAAGAGTTTGGATACCGGTTATGGGATCCAGTTACCAAGAAGATTGTCAGGAGCCGAGATGTGGTATTTCTCGAAGATCAGACTATTGAGGACATTGATAGATGTGATAAGTCTCAGGCTGATGGTGATGATTTGGTGGACATGAGTCCAGTTCCTACTCCAGCAGAGCATGGTGATGATGTAGTGCAGGATGATCAGGGTGTTGCAGGTGATGTTGATCCACCTCTAGTTGATGATCAGGCAGATGCACAGGATGAGGTGTTACCTCCAGAGCCACCAGCTCCAGCTGTTACAGAGTTGAGGAGATCTAGCAGAGATCGGCAACCCTATCGGAAGTATTCTCCGTCTGAGTATGTGACACTCACGGATGAGGGGGAGCCAGAGAGCTATGATGAGGCCATAACAGTTGACAAGAAAGAGAAATGGCTGAAAGCCATGGAATCTGAGATGCGGTCCTTACATGAGAACAACACATATGAGTTGGTGGAGTTGCCTAAGGGTAAGAGAGCACTCAAGAACAGATGGGTCTACAGGTTGAAGTCTGAGAACTCAGAACCAAGGTACAAAGCAAGATTGGTTGTGAAAGGGTTCAGGCAGAAGAAAGGAGTAGACTACAAGGAGATATTCTCACCGGTGGTGAAGATGTCGTCTATCCGGGTTGTTCTGGGTATAGCTGCCAGTAGAGACTGGGAGATTGAGCAGCTTGATGTCAAGACTGCGTTCCTTCATGGTGATTTGGAGGAGGAGATCTACATGGAACAGCCGGAGGGTTTCAGAGTTCAGGGAAAGGAGAATCTGGTGTGCAAGCTGAAGAAGAGTTTGTATGGCTTGAAGCAGGCACCAAGGCAGTGGTACAGGAAGTTTGACTCATTCATGGGGGAGCATGGATACAAGAAGACAACTTCAGATCATTGTGTGTTTGTGAAGAATTTCTCTGACGGTGATTCGATCATTCTTCTTCTGTATGTCGATGACATGATCGTTGGTCGTGATGCCAGCAAGATAGCCAAATTGAAGAAGGAGTTGGGCAAATCCTTTGCAATGAAGGATTTGGGGTCCGCGGAACAAATTATGGGTATGAGAATTTCGCGAGACCGGAAAGCCAAGAGGCTTTGGTTATCTCAGGAGTCCTACATTGAGAAGGTTCTGAAGAGGTTCAACATGGACCAGGCGAAGCCAGTTAGTACACCTCTTGCTGGCCATTTCAAGTTGAGTTCAAAGCAGAGTCCCAAGACAGAGGCAGAGAAGGAAGACATGATGTCGTTTCCATATGCGTCTGCGGTGGGTAGTTTGATGTACGCCATGGTGTGTGCGAGGCCATACATAGCTCACGCGGTTGGCGTTGTCAGCCGGTTTCTCTCCAATCCTGGTAGAGAGCATTGGTCTGCGGTTAAGTGGATATTCAGGTATCTCAGGGGTACTTCTCAGTTGTGTATTTGCTTTGGAAATGGTGATCCTCCTCTTGTTAGTTTCACGGATGCTGACATGGCTGGGGATATTGATTCGAGGAAGTCTACGTCTGGGTATCTGAACACTTTTGCAGGGGGAGCAGTGTCGTGGCAGTCTAGGTTGCAGAAATGCGTTGCATTGTCTACCACCGAGGCTGAGTTTATTGCAGCTACTGAGGGTTTCAAGGAGTTGCTTTGGATGAAGAAGCTGTTACAACAGCTGGGGTTGAAGCAAGAGAAGTATACTCTGTAGTGTGACAGTCAGAGTGCGATCCATCTCAGCAAGAACTCGAGTTTTCACTCGAGATCCAAGCACATCGATGTGAGGTATCACTGGATTCGAGATGTGTTGGATGGGAAGTCGGTTGAACTTGTCAAGATTCATACCGACGACAATGGTGCTGATATGATGACGAAGTCCGTACCGGTCGCGAAGCTTGAAGTGTGTAAAGCATCGCGGGTATGGAGTCCTCCATATGAGGTGGAGGGGGAGAATGATGGGTGTGGGTCCACCTCATTGGTGAGAACACCACACCAGATTATTTCTCATAGTAGAGTAATTAAAGAAAATCAAAAAGAAAAAAAAGGTTTTGAAATGGTTGCTGGGTTGTTGCCAGCTTTGTGTACCCGTGTTTGCACACAAGTGTGTGTGGTGTGTGGTCATTATGATGGCCACGTGTAGCCACATGGTTGGTGGTTTTTATTCTCACAAAGGTTGTGTGAGTGGCTCATCAACACAGACAAGGCATGAGAGGATTGGTTGAGAGGGTCTAACGGTTTAGTGAAGAAGAAAGGCAGCAGCAGCGCTGCTGGGTTGAAAGTCACGACCAGTTTGCTTCCAGCAAAGATTCAACGGTGAATTTTGGTCCGTTTCGCCTCAAATTTCAGGGTGTTGATCCTTGTGACGAGCTCTTCCAATCTACCGGTTCGGATTATCTTCTCTCGCTCTCTTTGTGTTATCCCCAATTGTTAGTAGAGTAGGGTTTCTACTTTGCTTGTTCACCTTGTTGGTGTTGGTGGGGGTTGTTGATCCAAAGATTGTTAATTTCTTGGATGTGACTATACTCTAGTGGTACTAGAGTGGTGTATCCTACTATTGTTGATTATAGTGGAAGCTTTGAGTCGAGAGTGGCTCCGTGGTTTTTCCCGATTTCGGGTTTTCCACGTTAAAAATTGTTTTGTCTCATTTTTAGCTTATTGTCTACTTGCAATTGTGGTGCTCTCCGTTTAGTTGCATTTCGTGGGGAAATATTGAATCTTTGGGTTACTTGCTTCCGCTACGACTTGGTTGATTTAGTCGTGATTTGAGCCCGGATTCCCCAACAGAATTTCCCAAGCCAAAGGAATCAATAAAAGTAATTGAGTGTTACATTGTCCCCAATAAATCAGTAAAAGCAATTGAGGTTTTCCTATAGCAAGTCTTTGACACATTCTATTCTCAGAAAAAAAGTCTTTGACACATTGTCCCCAATAAAAGCAAAAAGCGATTTTTGAGACAGCGGATAGTGTTGAGCTCTCTTTGCCACACACCTAAACTATATGACTGGCTTTGCAATTATTATAACCCAAAGAAATCAACACAAATAAATAACAAGTTTTAGACAGAGGGACACTAATTACCTAGTGGTGCATTGAGTCTTGGTTGCCGGGTCTAGGGCGGAGACTCACAGAGTCCAGAGGCAGAGAAAGAGAGAAAGGGCTAGAGTATGAATGGTGCTGGGGTGATCATGGACACACTGGAGTACGTTTTGGTGAGAGAGAGGAAGGGAGGGAAGGAGGGTTTTAAATTTTTTTAAAACATCTCTGAGAAGTTGTACTGGAATGGCCATGTGAGAGGGTGTGACCACTCGTCGGATAGTGGATAAGCTATTCCCGTTTTATATTTCGGGAACTATCAAGAGCAAGAGAGCTTTTGCTGCTTGGAAGGTCTATCCGTTGTTTGGCAAGTTATGCCATATTTTGGGGATGGTCTGTTCCTCAAAATAAACTGATTTGTATATGTAAAAAGGATCGAAAATCGGAAGAACAACGAAGCTCTTCTGCATTGCAATTGCTCAAATTGAATTTTCTATGGACTTATTTGTTAAGAGTACTTTTTGGTATGTTGGCTCACCAGATATAACTTGAATGATGTTCTGTAAGTTGGCAAACCTATAGCGGATTCCTTGATTCCTTGTCGGGGCTGCTGTTAGTCAATTAGAACAATCTTCTAACAGAGTGTGAAGCTTATGAGGCCAAATGAAAGACGAAGAATTCAGAAGCTTAACAACCCCTTCAGAATCAGCTTAACAACCCCATTTACTGTTTTCTAGCCAGTTCTCCCCTGTTTGATTGAAAAAACAAGATCTCCAGGAGAAGCTTACACACATAATCAACAGGGGAGAAGCTTAACAACCCCTAAAACTGAAGAAATGTCTCCAATTCATCTCTGCAGTGTAGTCGACAACAACCTTACACACACAATCAACAAAATCCCCAGCCAAGAAGTACTCCCACGAACTCCTTCTCAACAACCAGATCCAGCAAATCGAACCCCAAATTACCCTTCTCTGACCACCTACAGGAACCCACACAACCATCAATTAAACTCCCGGTCGAATAGACGACAACTCTACCAAACTCCTATTCAGCAGTTCAGCACCAAGCACCCAAATCGAACCCAAGAACAGGCCTCGGTGACAGCCGTAGTCCCGAGAGAGGGAGAGAGTGAGCAGTGTCGCCCCAATCGCCGAGACTGCAGTTCGATCCAATTGCAGAAACGTCACTTCTGTTGCCTCGATCTGGGTTTTGATTGATCCAAAATTGGGTTACGAACGACGAAAAGGAGACAGCTCGATTCTGGCAGGCGGCGAACTGGAGTCTTACTCGGCGGCGTCTTCCACAGTGGCGTCTTCAGGGAGGAGAGGGAGAGGAAGGAGGTGGAGATGGAGTTTGGTCGCTATGTTTGGGAGGTGAAGAGAGAGAGGAGCAGAGAGAAAGACACAGATGGAGGTGGAGGTGGAGGTGAGTTGGTGGTCGTGGGTACAGGTGGAGGAGTTGAGAGGAGGAGGCGGTGGAGAGGTGAAGGAGGAGGAGAGAGAAGAGAAGAAAAGCTAGGGTTACAAATGGGAGGAGAAGGTGAGGAAGTGAGTTTTATGGTGGTGTAATTTATTTGAATCTCAAGGGTAATTTTGTCTTTCCAGCCCATCCGTTAGCTCCGTTAGTTAGCAGGGGTGGTTTGTGTATATGCCCGAACAACATGGTTGTTTTTATATATAACCAAACCACGAGGGTGCAAAATGTCTTTAATCCTTTGATTAAAGGTAATTAATCTCATTACACAACAATGCTTAAATAGATATAGCCATAGTTATCAATGTTTGATACGTATCGTGTATCGATAGTAGGATTTTTGTATCGTGTATCGTATCGTATAGCGTATCGGAACGATACGCACACCCTTCTTAAACCAACTTAAAAATATATACTGACCCTTATACTGAAGAATTTATTGGTAGCATCGGGCATTTACTTAGTCTAACCAGCACGTATTAACATTTTTGGTATGCAGCTAGATTTATAGAGTCCCATTATAAGGGGATGTTAATATATTTTAGACTCATGTCCAATAATGAATCACATATTCACATTACGTAAGTGAGAATAATAATTAATCAGAAGAATTGAGTGGACTATCAGTTATATGGGGGTATATCTATGTGGCATCGTTTTAGTAGTTAAATATTCTTGCTTATGTGTGGCAAAAACACCCAATTAAATGGAACATAAAATTGGAATACTAAAGTTTGGGATCTCTAATCAGTACTCACTATGAAACTCAACCGTATTCCATTAGAGACATGTAAATATAACAATTTTTCTTCTATCTGGCATTTTATTCTTCAGTCATTCACTTCTAAAGGCTAGATCAATTATCAAGAATTCAAGACAATTTAGTTTTTTGACTAGCAAGATTGAGGCAAACCTAGAGAAGTAGGACCATCTAACCAAATATTCATATAATCCATGTAATACGAAGTTCTATATCAATGGGTTCTAACAAACCTAGAACAGTTTCAGTTCTCAAACGTATCGTGTATCGCACGATACGTATCGTATCGGATGTGTATCGCTCGATACAGTTTGATACACTTTCATTAGCGATACAGTGAACGATACGTAACGCTGGTGGCATGTATCGTATCGTATCGTACGATACGTATCGAGTATCGCTCGATACTGATAACAGAGGATATAGCAACGATGAATGAATAAATTAAATTATGCCTATTTACAATTATGCCCCATTAGCAAATGGGTGTCAGCTCAGTGGTAGAGCATTTGAAGCCCCTGCATAATGTCCCGTGTTCGAAACCGGCTAGACGTAGGATTTGATATAATTCTAAAAAACTTATGTCCTATACGCCCCCGCAAGTTGGAGGATCGGGAGCAAGGTTTTCAGAATCGTGATACTATACAGGATCGTGGAGTGGCCCACAAAATCGAGGATCGGATCGTAAGATCCTACCAGAAGTGTAATTTTTATTTTTTATTGATACTGTGACTACTTAAATGACTTATTTTCAGGTTTTTAATTTCATAAAAAAGTTAATATACAAGCTCAAGACCAATATACCATAGAGCCATATCATTTGGGTCATTTAGGACATCAATCTCTTTGCTAATTTTCACAACAATCTCTGCCCTTGCATATGATGCTGAATCTTCAAACTTCTAAAATTAGGAGTACGAAAGTATACTTCAATAAACATTTTTGCGGCAGGATGAAGCCATGAATAGTAAAAAAAATAAAAAAAAAATAATAAATAAAAAACAAATAAGTAAAAATAATATTTTTTTTTTAAAGGGGGTAGGATCGTACACGCGATCCCACACGATCCTATTTGAAACGATTTTCTAACCGATCCTGCAAGTCACTCACCCTTGGGACGATTCTACGATCCTGATCGCGATCCAGACAATCATGATAGGGAGGAAACTCCGATCTTGGACCGTATAGTGAGAAATGGCGACCGTGACAGTGTCTTGGTGTGACAATTTGAAGTTGATAAGCCGAGGAGACATCAGAAACCCGAAGAGAGCTGCCATGCACCAAACTGGGGCCGAGCTCAAAGAGAAGAGAGTATATCCAACGCAACTTCGCACAAGCTGAAGCAACTGCCTGATATTTAGCCTCAGTGGAAAATCAGGGTACCATAGGATGAGCGGAGCTAGGTGCAGTCGACTGTGGGATAGAGGGATGAGCAGTGGAGGTTGGAGGGGAAGTAGGTGAAAGCGGAGCGGGAACGACGAGTGTAATGATGAAGCACGGGCGGACCGGTCCATGGAAGGAGATGGGGTCGCCACAGAAGACCTCACCAGGGTTGAAGACGGCAGTGGAGAACTAGGTGTGGCTGATGCAACCGGTCCAGAAAGTAGAGACGTAGGTTTCCGTACCACTGAGATACAAGATCCTCGGTGGAGACAGACACTGGGAGGTCGGCCTTGTGAAACAAAATGGACGCCTCGACAAACCTAACATGTCGAGACGTGTAGATCCGATGAGTAGATGGATCCCAACAAAGATAGGCATTCTGGGTAATTTATTACCCAATAAAGACACAAGGAAGAGAGCGACCGTCAAGCTTGTGAGAGGTGTAAGGCCGGAGCCAAGGATAACATAGACACCCAAAGACTCGGAGTTAAGAGTAATTGGTGGTGGACTGACAAATGCACTTGTATGGAGACTTGTGGCGCAACGAGCGAGTAGGGAGTCGAGTAATGACATAACGGTGGTCAAAAAGGCATATGGCTAGTTATGGGGACGCATAGAGGCACGGTGGAGAAGAGCAAGGCCCGTCTCGGAAATATGTCAATGATGCCTTTAGGCATGCCCGTTATGCTCAGGAGTGTGTGGAGAAAACGTGAGACGAGAGATGCCTGCCGAAGAAAGAACGGGTCGAAGGCCAATGTAATCCTGCTCATTATCCGAATGTAAAGTTTTGAGATATAAGGATAAGAATTTGTCCACAACCGCATGGAACCGAATAAAGATATCATGTAATTGATGTTTTTGTTTTATTGGATAAAACCAGATATACTTGTAGAAATGATCAACAAAAATTATGTAGTACTTAGAACCATCATGAAAATAAACCGGAGAGGTCCAAGTATCACTAAAAGTGACATCCAAAGGTCAAGTAAACTTCATTAAATGGAAGTTTTTGACTTTTCGTGCAATGGCACGCATTACAGAACAGTGACTCGACAAATCTACTAACAGAAATAGCAAATTGCGAGAGTAAACGTTGGCAGATATGACTAGCCAGATGACAAAGACGAGGAAAATGGACGGACGAGACTCAAAGACCAAGGCGGTCGGTGGTGAATGACCTGGATAGGCACCCGGTGATTCAATACTTCAAGACAAGGCGAGACGAAAATTCAACAACAGAGTTATAAGAAGTACAAAGCTTAGATACAGAGACAAGATTTTGTTATGGAAGGGACATTGGATAAATGAAAGGAATGTGAGAGAGTTTAGGGACAACGAACATGTGTGACTGATGGGCAGGTCGTGCCATCATCAATCATAACATCATCTTTCAGAGTGTATGGTTGGTGCAGGGACAAATTTTCTAGATCTGTTGTGATAAGATGTGTTGCCCCAGTGTCTAGCAACCATGTCGGGATCGGTGGTTCTCCAGGCTGGGCAGTAGCATCATGAACTCTGGGAGGCCACTAATTGGGGGCCTGATTGCCTTAACCAGACTGAGGGAACTGAGGAGCTGGTTCTCGAGTGGTGTGAGGTGCACCAAATGAGCGACTTCTTGCTGGTGAAACATCCATAGACATTGGCGAATATGATGGCCCTGAATACAGCAACCCTGACAGTAATCTGTGAATGGACGTGGCGGAGGACGCTGAGACACCTGGAGATACTGAGAGGCTGACTGAAACTAATGATGTTGCAAGGACGGGGAGCTGCCAATGGGATGGGTCGACTAAGATACATGGGAATGTCGGGCCTGCTGACCACGCCACGACCACGACTTTGTAGGCCAATGGTGGGGTTGGCAGAGATCAGTCCTTGCGAGGACACCACATGAGAGAGATAGAGAAAACTCCTTGTGGGTGAGCTTCTCAAACAACGCGTCATAACTAATATCTGTCTCACGAGCCTTAATGGCCTCCACATTCGGCAAGTAGACTGCTTTGAGACCATCGAGAATGCGATCCTCGAGATCCTGTTCATCCATCGTTTTCCCCAGAGCCAGTCTCTCCACTTTTGGTTTTACGAAATTCATGAAATCGGAGATCGTCTGAGTGCCCTTTAACGGCCGCTTCAGATGTTCCTTAATCTGAGCAATGTGACGGCAGGAGGGACGAGCGTATATATTGTGTAAAGTATACAAGATTTGTGCTGAAATTCCGAAACGCGTGACATGTGACAAAGCACCCAGTGACATAGTGCTGACTAAGAAGGAAAAGATGAGTTTGTCCTGGTGGAACTGTGTACTATATGTCTCGTTCAGTAGGCGCTGCTGAGATCGTGGAGGAGGCAGAGGACTCGGAGAAAATTGCAGTAGTCGTAGCAGCGATTGTGGTGGACCCGGGCTGCTGCAACGAGGCAGGTCCTGTAGTCAAGACTGTTGCACTCGACGGTTGCAGTGTACGCTTACCTGGACTATTTCAAAGCCATGGGAATGACTATAGTCAGTTTCATTTCTCAGTATTCGTTTTTGACTTTTATGACTAATTTCTTTATGTCTCCCTACTAACACTCACAAATTGTTTTCATAGCTTACATAGAAATTCAGGGTTCTACACTGAGCGCTGGTGGTACTTTGAGCCTTCAAGGTATTCATATAAGAAGGGAAAAAGAATAGTAACCCTCATAATTACCTTAATTGATTCCTTTGGTTTGGGAAAATTGTCTTGGCCGCAAGTAGAGAGCCACCTTTACAACTAATTCGTCTGGGTAAGACATTGTTAAATTTTGTTAAGGATGCAACTAAATTACCACTGGTTCTGAGTTCTTATATCATCTCCACTCTCTATCTGTGAAGTAATCTCTGATTCTCTGTACTTAATCTTTCAATTACATGATAGTATTTTGTTGAGTTAGTTTCAATTACGAATTCCAAAGATAAAAGCAACTTTACGAAGAACTTTGGGAATATTCATTGCAGTGTAAAATTTGTACAAATTAGGAAGAAGTTTGTAGCATTTAAATCAGAATATGGGGCACTAATCTCATTTAATGCTGAAGCTAATACTACTCTGACTTTCTCACCTTCTGCCATTGCACATCGCAAAATTATGCCATGTCATTGATCAAGTGTGTTCTCCATTATCTTGGATTTGTTCTAAAAGTAATATGATCTGTTGCAGTGGCACAACACAAGTGTTTTATGGATTACAGTAGAGCTCAGGTTTTTAGTTTGACATTTTAAGTTCCAGTTTGCTAGGTACTTTTTTTTTATTCACTATTGGTGAGTATAAGCGGTAAATTAGTCAACTGGAAGTTACCAAATAGTCCATTTTACCGTTTGGTCAGTTACATATAAGTTTTTTTACACCATTCTGATGCCATTATTTCACTCCTGAATGCCCAAATGATGCCTATAAAGACTACAACATTACATAAACAGTAGTCAAACTGAATTGCCTAAAGTATGTTCAAACCATTGCCTAAAGTATGTTCAATCACATACTCAATTGTGCATACAGAGGACTTTGATCTAACATAACAGATTACCTCTTTGTCACATTTTTAAAGGAGAGCCACTTTGGACCCAACGTCTTGACCTCCATCTGAGCTCTCCAGTTTTGAGATGTAATTAGAATTGGGTTTCATAGATTGATAACAATTAGCGTTTGCTTGAGAACATACCATTGCGTGACCTGTGCCCGAGGGCGCACTACACATATAGCATGTGTATTTTCCAATGGTGAATACAAATATTGCATCAATTCATTCATTGTCTCAGAAAAGAGTTAATTGAATAAATGGGTTAGAATTCATCATGACTCCAACTTTAGCATTCTAAGTGTTCAGTTGGGCTGCACGAACAAACAAAGGTCTTTCCGTTTCAGTCAAAGAAACATGTACCACATTTTTCATGCAAAATTGTTGTCAAAAAAGTACACCGATCCTGCGATCGAAAAGTGGGCATATCTGCATTGACAGGAGTGGGACGGTCGGTTTGCCTCGCTGTAGGCTTCCATTTGACCATGCTGCCCTTTCGGGAGGATAAGTACAGAGTTTTGCAACAAATTAATCTTGAGTCATATATACCCGTGTGCCCTTGGACATGGATTATGCACTATTTCTATGATATTACTCCCTGGTCCGAATTTCGGAAATTTTCTACACAGGCATTGAACGATGTTGAGAATTTACCCCTAAGGGCACGTGAAAAATTAGAGTAATACACCTACTAAGAAACAACAGATAATCTTGAAACTATTTACTGGAGTGCCTAAAGTAAAAAACCATCATTTTTAGATATAGGTATACGGTGTACCTTTCATTCATCAATTTTCTTCCACTTGACTCGAGCAGCAGCTTGATTTTTCAGCAAGAAAACAATCTCTAAGAGAAACAAAAAAACCACAGGTAAGGTGGGCACATATTTAAAAACAATGGATAAAATTTAAAAACAAAGATCAGAACACATTACATTTAGACAAAAAAAGCAAATAAGGTGGTCAGGAACAGTCTTTGTATCATTCATATCACGAGTAAAGACACCAGATATTGAAAAGCGAAACAATCTTTAAAGTTGACACCTGTAGAAATCAATGTTCCATCGTACGAATGCGATGAATACTACGCCCTCCATCCTGCAAAGGTTTTCCACTTTTGGAACTCTAATTGTTTTCAAGGAAACATGCAATTAATGCACCTAAACTCAAAATTTATCATGCTGTTTCGAAAAGTATCCCCTCCTTTTTCTTTTCCCAATACCATGTAGAATACATACTTATGGAGAATCTTGCAAACCCCTTATACTTTGAAGTCAATTCAAGAGATCTCAATATGGAAACATAGCCAGCATTTGCAAGATGGAGGGAGTGCTCCATGTTGAGTTACAGTTTTTAAATTGATGGCGACGAATGCATGAAGGCTTTGAAGAGTACGCTGATATATTTAAGTTCACATACAGCGTGCCAAATAAAGTTTCCAATGTGATAAGTGAATTCTTCTTGCAGTATGAGTTTCCAATACAAAGATTCTAGTTAATTAAACCCGGTAAGAAGAGAACCAAACGGCTAAACAGAAAGAGCGACTGAAGGCTAATGCGGACAATATAAAAATACTAAGACCTCTCCAATTTACCTGTTCCTCCCAGTCTTGTCTGCATTCTTGTCATTGTTCTCCTCTATGTGCTGTTTCTTCCCATCACTACTTTTGACTGTCGTGTTGGGTGGAAGTGGTACAAGACTTTGCACATAAAGCTCTGCATGAAATATATCTTGGAGGCCACGGATGTGAACTTGCTGAAATAACTTGTGTTTAATATCATACCAAACAAGCCTTGTACTATACTGAAGCAAAAGAACTTTGGTACCGTCCTTCGATAAGGACACAGGAGTCACGGAGTTAAATGGATCATTACCTCCTGGCGGTGGATCAACCGAAAACAATTTAGTCCATGACTCCTTGACTCCATAATCTTTCATCACCCACACATCACAGCGGGCATCCTCATAAATACACGATACACATAGACACCCTTCCAACGACAATAGCTGAACCGACTCCTCACCATCATTGATACTAGGCATGGGCATTGTACGGTATTCCATGGTACTAAGATCGAATGCCACAATAAAACGATACATACTGTCATCATTGTCATCGAATTCAGACGTAGCCCAATGCAAAGCACCACTGCTTAAGATACCACAACCTCCTAATAAACTACGGTGACTAGGTAAACCGGTAACAATGTTTGTCCAAGAGTTGGTGTTTAGGCTGTAAACCTGAACTTGAATGAATGTGTTGTTAAGACCAATAAACCGAGCAATATTCAGCACTTTGTAATCATCATGGACTGAATCGTACCCGAAGCCGTAGAAATTTTCTGGGAAGTAGTCGGGCCAGGTTAGGGTATCATCACCCCTCGTGGGTGGAGGCAATTTTCGGTGCTTTTTAGTGGAAGGATTCCAGATTGAAAAATCGTAGGTTAATATTCCATCATTTATAAGTATTAGACCATCACATGAACACCAAACCTCGGGGCTACTGCTGCAAGGGTGATCAAGCGGTGAAGAAGAAGAAGAATCCATCATGCTCACTGAATACAGGCTGTCGGTTACAATCCTTCGTCTTTCGGAAGAGGCAGCAGGTATTGCTAGGACGAGGTTTCGGTTGTTCTGGTTCTCGATGGATCGTTTGAGATGTAATTTAGTGAAATGGGGGCTGTCGATTAGAGAACACCGAGGTTTAGAAACGCACCTGAACCGTAGGGTTGGTTCCACGGGCAACCGCGAGAGTATATCGGCCACGATATCCGCCGGCAAATGAGCCATTTCCTCCGCTTCGCTCTCTCTCTGGGTTAGGGTTCTTCAGCAGCGTGCGCTAGCGACTCAGAGAGTTGAATCTCGGATTTGGAATGCCTCATTGGGCCGGCATGGTCCACCAAGTCTTTTGTTCTATTTTCTTGAAAAAAAAATGTCCTGTTCATTGTTTAGCTGGTAGCGTTATCATTTTTGCAGTCTTACAATACGAGAAATTTTAGTTTGATCTGGACTCATGGAGCAAATGATGTAGCATTGCTCCAACCATACATCACATAACACATGTAGAAGAAAGAAAATGAGTGACAGATAAAGGAAAGTGAATTTCATACATGTCGTGACGTGTCTTGCGATGTATTGATAAGAGAACCATGTCAAACTTGCTCGTGGAGCAAACAATAATTACTTATTATACAACAAACGACATAAAACAAAAGGAAAGCCAAGTCAGAGTATGAAGTTGTGTTCCTCTAGCTGGAACAAGAGCCTCATCCACTCTCTCCCTTGTGACTTGTGTATGTTATGATCCGGGCAGAGCTTAGAGAACGATGAATTGATGAAAACAAGAACACATCCGATATAACGTGGTTCACTGGCGATGAGCTAGCTACCTCCACGATCCGAAAACCCCAATTTATTAGAGAGAAACTCACGATTACAACCCACACCAATAAGCCACGACCCTAGGTCCTTATATAGGCCTAGGGTACC
Organism: Linanthus parryae; assembly: GCA_023055425.1. NCBI lineage: Eukaryota > Viridiplantae > Streptophyta > Magnoliopsida > Ericales > Polemoniaceae > Linanthus > Linanthus parryae. Next base: position 5,572,665 of record JALGPY010000003.1, read on the forward strand.
GACTTGGTGCCCAAGAAACAAAGAAGTTATCAAAACGAACAAGGAAACAATATTCAGCCGCCATATCGAACTATTCGGACGCGTCATTATCGAACTGTTCCCAGACCCGTCGAGCTGTTCCAAACCCGTTGAACTGCTGCTTATTCTTTGTCTTCTTGCCTTCATCTTGATCTGTTTCTTCGCCTCGCTTCTTGGCCCCTCTTTGTTGCCAACTCCTCGCCAAGCCCAAGTACATTAAAGGCACCTTGGATTCCCAACAAATCTCCACCTTACCTTGAATCCTCTCGTCCGCTTGCGCTTGAATTGCCGGTTCTCTCCAATAACCCCAAATTCACAACGTTGTTCCATCTTCGCCGAGATCCTACAACGTGTGCCCCCAGCGATGCTCCAACCCCCGTCTAGTTCCTGCAATCGAACCCTATCGATGCTCCAACTACGGCCGAGTTCCTGCAATCGAATCCCCTTTCATGTTGTTCCAACTCCCACCGAGTTCCTACAACAAGTTTGTTTGTTGTTCCAACTTTCACCAAGTCCCTACAACAAACCCCCCAGCACGTCGCTCCAATTCCCACTGAATTCCTGCAACGTTTTGCGAGATTGCTCCAATTTCAACTGAATTCCTGCAATATCGCCCCCTTGCGCGCCTCATACGCGACCCCTTTGCACGTCTCACACGTGTCTTGTCCCTCGTCAGAGAATCCCTCATGCCAAATCCACCTCCTCGTCAAGAGCACGGATTCACCCTTGCCCCCCAACGAGGCCTAGAGAACTAGACAATCCTCCGAAGTACTCTCCATCTGCAGCCAAATCTGCAGATCCTGAGTTCATCCTTCGTCCACCGGTGTCTCTTTTCTCTACCGTTTGAACAGACATCATCGTAGCTTCCCTTGGTCGTCGTCATCGCGCTTGACCTCTGACTGTCTGAACCCCCATAGGCAGCCCTCTGCCGCCTCCCCTCTTGCTGAGACTCAAACTCAGCGGTGTTTGTATCGACCCCCTCCTCTTCAACCAATGGCAACCACAGGCCTTGCTGCTTCAACAAAGCACGTACCTTGATCTGCCACAAGCTGAAGTTGTTTCTCCCTGTGAACTTGTCGATCTTGGTCATCCCTCCGGTCATCTTATCTGCATCTCCTTTACCAGATCCGTAACCCCCAAATGCGTGCTCCACCTTGATCGTGAAACCCTAGCTATGAATTTCACGGATTGTGAAACCCTAGCCCTATAGCTCCACCTTGATCTTGCAACACCACAACCTAAGCTCTGACACCAGTTTGTTAAAATTGGTGATCCCCTTAACCTGGCTCTGATACCAGTTTGTTATGATCCGGGCAGAGCTTAGAGAACGATGAATTGATGAAAACAAGAACACACCCGATAAAACGTGGTTCACTAGCGATGAGCTAGCTACCTCCACGACCCGAAAACCCCAATTTATTAGAGAGAAACCCACGATTGCAACCCACACCAATAAGCCACGACCCTAGGTCCTTATATAGGCCTAGGATACCGACTTGGTGCCCAAGAAACAAAGAATTTACCAAAAACAAACAAGGAAACAATATTCAGCCGCCCTATCGAACTATTCGGACCCGTCATTATCGAACTGTTCCCAGACCCGTCGAACTGTTCCAGACCCGTCGAACTGCGGCTTATTCTTTGTCTTCTTGCCTTCTTGATCCGTTTCTTCGCCTCGCTTCTTGGCCCCTCTTCGTCGCCAACTCCTCGCCAAGCCCAAGTACATTCAAGGCACCTTGGATTCCCAGCGGTGTAAAAGGCTAAAAATTGAGGGACGGATCAATCATACTTCTAGCACGATAAATCACCACTCTATTCTCCTGTAAAAGAAGGAAGACAAACAAACAATCCTCAGTCCAAATGCAAGTGCTATGGGAATTGACATGTAAAGCTAAATAAATCCCTTTTTCCACTGCAAGCCTCAAGGGAAGAGGCCACTACAATCTTCTCACTGTGAGTGGGAACCAGGGTCGGTTCATTTTCCTTCCTTTGAGTTATGGTGTGGTTTTCTTCTTTGTAGTTGCAATAAAAGGTCTTGCGTGAACTTCAGAATGAATACTAGAAAATTCACAAATCACAGGACTCACATTAGTGCATTTGGAATACTGAGATGTGTTCCTATTTCCAATGCCTCCCGTCCAACGTGTGTTCCTACGTTCATAAAAGTTTCAATTCAATCCCCATCGATCACCCTCTTACCACAGATTTGTATCCTGTTGTTCACCTGCTTCTTTATATTCCACTTAATTTTTTTGTTGTCTCAGGCAGACCCCGTAATACCCACTTTGTGTTTCTTGACCCACGAGATACATGTTTTGAAGATTATTTGGAATATTTTCTTCTTCACAATCACTTTAGATATTTTGTTCATGGTTGAGGAATATTGCACACTGTTTCATGATCACTTCAGATTTAATTGCGCAGTGTGTAGAATTACACCAAATTCAATCCTTAAGGTTGGAGCAGGGGCTGGCTGTTAGTTTTGATGTTGGAGATGACTAAGTTATCTTTGGAGGACAATAAAAACTTTAGGAACAGTGCAGCTTCTATTGAGCGGGCATGAACCAAATCGGGATGAATAAAAATGCTGCTTCTAAAAAGAGACATGAGGTATATTGTGGGTCCTACTTTCCCAAATTCTTATGTTAATAAATGAAGCCTTATAATCAACCTAGTAGCACTGCTAGAAATTGACAGCAAACAATAAAAACTGCTAGAATAGATAACGTAAGTCATTGCTATTTTAAAGGTTAACCCAATTCCTCAGCAATTGCAACAATGAGTGAAGCAGATATGGGTAGCACATTCGCATTCTCCAAACTAATAGAGTGATAGAAACTATGTTAAATGCCATTTAAGTAAGAATGAGAGATAGTAAAGAATGCATAGTGCAACAGACTATGTCCTGACGTGTCCTATGATGTATTGATTAGACCACCATGTCATATTTGCTCTTGGAGCAAGCAATAATTACTCCCTATAAGATAATATAATTTAATCTAATTTAAGTTCATCCAAATAAGACCCAGTATTAGTATGACCTAAGAAAAGTCTATGATTATTTTTATGGTCAATTACTTATTACCCACCTCCAGTAAAACTTTAGGACTTTAGATAGTTTCTAAACTGGAGGTGGTATATATCATACTGGAGGTGGGTATTAAGTTCAGATAGTTTCTAAACTTCAAGTGTTGTTACCTCCATGCTAGGAAAATACTTCTCCTTATCATCAAAACTAGGCATAGGCACTAAACCAGTGATCCATAGTAGAAAGATTGAAGGCAACAACAAAGGGATAATCATCCTTATCTATTCCATACGCCCCCATGCAAAGTGTCGATGGATTGAAATTACATATTTTAGTAGGTTAATGAGTCCCTCATAACGTGCTTTTATGTGTAATTTGTGGGTTATATTCCTAATTCTAGACTTATGTTTGTTCTTGTAGTTTTGATTGTTTTTCTCTTATTTTGTAGGTGAAGACATGATATGAAAAGCTTAAATGATGAATTAAGATGATTTGGAGGGCTAAGAGACATGAATAAGGTACTCGGAGCACTTGATTAGAAGATAAGATTTGAAGGCCAAGTGAGAAGAAAAGTGAAAAAAAGGCGAAAGTATGAAAAATCTAACGGAATGGGGTGCTTAGGGGAGTTTTCTAAATGTTCTACGGCTGCAGTGAAGTACTTATTACGACAGAGGCATTTTAAAGCCCCCAGCAAACTAGAGGGGGGACTTTTGCCATTTTCGCCGAACAGATCATCACCAGCGCGTCTCTCCACCCCCCCCCCCCACACCCCACCCCTGGCGTTACACACGCAGAGCCCAGGAACCTCCATTGTTGCTTCGTCTGATCTTCTTCAAAGCCCCGACCCGACCTCGTTTCTTCGCCAAATCAAGCGGTACCGATCCCGAAATTCTCGCAAGACTGAGCTTTACCTATCCATGCCCTAAAAACAGCTCAAGAGCGCTCCCAGAAGAAACGCCCAAATTCTAGGGTTCGTAAAGAGCAACTGAAAATCGACGATTCAGGAGAGCTTAGATGAATTGGAAGGTGGGGATACGTTCTTGGAGGCCACGAAACCCAGATGACAAGTCTATAAAAGCCAAATCGAAGAAGAATCTCTTTCCCACCTCACGATTTTTCTGAGACAAAGTTCTGTCTCTCTTCTCTCTCGGTTTCTGGGTTGAAAATGGCCATTCCGAGCTCTTTCTGAGATAATTCGGAGCCATAACAACCAGAGAAGAAGAGATCTCAAAGAAAAAAAATTCATAGTTCTTCATTGTTCTTCTTGTGTTCATAACTCTTTTGATACTTATGTTACAACAGCTGCTGCTGCTACTGTTGATTATTTTCAGTACTTTTAGAGTTAAATTCATAGCATAGTGTCTTGTTTTGGGGCTGAAATTTGGTGAATACTTGTTTGCTCAAGAGTTGGAGCTTGAATTCAATGAAAATGACCATCAATGTTCTTGTTATATCTCTTGCTTTGCTCTTAATTAAGAGTAGCTAAGTTCGTTGTTGGTTGAAGTTGACGAATCTAGGTGTATTGGGCATGGATTCAATTGTTGAATCAATGAGTTGAGAAGTTTATCTTGTGATTCATAGGTGAACAAGTGTTGGTATACAAATTCGATTTGTAGTTTCATCTTGTATGTAGATTCATGATTGAATACACATCCTTGATAGTTAATACAACTTACTTTTGGATTTCATTAGTGTTCTTCAAGAATCATACTTGGATTTGACATTAGAATCGACACATCTCCTTGTAAAATCATTTGGGTGTTGGATTCATGCACAACACACCTAGAGGATCCAACTAAGACCAACTCTTCTCGATCTCAATCCTACAAACTCTTCTCAAGTTTTAGATTCTTTTTAATCTACTAGTTGTTTGCTTAGTTTCTTTAGATTGTTTCACAAAAATTCTTGCTTAGTTTCTTTAGATTGTTTCACAAAGCCTTTGAAAAGTTTACCTTCATCACACTAGTTAGCTTTAGCTTAGCTTGTTTTTGCTAATCAAGTGTGAGATCTCTCTTTCCCGATCCTTGTGGACTCGACTCTGGACACTTGAAACGATATTCCTATACTAGGAAATTACACAACATCATATGCCAATACACCTCGATGTACGCCCCATATGAAGGTAATAAGGAAAATTGGCAATAATCTTCGCCCAAGAGTTGGTCTTTACACTGTTGACTTGAACTTCTGAGGGAAATGTGACACTTTTTTGAGAAGGAAACTGAATAATCTTGAACACTTTGTATTCATCATGGACTGAATCGTATCCTATACCAAAGAATTCTATTGTGGGAGGAAATTCATGTACTGGGTTTTTTATGATATTAACATGAGAAATGGGTGGTAAAATTTGGTATATTCGGGTAGAATGGATTCCAAATAAAACCTTGGCCTGTCGTCACAAGACCATCTAATGAACCCAAAACATCGATAGACATGTTCATCAATGGTTTCGGCATAAAAACGGGACAGTAATTTTATCATTCTCTAGGTCCCTTGTACGCCTAGGCTTGCCATCACTCCCCTCCTGCTGAGATCAAAATAATAATTGTCATTTTGGCTTGCGAAGTTAGAAAAACAGTCATTCTTGATTAATTTTGTGAGCCAACGCACTAAGGAGTAACAAATTACTCTATAGACAACGTCGCCATTCAGCAATCAAGATATAGTAGAGTTTCATCCTTCTACAAATTTTTAATCCTTGTAAAAATAATAAAGAGTAGCCATACAGTCACATGGAGAATAACAAACGACATAGAACAAAAGCAAGCTAAGTCAGAGCATGAAGCTGCCCTCCTCTAGCTAGAACACGAGCCCTTTCCACAACCTCCCTTGTGCCTTATGTACAACACAAAAAGTGAAGGAACGAGCCATAATTCCACTACGATTAATCCCCTGAAAAAGAAGGCATACAGACACAAAATCAGTCCAAATGAAAGTGCTATGGGAGTTGAAATGTAAAACTAAATAAATCCCTTTTTTCCACTGCAAGCTTAAAGGGGAGAGGCTGCTACAATCTTCTCAGAGTGAGTGGCAAGCATGGTGCGTTCCTTTTCCTACATTTGAGTTATGGTATGGTGTCTTTCTTAATAGTGTGTTTTTTTTTTTTTTTTGAGGGAGTCTTTCTTAATAGTTGCCATAACAGGTTTTGTGTGAACTTAGGTATGAATACAAGAAAATCCTCAAATCACGGTATCAACATTAGTGCTTTGGAAAATTGAGATATGTTCTAATCTAGTACAAATTCGAATTCTTGTTCGTATTTCCAATTCCTGATGTGCAACCTTTAATCTAGGGCAATTGACACTAGAATGATATGTTTACACCAACTTCTCTCCTCCAAATCCGGTCCCAAGTTTTTTAAAAATGTCACGTCCTATCACCATCTTACTTGCAGATTCATACTCTTTGTTGTTCTCCTACTTCCTCTTTCTCTTTCACGTCCTATCACCATTCCTTTTTTCTGCTCTCTATCTCATGCAGACCCCGTAATACTCATTTTCGTTTTTCTTTACCCACAAGACTCACATGTTTTGAAGATTATTTAAGATATGGTTTTATGAGGGACGCTATCGGTAAGCGGCGAGTTTAACCAGTGTGTAGAATTACGCCAAACCCAATCTCTAAGGTTGAAGGGGTTGGCTGGTAATTCTGAGACTGGAGATGACCAAATCATTTTTGGAGGACGAAAATGTTTTAAGTACAGTGCTGCTATTGAGTCGGCATGAACCAAATCGGGATTAAAAAATGCTTGTTCTATAATGAGACATGAGGGTATATGTAGTACCAAACTCCTACTTCCCAACATAAAAATATCCATTCAGAATTTATGTATAGAATGTAGTCCGTCCATTACACATTTTCTGACACACTATCTACTAAACCTTAAATAAATGGATTTTCCAGAATTATTAGCATTGGGGTTAGCTTAAATATACCACTAAGAACGAGTCAGTTATGGAGTGGACCAGTCCAGAGAGATTTTAGCTTGATTCTTCTATTTTTGTTATCTTATTCCTGAATTTGGTGGTTTGTTGCTATGTATTCCCCCTATATATGGCCAGTAATGAATAAATGGGATAAGCTTTTACCAATAGTTAACGTCGATACATTTGGAGGTTCTGGTTTCCTCAATCAAGTCAACTTATCTTCTTATACTGCCTAACACCATAGCTCCTAGCAAAAAGAAACTTATGTATATACCTAAATGGTATATACGCACATTCATGGACTAAAGTGTGGAGGAGCTGCAAATTCAGTCAAATCCTTGTTAGGAGGACAAAAAGAAGCCATCCGGTTGCACACAAAGCGAACATCGAGCAAATATCCCAGTAAATCAAGCAAAGGAAGATTGGGAGAACTCGGCTGCACTATTGCGATCTCATGTCCAAATCGGATTTCCCGCGCTTTAAAGGCCAGGACGGTGCAACCAATTATCTGTGCCGACTGCAGACATGAAGGATTTTTCCAATACCATGAAACTCCAGAAGGACGTTTCTTTAGCTTCATTTCATTTGGAAGATGATGCACAATCATGGTACCAACTCTTTTGGGGAAGAAAAGACAGAGGGAAAATTCAAGAATGCTCTTCACCACCCTATGGTCCAAACCAGTTGTGACTTCTTTGGAGAGCTAACCAAGCTACAAAAAATTGGATCAGTCTAAGATCACCAAAACCAGCTTGAGAAGCTGGTAGCTAAAGTGGGAAGGTTGGAGCAAGCCAGACAAGTAAATTATTTCGTAAATGGGCTGAGTATACCAGTGCCCTCTAACAATCCAAAGGAGTCCTTTTGAGGTGGCTGTTGTTTGACAGGAGCTAATGGAGAGGGATGTGATGCTAAAAAATTAAGGAAAATATCCAGCAAGCGCAAAACAAAACAGAATGAAGCATTTACATGATGCGAAGAACCAAGAAAAGGGCATTCATGGTTGGAGATATGGTGTATTTGAAGCTACACCCGTATAGGAAACTCTCTTTTATCTCTCAATGCAGAAAAATCTCAAGTTAACTGCCGGAATATTATGGTTCATTTAAATTCTGCATAGGATTGGAATGGTTGATTACAGGTTGGAATTGCCTTTAGGCTCCTGGGTTCATCCTGCATTCATGTCGCTTCTTAAGAAGCATATTGAAGGGAAAGTTGAGGTGCACTCTCAGCTACTAATAATGAATTTTGATCTCGAGTTACTAATCACAAGGCCAGTTGTCATTCCGGATAGCAGAAGTAATAAGATGAATAAGGAAGTTCTGATCCAGTGGTACAGGTGCTCCAACCGAAGCTACGTCGGATGAGTTTGACTACATCCGCAAGCAGTTTCCAGATGCATCTTTTAACGTAAAAGATCAGCTTAAGCGGAAGGGAATGACAGACGATCCTCAAAATCTTAAATAAATGGATTTTCTAGCATTTAGCATTCATTAGCTTAATTAAACCACAAAGTACAAGTTTGTTCTAGAGTGGAGAAGTCCAGAGAGATTAAGCTCGATTCTCTATTATTCTGTCATTTCAATTCTGTTATCTTAGTCCTCATAATGTGGTAGTTTGTTGCTATGTAATCCATATACGATGGCCAGTAAATGCAATGAGCTATTTCCTAGCAGTTAAGGTATAGGTGTCCCACAATGACAGAATAGCTATCTTAAGTTGTCGTTATCTCAAAGTTTAGCCCAATTCATCAGTAATGGCAACGGGTGAAGCGGAAACGGGAAGCACATTCTCAAAATTGATAAGAGTGATAGAAACTATGTTAAATGCCATTTAAGTAATAAGACATAAGGTAAAGAATATAAAGTGAAGCAGACTATGTCCCACAATGAATACTCCAAGATTGAAGTCAAGTTAAGTATTCGCGTAACACTATCGCCTAAGAAAATCCTAGGATTATTTATATGTGAGAAAAAGTTTGCAAAGAATGTAGAGAATTTTTTTGGCCCTCTAGGTGCAGGGGTATGATTGCTGAATACCAATCAATATTGATAAAAATTGAAAACCATGTCACTGTAAGGGCTATTCTCCTATTATGTTGCTAATCGTCGACATATTGATCGAGTGACAAAAGAATCAATACCAGCTGACAAATAACAGATTATCCCTTGGTCATTTTCCTCATTATGTTGCCATTGAACAAAATTGAGAACATATTGGTAATGTCGTATGATAAACAAGAGTAATACGCCTATTAAGAAACAACAGATAACCTTGACACCATTTTACTGAATGCATTAAACAAACGCACCAAATTTAGATATAGGATTTTTTATACCTGCACCTTCATCACTTTTTTTTTACTTGCCCACAGCGCGAGCTTGAACCCTCCAAAAGGATACCACCTCTATGAGAAATGAAAACAAAAATCACAGATTACGGATCTATAAAAGTGAGAACGTCGACAAGAAAGAAACCACATTCGTATAAAAAAACACACATGGCTGCCAGAAACAGTTTCCTTTCCATACAAGGATAGACAAATGTTTGAGTTCCAGAATCCAGACACCAAACTTGACAATTGTATCTATCAGGGTGCAAGTCCATCAACACAATTAATGAATCTATGTGAAAGCGAACATGAGATAGTTATTGATTAACAGAATATAGTAGTAGTACTTTGGATGATCTCTCAAGTTGCCAATTTCCATCCAATAAAAATAACCTAGTTAATTCAATACCTCAAGAAGATAGATGACCAAATAGAAATGACAAAAGGCTATTCATGTACTGAAAGTTATTTTTAGAAATGCCAAAAACTTCCATATTTACCTCTTCTTTCCACCCCCTTTTGGCTTCTTGTCCTTACTCTCCTCTTTGTGCTGCTTCATTCGATTAGTTGTGTCATCCCTGGCAAGTGGAACAAGACTTTGCATACAAAACTGAGCACAAGATATATTCGGGAGACCACGGAGGTTAACCGTCGTAAATATCTTGTGTTGAAGATCATACCAAACAAGCTCCTTTCCATCGTCAAGCAAAAGAACTTTGGTACCATCCACTGATAAGGCAACAGGATTCAAATGGAAAAATGATTCCATACCTCGTGGTTCAGGAAACGAAAGCAGTTTCGTCCACGACTCTTTTGCTCCGTAATCCTTCATTACCCACACAACATTATGGTCAAATATGCATAGACACCCTTCAAGGTCTGCTACCTTCATGTCAAGACAAATCCTCTCCTTATCACCGAAACTAGGCATAGGCACTAACCGGTAATCCATTGTAGTAAGATCAAAGGCAACAACAAAAGGATAAGGACGCACACCATTATCTATTCCATACGCAGCCCAATGCAAAGCGTCATTAGCCAACGCACCACGATATTCATCGAAACTAATGTAATAAGGGAAATCGATAATGATCTCTGTCCAAGAGTTGGTGTTTAGACTGTAAACGTGAACATGAGAGTGAAATGTGGTGAGATCAATGTCCTTCCTAGGACGAAACTGAATGATCTTGACCACTTTGTAATCATCGTGGACTGAACTGTGCCCTATACCATAGAAGTCAATTGTGTGCAAGATGCGGTAGGGGGTTTTGATATCATCAGTATGAGTAGTACTAGTAGTGGTAATGGGTGGTAGAATTTGGTACTTTCGGGTGGATGGATTCCAAACAAAAAATTGGTCTTTGGTACCACGTAAAAGGACAAGACCATGACATGAACCCAAGAAATCGAGGAGGCCATATTTGTTTTAAAATCATTGATCAAAGGAGGAGGGAGGTCGAGTTCGACGGCCACATCAAGTGAAGACATGCTCGTTGAATATAAACTAGAGCAATTACGATCACTAAGAATGAGTTGCCGATTGCTTTTACTCTCGATGGATCGTTTGAGATGCAATTTGACGAAATGGGGAGTGTCGATGAGAGCACACCAAGGCTTTGAAACGCACCTGAACCGAAGTATTGCTTTCACCGGCAGCCGTGAGAGTATGTCGGCGACAATCTCCGCCGGAAATTGAGCCATCTCGCCGTTTTCTTCTCTAATTTGATCTGGATAGGGGGTTAGGGTTCTTCAGAGTTTCGGGGGGGAGTTTTGCTTAGTGATGAGAAAATGAACCAACATCTTCCTATTGCGGTGTCGATTTGGTCTTTACACTTCACCGTTCCAGTGTTCATTATTGGGCTAGGCCCAACATCGTCAGGCCCTTCCTTCTATATTACTTTATTTGGAGGTTAGTTCATTTTCAAAGCAATTAGAAGTACTACTACCTTGTAGTCACTCTACAGTCTACACTAAGTCCTCCTCTACCCTAAAAAAAATTCATCCTCCTCGGGTCAGTAACAGGACCAGCGGCGGAGCCAGGAAATCGAACTAGTCGGGGCAAATTTAGAAAGTGTCAGAAAATTTTAATTCCAGCCTAGATATTCATGTATTTTTCAAGGGTCTTAATATACAATAGCTATAATTAAAGGACTACTAGTGGAGTTTTCAAAAAATTAGAAATTGTCACCCCTTGTCCTCAAACTCGGCCAAAATATTATATCAAAAAATGTACAGGAAGACATCCGCACTATCGATTACCAACTTCAGTCCCAAGAAGACATCCTCACAATCAACACTAATTTATTTTCTTGCCCTATCACATGAAAAAAAAAATCTTCATACAGATGGGGGCAAGCTTGGAACATACGGTGAGGCAGGTTATGGTGGGGTCTTCAGAGATGAGGAGAACAACTGGATTGAAGGATATTGTAGAAACATAGGCTATTGTAGTGTGTCGGAAGCAGACCTTTGGGGTATTTATTGGGGTCTCACAAACATTAACAAGAAAGGATGTGAGAAAGTTCGGATCAAAATAGACTCAAGTGTTGGAACAAATTGTATTGGCTCTGTGGACAATTTGGCTACACAGAAACTACTGTGTCTTCAATAAAGAGATACAAAATTAGCTATCAAAAGTTATTTTCTGAAACTTTTGGATGTTCAACTCCTTAAAGCAGCTTTTTATATTAAGAGCCAGAAGTCTCCTACTCAATCTTGCTGGAGTCCTCCACCAAGAGGAAAATTCAAAGTAAATATGGATGCAGCCTGGCAGAAAGAGAGGAAACAAGGTTTTGGAGGATGGCTAATGAGAGACAACCTTGGAATTTTGAGGGAAGGAAATTGCTTTCAAATCCAAGTCTCTAATCCCCTTCATATGGAAGCCCATACATTGAGGAAGGTGTGTTTTGATCTCCAGAGTTTGGAGATGAAAGGTGTTATTATAGAATGTGACAATTTAAATCTGATTAACCAGGTCCTTTATATAGTACCCTTAGAATGGAATTCCCAGATAATATGTGAAGACATTCAAGATTTTATTCTCCAATTCATTCTTGAGTGGATTCAGCAGCAGATCAATTAGTTCAAATTGCAAAGAAAGACAGGTTATGGTTGAATTGGTGTGATAGGCCCCCTGAGAGTTTGAAGAAAATTTTGTTAGAAGAGCAAGCTAGATGTTAGCTAATTTAGCTTCTGTTTTGTTTTGCCTTTTCTTGGTTGTATGTTCTTTGGTTGGTTTTCTCTCTCTCTCTCTCTCTCTCTCTCTATATATATATATATATATATATATATATATATATATACAAGTGCTCAGAATTAATATGAAATCGTCATGTGTCAATTAATTTGCATTAGTTTCTTGCCATTTGTCTTATTATGTGGACAATGACTCACTCATATCCATTTAAAATTGCCAAGCTGTACAATGATTTGGAAAATTTCCCCATTAATTGCCTTAATAGTTCACAAATTAAATTGATTGGTGAAATCATGCATTTTTTTCCCTACAAGAAAATGCTACGCTTTCCCCTAAAAATCAATGCCTTAATCGTGCAAAGAAAAATCAACGCCTTAACCGATTAACCAATAATTTATTAATTAGTAATTTGATAAATCTGTTATTGATTAGTGAAATACTACGAATTTGTTTATGTTTTCGAAATACCAAATAATCATTCTATATATATGATATTTATTTTATATCATATAAATACTCAAATCAAAATATATATGTAATAATATATACAAACATTAGGTTCGCCTGTTGGGATGCCGTATGTGGAATACGAAAGGGCCACTGCAGATAAAGGCGTTTGTAACCGACCCGACCTTGCGCCATTAATAACTTGAAGGTGTAACCATAGTTAGTAAAATACGGGACGGAAACAAATCGTGATACAGTACGTACGTGTATTACGATTTTATGTTTAAAATACGTTAGTAAAAATTCGGCTTAAAAATACGAGATTTGATTGATTCGAATGTTCTATACGTGTATGATTCGTATACTAGTTATTCATTCTAGATTAAAAATACAAGTGTATTTCTTAGTATTTTAGCATATAAAATGAGTTATTTGTGTCCCACATTGCCATCTTTTCATATTTTTATCAAATATTTAAAAATAATTTGTGTTTCTCAAAAAAAAAAATTGTAAATTATGTACTAATTTGTTTATCTTTTTTTGATAAATACACTGTTTACTCATGATTAACACATTACTTACGTAAAATAATATCAAACTATTTTTTATCAAAACTTCTATATAAAAAAATTACCACACATTCCCTAATCTTAAGCTTTAATTGTTTTGAAAATTAATAGTATAACAAATAAGACTCAAGATGCATGTACCTATATACGCATGCATATCTATAGCTATTTTAAAATACTTTTAAAGTTTTATAATAAACACTTGTAAATCTTTAGACTAATAAATATTTATAAAACAAAAATATGGTATCCTTTACACTATTATTCTTTAAAAAAAATTATAATAAGGAAATAGTAATAAAATATTCAATAATACCTAATTACTATAACTTATAATATTTTGGATGACAATTTATTCGCTGCACTTTTGTATGGAAGAAGTTTTATTCGGAAGTATTATACGTTAAAACGTTACATACGAGTATTAAACTTTTTTGGTCAAAAGTTCGAGTATTTTTCATTAGGTCTAGCAATAGTACGAAATTCGGAAGTATTTTTCATTTACGTACGGACATGTATTAAACGGAAAAATTCGAAGTTTTTACTAACTAGGGGTGTAACCGTTGTTGCTACTCTTCAATGGCGATTATGTTGGCTTCATGCGGCAATTGAAGAAAATAGAGCAGAGACTGAAACTGTTGAAGAAGCCTGTAAAATTTCACATATAATGGAAGAAAATATCGGCAAGCTACTAAGATTCACTTCGTGGATTACAGTAGTGGAATGGAACAAGTACTGATTATTTGTAAGATATCTATGACCCAACTTTTTTCGTTGTTGTTTTGTGTTATTTTGTATCCCTTCACATGTTTGTGCGAAACTCGACGAAACGCTGCCACGGGTTGATGCGTGAGATTAGCATAGAGCATAGCTTTACGGTCTTCACATTTCAAAACTCAACAATTGATCAAAAGTTGTGTGAAACCAAATTACAAACTCGAATAACATGTTTGTGTTATGCAATTCAAGCTTTTTCACCGTTCAGAGCTTAAGTAAATAGTTACTTACAACAACAATAAATTAAATTCAGAATATTGAGTTCAAAATCCCAGAAACTAAAAAAATAAACCACATGGGCTCAATTTGGGAAACAACCTACCTATCAATGAAATTGCATACTCCATGATCACTGAAACCCATGGGTATTTGATCGGCCCATCGTTTGGCAGATTATACTCTTCTTCTGTCAATTTTAAAAGGTATCTGAATGAGTAACTATTCAGGTATGCTAAGGGTATTTGTTTAGGACATGAAGTAAACACAGTCCACTTTATGTGTTTACGAGATATTATTTTGATCGAATCCTACTTTCTAATTCTATTCTGGGCTATTCAACAGCAAGACAAATATCAAGAAAACAACAGACCAATCTATGATTCAAATCTTATACTATTTTTTTATTGGGGTGGGGTGGGGGTATGCAGGGGCGGAGCCAGGTATTCGAAACACCTGGGGCACTGTTGCAAAGTATTCAAATTACCTAGGGCACTATTGTAATTTTAGCAAGGGCACTATTTGAACTTTTAATAAATCAAAGGGTAAAATTGCAGTTTTCCAAAATTTTGGATAGGGCACGTGCCTATCCGTGCCGCGGGCTGGCTCCGCCCCTGGGGGTATGATTCCCCTTACTTACAATGTTTCATGTCGTCAATATTTTACCAAACAAAATGTTTCTAAGTTTCCTCCTCAAGCGGCCTTAAGATAATAGAGCATCCAATTAAGAGTTTAGTCAATCATTTCTCGCTGAGAACAGTTCTAAGTACTTCCAGTTTTAAAATGTTGATTATGTTTTCAGTATCTGCCAACTTATATTTACTTTGTGTCAAGTTATACTTTGACCATCTTTATTAGATACATGTTTAGCCAAAAACTTGTATCTCCAACTTTTGACTGTTATATGTACTAAATTTGGATGCAGGAAGACATGACTTTCAGGGACAATTTTCGCAAAGGACCTCGAAGTCATGGTAGCAATAAAACAAACATTGATTCAAAATCAGCGACACGGAGACTAATGATCAGACATCCAATGATCCTACAGTCATGCTTACTTGATTCCATAAAACCTACGGTAATAGATCATCTCAATGCACTTATCCTTGCACTGAATCATTTTATTTGTTACACTATATTATATAACAAAGGTTTGCTGACATGTATGTAGCGACCTCGCATGTGTAAGATCAAAAATAAAAAAAACATTATGATTTAAGGGTTGGTTGCTAAGGAATAGAGAGGTTAAGATACAGAAGCAAATATATCCCACTTTTTCTAATAGATAAAACAGATCTCACTTGAATAAGTGGTTCGTCAACTCTCTGGTTGTGTCTATTTTTTTAAAAGAACATTACCTCTTATATTTTAGATTTTATTTTACCCCAAATGTGACACTCCACCTCAATTGAAACTAATAAATAATTTTCTCACTCGGATTCCATGGTTTTCTGAGTCTAAAAGACTTAAAGGGGTGGTCGCCTTTTTCAACAATAATCCTTGCAGTAACAATACTACTTTCATCATGTGTCTGCTGTATCTAGCTATATCTACACAATTCCTACCATGTACAGGCTCATTTAACTCATTTCCACAACATTTGAGCAAACTAGCTCATTTAACAGCATTTGAACAAAAAAAATAACAGGTGAAATACTCATCCGCAAACGAAATGACAAAGTACCATATGTACTCTCGAACTTCAGGCAACTTAATAATACCTTCATCTATGAGAAATCCAACCACTAAACTAATACAAGGTTTCAAACAAATCATTCAGTTAAACATACCTCAGCAAAGATACATAAATATGTCCAGTGAACCAACTAAACAACTTTCAACAAACCTTGAAACCTAAACAGTCCAAGAGTCCAGTGAACCAACTACCTCAGCATAGATACATAAACATGTCGATGTAACTCAATCCTTCAAAAGCGCCAATAGCACGTTCTGACTACATGAACTTCACTAATGAGTAGCATAGCAGTTTAGCTAGAAGCACCAGATTTCTGCGCAACAGGGCCACCTACTTTGATCTCCTCTTTCTGAAATCCAGAATCTGTAGTAAAACCCCAATATTAGAGGTGTGTATAGAAATGTGATAAAATGCATCTCTGATGGGTCAAAGCACTGCTTGGCTACAGATTGTGTTAACGTCATCAAATGGCTTACTTTTGAGCCAAATGATACATTAAATCGACGAAAGAACGAAAATAAGATAGGCAAAAAATGAGTTCCTGTGCAGATAGTAGATCAAGCACTGTTTTTCCAATTTCAAACTAAGAAAAAGGACTGGAGACTTTGGCGGTCCTTCTAACTCTTCTTATATTCTACGATTTATTGAAGCTCATGCCAGCGACTACCTAAACGTATATTTACCATGTTGAGAATTATGCCACCTAAGGTAAATAAGTCACAGTGCCTATCAAAAAACATATCCTATTCTCAAACACCAAAAGAAAAGTATCAACTACGAACGAAATACATATACTGTAGCACTTCTCTTTCTTAATTCATTTGTCGAAACTCGAAAGCAATCGGCTACTTGTAAGAAGATCGTCTCCAGTAGAAGCAAAACAGAAGAAAGTTGGTAGAAGTTTATAAAAAAAAGAGGCTGAAATGGAACAGGTAAAACACAAATCAGAAATTATACCCAGTCGAAGACAAACAGATAAGCTGGGCAAGACATATCTTCCTATTGTAAAAGGAGAAGGCAAGCTTACACTCAGTGGCCAAAACGTTAAAGGCAAAAGAGCCAACGTCACAACGTTACCCGCTCTGGCACACAAAGCGTTTATACTTGGAAGTGTTTATTCGAATCTCGATAATGTAATTACACATCCTTCCTAAAATGTGGAAAGCTCCAAAGCACTGTATATTTAGAGGAATAAAGAGACGACAGGGGTCTAAATTAAGACAGGCTTGTTTTCAGTTCAGTTGAGAGAGAGTGTACGAGTTGTGACTCAGTAAAACATACTGCACGGGATATTGCTTTATGTGGCTATCAAAATTTTATGGATTCTGGCTAGATTATGAGATTTCTGGATTAACATAACCTATGAAGTGCCTACAAAGTTAAAATAGGTAAACAAAACATGTGGTTGAGCTAACAGCTAAATAAGCGACTGCAGTGACGGTTCCAAACACACAATGGGCTTAAATCTACTCTATTCTAAATATTTCCTTTTTTTCAATAATACTACTATAGTTCAGGCAAAATTATATAAATATTTTGTAATGTTTAAAGTCAGTGCCATCATAAGCTTTAACATCTCCTTGAAAAAGTAGTTGCGTGCAGAAACAAACCACCATCCGCAGAAACAAACCACCATCCTTCTAAATCATGTCACTTTCACAAGTCATTCAGACCACATCTTAGATTTCGTTTGGCAGAATCTACAAAGGTAAAATATTTAGAACCTGCAGATTTTAGAATTCAGTTATATATTTCATTTCATTTTCCTAGATTGACATGATTTTCCTTTTTGTGAGGCTAAAACAATGAACTGTCGAGACATCCAAACCGGCCAACCCAACCCAATATGAACCATACTTAGTGGTTTCTCACTAGTTTGGTTTTAGTTTGAAATTATCCAGAACAGACAAGTCAGTTTTGTTCATGGTCATTTGAATTCAATCAACCCAACCCAACCAGGATATGTATGAGTTACACGTTAATATCTTCAGAATTACGTTATTACCAATATATGTTCTATATTACTTCTTCCGCCCACAAGGACAGTCTGTTTTTTACACTGCGACTTTTTTTTAGACACCCAATTAATGCATCATATTCATGCTACAAGTTTGACAGACTATTTCCACTATTATCATTGATTTTGCTTTATTCAAGACTAGGTGCATTGAATATGAATGGGTAGTATTGGAACTTCATTATATTTTTAACATTGAAAATGTAAGTGGATGACTATTTTTGGACAGATAAAAATGAAAATATTGACTGTCTCTGCGGGACAGAGGGAGTACTTCCTCTGTTCCACATATCTCTCTCTTCCCACTTTCCGTTTTGGGCCGTTATGCTCTTTCTTCGCACTTACCCAATTTGGAACGTTTAAGAATTGAACGTCCACTTCATTTAGTGAAAATTTTCGTCTTATACTAATCTAACCCATTTCACTAATTGAACAAGCCCACGACCCAAAACAAAACCAAAAATGCAAACCCAACCCACAAGATCCAACCCTAACCAATACACCCCACCAATACAGACACGCTCTCATTCTCACGTTATTCTCTCTCACTCTTGCTCTTCCCCAATTCCTCTGTCGCCACTTCCTCTCTCCACCAACCCTAGATCGGTGATTTGAACAGAGTGTAGATCGGATCACAGAAACCTTCGATCTTGAACAACAATCTTTGTTCCACCTCTTCTCGAATCCGATTTGGTAGGTTTTTTCTGGGTTTCTAGTCTTGTGACGAACCCTAGTTCATTACCGAATCGTCTAATAGAAACCCTAATCAGTCTACTATGCCGTCGATGGACATGAGACCGAGAGCCATGGCTATGACTACTTTTCCGATACAGAGGAGTTTTATGTCAGATAATTCGTGAATTATCTGACCTAATTGATCTCAAACAACCACGAGAGAAGAATTGAGAAGAAGAATTGCAGAATTGAGAATTGGGGAAGAGAGAATTAGGGTTTGGGAAGAAGAAATTCATATATCATAATGATGAAGAAAGGTACATTGCACTGCTCATATAGGCGGGCATTAATGTAAATAACAAAAGATAGGGGCAATAACATAAATAAGTAAAATGAGTAACGGCCACACCGTAGGCGCCAGCTAAGCAACGGGTGACTCGCCCAGCACCAATCACCGCCCTCCAGCTGTCCACCTATCCACCTGTCCCGCCATAACCAAAACGGTGTCGTCCTACTTATCCTATTTGAACCCAACGTTCACTTAGATCTAACGGCTGCCAATCATTTAACCGTTTCTAATCGTACGGCTACTGCTACTCTCCCATCTACTGTTCATTTGGTAAAAATCAAATGAACTCCTTCAACTTCCAGTTCCAAACAGCCACTTTCATGACAATGCACCACCCTTAAGATTCATGTCCACATGAATCTAAGGCTGGGAAACGAGACTTTAGGTCATAATAGTCCTCCCAAGTGGCATCAGAGGGTGAGGAATTAGCCCATTGAACCAAAATTTGGACTGAAGAAGAATGTCCTTTTTTGACTAATTTTCTGTCAAGAATAGCCACAGGTTCAGCCAGTAGCTGACCATCTGGCCCAAGATGTGGAAGAGCACTGTGGTTGGGAAGGGCAACTCCATGAGCTAACTTAAGTTGAGAAACATGAAATACAGGGTGAATGTGGCTACCTGGAGGAAGTTCAATCTTGTAAGCTACCTGGCCAATTTTTTGCAACACCTTAAAAGGGCCATAAAATTTAGCTGCCAACTTCTGATTCCTTCTATATGAGACACTTGTCTGTCTATATGGCTGGAGCCTGAGATACACCAGATCATTGACTTGAAAAGCCCTCTCACTTCTGTTTTTATTTGCATAATGACTCATTCTTTCTTGAGCTTTTGCTAAATTATCTTTGAGCAAACTCAGCATCTTCTTTCTTTCCTCCAGAAAGTGATCAACTTCAGGTATTCCACTGTGGTTCAATTGATGAAAGGAGCAAGTTGGTGGTGGATGGCCATACAATGCCTCAAATGGGGACACCTGCAGACTGCTGTGGTAGGAGGTGTTGTACCAGTACTTAGCCAAGGCTAGCCATCTTGTCCATTTGTGTGGTCTATCAGCTGTCATACACCTCAGGTAATTCTCTAGGCATTGATTGAGCCTCTCAGTTTGTCCATCTGTTTGGGGGTGGTATGCAGTGGAGAAATGGAGCTTGGTACCTAGCCCTTTGAAGAGGGCACCCCAAAATTGGCTGAGGAAGATACTATCCCTGTCACTAACAATGGTCTCAGGTAGACCATGAAGCTTGTGGATGTGTTCTAAGAACACTTTGGTTATATCAGTGGCAGTATAGGGGTGAGTGAGAGCTAGAAAATGCCCATACTTAGAGTATCTATCAATCACCACCAAAATGGATGACTTACCCTCTGATTTTGGAAGACCTTCCACAAAGTCTAAGCTAATGTGGATCCATGGTTTAGCTGGAATGGGTAGAGGTTGAAGAAGACCAGGGTATGCCACATGCTCAGCCTTCATTCTTTGGCACACTTCACACTCCTTCACCCACTTCTTGACCTCTTTATGAAGCCCAGGCCAGAAGAAAACTGCAGAGAGCCTCTTGTAAGTTCCATGAATGCCTGAGTGACCACCAACCCCACTATTATGCATCTCTGTAATGAGTGTCTGTCTCAAGGTACCTCCACTTCCCACATAAATTTGGTTATGTTTTTTGAGTACTCCATCTTGCACACATAGAGGACCACCTGCATTAGGGTCAATGGTGATCTGGGCAATCTGACTCAGAGCCCACTCATCTGTCTCATAAGATTTCACCACCTCTTTCATCCACTTTGGGGTGGCTACTGTAATGGCTTGACATTCACCAATAGGGTTCTCCTCATTGCCTTCTCCTGCCACTCTTGATAATGCATCTGCAGCCACATTTTCTTTCCCTTTCTTGAACACTATTTCATAGTCTAACCCCAAGAGTTTACTAACCCATTTCTGTTGGAGTAGAGTGCTAATTTTCTGTTCTAACAGAAATTTTAAACTGTAGTGGTCAGTTCTAATAATGAACTTTCCCACCTCCAAGTAAGATCTCCACTTCTTTACTGCTTGCACTACAGCTAGTAATTCCTTCTCATAGGTGGATAGCCCTAGGTGTTTATCTGCTAATGCCTTGCTAAAGTAAGCAAGTGGCCTCCCTTCTTGCATCAAAACAGCACCTAATCCAGTGTGGCAAGCATCAGTTTCTAAGATGAATTCCTTAGAGAAATCAGGAAGAGCCAAGACTGGAGTGTTGCACATAGCAGTCTTGAGTTCTTCAAAAGCTAATTGAGCTTCATCAGTCCACACAAATGCTCCCTTCTTAAGCAATGCAGTTAGTGGCCTGGCTATCAACCCATATTTCTGCACAAATCTTCTGTAATACCCAGTAAGACCCAAGAAACCCCTCAAACTCTTGAGTGATCTGGGAGAGGGCCACTCTTGCATAGCTTTAATCTTGTTGGGATCAGCCATTACCCCATTCCCATTTATGAAATGTCCCAAATACTCAATGGTAGTTTGGAAAAAAGAGCATTTGGACAATTTAGCAAACAACTGGTGCTGTATGAGTGTTTGTAAGGTTGTCTCTAAGTGTGTATAATGCTCAGCTGCTGTCTTGCTATAGATAAGTATATCATCAAAGAAAACAAGGATAAACTTCCTTAAGTAAGGTTGAAAAACCTGATTCATCAAACTTTGGAAGGTAGCAGGGGCATTAGTGAGCCCAAATGGCATCACTCTGAACTCATATAACCCCTCATGGGTTCTAAAAGCAGTTTTGTGGATATCTTCCTCATTCATCCTTATTTGATGATAACCAGCTCTAAGATCAAGTTTGGAGAAGCAGCTAGCTCCCTGTAGCTCATCCAGCAACTCATCAATAATGGGGATGGGAAATTTGTTCTTTACAGTAGTCTCATTTAACCCCCTATAGTCAATGCAGAACCTCCATGACCCATCTTTCTTCTTAACCAGTAAAACAGGAGAAGCAAAAGAGCTAGAGATGTGTTGGATTACACCATTAGCCAACATTTCTTGTACTAGCCTTTCAATCTCATTCTTTTGCACATGAGGGTATCTATAAGGCCTGAGGCAAACTGGGTGTGACCCATGTTTTAGGGGTATGTGGTGATCTTGAGACCTGGGAGGAGGGAGTGTCTTGGGCTCTTCAAAGACAGTGGAGTACTTATGCACCAAGGCCTGAACTTCTGGGGTTAGGGCTTCTTCTGTTTCAATACCATTGATGCTGTAGAGGTGACCTACAATAGTGCCTTCATGTGAATCACAATAAGCTTGGAGGGAGTTGTAATTTGCAGCTTTGTAGTCACAGGTGTCTCTTTGAGCTTCAAATGTCACAGTCTTGCCTTCTAAGTTAATAGAAAATGTCATTTGTTGGAAGTCCATGCTAACTGGGCTGACCTCTCTCAACCACTGTACTCCTAGAACAATGTCACAGCCTCCAAGTGGTAAGATTCTCATGTCAGCCACAATTAATTGTCCTTGTAGTTTCAGATTCACTCCTGTGCACACCCCTGGGCTCTCAATGTGACTACCATTGGCTACTATCACAGTCATTCCTTGAGTGTCCCATTTTGAGAAACTGAGTTTTTGAGCTAGACTCTTGTCAATGAAGTTATGTGTGCTCCCTGAGTCAATGAGCACACTAACCTTGTGACTGTCAACACTGCCTTGCAATCTTATAGTTTGGGTGCCACAGTTCCCAGTCATGGCATGGAGAGATATCTCAGCCTCTTGAGTGGCTGCTAAAGTGGAGGTGGGAGTTGTTGGTGATGGTGGAGATCTGGGTGGCAGCAGCTCCATTTTAGCACTCTCCTCTTCTGTCACCTCCTCTTCTTCTTCTTCACTCCCAGTGATTAAAAACAGCTGGGGTTTTCTGCATTTGTGTCCTGGAAAATACTTCTCTTCACAGAAGTAACACTGACTCTTGGCTCTTCTCTGCTGCATTTCTTCTTGAGTCAATTTCTTGTAAGGCTGATAAGAGTTTGTAGTGGACTTCTTCTCCCAATTTGTGGCTATTGGTGGTTTAATTGGATTGCTATAAGACTTAGTTTGTAGACTTCTTTGTGTTCCCTTCATCATACTGTTTACTGTCTGCACTACATCTTGATGATGGTGGTTGCAGAACACCTCTTGAAGCTTAGCCATGGCTTTTGCTTGAGACAATGTGGAGGGTGCTAACAGTTGAACTGGATGTGCTATCTCCTCCTTCAAACCCCCTAAGAAGCTGTTGACAAAATAGGACTCATCTGCCCATGGAAGTATGGCTTTAATTCTGGGTCTAAATGTGTCAAACTGTATCTGGTACTCACTCACACTACCAGTTTGTGACAGCTTCTGAAATTTTCCCAACACATTTTCATGTCCAGGAGCCAGAAATTCATCACACACCATTTTGCTAAAGCCCTCCCAGCTAACATGGTCTAGGGTTTCAAATTCAGCCCTAAACCAGCTCTCAGCCTCACCAGTGAGGTTAAGAGAAACCAAAATCAACTTCTGTAGGTCATTCAATTGGTGGAGCTGAAAATATCTGTTAGTTTTGAGCAGCCACCCCAGTGGATCCATCCCATCAAACTTTGGAAATTCAATTTTGGGTATAGGGAGATTGTTGAACTGGTTAAATTTTAGGTTACCTTGTTGTGATTCAGCCAAATTCCCAGGCAAAGAGGTGCAGGTACTGGGGTTAATTGACTCCTGCGGTGCCTTCCCACGGCCTAGCAGGCTTGGCGGAGTCGCCGTTTGGCCACTGGAAGCCTCCATGTGAGCCTTCTCTCTGTCATTAGCCATGAGGTTGATGCAGTTCATCACCCTCCGGAGTTCCTCTTTGAGCTCTCCAATCTGACCTAATTGCACCAACTGGCCGTGAATTAGGTCTTGTCCATTTCGCAGATCGGAAATGGCCTCATCCACCGCTTGGAGGTGGTTCTGTACACCTTCGAGTGGATCCATTTCTGGGTTTTGGGTGTTCTTTCCTCGAGCCATAATCAGAGTAGCAGAGGAAGAAGGGCTCTGATACCAATTTGTCAGATAATTCGTGAATTATCTGACCTAATTGATCTCAAACAACCACGAGAGAAGAATTGAGAAGAAGAATTGCAGAATTGAGAATTGGGGAAGAGAGAATTAGGGTTTGGGAAGAAGAAATTCATATATCATAATGATGAAGAAAGATACATTGCACTGCTCATATAGGCGGGCATTAATGTAAATAACAAAAGATAGGGGCAATAACATAAATAAGTAAAATGAGTAACGGCCACACCGTAGGCGCCAGCTAAGCAACGGGTGACTCGCCCAGCACCAATCACCGCCCTCCAGCTGTCCACCTATCCACCTGTCCCGCCATAGCCAAAACGGTGCCGTCCTACTTATCCTATTTGAACCCAACGTTCACTTAGATCTAACGGCTGCCAATCATTTAACCGTTTCTAATCGTACGGCTACTGCCACTCTCCCATCTACTGTTCATTTGGTAAAAATCAAATGAACTCCTTCAACTTCCAGTTCCAAACAGCCACTTTCATGACATTTTACCGCTCGATTGGGATCTAAATGAATTCTGAAAAAGAACGGCTTGACTACTACCATTCATTGGGAACCTTCTTTCTGGCTGTGTTGTCGCTTACACTGAATGGGAGATTTCATTCCAAATCCCTTTATTTTATGCAAATCTATATGTATCTATGTATGCATGTTAATGCTGTGAACAATCTGTCCTTTGGCTGGTTGGTAAGAAGATCTGTATATGTTTTTGGCTGCCAATGTTCTATCTCTCTCTTCTCCCCCACTGAAGTTGCTAAACATGTGCGATCTCCATGTTAATACTACTTGTGACTGTGAATGTTGTATCTATTGGTGTTGTATCTATTGCTGTTGTCATACTGGGCATATATGATGTTCTTGTCAAACCTGTGATCTGATTATGTTGTTGCTATACCCGTGAGATCTCAATTTTATTACTACCTGTGAATGTTAGATATGTTGGTGATTGTTGTGAGCCATACAACCACTGTTGTTGTTACACATGTGATCTGATGTTTTTCTTGTCAAACCCGTGATCTAATGTTTTTGTTTTTAAACCTGTGACCATTGTGCCTACTGTATGTTATTACAATTACTGCTCCCTAATCATTAAGGGTTGAGTTGTGCAATCAACTGCAGCTCCGCATTCATCAAGGGTTGAGTTATGCAATTCATTGTTGCTCCACATAATCATACTCTATGAGGAAATGCCTGAGAGTATATGATCATATCATAGGTTCCCAGGATCATGTCATCCGAAACAGGTTTAGTTTTGAGTTGGTATAAGGATTCATGTATGCTGATTCAGCTTGGTATTTATACCTTGTACAAAAGTCTAAATTCATTGTGGTGTTTTAGAGATGGCCATGATATGTTTATCGCTTGTTACTCCTCACATTGTGATATTCATGTTCCAATGATTAAACACCAAAATTGGTATGAGGAACATGTATGTTCATTCACCTTGGTATTGATGCCTTATGTACAAAAATCTAAATTCATTGTGTGAGTTTTAGGGATAGAAATGATATGTTTACTCCTTGTTACTCCCCACATTGTGATATTCATGAGTCCAATGATTAAACACCAAAATCTATCTGAGGATTCATATAAGTATTTCACCGTGGTATTGATGCCTTCAATCTGCTGCAAATTTGAAGAATTAGGAGAATCTCCAAAAATTGTCTTAATAATTTTGGTGTTGCCATATGTTGATTTTGGTTTTGATTTTAATGGGGTTCTTAAAATAGCCTTCTGATGAGGCAAGTTTTTGCTCTGTAATTCAAAGATTTTCATTTTTTTCTCCAAAACTCTGTGATGCTTGAGATACATTCACATTTTGAGAGTTGTAACTGAAAATAAATGCCAATTGTATTTACCTGCTAATTGTCGTAGTATTCTTCGATAAGTGACTTTAATATCTCAAACTTGGTCCATGTTAATCATAAGCTTCGTTTTTTTGTTCCCAATTTATCGAGACGTAACATTAATAACAATCCCAGCTGCAGCACATTCCCAGCTATTCGCCAAATTTCTGAAATTTCTCTCTTACTTATACCCCATTTAGTTGCAGCCTCACATATCTTACCTCTGTGAATGTCCATGTCTATGCTATTTTGGAGAAGAAATTGAAGGATACCATCTCTTTCCTCTGCACTTAGCATAGTCTAATTTGTGTGGACAAATTGTGTGTGAGTTGTAGGTAGAGGAAAGGAATAAATGAACTTAAATTTTTTGTTGCTGCTTCTGCTGCTTCTACAGTTGCTGATGTTGTTGCAGGTGTGAAGAATTAAGAAGAATCTTCAGATTTGTGTGCTTGGACATTCACCATAATTCCTCTAGTGTTGTTGTATGCGGATTTTGATTTGTAATGAAGGTGCTTATAAAAGCCTTCTGATGAGACCCTTTTTTGGCTCTGTGATTCAAAGATTTCCAGTTTAGGCTCCAATGTTGTTTTAGAGGGAATGGTTTAAAAATTTATTCAGACAATGGGTTTTACTATTCAACTTTACTGCATGTGTAATTTTTTTAAGTGACCAGGGGCATTTTAGACTTTCTATACAGTTTCTTAATTCTTGAATCTATAGCAACAGGGAAAGAGAGAAGTGGAGCGGAGGATGTAGGCACAGAAAAATCAACGAGTTAGTTTACATTCCATTCTTTACTTATTCTACTCTGAAGATTAAGCAAAATGCATAAAGACATATATTCAGTCATTTTTCGCACTTGTATTACTGACTCGGATTTCTTACACTACTTGGTTTACATCAAAAAAAAATTGACAAGAATTGGAATTTTGGAGGCAAATAATACGTTATGTAACCACTTCGACTGAAAAAAAGGTTTCTCTCTGTTCTACTTTTCTCTGACTTGGGAATCGTGCAATGGAGAAGGACATGAATCCTTCTACTTCAGCTAACGCATCCCCTTTTTCGATTGTCCTGCACGAATCAAGAGAAGGAAGAAGCCATCACCCGAACAACAAAACAGGGGATAATGAAGATTGTGATATGTATGTCGAGAGGGAGACTTGGGATGCATCAAACATGGAAGAGGGAAGCAATAAACTGCCTTCCAATGAAGACATCATGGATGCTGATAAGGGGGAAGTCCTATCGTTTAACAAGAATAACCCATTGAAACCTATGATTTTTATACTAAAGAAATTGAAACAGAGCATTGCTCTGCTATTCATAACCCATTGAAACCTATGATTGTTATACTAAAGAAATTGAAACAGAGCATTGCTCTGTCATTCGCCAATAGCTTGATTGTTAGACTTTTGGGAAGAACAGTGGGTTTCAAGGTGCTTCAAGAAAGAATACTAAAACTTTGGAAGCCTTCTCGACCCTGCAGATTCCGTGATATGGGATGGGTTTTATATCATCGATTTCGAGGATAAAGACGATATGAACAGAGCACTTCCAGGAGGTCCCTGGATTGTGCTTGATCACAACCTTACAGTTCGAAAGTGGGAGCCTGACTTCTAACCATCGAAACACAACAGTTCTTCACCGCCGTTTGGATCCGGCTACCACAGCTGCCGGAGGAATACTACGACTTAAAGAGTCCTCAAACTCATATCTAAGCACTTCGGAGAACATATCAACAACAACATGGTTACAGTTAAAAGGTACGCACATAAGGTAAGCACGAATCTGTGTTAACATCGATATCACTAGTCCTCTCATACCGGAATTAGAGTCGGAAAACACAACTATAAGGGTATTGTGATTTATGTTTATAACTCTATTATTAAGGTCGTATATTGTGTAAGTTACGTGTTCTCAAGGATTATACAAAATTTCCATAGTTACCGAACACAATGGCTTGACATAAAATTATATTCGAACATAGTCATATATCTTTGATTTCTTTCAATAATGAGAAAGAATAACTTCTGATTTTCAAGCAAACAGGACATTTTAACTCATTTTTTTGTTTGGTGAAAGTACTATAGTAACTTCAAACAAAAGACAGGCTTGAGCTTATATTTTTAATAAGTAGATCTTGCATTCTATTTTATTATAGTCTCCAATATAGAATGAAGCCTACATATTGGAAATTAAATCTTTACCTGGTATAAGATTCTTGTTCTTTTTCAAGAAATTGGTTTAATTAGTCTGAGCAGAATCACTCCGATGGAAATATTTTTTTTCTTTTATTTAAGAAGTTATTGGTGCTATCAAAATATGGACATTTCAAGGAATTTTCAAGCCTGTAGTTGCTCAAGGACAAGTTGAAGTAAATTTCGTATTTGATTGTAGTACGACGTAAGAAAAAAAATCTATAATAAACTATATATTCTCTGATATAAAGAATTTAAATGCAGAATAACATGTACTTTCCACTTTTCGAGATCTTCCATTTCTTTGAGTTGCCTGTTAATTTCATATTTGGCTTCAATTTTATCAGATTCATGAGAGCTAAAAACAAGGAATAGACTTTTAGATCCTTCACTAGAAAGAAATTTTCATTGGATTTTCAATTGTAAGGACTCATCGCATGATGTCATTTTCCGAATGATCAAATATAAGATGATGGTCGAGAGAAGATCGAATTGAATGGAGCTTACAAAAATGGTGTTTGATGATTTGACTATTCTTCGTCCTTAGAACACGATGAAAAGTGAAATTGATGGTGAATATTTAGTGGGAATAAGTAAAGAGAACCGCAGAAAGATGAAACGATACTTACCCACTGAAGTTTTTGCTCTTTTATGGCTAAAATATCAGCGAAAGTTCAATTGTGATGCTACCCTATCCTATATGTTCTAGCACCCTAAATGATTTTCAACAGTTATCTAAATCTACGGTTTTGAGTGTATCTGGAACAATTTCTATTCGAATTTTGACTCTGAAAGCATCAAAAATCAATGTTCTTCAACATTGGGTCATAAATGAATGATACAAGTTTCTGCCACGGTGTTCTCTTCTTATTAGCAAGCTGGTAGTTTCGATTCTTTTTCTAATTAATGTATACATATCGTGATGGTTTCCAAAATACTACAGTATCATTTATAGATACCACATTCATAGTGTTGGGGTGGAGCCCTGGTTCATGGGCGACCCGTTTTATGAATCGACCCGGTTCATGTTTTGCTACGACCCGAAAAGGGAGACATGATTCGTGGAGCGAAGGCTTGGGAGGCCCAAGCCGTAGCGATTATTTTGACCCGTTTTGACCCGTTTGGGCTTGGATCCGGCCCGGTTTGATAGGTTGTCTATTTATAGAGTTCTTAGGGTTCGTAGCATGTTATGTTGAGCGTTCTGATTTCGCTTGTAATTCTCTCTGAGACGATTCGTCTGTTTTAGTGAAATCTCTGCAACTCCGTGGAGTAGGCTATTTTGCCGAACCACGTAAATCTGTGTGTTTTGATTCTTTCTTTCTGCATATCTTTCGTTTTTTCACAACAACTGGTATCAGAGCGAGGTTCGCTAGGGTTTGGGAAAAACGATGGCAGATGAGGTGAAAGGTTCTGGAATTGAAAAGTTCGACGGCACAGATTATGCGTACTGGAAGATGCAGATAGAGGACTATCTGTATGGGAAGAAACTGCACGCTCCACTGGAGGGGGTAAAGCCTGAAGCCATGAAGGAGGAAGACTGGAAGGTTATGGATCGACAGGTTCTGGGCATTATTCGGTTGACGCTGTCAAGGTCGGTTGCGCACAACGTTATTAAGGAGACTACTACAGCTTCGCTGATAAAGGCGTTGTCAGGAATGTACGAGACTCCGTCTGCTAATAACAAGGTGTACTTGATGAAGCGTCCGTTCAATCTGAAGATGACAGAAGGTATGTTGGTTGCTTAACATCTTACTGATTTCAATACAATTACGAATCAATTGTCTGCTGTTGAAATTAACTTTGATGATGAGGTTAGGGCTTTGATACTATTAGCGTCATTACCTAATAGTTGGGAATCTATGCGAACTGCTGTTAGTAATTCTGCTGGAAAAGAAAAGTTGAAGTATGATAACATACGTGATTTAATTGTGGCTGAGGAAGTGCGTCGTAAAGATTCTGGTGAACCTTCGGGTTCAGCCTATAATGTTGATAATCGTGGCAGAAGCAACGAAAGGAATGATAATAATAATCGGGGAAGATCTAAATCTAAGCATGGAGGTACCAGTCGTGGAAAATCACAGACAAGGGATGGAAGCACGGTTAATTGCTGGAACTGTGGTAAATTAGGTCACTTTAAGAGTGATTGTAAGGCACCGAAGAAAAACAGAGGAAAGTCTGGGAATTCGGTGAATGCAGTCAGTGATGAAATTCAAGATGCTTTACTTCTTGCTGTGTATAGTCCCGTTGATGATTGGATATTAGATTCGGGTGCTTCTTTCCATACTACCTCGCACCGTGAAATTATGCAGAACTATACTGCTGGAGATTTCGGAAAGGTGTACTTGGCAGATGGGGAGCCGCTGAATATTGTTGGTCAGGGTGATATTGATGTCAAGCTTGCAAGTGGTTCTGTATGGACTTTGCGGAAGGTGAGACATGTTCCTGAACTGAAGAAGAATTTGATATCGGTGGGACAGCTTGATGATGATGGTAACTCTGTGGTCTTCTCAAGTGGTGCATGGAAGGTTTTGAAAGGTTCCATGATACTTGCTCGTGGTAAGAAAACAGGAACTTTGTACATGACTTGGGGACCGAGTGATACAGTAGCAGTTGCTGAAGCTGAGCAAGACGCTGATTTGTGGCATCGCAGACTTGGTCATATGAGTCATAGAGGTATGAAGATATTGCAGTCCCAAGGTAAGCTCTCAAAGCTGAAGTCTGTTGATCTGGGTATTTGTGAGAGCTGTATTATGGGAAAGCAGAAGAGAGTCAGTTTCTTGAAAGGCGGTCGTGCCTTGAGATCAAGCAAGCTGGATCTCGTGCACACAGATGTGTGGGGTCCTTCACCAGTAGCGTCGCTAGGAGGATCTCAATACTATGTCACTTTCATTGATGATTTCAGTAGGAAAGTATCTGATTTATTTGAAACTTTTAAAAAGTGGAAAGCCATGGTTGAGACTGAAACGGGTTCGAAATTGAAGTGTTTGAGATCTGATAGTGGTGGAGAATACATTGATGGTGGACTTAAGGATTATTGTGCTACGCATGGAGTTAGACTCGAAAATACTCTTCCCGGGACACCACAACAGAATGGTGTGGCTGAGCGCATGAATAGGACCATCAATGAGAGAGCTAGAAGCATGAGGCTTTGTTCTGGATTACCGAAGACTTTCTGGGCAGATGCAGTTAGCACAGCGGTTTATTGCATAAACCGTGGACCTTCAGTTCCGTTGGAATTCAGATTGCCTGACGAAGTATGGAGCGGAAAAGAGGTTAGTTTCGATCATTTGAAAGTTTTCGGTTGTGTTTCTTATGTTCATATTGATGCTGCCAGACGTAGTAAGCTAGATGCAAAGTCCAAGATTTGTTTCTTTATTGGCTATGGAGATGCACAATTTGGTTACAGATTCTGGGATGCTGAGAACAGGAAAATTATAAGAAGCAGAGATGTGATCTTCAATGAGAAGATGATGTATAAGGATAGGGCGAGTGTTGCTATTGATACTGAGGATAAAGTCTCAGCTACTCCTTCGTATGTTTGTCCTGATATTCTTGAGGATGTCACTCCCAGTGATGATGTTCCGCAGGATCAGTCTAGTGTGCCTGACACTACTGAGTCACAGCCAGTTGCAAAGAACAAGAACACTCCTCTGAAGACCTATGTTAGAACTCGGGTGGGGACTAGGAACAGAAAGGTCCCAGAGCGTTACTCCCCTAGTCTTAATTATATATTGTTGACTGATGCTGGTGAGCCTGAGACTTATGCAGAGACTTTGCAGGATGTTCACTCTAGCAAGTGGGAGTCAGCAATGAATGATGAGATGGATTCTTTACTTCGGAATCAGACATGGGAGTTAACTGAACTTCCAACAGGGAAGAGGGCACTTCATAACAGGTGGGTATATCGTGTGAAGAATGAATCTGATGGAAGTAAACGGTATAAGGCAAGACTTGTTGTGAAGGGGTACCAGCAGAAGCAGGGAATTGATTATTCTGAGATATTTTCACCTGTGGTGAAGCTTACAACTATCAGGTTGGTGCTGAGTATGGTTGCTCAAGAAGGCTTACATCTTGAGCAGTTAGATGTAAAGACTGCATTCCTTCATGGTGACTTGGAAGAAGAATTGTATATGCATCAGCCAGAGGGCTTCGAGGTACAGGGAAATGAGAATCTTGTGTGCAGGTTGAAGAAGAGCTTGTATGGTCTGAAACAAGCTCCTCGACAGTGGAACAAGAAATTTGATAGTTTTATGTGCAGCTTAAAGTACACGAGATGTCATGCAGACCATTGTTGCTATGTTAGACAGTTTGATGGCTCCTACATTATCTTGTTGTTATACGTTGATGATATGCTAATCGCAGGATCTAGTTTGGATGAGATTAACAACTTGAAGAAGAAATTGTCTACACAGTTTGCCATGAAGGACTTGGGCCATGCAAGTCAGATTCTTGGTATGAGGATAGTCAGAGATAGAGCCAGAGGTACTCTGTATTTGTCCCAGACAGAGTATGTGAAGAAGGTACTAAGCAGATTCAGCATGGATCAGGCTAAGCCTGTGAACACTCCTTTGGGGGGTCATTTTAGATTGAGTAAAGATGATTCACCAAAGACAGTTGAAGAACGGGAACACATGGGTAAGACTCCATATGCTTCAGCTATTGGTTCGTTGATGTATGCTATGGTTTGTACTAGGCCAGATATTTCCCATGCAGTGGGAGTTGTGAGCAGGTACATGAGTAATCCAGGAAAGCAACATTGGGAGGCAGTTAAATGGATCTTAAGATACTTGAGAGGTTCTTCAGACACGTGCTTATGTTTCGGTGGAGGTGCTTTGAAACTTAAGGGTTTTGTTGATGCTGATCTTGCTGGTGATTTGGATAAGAGGAAGAGTACTACAGGGTATGTGTTCACCTTGGGTGGTACGGCAGTGTCGTGGGGTTCTAACTTACAGAAGGTTGTTGCTCTTTCAACAACGGAAGCTGAGTATATTGCTATCACGGAAGCTGCAAAGGAGATGGTATGGTTGCAGAGGTTCTTAGGAGAGTTGGGGAAGATACAGGAGAATGGCACGCTTCACAGTGACAGTCAGAGTGCTATTTTTCTTGCTAAAAATCCAGCGTTCCATTCTAAGACCAAGCATATTGAGACAAAGTATCATTTCATCCGTGAGTTACTTGATGATGGTCAGGTTCAGCTTCAGAAGATTTGTGGAAGTGAGAATCCAGCAGACATGTTCACAAAGGTTGTTACGGTTGAGAAACTGAAGTT
The DNA here is from genome assembly GCA_023055425.1 of Linanthus parryae. NCBI lineage: Eukaryota > Viridiplantae > Streptophyta > Magnoliopsida > Ericales > Polemoniaceae > Linanthus > Linanthus parryae. Next base: position 5,606,263 of record JALGPY010000003.1, read on the forward strand.
GTGCGCAGCTTCAGTGGGTCTTCTTTCTTGAAGAAGATGAGTTGAGTTGCAGGGATGGAGCTTGATTATGTTAGGGGACGTGGTTCTGGTACATGATGTTGAACAAGTCTCCAAGTGGGAGAATTGTTGGGGTGGAGCCCTGGTTCATGGGCGACCCGTTTTATGAATCGACCCGGTTCATGTTTTGCTACGACCCGAAAAGGGAGACATGATTCGTGGAGCGAAGGCTTGGGCCGGTAGGCCCAAGCCGTAGCGATTATTTTGACCCGTTTTGACCCGTTTGGGCTTGGATCCGGCCCGGTTTGATAGGTTGTCTATTTATAGAGTTCTTAGGGTTCGTAGCATGTTATGTTGAGCGTTCTGATTTCGCTTGTAATTCTCTCTGAGACGATTCGTCTGTTTTAGTGAAATCTCTGCAACTCCGTGGAGTAGGCTATTTTGCCGAACCACGTAAATCTGTGTGTTTTGATTCTTTCTTTCTGCATATCTTTCGTTTTTTCACAACACATAGTTACTTTTACTATTTGATAGTCTATAAGGAAACGATAGTTAATTCAACATTCTAATGTGTACGACAAAATTAAGGTATTAGTATATGCTAATCGAATTAAATGGTTTTCACATGTACCACAAGTGCCTAAACTGTTATATATTTTGTAGCGAATAGTTAATCTCATTTCACTATTGGAGAAACATATTAAGTTACTCTAGGACTGACGTTTTCAAAGCCAATGCACTTGCAGCGTACGTGTCTCAACTAGCAGTTTTATGAAGCTACGGAAATGACATCTGCAACAATCATGGTTTCAGAAGATGAACGGGAGGGAACTGAAAGACATCTTCTAAACTTATAGATGTTGAATGATTATTTAAGACTTAACGAACTACACAAATGAATCCGTAAGTTACGTAAGTCACATGTAATGGAGTTATTAAACGATATATCAACACTCCAAATGTTCAAATTTCCCTTGCAAATTCCTGTCCATTAAAAGAAACAAAACAAACAACAAACTTCAAATGGTTTCAGAGAATTCAATTACCCTTAACTCCATAAGAACATCCAATTCAAAGCACCCAGTTAATTCTATAGGGGAAAACAACAACCAATGTGCAAAACGAACTGCCACAGAAGGCTTGTGCAGTAAACACAATTTGAAAAATGAAAAGACCTTCTGACATACCTTTTCGTCCGAAACTTTTTGTAGCTTTGATTCCTCGTTCTCCTCTATAATGCTTCGTTCCATAAGTTTGGCTTCTACTGCCCAGAGGAACAAGGCTTTGCATAACAAACTCTACCCCAAACATTCTAGGAAGACCATGGACATCAATTCTCTTTCCTGAGTTACGTTCCAGATCAAACCAGAAAAGGCCATCTCCATCATGATAAAGAACTTCGGTACCATCCTTTGACATAGCCAAAGGAGTGCACAACTCACGAGCCATGTTATTTATTGGTAAAGAAACCGAAAACAATTTAGTCCACGACTCTCCAACTGCATAATCCTTCATTATCCACACATCAATACTTTCTTTCCCATGATTACACATGCAGAGACACCCCTCTAAGACCACTAAGTTCATTTCATTGTACGAAAATACCTCCCTAGCAACAAGGTTGGGCGTGGGCACCAATTGATATTTCTCAGTAGCGAGATCAAATGCGGCAACAAAACGAGATTCACGGGAATTGTCAGAGACAAGCCAGTGTAAAGCCCCGCCACAGAACACACCAAAACGCTGCCCATATAGGAGGCAATAAGGGAAATTGGGAATCCGTCTCCATGCATTGGATATTAGACTATAAACCCTAACTTCTAAGTAAAAACCATCGTCATCAAACCCCTGCTGATACATTTTCACCACTTTGTAATCATCATGGATTGGATCGTACCCTATACCATATGTTTCTTCTAATGGGGAGTGGCGGAGTGGGGAATCAATGTGAGAATTGGGTAATTTGAGGAACTTTCTGGTGAATGGGTTCCAGATAACAACTTTAGTTAAATCAAGGGAATACCATTTACCATAGCATAAAATTACTAAACCATTACAGGAACCGACAATCCGAGGAGGGCCCCGCGCTCTGGAGTATACCTGAAAAGGGAGGTTGATTTTGACCGCGTTGTCAAGTGAATCCAGGTTAATCAAGTAGGTACCGCAATGTTGAACAATAAGGCTTCGGTTGTTTCTGGATTTGATCGAGCGGTTCAGATGTAAATTGATGAAACTGGGACTGTCAATGAGAGCTAGCCATGGTTTGGAGACACATCTGAAACGTAAAAGGGGTTTAACCGGCAAGCGTAGGAGTATGTCGATGACAACTTCGGTCGGCAAGTTGGCCATTAACTCAGGGAAAGTCTGCATCCTTTCTCTGGAAGACCTGGAATGGAGATGTATATGGCGATTAGGAAGCAAGTCTCATCGTAAAGTAGGTATTGAAGAGAAACTAATTAGTTAACCGAATTGGAAGCAAATTAATGATAATACTAGCAAACAGAAATCACTAGAATAATAATAATGACGATGATGCCATAGCACTGTAGGCTCTTATCATGTTTTGGTGTATTTTTGGGTTTTTAGGGGAACTTGATAGTGAAAATGGGGGGATATACAATTAAGTGCTTATATTGAATTGGTGGGGATTTCTACAGTGAAAGAACTGGATTAGAGTATCTGAGTTATTGAATCTGATTCTGCTGAGTCGTCCAATTTGCTGACTGTTTCCTCCAATTTTTTTTATACCAAAAAAAATGGAAGAAACAGAAGCAACAGTCATGTATTAGCATATACAATTATGTACATAATAGATAGCATTACAACAGTTGGCAGATATCATTCATTAGTATTGAGAAAGAGAAAGAGACTTACTCACCCAGTACTAGAAGCATCAGCAATGTCTGTAGAGATCTTCTTCTTCTTCATCGTCTTTGTTGCACCCTCTTCATCTTCTACAACAAGGAGGTGATAGTCAGTTGTCAATGGGTCGAAGGAGGAGGAGCAGCAGCTTTCCGGGTCTGATTGAGGTTCGACGACAAAAGAAGTGCACGGTGGCTCTCTGTGTTGGCTCGATTTCGGCAGAGAGAGAGAGAGAGACGCGAAATGATGGCGACTGGGTTGAGTCTCCCGGTCTCCCAAAACCCTTGCTACTTTCCTCTTTGCTTCCTACTTTGGATCATTTTGACCCGAATTAACATAAATAAAACAAAAACTTTGATGAGTAAATTTTGCTCTATAACAGTAAATATTAAATAATGAAATAAAAAGTAAGTAAATATTCAATTTGATGGATAGATTGAATTTATTGTTGAGGTCAATGTAAAAGATATGACTTAAAACTTTCGTTGAATTTTTTTTACCCGTAATAATGTCACTTTGACCCGATAATAGAATGATGGAATATTTTAATAGTTTTTTACATTGTGTTGTAAAATAAATTTTACTGCACAAATCTATTAGAAATATTTGAAATCTCGGATCATGGGAGTTTACATGCGTGTAGATGATTGATATTTGTCGGATCGGTCATACATGAAACCCTTAATACACCTACCTTAATGTGGGACGAGTGACGGCCGAAAAAAACATGCATAGATTGTCATACGTAGTCGAGAACCTACTCATGACTCTGTGACTTTTTCCCTTTTAGATAGTTTTAAGTCTCTAAATTCAAGTCAAATTGGTTCATTCCTCCCTTAGATGATGTGTTCCTACATAAGAACTCTTGACTAGTGTAGATACTGCTTTCCAGCAGGCGGATCATTGTCACGTGGCAGCCATCCAGCACACCCAGCTGTGCTCCACCCACACCAGATTACCACCCGTGCTGGTCCACGTGAGGGCAATGAGACAGGGCCCCCGCCCACCATAACACGGGACTTGTAGGGACTTAGTGGTTTGGAGGCTAGGGTAAGGCTCTTCGCGCGCATGTGACAACCAAGCTTGTGCGCGACCCCTGGTAACTGCCTGAGAGATCCTAGGCTTACGTGTCTCATCAATGCGACTGATCTCATAACGATCTCCGATACTTGCAGGCAGATACGTAACGGTTCCTATATACACGGTCGAACGTGCCGTTGGGGTCTATCTTTAAGCCGCCATTTATGGTGCATTAACCCTTCAACGGTCACTTCCCCACTATATATAGGATCATTAGCTCTCCGTTGCGAGACAAGTCATATACTGGTCCAATACCATAGCTTACTGTCTCTCTCTCACAAGCAGTTGATAGTGCTTACCCTCTCTCTACACACACTCTACAATTCTCTGTGTTCTTATTCTCTACTTGAGGTGTATACTTGGACATCTCTTGAGGATTTCCTTGTACACAACTAGAAAAATACTATGATTTTGTATCTACAAGACTACAACTCATTCACTACTCTTATTGAATTCCGACAATTCCTCCTCCCACAATTAATATATGGTATATGATACGATTCAATGCACGATGAATTACAAAGTTGTTAGAATAAAGACTTGAAATTGAGCAGATTCAGGATTCCATGATAGTAGGGGCTAAATTAAGAAAAATAATTACATAAGACTAAATATTAATTTTCTCAACATTGAGTGGCGGCTGTAGTGCATTTAATGTGGGGACTAAACTGAAAAATCTTTAAAAAAAAAGAGCAATTAAATTTTTGAAAGTTGAGTGGGACTATAGCCCCACCAGTCTCTAAATAGATCTGCCCAGTGAATTGTGTAAACAAGTTCTCTCTAAAGATAAGGTTTACCATCTAGATTCCAATATATGGGTGGCTTTGGACATTAGCTCCCTAAAAAGGATTGGGCTCAACACATGCAGAAACGAAAAACATTGTGACCTTTGTAGTTTCAGAAATGATGCCATTTCGCACTGCTCGGATGCTATTTTGATGACCTCACGATAACACACAAAAGATCCTCGTACCCTACTCGTATCATTCATCCGATAATTAGACGCTGAAGTCAGGAATCGGTTAGCAACAGAATAAAAAAACATTAAATCCCCACTTAGAGTGATGAAAAACTCAATACCATGAGTACAATAAAAACAAATCTCCCTCCAAAATAAATGAAATACGTTTGAGAACACCTTCACAATTTCCTCCTCAATGGTAAATCTCGAAAAAGGAACATCCCTAACAGAGTTCCATGAGAACCAAAAATACATCTTTTATCATCGTATTTAATCTTCAAATATGCCAACCTCCACCCCCAACCACGCAACATAGCTCTTCTGAAAACTTTAAAACAACAACAATAAAAATGTTGCAGATAAAAATGTTATAGAATTCTCATTTCTCACCATATGGCAATTTTGACTACCCATGAACAAAGCACACATAGAGAACTAAGTTTCCCACCCCTCACTCCTCTCGAACTGTCACAACCTTGGGTTATCTAAAAGATATGATCACTCCATGGCAACAAAGGCTCAGAACAAAATAAAGGTTCAAAAACAGAACAAATTAACAAAACATTATGAAAGGACACTGAGAGATTAGAGCAGAATAGAAAGCAAGAAAAATCTGTCATCGACGCAGTTCGTTATAAAGATGCACATTCTGACTACTGCAAGATGGATAACAACACATCAATGATACGGGACAAAATCAGACAGTAATTTGAAGACCTTGACTCCTTCAATTGTCAAAATCATAAGAATTCTGAAAGCAACAATTCATGGCATATACAAACGTCAAACCATTGACATAGAGCATGCTAACAGTCCAATAACCCCTTTGTAATGGCAACTCTGTTACCTAATATATATTTTCCTAAAAAAATTCCTAATAGATACTCCTAAAAAATATATGTATACATCTTCAACTTCTCTTCCAGCGGAGGAATCCACATGAAAATCGAACCCAACCAAACAACACCACAGAGATTAAGAAAACTGTCAACCTGATAAATGAGTCGAACCAATATGCACCAGAGAGTATTAAAAAGCCATTTCATGATCTTTTAACAGAGCCATACCTTTTATGATAATTCCTTGATAACCACTATTTCACCATTCAAAACTTAATTTTTTGCGAAATACCCAAATCTCCAGAAGAAGGATTCGAGTTTATAATTTCTTTCAAAACAGAATAAACGGAAGCAGAAGGGAATGAAATGAAGAAGTTCAAGTCTCAATGTTCCCAAATCTTCCTACTCCGAACACAATTTAAAAAAATAAGAGAAAGAAAAAAGAAAAAAACAACTGATTTTTAGTCTCAATATATGTGTTACATATAGCACAAATCCCTGATAAAAAGATCTGAAATCATAAGTTAGATACCAAAATACAAGTTTCCACACAGAGCACTCAGAAGCGCACCGACCAGACAACTATCGGAACTAGCTAGGGACCTAACTACCACGGAAACGAGCCAGACCACATACCACAACATAGATACATAGTCGAAAGCCTCTCGCCAACTAGAGAAAACAAAACCATCAAAGCATCAAAACGACGTCCTCACTTCATAGGCTTCACCAAACAGCAGCCAGTTTAGTCAGACGCCATGATCTTCACTCGAGAAACTGCACAAGACCAGTGAGTAGTATTAGGTGATGTGATAAAAATGCATATCTCCCATAGCAATGCTAGGTTACAGTTGTGTGAATTCTAATGACGGGGTTATTCTTTATCAAAATGATAAATTACATGGATGCAAGAAATGAACTCCCTCTTTCATAATAAACGTGGTACCACAGAAAGAAGAAAAAAGGCCTACATTCTTGAAAGCACATTCAGTACATGTAGTAAATCAATCACTGTTTTAAGCTTCTACATTAATAGAAAAGAAAGGCAATGGATAATTGCTCCACAGACAGAGAGCGTGAACCTGAAGAATAAAAGGAGTAGAGAGTTTAATGGTCCTTTCATTTCTTACCATCCCTTGCACATCCGGAATTGACATAACTGACTTACCTAGGGCAGAACTGTAAACAAATAGTTACCAAGGTTAACAATTATGCTACATACGGTGAACAAGTAACAGAGCCCCTCAAGCGCCAGTGTATATACTTCATCACTAATTAGAAACTTCTCTCAGACACCAAAAAAAGAGTATATATACTGTGGTGCTTGTCTATCTTCATCCATTCGTCGAAGCACTTGGGTTCAATCTCTCTGAAAGAAGATAATCTCCAAGCAAAGCACACAAAAAAGGTGGTATAAAAGGAGGCAGAAATGAAGCATCACAACATAAATCAGAAGGTACATCCAATAGAAACAGATATGTTGGGCAAGACATATCTTCTTTCTGTAAAAGTAGAAGGCAAGCTGCATTCTGTGGCCAAAACTTTTGATGTTAAAAGAGCCAAATTCAATACGTTACACGCTCTGACACACAAGATTGTTTAATATCACTTTTCAAAGATCTGGTCCGTTTGTCTAGTTGAACCCTTTCTACATTGCGCCCACAAAGGGGCATCACAGGTAGTCATGGAAAGCGAGATAGGAAGAATTATTTTGTACTAGGATGAGGATATTTGAATCTTGGATGAGGATAGTTGGAGGAATAGGGGAGAGTTTATGGTCTAAGTTAGAACAAGGATTGTTGAGTACAGTTCAGTTGAAAGAGTGTGTAGGAGTTGTGACCAAGAAAATATACTGCACTGGATATTGCATTAAGTGACTATCAAAAACATACTGCACTGGATATTGCTTCAAGTGGCTGTCAGAATTTTATGGTTTCTTGATGGAATGAGAGATTTCTAAATTAAAATGACCTATCAAGTAAAGATGAAATTGGCAAAAATGAAATATATGCTTCAGCTAAACTTTCTATATAACAATAGCTAATCTAATTAGTGTATCACCAAAATATGATACATCAAATCAAACAACAAATAACCCCACCATACCATCTAGTGTCTACCCTCCTTCAAGTCAAAGTGTGTAGACAATATTTTTATAATTTGAAGTTATTTGTTTTCTCTCTGCACTACCATACTTTGGTTTCTCTCTCCCTCGGTCTCTCCTCCCTTACTCCTTTTTCTCAGACACACAATCCATCTTCACGGCCGGCCCACCGCCAGTCACTCAATTCCTCACGTTCACGCTGAGAAGAATATGTAGGATTTGTTTTGCTTCTGCCTGCTCTCAACGCCTGCAGCGACATCTTAATCAGAAATTCATGAGCTGCTGACAACTCCAGGTTTCTGTAAATTTCTGTCAATGTTCGTTCAATATTTTTGTCAAAAAGACTTGTGTTGTTTTTGTCATATGTTTGTGAGTGGTTAAATTGCTCAGCCCTACCATCCCGTGTTCTGAGCTTCCACTTTTAACGATCTATGGAGTTGAGAATTAGGTGCAGTGCAGATAAACACCACAAAACATAGGGCTATAATTTTATTTTATTTTTTTAGTCTTTTGCAGTGATGGACTGATTTTTTATAACAATCCTTTTTTGGTACTACTGTAAACAGATTTTCTATTATTGTTTTCCATTATTGTCCTAAGAATGTAGTTTCCTGTCAAAATAATGCCTAAGGTCCTAGAATATGGGTGTCGTGGAATGTACTTGTTGGGCAAATTCAATGAACCAGGGGCATACCGCATACCCCTGCATATACAAACACAGTTGTATACAGAACAAGAGCAAAGCTCACAACACCACTAAAGTTAGTGTACTAACTACAGAAGAACCTAATCAAGACCCCATCTCCTAGCTAAGTCCTGGGATTTGGTGGAGCAGATTTTGGTCTGAAACTCTGAATGATGGAGCATGTTGTAAGATATTTACAGTTTTAGGACTGGTGTTGAACTTTGGATTTTTCTTTTTGCTCAACCGTACCGACTTCATGAATTTGATTTTATCTTTCTTTACTGAGCTGATGCGCTCGTTTAAAGTGCCAGAGACGACTACCGCACTACACTCATGTGGATTAGGAATCTTCCTTTACAGACACTACCTTTGGATTAAAAATGGGTCCATCTACCTTCTATGTTAGAAATGCAGAGAATCCATCCATAGAAATTACATACAAATATTAGCTTCCACACAGAAAAAGTATTTCTTTAGCAGGATTTTGAAATTTAGTTATCCAGGTGTCTTAATTTTTACCTCACTGTTGTTTGATTGCAGATTATTTGTCTTTTTTAGTTTTTAACTGGACGGAATGTAACTTTAGTCGAAATTCTGAGACAAGTGGAGGTTTTGTTAAGCATAAAGTATGGCGGTCTAACCCAAATACGGAATTTTTAAAAACTTAATCTTACAAAGTTAGGAAGTATGCGGGGTTTCTTGTTTTGTCATTTTCCTTATTACCCCGGTGAAGAGGAGATTATGTTATCTAATTACTTCCCAATATGTACCAATTACAAGTAATCGTACCAAAAAAGTAGACATGCAGGATCTTAATAGAGCCAGAGCTGAAATACCACTGTAAAACTTTTTTTTTCAATATATAGGTTTGGCAAGCAATTAACAATTATTGAAAGCATTTATGTACATGGTTGTTTCTCACAAATATTAATAATGACTATCAATTAATAGGAAGTTTTCAAGTTCCTTTTTCAAATAACTTAGAAATAGAAAACAACCTCAAAATCTACTAGACAAAATGGAATTTCTAGTATCAGTACTATCAAAATATCAACAGAATATGAAGGGTAAACACCTAATATGAAACATGCAAAGGTTAAGAGTAATACTAATAGACTTCGGAGGGGCCAAAATGCTAGAAAGATGTAGAAATAGTTCAAACAATAGGAAGAATGGATTCTGGCTGCTTCAGATGCTGCTGGAACACCACGATCCAAGTTCTCTATATCACACCTTCATTGCATTCCCTTAAGAGCATTCTTTTTATACTTGGTTTTATACACATAATGGCAGGATGGATGGAACCACTACCACTGTATGCGACTAATTAGCAGCGAAATCGGTGTCCTAACTGAGTCTTCTATAATCTGGAGTGACTATCCCTAACATAAGCTCTAAGCTGAAATTTTATATGCATAATTTGATTCTTTGTTTTCTTATTAAGGGCAATCCCCCATATGAATTCATTGCTCTTTCTCATCTCATTTCTCATCGTATGGGGAAAATGTATGAAAAGAGGATAAAATCCGTTACTGTGTTTATTACATGGATCTCATCTGTAAACATTTATCCGTTAATATCTTTGCTATACGATCTAACTTGCAGCATCGTTTCTTGTATATCTTCCAGGTCATTAGTTAAATTGTAATTTCCAGACTTGAGTCATAGAATTGGAGGCCTCTGTGATGAAACCCTTTTGAGGAAAAAAAGCCTTAACTGTGGGACTTAAATATAGAGTCTTAACCTAAGAAATGTAATTTTGTCGTAGAAATTTGTTTCCCCTATGGTACAGGCTACAGGATACAACCATGTACATTGCTTTATCTAATTTCTGTTATATGTCTGTCATTTTGCCTCTCACTGAAATCACAGGACAAATGACTTTCGAACTAGTCCGAACTAAACTGGGGGACTTAGTACTTTCTTTAAGGGATCAGTGAAGAAAGTTGAAGTAGTTGGTGGTGGTATTTTAAAACACAAAGTATTAACGTGCAAAACTTTGATCGACTCGGGCGACCTGCAACACGTGAGGTTATTCATGCTTTTCGTCGGTCAAACGCGTGGGTCAGGGCATATATACCCAGATTTTATAGTCTCCCTATGTTGTTGCATAGGACCTCTATCGCTAAAGGAGTTTCTTACCTCTCTACTAAGTCATACGCTGCAACGATCATGGATGCAGAATACAAATTGGAGGGAACTGCCTAGACATCTTTACCTTTAGTCTCTAGAGTTATAGACGTTAAATGGTGACTTGATATGTTTAGACTTTATATTTCTTGTGAGGGAACTGCCTACACAAATGAATCGGTAAGTTACAAAAGTCCCAAACATTAGGTTAACACTCTAGATGTTCAAATTTCATTTGCGATTCCCCTATAATAAAATAACAAAGTTCAAATAAGGGCCTGTTAGAAACATGGACAAGTTGAATGAAAGAACATAAGTTTCAGGAAATGAGATTTGACGTTTGGAAGTTAAAAAAAAAATAGAATATAAAAGAAACCAATGGAATTACCCAAAACGTAATAGGAAATTTATATTTCCGTCCAAATCGGACGGAAAAGTAAAGGAGAAAATGATGCGCTCGACTCTCTCACTCTTGCTGTCAATCTCAGGCTCGCGACAAAGCTGAGTCGCCGGTAACTTGAATAGATTTCAAATCTTTTCAATCGAGTATCGAATCGAATGAGTAGATATTTAATGGATTGATTTCTCGTTTCGGATCGAAATTCTCAGCTTCCTCTTGTTTGGTTTTATGAAGGATTCTGATGAATGGTTATGGCGGTGCTGGTGATGGCAGTTGTGTTGAAAACCATGGTGCTTGTTGGTAAGCGTTCTGGCTGTGGCGGTCTGGCAGCAGTGGTTAGTTTTGGTGTTACTAATCTTGTTATGTGTGATGGGCTTCATCGAGGATGCTTGGGTTTCATCTATGGTTGTGGTGCAGACATGCAGAGACAATGGAATGGAGCTAGAAGACATGACATTTGGAACTCTCATTGCGCTTTTTACTGGTGTTGTGTAAAATTCACAATAACTCAAATCATATGACCATGGTTATTATATAATAAGCTAAAATAATTTTATTTTCATTAAATTGCCCTCAATTTGTACCAAATGAAGGAAAGGAAATGGATTGTTCCTAATTTTCTTTCCTGTTCTTTTAATTTTTCTTTTCTGCTTGTTTTTCAAGTTCCAAACAGAATCTAAGAATATTCAATGCAAGGCCCCTAGTCAATTCAATATGGGGAAATAACAACCAATGGGCAAAATGAACTGCCACTAAAAGACTAATGCAGTAAACATGACTTAAAAAATCAAATGACCTGTTACGTACCTTTTATTCCAGATCTTCTTTAGCTCTGATTCCTTAATCTTCTATATATATGCTGCTTCATCCCATAAGTTTGGCTTCCACTACCCACCGGAACAAGGCTTTGCATAACAAAATCTAAAACAAATCTTCTAGGAAGACCACGGACATCAATTGTCTTTTCTGTTTTGCGTTCAAGATCATACCAGATAAGGCCATGACCCTCTCTATCAAGCAAATAAAGAACTTTTGTACCATCTTTTGACAAAGCCAAAGGAGTGATCAACACATGCCTCATGTTATTAATTGGTAAAGAAACTGAAAACAATTTAATCCACGACTCTCCAACTCCGTAATTCTTCATTACCCACACATCAATGCCTTCGTTCCCATAATTACACATGCAGAGACACCCCTCCAATACTGCTACACGATTGCAGATATTATACTTGTCAGTAAAGTTGGACATGGGCACCGATTGATAGACCTCAGTAGCAACATCAAATGCACCAACACAACGATATTCGTAGTGACTGTCAGTGACAACCCAATGTAAAGCCCCACAACAGAACACTCCGTAACGTCCATACAGTCGGAGGTAATCAGGGAAATCCTGAAACCTTCTCCATGTGTTGGATTTTAGACTATAAACCTTACCTTCCAAGTAAAAACCATTGTCATTATCACTGTCACAGTGAATCATACACACCACCTTGTAATCATCGTGGATTGAATCATACCCTATACCGTATTTTTCTATTTTGAAGCGATTGTGTGGGGATTCAATCTGAGTAGTGGGTAATTTAAGATACTTTCTGGTGAATGGGTTCCAGATAACTATAGTTACATCAACTGCATCGCGTTTCTCATAGCTTAGAAGCATTAAACCATCACAGGAACCCACAACCTGGGGAGGGTACCACTCTCTGTAGTATGCGTCAAACGGGTGGTCGATTTCGACGGCGACGTCAAGTGAATCCTGGTTAATCGAAGAATAGGTAGCGAATGGTATACTCGGGAAATCAGGGAGCACTTTAACAATAAGGCTTCTGTTGTTTCTGGCTTCGATGGAACGGTTGAGATGTGATTTGATGAAATCAGGACTGTCAATGAGAGCAAGCCAGGGTTTGGAGACACACCGGAAACGTACAAGTGGTTTCACCGGCAAGCGTAAGAGTATGTCGGTGACAACTTCGGTAGGCAAGTTGGCCATTAACTCGGGGATACTCTGCAGCCTTTCTCTGGAAGACCTGGAATGGAAATGGGAATTTCTATCGTGATTAGAGGGCAAGTCTTATTCGCACAGCAATATCATATCGAAGAGAAACTATTTAACCGAATTGGAAGTAAAATTTTAATATTACAAAGAAATTCAAATCACTAGAAGAATGCCAGAGCAAATGTCAGGATCATGCAGGCATAATTTTCTTATTTATATTTGGTGTATGTTTTCCTACTGATAGCCTAATCTTGGACTTGATAGTGAAATTGAATTACATTCTCAGTGGGACATAGAAAGTCACGAGATTATTTTTTACTTGAAATTGGAGGAAGGAAACAGAAGCAACAGAGTCATGTATGCAAATCGCAATAACACCAGAAATGAGTAGTAGCATTAGAACAGCATCAGAACAGTTGGCAGATATCATTTGTATTGAGAGAGAGTCACTCACCCACTAGTACTAGATTCAACAATGTTTCTGGAGATGGTCTTCTTCTTCTTCATCATCTTCTTCTTAATAGCGCCCTCTTCTTCTTCTTCAAGGCTACGACAAAGAGGTAATAATCTATTCCCAATAGGAGGAGGAGGAGGAGGAGGGTCCAGAACTCATGGATCGGTTTGACTGGAGTTGGACAACAACAGAAGAATGGCTCTCTGCGTTTGGTCCAAAATAAGCTCGATTTCGGCCGATTGGTATTTCAATCCCAGAACCGGAGGAGAGACAAGACGGGGCTTCAAGGCCATCAAAACCCTAACTGAGAGAGAGAGAGAGAGATTGCTTCTACGCTTGATTGGGAAGAATTATCACACCTCTAACGAAGAGCCTATTTGGTTTCCGTTTAAAAAAAAAAAAAAAAAAACAAGTTTCTGATTTAAGAATTTCTCTTGAGAAAAAAAAACTTTCCCCTTTTACAAAGTTTAAGACTAAATAAGGGGGTTGATTGGCTCAAAAAAAAAAAGGACTAAGGGTGTTGGGTCAGTGAATGAGTCTTGAGACTTAAGGTTTAGCTCCTTTTAAAGTTGTAGGGGTAAACTTCACGACTGTCACTAATTCTTAGGGTCCCGTAATTTAAGTCGATGTGCATAAGCTAGGCGAACAACACAATTATCTTTGTTCAAATCCATCGACTACTAATAATTCTTAAGCACAAATTACTCATTACACATATTAAAAATGTATTTTTACAGAAGAGCACAAATTACTCATTACACATATTAAATATCAACAATACCGCCTCCCACTAGAATGGTACATGATATGACTCAATTCATGACGATTACAACATGTTCTCTTAAAAGTTAGGGTTTACTGTCTATTTTTCAACATATGGATAATGCCTCTAGTAATCAATACCTCCTGACAAGGACATGACTCAACACCTGCAGAAATGAGATTTGCATTGACCTAAATTATGGCCTTTCACACTATTGGGATGCTTCGTTGACGGCCTCATGGTAACACAAATAAAGATCTACATACCGCATTCATAACAACAAAACAAGAAACCATAAACCATCTTGTAACTACACACGGTGAAACTAGAAACCGGTAAGCAACCGAAGAAGAATGTTTTGAACCCCACTTAGGGTGACGACAATTTCGATACTTGAAATACAATACGACTGTGTCCATTTGTCAAGAAAGTGAAGGAAAAAGAAAATTAAACCTATTTCATTTTCCTGTATTTGTGTTCAGTTGTTTTAGGACAGCATCTAGGGTGGTAGCTCAAGTGGAAGAGGCGTTGGAAGCCCCTGCACGAGGTCCCAAGTTCAAACCCGATTGATGACAAAAAAAATATTTTAAGATAATTGTGGGACCCACTATGTTTATTCTTTTGCAGATAACATTCTCCTTCAAATGTTGTCCTCAAAGAATCGCAAGATTTTGTAGGAAACTTTTATTTCTATTCATTTTCCAAATTTTCTCGGGAATCATTTTTTCACGTATCGTTCCCAACATCATCACAACATCCTCCCCCATTAAGATGAATCTCGGAAAAAGCAACATCCTAACGTAATTTCAATGCCCTGATGAGAGAAAAAAACATCTCTTTTTTTTATTGTGTTACGTATCCTCATACATAGCAAGGATTACGACGCAATTTAAACTTTCAAATTAGCTAATCACCATTCTTCATCACCCAATATAAAAAATTTGAAAACGTTGAAACAAGAATAGTAAAATATTACAGAATTGTCATCATGTGGCAACTTTGACTCACAAGAACAAAGCGGCCACACAGTACCAAGTTTTCGACCCCTCTCAAAGTCTCACATGAATTGTAAAATTCCTACCCTCCAAGGGGTCACCCGTGACATAGGGAAACTGGCAACCTTGGCTCACAGCTTAGCCCAGAAGGACTTTGTGACCACAAACTCTATTACCTATTACGAATTGCATGCTAACTCCTAAGTTCAACTTCTCTTCCCATCCGAGTCCTGACAATTAAACCTGGCCAATCTGCATCACATAGATTAAAAAAAAATCGGCAACTTGTCAAGAAAACCGGCAACCTGAAAATCAAACCTAACCGATCTGCAATAAAGAGATTCAGAGTGTCGTATCATGACCTTTTGATAGGGCCATTGATTTGATGATAATTCACTGGGAACCTCTGGTTTCTGATTCAAAGATTAATTTGGTGTTAAATACCCAAATCTCTGAAAAAAGGATTGCAAAACAATGCTTTTGTTCTCCATTTGAGAGTATAGTTGCCTTCAGCAGAGAAGAAACGGAAGCATAAAGGAATAATGAAATCAAGAACTACAAGTTGCAATATTACCGGATCTTCCCACTCCAAACACAGTTAAAGAAAAAGAGAAGAAAAGGGAAATAAATATACAGATGGTTTTCAGTATCTATCTATATGCATTAGATATAGCACAAATCCCAGATAAAAATATCTTAATTCACGAGATAGATATCAACATTTAAGTTCCAAACAGAGCATTCAGGAAAACACCAGATCTACACCAAATATCAATAACCCCACAAGCTAGGAGTTCAGTGAACCAGCAGCTAGGGACCTAACTACAACACTACTTAATCAGACCAAAACAAGAAACCACTGCATAGCTGAAAGCCTTTCACCGACCAGACAAAACAAAACCTTCAAAGCACCAAAAGGACATCCTGACTTCATAGAATTCACCAAACAGCGGCATAGCAGTTTAGTTAGACGCCTATATGTGCACTCCTGAATCTGCACAAGACCAGTCGGTATTAGGTTATGTGATATAATGCATATCTCCCATAGCACTGACCTGGTTACAGTTGCGTGAAATATAATGAAGGGGTTATTTTGAGCCCAAATGAAGACTTTAGATGGGCGAAAGAATGAAAATAGGAGATGCAAGAAATGAATTCCCTCCCCTTTTCATAATAAGCATAGTGCCACAGAAAGAAGCAAAAGGCCTACATTCTTGAAAGCACATTCTGTACATGTAAATCAAGCACCATTTGTAGTTTCGACATAAACAAAAAGAAAGGTAATGGATAAATGCTCCACAGACATAGAGCACCAATCTGAACAACAAAAGGAGTAGAGAGTTTAATGGTCCTTTCATTTCTTTCCATCCCTTGCAAGCCTTGAATTTGCATAACTGACTTACTTGGACACTAAAAATATTAATTATCTTGTTATATACTTAGATTAGTTGAAGTTCTTGCAAGCGACTACGTACCCTCTAAGTGAACATTTACACATTTACTGACCATTAAGCCACACATGGTGAATAAGTAACAGTTCCCATCAAGCGCCAGTGTACATAGTTCGTCACCAAAAGAAAATGTATCGAATTAGTGACAGTATATATACTACGGGGCTTCTCTTTTTTCGTTCATTTGTCGAAGCACATAGGTTCAATCCCTCAGAAAGAAGCATCTCCAATTGAAACGAAAAAAAAAATGTGGTAGATATTTATAAAAAGCGGTAGAAATGAAGCATGGACAACATAAATCAGAAAGTACTGCCCAGTCCAACAGTAACATAATAAGTTGGTAGGACATATCTTCTTTCTGTAAAAGGAGAAGGCAAGCAACAATCAGTAGCCAAAATTGTAACTTCTACTTTACTCGCTCTTCAATACAAAAGGTAATTTGATCTCATTTTCAATGATCCGGTTCTTTTGTCTAGTTGAACCCTATTCTACATTGCGCCCACAGGGGGGGGGGGGGGGGGGGGGGCTCACAGCAGTCATTGAAAGCGAGAAAGAAGGATTATTTTGTACTTGGATGTGGATAGTTGAATCTCGATAAATAAATTACAAATCCTTTCTAAAAGGCGAGGAATTCCAAAGCACTGCACACCGAGAGGAATATAACATAGTCTAGGGGTCTAAACTAGGACCAGGCTTGTTGATTTCAGTTCAGAAAGAATGTAGGAGTTCTGACTATGAAAATATACTGCACTGGATATTGCATCATGTGGCTGTCAAAAATATGTGGTTTATGGCTTCATAATTTCTAAATCAACGTAACTACGAAGTAGGCAAAAAATATACGTGCTTTAGCTAATCTAATAACAAATGGGCTAGATGATTAGTGTATCCAAAAAATCTGATACATCAAACCAGCACAAATAACGCTTCCAAGCAACTACTAGTTGTCCTCAAAGGTTTTAAGAGGAATAGAACCATACTGTTCTACCCTTCTCCCAGTCAAAGTGCGAAGACATAATTCACGGTTATATGTTTTCTCTGTGCTCTGCACTTAGAATCCTAGAAGATGGCGGCCGTGGGATACGGTTGACCTTGTTCTGGTCTGAAAATCTCCATGGTGGAGCATGTTGGAACAATTATACACTTTGATGTCTAGTGTCAAGATTTGAAGTTCCCTTTTAGTCCAACAGTGCTGATGATGGACAACCAGAAATGAAGAATAATAAACTGAGTTATGGAAGAATCCATAATTTAGGGGCTGATTTGATGGATTGAAAATGGAAGGTCAATAGATTATGGGCTGATTTGATGGGATATTTGTGGAATAAGGAAAATGAATAAATTCTTAATTATGACTAGGATTTTCATACTTGTATTTATGGTAATGATTTACCATATGTTACAAGTCTATTGCCTATAAATAGGATGCCCTTCTCCCATTGTAAACAGCTTATTATGAATAAAGATTGAGTATTGAGAATTTCAATTGAATATGAGAGTGATTCTAAGTATTGAATCTGAGTGATTCACTGATTGTGAGTTTGTTCTTGGTGCGTGCTGCATCATTTGGTATCAGAGCCTAAGCTTGATTTACCGCTTTCGCTTGTTCCCTCATTTGCCGCCTCATTTCACTACCACCTCTGTGCATCAACACGAATTGTCATTCCTGCTTATTCCTCGACGCCACAACTTCTGCTGCCTTCGCTCACTGCCGCCTTTGCCCGAGCACCACTGTTGCTGCCTCTACACCGCTCCTGCCTACAGCCACTGGAGCGGCCCATAACTGCTGCTTTTTGCTGCTGGTGCTGCCGTTTAAGACCCTCACACGGCAAGGAGATTCAGTCACTGATTTGCAGGCTTCAGATCCGGAGAGACCATCACTCTGACGAGAAAACTTCGTCGCTACTCCCTCGTCCTCTCCACGTGCTGTTTAACAAGACATGCTGCCCGCCACTGCCACCAACCCTGCGACGACGGAGACATTGAGTTGCTGCTCGCCTTCGACGCAACAAACAGTACGACGACGGATACCAATTCCAGCATGTTCCCAGTGCAGCCACAATCAACCGTGAGTGCATGGTGTATGGTCGATCTTATTCAGCCCCCTACAATGAGTTTCAGAAGCTTCGTACTCCACCTAAACCTCAGTACGATACGACCACTACAATGAGTATAGGTCCTTCCCGAACAAAATAAGGAAGGGTGTTCCAAACTTTTCAGGTGAAGATGATCCCTACATGGGCTAGTGATGCCTTTTTGGATTGGCTCGATGACTTGGAAGACTATTTCAAGTGGTATGACATAGATGGAAGTCGACGGTTTCGTTTTGCGAAGATGGCACTTGTGGGGTCTGCTAAGAAGTATTGGCAGTATGTGCAAGAAGATCTAGCGCGTCACGGAGAAGAGCCAGTTACTGAATGGACCGAGATGAAGAAAATTCTGAAGAAACGGTACCACCCTGCTTCCTATAAAAGACATGAAGGCTATCATACTTTCCGTCAACGACATTCATCTTCTAAATTCCATGAGACCTATAGTCACAAGTCTATACCTCCCAAAGGGTCAAGGAATGTGAGTCATCTCCCTTACAACTATTCATTTGATTATGATTATAGCTATGATGATGGCCCTCTTACAAAACCTATCCCTGAAGTCAAGAAGCCCACCCTTTACTCTTTCAGTCAACAAGGATTGAGCTTTAATGACATTGAGAGCCAAGAAGCCATACTACTTGGTGAAGAGGATTATGTCCAAGAAGTTCTACCTCTCGAGGAGCCCTTATGGTCAGATGATGAATGTGTAGATGCGGAGGATGAGGAAACCAAGCTAATTTTGGAAGACATTGCATGCCTCAATGAAGATGCCTCCACTATGGTTGAAGATAATGTTTGTTTCCAAGGAATATATCAATATAGTTCCATGACTTCAACTTTGACATTTCCTCTCCCCACAAAAGCTCATCATTCCTATATTTCATCAAATATTCTTGGTGGGATTCCCAAGAATATTGTGACACTTCCGCAATGGAGCCTAGTTACTATCCAAGCCAGCAAGTACGCCATGTTCAGACCATCAAGACTCTTTGGAGCTGCATGGTTCTCTCTTTGCGGTAATTCATATAAGCCATTGATCATATACTGCATAGAGTCACATGTTAATACTTCAAAGGCAATGCAAGTGACCTATGTCTCTGGTTATGTTGGCCTATATCTTCACCCTAGTTGTGCCGACACCATCACTTCTCTTGATTTTGTGTCTAGAGGGGTACAAGATTGGTCGTTCAAATCCCTTGGTTGCCTAAAAGCATGTGACCATGTGAGTGTCAATCCTACTTTCAAGCTTCAGGTCATCTCATCCAAAGAAGACACCAGATTTGGCTATACCTTCTTGTTTCCAAAAGTTTTATCCTTACCACAACATGATGAAGATCCATATGGGGATGATGGAGGCGAATGTGCTTATCCATCTCGAGATATAATTTGGAAGTATCTCGTCTGTTGGACAAGTTATCCGTATCATCTTTATGACACAAGATCTAGGCGGTATCTTGTTTATCAATGTATGAAGCACAATAGTCACTCCAAGAATCATCATAATTCTCTTAATAATCTTCTAAGGTATTTGGTCCATTGGACTAGGCGTCCAACGTTTCTAGCCCGCGATAGAATTTGGAAATATTTGGTGCATTGGATGAGTCGCTCCAAGATTTTCTTTTCAACTCTACGGAGTAGAGTTTTCTCAAGCCGGGAAGAATGATGGAGAACCAGAAAGGAAGAATAATAAACTGAGTTATGGAAGAATCCATAATTTAGGGACTGATTGATGGGAAGAATAATAAAATGAGTTATGGAAGAATCCATAATTTAGGGGCTGATTTGATGGATTGAAAATGGAAGGTCCAATACATTATGGGCTGATTTGATGGGATATTTGTGGAATAAGGAAAATGAATAAATTCTATGATTAGGATTTTCATACTTGTATTTATGGTAATGATTTACCATATGTTACAAGGCTATTGCCTATAAATAGGATGCCCTTCTCCCATTGTAAACAACTTATTATGAATAAAGATTTGAGTATTGAGAATTTCAATTGAATCTGAGAGTGATTCTGAGTATTGAATCTGAGTGATTCACTGATTGTGAGTTTGTTCTTGGTGCGTGCTGCATCAGCTGACTTCATCTATTTGATTTTTTTCTTTCTCTATTGAGCTGGTGCGCCCGTTTAGCGTGCCGGAGAAGATTACTACACTACTTTCATGTAAAGCCCATGACAATTTCGATGAGAAGTCTCTGAAACATGAATAAGGTAAATTATTGTTCATAGAATCGTGTCTATTAATGACTTTAATTAAGTTATATTCATAGTTGTCAAAGTTTGATACACATCGTGTATCGATAGTAGGATCGCCGTATCGTGTATCGTATCATATCGCGTATTGGAACGATACGCACACCCTTCTTAAAACAACTTAAAAAATATATACTGACCCTTGAAGTGAAGAGTTTATTGGTTGCATCTGGCATTTACTTTCTTATAAAGTATATCTGGCTTTTACTTTCTTATACAATATGTCAATAGGTTCTAACAAACCTAGCCCAGTTTCAGTTCTCAAACTTATCGTGCAATACACGATACATATCGTATCGGATCGGATGTGTATCGCTCAATACAGCTTGATACACTTTCAATAGCCATACAGCGAACGATACGTAAGGCTGATGGAACTAATCGTATCGTACGATACGTATCAAGTATCGCTCAATATTCACAACAGAGGTTATATTAATATTGCAATCAGATCATTATTAGGACATCAATTTAACCATATTGTTGAATCTTTCTTTTTGATGACTTGAATTTGTCGTTACGAAGGAAGCACATAGCCGCTATGCATTTATGCTGTCCTGTTCCCTTTATGTGATTATTCTTTGTAGACTCAAAACTCCAGTACCGCACGCGTGATCTGAATTTCACTTACTGATAAGCTTCCAGTTGTGTGTGAGAACCTTGCCACTGCTTTCCATATAAGATAAAACTGATTCTTATTGTGGTCTGTTTGTCATATAAGATTTGGCCTTTATATTCCTGTGCATTGTCAAAACCTCTGACTCTATCGTTTCAGAACTGGATGAAGACTAAGGCAAATCAACTGAATGTTTGAAACCAAAGCAATTACCAACCCAAAATTTGATGAGATGAATAACTTATTGCCACCTCCCGAACTTACATTATAAGCCATTGGATTATATTGGATAACTCATCCCCACTTATCTAACATCATATGGACCATTTGACGAGAAATCTTTCTATCCAAACATCACTTTTGATGAAAAATGAGTCCATCTACCTTCTCAGTTCAAAATATGAAAAACAATCTCCCCATCATAAGTTCTCTCACAAACTGCTCTATCATGACGCCTCTTTGTGTACCCTCATTTTTGTTATTTGTTAGTAGATCATCCTGAAACTCATAACCGTTGACTTCTAATTTTCTTCATTTGATTCGTCTGGTCTGATTGGAAACTATCAAAAATGATATTATCCTTTCCAGTTCCCACCTCCTAAGCTTACAACTACATTTTAGAACAGCAAATACATACATGTAATTCTGATGTTTTCTTTCTTCTTTTGACCTGATTGGATTCCATTTAAATAAAGTTGGATTTTTTCATGTAATTCCACTTGCTAGATACTTTTTGTTTTATTCCTTCCTATCAGTTCGTGCAAGCTCCTCTCAGATAAATATCTTCTAGATTGTCTTCCTTTATTACCTTACGCAAGTGATTGTTTACTCATTTACTTTTACTTGGCTGCCAATGCATCTGTGAATTTGTTTTCTGCCTTTCAGTAAAATCGACCTCATCATTCTCTTCTTCCATATAAGTTTTATTGGTCACCAAAAGTGGAATCGAATTGCTATAGCTAAAACAACTATTTGAATTTTGAGTTTTGTTCTTGACACTTGATGTTGTTCATGTGAACCTTTTGAGGAAGCATTCACCATAAATGCACTAGAATGATTCATGTGCTTACTATTTTCTATTTATTAATTACTGTTTGCATTATTGTTATTATTATTATAAAAGATTAGAAGTTCTAAATTCGTATTAAGTGAAAAAATGTTCTAATGCGGCCCAATTCTCTCAAGTTGCACCAATGTTTCAAGAGGTAATTTGCATCCTGCCTAGGCTAAGTTTACCTAATGGCCAGAAACACTCATGTTGACTAAGTAATGTGTTTGGTTTAGTTAGTAATTTGTAGGGGCTCTTCTAAGTAGTTACCTTGAAGTTCCATTTAATTTAATTTTAACATGATGTGGCTGAAACAAAACTTAGCTATTTATTGATATCCAGTTTCGCTAGGGTTTCCTGAGCTCCGATTTGGAGGCCACTGGTTGGCGACTCTGTTTCGCATCTAGGGCGTCGATTGAGTATTCTGATCTAGTGCTCTACTCTCCCTCGGGTTTCTCCACAAACTCCACTAGTGAAAATCAATAGAGAGCATGGCTGGTACAGGTGGAATACTCAGAGACTTTGGGAAGCTATCTTTGGCTGAGGAGAAGGTGATAAAATTCGATGCATTCAAGCAATCAAAGAGCGAGGTCCTTGTCTTGTTGGACCTTTCTTAATGCCCATTCGTTTCAATGTTTGGGCGATGACAGTGCTTTTCAAGAAAATCTGGCCTGAAGGCGAGGAGGTCAGTATTCATGAACCTAGTCCGAACAAGTTCATATTTCAATTCCCCTCGGTGGAGTCGAAGGATTTAGTGCTGAATGGGGGTCCGTGGATTTTCGACGACAACGTTCTGCTGTTAAAGCCATGGGATGTTTCTGTGAAGATTGATAAAGTCTCGTTTGACAGCATTGACGTGTGGGTTCAAGTACGAAATCTCCCGTTCTACCTCCAAACGGAGAATGATCTCCGAATGACCTTAAACGATCTGGGTCCTATTCTTCAGGTAGACACACGAATCCTCTCTGGCCCAGAGGGAGATTACATGAGGGCGCGAATCCGACTACCCCTAAACGTCCCACTGCAGCGAGGATGCTATATCGAGGTGGTGGATGAGTACTATGGCTAGACTTCAAGTATGAACGCATAGGCCAAGTTTGTCACTGGTGTGGTCAGTTCGGGCATTATAGCATCGATTGTATAAACAAGTCGGACGAAGAAAAAGAGCGCGAATCGCCGGGTTTTGGGGACTGGTTAATTTTCAAACCCCCACCAAGAAAACAAAAGGTTCTTCACAACTTGTTTGACAATGATAACCCCAGTAAGAATGCAGAGGACCTGGAAACTCCGCCAAAGTCCAATATGGAGGTTGAAGAGAACTCTAACAACAGTGATTGGGGATTCAGCGATGCAGGAGAAGACATAGAAGCCGCGGACTTTACTGCAACAAAAGTGCCGGACTCCGAGTCGGGGATGGTTACGTCGTTTACAAACCCTTTAGCCGAGGGTGAAGCTCCGGTTGTAGTGAATCAACTCCAGACTTCCTCAATTTCTGTGGCACGCTTGACAGCTCAGGAAAAAGGTAAGGGAACAGAATCGTCCATCTCCCAACCCACGGGCCCTAAACGTAAGAGTGGCGAGGCCAATCTCTCCCCTAGCCCGACGGAAAAACAGCGCGAGAAGATCAACGCCGTGGGTAGAGGAACGACAGCTTCTAACAACCGTGGCAGGGGCCGCGGAGCAGGGAGGGGATCAAACAGATTAGCTCCATCTAGCGGACGTAACAAGGCCAAAGGTGCATCCACTCTTGATGTAGCAGATTCCAAGAAGAGTTCCAAAACACAAGCTGGTCACTTTGCCCATGTGAACAAACCTATTCAAAGTCAAGTCTCTGCAATAAGTCACCCTATCAGTTTCAAAGCTCAAGCAATTTCTATGGCAGCTAGTTCAAAAGGAGTTCAGGAGTATGCAATGGTTTCCAGTGCTGGGATTCCGCCACAGGAGGGGGGCGCCTTAAAGACCCCGAACCTTTCATTGGCTGAGGCTGCGGGTCAGCCTAGCCAGTCGCAATGAATACCATAAGTTGGAACGTACGGGGGCTTGGCAACCCCCGTAGCGTTACTTCTCTTTGCGATCTTGTGAGGAGAAGACGGCCAAACGTGGTTTTCTTGATGGAAATAAAGTTGTATGCAAATGAGATGGGACGTATTAAGCGAAGACTGGGCTTTCAGAATGGTATCTTCAGAGACTGTGACAGAAGCTATGGGGGTAGGAGAGGTGGTCTAGCTCTTCTCTGGGATGACTCGGTTAGTTTCTCGCTTACTAATTGGTCTGATTCGCATATCCATGGTAGTATTAGCTCTTCTAATACTCCCATACAAGGCGTTTTAACCTGTTTTTATGGTTCCCCTGTGAGATAGGAACGACAATCTTCATGGCATTTGTCGGAATGCCTCTATCCTAGGAATGACCCGTGGTGTATTGTCGGAGATTTTAACGCTTTCCCGTCTGTTCTGGATAAGGAAGGGGGTTGTCCAGTACCCTTCAGTCAGATAGAGGGTTTCTTGAGCGTCGTACAAAGACTTCGGCTTCGGGACATGGGGTTTTCTGGTTCTAGATTCACGTGGCGTAATAATCAGGAGGGTTCTGCGGCCATCAGAGAAAGGCTAGACAGATGTATGGTCAATAACAGATGGGTGGATGCATTCGGTTGGGCTAAAGTCGAACACTTGATTGGAGAAGTTTCGGATCACAATCCGATTGAAGTTTCATGGGAGGATGGGGAGCAACAGTCTACAAGAGTCAAGAGAAGATTTCAGTTTGAGTCCATGT
The DNA here is from genome assembly GCA_023055425.1 of Linanthus parryae. Lineage (NCBI taxonomy): Eukaryota > Viridiplantae > Streptophyta > Magnoliopsida > Ericales > Polemoniaceae > Linanthus > Linanthus parryae. Next base: position 5,631,775 of record JALGPY010000003.1, read on the forward strand.
GGACCCATCACGAGGGTTGCAGTGCACTGATTAGTGACAATTGAGTGTCGTCCGAGCCCAATATTGATATGAAATTATCCTCTTTGGCCGAGTCCTTCTCTGTTTGGGATAAACAAACATTCGGCCATGTCAGACGCCAGCTACAACAGCTTCGCAGGAAGCTTCAGGGTTTACTGGATGGGTATCAATCGGCTGAAGTATTGGCCGAAGCCAAGACGGTTCGTCATAACATTCTTCAAATCCTACACCGGGAGGAGGAGATGTGGCGTCAGCGTTCTCGTGAAGTATGGATGCGCAAGGGGGATCAAAACACTAGCTTCTTCCACCGGAAAGCCTCTAATAGGAGGAATATAAACTGTATCAGAGGTCTAGAGAACGACGCGGGTGTTTGGACGGAGAATAAACAACATGTTATTTCTATTCTTGTGGATTATTTTCAGTCTATATTCACCTCTGTCAACCCGTCTAGGGCACAGATGGAATCTATGATGCCAGGGATTGAAGAGTTGGTCTCTTTGGAGCAACGGGCAGCCATGAATCAGGTGTTCTCTGCTGTTGATATTCGCACGGCTCTAGGCCAAATGGCGCCGTTAAGGCTCCAGGGCCGGATGGTTTTCCGCCTCTGTTTTACCAGAAGTATCGGCATGTGGTAGGTCCTGATGTGGAAAAGGTATGCCTTGGCATTCTCAATGATGGCGATGACATTTCAAAGTTTAATCATACTTTAATTGCTTTGATTCCGAAAGTGAAACAAATCAGAAAGGCCACTGATCTGAGACCCATCAGTCTGTGTAATACAATTTACAAGATTGTAACCAAAGTTTTAGCTAATCATTTGAAGACGATTCTTGATTCCTTGATTTCAGAAAATCAGAGTGCCTTTGTCCCTGGCAGGTTGATTTCTGATAATACTTTGACAGCTTTCGAGCTACTTCATACTATGAAATACAGGAAAAAGGGGAAGACTGGATACTTAGCACTAAAGGCAGATATGAGCAAAGTTTATGATCGTGTTGAGTGGGATTTCTTACGTGCGGTTATGGAAAGGATGGGTTTTGGTTTCAGATGAATTGAGCTGGTCATGAACTGTGTCACCACCGCCTCATACAGTCTTATAGTGAATGGCGAAGTTCATGGCATGATTAAACCTGGAAGGGGCTTAAGACAGGGTTGTCCCTTATCCCCATATTTGTTTTTACTAGTCAGTGAAACTCTTTCTCGCACTTTGACACTTTCTGTGCAGGAAAGAAGTATCTCAGGTTTGACGGCGTCTAGAGGAGGTCCAATTATATCATATCTCTTCTTTGCAGACGACAGTCTACTTTTCACCAAAGCAACTCACAGGGAAATTGATAACCTGCGGGAAATCCTGAGAAGGTATGAGATTGCGTCTGGCCAGCAGGTTAATTTACAAAAATCTTCAGTTGTCTTTTCAGATAATGTTCCGGTTGATCTCAGAACGGAATTGAGTCATCGGTTGGGGGTTCAACTTGTATCCGAACATGAATCATATTTGGGTCTTCCCACGTTTGTTGGACGCAGTCGTACACTAGCTTTCGGTCACCTGTCATAGCGGATAGGCAACAAGTTGAAAGGTTGGAAAGGTGATGAGCTCTCAGTGGCAGGCAAAGAGCTATTTATTTAGGCTGTCATCCATCGCTGCCCAATTATGCAATGGCTGCTTCCTCTTGCCAAAGAAGGTCTGTCACGACATGGAACGGCTGGTGAGAAGGTTTTGGTGGGGTGGATGTGAAGATAAGCGCAAGATGCATTGGCTTTCTTGGGAAAGACTCAAATTATCAAAGGAAGATGGCGGACTCGGATTCAAAGACTTTCATGATTTCAATATCGCGCTATTAGCTAAGCAATCTTGGAGATTCTTGAAAAATCCAAACAGTTTGGTGAGTCGCGTTTTTAAATCTAAATACTTCAAAGATTCCTCTATTATTGATGTTGTTATTGGCCCAAACAGTCAAATCTCCTACGCTTTTCGTAGTATCCTTGCGGGTCGAGACTTGCTGAAGTCGGGTATACATTGGAAGGTGGGTAGTGGTGAAGTTATAAGAGTTTTTAAAGACAACTGGGTTCCTCGCTATAGTTCACGCAGAGTTATTACTAGCTGTCCGGCAGGTCTTGAAGACGTTAAGGTGAGCTCCCTAATTGATCTGGATACGAGAAGGTGGGACGAGGATAGGCTTGCTCAGCTCCTTCTCCCAATTGACACTGAGGTAATCCGGGGAATTCCAATTTCAGGTACAACTGATGAGATGTTCTGGCATCATACAGATAGTGGACTTTATTCAGTTTCTTCGGGGTATCGTGCTCAATTAATTCGCTCCAAGGGAGACCCCTCGTCCTCCAATGGTCATGTTAACAGGACTTGGTTACAGCGTTTATGGAGGTTAAAAATTCCGAAGAAAATCATTTATCCGACCTGGAGATTATGGAACAATTCGTTAGCCGTCGCCACACAATTTCGTAATAGAGGTATGAACTTACCCTCTACTTGCCAGTTTTGTTTAAATGGAGCCGAATCGGAAGAACATGCCTTCCTAAAGTGTGATAATGCTCGCCAAATTTGGGAAGAATGTATTGATATGAGCTATGTTCCCCACTGGAATGGCCCGGTCCGTGAACTGATAGTAGATATACTATCAAACAAATCCGTTGAGCACTGTGAAAGGTTCGTCTGTCTGATTTGGGCTATTTGGAGGAGAAGAAACGAGAAAGTTTTTGAAAATCAAGCACAATCTGCTACGGCTTCTGTTAATGCTGTGCTGGGGTTATCACATTGGTTCAAGGAAGCTCGCCTAATGGGTCAACTGGAGGATGGAAGCATGGGATGTTCACCCAGTAACTCTCTTTGGACACCTCCAGCACATGGTTTTGTCAAAATTAATTCAGATGCGGCATGGCACCGCTTCGACTCTCCGGCGGGAGTGGGTACAGTGATTCGTGATGCTGCAGGTCACTTTCTTGCCGGTCGTTTCAATCGGCTTCCTCATGTCAGAACCCCTTTGATTGCTGAACTAGCTGCTATTCTGTTGGGTCTAACGTTAGCAAAGGAGCTGCATCACAACTCAGTAGAAGTGGAGTCTGACTCACTAATTGCTGTACATCTCCTTTGTCATGGCAAAATTGGTAAACTGCAGCCTGATACTTTCATAGGTGAAATCAAAGCTCTAGTTAGTAACTGTAGTAGCAGACTACCAGAATTTTCCTTTTATTCAGTTAGACATGTAGCTAGAAGTAGCAACTCACTGGCACACTGCTTTGCACAGAGGGGTTTAGTCGAGGAGGATATGTCCTTCTATTCGATTATCCCTGATTGGGCTTTTCCTGTTTTCTCCGTTGATTTAGCGGGTGTGACGCCCAGCTCTTAATGAATATCCTTTTCTCAAAAAAAAACTTAGCTATTTGAAGTATCATAATCGTTGTTTTTTTCTGATTAAGTGTTGGATTCACGTTTTTCAATTGCTGCACTCTTCCTTTGATTGGAAAGGATACTTTTTATGTGTTTGAGGTTTAGGATTTGCTAAAAGGAATTATGAAGTTTGGCTGATAATGCTAAAATCACGTATGAATAATTATGCGAATCAAAGTTGCGACTGCACGTGCAAAAGGGCCTTGAGCCTACTTTCTTCATGATAGTGCCCTCACGCATGGGTAATGCACTAGTAGCTAAACATGGGACTAAAGTAGCAACTCCAGGGCCAGTGAAGTACGTAATTTCTGTACGCAAATCGATAGTTTTAGAAATGACAAATGCAACAATCATTGTTCCATACGACGACTGGAGGGAACTGCAAGAAGTCTTTACTACTACAGTTATAGATATTGAATGATAAATTTGATAAGTTGACTACATATAACACACATTAACACATATTAATCGCTAAGTTATAAAAGTCACATATGTTGGGAGTACCCAACATTTTCTCAACACTCAAGATGTTAAAATTTTACTTGCAATTTTCTTCAATCAACAAAACAATTTTCAAGCTGTTTCGGAGATTAAACAACGTTTAGGCCCTATTTGAAACATGGACAAGTTTAAGGAAAAGAAAAATATCCAGAAAATGGGACTTCATGTTTGGAAGTTCAAGAAAATAAGAAAGAACCCAGTGAAAAGTTGCATAACAAAATTGGAAAATTTTATTTCCTGTCCAAATCGGACGGAAAAGCATAGTAGACAATGAGCGATTGAAGCTCTCACTGTGGCTGTCAGTCTCGGGCCTGCGACGAAGCTTTGCCAACGTTGGTAATTACGAGGAGTTTGTCAAATCTTTTCAATCGAATACCGATAAGGCGATAATTGATTGGATATTTATAGATATGGAATGGGTTGATTTCCAGTTTTGGATCAAATTCCCCAACTTCCCATTGTTTTTTTTTTTCAATCAAGGATTCTGATGAATGGTTGTGGTGGAGCTGGCGGCGGTGGTTGTGTTCTTGGTTTATTGGTGGTGGATTCCGAGCCAGTCAGATGGGTGGTTGGGATGGCAAACGTCATGTTGTGTGTGATGAACTTCACCGAGGATGATTTGGTTACGTCTAAGGTGGTCTTGTGTGGTGTTGCAGAATTGCAGAGCAATAGAAGACAAGACAATATGAACACTTATTGCAATTTCTTATGGTGTTGGGTAAAAAACAAAATAAGTCAAATTACACGGGCATTATTTGAATTCATAAGATATAATCATTTCATTTTCACTGAACCTCAATTTACCAAACGAAGGAAGGAAAAAGAATTGCTCCTTACTATCTTTCCTTTTCTTTTCATTTTCCTTCCCTTATTGTTTAAAATTCCAAACATAGTCTAAGAATGAGCACTGCAAGGCAACTTGTGAATTCAAAATGGGACAATAGAAACCAATGTGCAGAATAAACTGCCACACAAGAATAATGCAATAAACATAAATCAAAAGCTGAAATGATCTTGTGACATACCTTTTCTTCGAGGTCTTTCCGTTTAACTTTGATTCCTGGTTCTTCTCTATGCTACTTCGGCCCATAAGTCTGGCTTCCACTGCCCAGTGAAACAAGGCTTTGCATAACAAAATCTACACTGAATCTTTTAGGAAGACCATGGACATCAATTCTCTTTTCTGAGTTATGTTTAAGATCAAAACAGATAAGGCTGTGGTTATCACTACTATTATTATGCGTATAAAGCACTTTGGTACCATCCTTTGACAAAGCCAAGAGAGTGAACAATGCATAACTCACCTTACCTACTGGTAAAGAAACCGAGAACAGTTTAATCCACGACTCTCCAACTCCATAATTCTTCATTATCCACACATCAATGCTTTCTTTGCTATGATTACACACGCAGAGACACCCCTCCAACACTGCTACATGATTGCAGAAATCATTCATATCAATAAAGTTGGGCATGGGCACCAATTGATATACCTCAGTAGCAACATCAAATGCAACAACAAAACGAGATTCGTAGTGCTTGTCAGTGACAACCCAATGTATAGTCCCACCACAGAACACTTTATGAAGTCCAAACAGTAGGATGTAATAAGGAAAATCCTGAACCCATCTCCATGTGTTGGATTTTAGACTATAAACCTTAACTTCTGAGTTAAAACCGCGGCCATCTTCAGTGTCCCCCTGAATCATACTCACCACCTTGTAATCATCGTGGATTGAATCATACCCTATACCGTATGTTTCTGATTTGGAGATATAAGCGATCTGAGTAGTGGGTAATCTAAGGTACTTTCTGGTGAATGGGTTCCAGATAACAAGTATAGTTACACGACTACGGGCATTGTGTTTCTCATCGCTTAGAAGCATTAAACCGTTACAGGAACCCACAACTTGAGGAGGGTACCACTCCCTGGAGTATTCTCCAAAAGGGAAATCGATTTCGACAGCGACGTCAAGTGAATCTAGGTTAATCGAAGAATAGGTAGTGGATCCTTTACTGGGAATGGATTTAACAATAAGGCTCCCGTTGTTTCTGGCTTCGATGGAACGGTTGAGATGTAATTTGACGAAATCAGGACTGTCAATGAGAGCAAGCCAGAGTTTGCAGACATACCGGAAACGTAGAAGTAGTTTCACGGGAAAGCGTAAGAGTATATGGGTCACAACATCAGTCGGCAAGTCGGGCATGAACTTAGGGATACGCTGCAGCATTTCCTTGGTGGACCTGGAATGGAAATGTTCTATAGTGATTAGCGGGCAAGTCTTGTTGTACAGTAATATTGAATAGGAACTACTACTACTACTAATAATAATACTAGCAAACAAAAATCACTAGATGAATGGCATAGCAACTGTATTATCGTACACAAACAGGCACAATTTTCTGTTGTATTGTATTGAATTTTTCATAGTTTTACAATCTCAGTGGAGGAAGAAGACGGGGTATAGTATATAATTGGATGAAACAGAAGCAATAGTCATCCCAAACCATAAAATATCTTGTTAGCATGATACTGCTACATAATAGCAGATATTAGTAGTACAAAGAGAGGGAGAGTTGCTCACCCACTACTAACATCAGCATTGTATCTGGAGATCTTCTTCTTCATCATCTTCTCTGTGGCTACAACAAGGTAATAATCTGTTCTCAATCGGTCTGAGATGGGGCTGAACTCGCCGATCGGTCTGATTGGAGTTGGATGACAAAATTAACAAGGCTGGCTCTCTGTGTTTGTTGGATCCAAATTCAGCTCTATCTGGGCCGATTGGAGTTCCGATCTCAGAACCAGAGGAGGATCACGCCGAGCCACGGTGTTGTGTTTTTATTTTTTTTTTTCTTTTTTTTTGAGGAGTCATAATAAATTGATATTAATCACTAAGCTGGGCCGAAAGACCAATTACATCAGAATCTAGTGTGGTTGATGTTGGGCCCAACGAGGAGCTATATTGGGCTAGATGTAGAAATCTCTAGTTCCACAAGTGTAGTTGATATTGGCGCACAATTTCAGCTTCAACAAACATATATCCTGAAAAAAGTCATATCGAAAACCTTTTAATTTTAGATAGCATCACCGATGTATTTGCCTTCAGATTCCCTCTTCTAATTCTCTAACGTTAGCATGACGGCAGCATGCCAACTCGAGATTTGCTAAATATAGGAACACCATTAATGTTCATCTACATATGTTCTCTTCTCAAACTTCCCCTCCAACACCTGACAATCGAATTGAAGTGATTATCGCCACAGAGATCCAGAAAGCAGCAACTTGACAATCGAATCAAACTGATCTGCATCAGTTGAATCAAACTGTTATGTGCCAGAGATACAAAAAATAGCAACGTCAAGTCATGTCATGATCTTTTAACGGTGCCATATCATGATCTTTTAATATGGCCATACATTTGGCGAGTATTTTCTGATATTCAAAAGTTGGTTCGTTGCAAAATTCCCCGATCTTCTAAACAAGGATCGCAAAACAATCTTTTTGCTCTCCATTCGAGAGTATGAATGCTTTCGGCATAGAAGAAAATATCAAGAAGTTTTAAGTTATGATATTATCACCAGATCTTCCTATTCCAAACACTCACACACAGAGAAAACATGTTATCACAAATCTCAGATAGTCAACAAAATACATTTTTTAATTTAAAAAATAGAACGTTTAGAGAAACACCAGGAGCAACCAACTAGACAACTACCAAAACCTAAAAAGTCAAGAGTCCAGTTGGGGGCGGAGGCACATGGTGGCACGGGGGTGCAAGTGCACCCCTAGACTTTTTGTTTACTTCTACAACACCCCCTATTTTCTATCTATTTTCAACTTTCTCCCTCATTAAATGGTATATTGCACCCAAAAAAAATTAATTTTGCCATAAGTGCACCCCAACAATCTAGGCATGCACTTTTGTGCCACCCCACTAGTGAAATCCTGGCTCTGCCACCCAGTCCAGTGAACCAGCTAGGGACCTAACTACCACAATAATTATTAGCCAGACAAACTACAAACCACAACATATATACATAGTTTGAAACGTTTCACCAACCCGACACAAAGAAAAACCATCAATAGGACGTCCAAACATCATAGGCTTCAACAAACAGCAGCATAGTAGTTTCATTACATGGGTCTCATCTGTAACAATTATTTCTTTAATTTACTATCTAACTTGCCGTGTCATTTCTTGCATGTCTTCTAGGTCATTAGTTTAGTTCTGATTTCCAGATTTTGGTCATAGAATTGAAGGCCTCTGTGATTTAAAAAAAAAGGCCCTTCTGGAAAGAACTGCTGAAGTGTTAAACTTAAATATGGACTCTTTACGAACAAATGTAATTTTGTCTTTGAAATTAATTTTTCCTATGGTACATCCTTAATCTTATTTATGTTGTGTCTTAGTCATTTTGACCCTATCACTGAAAACAAAGGACGAACGAACTTCGAACTTAGTTTCAAGAAATTAAGTACTTTCATGAAGGTTTCTGTGGAAAAAAGTTGAAGTAGTTGGTGATGGTATTTTGAAACCCAAAGCATTTACGGGCAAAACTTTGATACACTTAACCTGCAACAAATGAGATCATTCATGCTTTTCATTGGTCAAATAAATAGGAGATTTGATATTCATAAGCTGTGAATATTCTCCCTATACTATTGCTGTCAATCTCAGACTGACATCGGAGCTTTTCCGGCGGTAAATGAGAAGACATTCTCAAATCATTTCAATCGAATACCGGAAATTGAGTGGTAGATATATAATGGATTGACTTTTAGTTTCTGATCGAAATTCTCAACTTCCGCTTGTTGTCTTTGTTGGTGTGGGGTCCACTCAATGGTGGACTCGCCGCACCGAATAAAAACTCGTGAGAGTAACTTAAGAAAAAAGAAAAAAAAAGGTTCAGATTTGTGTAGGGCTGTAAACGAGCCGAACCGAACCGAATATCGCTTGTTTGAGTTTGGCTCGTTTAACTTACCTGCTAAACGAGTCGAACACGAACTCGAGTCGAACAGAAAAATCTTGTTTGAGTTTAGCTCGTTTAGGGCTCGAGTTGTTCGTTGTTCGGCTCGAGGCTCGTTTAACTAGCTCGTTTAGGAGCTCGAATTCGGCTCGTCGAACTTGTATATCTCTTGAGTAGATATGAATGATAATATATGTGCTATTACTTAAGATTAAAATTATTAAATTAAGGAAACAAATAACATAATGCTTTATTTGTGCTATGATAAATTCAAATCATCCGATTTTATTCTTATATAGTTAACATTTATAGTATTATGAATTAGTGAATTACTTTTTGGAATCCTAATTAAGAAGTCAAACATCTATTAAACTGTTTTAAAAAAAAATACTCATAAAGAAGGAAAAATAATTTAATTGTTTTTAACAATATATACATATATACTATTATAATTTGTTCGCGAACACTAACGAACGAACTCCTTGTTCGGCTCGTGTTCGGCTCGTTTAGCAAACTAACACATTTTCATGTTTGAGTTTGTTTGATTAATAAATCGAATCAAATACGAACAAACTATTATCGAAACAAACGCGAGTTGTTCACGAACGACTTGGTTCGTTTACAATCATAGATTTGTGGGCTGATTGTTCCAGCAAGGATACATGAACTTTGTGTGAATTTTTGCTTTGGTCTACGTGGCCAATAGCATGTTCCCTTGTTACACATTTGTGTGTGGGGTTCTCTCATTAATAGAGAGGGTGTGAGTCAGCAGATAGAGATAGTGTGAGAGAGTCTTTCGACGGGAAGAAAGGAGGAAGAACCAGAGACTTGGCTCTGGGTATTGAAGGCCACAAACTGCTACTGTTCTGGCGTGGTTCAACGGTGAAACGTTCTCCGTTTTGCCTCAGATTTTGAGGGATTGATCCTTGCGAAGTGCTCTTCTAATCTATCGGTTCGGGTTATCTTCTCTCCCTCTTTTTGTGTTATCCCCAATTATTAATAGAGTAGGGTTTTTACTTTGCTTGTTCACCTAGTTGATGTTGGTGGGGGTTGTTGATCCCAAGATAGTTAATTTTGTGAATGTTGTTTGAACTCTAGTAGTACTAGGGGTGTGATCCTACTATTGTTGATTATAGTGGAAGATTTGAGTCGAGAGTGGCTCCGTGATTTTTCTCGATTTCGGGTTTTCCACGTTAAAAATTGTCTTGTCTCGATTTTAGCTTATTGTCTACTTGCAATTGTGGTGCTCTCCGTTTAGTTGAATATTCGTGGGGAAAGTTTGATTCTTTGGGCGTTTCGCTTCCGCTACGACTTGATTGTGTTGTCTTGTTTTGAGCCCGGATTCCCCAATAGTCTATCAAGGATTCTGATGAGTGGTTGTGGTGGTGGTGTTGCCCGTCCTGTTCTTGGTTTATTAGTGAGGGTCCTGGTTGTGGCAGTGGTAGTTTTGGTGTTTTCAAGTCATGTTTTCGTGTGATGGGATGCACCGAAGATGCCTGAACTTCGTCTATTATGGTTGTGGGTGCAGAATTGCAGAGCCAATAGAGCTAGAAGACAATAAAGACTCTTATTGCGATCTTTTATGGTGTTGGGTAAAATTCGCTAACTCATATCACATAGTCATTGTTCTAATACTATTATATTAAGTTAAATTCATTTTATTGTCATTAAGCTACCATCTTTATACCAAATGAAGGAAAGGAAAAGGACGTGTTCCTAATTTTCTTTCCTTCTCTTTTCATTCCCTTCTGGTTTGTTTCAAGTTCCTAAAAGAACATAAGAATATGCAAGGCCCCTAGTCAATCCAATATGGGAAAATAGCAACCAATGTGCAAAATGAACTGCCATAAAAGAAAAATGTAGTAAATGTAATTCGAAAGCGCAAATGATCTTGTGACATACCTTTTTCTTCCAGGACATTTTTTAACTTTGACGTTCCTGGTTCTTCTCTATCCAGCTTCGTCTGGCTTCCATTGCCGAGTGGAACAAGGGTTTGCATAAAAAACTCTACCCCAAATCTTCAAGCAAAATCATGGAAATCAATTCTCTTTCCTGAGTTACGTGCAGTATCAAACCAGATAAGACCGTTTCCTTGACGCATACAAAGAACTTGGGTACCATCCTTTGATAAATTCCACGGGAAAAAAAACTCATAATCTATGTTGTCTATCGGTAAAGAAACCGAAAACAATTGAGTCCACGAATCTCAACCCCGGAATCCTTCACTAACCACACATCAATACTTACTTTCCTGTGATTACACATATAGAGACACCCATCCAAAACCTCCATGTGCATTATGTTGAGCCAATCTTCCACGTCCCCGACGACAAGATCGGGTGTGGGCACCAGTCGATATTCCTCAGTAGTGAGATCAACTGAAGCAACTAAACGAGATTCACAGCGCATGTGAGAGACAAGCCAGTGTAAAGCCCCGTTGCAGAACACACCGTGCCACTGATGCAGGTGGAAATGAGGGAAATCTTGAATCTTTCTCCATGAGTTAGATTTTAAACTAAAAACCTGAACTTCAGAGTAAAAAGTATGGCCATATACACTGTGCCACTGAAACATACACACCACTTTGTAATCATCGTGGATTGAATCGTACCCCATGCCGTATGTTTCTGATTGGGCAAACCGGTGTGGGGATTCAATCGGAGTAGTGGGTAATTTCTGGTACATTTTTGTGAATGGGTTCCAGAGAAGAATAGTTTCAGCATAACCAATGGTTTTCTGATAAATTTGAAGGACTAAACCATTACAGGAACCCATAACAGCAGGCGTGTATTGCTGTCCGCTGATTGCCTTCAAAGGGAGGTCAATTTCGACGGCTACATCAAGTGAATCTAGGTTGATCAAATAGGTAGGGAACTGTTGAATCGGAGAGATAGTTTCCAGTCTAACTAGAAGACTTCGATTGTTTCTGGCTTCGTTTGAACGGTGAGATGTAATTTGATGAAACCGGGACTGTCAACCGGACATCAAATAACACTTCCAAACTATGTTGCACAAGTGCGGGTGCGTTACAGGTGCGGGTGCGGGAACTTGATGTGGGTAAGAGAAATTTTCAAATTTCAAGGGTGCGGCGGGGTGCGGCGGGGACTTTTTTTTACTTCATTATTTACGATACCTGATACTAACATAAAAAATAATATTAGTAATTCAAATGTGAAATGATGTAGAAATTTATACATTAATTCAAAAGAACATAGTTACTATATCAACAATATAATCTCTTCTTGTCGTTATCGTGGTTCTTAGCTTTAAATAGCCGAGTAATTTAATGGTTAGAAGTGTTCACACAAATGGACATTTTTTGGTAAAATTATAGTTGTATTTTGAGGACCTCTCAAGTCTCAACTTAAACTTTTAAAATGACCCTGCAAATCACCCATGGAGCACCTAAGCACCCACGAAACACCTAGAATCACATGGTGCGGATGCGTGACCTTTTAGAAGAACTTGTGCAACATAGCTTCCAAACAACAAACAGGTCGATCTATTCCCTCGACAACAATTTCTACCGGTGTCTGACTCACTATAGCCAGAGAACTGCAGTTTAACCCAAAAATGCAATTTCTCTCCATAGCTATTAACAATGATATAAAGAGATTATATTGTTGATATAATAACTATGTATCTTTGAATCTGTTTATGAATTTTTGTTTGATTATAATTTAGATGACAATTATTGTTGTTTTTATATTAGTATAATATTGGTATCAAAAATAATATAAAATGAAGATATAAATAAAGTCGACGCACCCCCGACGCACTCACACCCCTGATTTTTGGAAATTTGCCGCACCCGCACCCAGTTCCCGCACCGTACCCGCGCACCGCAACCACACATGTGCTACATAGCCGCGAACCCTTAGCTCAGTTCTTGAGTCGTATACAGTAGTGGGCAGAGCTTCCAGGCTGCTTCAGATGTTGTTGGAACACCGAGATCAAAATTCTCTGTAGCCCGCTCAGTTATTGTGTTGAACTTAAATATGTTGTCCTCGCCGAAGAAATGTCACTTGGTCTTTGAAATAAGTTTTCCCTGTTGTACTGGCTGCAACCATATCTATTGCTTTAACCTGGTTTCTGTTTTGCCTCTTAGTTATTTTCACCCTATCACTGAAATCATCGGACAAATGAGTTTCCAACTTGTTCCAACAAAACCTGGAATTTAAGAATATCAGTTGACTTCAATTTCAGAAGTATTTATCTATTCACGCATGATTCCTTTTTCTTTGAGGGTTTGAAGCTGTGAAAGTAAATTGAAGTAGATGATGGTGGTACTTTTCAAACCCAATACATTTACTCGAGATGTCATGTTGACTAAGTAATGTGTTAGTGCTTTGTGGGGCTCTTCTAAGTAGTGTAATTAGCTCTACTGTTTCACCATGAAGTTCATATTGTGGAGACATTTGATTTAATTTTAATATTATGTGGCTGAAACGAAACTTAGCTATATGAAGTATCACAATTTTTTTTTTAGTGTTCGATTCGCGATTTTTCAATTGATGCACTCTTCCTTTGATTGGAAAGGATACTTCTGTATATGTATTTGAGGTTTAGGATTTGGTAAAAGGAATTATGAAAGTTGGCTGATAATGCTAAAATCACTATGAAATAATTATGTGAATCAAAGTTGCGTCTGCACGTGCCAAAGGGACTTCAGCCTACTTTCTTCGGGGCAGTGCCCTCACGTATGGGTAATGCACTGGTAACTAAACATGGGACTAAAGTAGCGATTCCAAGTCCAGTAAAATACTTAAATTCTGTACGGACATCAATAGTTTTAGAGATGACAAATGTAACAATTATTGTTCGAGATGACAAATGCAACAATTATTGTTCGAGACGACGAATTGAGGGAACTGTAAGAAGTCTTTACTACTAGAGTTATAGATGTTGACTGATAAACTTGATAAGTTGACCACATATACCACACCAATTATAAGTTTCTAGGGACTTGTCCGTGCCCGAGGGAACTATCCCTAAAATTAGATATAATTATTTGGGAGTTATCCAAAAATAATATTTATAATTCTGGTGAAAAAAAAATCTCTCCAATTAGTTTGGGATGTAGTTTTGGTGAGAAAAATCTCTCTCCTATTAGTTAGGAATGTCCAAAGAGAGTGGGTCTGATCGAAGAGTTGGGGTCAATTTGATCTGATGGACTAAAAAGAGTTAACTGTGTTGTTTTATATATGTAATGAAAATCACATATGTTGGAAGTACCCAACATTTTCTTAACACTCTAGATGTTCAAATTTCACTCGCAATTTTCTTCAATCAACAAAAGAAACTTCAAACGGTTTCACAGAATTAAATAACACTTAGAGTATGTTTGAAACATTGGCAAGTTGAAAGAAAAGAAGGAAAAAAGGAATCCAGGAAGTGAGGCTTTACGTTTGGAAATTAAAGAAAATAAGAAAGAACCCAATGAAAATTGCATAACAAAATCGGAAAATTGTATTTCGTGTCAAATCGGACGGAAAGGTATAGGAGACCATGAGCGATTGAAGCTCTCACTGTGGCTGTCGATCTCAGGCTTGCGACGAAGCTTTACCGGCGGTGGTACTTATGAGGAAAATCTCAAATCTTTTCAATCAAATACTAAGAATTGATTGGATATGACTCTTTAATCTTCTTTATTCTGCTTCGTCCCAAGTTTGGTTTCCACTGCCGAGCGGGACAAGGCTTTCCATAACAAACTCTACACCGAATCTTCTGGGAAGACCATGGAAATCAATTCTCTTTTCTGAGTTACATTCAAGATCAAACCAGATAAGGCCATGGCCGTCTCTACCATGCATAAAAAGAACCTCAGTACCATCCTTTGACAAAGCCAAAGGAGTGAACAACGAATAACTCATGTTATCTATTAGTAAAGAAACCGAAAACAGTTTAATCCACAACTCTTGAACTCCGTAATTCTTCATTACCCACACAACAATACTTTCTTTCCTATGATTACATTTGCAGAGACAGCCTTCCAACAACTCTACAAGATTGCAGAAATCATTCTTATCAAAAAAGTTTGGGCACGGGCACTAACTGATTCCTCAGTAGTAACATCAAATGCAGCAACAACGCGACATTCGCAGTGCTCGTCTATGACAACCCAATGTAGAGCCCCACAACAGAACACACCATAGCGCTCGTACAAGGGGTAATTAGGGGAATCGTGAATTCTTCTCCATGTGTAGGATTTTAGACTATAAACCTTCACTTCTGAGATAAAAGCATTAGCATCTTGACTGTCCCACAGAATCGTTCTCACAACCTTATAATCATCGTGGATTGAAACATACCCTATATACTGTATGTTTCTGATTGGCAGAAGCGGTGTGGGGATTCGATTTGAGTGGTGGGTAATTTGTGGCACTTCCTGGTCGATGGGTTCCAGAGAACAACAATAGTTTCAGCATAATCTTTCTCATAACTGAAAAGGACTAAACCATTACAGGAACCCATAAAAACCAGCGTGTATTGCTGTCCGCTGATTGCCTTCAAAGGGAGGTCAATTCCGACGGCGACATCAAGTGAATCCAAGTTGATCAAATAGGTAGGGAACTGTCTAATTGGAGAGGTAGTCTTTAGTCTTACTAGAAGGTTTCGATTGTTTCTGGCTTCGATTGAACGGGTGAGATGTAATTTGATGAAACCGGGACTGTCAATGAGGGCAAGGCAGGGTTTAGAGACACACCTGAAACGTAAGAGTGGTTTCACCGGCGGCCGTAAGAGTATGTCGGTGAAAACTTCCGTGGGCAAGTTGGCCATTAACTCAGGCCAACTTGCCGACCGAACTTGTCCCCGACATACTCTTACGCTTGCCGGTGAAACCACTTCTACGTTTCCGATGTGTCTCCAAACCGTGGCTTGCTCTCATTGACAGTCCTGATTTCATCAATTTACATCTCAACCGTTCCATCGTAGCCAGAAACAACCGAAGCCTTATTGTTAATATGCTCTCTGACTTCCCGAGTAAACCATTCACTACCTATTCTTCAATTAACCTGGATTCACTTGATGTCGCCGACGGAATCGATTTCCCTTTTGGGGAATACTCTAGGGAGTGGCACACTCCTTGGGTTGTGGGTTCCTGTAAAGGTTTAATGCTTCTAAACTATGATAAACGCGATGCCGATAGTGATTTAACTATAGTTGTTATCTGGAACCCATTCACCAGAAAGTACCTTAAATTACCCACTATTCAGATCAAATCCCCACACTATTTAGAAGCATACGGTGTAGGGTATGATTCAATTCACGATGATTACAAGGTGGTGTGTATGTTTCACTGTGACAATGAAGATGACCGTGGTTTTTACTTAGAAGGTAAGGTTTATAGTCTAAAATCCAACACATGGAGAAGGATTCAGGATTTCCCTGATTACGTCCGACTGTATGGACGTTATGGAGTGTTCTGTGGTGGGGCTTTACATTGGGTTGTCACTGACAATCACTACGAATATTGTTGTGTTGGTGCATTTGATGTTGCTACTAAGGTCTATCAATCGGTGCCCATGTCCAACTTTACTGATAAGTATAATATCTGCAATCGTATACCAGTGTTGGAGGGGTGTCTCTGCATGTGTAATGATAGGAAAGAAAGCATTGATGTGTGGGTAATGAAGAATTACGGAGTTGGAGAGTCGTGGATTAAACTATTTTCAGTTTCTTTACCAATTGATAACATGAGTTGTGCGTTGATCACCCCTTTGGCTTTGTCAAAGGATGGTACAAAATTTCCTTATTTGCTTGATAGAAAGGGTCATGGCCTTATCTGGTATGATCTTGAACGCTAGTCAGAAAAGAGAATTGATGTCCGTGGTCTTCCTAGAAGATTTGTTTTAGATTTTGTTATGCAAAGCCTTGTTCCGCTGGGTAGTGGAAGCCAAACTTATGGGATGAAGCAGCATATATATGGAAGATTAAGGAATGAAAGCTAAAGAAGATCTGATAGAAAAGGTAAGTCACAAGTTCATTTGATTTTTCAAGTTCTGTTTAGTGCATCAGTCTTTAGTGGCAGTTCGTTTTGCGCATTGGTTGTTATTTCTCCATATTGAACTGACTAGGGGCCTTGCATTGAATATTCTTAGGTTCTGTTTGGAACTTGAAAAACAAGCAGAAAAGAAAAACTAAAAGAAAAGGAAATAAAATTAGGAACAATCCATTTCCTTTTCTTCATTTGGTACAAACTGAGGGAAATTTAATGAAAATAAATTATTTTTTAGCTTATTATATTATAACCACTGTCATATGATTTGAGTTATTGTGAATTTTACCCAACATCAGTAAAAAGAGCAATGAGAGTTCCTGATGTCTTGTCCTCTAGCTCCATTGGCTCTGCAAGTCTGCACCACCACAGCCATTCATCAGAATCCTTCATAAAACCAAACAAGAGGAAGCTGAGAATTTTGATCGGAAATGAGAAATCAATCCATTAAATATCTACTCATTCAATTTCCGGTATTCGATTGAAAAGATTTGAAAATATATTCAAGTTACCGCTGACGCAGCTTTCTCCTTTATTTTTCCGTCCGATTTGGACGGAAATATAAATTTCCTATTATGTTTTGGGTTATTCCACTGGTTTCTTCAATTCTATTTTTTTAACTTCCAAAGGTAAAATCTCATTTCCTAGAACTTATATTCTTTCATTCAACTTGTCCATGTTTCTTACAGGCCCTTATTTGAACTTTGTTATTTTATTATAGGGGAATCGAAAGTGAAATTTGAACATCTAGAGTGTTAACCTAATGTTTGGGACTTTTGCAACTTACCGTTTCATTTGTTTAGGCAGTTCCCTCACAAGAAATATAAAGTCTGAACATATCAAGTCACCATTTAACATCTATAACTCTAGAGACTAGAGGTAAAGATGTCTAGGCAGTTCCCTCCAATTTGTATTCTGCATCCATGATCGTTGCAGCGTACGACTTAGTAGAGAGGTGAGAAACTCCTTTAGCGATTGAGGTCCTATGCAACTACACGGGGAGATTATCGAATCTGGTTATATAAGCCCTGACCCACACGTTTCACCAACGAAAAGCATGAATAACCTCATGTGTTGCAGGTTACCCAAGTTGATAATGCTTTGGGTTTCAAAATACCACCACCAACTACAACTTTCTGCCACTGATCCCTTAAAGAAAGTAGTAAATTCCCCAGTTTAGTTGGGACATGTTTGAAATTCATTTGTCCTGTGATTTGCTGAATGACTTATACACATAACAGATATAACTTATAAGACTAAAGTAATGTGCGTGGTTGTATCCTGTAGTCCTGTCCCATAGGGGAAACTATTTTTGATGACAAGATTACATTTCTTAGATAAAGACTCTATATTTAAGTCCAACACTAAGTTGTTTGTTCTCCAGAAGGGTTTCATCACAGAGTCATCCAATTCTATGACTCAAATCTGGAAATTATGATTTAACTAATGACCTATAAGATATACAAGAAACGATGCTTGCACGTTAGATCGTAAACCAAAGAAGTAAAATGTTTACAGATGAGATCCATGTAATAAACATAGTAACGGATTTTATTCTCTTTTCATACAATTTCCCAATATGATGAGAAATGAGATGAGAAAGAGTGGACTGAATTCATATGGGGGATATGCCCATGATAAGGAAACAAAGATAAAGTCATGCATATAAAAATTCAGCTTAGAGCTTATGCTAGGGATAGTCAATTCAGATTATAGAGAATTCAGTTAGGACTTTTTTCATACATTAGTCTCATGCAGTGCTAGTGGTTCCATCCCTGCTGCCAATATGTGTGTAAAACCAAGTATAAAAAGAATGCTCTCAAGGGAATGCAATGAAGGTCTGCTACAGAGAACTTGGGTCATGGTGTTTCAGTAGCATCTGAAGCAGCCTGAATCCATTCTTCCCATTGTTTGAACTATTCCTACATCTTTCTAGCATTTTGCCCCCTCCAAAGTCTATTAGTTTTACTCTTAACCTTTGCATGTTTCATATTAGGTGTTTACCCTTCATATTTTGTTGCTAATTTGATAGTACTGATACTAGAAATTCCATTTTGTCTTATAGATTTTGAGGGTCATTTTGATGTTATTTGAAAAAAGTATTTGAAAACTTCCTGTTTATCGATGGTCATTATTAAAATTTGTGTGAAACAAACATATACATAAATGATTTCAATATTTGTGTGAAACAATCATATTTGTACTGGTGTTTTTAAAGAAAGAGAAAGTTAAAATCAGGACAGAAATAGCCGTATTCGTAGCATTGAAGTATCTCCAAGGAAACCATGTTGACAACAGAAAAGGGCAAGTAGAGAGGCTGCACGATAGAGTAGTTTGTGAGCGAACTTACTGTGGGAAGATTGTTCTCTGAATTTCTAGTATCAGTACTGTCTGGAAAACCTACAGTACTGGAAAAGGGCAAGTAGAGAAGGTAGATGGACCAATTTTTTATCCGAAGGTAGTGTCTCTATAGGAAGATTTCTAATCCACGTGATGTAAGTTATGTGCAGATGAGTTATCCATTAACATGTAATGTAATAGTATAATGTAAGTTGAGGAAGTTTTGGATTCAAACATTCAGTAAGTTGTTCACACGCAGCCTGACTGGAAAACCTACAGTACTGGAGTTTGTGTCTACAAAGAGAAATCACATAAGGTGAACAAAATCGTTGAAAGCATAGTTGCAAAGCAGCTTTTTGGTTCCTTCATAATTAGGCCACCAAGGATTCCTCACGTAATCTATTAGAAGAAATAACTATATGGCTAAATCGATGTCCTAATAATGACCTGACTGCAATATTAATAGCACTGAATTAAAGTCAATATTAAGGCATCATTATACAATCATGGTAACTCACCAAGCATAAACATAGCTACATTATGTGACCAGTGATTTACCTTATTCATATTATAGTCAGAGACTTCTCTCCTGCTTAGCTACTCATGAATTCAAATTGTCACGAACAGTTCATCAAAGTAGTGCAGTAGTCGTCTCTGGCACTTTGAACAAGCGCATCTGCTCGGTAAGGAAAGAACAAATCAAAATTATGAAGTCAGCACGTTTGAACAAAAATAAAATTTCAAAGTTCAACACCAGACCTAAAAATTGTATAATTCTTACAACATGCTCCATCATGCAGACTTTTCAGACCAAAACATGCTCCACCATATCCCATGTCTCTTACCTAGGAGATGGGGTCTTGACTAGGTTCTTCTGTAGTTAGTACACTAACTTTGCTTTCTATAGTGGTGTTGTGAGATTTGCTCGTCTTGTAACTAATGTGTTTGTATAGGCAGGGGTATGCCACTGGTTCTTTGTACTTCCAATTTTAATTCATTGAAACCAAAAATATATTCCACGACCGCCATTTTCTAGGACTCTAGGCAGTATTTTGACTGGATTTACATTCTTAGGACAATAATGGAAAAAAATAATAGAAAATATGTTTAAAATAGTACCAAAAAGGATTATTATAAGAAAGTATCATTCTATGGAAATTATTGAACTCTGAAAAATTAAAAATAATAACAAATCAGTCCGTCCCTGTAAAAGAATAAAAGAATAAAATAAAATTGTATCCCTCTGTTTTGGTGTTTATCTGCATTGCACCCAATTTTCAACTCCATAGATCGTAAAGGTGGAAGCTGGGAACAGGGGATGGTAGGGCTGAACAATTTCACCACTCACAAACAAGACAAAAACAACACCTAAGTCTATTTGACAAACATATTGAGCGAACAACGAGAGAAATTAAGCCTCTGTTTGGTTTGCAGTAAAATGTTTTTCAAGGGAAAATATGTTACGCGTAAAATATTTTGTGTGTAAAAGTTTTCCCTACAATTATTTTCTCCTGTTTGGTGACACTTGCCAAAACAGTGGGACGTGACGGCAGTGCCAGTGATGGGTGGCGGTGAAGGTGGGTGGCGCTGATGGGTCGTGGTGGCGGTTGGTGGCAGTGGTGGTTATTAGTGGTAGAGGTGTTAGTATGAGTTGTTGTGCTCCTTCACTCTCCGGGAAATGGCTTAGGGATTTGAAATGTGTAAATCATTTTACATGATTTGAGGGAAAACATTTTACAGAAAATATTTTACCTCCAACCAGACAGCACAAAAACACCAAAACAAGGGATAACATTTTACAGGAAAATGTTTTACCACCAACCAAACGGAGCCTAAAGGAAACCTAGAGTTATCAGCACCTCAATTTCTGGTTGGGACGTCGCTGGAGACGTTGAGAGCAGGAAGAAGTCAGACAAATCTTACGTACTCTTCTCAGCGGGAGCAGGAGGCATTGAGTGACTGGCAATGGGCATGAGACGAAGGAGTAAGAAAGGAGAGACTGAGGTAGAGAGAAACCAAAGTGCAGGGTGCAGAGAAAACCGATAGCTTTAAATTTATGAGATACTGTCTACACACTTTGATTGGAAGGAGGGTAGACAATATGGTGGGGTTCCACACTTTCATGCTATTCCTTTTAAATACTTTGAGGATAACCAATATAAATTTGTTATTTTGAAGGGTTAATTGTTGTTAGGTTTGATGTCTTATATTTTGGTGATACACTAATCGGCTTAGCTATTTGTTATGTAGAAAGTGTAGCTGAAGCATGTATTTTGTTTTGCCTATTTCATCTTTACTTGATAAGTCATTTTAATTTAGAAATCTCTTAACCAGGCAAGAAACCAAAAAAGTTCTGATAGCCACTTAAAGCAATATCCAATGCAGTATGTGTTCTCGGTCACAACTCCTGCACTCTCTTTCAACTGAACTGAACTGAACTCAACAATCCTTGTTCTAACTTAGACCCCTAATCTCTCTCCTATCCCTCCAAATATCCTCATCCAAGATTCAAACATCCCCATCCAAGTATAAAATAATCCTTACTATCTCGCTTTCCATGACTACTTCTGATGTCCCTTTGTGGGCGCAATGTAGAAAGGGTTCAACTAGACAAACTTACCAGATCTTTGAAAAGTGATGTTAAACAATCCTGTGTGTCAGAGCGGATAACGTATTGACTTAGGCTCTTTTGACCTCAAAAGTTTTGGCCTCAGAATGCAGCTTGCCTTCTACTTTTACAGAATGCAACTTGGCTCTTTTGACCTTCTGATTTGTGTTCTCGATGCTGTGTTTCTGGCTCTTTTTACACAACTTTTTTTTGGAGATTATGTTCTTTCTGAGAGATTGAACCCAAGTACTTTCAACAAGTAGATGAAGATAGACAAGCGCCATAGTAGATATTTGAGAGAAGTATCTATAGTGATGAAGTATATGCGGTGGCTCTCGAGGGGCACAGTTACTTGTTCACCGTATGTAGCTTAATTGTCAACATTGGTTACTGTTCGTTTATGCCAATTTCAGACTTGCAAGGGAGGGGAAGAAATTAAAGGACCATTAAACTATCTACTCCTTTTACTCGTCAATTCAGTTGGATGGATAGATTGAATTTATTGTCACTTTCGTATCCTTGGTTAACAAACAGAAAACTTCCTTCCTATTACGGGCTTACGTCAACGAGATCCTCTTTGCCCATTTTTGTTTCTTATTTGCGCGGAAGCACATGCTCTAATTGGAGTTAAAGCTCATTGTGGCAATATGGGCCGACCCGCGTGCCAATTTGTCACGGCCCGCTCCACCCTCCAACATGGCACGGCCCGCTCAAAGACGTGCCTAGCCCGTGGCACGCACGGGTCATGATCCTGCCCTAGCCAGCCCGACCCTTCTCCTCCCCCACCCCCACCCCCTAGTGCACAACCCGCCCAAACACGACCCGCCCCCTTCAACCGGACACGTGCCGAGTTTCTAGAATTTTTGACTCGGGCACGTCCTGCCCCCAGCCCGCCTAGCCTCGGCAGCCTCTAAACCCGGCCCCGCCCGCTGCCACCATGAGTTAAAGATGGTCAGGGTTCCCCTAAACTACCCAGCTTCGCTTTGCCAATGATAGTATTTTCTTCGACAAGTCCACTATAAAAAATGTTGTCACTCTAAATTCTATTCTTCACCAATATTGTGCGGCTTCAGGACAACAAAATAATCACAATAAATCTTCCATTATTTTTGGGCTGCGGGTATCAATACATATTAAGCATAATATCTCATAAACTCTTCATATTCCTATTTCCAACAATCATAGTAATTATTTGGGTCTTCCTATTCTTGTTGGTAGGAATAAAAAAAACAATCTATAGAACAAAAATTTGAAAAAAAGTTCTCGGGTTGTACAGAAAAACTATTTTTTCCTGCCGATAAAGAAGTTATTATAAAAGCAGTTACCCATTCTATTCCAACTTATATTATGTCTACTATCATCTTCTCGTTTCTTTTTTTTCAAGATATTCAGCAACTTTTTGCTAAATTTTGGTGGTCTAACAATCTTGACAAAGCACATAATACATTGATAAACTTGGTGTAACATGTGCACTCCAAAATCTATGGGTGGATTAGGTTTTAGGCATATGTACAGCTTTAACATTGCTCTTTTAAGAAAACAAGTTGTGCTCATTCTTCAAAACCCTAACTCCTTGCTTTCCAAAGTTCTTAAAGGTAAATATTTTCACCATTCATAGATATATATGTATAATATTATTCTTGTTAATCCCTGCTCGCAATATTGTTTTTTGAGGTGTCAGATAGGGGATTGGGAATGGTCGTAGTACACATATTTATCACCATATGTGTATACATATTGGTTTGGGCCGTAAACCTCGCAGCCCACCATCCGTCATAAACAATGCTAATGTTCCTAAACTTATTTAACCTTACCACAATTGGGACAATGAATAAAAAAATCTAACTTGGATGAAACAAATGCCTTTATTTAGATTCCCCTTTCTAACTCAAAATTTAACTATAATTACGTTTGATCCCCAACTACCAATGGTGATTATACTGTCAAAACAACTACAATGTGGCTGCTAGTATCTTGTTTCAAAAAAATGTTTCCAACTGTTCTGGTAGTAGAATTTATAACACAAATCTTTTATGGAAAAAAAAATTGAAATTTAACCATTCCTGAATAATTAAAAAAAAAATTCTTTGAATATGTTACAATCATTTTCTAGCAGTTAAAAAATCTGTTTAAGATAAGTGTTTCTTTACCTCTTCTTTGTAGAAAAGACTTATCTTGTTCCGAGATTGGCACATGCAGGTCTGCCGGAAGAAGTTGTTGAGGATAGATGGACCTATCCGCCGATGGGTCAACTGAAATGAACATAGATGCATTGATCTCAGTCGTCAACCATAGGTCAGGTGGAGGAGCGGTGATTAGTACCTCCTCCGGGCAAATGGTTCATGTGATGGCTTTCCCTATCCGGTATAACCTAGATTCGTTGATGGCAGAAGCTTATGGCATCATAGATGTGGTCGAAGGAGCGTTTGCTAGAGGATTGGGCTCTCTTGTGATTGAATCGGATAACCTCAGTGTCGTTCGTCATTTTCATAGAGAGAACCTCGTGCGGCGCATCCGAACGAGAGAGAAAGAGTCTTAACCTATCTCACGGAGCTGCTTTCTTGTTTAAATAGCTATAGGGTTTGCTAGTGTAAAAAATACTCTAATACCCCTGCGAACAATTTAGGTAAATTGGGCTTCGGCTGCTTTGTTTTTAAATATTGGGCCATTACATGCCCCCTAGCTTGTATGATGGTTGGGCTGCTGATAAAGCCTCTATAAAATACAAGATTTCTTAAAAAATGCTCTAGCTTGCATTTATGTTTCGCCTGAAATCTTTCGATTGATTCTAACCGTAATCATAACTCCTTAACCCAATGATTTGAATAGTGAATGATGTAAGATTTTGGTAGTTTTTACAATGTGTTGCAGAGTAAAGCTTACTTTACAACACAATGTAAAGACCTAAATGCACCTAACTTAATCTTATCAGAATGGACTGAGTGACGCCCAAAAAAAAAGGCTTGGATTGCCATACATAATTGAGGACCTGCCCATTACTCTGTGACTTTTTCCCCTTTCTACATAGTTTTTAAGTCTCTCAATTCAAGTCAAATTCAAGTCAAATTTGTTCAGTTCTCTCTTAGTGGATGTGTTCCTACATAAGAACTTTTAACTAGATAAATAATATGACGTTGTATCTAGAAGCCATTGATTACTTGTATTGAATTTTCACAATTCATCCTCCCATTAAAAATGTATGGTATATGATATAATTCAATTCACGACGAATTATCAAGTGTTAGAATGAAGAAGTGAGATTCAGGGGCGGATTCAGGATTCCATGACAGTAAGTACTAAATTAGGAAAAAATGATGACATAAGATCACATATTATTTTTTGTAATATTGAGTGGCCGCTATAGTGAAAATAAAGTGGGAAACTAAATTGAAAACACTTCAAAATGAAAATGCAAATTTTTTATTTTGGAAAAATGAGTGGGGCTATATAGCTACCATTAGTCTCTAAATATGTCCGCCCATGGTGAGATTATGTCACCATGTTCTCTCAAAAGCTAAGATTTATTATCTAGATCTCAATATATGAGTGACTCTAGATTTTCCTAATTACCTCCTAAAAAGGATGGGGCTCAAGACCTGTGGGATTTTTAGTGTGTATATAGGAATCGATAGACTTGGATAGTCTCTGAGTCGTGTGGATCACTTACAGATTAGAGTATTTCGGTGGTATACACGAAATTAATAATCGGATAAAACAGAGATTGCTCAAGAATGACTATGGTTTTGCTATAAATTTTCGAACTCAGTTGTCCATTGTGTTTCTTCATTCGACCAAAATGCTAACCTAAAGGCAGGGGACAGGCGGTTAACACTTCGCTTATAACTGCTAACGCAACGGTTATAACTCATGTGATTTCAGTCTTTTTTTCCAACAAAACGAAATCTGAGACGTTTTTTGTAAGGCAACAAACGTCAGAAATGTTGGGTTTTGACATAGGTAACGCAGCAGAATAACAAAAATTTAATTCCTACTCAAAGCCCACCAAGAATCACAGGAAGAGACATTCATAACATTATGATGGACATAGAAGATGTGTACCCTTAGGTTTGGGAGATCACACGAAGAATAATTTACTCGTCTCTACGGTTGATCCACGTCTAGATGTGAGATCTAGATCTTCCTTCTTCTAGTGCTAGATTGGACCGGAGGAAGAGGGAAGAAGAAATCAAGCAATGAAGAACAAAGAGAGGATCGGCCCTCTCTTTGTGGCGGACGGCTAGGGGCGAACGACTAGGGGCGAACGGCCTCTAGCTTGTCTTGATCTGACTCTTGCTTTCTCTCCCAGTCACTTATGTTATGAGAATTAGTTGCGGGAAGGAAGCTAGAGCATCATTTATATAGTCCAACAACTCCTTCTTAACTACATAAAGGCCCTTCCTAATTCTACATGAATTTGGATTAGTCCCTACCTTGCATATTAGTCCTACTAAGTTTGTAAGGTGTTGCAAAGTGATCCTTCTAATTAATTAATCATATTAATTAATCCCAAATCTAGTTCAATCTCTATTAGACGTGTGACCCCATAGGTTTCTACTTAGTTGGTAGTAACTTATTACTAACATGAAGCTAGGTCTAGCAACACATCCATTCAACCCAACTAATAGAAATAAGTTAGTGATCCCGACAAACCTTGTGCCCAATATCACATATTGCATTATCCCTTTGTCTCCATATCCGGATTGTAAACGAGACATAAATTGTCACACTCGTATATCCAATTCATAGTTCCTCGATCCTGGGAATATGCTTATGCAAGCAGTTAACATCAATATCTCCATATTGATTTATCTGAGTCCGACCAGACATTCAACAAGCACCATCCCTTGAGTGGCCATGGATATTTGCTCCCATTATGTGGGAGGGACAAATCCTCTCTACATCACTACGATCTCTAAGATTGCTTCCTATTATGCCCGATAGCTATCTTTATAGTTGCCCGGTTAAGGCAACGGTGGATAACATCAAAGCATGATATTTCACAACTAGAGTATCTAGTGACTTCAAGTCTAAGGATTGTAATTATATTAGCACTACGAGAAGCGATTGTGACTTTAACATAATCTAATGTATCCTTCTCGTCGTGGGTCAATCCAGTATGCCATTACTCCTAATGCATACCCATGTGTTAGACTTGATATCTCCATATATATATCTACACACATTCTAGTCTATATTTGATTGTCCTGTTAACCAATATAATGGACTAGGGATATTTACGATAAACAACACATTGTATCTAAGGACTTCATTATATTAAATATCAAATAATGATTAAAGGAATATTCTAGCCAAAACATTGTTCATAATAAATATAGATTGCCTCTAGGGCATCTATTCCAACAGTCTCCCACTTGCACTAGAGCCAATCTAGTGCATCTCGTATGCCTATAGATCTAGCATGCCCTTCATGCTTTCGCTGCACAAGTTGCTTTGTGAGCAGATCTGAAAGATTGTCATCCGTTGGAGTCTTGCACATTTTCACATCTCCTCGATTGATCATATCACGAATAAGATGGAATCTCGTAAGTACATGCTTCGATTTCTGTTGTGATCTTGGTTCCTTGGTTTGTGCGATCGCTCCATTGTTGTCACAGTACAACTCTATGGGATCCACGATGCTAGGGACCACACCGAGCTCAGTGATAAACTTCTTTATTCAAACTGCCTCTTCTGTTGCTTCCACAACAGCAATGTACTCAACTTCTGTTGTAGAATCAGCAATTGTCCCTTGCTTGGAACTCTTCCAGCTCACAGCTCCTCCATTCAGGCAAAACACGTATCCAGACTGCGATCTGTAGTCATCTTTTTCGGTCTGGAAGTTTGCATCAGTGTAACTAATTACACTTAGCTCTTCCTTACCTACAAATATCAAGAATGCATCCTTAGTTCTTCTCAATTACTTTAGGATGTTCTTCACTGCAATCCTGCGATTCTCACACGGATTGGACTGATATCTGCCATACTCAACGCGTATGATACGTCTGGTCTAGAACACAACATGACTTACATGATGGATCCTATGGCCGAAGCATAGGGTATCCTACTCATGTGTTCCTTCTCAATCTCAATGGAAGGACAGTCATTCTTGGAAAGAGTCACACCATGCGACATGGGAAATAATCCCTTCTTGGAATCTTGCATGTTGAACCTCTTCAACACCTTGTCTATATATGTACTTTGACTTAGGCCGACATGGGAAAGAATCCATATAGATCTTTATACCAAGTATATAGGCTGCATCTCCTAAGTCCTTCATTGCGAAAAAGTTTCCTAGCCAATCTTCAACAGATTGAAAATTAGGAATATCATTTCCAATGATTAGTATGTCATCCACATACAAGACCAGAAACACTACAGAGCTCCCACTAACCTTCTTGTAGACACATGGCTCATCTTCGTTCTTAATGAAGCCAAACTCTTTGACTGC
The DNA here is from genome assembly GCA_023055425.1 of Linanthus parryae. Taxonomy (NCBI): domain Eukaryota; kingdom Viridiplantae; phylum Streptophyta; class Magnoliopsida; order Ericales; family Polemoniaceae; genus Linanthus; species Linanthus parryae. The sequence goes on from JALGPY010000003.1 coordinate 5,660,066, forward strand.
GTCATCAAAACATCGATTCCAACTCCTAGAATCTTGCTTTTAATTCTTAAATGGATCTTTGCAACTTACAGACTTTATTGGCATTCTCTCGATTCTCAAAACCCTCCGGTTGTGTCATATACACATCCTTAAGGAGGTTACCATAAAGGAATGCTGTTTTGACATCCATTTGCCAAATCTCGTAGTCATAGTATGCAGCAATAGCAAGTAGGATTCGAATGGATTTAGTCATGGCGACTGGTGAAAAGGTCTCATCATAGTCAATATCATGAATCTGTCTATAGCCTTTAGCCACAATCTTCACTTATAGGCAACTACCTTTCCATCCATGTCGGTCTTCTTCTTGAAGACCCATTTGCACCCTATGGGCCGAGCCCTTTCAGGTGGTTCCACCAAAGTCCATACTTTGTTGATATACATTGAATCCATTTCAGATCTCATGGCTTCGAGCCACTTCTTGGAGTCTGGGCCTTTCATGGCCTCCCCGTAGGTTGAAGGCTCATCATCCATGAGTGGTACGTCATCGGGCTCAGTCACGAGAAGTTCGTACCTCTCTGGCTCATGACGTACTCTTCCTGACCTACGGAGTTCATGTGTTACTTGAACAGGTTCTTCCACAACAACTTGCGGTTCCTGCTCATGTTCCATCATCGGTTCAGTGATTTGTGGTTCTTGAATTTCTTCAAGTTCTACAGTCCTCCCACTTGTTTCTTTAGAGACAAACTCTCTTTCTGGAAATACGCCGATCCGAGCTACAAACACTTTTTGCTAGGTGGGATTGTAGAAATAATATCATTTCGTTTCCTTAGGATATCCCACAAATTTAAACTTATCTGCTTTTGGCCCGATCTTGTCTGTTTGTAAACGCTTTACATAGACATCGCAACCCCAAATCTTCGTAAACGACACTATGGGACGCTTCCCAGTCCATATCTCATATGGTGTCTTCATGACTGATTTGGATGGAACACGGTTAATGGTAAAAGTTGTCGTCATTAGGGCATGTCCCAAAATGATATCGGAAAATCCGTTTGAGACATCATAGATCGCACCATATCCAATAATGTGCGATTCCTCCTCTCGAACACGTCATTCCATTGTGGCGTTCCGGGTGGAGTGAGATGGGATACTATCCCACACTCTCTAAGATATTAATCAAACTTTTGGCTTAAGTATTCTCCTGCAGGATCCGATCGTAGAGCCTTAATACTTTTACCAAGTTGCTTCTCTACTTCATTCTTGAATTCCTTGAACAATTCAAAGGATTCGGATTTGGCCTTCATAAGGTATACACATCCATATCTACTGAAATCATTAGTAAACGTAATGAAGTAGGTGGAACCACCTCTGGCAGGCGTGGGGAACGACCCACATACATCGGTATGCATGAGTGCCAGTAACTCACTAGTCCTCTCACCTTTCTTATTGAAAGGAGACTTTTTCATTTTTCCTAATAAACAAGATTCGCATGTCTCATATGACTCAAAATCAAATGAGTCTAGAAGTCCATTCTTATGGAGTGTAGATATGCGTTTCTCATTTATATGGCCTAAACGACAGTGGCATAGATATGTAGGATTTAAATTATTAGTTTTAATTATTTTAGTATTTATGTTATAGATGGGATTATTTAGATCAAGGATATACAATCCATTAGACAAATGCGCACTACCATAGTGCATACTATCAAAATAAATAGAGCAACACTTGTCCTTTATTGAAATTGGAAAAACCCTTCTCGTCTAAACAAGAAATGGAAATAATATTTTTGCTCATAGCAGGCACATAAAAGCTTGTCTAACTCTAAAATAAGTCCAGAAGGCAAAGATAGCTCATAAACGCCTACAGCTAATGCACAACTCTTGCTCCATTCCCGACGCGCAGATCTATCTCCCCTTTAGCCAATCTTCTACTTCTTTTCAAATCCTGCACATTTCGACAAATGTGAGAAGCACATCCAAAATCCAATACTCAGGATGAAGAAATAGAAAGATTGACGTCTATAACATAAATACCTGGTGGGGGTGGAATCACTATTCAAAGGTTCTTATCCTCGAGATATTTAGGGCAATTCCTCCTCCATTGACCCGACTGGCTACAGTAGTGACATTCACCTTTCGCCACGCCCCCACTAGGCTTTAGGGTTTCCATGGATTTTGCAACTCTCTTGCGCTTTCCTTTGGAAATACAGGCAACTCCTTTTCCCTTCCTTTTATGCACCATCATTATGGCTTTGCCCTTGCCTTTGTTGATGCTCTGTTCAGCTGTCTTCAGCATGTTCAACAAATCTGGCAGAGTCTTACTGATCTCGTTCATGTTATAGTTCATGATGAACTGGTTATAACTGTCAGGCAACGATTGCAAGACAAGATCAGTAGCCAAATCTTGGCTAAGTAGGAATCTCAGTCTCTCTAGGTTCTCAATGTACCCGATCATTCGAAGTACATGAGGCCCAACTGGATTCCCTTCTGCAAGACTACTCTTAAACAATGCTTTGGACACCTCATATCACTCATGCCTTGCCTGTTCCTGAAACAACGGTTTCAAGTGTATGATCATATTATAGGCCTCCGTGTTCTCGTGTTGCTTCTAAAGATCAGAGGTCATGGTGCAGAGCATGAGGCAAGTCACATCATTAGAATCATCTATATGTTTCTGATGTGCCCTTACATCTTCTAGAACAGTCTCATCCTGGGTGGGCCTGGAAATGGAGTGTCCAAGACGTACAACTTCTTTTCTTGCTCAAGGACAATCCTTAAGTTTCTGTACTAGTCAAGGAAATTCGTTCTAGACAGTTTGTCCTTCTCAATGACAGATCGTATGGATGAAGTCGATGCGTGATTGTTTGCCATTTGGAATTCTACAAAACGAGAAATATGCAATTTTAGTATTTTGAACAATTTAACTATATTCAATAATGGATAGATCATTAAATATAGCTCCCACTATTTTTCTCGGATTAATAGCCCTCACCATTAATGCAAAAAAAATGTATATTTTCTAGTAGGTCCAAGATCCATATTTCACTTCTTCTTGAGCTTGCTTTGGCAAGTCACCCAAGAATTGGTTACTTGGGTAGGAACCATTCCAATTGCATCCCATGCAACTCTTGGTCTAATTAGGTGAATAACTTATTATTCTTTATCCTTTAGATAACGCCTAATTGTCATGCCTCAAGGTTCATCAATTCAATTGATTCTTACCCAGTTGCGTCCAACCTCTTGCTTCAACATACACACATTACTTGCTTGTGTCGTCGCAACACATCATGGTGAATTAAAATCGCCTTGATTTGCAAGCCCGGATTTTAATAGACCCTGATCATGAAGGGTGTTTAGGAAAGAGAAGACAAAACGCAATATTCTATTTGAGGGATTTAATTGTAAAAATTCGTTCGGTTGATCCCATCAACATGATCTACTAATTTGGATTGGGCAATCCACAATAAAAGGTCACCTTTGTTTATTATTATCTTGTTAATGTTTTGCTAGTACCGCCATACACACAAAATAAATAACAAGATATAAATAATGAACATCCACAAAAAGAAAAATAACGTGGCATGGATATGGACCCTAGACTAAGATATTACCAAGCCAATGATAATATCTATTTACCCTGAAGTGAGAAGCTCATCTCCATGTGCTCCACCATAGCCGCGCGCCTAGGGTAGAGAGTCTTCGTCGTCTTTTGGCTTCTTGGTTCTCCGGTCTTCTCCTCCATGCTCTTGGCTATCATCTAAATATTTCTAATTCGAGCCTAACATCTAGAATAAATAAATAAATAAATAAATAAATAAATAAATAAATAAATAAATAAATAAATAAATAAATAAATAAATAAATAAATAAATAAATAAATAAATAAATAAATAAATAAATAAATAAATAAATAAATAAATAAATAAATAAATAAATAAATCCTCACATGTTGAGGAAGATGATCAGCTCGCAGGCCGTAAAATTAACTAAGTCTTAAATTAATTTGTTCAGCTTGCAGGCCGTAAACTAAACCACAACAAACACAAAACATCCATAATCTAGTCCATATCCATCCACCGTGCAACAAAGCACATAATATAGTTACAACCAATTTTTAACGCACTTGTTCAATTTTAGTTGAATTTGGTAAGTAGGGTTACAACGGTCCAAGGGGTCCAACCTAAGCATAGGATGAACCCCAAAGGACCGCCGCCCGCCACCTTGGGCCGGCCCTAGGCCGGCTGTCCCTTGGTGACCCGCAGCCTTTCTTGGTACGCAAGGAAGAGGAGGGGCGGACGGCTAGGGTTTCGGCCCTAGTCTCCTTCCCCTTCCTTCCTTGTTGCCCAAGCTTGGTTGTTTCCATATAATTATTTTCATAATTGAAAAACCCCTTTTTCAATTATGTGCCCATGAACCCTAATTTTCAAGAACCCAATTATTTACATCATATGTGATTAAACTCACCAATTTACACATCCAATGTTAAATTAAATCTTGTTTATATTGAATCAAATTCAATATGCATCTACTATACCAATTAATTTCAGTTTCATGCAATATCAATATAACGGTGTATAAAACTGAAACCGTAACACATAATATCATGTTATCCACTACAACCAGTGGCTCTGATACCACTGTTGGGTTTTGACGCAGGTAACGCAGTGGAATAACAAAAAATTAATTCCTACTCAAAGCCCACCAAGGATCACAGGAAGAGACATTCATAACATGATGAGGGACATAGAAGATGTGTACCTTTTAGTTCGGGAGATCACACGAAGAATAATTTCCTCGTCTCTATGGTTGATTCACGTCTAGAGGGGATATCTAGATCTTCCTTCTCCTAGTGCTAGATTGGACCGGAGGAAGAGGGAAGAAGGAATCAAGCAACGACGAACAAAGAGAGGATCGACCATGTCTTTGTGGCGGACGGGTAGGGGCGGACCGCTAGGGGCTTCGGCCTCTAGCTTGTCTTGCTCTCTCTCTTGATTTCTCGCCCACTCACTTATGTTATGAGCATTAGTTGTGGGAAGGAAGCTAGAGCATCCTTTATATAGTCCAACAACTCCTTGTTAACTACATAAAGGCCCTTCCTAATCTTACATGAATTTGAATTAGTCCCTTCCTTGCATATTAGTCCTACTAAGTTTGCAAGATGTTGCAAAGTAATCCTTCTAATTAATTAATCATAATTAATTAATTCCAAATCTAGTTCAATCTGTATTAGACGTGTGACCCCATAGGTTTCTGCTTAGTTGATAGTAGCTTATTACTAACATGTAGCGGTTTCTAGAAGTACATCCATGCAACCCAACTAATAGAAATAAGTCAGTGATCCCGACAAACCTAGTGCCCAATATCACATATTGTATTATCTCTTTGTCTCCATATCCGGATTGGACACGAGACATAAATAGTCACACTCGTATATCCAATCCATAGTTCCTCGATCCTTGAAATATGCTTATGCAAGAAGACAACATCAATATCTCCATATTTATTTATCTGAGTCTGACCAGACATTCAATAAGCACCATCCCTTGAGTGGCCATGGATATTTTCTCCCATTATGTGGGAGGGAGAAATTCTCTCTACATCACTACGATCTCTAAGCTTGCTTCCTATCATGCTAGATAGCTATCTTTATAGTTTCCCGGTTAAGGCGCAACGTTGGATAACATCAAAGCATGATATTTCAACCCTAGAGTATCTAGTGACTTCAAGTGTAAGGATTGCAATTATATTAGCACTATGAGAAGCGATTGTGACTTCAACATAATCTAATGTATCCTTCTCGTCGTGGGTCAATCCAGTATGTCATTACTCCTAATGCATACCCATTTGTTAGACTTGATATCTCCATATCAATCTACACACATACTAGTCTATATTTAATTGTCCTGTTAACCAATATAATGGACTAGGGATATTTAAGATAAACAACACATTGTATTTAAGGACTTCATTATATTAAATATCACAATAATTAATAAATGAATATTCTAGCCAAAACATTGTTCATACTAAATATAGATTGCCTTAATGGCACCTATTCCAACATGAAATTCAAATTTTCCACGTTGACCGCCACCAGGTGCTTTACCCCTTGGGCCCCACCAGGGGTGTTGCCCCTTGGACTCCGTTAACTATACAACTTCCACCAATAAAAAGTCTGGGAACCTTTTAGGACACTCAAAGTCTGGGAAAGAATGAAGGGAAACCTCATATTACTGTTTATACTCTGAGTTTTGACAATAAGAATTGCAGTAGTTAACAAAGGATTTATGAATGAGAGCAATTATATAGCAAGATGAAAAGTTGTAGGTTCACTAAAGATTAGTATGAGGTTTGGGGAGATGCAAGTTGTTCTACTAAAAGAATGGTATGTAGTACTGCAAAAGGAAATGAACCCAGAAAGGACATGAACTCATTGAAGGGTTTAAACCATTACAGAAACCCAAAACCCTCAGTTCCAAAATCTCCAGGCCATGCGATGATTAAAATTCGATGGATGATTGGGGAATGTGCTCCAGTAGGGTTTTGAGTTCAGATTAATTGATAGGTTCGGGTGGGGATTTGGCAAAATTTACGGTTGACTATAAGAGCAACAGTTGGCTTATGGACGCACCTGAACCGGAGAAGAGAATTTTCGGCAGCAGAGGGAGAATATCGGCGACCAAGTTCGCCGGCAACTTCTCTTATAGACGATCTTGCTGCATAATTGGAAATGAGAACGAAATGAAAATGGAGTTGAAAGAAAATAAGAAAGAAAAAAAAACTTATTTTTGAGGATAATGGATCCGTTCCGCATGGGCCAAGTTCTATTTGCTGCCTTTTTACGGGCCCATATCCAATAGCAAACACTAGATCTTAACACATTGAGCCCAGTAGGTGTCCATTTTTTTTAAGAACTTATGAAATACCCCGTTATTTAGAAACGGATATTTTTAGATAATATTAAGTGTTAATATGTTGAAACGGGTATTTTATAAAATTATTGAGTGTTAATATAATATTATTATAAGTATTGGGTGTTAATATGCTACTATTATATTTTATGATATTATTTGGTATTAATATAACATTGGGATAAGTTTGGGTATTAGTTATTATTATTTAGAAAGTTAATTCTAATGTTATAAACTACCTAGGTGCTTTTATGTATTTTCCTATAACTTATATAGTGTCCTTTATTTAAACTAGGGGGTGCTTGTTGTACTAAGACTAAACCAAGGGGGGGGGGGGTGAAAGTGTCTTTTTGGAAAAATAATCATCTTCTTCCTCATCTCATTCAATGGGTAGGAGACATCTCCGCCTAGTTCGCCGCCCCAACACCACCAACATCCTTGACGCCTCAAAACACCACCAAATCCACCAAAAACAGTCCCAATCCACTCCTAATTCGACATGGATCGAATTTTTAGCACCAAGTAAACTAATTTCGTCAAAAACCCAACCCGATTCGAAATCGAAAACTTCGCGGTGGGTCTCCTTCCACTCGCCGGATTCTTCAATTGGAAGCCTATAAATACCCACATCAAAATCATAATTCTTCTCACACCAAACACCACATCAATCTCTCCCTCTCGCTCCCTCTCTCCCGTTCAAATCGCCAAGCACAAACCCAGTCGGGTCCGGAGAACCGACCGCCGACCGCCGAAGTCGTCCGACGCCGCCCCTCCTCCGGCGCTCCACCGTCGGCCTCCTCCTTCGCCACCACCGCGAGCCACCCGGTCGCCGTCACCATCTTCGTCCTCTTCGTTCTCTGTTCGGGTAAGGAAACGAACCCGTCTGTTTTGTTTTTATTTTGTTTGTTTCTTTTTTTTATTATTAGCAATAGTGAACTGTTAATACATAAGAATACTATCTGGGTAGAAAGACAAGTTGGGAAGTGCCCCAGTGGTTAAGTTTACTGTTAGTCTTGGGTTCGAATCTCACCATTGACAACCTTTTTTTACTACTCTACACTCAATATTTAAAAGAGAAGTTTTGGGGGAATGAAAGCCTTGTTAAAACACTTGAGAATTATTTATTTAAGAAGTTTATTTTCTTGTTTAAAGGTTAATCTTTTGAAAAATAATACTCTTGGGTTATGCTTTATAGTAGTAAAAATTTAGAAAATTATTTTTATACAAGTTTAAAATCATTTTTTTACTCATCTTCACTCCAAAATAAAAGTATATTTTTCTTACTTATTTTTATAAGTTTGTAACAAATTAGAATAAGTTATTTTCCGTTCATCAATTTTTTATTTATTTTAAATAAAGTTAGTTTATTTATAATTTTATATTCTCTACTAAGGCTTGTTTGGTTGGGAGAGACTACTATTTGAATTAAAAGTGTTTTTGAGGTAAAATAATATGTTTCTCTACCCTAAATAATAAAAAGGATATTTTATCTAATCTTATAAGTTATACTTATATAATTATAGCTTAGTATGTTTTTATAAATAATAAACGTTAACTCTATAAAGTGTATTTTACTATAAAAGAGGTTGTTCACCTTAGCAAAGGTTGGGGAGAGTTAGTAAGGGATTTATTTCATTTACCTATAGGACTTCGTGTGCAATGTGTTGATTAGGATATTATTAAATTTGTAGGCGACAAATTCGTTGACGAAGGATACGTCGAGTATTACTAGGAAGTGATTTGCTTTGCTTGAGATTCAAGGTAAGTAAATATGTCAGGCCTAGCGCCCATATCTTCTTTCTTGTCTAAACTGCTTTTGTGATTTATTGTCTCAAAATTTGAATATCTATTTGAACTGTTTATTTGAGAAAGTTTACTGATTTTACAAAGGTGATTCTATCACAACTATCACATGAAATGATAATAAGACGTAAAGACGTAAAGTGGAATAGTTGTACCGGGGATCAATATTTTGAGCTTTGGTCGATGTGGACTACGTCTCTCGACCCACTTTATTTTATTTTGCTCGGCCGCAACCGCCCCTAGTTCGCTCCAGTACTTACCTCTCTGGCCGCAAGAAGTCTTAGGGGGGTGTCGACACTTATGGTCTGGTAGCCAGTTATTAGTAGATCTTCCCCGTGTCAACATGGTAATATATGTTTTCTGAATGATGGACCTTTATGATTGAGAATTGGAAGTCCCGATTGGACAAATGAGGAAGTTTGGGAATGTTTCCCCACAAGTGAAGTGATAAAGGAAAATATTTGTGAATTCTTGTTTCATACTTATACTCTTACTCAAATACTTTACTCTTCAAACTCATGTGTCGTTTTTAAACTGCTTCATAATCTATTTACATGCTTGGGTGTTGCTTACTCAGTATTTTCCGCTGACTTTGGAAACTGTGGTGTTTCTTTTTATTTCTGCACCACAGGTTTAGGTGGAAGCATGGCTTTTGGGGGAAATCGAGACACATCACTTTAGTAAATTTAAATTTCACATCTAGACTTGTTTTATTTATTAGTTGAATTTTAGATTGGAATAATGCCCATATTTATGGCGAGACTAGTTTCAAAGTTTCAATTAATTATTTATGAATTTTTTGGTTGGATATTCTGTTATAAAATCTCCTTGTATTCAAGTTTCATCTCGGGTACGGAGTGACATCCCCGGGCTTTCGGTTTGGCGGTTTTGGGAGTGTTACAACTTACCCGTGGTAGGACGGCATAACTCCGCGTCCATTAAACTCGGGCTCTCAAACCATAACAAAAATATTTGGTTGGGGGGGGGGGGGGGGCTAGGCCTGACCCAGATAAAAACAAGAGGAGGACTAATAAAACCAGAACTAAAACTAAACTACACACAAAAAGATGGGCTATCCCTACACTAACTAAACTGACCCAAGACAACTACAATTTTGATCCAGTTCAATAACTATGTACTATGTACTATGTAGTATGTAGTCAGGAGGATCCACCAAATAGGATGCCCACTTCCTTTCTTTTAACCCAGTTTTTGCCAATTTTGTGAGCCACACTGTTGGCCGACCGACAAGCATATTGCACTGAGGGTGTCCATTTCCAGTCGTTATATAGTTGTCATATTCCAATAAATACATGTATAATTGTCACAAACTCTTTGCTCATGAGGTCGCGGCTTCAAACCCGGTTGATCTTTGTCACAAATTTATGTAAGCATACTTTTTTATAGGAAATTTATTTAAGCATACTTGATGAATGATGATGTATGTAGAGAGTTTAGTTTTTACATAATTAAAAAAATAATAAGGCAGTGAGAACTAATTAAAACCAACCTAATATATTATGCACAAAATATATTAAATTCATATGAATTCTACTTTATGTGTTATTTTCCTTGAAATATTTACCATACAATATCGTAATAATAAAAGTGTATTTTTTCTAACTACAAGAGGCCTAGTGAGCGAGGTTTAGGATTTTATGTTTCCCTTGACCTTGAGATCTCAGGTTCAATAACCACCACGACCTATTGGAGCATGTGAATTTAGTCGAGGAACGCCCAAACTGACCCAAACACTACGTATATATCTTTAAAGTATAAGTTTGGTAGAGCAGTTGAAACCTCTACATGAAGTTTAGGGTTCTAACCAAGCTATATAATGTAATTCTCAAACGAAAAAATATGGCCGGCCGTATTTGATTTTTTATTCTTTTATTTCCTGAAAAGAAAGCGAAGGTGATTGAAGGACTGTTGAGTAAAGAGAGACAAGACCAAACTTAATTATCACTTTTGCAATGTATAAATAACTTGGAGGGTCCGATGTTAAATTTAGCTAGAGTTTAGTTGTGAAAGTGAAATATGAGAAGATGGCAACCCCTACAAAACCTAGTTGAATTCATTTTCCGAATCCCAACCAGGCAACCCTAAACCCTAGCTAACGAGAGAGTGACTATGGCGGAAATTCCAAGAGACATTTTGATTGAGATACTATTGCGGTCCCGGCGAAGCTCCTTGTAGGATTCAGGTGCGTTTCTAAATCTTTATGTACTCTCATTGACAGCCAATTGTTCAACAATTTATTCGTGACCCGAAACAACTCCACCACCCTTGTTGTTCAAAGTTCCGCATTTTCTCTAACTTTTGGAAAATAGTCAAATGACGCTTCAATCCTCATTTAAGGTCGATGGAATGGGTAGATTTGGATATCATAGTTATCCTCAGGGTTCATGTGAGGGCTCCTGCGACGGTTTTGTCAGCATATCCAATGGCGACGGAGTTGTCGCTATTTGGAACCCGACCACCCGAAATTGCACAAAATCGCCAGATACTAGTAAAGTGGGACCCGTCCAAATCCGACACACGGCATTCGGATTCGGGTACGATTCAACTCACGAGGAGTACAAGGTTTTTCGGCTTGTCCAAGGATGTTATGCGCCTTTCGACACCGCCGCGACACTGTTCAATGTGAAGACAGTGATTTGGAGGAGTGTTCGCGACTTCCCCGGTCGCGTCGTGACTTATAATAAACAGCCACCACGTGGGGTGTTGGCATGCGGAGCGTCGCATTGGGTTGTGACCCAAAAATATATGACAAGGAAAATATCGAGTATTTTATCGCTGCCTTCGATATTGCTACTGAAGAGTATCGTCTACTGCCATTGCCTAGATTTGATAACAGTATCTCCCAAGTGACGATGACGATGACAATGCGGATAGGGTGTTGGAAGATTGTCTTTGCTATGTGTTGTCACAGATGTGGGGTTGATGTGTATATGATGAAAGAGTACGGGGTCAAAGAATCGTGGCATAAAATATGTTCGTAAGTACGAATTTTTACGTCCCTTGGCTTATTCGTTAAACAGGAAGGAAATCCTCTTCGTGGGAGAGGAAATCCTCTTTTGGTTCGATCTTGAAAATAACAAGAGGAAAGAAATTAAAGTTCCTGTGGCTGGTACTATGCTGTAAAAGGCGTCGAGGTTTGCGGTGAAAGAAAAGTTCGTGACGACAGGTACTATGCTGAAAGTGACGTCGAGGTTTGCGGTGAAAGTGTTGCTCCAGTAAGCGGAGGAAAGATAATTGAACAATTAAGTGCAGTTAGGTAACGGTGTAAATAGTAAGTCCCCAGGATCACGAAGGCGTCAATGTTTACCTGCAGTGGCATGTTTGAGATCCCAAATTTTAATCATCTTTGACTTAAATCGGTCAATTTAATTTAATTATGTTTGTTACCCTGTTTTGCAATTCCAATCAAATTTATTTCGGAGTTTGCGAAAAAAATCAAATTTATTTTGTACCAATAATCTGCATATTCAATTTTCATTTTGTACCAATAATCTGCATATTCGATTTTGCTTCTGTCCTTAACGCCGGTTATTTATTTATTTTTCATACTTTTCTAATTGCAACAATGAATGTATTAGCTGCTCATTTTTGTATGCCAATTCTGATGGAGACACCAAAGCATTACCCCGTATTATTGTATTGAACTTTTCGTCGGAGAATGGTTTTGGAATGATTCAGTCGATTATGTCGCTAACGTTATCGAGCCTGATGTACACCTGCATATTGGATATTGTGTCGAATTAGGATTAATTACAGAGTGAAGAATTCATGGAATTAACTGTGTTACTACAAAGAATATAGAAAGATTGACGACTTTCTCACGGGTAGTGACAGTGCTAGGAAATCAAACCAGTTGGGCAAAAAATAAGTTAAACGGTGCAAAATATAAGGTTATTGGCATTTGACCCCTTGTGGTTCAGGTAACATAAGAGTATTAAAAAAAACAAACAAACAAACATCACCATTGATAAAGTTATAGATACATTCTCAAAGTGTTATTTAGTTCTCTCAAAATACAATATAGGGTTACTTGCATTTGACCCCTTGTGATTCAGGGTTTGTGCGAAAGATACCTATGGAATTAGAAATGTTGCAATACCCCCTGGTTTGGTTTATATTGCGGTTTCGTTAAGACTTTCTGAACTTGTCTAACATTAGACTTTTAATGCCCAATATGCCCTTATATTCAAAAGTCTAAGAGTCCGTTTGGTAATGCTTTTGCTTTCTAGAACGTTGCTTTTCAAATCCAAAAACAGCATTTATGTGTTTGGTAAATTTTTATTTTCTGCTTTCTAGAAAGCAACTGCTTCCCCACAGCAGCTTTTGAAAAGCAGGGGAGGGATTGCTTTCTACGACCTGCTTTTTGATTAATTTATTATTTGACATCATTATCCATTAATAATTGTTAATAATATATTATTGTAATAGTAATATCTATTATATCATGTCTGAAATGGTCGTTTTGACATTTACAACAAGTCTAAAGCACTAATTACCAAACACAAAATGTCAAAAGTGCTTTTCAACAGCAAGTTATGTACGGAGTTTACCAAACGCTTTTTGTGCAGATTCTCACAGCAGCTTTCTCACAGTGCTTCCTACACAGTAGCTTTCTAAACCGCCACAGCATTACCAAACTAGCCCCAAGTACAAAAAAAAAGAGAAAGAGAACAGATCTGAGAAAAGAGGAAGGAGGAGGAAGAGGTGGTGGCGGGGTGTAAGGAAAAACCGACGCCGGAGAAACACGACGACGATAACAACGATAACAGGTGGAATGAATAGATGAGACTATATATGGGAGGGCATATAGGTCTTTTTGACATAATTAACGAAAAAAATACCCCTTTACGCCACAAAAACGAAATCACAATAGAGTTTATTGCAACGTTTAGAACTACAAGGGGGTTTCTCACACAAACCCTTAACCACGGGAAGTGAAATGTAATCAACCTTATAATATATTTAGTCAGTGCCTTTACAAATCAGACCCGTCATTTAAATTTACACCCACGACCGTCCTAATTGCAAATTGGACTGGTTCCGGATCCGTCCAAATCACAGAGAACATTGACTCAGTTTCAATTCGAGCTAGGTTTCGGGTTGCTTATGTTGACTCATTTATGTTGCACTCGTACGATAAATGACAAGAGTATGTAACTAGGCCCAATTTTCTCCCCAAAACACATCCTCCATCCAAGCCGTGATTCTGCAGAGGAAAACCCTAATGAAGAGAGGGATTAGAGAGAAGACGGACATGGCTGACTTGCCGGCGGAGGTCGTCGAGGACATCCTGTCACGGCTGCCAGTGAAACCGCTTATGCGCTTCAGGTGCGTTTCTAAGCCCTGGTGCGCTCTAATCGACAGTCGTGATTTCATGAAACTGCATCTCAAACGATCCTTTGAATCTCTGCCTCGTAGTTGGTGGTTTCAGAGTTGATCATGTTTGCCTGGATACTCTTCTTGACGTCGCCGTCGAATTGGATCACCCCTTTGACGCCGAAGACCCCCCAGAATTCGGGGTTCCTTTGGTCCTTTTATACGACAACGATGTGAACGATGATGTTTGTATTTTGAATCCACACACCAAAAAGCACAAAAAGTTTCCTGTTTATGAATATGAAATGACTTCACCGCGACCTCCTCGTGAGAATGGCACTTCTGACTCTGAAGTTAGGGTTTATAGTCTCAATTCAAATTCGTGGAGGGGGATTCAAGATTTCCCTTGCTACCTAGTCCATGAGCCATGTGATGGTGTGTTTGCTAGTGGTTCTTTAGGTTGGGTTGTGGCTCGTAACTACGAGGAGCTTTCAGATTGTTTCGTTGCTGCATTTGATCTTGGCATTGAGAAATATCGGTTTTTTTTATGAATGTGGAGCTGTCGGGTCTCTGTGTCTATTATGTGATACGGGTACCATCTAGGTTAGGGCTATAGCCACCACTCAATTTTCAAAAATTACAATTTGACCCTGTTTTTTACCAATAATTTCATTTTAGCCCCCATTAAAATCGAGCAATAATTTCCACTATTTATGTTTATTCATCAAAATATCATATTTTAAAAATTTAACCCCCACTATCACAAAATCCTGAATCCGCCCTTGCACACTGTTATGATTCACGAAAACCTATATGAAATTACATCTTGGAAATTTACAATCCGCGCTGATCCTTATATTTCTTGTGGTTTATTCCCCATTCTTCGCAAATATTAGGACTGTAGTTGTAAGTCTAACATTCTTGTTCCTCATTTTGAAGTCTCCGGTTCCATCAAGTTCTACTCTATTTCTTTATGCTATTGTTTGATAGGGAACTTAGAACCTAGTTTCTCTGTGATTGTCTACATTTGTCAGGGTTGTCCTTGGTGTCCTACACATGTCCTAATAGTGTTCCAATAAGTTATAATATGTTGTATATTGATTCTCTAATAAGTTGTGCGTTATGGCTAGTTTGGGAACACTGTGGCGGTGCTATAAAGCAGCTGTGTGAAAACACTGTGGAAAAGCTGTTGTGAATTCTTGATAAAATGTTGTTTCGTAAATATTACGTAAAAGCTGCTGTGAAATATTGATATAGTAATTTTGTGTTTGGTAAAATCAACTGTAAAGTTGTTGTGAGAGGGTAAAATGACAAAAATATATGACATGTGTCATTTCCAAAAAGATAACTATTGATATTTAAAAAAAATGTAAGGTGACATTAATTATAGATAAATTAATCAAAAGCACTTTCTGGAAAAGCATCTCCCCCCCCCCCTTGCTTCCTGAAAACTGTTGTGGAACAGCATAAATTGTCCGAAAAAACAAAAATTTTATTTTTACCAAACACACTAAAACTGCTTCTGGTGTCGGAAAGCAGCTGTGCTGGCAGCAGAAGCATTCCCAAACTCACCCTTAATATATTTGTGTAATCCCCTCCCATATCTTATGTTTTCTACATTTTGAAACACAGCCTTGATTATCTCTTGGCTGGGGAGTGAAAATGCTATCTCTCTTTGGTTCTTTCATTGAAAAGGCTTTTATTAATCGGAAGAAGGGATGCGCAAGGAGGGCAGACATAGTGCATTTCATTGTTTCCAAGTCCTAGATATTTGGTGCCCCAAAGGCGTAGCACAGTTGATACTCGGTGGGGGCATATTTGCTTCAATGTGTAAGGTTTGAGTCATGACAGCTGCAGCGTGGGACCTCCCTTAACAGATGGACTCCTCGCTGATTTATTCCTCTCTTGTGGATTGGGACGGTGCCAGAGAGGCAGCTAGGGTGGCTGTCTCCACATTTTGCTCCAAAGTCCCAGCAATATGATTTTGCAATCAATTTAAGTTGGAGCCCCAATATCCAAAAATTTACCGTGATTTTCTAATTTTGAAAATTATATGTAATCATTTCCATGTCTTATGTGTTCATCGAACCATATTTAAGGATTATAGTAGAGGAAAGTATGAAATGTTTGCACTTTGCATGGAAAGTTTTTGCTATTTTGATAGAAACCCAATAATCCGTACCTTATTATAGACATGTTGATTGGGTAATTGATTTGATTGATGCTTGATTAAGAATTCTTATTTTCTTATCTATTTTAATTTTGGTCCTGAGTTGGTGGTATCAAATCAAAATGTATTTCCTGTTTCCAAAGAGAAGATAAGAATAATTAGGTGTTATTTTTATGAGGGAATGAGATTGAATCTGGTAATCATTTGATTTTGGGAAGAGAACATGCTCTTGAAATCCTATGGGAGAGACATGGCATTGAAATCATGGATTATCAGTTTAACATCAAAGAAATTTCCTATCTTTTCTTTTGATCTCTTCAAAATCCTGTGTATTTTTTGTATGTTTTCCATGTGTTTGTATCCGTTCTCATTTCATCTTTTCATTTCATCTTTTGGTTTGTTTATGTTAGAAATGGTTTCTTGTCAAAGGCGTCCATAAGTATAGTTGTGGAGAAGCAACTCAATGCTTAATCATTTAGATACTGCAACTTGCTGATTTTATCTAGTCAAATCAGTATTCTTAGAAGATTGATGCAAGTTGTCCGGATCTATTGAGAATGTGTACATTCTTTATATTTCTAATCACTTTTTGCTATTTTTTTACGTCACTGTAGTGAGTGAGAATTGATGGAGAAAGTTGTAACTCATGTCTTCTCAAGCATTTTGATCACAACTAAAACATAGCAGCAACCTAGCTACACAACCACTAGCACCATGTAATACCAATGCCCTGTAGCAAACAAGTGTCATCTAATAGCCTCTCCACGAACAAAATGTTCTTCACACAAAATTTGTTCTTGCGCTAGAACATTTTATTGTTAATTGATAGTACGCCAAGACGAATAGAAGCGAGCAAAAGAGAGGAAGAACGGGTCTCGCCCTCGGTGAGCCCCGTGTGCGACATCGGCATGGGACGTCGGCATATACAAAATGTTAGAAAATAAGAGCGGAAACGATGAACCACTTGTTAAGAATCAAGAAGAAACGATGAACGAAAAAACAAGACGAAGAACAGAAGCAATTTAATGCGGTTCACTAGTTTTGATACTAGCTACGTATAGGACCAAACGATAACAATTTATTGATGAGAATCCGATTACAATTAACTACACTCCACCACACTTGTCAAAAGAAGAGTCCTACACCCATATATAGGCCTATACTACTGACATCTGTCCGAAGAATAATTTAACTTTGTCAAAACGAACAAGCAAATAATTCCAAAAACTGTCTAGACCCGGTCCAGGTCGCACGGCCTCCCAACCCAGGTAGCACGTCCTATGGGACCAACATACCAGGACCACCCAAACCACGTCGCAGGACCTCTGGGACCAACAGCCTAGGTCGCAAGACGTCCCAAACTAGGTCGCAAGACATCTGGGCAACCCGAAAATCTGCAATTTCGTTCATTTGCCTCCTTTGCTCATTGTTTTGCCAATCCAAGCTAGGGTTTTGATCAGCCAATCCATAACACACAATGTTTTGGAGAATGGTGTCTCTGAAGAAAGAACGCAGAACACTTGGTAACTACAACATACGACCATTAAGATCATTAAGACGGCAAATGGGACGGAGTGGACATGTTTACATTCTAGTACTAGCCAAACCCGAGTTAAATTTACTCTGCTCAAGCCCGCCCAAGTCCGAATTAGCATCATCCTTAGCCGGTCATAATTAGGGCTCAGGTTGAATTCAGATAGCCCATTTGAATTAAATAAATTTGGCTTAGTTAACACTTTAAGCTCCTCTCTCTTCTTTGAGGTTAGAAGAGTGGCCAAAATGACATGAATAATCCTAGTGACCAATAATTTCCGAGCTAGTCGAGTCTTTGAACGGCGAGAAACAAACACACAATTTATTTCTCTCTAGCACCCATCTCGAAATCTCAATAAGCTTTGAAGCCTTCATCAATGTAGAATCATGATTTACCAACTCTGGACCTGGAAGATAACCGCCAATATGTAAAGAATGTGGTTCAAAGTACACTGGTTTCAAAAGAATCCTATCCAGTAAATTTGCAGGAATAGTTGCCTCAATTCTAAAAGGGCTTTGGAACCTAAATGAGGAGCTCAAAGTGGAGTCTTGGTAGAGGAACAAATTCATCTTCTGATTGAAAAATATGGAACATTGTGAACGTATAATTATAGGTGTCCCTGGAATGTCTCAAACATCTTGCTTGTGTTGAAGATATGGTCGGCAAGAAACCCTCTCAAGGCTTTCTATTTATGGATGAGAAATGCAAGTCTATGTTTACCACTAGCGATGCTGACGGAAGAAAATATGAAGACAATAGGGTAAATGGCATGTCCCCTTGTATATATGGATGAGGAAACAATAGGGGAAGAGCTACAATTCTCCTATATCTAATTCAATCATTGATTAATTTGGAAAACCCATTGCGTCTGAGGTTTCGCAACAACAAGAGATATCTCAAAATTTGAGAAAACACCTGATACAAGCATGTCGAAAGATATTTCTAAAATTAAAAGTGGCTAAGACATTCCAATAATGATTGTAAGTTCATGAAGCTAGAAAGAATAAAATGTACCACTCTCTCTCTTGTCTTTCTTCTCATCCTGACTTTTACCACCGTTCAATGGGTCACTTTGGCCCGGTGATTTAGATAGCAAAATGATATATGGAAGAGTAAACGTCGCTCTATAACACGGTGGAAAAATTACCATAAATCGCATCGCTTTGCTATCCAAATTACCCGTTCAAAAGTATCCCAGTTACGAGTAAAAAATCAAGACGGTGAGAATGAGAAGAGACATAGGGGTGATCGATATTTAATGTTCCTCAAAACTCCTCCAAAATACAGTAGAGTTATGATACACTGTTATTTAGCTCAAGACATATGATAGCTACTGAAATAGTCTTAGATAGTTGTGTGATTGAGAAATGGCTATTTATCTATGGTTGTTCAGTTTAAAAAGAAAAATATGAAGTTGTGAAAAGAGATTGCGATGGTCGGCTAGTTGTTACAAACCGAACATGTCTGTGGATCTTGTGTGGGGACCTAAATGAGATGATGAGAGTTTAAGATGAACTAGGAATTCACAAAAAAAAAATCAATTGAAAGGTATCAAGATTCAATGCCTTAACATCTAGCTAGAATCTAGTAGAGGTGGAAGCAAATTGTTTGAGTTACACTTTGACAAACAAAAGAGGGGCTGGTAATGTTAGGGAAAGGTTGTTCTTGGTCATTGCAACAGCTGAATGGGGAGTCTATACACCTAAAACTATAGTTGTCCATGAATTTATTTCAGGATCTGACAATTGTCCCATAGTTTTACAAATTTTTTTTGTATGGGAACGAAGAGGGTACAAAATGAAGATGGAATCTGAATGGTCTAGTCATCCAAGCAACATTGAAGTGGTGAAACGAGGCCTATGAGAGTTGGTTGAGTTGGTAAGCCTCGTCTCCTCGCTAGACCGAGGCTTGGTTTCGAGTCCCGCTGCTGGCGGTCTCTCATGGTGGGTGATATGTAATTCCCTTTATAAGCCCTCAAAGAGGCCTGAGGTCTGTCCTGACCCTAGAATGTGGCAGCCTGCCCCTCCCCCCCCCCCCCTAAACTTTTATTTACCAAAAAAAAGTTGTGAAACAAGGTTCTCATGTACATGTCATGAGGTCATCTATGTTCAAGTTGCAAAAATAAAAAATAAAATGGATAGTTGCAGAAGAGTATTAAGAATTTGGAGTAAAATAAAGTTTTAAATTTCAAAAAGTGGATACTACTACTGATGAAAAGCTGATGTGGATCCAAAATAAACATTTCCAAGTACAGTTGGAACACATGCAAGCAGACATCAAAGATCATCTAAGTGTAGAGCATGAGAATGTTCTTTTGGCCAGGTCAATCTGGTATTTTCGGGACTAGTAAAAGCTTGCATCATCATTTCTTTGGGCCATGAAAAAGAAAGAAGTGAAGGACTGGGTTATCTATTGTGACACTTTCCAGAGGATGAAGCATGAGAATGTATCCTACCTTGGACATCTTCAACAACTACCTATTCCTCAGAAACCTTGGGGTGATATAGCCATGGACCTTACTACTGGGTAGCCAAGTTCAATGGAAATGAATTCATTTTAATTATGATAGATACGCTTATCAAATATGGTCATTTCATGAAACTCTCTTGCCACATATATGAAGAAAAGGTTTCCAATGAATACTTTTGACAAGATTTACAAGCATCATAGTTTGCCGACTACACTCCGTGCGGACGGATATTCTACCTTTCTAAGCTCATTTCGGTAGAACTTATTCAAACTCTTGAATACTATATTGGTACACACTACTCTTACCCCATTCACACGGATGGTCAAACTGAGAGGGCGAATCAATGTCTTAAAACTTACTTAGGGTGCATGACTGGAGACAGCCGTTCCAAATGGTTTAAATGGCTGGGTCTAGCAGAGTATTGGAATAACACAAATTTGCATTCAAGCTTGAAGGAAAATATTTTTATGACCCTTTATGTCTACTCCCCTCCATAACTCAGCTTTCATCAGCCGAGCCATTCCCCTATTGCCGAAGTTGATAACTCCATCAAAGACAGACATAAGATGCCAAGTCTACTGAAGAAAAACATGGTGGAAGCACAATTAAGAATGAAGCAGTATGCTGATAACATAGATCATTGAGGGAGTTCAGTGCCCTAGATTGAGTTTATTCTGTCCCTACAACTAGTCGTCAATGCCTTTGTTAAGAGCTCACAAGCTCACTCCAAATCATTGTGGGCACTTCCAGATCATTGACAAGGTAGGGAATGCAACATACACACTAGCTCTCCCAGCTCAGTCTAGGATACACCCAGTATTCCATGTCTCTTTTGAAGAAGTAGGTGGGTTCTAAGGTTGCGATTCAAACCGCACTGCCTTTCCAAATCCCTGAAGGCCAACTTATCATTGAACTAGTAGAAATTTTGTGCAACATAACCATCACAAGGGATTCTTAGAAAGTTTTTCAGGTATTGATTCAGTGGGAAAATACTGTGCCACGTGAAGTTACATGGGAGGATATTTATTCCATGAAGGAGCATTGTCCTTATTTTTATCACGAGGGCATGAATTTTCTCAAGGAGAAGGAAATGTCATGATCCGAGATTGAAATGCTCATTTTTTCTTTGATTTCTAGTTTTATGGACTTTTTCCGGTCATTTACCAAATATTGAACTCCGGTGACCAAATTTGGTCGGAGTTTACTAAATTTGGCCTCCGACTGTCACCTAAGCATAAACCTCTTCATCCCACTTAAGTTATGTGACACAACGTCGTTTTGATTGTTAGTTGGTCCGTCAATTACAAGGGTAGTTTTGTTTAATAGTTGACCTTACATGGCAAGTGTAGATTGGTATTTTCCGGTTGTAGTCTCCAACGACATATGGGCTGTGAGTATTCCATCTTTGTGCATTATGAATGAAAACTGTCGTGATATTTTCTATTTCTTCTTCTTGCAAGTTTCTTGTTCTTAGTTTAGTATCGAATTGCTCCACTGATTGAAGTTCGGATTTCTATTGTTCACCAAACCGCGAGCAGATTATGCTCCATTTGCTTCACTTCACAATTCTGAGCACCTGATTCACCTATACCGGTCAGCAACACGTGGTTATTACTGAATTATAAACAAACAGAGCATAGTCATAGTCGAATTGCTTAATTCAAAGCTCTACACTCGCTTCTTGTACTACACGAAGCACTTTCTACATTAACCTCAAGACTCTTATTTTTGGAAATGCTTAATCTCTTGCAGATACTTGATTGAAACCATGCTATAAAGGTGATAGGAGATGGAAAAGATGTTGGGTTGTGACTTTAATTCTAGTCGCCAAGTCAAAGTCAGGTTTGTTTTCTTTTGGAAACAAAGTTGTTACCAACTTTGTTGTTACCAACTTTGTTAGGGGCAATGAGCTTTGCTTTGTGCCCAAGTCACATGGGTATTTAAATGAGCTTTGGCTCTCATAGCACAACACACACACGGAGACACATAGGGGTTAGCTTGAGTAATTTGTTAGAGTGTGTGACGGGTGGGTGATTCGGGTTGCCGCGGTGGCCGTTGTGGCACGGCGGCGTGTATTGTAATCGGGTTCTCTTCTCACTAAAATATCTGGTTCTGGTTGTGGATTAGCTACGGGTTCGTTACGAATTCGTTAGTGAACCACGTTAAATATCTGTCTCGTTCTTGTTTTGCTTTCGTCGTTCTTGCTCGAATACCTCTGGGTAATAACAAACTGGTAACAGAGCTCTGAAACAGGAGTTCTGTTACAACAAACTGGTATCAGAGCCTGGTCAGGAGGAACACCAGTTTTAACAAACTGGTATCAGAGTCGGGGTTCCAAGCTCCGGGTGGAGTCAAGAGCTAGGGTTTCACGTTTTGGTGGAACTCAAAGCTAGGGTTTCGCGATTCAGGTGGAGCAGGCTATCGGGAGGTTGGGTTTCGAAATTCCGCCAAGAACGATGTCTGGTTTGGCGATCAAGATAAATTTGTTCATGAGAGAGAAGCAGGTACACCCACCATCTGAAGCCGCATCTAATTAGGCGTGCAAGGGATCTGGCAAATCCAGCACGCATTCGGTACTGGCGCAGATTTGGCAATTCACGCGCACCTGGCATTATGGCGATTGACGTTCAGGCGCAATCCGGCTCCCGGCGTGGAGCATCTGGCGTGTGAATTGAATCTGGTTCTGGCTTATGCGTTGCAGGAACTCGTTGGAGTTGGAGCAACGGTGTGGAGCATCTGGCGCGTGAGATTTCTGGCACGCGCATCTAATTTTGGTTCTGGCACGCATTATGCACGATTTGTTCTGGCGTGCATCTGGTTTTGCAGCGTGTACCATGACACGCACTGAGCTTGCATATGGCGCGATTTGTTTCTGGCGAGCATCAGGCGCATCTCAGGCATACGGGGCGCATCAGGCATGACAATTTGTGGCACTCGTCATCGGTGCTTCAAGTCTGGATGACATCTGGGCATTCTGTCATGGTGCATCTGTCTGGCGCAATTGGGCGCACCGGGAATACATTTGGTCCTACTTTCTCAGTGAATGTATTCGAGTCTGGTTCTGGGTGGAGCACTTGTTTCTGTTTCCGAAAGTGCAACCACATCGGGCGCATTCGTTGCAGGAACGCCTGGTAGTTCGAGCAACGATTTGGCGATTCGGCTTTCGCATACAGCTGCGGAACATCTGTCGGGTTTGAGAAGAGAAGCATCAGGTACAGGTTTCGGGTTGCTAAAATGATTCAAGTCAAGGTGGAGATTTGTTGGGTTGTGACTTGAATTCTAGTCGGCAAGTCAAAGCCATGTTTGTTTTCTTTTGGAAACACCAGCTAGTGGGCCTCTTGTAGCATAATTTCGGCCCAGTAGTTTTGAAATAGAAACCTCATCTTATGTGGGCTGGACTCGCCCATGAATGAAACAAAAAGGAAAACTAAGCGAAAAGAAATTGAATCGTCCGCTGAAGAGACTGAGAGGAGACCGCGACGGCAGTAGCAGCTATGGCGGACTTGCCACCGGAAATCGTCACCACCATCCTCACTCGCCTGCCGGCAAAATCACTTCTCCGTTTCAGGTGCGTCTCTAAGTCATGGTACACTCTAATCGATAGCAGAGATTTCACGAAGCTCCACTTAGCACAATCCTCCCACACCAAAATCAACCGCAACCTCATCATCACACACGAAGATTTCTCTTCCGTCGAGTCCGTTAGCTTAGATTCACTTGAGCTGGTAAACCATCAACTTCCCTTCGAGTCCCACGACTCCTCACGAGCCGAGGTGTACGGACCTTGCGAAGGTCTAATCCTCTTACATTTCGGCTCTTTGAAACCTGGTGTGTGGACCCCCAACACCCGAACCACACTCGGTCTTTGGAACCCCTCCACACGGAGCTACCTCCATATCCAATCAGAGAGTGTTGACATTCCTGCCCTTGCATTGGGGAAATTTGGTGGGTATTCTGAAGATGTGGGTTTAGGGTATGATCCTGTGAATGATGATTACAAGGTGGTTAGGATGATTACCGGTTATGATAAAGACATTACCACTTTCAACTCAGAGGTTAAGGTTTTTAGCCTGAAATCGAATTCTTGGAAAAAGGTTCAGAACCTGCCTTATTACCTCGGTCACAGGCGATCCGCCGGTGTTTATGCTTGTGGTGCTATACATTGGGATTTGGCTGGAAGTCATAGCAAGGATTACGCTCCAACTCAATTCAAGCGTGATTTCCGATCTTTCATTGCTTGTTTCGACCTGGCACCGAGGAGCATCGGTCTTTGATGATTCCTAATATTCTTGCTAATGAAAAGAATGATACTATGTTGAATGTTGAAGTCTTGGAAGGGGGTTTGTGCTTGTTACAAGCCTACTTCTACAGTCGTGTCGACGTATGGGTTATGAAAGAATACTGTGTGGTGGAGTCATGGGCTAAGCTGTTTTCAGTTCAACAGCCACGACACATTAGGGAATTCAAGGACTTGTATCCTGTGGCCTATTCAAAGAACTGCAGGGAAGTACTTTTGGTCCAAGATCATGAGAAGCTGATATGGTTTGATCTCAAATCTCATGTGATTAAGGAAATTCACGTTTGTGGTATGCCGCAATCTTTTGACTCACTTATGTATGTGGAGAATCTTGTTCGGTTTGGTACTGGGAAGGAGCTGCGTGAACAAGGAAAGAAGGAGAAGCCGCAAAAAAGGATTGGGAAGAAAAGGTACATTGACAGCCCCTCTTACTTTGCATCTAATAATCCTTTGCCCCCTGTTTATGAACTGGAAAGGTCTCTTTAATCATAATGAAGAGCTATTTTGTGTTTAAACTTTTTGTGTTTAGGAACTCACAGTTTCAATGGGCTTTAACATAGTCAACATAGTTCGGGGGAGGTCAGGACACATTTATTTTTCCTTAACCAAGTCTAATAATAGGCTGCCGTGTACAAACCAAGACATTAACTTTGTAAGTTACACTTAAGGAAACCTACAGAAGGAACCACAATGTCAGAGTCAGAATATAAAGATTAAAGTTTTGTGTGCTCAAAAATATATTTACTTTAGTGTAACTTTAAAAGGTAATGGTTTGTTCTATACGAGGAAGACTACTATTAGACGTGTAGAAGTATGAAACACACTCCCTTCCTCGGTCCTTCCTCCTGTTCATGTCTAAAGCCTGCATGAAATATAAACTTTTACATTGTTGTCATTGGCTCTGGAATCTTTATATCGGTGCAGGTTAAACTTTTAGTTCACGCTGCTTGCTTCTTTTGATAGACTCATCTTTGCAGGCATGGTACATTATGCTTATCATGCAACATATTGCATATATCAAGAATGGTTGTGTCCTACATTTCCCTTCCATGTCAAATGATTATAGATGCACTTGTTATTTTTTTGTTATTCATTTGTGCTTTCCCCTGCGGAAAAATGCAATCTTATACATGAATTTGGAGTACAGAGTCGTTGATCATGTGGTCAATTTGCTTCTCGTAGTGGTTTGTTTTATATTGGATTGCACACGAGAATTATATTGTGCATGCCATTAGTATAAAGTAGGGGCGGGTTTGGTATAAAATCGGAGTATAAATTCACATGATTTCTAAAACACCCACTCGCAACCTCCTTTTATTTTGGATCCGTTAAAAAGAAGGTATTTCCAAATAACTACCTTCTTTCACGTGCATCGCTTCTCTAGACGGATAGGACAAACCACCAGATGGCCTCTTTTGGGCTTTTGAGGTTTAACAGCTTCAGTTCTTGTTAATTAACAACTGATAACTGTTACCTCATCATCAATGTTAGTGGGTTATTTTATCTAAGATATTATAATGGTTACTTTGAAAAACAAAGTCCTCCTGTATTAACCTATTGTAATGCATACTTAACCATCATTTACATATTGTAGTGTAGTATTACTGATCACTTTTGCTCTAGCATACAGATTGACTCGGGATTATTTAATCTTTTGACTTATTTAGTGGATAGTTGTTCTTTTATGTAGAACAGTTTGTCGTGTTTTGTGTTTGGCTTCACTTTTCCAAGCTGAAAAACATTGTCACCTCTTACGACTTTACACTTCTAACTAACGACGTCTAGAAGGTACCACATCTGGGATATCCCTGTTTTTCTCTAGAAAATGCATGTAGCTTAACAATGTATACGAGAAATCAGATCCCGTATATTTTCTTTTAAGAACCGTATTGGAGTAAATCTACAACCAGAGTTGGAATTTGATTGCAACTTCAATGAGCAACTTAAGGAATGTTCTTGTGTCTGCCAATTATCTCAATAAATGTGGTTTATTTTTGGATTTTCATCTTTGAAAGAGGATACTTGTAAGTATGGCATTCAGATTCAAACATCAATTTCATTACCAAGCCTGCTTATTGTTCATTACTTTCCATTCACAACTATACTCTGTTATGAGCTATCCATATCATAGAAGCTGATGAAGTTTCGATGTAATCCTACTTTTGGTAAAGTTGTCCAAAAGTATTTGTCGTTTGGTCATCTTAAAATTCCAATGACAAGTGAAGCGATTTAAGACTAAGTAGATAAACAAAGTGACATAAGAGGAAATTCTTTGGGGCGAGGTAGTTGTCGTTGGCTTCTGGCTCTTAAGTAGGCTCTTTTATTACAAGAGAATGGTGCAGGATGGCCTTATGAATTTGACTTCTTCCAAGTTTTGAGGCATATTTTTGCAATCCACAGAAGTCAGACACAATCGCGAACTAATACCATGATTACCCTGTATAGATGTGAATCAGTAACTACGTTGGTGGACTTCCACTTGACAGGCAAGATAGAACCGAAAATTATTTTACTTTGTGAAGAAAGGAAGATGTTTCCAAGGTCAATATGTCTGTCGTTTGTGGTTTCATTCTATTTAGGGATGCACACGAAGGCTTCATCATCCATGCCCTTAGTACAAAGTAGAAGTGGGTTTGGTATAACATTGTTGTATACAATATCCCCTCACAAGCTCTCACTAAAATATGAACAACTACCAACTTGGACGTCTGACACACATAATACAGCGTGCCTCACTCCCGTAGAAGGATAAACCACCATATGGCCCCTCTTGGGCTTTTGAGGTTTAACAGCTCCAGTTTCTGTCATATCACTAACTACGGAGTAAACATTAGCCTATCATCCATATTAGTGGATTATATTATGTATTATTGTAGGGTTACTTTGTTTAACATAGTCTTTTTTTTCCTTTGTTTGTTAGGCTATTTTAATGAGTGAAAATATTACCTAAGATTGAGTGAGAGATTGTTTAATCATATGACTTCTTTCATAGCTAGATGTTCTTTAATATAAACAGTTCACTATATTTGTGTTTGGCTCCACTTGTTCCAAGTTGAAAATTTTCCAGCCTCTTACGGCTCCACATATGTAATCTCTTTGAACCTTGTTGGTGTGACTGCAAATCTACAATCATAGCTTGAATTCGATTGTGACTTCAAAGGACAAAAAATGAGTTTTACCAATCTCCCGCCAATAAATATGGCAAGTAGCGAAGTGTTCCAAGACTTTAAGTAGAAAAACAGCAAGGGATTAGTAGGGTATCACTCTGAAATTAAGTTTTTTTTCTCATTAGAGAAGGGGTAGGGTAGTATTCTAAAATAAATTTTTTTTCTCCTCCTAATTTTTGTAGGCATATTTGCGCAGTCTACAGAAGCGAACCACAATCTCAAACTGGTACCCTGATAACCTTGTATAGAAGTGGTCTCTGTAAGTAGCTTGGTGGAGTCAAACCTGACAAGCAAGATAGTAATCTAGTAATGCTTGATCTGTGGAGCTAAAAAATATGTTATACTTTGTGAAGAAAGGAAGTTGCATTTTCTGACGTGAGTGATTTCTGGTATATTTTTTGTTATATGAATCTTCCTAATATATGTGCACTGTAATTTTGTTCCTGGTAGCGATGGTTTTCTGTCAAAGGGGTTCAAGCTTAAGCTCTAAGGCATAATCAAGTTGAAGAGGTTTTCTTAAATGCGGAGTTGTGGTGTTGGTAAGTTATTTTACTTCTTAGAGATTTCAATTGGTTGACTGATAGTAGTACTTATTGGGTCTGAGAACAGCTTTGCTTTTCGAAACAAGTTCTTTTTTTGTTCGTGTGGTTTATTATATATACCCGTCATGTATGTTCATGTCTCAGGATCTTACCTGGGCGAGCGACCGAGTGATGTGAAGTAGGAGCATGAAGGACAGAAGAGGAAGAAACAGCTCTCTTTTGTGTGTTCATTATATGTAGTTATCTAGTAAGGGGGAGCAGATGGGGTACCATTATTATGTCACTGCCATATTTTGTTTTGTAGTAGTACTAGTTAACATCATTTGACTAGCTACCTATCGGGCAATCATGTTAGTGTTTGGAACTGGTAAACAGCTTTGTACTAAATGCTAGTAACCTATAAGACTGATGTTTAAGACTAGTAACGGTGTTACTTTGTCGTGTTTGTTAATTCTTTGTGAAATATTAGGGGTTAAGTGTTCATCATTCGGCCGCAAAGTTTCAACAGAGAAGGCAGCTGCAAGTGTAAGGGAAAAGTTGATTCAAGTTCCCAAAACATTAGTGGAGATTCTTCTGGTGGAAATTCAGTAGTAACAAATTCTGTGGACACCAAGGAGAACCCTCATTGAAGGAAACTAGTTTAAGTTTAGCTACTGAAAAACATAGTAGTTGACAAATTTTTCATACAAGAATAGAGTTGGAGTGAAGAAGAAGTGATCAAATTTCGAAGCTGTGTTGAATTCTTGCTCCAAGAATGCTTGAAGTAACTAAAGCTGCATTTCGGTTCGGTTGAACGGGCGGTTCCGGTTCAAACCGAACCGAATTAACCGACTATTTAGAACCGAGGACCGAACCGAGAACCGGGGGACCGAAACCGGACCCGAAGCCGGTATTATTCGGTCTCGGTTCAGTTTGGCAGTTCTCCGGAACCGGGCCGGAACCGGAACCGTTTGGAACCAGAACCGACCCTGAACCGAACCGAGAACCGACCACCAACGGCAACAAACCACCCTAAAACAAACAAGGATATAAAGGAAAAAAATAAAAACAAATTGTCCAAACCTGGTTCAGCACCGGAACCGAACCGGTTAACCCAACCGGTTTCGGTCCACGGTTCCGGTCCGGTTCCGGATATACCCAAGATTCGGTTCTGGTTTAACCGAACCGAAAAATTCAAAATAACCGTCTAACCGAACCAAAACCGACCGGTTTGGATTCCACTGGTTCGGTTGCGGTTCGGTTCTAACCGAATAAGCAGCTCTAGAAGCTACTCTCCTGATGTCAATGATGAAGTCCCATATCCCTAGATTGTGTTTTTATGCCCTAACATGTTCCCCGAATAGTACGTATATTGAAATTGTACTTTTAGCCCTTTAATCCGCAGCCGCCTCCCGCACAGCTCGTTCGAGCTCCAAAACAACTCATACGATCTCCACAATTTCGTCTTTAGCTCGTACGAGCTCATCCATTTAGCTCGTGCGAGCAAGGGTGTAGAGAGATTAAACCCCGCAGGAGAGGAGCACCATAGTATGATTTGGGGCACCCACTTACCCAAAAGGTCAATATTATGAGTTAGGGTCCAAATCATACTATATTAACCATGGACATCATATCCACCATCCCGATGTGGGACAAAACGCTCACACATGATACCCAACAATCTTCCCCTTCATGTGTGAGCCCTTCAACATGCTCCCCCTTGTCAGGAAGCATTCGCCGAATTTCTTGAAATCACCTTTTGTGAGAGTGCACCGGACCACCATCTGCCAGACCACCTGCTGGAGCAACACTTGAATTTGACCGTTCGCAGGAACACCTGGTCCACCATTCATGGAGGACCCATCCATGAGAACACCGCACATCTCAACCTTGATTTACCACGGCAATGTGCACGAACCTGACTCTGATACCACTTGTAGGGAGATTAAGCATCGCGAGAGAGGAGCACCATAGCATGATCTAGGACACCTACTTATCCAAATCATACTATATTAACCATGGACATCATGTATACCATCCCGATGTGGGACAAACCGTTTACACATGCTACCCAACAAAGGGTACCTCGTGCAGAAATAGAGGCCTTAAAACAGCTCGCGCGAGCTGTTTGTTGAGAATTTTCTATGAAAGTGTGTAATGTAGACTAAATACAGGACCTAAATACTCTAGAGGGGGGGGGGGGTTGAATAGAGTATGGAAAATTTTTGCAAAACTTAAAGTTTAACAGGAAAGCTTTGTGTGAAACTCAAATCTCAAGGCCTTCAGATTTTAGTAAACTGTCTGAAACTTACAAAGGCAAAATAGTAAGCTTCAAGGCCTTGAGCTGTGAACAATGTTAACGACATAAAATTGCATGTTTTAGTATGTTAATGAACTCTTCTTAACTTGCTAATATGTGTAATTTATCTATTTTATCTCTCTTTCTAGACTTATGCTTGTTTTCGTAGTTTTGGTTGTTTTCTCTCATTTTGTAGGCAAAGTAGTGAGTTAGAACGCAAGGGGCTAGTTGTGAAAGCTTGAATGAGGAATTTGAAGGCTTAATTTGAAGAAGTCAAGTGATAAAGAGGCTAAAGTTGAAGACAAAGCAACTAATTTGCAAGTTAAAGAGAGGTTTCAAGGGTTTAAATGAAGAGGACAAGGGAAGATAGAGGCCAAAAATGAAGATTTAGAAGCCAAGAGGCCACATTACAAGGCCAAAGTTGCATCTAAGGGGTTGTTTGAGAAGAAACTAACGGAATCGGGGTCAAAATGCAAGGTTCTAAAGTTTCTAAGGACTTCAAAGATGACTTTTTAACGGATTGGGGGTGGAGTTGTAATATTCCAAACTTTTTAAAGAAGGGCTGGGGGCCTTTTAAAGCCCCCAGCAAACTAAGGGGGGCCGAAATGCTTTTTATCAAAAGTTTATAAGCTGAAGACATCGCGTCTTCTTCCTCACGACGCCTAAACACGCAGCAGAGCACAGAGCTCCATGGTTGCTTCGTCCGAAGCTTCGTCCAGCCCCTAACCCGACCAAACCAGCACCAAATCGAACGAATCCTACACCAAAATGACCCCTAGCCCGTTCTCTACCTCCCTATGTCTTCAATTCGGCCCAGTATCAAGAGACAAAGAAAGCCCCAAAAAGCTAGGGTTCGTGAGAGGAGGCTACAAATCGACGAAGGAGAAGCTTGAAGATGAATTCAACGGTGGGGATACGTGCTTGGAGGCTACGCAAGCCAGTCCTAAAATCTATATAAAGTCAGATCGCAAAAATCTTCGGGAGGGACGGACGGTTCTACAGCTCTGTTTTGGGTCTTTGTTCATCCTCTCTCTCTCTCTCCGATTTCACCAGGTTCTGGTCTTGTTCTTGAGCTCCTGAGCTCTATCTTGAGCATCTTCAGGGCCAAGAACAAGAGAAAGAGGAAGAGGGGGAGAGAGGAGGTCAGTTTCAGGCAATTTTGAGGCTGTAGAGCACTGTTATGCTCTGTTCTTGGTGCTGCTGTTGCTGGGTTCTTCATTGTAGCAGCAGCAGCAGCTTGGTTGCACATCTTTGATTCACTTTGGTAGTTTAGTATTGTAGTTGGAAGTGATTATTGCTCGTTTTTGTAGTTTGAATCGAGTAGTAGTTGATGTATTGAGGTTGAATTGGTGATAACTTGTGTTGAATTCAAGTATGATGATTGTAATGATAATTTTCTTTACTTCTCTTGAATTTGTACTCATGTTTAGCTAATTCACTTGCTTGGGTGATTTGGGACTATCTAGTACTCTAATCATCTTATTGATTCAAGTTGAACTTCAAGGTGACACGTTCCAACTGCAAGTGCACAGCCGTCGTGTGTAGTAATAAACCGGAAATCCGGGTTGTCGAACCCAAGGGACTTTGTTTAAATCAATTATTATTCTAAACCTTATGTGGGCAAGTCGCAATTTGTGTTTTTATCTAATTCTAAGAAAATAAATGCAATATTCTCAATTAACCAAGTGAAATAATTCACGATTAATAAAGAATGAATAATTGGAGGTTTTTATCAATAAGGGAAAAGCACCGGGAATTCTCTAGGTTCACTAGGTTGATCTAAATTTATGATTTGATTTGTAAAACAACCACGTGTTATTCACTATTAATCAAGCAACGTTGAACTTAACGAGTTACCAATCAAGTCCACTATACTTAGGTTAAACTAGACCGAGTTACCAAGCCTAATTTAGCTTTAAGCACGCATTAATAACATAATTCTACTTTAACGATCCTAGTTAACGATGCCGAGTTACCAAACATTGATACGACTAGGTGGATTATTCAATTTACCGACAAATTATCACGGAGTTACCGCGTGAAACTAATTGATTCTACCTCTACGTTAGCTACTCGCAAAGATAATAAGATTAAGGACGCAAATAATCCATAATAGTGAATGAACACGAGAGATTAAGCTAAGGCATGCATTACAATCATCAAAACATCAACTTTAGATCAAACCCTAGCTACACCAAACGAGAATTCCCAGCAAAAGGTGTTTAGCTACTCATATTCATAATCAAAACGACGATTATAATGAGTTTAAACATAAAAATCAAGAAAAACGAGAGTTTAGAATTCAAACGAATGATCCAAAAGCTCCTAAGCTCTCTCCAAGGCTTCTTGATCTCCAAAGATGTCTCTAATCTCCAAAAACTACTGAAAAAGTCGACCTAAAAGCCTTAAATACGTTCCCATAATAATATTACAAAGTTTGGAAATAATACGGAAAAGCCCCAAAAAATCTGCTCTGTCCCACGACCTCTTCGCACGAAGACAGTTGTCTTCGCACGAAGAGTCTTCGTACGAAGACTTCTGCCTCTTCGTGCGAAGGCCTTATTATGTAGATACTGAGAGTGTTTTTGAGAAGAGAATGTTGCAGAGTTGAATTTTGGCTAAGTAATTGTCTTCGCACGAAGACAAATGTCTTCGCACGAAGACTACTGTGTCCAGCCCTCTTTTTTGCCTCCTTTGACTTTTCTCTTCCATTCTTTGACTTTCTTCTTCCATTCTTTCTTCCCTTGACCTTCCTTTGACTTTCTTTGACTTTCCTCTTCTGTTGACTTTCCTTTGACTTTCCTTTGACTTTCTCTTTCCTCTTGACTTGCCGTTGAGTTCCTTGTTTCCGAAGTTCGCTTCCAAATCCCGCACGATCCTCCAAGCCCTGTTTTCCTGCGAATCACAACACGAAAACACAACCCGCGATCATATCACAATAAAAAGCTCAAAAATCTAAAGAAACGCCCGGATTTAACAAGTATTGCACATGAACTCGTATTTTCACATTTACGCTCAATTTACTCAAAAGACGACAAATTCTCCATTATAAGCACGCAAAACGTAGAAATAAAAGGCATAAAATAACTCCGAAAACGGAGTTATCAACTACCCCCACACTACCTTTTGCTCGTCCCGAGCAAATCTCCCAAGTCAATTCCATTTCTCTCAAGTCAAAGCTTCTCTCGCTTTTCCGCAATCCATCCAACTTTGCATACTCAACCAATTACTCATTGCATACTTCCCTACGCCATTTGCATACCTTCACCTCACATTGCATACAAAACCATGAACACTTGCATACGAATCCGAGTAGAACCATTCACCAACCATCCTTCCTACTAGTCGACACGACTCGATTATACACAATGCACCTATATGCAAATGCAATATTCACAATGCAAGTATTGAAATACAATTTTCTTCTTTTCTTTTGTGAGATTGGGCAATCTCCATTAGCTTAAACCGATTCACACAAAGCGATGAGAAATCTAGACACAAGGAATGATTCGAAATCAAATTCGTCAACATGAATTCCCCCTAGCTAGTATAGAGAACCTAACTTTACTAAGTACAAGAATGCAATACCTTTTCATGTGTGCCACAAAATAAAAGGCTACGCTAGGCTAAGCCACGTTCAAGGTCCGAGCTCCTAATCCGCTAACGGGTTTAAAATGATGAGGCTTTAGGGACAAATAGGATAAGAATCAAATACAAGTCCTAAAGCGTCACATTCTCACAAATACCATAGCTCACACACCCTCACAACAATGATGGAAACCAAGCCCGAAACTCACCATCTCCGGCCCTCGATCCCCTCACACCCCGGTACAATTACGATCTCCGCGGCTATTGTCATGAATGATGCATAAACCAAAAATCTCCCGTTCGTGAACTAGTCGCTTCTCCCCTCGTTCTTCCACAAACTTTTCATTCTTCCTTTATTCATCTCTCCTTTTTTTCTCTCTTTTCTTTCTTTTTTTTTCTGATTTTTTTTTTTTTTTTTATCTCTCAAAATCCTGCACAACTCCTTCAATATCTTTCACGAGTGGTCTTCCAAGTGCCAAGCTAACATATAATCGTAAGGAGAGACAATATCCAAATCAACACGTATAAATTCACAAATCAATGTCTCTCCCTATCGCAATAAAATCCTCGGTGTAACCAACAAAGCCGCTAACATAAAAGAGCATGTGTGGGGATGGAGTCGTCGCAAGCGCAATCTCGATGTCCGAAGTCAAATGTCGACACCCCCACACTCGAATGTAATCCTGTCCCCTCTCAAGTAGTCGATCAAATGTCTGTCTCGTGCCTAATCCAACCAAACCTCCTACACCATGATGAGTAAGATCCGGTACCTAGCACGATCCACCAATTAAATTCTCCCAACCCAAGTGTTGTGTGTATTAGATGATACACACTCACGGCTCTCCTCACTTGTGTCCATGTTGTAATGCCATGGAACACCGCCACACCGAAGTGCGCAAGCCTACTCTCACTCACCCTCGCATTCCCCTCGAAGATCACAAATGAAGTGCATGCGATATGTAAGACTCACACAAATATAGCATGAAGTACTCCCTCATCGAACCCCCTCAACTACAACACCCTCGTGACGCACTAAAGTGGTGATTCTAACCAAACAATGCTGAAGGCCAAGAATCGTCACCCTAAGTCCAAAGGTTGTCAAAGAATCCATGGTTCAAATACGGGTTTACTAGTGGTCCTACAAGGTAAGTTCTATAAGCAGTGAGTGCTCTAATACACACCTCGCACAGCTGTTCTGTGTGCCACTACGAGGCGGGTTGGCGACTACCTAAGACGTACACAAGAACGTTCGGCTTGTTTAGCTCACACCTAGCTCAACTCTTGTAAGAAAATTAGGCACACACTTTAAATTTGAAAGAATTAAGTTCGTGTGTAAAATAGGCACGCATTCCCGTAAAGAGAGTTTCTCTATACTTACTAAAGGACTCTCACATTGTCACTCTCGATCGCAATTCACGCCCTACGCCTAAAAGTCTCACACTTCTCGATTTTACCGAATTTTCAGCTTTTTTCAATTGCCCTTTCTCAAATTTTTAATTTTTTTTGTGTTTTCACATTTTTAGTTTTTTTTTTTATTTATTTTTTTTTTTTTACCTACACTATATGCAAGGCCAACTCGACTAACGACTCAACAATGGTGGGTTGACTCAAAAATACCAAAACGTGCAAAAAGATGAATAATAAAAAGAAAAATAAGGACATAACCAAAAACCTCTAACTACATGCAGACACTGGCGATGCAAAGACACGACATTGACTAGTAAAAAGGATTCAACCACCCCCACACTAGAATGCATCGTTGTCCTCAACGATAACACGAGGACTCAACAATTCTAGCATGAGGGCACACTCCACTACTCGTCATCTTCCTCCTCATCTTCCTCTTGTTCCTCATCATCTTCTTCTTCCTCATCCTCACTCGGCGGAACTTCATATTCAAATTCATCCTCCTGGAACCACGGATCCGCCGTCGGGACCGGTGGAACAAACTCCCCCGCCGCCTGACCACTAGACTGTATAACCCACTGGCCCACCATCTGGATTAATCCCCCCAGCTTCGCCTGATTGTCCCGAGTGTGGGCAAACTGGCGTCTCCTCTCGAGTCTATCCCGGGCCATCTCCTCTCTCAGATGGTCGTAGGCAACCTGGTTGTCAAACCTAGAGGTGTTCATCCTCCTACCCTTGCCCTTCTTCCTCGCTGTCTCATCAAACCTATGCCACTTCCTAGCAGTAAACGGTTTCAAGTCCATATCTCTC
Source organism: Linanthus parryae (assembly GCA_023055425.1). Taxonomy (NCBI): domain Eukaryota; kingdom Viridiplantae; phylum Streptophyta; class Magnoliopsida; order Ericales; family Polemoniaceae; genus Linanthus; species Linanthus parryae. The sequence goes on from JALGPY010000003.1 coordinate 5,696,361, forward strand.
CCTATGACTACTTCAGCAGTTTTGGCCAGGTGAGTGATCAAGCAAGTATGACCGGGGCCCAATTTGTTCGTCCTCGACACCCTCTCAAGACAGTTCTCCCAAATCAGTTTGGGGATATTAATTCTAACCCCGGTGTAAAGACAAAGAGCCCAGACAGAGAGGCGGAAAGTATAACTAGGGTTTCGTGTGATTCCCAAAACCCAGTTTTCTAACACTTCACAGCACCACCTAGCCTCCGGCCTATAAAACCTCTTCTCGGCCTTCCAATGAAGCACCTCTCCTTTCCTGTCCCATGGATCAACCCCCTTCGCAAAGCAAAAAGCATTTAAACGAGACCAAAGGTTCTCACTACGAAGAACAGTCTCTAACCCACAACCGTCTTTCAATGCGGGAAAACCCATGGCGAGAGCGATAGTCTCTGGCGTGAAGACTATCCACTCGTTCCGACAGTAAACGAGACGAGGATCTTGACTCTCACCATCCTTTGCATAACGCAAATTGAACAAAAACTCTCGCGTAATATGTGAACTAGACTGCCCTACTAGCTTAAACCAATTGTCAAGCTTCTCGCGCTCAAAAATTTCCTTAATTGCTTGAGGCATGTCCTCGTGCAATGGAAATGCCTTTTCGGGCTGCCCGTTCTTAGTCAAATAAGTATCTCTTCGAGAGTCAAGATGGGCCTCATGAGTGACGAAACGGAAACTATCATAGTATCCGGGCCCAATACTTCTCTCTTTCAAATTAGCCTTGGCCTTTCGTCGGCCGACAATACCCGGTTTAGCCGGAAAAGGGGCATTCAAGATGGCATATTGGGGAGTAGGCGGAATCTCTAATTGAGGATCGCCCGACCCCGATGCTTCTTGCGAAGGACCCTCTCCCGTCTTCCGTTTCTTTCCACCCGCCATTTAAAATTCAATTTCAAGTAAAACGAACAATTCAAATTTTGTGCACGTGAACAAGAAGTGTATACTAAACGAAACACGTAGGCACGTAGACAAATAGTTCCTAGGACTTTACGCAATCGCCCCCAAAGTACGCTTCTAAGCGCAACAACAAATAACCGGGCTTTTACTCAATGTGCCTAAGACTCGAATATGAAATTACGAAGTTTAGATAGTACCTACGCGTCCGGAGCAAGTCTTACGGACGAAAAAAAATTTCACAATTTTGACAAACCCGGACTGATTTTGAAGGTGCCGGAAAAATTTGTCGAAATCTCGAATTGCTTGCTGCTCCGTACTCCTTGCGTAGTCCCCGTTAGTGTTTCCTTCTCGTCCGAAAACTGAATCAAGTCCCAACTCGTCCAATTTCTCAATTTTTCTTCCAAACCCTAGCTCCTTTCTCCTCTGATTTCTCTCTTGTCTCACACTCTCACTCAAAAACTCCTGTAGAATCTTGTTCTCCTTGGAATTGCGAGCAAAACCCTAGGTAGAATGTTGATTTTGGTGAAGAATCAAGTGAGGGGTGAACTTGAGCTCGTGCGGCTATGGAGGAGAAGAATGGAGTTTGAAGATGAAGAATGAAGAGTGAATCGATTAACAGCTGGTTAAGCTTCAATTTCGTGCCAAAAAGTCTAAAAAGCCCCCAAGATATAATCCACAAGCTGTTATCCGTGCTGGACAAATCCGTCATTCTGCGCGATGTCTTCGTGCGAAGACATTTCTCTTCGTGCGAAGAGTCTTCGTACGAAGACAATCTGTCTTCGCACGAAGGTCTTCTCAAACAGATACTGCAACTTGTTATAAGAAGACAATTCAGAGCTTGAAAATTTTTCTAAGTAAAATGTCTTCCTACGAAGACAATTGTCTTCATACGAAGACAATGCTGAATTGTGCCAAAAACATCCTTTTTGTCGATTTTTCGCGTCTTCGATCGTGCCTTTGCTTTCCGAAGGATCTCCTCGACCTCGAGACTCCCTTTTCACCTTAAAACACTCCCAAAATCCGGGGAATATTTTACTTGTCAATTTCACGCGTCCCAAGGCACGTTTTGCATTTCCGGATGCTTTTGGCCTCGTTTTACTTGCTAAAACATCCTTTTTGGCGTAACTTTCTCATCCGGACTCCGATTTGCGCGATCCACCTGTCTACAGAAAGCTCTCGACCACCCCCACACGTTGGCATTGTTCCATTCTCATTTCAGTCTGTCCTTCAAAATTTCACCTCGTAATCCGTGCCGGCGTGATAGCTTTCTCCGTTCACCAATCAAATTCTTGCGCAAATCAAGACGGGGAGTCCCGGAACATGATCTTCCCCAGGTGCGTGTGTTGAATAGATGCCGAAATGGCTTCTACCTTCAATTTCTTCACTTCGGATCCCGATACGCGTATTTAGCTGCAAATCTGGACTTTTTACTCTGTTTCGCACGCGCGCATCAAGAAGGGGGATCCGAAATAGGCCTTTCACCTCGTATTCCTGCACATACTCATTGGAAACATTAAATCCACTCTCTCGCACCTCTCAATAACATCAAACCGAATAAAAATTACAAAACAGTATTAAAATCTATCCTAAAGCAATAAATAGGTTGGGTTGCCTCCCAACAAGCGCTTTGTAATTTAAGGTCGACGGCCCGACCCAGTTACCTCAGAGATGTCTCAAATTGCGGGAGTCGCATGAAGCCATTCAATGACTCCAATGAAATTCCCGTCCACATACGGTTTCGCTCTCTGACCATTCACCTTAAACCTGTTCCCATTTGCATCCTCTACCTCAAGAGACCCCCATGGATAAACTTCAGTAATCGTGTAGGGACCACTCCACCTAGATTTCAATTTTCCTGGAAACAGCTTTAGTCTTGCATTGAAGATCAATACTTTCTGCCCTACCTTGAAGTCTCTCGGGATGATGTGCCTGTCGTGCCACAGTTTTGTCCTCTCCTTATAGATTTTCGCACTTTCATACGCCATCAATCGAAATTCTTCAAGTTCAAGTAGCGCTTGCTTGCGTAGCTCACCTGAGAGCTTAGCGTCCAAATTGATCTTCTTCAAAGCCCAGAATGCCTTGTGCTCGAGTTCCACCGGAAGATGACACGACTTCCAAAACACTAACTGGTAGGGAGACATGCCCAAAGGAGTCTTGTAAGCAGTCCTATACGCCCATAAGCTATCGTCTAAATGCAGAGACCAATCCTTGCGTCCCGGGTTGACTGTCTTCTCCAGAATCCCTTTTATCTCTCGGTTAGAAACTTCTGCTTGCCCATTCGACTGCGGATGATAGGCCAGTGATATCTTATGCGTCTTTACCCCATATTTGCTCAAGACATTGGCAAAGACTTTATTCACAAAATGCGATCCTTCATCACTGATTATGGCTCTGGGAGTTCCAAACCGTGTAAAAATGCTCTTCCGCACGAATCTCTCTACAGTGGCTCCATCGTTTTTCGGGGAAGCCATTGCCTCCACCCACTTGGTCACATAATCCACAGCTAACAGTATATAAAGATTGCCAAGTGAAGACGGGAATGGTCCCATGAAATCGATGCCCCAGACATCAAAGGGCTCTACTTCCAACACAAAATTTTGAGGCATCTCGTTTCGGCTGGAGATATTGCCGGTTCTCTGACATCGATCACATTGCTGCACAAATAGATGAGCATCTTTATGTAGAGTAGGCCAGTAAAATCCACTTTGCAATACCTTTGCCATAGTACGCGCTTTGCCGAAATGTCCTCCGCAATTCAATTCGTGGCAGTGTCTAAGAATGTCCAAAGTGTCCGGCTCAGCTACGCATCTTCTCAACACATTGTCAGCTCCCAACCTAAACAAATAAGGGTCATCCCAGAAATGGTGTCGTGCATCTGCGAAAAATTTCTTTTTCTGATGGAACGTCATGTCTTTCGGGACAATTTTGAGCGCCTTGAAATTTGCCAAATCTGCAAACCAAGGCACCGCTGCTACCACCACCATAAGTTGTTCGTCTGGAAAATCTTCTCTAATCGGCACATCTTCTTGTTTTTCGTTATCCAGTCGTGACAAATGGTCTGCAACAACGTTCTCTACACCCTTTTTGTCCTTTATCACTATGTCGAACTCTTGCATTAACAATACCCATCGGATCAATCTAGGCTTTGCATCCTTCTTAGCAAGAAGATATTTGAGGGCTGCATGGTCCGTGAAAATAGTTACCTGAGAACCCACAAGATATGGACGAAACTTGTCCAATGCGAAGATGATAGCCAACATCTCTTTCTCCGTGGTGGCATAATTAACCTGTGCAGTGTTAAGAGTACGACTAGCATAGTAAATAACATGAGCTACCTTGTCTTTCCGCTGTCCCAGCACTGCTCCCACCGCGTAATCGCTGGCATCACACATAAGTTCGAACGGTAGAGTCCAGTCTGGAGTGGCTATAATGGGAGAACTAATCAGCTTTTTCTTGAGCAGATCAAAAGCTGTCTTGCAGTCTTCATTGAAATCAAACACGGCATCTTTCTCAAGCAAACCAGATAAAGGCTTTGTGATTTTCGAAAAGTCCTTAATGAAGCGCCGATAGAAACCTGCATGTCCCAAGAAACTCCGTACCCCTTTGACAGACGTAGGGTAAGGAAGCTTCTCAATTACCTCAATCTTCGCCCGGTCTACCTCTAAACCTTTACTGGAGATCTTGTGCCCCAACACTATTCCCTCGGTCACCATGAAATGGCACTTTTCCCAGTTAAGCACTAGGTTGGTGTCAATACATCTGTCCAGTACCCGAGCTAGCTGCTGGAGACAGTCTTCGAACCCATCACCATAAAGCGAAAAATCATCCATGAAGACTTCAAAATTTTGCTCCATCATGTCTGAGAAGATAGACATCATACACCTCTGAAACGTAGCTGGGGCATTGCATAGCCCAAAGGGCATGCGTCTGAATGCAAACGTCCCATATGGACAAGTAAATGTCGTCTTCTCCTGGTCAGCTGGCTCAATCGCTATCTGATTATACCCAGAATATCCATCCAAAAAGCAGTAGTGTGAATGGTGAGCTAGCCTATCAAGCATCTGGTCCACGAATGGGAGGGGAAAGTGATCCTTCAAAGTGGCATCATTGAGTTTGCGGTAATCCATGCAAACTCTCCACCCAGTAACGGTACGTGTGGCAATTTGATCACCTTTTTCCCCTTCCACCACAGTTATACCTCCCTTCTTGGGAACACATTGTACCGGGCTAGTCCATGTGCTGTCGGAAATCGGATAGATGATACCTGCTTCCAACCATTTAAGCACCTCTTTCTTCACCACCTCCTGCATGTGAGGGTTGAGGCGGCGCTGAAATTGAACTACCGGCTTCTTGTCTTCCGTGAGCCTGATCTTATGCTGGCAAACTGTGGGGCTGATCCCCTTAATATCTGCTATTGTCCATCCCATAGCTGCTTTCCTCTTCTGTAGTACCTCGAGAAGCTGCTCCTCCTGTTCCCTGTCCAAACATGCAGATACAATCACAGGTAAAGTATCATTAGATCCCAAATATAAATATTTCAAATGAACAGGTAAAGGCTTTAATTCTAAAACAGGCGCAGTAACAAGAGAAGGAGTAAGAATCTTCCTGCTTCCCTCATTAAAGAGGGGTAATGGTGGGCGCCAATGAACATCCAAGGCTTGCTCTTTCTCGCTGGAATCAAATAGAGCAAGCTCCTCATATAGTTGCTCCAACAAAATATCGTCCTCCTCGTCCAGCGTGTATGCCTCCACCCCAAAGCACTGCTCGCTCACCGCGTATGCGGGAAACTTCATAGCCTCAAATACATTGAAGGCTACCTTCTCATCGTTGATCTGCATAGTCAGCTCTCCATTGGCCACATCAATGATAGTTCTCCCAGTGGCCAGGAATGGACGGCCCAAAATAAGAGGAACATCATCGTCGGCCTCCATATCTAAGATCACAAAATCCGCTGGGAAGATGAGTCCTTCAACTCTCACTAATACATCCTCTAAAACACCCCTCGGGCGTTTTATTGTGCGATCAGCCATCTGCAAGCACATCCTGGTAGGCTTAGGATCTCCCACACCAAGTTGCTCAAAAACCGATGTAGGCATCAAATTAATACTCGCACCAAGGTCACATAATGCCCTCCCATGAAATGCGTCTCCCAATGTAACAGGAATGATGAAACCGCCTGGATCTTTCATCTTCTTTGGTAGCGCTTTTTGCACAACGGCGCTACACTCCTCATTTAGAGTCACGGTTTCAAAGTCATCCATGCGCCTCCTATTAGAAAGGAGGTCCTTGAGGAATTTGGCATATTTCGGCATTTGTGAGATGGCCTCTGCAAAAGGTATATTAATGTGCAGTTTCCTGAAGATATCCACAAACTTCTTGAAATGCTTGGCATCCTCTTGGCTCTTCAATCTTTGCGGGTATGGCACTCGCACACTGTATTCCTCCCTAGGCTTCTGTTTCTCATCCGACTTCCTCACCGTGTCCTTTGATTGGGGACTCACGGTAGGCACGGGAATCTCTTCATCCAAACTTTCTCAGTGGCCTTAGTCGCCTCAGCTCGCGCGTGGCTAGGATATGGGGGGTCCTCAGTAGTGATGCCACTGCGAGTTGTGATGGCATTTAGCTGCTCGTTAGGAGTGATGGTATTTGCTGGAAGCATGCCTGGTGGAAGCTTGACATTTTGATTGGCGATCTGCCCAATCTGAGTCTCATGGCTTTTTATTGTTGCTTGTATTGAGACAATCGCGCTCTCCATCCTGTCGTGATTAGCTAGGAGCTTTCTCAATAAGGCATTTGTCTCTTGATCTTCTTTTTGTGGAGCTTGCTGTTGTGGAGCTTGCCTCGCTTGATATGGAACATTGGGTCTCTGTCCGGGTGCATATAATCCACTGTTTGGATTGGCATAGCTGAAGTTAGGGTGATTACGATTGTTGGGATGATAGGTGTTAGGCCATTGCTGCTGTCGCATAAAATTCACATCTTCAACACTGTTATCATATCCCTGGCTTTCATCTGCTAGTAATTCACCCATGGGCTTCTGAGTTGGAGGGTGCATACCGTGAAATGCTGAAGTCATGGATTCCAACTTTTGTTCCATCGATTCAATCTTGTTGACTAAAGATGTATCCCCCGGTTTGGAGTACCTACGCGTTTCAGATCGTGTAGTCTCTCTCTTTGACGCGTTGTTCAGCAAATCTTGAGCTCGCTGTGCTCCAAGTCCCATAAAATTACCTCCAGCTAGCATATCTAATTGGTCAGCTGTCTCCTTGTCTAATGCAGTGTAGAAATAATGGAAGAGCTTGTGCCATGGCTCTCCATGATTCGGACATCTACGGAGAATTTGGCTGAACTTCCTCCATGCATCTCCCAAAGAGCTGTCTTCATCCTGAGTGAACTTTGCAATCTCTGCCATCTGCTGCGCGACTCTGGATGGTGGCAAATACTTCCTCAGAAACTCATGACAACAATCTGCCCATGTCACTATGCTACCAGCTGGCAGCTCCATAAGCCACTTCTTGGCTTTTCCAGATAAGGAGAATGGAAATAGTAAAAGCTTAACTGTTTCATCTGGAACTCGCTGATCGTGCAGGGTTGATGTGATTTGCTCAAATACCAGCAGATGGTGATTGGGGTCATCTCCTGGAGCTCCGTTGAAAGCGCACTCATCACGAACCATGTTGATCATATGTTGGCGCAACTCGAAGTGTTGGGCATTGATCTGTGGCCTGACAATGGTAGGCTGATAACATGCTGGAGTAGTCCTGAAATAATCCACCATCGGGCGTTCTTCATTCTCAGCATTGTTCTGCCTGTTGTTTTCCCCATTATTACCATTGTTGTTCCCACCGATGTTCGCTACTTGTGCCCCCACACCATGACGTGGTTGTGGATTTGGGGGGACCATGCGATCCATCCTTGCCTGCATCTCATCCATTTGAGCTCTCACCTCCTCAGCTTCTGCGGCTCTTTGTGCAGCCTCCTCTACAGCTGCAGCTCTAGCTGCTTCCGCATCCTGCATCCCTTTGCGGATCCTCTCAAACTCAGCTCTCGTTTCTTCATCCATAACTACTGAGCTTGAATTCCTCTTGTCTCTACGCTGTGCTTTTAATAAGGATTCCGGGTCTTCAAACGTTGGATACAAAGGCTCGTCTCGAGAACGGGTCATGCACCGAGTAAATCAACCTGAAATCACGAAACACGCAAAACGTAGGTGAGTAACGGATATAAACAGTAAATTAAAATCCCTAAGGCTAGGATTTATAACTAATTTAGCCGAAGTCCCCGGCAACGGCGCCAAAAACTTGACACGTTCCAACTGCAAGTGCACAGTCGTCGTGTGTAGTAATAAACCGGAAATCCGGGTTGTCGAACCCAAGGGACTTTGTTTAAATCAATTATTATTCTAAACCTTATGTGGGCAAGTCGCAATTTGTGTTTTTATCTAATTCTAAGAAAATAAATGCAATATTCTCAATTAACCAAGTGAAATAATTCACGATTAATAAAGAATGAATAATTGGAGGTTTTTATCAATAAGGGAAAAGCACCGGGAATTCTCTAGGTTCACTAGGTTGATCTAAATTTATGATTTGATTTGTAAAACAACCACGTGTTATTCACTATTAATCAAGCAACGTTGAACTTAACGAGTTACCAATCAAGTCCACTATACTTAGGTTAAACTAGACCGAGTTACCAAGCCTAATTTAGCTTTAAGCACGCATTAATAACATAATTCTACTTTAACGATCCTAGTTAACGATGCCGAGTTACCAAACATTGATACGACTAGGTGGATTATTCAATTTACCGACTAATTATCACGGAGTTACCGCGTGAAACTAATTGATTCTACCTCTACGTTAGCTACTCGCAAAGATAATAAGATTAAGGACGCAAATAATCCATAATAGTGAATGAACACGAGAGATTAAGCTAAGGCATGCATTACAATCATCAAAACATCAACTTTAGATCAAACCCTAGCTACACCAAACGAGAATTCCCAGCAAAAGGTGTTTAGCTACTCATATTCATAATCAAAACGACGATTATAATGAGTTTAAACATAAAAATCAAGAAAAACGAGAGTTTAGAATTCAAACGAATGATCCAAAAGCTCCTAAGCTCTCTCCAAGGCTTCTTGATCTCCAAAGATGTCTCTAATCTCCAAAAACTACTGAAAAAGTCGACCTAAAAGCCTTAAATACGTTCCCATAATAATATTACAAAGTTTGGAAATAATACGGAAAAGCCCCAAAAAATCTGCTCTGTCCCACGACCTCTTCGCACGAAGACAGTTGTCTTCGCACGAAGAGTCTTCGTACGAAGACTTCTGCCTCTTCGTGCGAAGGCCTTATTATGTAGATACTGAGAGTGTTTTTGAGAAGAGAATGTTGCAGAGTTGAATTTTGGCTAAGTAATTGTCTTCGCACGAAGACAAATGTCTTCGCACGAAGACTACTGTGTCCAGCCCTCTTTTTTGCCTCCTTTGACTTTTCTCTTCCATTCTTTGACTTTCTTCTTCCATTCTTTCTTCCCTTGACCTTCCTTTGACTTTCTTTGACTTTCCTCTTCTGTTGACTTTCCTTTGACTTTCCTTTGACTTTCTCTTTCCTCTTGACTTGCCGTTGAGTTCCTTGTTTCCGAAGTTCGCTTCCAAATCCCGCACGATCCTCCAAGCCCTGTTTTCCTGCGAATCACAACACGAAAACACAACCCGCGATCATATCACAATAAAAAGCTCAAAAATCTAAAGAAACGCCCGGATTTAACAAGTATTGCACATGAACTCGTATTTTCACATTTACGCTCAATTTACTCAAAAGACGACAAATTCTCCATTATAAGCACGCAAAACGTAGAAATAAAAGGCATAAAATAACTCCGAAAACGGAGTTATCACAAGGATGAATGGGTTGAATTGAGTTCACTTGAATGCTTAGTGCAATGTTTGAATTTCTCTTGTTGAAGTATTTGATTCATTGAATAGGTAGATTTTCGAATACTTTAGACGTGTTTGATTTGAAGTTGCATTTGAGTGAGAGGAACTCATCAATCCTAACTTTGAGAAATCGAGTTCTAGTTAGGTGATTTGAGTGAGAATTTACAAATCTCATTTGTTACTTGATCTTTCATGTGGAAACACCTACGTGTGTTTACATATGGTTGATGCTTGAAACACTTGAAATTTGGAGGATCTCATTTGAATAGCCTCTTTAGTGCTTGATTAGCGTGTTGGATTTACACACTTCTCTTGTCGCGAGTTGGATTGTATGAGCAATCACTTCTTGAGATACTTGTCTTGTGGATTGACACATGCGAATTGAGAATCGGGCTTGAATATAATAGGAGGATTGGTCACTAGAGAAACCGATGATCCCTAGCCCTCATTACTTGGTATTTCGCTTAGTTTCTTGAATCGTAGCTCTAGTAGTCGTTTACCTTGTTCTTAAACTCAAACCTCAAACTTGCTCCATCAATTGATTTTGGTGGATTTGAATAGCTTGGCAAGCTTTAAAGCCATTGAGAGTTTGTGTTTCTTGCTTTAGTTTGTCGTTTTCTAGTTTTGCAAGTCATTGTCTAAACCTCCTCTCCTTGTGGAAATCGACCCCGTTCTTACTCGGGTACTACTTAGAACGATATTCCTATACTTGGGAATTATCGTCAACAAACAACTCTAAACAGCTTTTAAACCCTAGTTTGATTTGAGTTGTGTGCAGCAGATAATAATCAAACAGAAACGTAGAGAACACAAAGCAATTTACAGAGTTCAGTCCCAATGGACCTAATCTCTGCCTGAGGGATCTAATCCCACCAGGATTGGGCAAACAGTTCTTATTACTCACACAGAAACGGCCCTAGATCTTCAAGCCTAAGTGATTTCCCTTACACCTATACAGCTTGTGGTTCCAAACCTATCTAGTTCCAGCTACTAACTGTTGAGCTAACAAGAACCTCTTGTTGTTCACTTGAACAACAAACCACTAGGTTTAAGTGAGGTTTAAGATAATCTAGAGATACACATATAAAAGTACAAGTGAAGAACACAGTATGAAGATAAGCTGTTGAAGCCTGGAAGTGTTCTTCTGGAAAACAGGATTGATTTGATCTTCTGGAATCTGGAATGAAGCTTGAATGATTGTGTGTTTGAATGAATGATCTTCCACGATCTTGTCACACCTATCAGAGTATTCTGCAAGCTTCTCCTTTTTGTAAAATTCAAACCAGTCTCTTTTATCCACAGCTGCAACTGATTGAGAGATTTTAGGATCTCAGTTCCTACAAATCCTCCTTCCGTTTTAACCTTAAATTAAAACAGCTTCAAGTGGATATCCGTTGGAGTTTGTTGAGATTGCTCCTGCACGTTTAACAACCCTGCAACAGCATTGAAACACTGCAACAACAAAATCCAGAAAGCTAACAGTACTAAGACTGTTTGGTTATACAGTTTCTGATAAAACTGTTTTAACAAACTTAGAACAATAACCTGTATATCTTCTAAAACATATGAATCATGAAAAACAAGTTTAAGATACTTAGAAGTGAGTAAATAAGCACAATACTAAGCATCACAACCTGCAAGAAAGAATCAATTAAGTTCTATAAAAACTGTCAGCAGCTCAAGGCATATCTCAAGGCCTTGGAGCTCTGAACCTGCTTCACAGAATTTCAAAGTTAAACCCAGATAGCTTTGATTCTTCCTATTCTCATCATCTGCAATTGTGTTAGATATATAAGTAGTGTAATCCAAAGTATATGCAGTAAACCACTGATTTGCATAATCAGATAACCAATTCTGCAACACGTAAATGTTAGAACATATAGCATAATAAGATAACTCAAGGCTTTGCAGTTCAGTCAATCTCAAGGCCTTGAGATAACTGAAATGCTTTGCTGCTTATGTCTTAGCCTTTTGTCTTTCATCACTCAAAACAATTACCAACCAAAACACATTCAGGTATCTTGACTCAACAATCTCCCCCTTGATGAAATACAAAACCTACAGTCTTGTATAGATCTTCCTGCCACTCATATTCAAAAAATTAAATAACCACAATTTGTAGATACAATATATACACTAAACACAAACAGATAACCAGTGAGAATAAACATTACAAAATACCACAGAAATAAAACTAGGCATTCTTATTACTCCAAATACTGCAAACAGAACACAAATACCACATTAATTCTCCCCCTTTTTGACTTTCATCAAATAAGGTTGAAGAAATGTAGGATCACTACTCAGAGTCTGAAAATAAACTTAAAACAAAAAAAATTAGCTAAAAAGTCAAGGCCTTGAGACAGAAAAGATAAAAGAGAATGAGATAGAGGGTCAAGGCTTTGGCAGTCTATGATCTTCAGTTCTTCTTGATGTCTGGCCTTTCTCAGAGCCTTCTCATATTTCTTCCTCACTTGCAGCATCTTCTGCAGACTGATTACCTTCTTGTTCAGCTTCAACTTCAGCAACCACTTCTTGGATTATCTCATCCACTTTCTTCTTAGCCTGTACGGAATCTACCTCTGTAGATGCATCTACAGCATCTTCACCGGCATCTTCTTCATCAGTTTGTTCATACAAATCTTTTGAAGTCAGCACTACTAGAATTGACTTCTTCTTCTTCTTCAGAAAATCTTCCAGCTTCTCTTCTGAATCCACACTGGTGTCATGACTAGTAGCAGAAGGTATCTTTTCCAGATTCAAGCCCTTGATGACAACATCCAACTTCCCATTCATAACATTCATCAAGACCTTGAACTGGTTGAATTCAGTTGACAGGTCAAACAACCTTTGTCTGAGATCTTCAATCTCAACCTGCTGATCTTCTAACTTCTCAACCAGCAGAGAGTAATCCTCATTGGCTTGTCCTTTCCCAGATGCAGTCCCCTTAGGCTTCACAAACTCCTTCTCAGCAAGTTCTTCATTTGACAAATCAGAGTAAAATTTCCAATGCCCTTTCCCACTCTGAACTACCCCAATCCTCTGAAGTGCAGTCTCATCTATCAACCCAAAACCTCCAGTAATATTTTCTTCTCCTTTCACAGGCACATCAAAATATTCAAAGAAAAGAGGTAACATGTTGGCATATGGAAGAGGATGGTTTGTAGTCCTGGTTGCACAATAAATCATATGCTCCATAAAAACTGTTGACAAATCTATCTCAAACCCTTGAGATATCAGATACATCAAAATCAGAACCTTATCAGTTACTAAACAAAATAGTAAACAAAATTTTGGCTTCACAGTTGAGCACAGAATGTGTCAACTGCTTTGGACCAGAGGGAACACCTTCAATAAAGAACATCTCCTTGGCCTTATCAAGACACTCCTTCCTATCAGGATAATCTCCTACATTGTATTTTCTAGGAATGCCCAAGACTTTGGCAAAAGTCCTATGATCTAACCTCAAATCCACACCAGTCAATTTAGAAGTTAAAACCATTCTATCATCACCTTCAGACACCAAGTTCAGATAAAATAACCTAGTTAACCTAGGATAAGCCTTTGAACTAGGATTTAGAACCTTCCAAACAGCAGTTTCCCTCAACTTTCTCATGCATTCTATGTACAGTTTATCCAATAACTCATCAGAAATCATGCTACAGAAAGCTACCTTAGATGATGCATATCCTTGCATCCAAACAGTTCTAACTTCAGAATTAACAAACCACTCAGTTGGAAGTACATTCTTACCTTGATATCCTTTCTTAGTTGCAGCAGCAACTTGCTTAACCCTAGTCGTCTTCTCAGAGGGTTTGGTCTTTTCTTGTCCTCATTCAGTTGGTTTCTTCTGGCTTTCCTGAGTTGACTTCCCTTTTTCCTCTTCAGTAGCCTTTTTCTTTTCTCCCCCTTTCTTCTTCTCTGACCTAGGTTGATCACCACCCTGAGTCTCCTGTTGTGGATCAACACTTGGGCCTTCATCTCCCTTCTTTGTCATTGACTTCTTTGCAGGAGGGGTATCCTCATGCAAGCTTTGAGTATTTTCTGAATCTGAATCAGAAATAACTATCTTCTCCTTCTTGTTTGCTCTCTTCTTGGATATGCCAGAGGGCTTTCCCTGTTGCTGAATTCTGACTGATTTGCGCTCCATTATAGGGTTTAGGATAAGAGAATTTGATTGAGAGGAATTGAGAGAGAGAGAGAGATTAGTCGCAGAAAATTGGAAGAGAATGAGAAGAAAAAGCCCTGACTTTCAGCTTAAATAGGTTGGAAAGGATGAGTCATAAAAGGACTCTGCAATATCAACATGCAAAAATAGGATCTTAAAAAATCTTTTTGGGATATTTTAGAAAATTATCCGAGTAATTCAAATATTATACAGTTATCTAAAAAGATAAGATATAATATTTGATCCAATTTTTTTAAAAAAAAAATAAATACAGATATTACCAAGACCTGGAGAACAATCTCAAGGCCTTGAGATTTTCTGCAAATTGAGAAACTTCAAAGCTTTGAGCTATACTTTCAAGGCTTCAGAAAGTATAATCTCAAGGCTTTGAGATTCCAGCACATATACACATATAAGTACTAATACTCACCCTAAACCAATGCATCCTTGTTTAACATCCCCAATTCAAGCCTTAGAGATGAAAACCTATCATCTGGCAAAGGTTTAGTGAAAATATCAGCAATCTGCATTGAAGTAGAGATAAAATTTAAAATAACATCACCTTGTTCTGCATGATCTCTAAGGAAATGATGTCTCACATCTATTTGCTTTGTCCTTGAGTGCTGAACTGGATTCTTAGAGATTGAAATAGCACTTGTATTGTCACAATGAATTGGCACATTTCTGAAGTTGTAGCCAAGATCTCTAAGTTGCTGAGCAATCCATAACACTTGTGAACAGCAAGCACGAGCTGCAATATATTCAGCTTCTGCAGTTGATAATGCTACAGAATTTTGCTTTTTGGAATGCCAACTGATCAATGAAGATCCAAGAAATTGACAGCATCCAGAAGTACTTTTCCTGTCTACTTTATAACCTGCAAAATCTGCATCTGAATAGCCACTCAACATAAAATTAGATCTTCTTGAATACCAAAGCCCTAAGTCTCTGGTTCCATTCAAATATCTAAAAATTCTTTTAACTGCAGTTAGATGACTTTCCTTAGGATCTTCTTGAAATCTAGCACACATACAGACACTGAACATAATGTCAGGTCTGCTAGCAGTTAAATATAATAGTGATCCAATCATACCTCTATATTCCTTTTGATTCACACTCTTACCATTTGAATCTTTGTCTAAAGAGAGTGATGAACTCATAGGGGTCTTAAGCACCTTGGACTGTGACATGTTGTACTTATTCAATAAGTCCTTGGTATATTTTCCTTGATGCACAAAAATTCCTTTCTTCATTTGTAATATATGAAGTCCAAGAAATAAATTCAGTTCACCCATTAAGCTCATCTCAAACTCCCTCCACATCAGACTAGAAAACTCTTTTGAAAGAGCATCATTAGTAGCACCAAATAATATATCATCTACATAAATCTGAACTACTAACAGATCACTTTGTTGGTGTTTAATAAAAAGAGTTTTGTCAACTAAGCCTATTCTGAAATTGTTTTCAAGTAGAAATTTTGAAAGTCTGTCATACCAAGCCCTTGGAGCTTGTTTTAAACCATAGAGAGCTTTATCCAGTTTATAAACACGATCAGGAAAATTTTCATCTTCAAAACCAGGGGGTTGTGCTACAAAAACATCTTCTTGTAAGTATCCATTTAGAAAAGCACATTTAACATCCATTTAATAAAGCTTTATGTGATTGTGAGATGCAAATGCAAGAAGTATTCTAATAGCTTCTAACCTGGTAACAGGAGCAAAAGTCTCCTCATAATCTATACCTTCTTCCTGATTATATCCTTGAGCTACCAGTCTGGCTTTATTTTTTACCACTTTACCATTCTCATCAAGCTTGTTTCTGAATACCCATCTGGTTCCAATAACTGATTTATCTTTAGGTCTAGGGACCAGATTCCAAACCTTGTTCCTTTCAAACTCATTTAGCTTCTTCTGCATTGCAATAATCCATTCTGCATCTTCCAGATCTTCCTTGGTATTCTTAGGCTCAATCAAATATACAAATGCACTAAAAGCACACAAGTTCTTTAACTGTCCTCTTGTCTGTGTTCCAGTTGATGGATCTGATATAATGTTGTCAGCTGGATGGTCTGCGAGGTACTTAAACTTCTTTCTTGATACCCAGGAGTATTCTCCTTCAAGGCTTTGAGTCATTGAAACATTAGAGGGAGCATCATAGAAAGTTTCAGCTTCTGTCTAAAGGCTTTGAGATTTTGGTTCAGCAGGAGGTTCAAGGCCTTGAGATTCTGCTGGTTGAATCTGTACATTAGTTTTGCCTTTGTCTTCTTTCACAGCATCATCATCTGATTCATGCTTGTTCAAATCTAGATATGCAAAACTTTCACTCAGAGAATCCTTAGTACTTTCATCAAAAATTACATGAATGCTCTCTTCCACAATCTTGGTTTTTCTATTATAAATTCTATAAGCTTTGCTAGTTTGAGAATATCCAAGAAATACACCTTCATCACTTCTAGCATCAAACTTACCAAGATTGTCTCTACCATTATTATGCACAAAAGTCTTAAAATAAGAAACAGTAGGCTTTCTCCCTTGAAACAATTCATAGGGAGTCTTTTTCAAAAAAGGTCTGATCAAGCATCTATTCAGCACATAATTGGCAGTGTTAACAGCTTCTTCCCATAAAAACTTTGGAAAATTACTTTCAAGAAGCATAGTTCTGGACATATCCTCATTTTTCTTATTTTTCCTTTCAACTACTCCATTTTGCTGTGGAGGTGCAGAAAAGTTGTGTGAAATGCCATGCTTTGCACAAAACAAATCAAAGTCAAGTTGATCAAACTCTCTACCATGATCACTCCTAATGGATGCAACATGTATATTTTTCAAAGTTTGAAGCTCTTTGCACAATCTAGAAAACTCAGATAAAGCTTCAGTTTTGTCTCTAATAAACATCACCCAAGTAAATTTAGAATAATCATCAATTATAACAAGCATATACCTTTTACCTTTTGGGGTCTGAACTCTCATAGGACCACACAAGTCCATATGCAGCAATTCTAAGGGTCTAGAAGTACTTACAAAGTTCTTTGCCTTGAAAGAGCTTCTGGTCTGTTTACCTTGTACACATGTCTTGCAAACCTCATCATCTGAAAATTTCTGTAGTGGTAAACCTCTTACTAAGTCCTTTGAGATGAGTTTGTTCAAAGTATGTATACTAATATGCCCAATCTTTCTGTGCCAAAGCTTTGAATCTTATTTCAAGGCCTTGAGGCATTTTAGCTTGTCACCTGCAACATTGTTAGTATTCATAGCATATTTCTCATCTAGGAGCAGTGAGTATGCAATCACCAGATTTCTCATCTTGCACCATACATTTCTCCTTGTCAAATACAGCTTTATAACCTTTATCACATAACTGAGAGATACTAAGCAAATTATACTTAAATCCATCTACCAGATAAACATCAGATATAGAATTTGTAGAACCATTACCAATACTACCTAGACCAATGATATTGCATTTTGCTTTGTCACCAAGTGTGATTGTTCCTCCAGATTTGTCTGTAAGTTCAGTAAAGAGAGACTTCTTTCCACTCATATGTCTGGAACATCCACCGTCTAAAATCCATTTCTGATCTTTCAAGGCCTTGGTGACATCCTGCAAAAACAAATCATTGCCTCAACAGGCTATTAGACCAAGTGCAGAACTTTGAGTCATACTCAGATTCAGCCATATTTGGTGGCCTAATTCCTTTTGGGACCCAAATCTGCCTAACCTGTCCCTTAAGCTGATAAGGATAAGTATTCCTCATAATGTGAGGTTCTGATCTTCTGAAGGGACAAGTTAATCTGACATGACCAATTTTTCCAAAGTAATGACATTTTGAAGAATGTCTGCTACCAGATTTGACAAAAGTAGTTTGGCCTTTCTTTGGAAAATTTGGATTATAGCCAATCCCGCTTTATGCATTGATTTCATACTTCCTCCAAGAATGAGATTCAGATTATGTTCTGAGCCTGTAAACTTAGCTAGGACCTTCTTGGACTCTTGAAGTTTCTCAGTCAAAGTACAGATCTGTTGTTCTAAATTCTCATAATGAGCCTTTAGATCAGCATATCTTTCAGTTAAAAGAGTGTTTTGATCAACAACCTCTTTTATCTGTGCCTTCAAGACTTTGAACCTGCTGTCCAAGGCCTTGAAGTCTTTTTCCAGCTTTGTCTTAGAAACTTCAACAGTTTTGTTTGAAAACACAAGGTCCATGTTTTCTTTTACCTGCTCATGAATCTTAATATTTAAAGCAGAAATCTCATTTCTATAACTTTCCTCATTTAAAAACATACTTTTGAGAATTTCAGGAAGTACATCAGAAGGACTAGCAAGTAAATTTTTTAACATATCTTCAATGTGTCTGTCTGATGAACTTTCTTCATTATGCTTTGCCATCAAGCATAAGTTTGCTTGCTCTTCTTCTGTGTCTGAGTCACTTGATGAATAAGAATCACTCCAAGAAGCCATCATGGTCTTCTTCCTTCTGTTGTCACCATCCTTCTTCTGAAAGTTCATGTTCTTCTTCTTTTGTGGACAGTCCCTTACTAAATGATCTGCATCACCACACTCAAAACAATTCATTACTTTAGTTTCATGTAACTGTGATGAAGATTTACCTTTGTAATCCTTGCTGCATGAGGGTCTTGATCTCTCTCTGTTGTAATCCCTGTTACCAGAGTTTCTTTTCTTTTTGAGAATCCTGGCCAAGGCCTTGGAGATCAATGCTAAAGCCTCTTCATCATCAGGTTCCTCCTCTGTCTCAAGGCTTTGAGATTTTTCACTATCTTTTCCCTTAAGAGCTAGGTTCCTGATATTTTCACTCAAATCACCTTCCACATCCTTCATGGACATTTCATGAGTGAGCAGCTTTCCTTGTAGATCATCTAGATGAAGAAGACTCAAGTCCTGAGCTTCCTCAATGGCTGTTGTCTTTGGCTCCCACTTGGCTTTTGGCAAACTTCTCAGAATCTTTCTGACCTTCTCTTCATTTGAGAACTTCTTTCCCAATGACTCCAGGTTGTTTACCACATCAGTGAATCTTTTGAACATTTCCTTGATGGTCTCATCTGAATTCATCTTGAAAAACTCATATTTCCTCAGAAGTATGTTGATTTTTGTCTGCTTAACCTAGCTGGTTCCTTCATATGTCACCACCAGTTTATCCCACACTTATTTGGCACTCTTGCAGTTTAATACTCTGTTGAACTCATCTGCATTTAAAGCACAGTATAGCAAATTCATAGCCTTGTAATTTTTTTGATACCTTTTCCAGTTCAGTGACTGAAAGATTTTCCTCAGACTTGACAGTTCTGAATCCATAAATTGTAGAGGAGTACTCATGAGGACCATTCCGAACTATTGACCATAGTTCCATGTCTTGATATATGATGAACATCTTCATCAATGTCTTCCAATGCATGAAGTTGTCACGACAGAACAATGGAGGTCTGCTGGCTGCCATTCCTTGTGAGAATCCACCATCTCCTACATTACTCATAGTCACCAGATTGTTAGATCTAAAAACAGTGACACAAGCTCTGATACCAATTGAAAGTGTGTAATGTAGACTAAATACAGGACCTAAATACTCTAGAAGGGGGGGGGTTGAATAGAGTATGGAAACTTTTTGCAAAACTTAAAGTTTAACAGGAAAGCTTTGTGTGAAACTCAAATCTCAAGGCCTTGAGATTTTAGTAAACTGTCTGAAATTTACAAAGGCAAAATAGTAAGCTTCAAGGCCTTGAGTTGTGAACAACTCTAAACAGCTTTTAAACCCTTGTTTGATTTGAGTTGTGTGCAGCAGATAATAATCAAACAGAAAAGTAACGAACACAAAGCAATTAACAGAGTTCAGTCCCAATGGACCTAATCTCTGCCTGAGGGATCTAATCCCACCAGGATTGGGCAAACACTTCTTATTACTCACACAGAAACAGCCCTAGATCTTCAAGCCTAAGTGATTTCCCTTACACCTATACAGCTTGTGGTTCCAAACCTATCTAGTTCCAGCTACTAACTGTTGAGCTAACAAGAACCTCTTGTTGTTCACTTGAACAACCAACCACTAGGTTTAAGTGAGGTTTAAGATAATCTAGAGATACACAGATAAAATTATAAGTGAAGAACACAGCGTGAAGATAAGCTGTTGAAGCCAGGAAGTGTTCTTCTGGAAAACTGGATTGATTTGATCTTCAGGAATCTGGAATGAAGCTTGAATGATTGTGTGTTTGAATGAATGATCTTCCACGATCTTGTCACACCTCTCAGAGTATTCTGAAAGCCTCTCCTTTCTTTAAAACTCAAACCAGTCTCTTTTATCCACAGCTTCAACTGATTGAGATATTTTAGGATCTCAATTCCTACAAATCCTCCTTCTGTTTTCAACTTAAATTCAAACAGCTTCAAGTGGATATCCGTTGGAGTTTGTTGAGATTGCTCCTGCACGTTTAACAACCCTGCAACAGCATTGAAACATTGCAACAACAAAATCCAGAAAGCTAACAGTACTAAGACTGTTTGGTTATACAGTTTCTGATAAAACTGTTTTAACAAACTTAGAACAATAACCTGTATATCTTCTAAAACATATGAATCATGAAAAAAAAGTTTAAGATACTTAGAAGTGAGTAAATAATCACAATACTAAGCATCACAACCTGCAAGAAAGAATCAATTAAGTTCTATAAAAACTGTCAGCAGCTCAAGGCATATCTCAAGGCCTTGGAGCTCTGAACCTGCTTCACAGAATTTCAAAGTTAAACCCATATAGCTTTGATTCTTCCTGTTCTAATCATCTGCAATTGTGTTAGATATATAAATAGTATAATCCAAAAGTATATGCAGTAAACCACTGATTTGCATAATCAGATAACCAATTCTGCAACACAGAAATGTTAGAACATATAGCATAATAAGATAACTTAAGGCTTTGAAGTTCAGTCAATCTCAAGGCCTTGAGATAACTGAAATGTTTTGCTGCTTATGTCTTAGCCTTTTGTCTTTCATCACTCAAAACAATTACCAACCAAAACACATTCAGGGATCTTGACTCAACATTCTATAAGTATAAATAGCTCCGTCGAGCCGTTTGTAGCTCGTATGATCCCCTTCTGTCCTCTTTGGTTTCTTCTTCTTTTTCTTTCTTTCCTAAGCCATTTTACTAGTCACCGAGCTTCCGAAGTTCGCTTCCATGCTCCATTTTAATACTCGAGGACTCTGATCCTGTCATAGACAACATGAAAACACGAAAGCCGTGATCATATCCAACAAAATACATCAAATCAACGCATAAAATGACTGCTTTCTACAATCATGCTTATGGAACTCACTTAATCAGATTAAGCCTAAACAATCCCAGAATGACGCTAAATTCTCCCAGTAATCTCACAGATTGGCAAGAACACACATACATTTATAACCCCTATAACGGAGTTATTACGAATGCATCATACAATTTAGCTCTCCCTCACTCAGTCCAGGATCCACTAATTATTTTGTGTCTATCTTTGTACGAAGAAGGTGGGTTTCAAGGTAGAGATGCAACCTGCATTGCATTTCCAAATTATGAGGGCCAACTCCTGATTGAACCAGTATATATTTTGGGCAACACAACCATCACATGGGATTCTTAGGGAGAGTTTTGGAATGCTTGTGCTGCCAGCACAACTGCTTTCCGACAACAGGAGCAGTTTTACTGTGTTTGGCACAACTGCTTTCTGGACAGTTTCTGCTTTCCCACAACAGTTTTCAGGAAGCAAGGGGGGAGATGCTTTTCCAGAAAGTGCTTTTGATTAATGTATCGACAACCGATTTTAACCTTACAATTTTTCATAATATCAATAGTCATCTTTACGGAAATGACACTTGTCATATATTTTTTTCATTTTACCCTCTCACAGTAACTTCACAGTTGATTTGACCAAACACAAAATTACTATATAAATATTTCAGAGCAGCTTTTACGTACTATTTACCAAACAACATTTTATCAAGAATTCACAGCAGCTTTTCCACAATGTTCTCACACAACAACTTTCTAGCACCGCCACAGCATTCCAAACTAGCCCTTAGAAAGTTCTCCAAGTGTTGATTCAGTCGGCACATACTATGCCACATGAAGCTACATGGGAGGATCTAGTTTCCTTGAAGGAGCATTTTGCTCATTTTAATCCATGAGGGCATGGATTATCAAGGAGAAGGGAATGTCATGATCCCCGATTGCGCTTTGCTCATTCCTGCTTTAATATTCAGCTTTCCAGAAATTCTCTGGTCATTTGACAAAATATTGAACTCCGGTGATCAAATTTTGGCTGGAGTTTACCAAATTTGGCCACCAACAGTCGCCTAAGCTTTAAACGTCTTCTTCGCACTTAACTTAAGTGACACAACGTCGTTTTTTATTGGTAATTGGTCCGGTAATTACAGTGATAGTTTTGGTTAATAGTTGAGCTTACGTGGCAATGGTAGATTGGTCTTTTCGGTTTTAGCCTTCAGCAAAATATGAGCTGTGAATATTCCATTTTTTGTTATTATGAACGAAAAATGTCGTGATATTTTCTCTTTTTTCTTTCTGCGAGTTTTTTTTGTTCTTAGTTTAGATTTGAATTACTCCATTGATTGAAGTTCGGATTCGAGTTGTTCACTCAACTGCGGGCACAATGTGCTCTGTTTGCTCTTCTTCACAGTTATGAGCACCGGATTCACCTATTTTGGTCACCGTAGTAACACCTATCTTGACATAAAGTTGGTTCTTGCTGGACTATGAACAAGTAGAGCAGAGTCGGATATTATTTAATTCAAAACTCTACACTCGCTTTTGATATAGCATGAATATTTGAACTCGACAAAGTCCTCAACATTTTTATTCGGCACACTCTGTTTCTGCATTACGTTACTTCAACTTTAAATGACTTATGAAAACAAATACTAGTAATAATTTTTAAATAACTCTTTTAACGAGAATCGGTCTCGTAACACAAGAAGCCACAATCTTGGATCATTGAAAGTAATTAGTTCATTCACCTAAAGTCGCGTTACTCATCCCTGTTATTATCACACAAAGTGACAGTTAGTTGTAATTCTAAAAAAAAAAGTGACGGTTGGATTTTTCTTTCCAGCTGGTTGGATTGAGAAAATAAGAAAACCGACGCCAGCTTCTTGCCTAAATGGGCCTCTAAGTATTATTTCGGCCCACTATTGAAATAGAGACCTCATCTTATGCGGGTTGGGACTGAATGAAACATAAAAGAGAAAATAGAACCGTCAACTGAAGAGACAGAGACCGAGAGAAAACCGGAGAGGGTAACTGGCAGAGACACCGCGGCAGCTATGGCGGACTTGCCACCGGAAATCATCACCACCAACATCCTCACTCGTCTTCCGGCGAAATCCCTCCTCCGTTTCAGGTGCGTCTCTAAATCCTGGAACACTCTAATAGATAGCAGAGATTTCATGAAACTCCACTTAGCACAATCGTCCGAGTCCAAAATCAACCGAAACCTCATCATCACACACGAAGACTTCAGTTTTCTTAGTCTAGATTCACTTGAGATCACCTCAAACCATCAACTTCCCTTCGAGTTCGACAAATCCTTAGAAGCCGAGGTGTACGGACCTTGCGATGGTCTAGTCCTCTTACACTTTGGCTCTTTGAAACGTGGTCTGCGAATCCCCTCACCCAAAAGAAGCACACTCGGTGTTTGGAACCCCTCCACACGGAGCTACCTTCAAATCCCATCAGAGAGTGTTGATGCTTCTGCTCTCTCACTGGAGACATTTTGTGGTGGGTATTGTGAAACTCTGGGTTTAGGGTATGATCCTCTGCATGATGATTATAAGGTGGTTAGGATGATTATATGTTATGCCAAAGACTTGGACACTTTCAGATCAGAAGTCAAGGTTTATAGCCTGAAATCGAATTCCTGGAAAAAGGTTCACAACTTGCCTTATTTCCTCGCCCACAGGCGGTCCGGGGGTGTTTATGCTTGTGGTGCTATACATTGGGATTTGGCCGGTGTTGGAGAACAATCGAAACTGGACCGAAAATAAGAAGATGGAGAAGAAGCAGAAACAGAATCGCATGATAAAAAATAACTAAATAAAGACGAATTGAAATACTTACAAATGTCGTCGAATATAAATAGTTTTAGAAACGATCTCGAGCATTGGCTCGATGTCCTTAAGGCTTTATTTGCTCCCTTTGGTACTGCTTGATCCGGAACAAACCGCCTCCCAGGATAATCGTCTCTCACCATGCAAGAAGTCAGTACACCGCTTACACCCTACGAACCGCAATGGCATGACATCTCTCTTGAAGGAATTGAATTGGAATATAGGAATTCGAAATTCTGAAAGTTGTAGGTTCTACAAAGTTTAGGAAGACTTTGTAGGGAATTAGGAGAGTAGAAGAGAATGTTGGAATGCTTCAAATGGGTGGAGAAGCCCTCTATTTATAATAGAGTAGGTGACTCTTCAAAAGGGTGCAAATGAATAGATGTGTCTATTCATGGTAATACTAACTCTGGACGTTAGTAACTAACAATAACTAACTTTGGTCGATAACTAATAAAATTTATTAGCGATTCCAACAATTATTAATTTTCGACTTTAATTAATAACGCACCCAAAGTTAAATTGCGTCCATGAAAGGACCTATTTGTACACCCATAATTTACAATAATTTTCATTCATCCGTAACTTATTTTGGACAACTCTCAATTGTAGATTTAACATCTCTAAATGAGAATTAAATTCTACATATTTTATTATCCAAAATTTAAAGTTTTCCAACAATCCCCCACATGAATGACAAATTGGCATAAGAACCGGAATAATCAAAGAGGAGATTTAGAGAGATACCAAACGAACGATAATCGCATCGAGAAGGTGGCCAAGGACCTTGAACCTCCCCTAGTGGAATACTATCGGATATACTGGATTGTCAGTGGTGAAACACCTTGAACTGCTTTCCGTAGTGTATACCTAGACAATAGTACCCACACGGTTATCATCCTTCCATATTAAGTTCTCATTGTCGTGTCCGTTTTGGCCATGGAACACTTAATCCTGGTTTCGTGAGTGGTCTTAGAGAATTTAGCCTCGTCATTCTCCTAGAACCGGCCGCCAGTTCCCACTCATATAGGTGAGTCTCATAAAGAGTATCTTGCCATACTCCACTTGTTTTTATCCCCAAGGTATGAGCTCATTAAAAGCTAATTGCTTATCCTTACCAATGCAAGCGTCACTCGGTGTCGTCCTAAGAATGGGTTTGGAAATAAAATTTCCTACAGTGACTATATTTGCACAGTAATTAGGTTGTCCCTTTTGAACCTAGTTCTTGGGATCTCCAGTCATCTAGGTTGGGTTTTCCGTTACGTGCAACTCAGAGAGATAGGCTTTATCCCAATCCCCTTGACGACGTAAACAATTGCTCTCTTGTTAACCCTATGGGCAATGGATCCGCTAGCTTTTACTTACTTTTCACACGATCGATCGATATAATTATGTTCGAGAGCAAATGTCCAATGGTTTTATGTCTACGACGTATATGTCTAGACTTGCCATTGTCGATGGTGCTTTGGGCCCTTCCGATTGCCGATTGACTATCGCAATGAATGCAGATAGCTAGCAACGGTCTTGGCCACATCGAAAGTTCTTCTAAAAATTGACGAAGCCATTCGGCTTCCTCTCCTGTCTTATCCAAAGCAATGAATTCCGATTCCATTGTGGATCTTGCGATGCAAGTTTGTTTAGAAGACTTCAAGACACAGCTGCACCTCCAAGGGTAAAGACATACCCGCTTGTGGACTTAGAGTCCATAGTGTCCGATATCTAGTTGGCATCACTATACCCTTCCAGTATCGCAGGATACATAGTATAGTGTAGTCCATATGCTAAAGTATATCTTAAATATTTTAGCACTCGAGTCACTCCTTTCCAATGTTTATCACTTGTATTACTTGTGAATTGACTTAACTTTCCAACGGCTTGAGCAATATCGGGCCTTGTACAATTCATGAGGTACATTAAACAGCCGATTACTTGAGCATATTCGACTTGTCTTACACTTGCACCATGGTTCTTGGCAAAATGTAAATTAAGATCCACGGGAGTCTTAACTATCTTGCAATCGTTCTTGTTTTTGGCAATCGTTCTTGCCAAAAACAAGCAACTTCACATGCTTGCCATAAACACACACAAAAATGAATGGCAAGCTTTTCTTTCTGGTTCCACCACTACTCAATAGTAGCAGTCTAATGGCTTACCTAGCATCCTTCTCTGCTTCCCTTCAGCTCTATTTTTAGAGATAATAGATGAATCTGTGCCCAAAAGTAGGGAGCCTGCAGTTCGGGTTGGTTTAGCCGGAAAGCGGTCCTAAGCCAATGTAATATTCCCGGAATGTTATCGCTGTCTCGAGCAAAGATGTCGATATTATGACTTGAAGAAACTAGAGTATATTGATGCTAATGATGTTTAGATGTACTGCAGATGTTCTACTCTCTCCTCTTAGTGTACTGCAGATGTTCTGTAATCAGTGGCGGAGCCACATAGAGGCCTGGGGAGGCAAGTGCACCCCTAAAGTTTTGATTAACTACTACTATATTCTCAAAATCATGCAACATTTTCAATTGTGTCTTTCAGTAAATTGCATTTGTGCACCCCTAAAATGTTTCGTATGTGCCCCCTACCAGATTTGTGCCACCCCTCCGACGGAATCCAGGCTCCTCCACTGTCTGTAATCATCTCAGCATAGACAACATTGGTCTTGAATGTTAAGATATGCCTACTGAATTTTTTGATAAGTTAAGTTTGACGCCTGTATGATGCGGTTTCGGAGAACATCCAAGAAAACTAGTTTCGGTAGGGCCTTATCGAAAGACATGTTCATTGGTCGTTTTCGTGTGAGATGTTCGACATGATTTCTTCAAGTCTATATATCATTATCATATATACTACCAAGCAACCATCAACAAATACTCATGATCCTGACCTGAATCAACAAATGCTCTTTGTAAAATGCCCATTACTATCGCTGGGTCAAAGTGATTTGGTTAACAAAACAATGCAAGAGCTTGGTAATATTTTCATTATGCACCATGAAACCATAAAAATATTACCAAGTTCATGCATCAAACTTTGACCAAGTGATAGTAAACTTAGGAATGATTTGGGGGAACGGTGGTAGTAACATTTTGCAACGTAGAAAAGCATAACTCACTACCCGTTACTGAAGAGAAGTACAAGGGGGTGTAAATATCTTAATAGAAACAAGAACGGGTGTATGTCTCTTTCCGTCAAACTCTGAGTTCAAGTGTATCTCAAAAAAAAAAAAAAAAAAAGACAGCCTGTTGATATTGGGCCTCATTCAAGGAAGTGAAATAGATTTGCCAAAAAAAGGGAAGTGAAATAGAATGTAGCAATCGATCTACGCAAAGCCCATTTCTTAAAACACCCCCAAAACAAACCGCGAAGAAGAAATCGAAACATTTCTTTCCTCCAAACACTCTCTCCAGCAGAAGAACCCTAGCGAAGAAAGAAGAGAGGAACAAAACCCTCAGGGAGGAGACAGAGGCCAAAAGATCGAGCAATGGTGCAGCTTCCGCCGGAAATCGTCACCGACGACATCCTCACTCGGCTTCCGGTGAAGTCTCTCCATCGCTTCAGGTGCGTATCCAAGTCATGGTGCTCTCTCATTACTAGTTCTCGCTTCATCAATTCCCACCTCGCCAAATCCATCCTAACCAAGTCCCACCGCAAGCTCATCCTCCACAAATCTAAACTCTGGTCCGCCGAATTAGACTCGCCTGACCTCGCCCTAGAAATGGACCATCCTCCCAATTGTTGCAACTTCGTACCCTCTGTCTTGGGTTACTGTAATGGCTTACTCCTTCTCTGTAATGTTCATGTGCCTAGTTTACCCTCCTTTATGCCTAAGGAAATGCCAGACCTCTCCCCATTTTACAAAAACATGTATCACCCTGATCAAGATTCCATTATTTGGAATCCATCAACCGGTAAGCAACAACGATTACTCTATGCACCTACTGAGTACCCCTTCTGTTACTGTCGTCCCCAGCACATTCTATACGGTTTAGGCTACGATTCAGTTAACGACGATTACAAAGTTGTCAAGATGTTGCAGTTTCACGGTATAGGCGCGCCGGACACTTATAACTCGGTTGTTAAAATGTTCAGTCTTAAATCGAACGAGTGGAAGAACATTGATAGATGCCCTTATTACCTTGCTTACAGTAATGTCCGCGGTGAATATGCTGGAGGTGCTCTTCATTGGGTTATGAAGGGGAAATGTGATGGGGAACCGGATTATTTCCTCGGTGCTGTTGATCTTGCTACTGAGAAGCATCGGGCTGTGCCACTCCCTGACATCAGTGATAAAGTCAGTGGTCATTTTTATATGCACGTCGGGGTGTTGGAAGGGAGTTTATCAATCTTCTGTCACCACACTAGCAGTCTCCGTCTCGATGTGTGGATTATGAGAGAGTACGGAGTGAAAGAGTCTTGGGAAAAGGTTTTCTCGTTTTGGCAGCCTAAAGGTACTACTGTGTATAGCCTGGTGCGTCCTCTGGCTTTCTCAAAGAGTGGAAGGGAAGTTCTTATGGTGCACGACAACGAGAAGCTGAGTTGGTATGATCTTGGAGATAAAGTCTGTAAGGATATTGATATCCGGGGTGTTCCAAGACAGTTCAATACACTGGTTTCTGTGCAAAGCCTTGTTCAGCTTCCCCACGAAGATAATTCGGGTGAAGAAAAGATAGTGCACAAGAAGAAGACAGAGGAGGACAAGAAGAAAGAGGACAAGAAGGGAGAAGAGAAGAAGGAAGAAGAGAAGCCGGACGAGAAGGAAAATAAGATCATGAAGAAAAGGTAAGTTATGAAATGTATGATACTTTCAACTAGTCTATATTGCATAGGCACATTTGACATATCCTCTTTGCATCATGGTTATCTTACCATATTGAATCGACTAGGTGCTCTGCTGATTTTTGAGACTCCTATTATTAAGAAAATTTATGGATATCATTTGGAGGACATTTCGAAAGACGACATCAACCTACTTTGTTCACTGTTACCCATTATAACCTTTAAACTTTCAGTTGTAATCAAATGATTAACCTAACAAAAGCAGACCGAATGGCAGTTTTTAAGTACTGCTGCTAGCACCACTTCGTTTTCCCAGAACATCAACCATAAGGAGGCCTCTAATCTCTTCCTGATTGTGATCCCATATGTTATAACATATAAAATCAACAGGATTCGTTGCTCCTGTTGATTTTGCCCGTGCATCCTTAGAATGAACTTTAACTTGCAAGCTCACTCATGGAGGAGTTTCCTCAATGTCGTTATAAGATACTTGTAGTTGGTTGTGGAAGTAGTTTCTCCCTTTATCATCATTATTTGTTTCAAGAGCATTATACTCCACTAAAACTCCCGTCCATTTCTCTTTGTGGATAAGCAACAAACCACGAATTATGCCCCAATTGTTCCGCTTCCTAAACAGCAGATTAGCCAATGTTGTGGTAGTAACTTCCAATCCAGTTGTTCAGTTTGTCAAGGACGACACCACCAAACCCTGCCTTGCCTTCTTGGCCTAGCTTGCTTCCATCAGTTTGAAGTTTTCTTTGGCCTGCAAAAGAAGGAATACTTGTTAGGATTGAATTTGTATGGCCTTGTTGTTATCTGCTGTGAAGGTTTTAACAATGTAACCATAGTATTCTTGGAATGATTGTCTCAATATTTAACAAATATTGTGAGAAAAATTCGTTCATTTTTATTTTTCCGGATCTCCCAACAGCCAACAATAAATGGAATACATTTTTCCTGAGCAGAATTATTCTTTTGTTTTTCTAAAATTTTTCTTCAAATCATATCAAAAGCTGAAATTTCTTTTATACCAGAGATCCATTGGCCCACCAAAATTACAATTTCAAACCTCTAAGCTTCCTGAACAATCTCTTCTACTGAGATGATCAAAATCCTCTACACCAGAATGACAGCAGTCATATCTATCATCCGTGGTGAAATCTCTTTTGAATCTGTTAGTGTTTGTCAGTATCTTGTTGCTTTTGGCTTCCCAGATAAAAATAATGAGCTTAATGGGGAGTTTTAGTTTCCATATCCACCCCGATTCTCTGACTGGTTTGTAGTGTTAAGTTGCCTTGACTGCAAAACAGACGTTGGAGCATCCATTCCCGTGAAAAATTTCTTCTCCATCAGTCACTCGTGGGAAATGAATTTTTCTATTCCTGTCATTATGAATGAGTTATTTCACTTTGATGTTGCTATCAAAGATGGTATTTGGGTAGGTTTAACGTAACAGAGTCATCGGTTCACCCTTACAAATAGAAATGTTGTGGCCATTTCCCACACTCAAGCCTCCTATCATCGAGGACGAGTTTTATTGCTTTGATAATGCCTCTTCAAACTGAAGAGTCCACTCTTTTCTCAGGCCAATTAAATAGATCCTGGTGCTTTACTTCTCAGAACTTTATCCATAGATTATCGTTGTCAGGATCCTCTTTGGATTGGATTGCCCAACCAAGCTTGACAATGTAGACCATGTTTTTGTCCCTCATGTTTCTTATGTCCAGACCACCATTATCCTTACTCATACACAGTCGGTTCCAATTGACTAAACTGAATTTTTCCTTTTCACTCTCCTCTATAGAAAGTTTCTATTGATTCTATAAATTTGAATAGGGAGAGCATTTGCTGATATCATATATGCTGGAATTTCATCATTGATAGCCTTGATCAAGCTCATTCTTCCAGCCACCGAGAAATAAACAGCTGTCCATC
Organism: Linanthus parryae; assembly: GCA_023055425.1. Lineage (NCBI taxonomy): Eukaryota > Viridiplantae > Streptophyta > Magnoliopsida > Ericales > Polemoniaceae > Linanthus > Linanthus parryae. Next base: position 5,727,202 of record JALGPY010000003.1, read on the forward strand.
TAGAAAGTCTATTCTTCATTTTTTCAAGCAACGGAGCAAAGAGTTTTTGTCAAATCTTTCATGGAAAATATCAACCCCCACCCACCCAAAGTATCTCTCAAGCTTTTGGGGATTTCAGTATTATACCTAGCAGGGCCTTTGTTCACACTACTGGAGACCATTTCTTTGGAAGTTAATTTTTGTCCGGAAATGCTACAAAAAGTCATTAAGAGTTAAGACTTCCATAATAATGATGTATCTAGCCATATCAGCATGAGAGAAGACCAGTATAGCATTAGCAAATAAAGGGGGTCAGAGTTGGGCAATTTCTGGTAATTCTCGTGCCTTTTCATTCTGCAGTGCTCTCTTTAATATCATTTCAATCAGCTTTTGGAGGCAGAGAAAATATGTAAAGGACATAATGAGGGAGATCCACTTCACATTTAAATTTAGATCTCTTAGAGTTCTGTGGATAAAGTCCCAAGACATTCTATTGTAAGCCTTTCAAGGTCAATCATAAATTCATAGCTCCTTTTCCACCCTTTTTTTAGGCAATGGACAAGTTCGCGATTAATAATTTATCGTCAAAGGTTGTTCTACCTGACTCAAAGCTTGACTGGTTTGAGGAAAATTAGATTTCTAAGCATGCCTCTGACCTGTTAACCATTAATATATAATCTTTGTCACTTCCTCGTTAACAACATTGCAAAGGCTTATTCGGCATAAACTGTTAATTTCCGTAAGGTTGTCCTGTTTTGGAATTAAAGCTATTATAGTTTTGTTGGTACTACTAGGCATTTGGGTGGAAATAAAAACCTCTTTTACAAAGTTACACATCGATGCCTAATGTATTACAACAGGCATGGTAGAACTCGGCATTGAAACCATCACTGCCCTGAGCTTCAGAGCTCTTGATGCAAAGAAAGCATTCCTAATTTCATTTTTGGTGATGAGATTTGAACATGAATTGTTAGCATCCGCAATTCACAACATGCATTGGCTCTAGAATTTTCTCATGAGTGCATGCTCAACTGTTGCCTGACGTTACTTGTTTCCTTTGATTTCTTAATCTTTACATGCATGGTACATTGGGGGGGGGGGGGGGGGGGGTGGGGGGGGGGTTGGGGGGGGGGGGGGGGGGCTTGGTTCGACTTATAAGTCAGTTTTGGATTATAAGTTGAAGCCAACTTATAAGTAGTGTTTGGTATGGACTTATAAGCTGAAAAGATGGGGTCCGACTTATAAGTCCATAGTGTTAAATTTGAGTCTAGAAAAAGTTGGGTTTTTGAAGCTTTTTTTAAATTTTGAACTTAAAACATATTTTTCACCAAACACCCCCAACTTTTTTGTTCACCTTTTTTGTCGTAAATTTTTTTGACATAAACTTATAAGTTAAGTTGCAAATAAGTCATACCAAACTCACCAATTATTGATCGTTATACAATAAATTTGCATACACATGATATTGTTTTTCTGTTTCAAGAACGGTTGTGTAGTGCATGTTATCTTATCATAGCTCGGGCGTCACTGCATTTAAGTTCCATGTTAATGATTGAATTTGCATTTGTTATTTTATGTTATTTTTTGTGCTTTCTCTTCAGAGAAATGTAATCTTTCACATGCATTTGGAGTATCAAGCCAATGATACCTGGTGAAAATGATTGCGTTTGTGTTTGTGTTTTTGCTCTATGTTTGAATGTGCACAAAGCCTACATTATGCGTGCCATTAGTACAAAGTAGGGTGGATTTGGTATAATATTGCTGAATAGGTTCTTGTGATTCCTAAAATACCCCCTCACAAGCCACTACCTCCCTTTATTTTTGATTCCCCTTAAATATAAACAACTACCTACTTGCATGTGCCTCATTTCTTTAGACAGATAAAATACACCAGTTGGCGTCTTGTGGGCTTTAGAGGTTTAACAGCTTCAATTATTGTCAATTAACGAACTACTAACAATTATCCTGTCACCTGTATCAGTGGTCACTTAGTTAAACCAAGTCCTTTTTTGTCAGGCTATTACTATCATTTATTTATTTGCAAATTGGACAATTTGTAGATTAAGCAGCTATACAATATCTTGATAGCTGCTGAGCTAAGCTGTGGGCTGCCGCTTTTTCTTGACGGTTTGCATATGAGATAGTATCACTATTGAAAGGATTACTTACCCATTTATGCCTATTATGATCGAACTATTATTTTGCTGAGTATTTTGTCCATGGAGCGCATGTATTGCCACGAGGCAGTCTGTCTTGAGTTCAATGTTGGAGTCTACGTGTGACAGCATCCAGCGTCAAGCTTCTGTTATACCATAGCTTCTGCCTCTAGTGTACTTCCTGCTTTGAAATGACCGTGTCATTGTATTTTATCTCTGGCTAAATTATTTCAATGCATGAACATTATGAAATCACATATCCTAGTATAGTATTACTCACTTTTGGTCCATCATACAGATTGAATAAGAGATTGTGTAATCTTTTGACTTCTTTACTGGTTGTTCTTTAACATAGAACAGCTAGTCTTCACTTGTTCCTAGCTGGAAAATATTGTCATCTCATGCGGCTTTACATGTATAACTAACAACATCAAGTAGGTGATGCATATCCCCGCTTTGTTCTACAAAATTCACGTAGCTGAACAGTGTATATAGGGAATTCAGTTCATTTAAAACTACTGATATCTTGTTTTAGGAACCATCTTGGTGTAAATCTTCAATTCAGGTAAAACTACTCACAATTGTATTGTGATATTTTTTCTGTAGAGATAATTTTCTGTCGAAGGGGTTCAAGCTTAAGCTCTAAGGCGTTATCAAGTTGGAGATATTCTGAAGCAAATGAGATCTGGTTGTTGGTAAGTTTATTAATTATTATGCTACTTTAGAGATTGTAATCGATCAAGTAATCTTAGTAGTTGTAGTTAGTACGTATTTATATGCTCATTTTTTAATGAAAAGAGGGGAATTCATTAAATTAATTTGTTTACATTGGCGCAATCAACCGATTATAAGCCTGTCTTACTTCCTCCGGTAATTGGTACAAGACCCAAACCTTAGAGTTCTCTGCTATTCTATGAGTTAGAAAATTTGTATTTCTAGGCCCAAAATAATGAAGAGTTCATTTGAGTTTCTAAGACACTCTCTAACTGCTTCTGCTCTGCTACTCCATGCCCAGATAGCTTTAGATGGTTCTTTGCAAGCTTCCACAACAACTTTGGCATCAGTTTCACAATCTGCACTCTTTCTTCTTTGCCTTGGATACTTTTCTGCAAACACATTCCATGGCAGTGAACTCTGCTTCTGTAGCATAGCATCCCATTGTGTTACAAATTTGGACTCAGCAAAAGTTATGGTGCCAACATGGTCTCTTCTTATCCAAGCTAAACCAGAAAACACCATTTTTTTTCTTGCATCACAGTTGTATTTGCTTTAGACTTGGGGAGGAGGAACCCATTTTTTTTTTGATTACTTGATTACTTCTATTGTTGACATCTGCTAACATTTTCATAATTCATTCCATCATCCAGTTTCGCCATTTGTTCTTCTCCAGCCTTCATTCCTTTCTTTCTATATCTTGTTAGCAGGTGATTGTACTTTATTCTAATTACTGCTTGGAAACAGTTCATATTTCAGGTTTTTACATGGGCAACGGACTGATGACAACTAATGAGGTATTAAGGATTGAAGCAGAAGAAGTCTCTTGCTTACTCAGTAGTTATGTTGTCGTATTTTGTTGATGCTGCTGATTACACCGGTGGATTGTTTAGACGGAGTATTATTATGTTGTCGTATTTTGTTTGTTGTTGAAATCATTAGTAGCTGCTACCTATCTTATGGAACTATATTGATGTTTTAGACTGGTGAACAATTATCTGATGGAGTAATATGTTGCTGTTTTGAACTGGTGAACAATTATCTGATGGAGTACTATGTTGCTGTTTTAAACTGGTGAACAATTATCTGATGGAGCACTATGTTACTGTTTTAAACTGGTGAACAATTATCTGATGGAGTACTATGTTGCTGTTTTAAACTGGTGAACAATTATCTGATGGAGTTCTATGTTGCTGTTTCAAAATCTGGTGAACAATTATTTGGTGGAGTACTATGTTTGCTGTTTTAAGCTGGTGAACAATTGTACTTGATGCTTACGTAAATAAATCCCTCATGTTCCTTACTCTAGTGTCCGAGACTCGAAACTGAGTCGTTCTCGTGCCTTCTGTTAGCTTTTGGTAGTCTGGTGACATCGGTGTCATCCGTAGTTTGTATGTAGTACTGTGTCTGTTCCAGATTGTTGACTCCTTTCTAGGTTCAGGTTGGTTTACATATTGATGTTCTTTTGTCTATCATTAGTTCTTCTTGTACTTCACTCCACTTTGTTAATGGACTTCTTATCTTTTGAGAAAAAGTGCATTTTCTGTTAAATCAAAGCGAAAATCCAAATGAGTCTTTGGACCAGAAAGTGTGAAGTATATCAAATGAGGCCAGTCCGAATTTAGCATAACTATCATTGATATAGTAGAAGAAATACAGGAGTACTAGGGATCGGCAGGGCAAAAAAGGCGATACAAGCATACTAAAAACACTAGTCCTAGATAGACCAAAACAACAAGAGACATATACAACCTGAATATACAGACTCGATAAGAGAACTTTAGTATAGTCGAAACAAAAACTAGTAGGACTAGCTATATGCTATGAGAAGCCCGAGCTGCGCGGATATGAGCCTCTATTAAAAAATTGCACGGAACTTTCTGGATCATACAATCATGTAGTAAACTAACCTCCTATCGAATAGCTAAGATAACTGGTATCCTCATACGACTGTCGCTCAGTCCCCTGTAAAATGTTAAAAGCCATCAGACCATCTGTATAGATAATAATGGAATAGCAATGCATAGTTCGTGCAAAGTAAAGGCCGTGTAAGATAGCTAGCAGTTCCATCTGAAGAGAAGAAGAAGCGGCACAGTGTATCCAATAAGCTAAAGGGCCCTCATTTGCTAAAGGAGATATATGCACTCCAGTTCCTCCACTAAGCGTGCGGCTGTTCCAAGCGCCGTCAACTTTGACACTGTGGCTCTATCTCAAACCTGTACCACAACACCCCTTGTATGAATGTGGGATTTCTTATGACTTCAACTTGGTACGCAGGAAATTGTTTTATTTTATGAAGTTTGGAAATGTTTGTTGCCTAACTAATCTGCCTGTATGTTGTATTTTCTGTTCTTTTGCCCGTTACACTGGTCTATGTGAAAACAACAACAACAACAACAACAACAACAACAACAACAACAACAACAACAACACCTCAGATTGATTATAACTTAATAACAACTAAAAACCACCACATCCAAACTAACCCATAATCTGAATACTTCGAATATGGGATATACTTAAGTAAACTCGCAGACTTATTTCTCTGCTTAGAATTCTCTTCCATTCATATATTGGAACCATAATGATAGGAGATCTCATTTCCAAAAGTTTTCAGAATTTTAGACCTATTGACATGCTCAAATAAAGTTACCTTAAGTGAAATTTGTACGAAATCGTATGAATAGCTCTTCACATTGAAGACAGATTTGCTTGTGGTAGAGACGTAGAATCTTGAGCATAGAGAAGGAATATAGCAGTGCAACTTACCCACCACGTAGGTATGTCATAAGGTGGAGCAGAACAATGGTAGCTGTAGATAGTGCTTTCTGAGCTGACAGATCTTGGCCACGTGGCAACCATCCAGCACACCATATTGTGCTCCACACACTCTGGATCACCAGCCGAGCTGATCCATGTGGGGGCTGCGAGACAGAGCCCTCGCATACCACTGCACGGGACTTGTAGGGACTTAGTGGTTTGGAGGCTAGAGGAAGTCCTGTCGCGTGCGAGCCAAGCCCGCGCGCGACCTTTAGTAACTGTTTTGAGAGATTTATGGCACGAGCTCCATAAACCCGGTCAATCCAGTCAAACCCGGTCAACCCCGTAACGGTTCCGGTATTCGCGCACAACGTGCTGTAACGGTCCCTATATACTCGGACGAACGTGCCGTTATGGTTAAGCTAATTAAGCCGCCATTAATGGGCGCATTAACCACACTACAACGGTCACGTTCTCTGCTATATATAGGACGTTAACCTTTCCATACAAAGGAAGACACACTAGCCATACGCGGAAGCTCTGCCAAACCTCTGTCTCTCTCTCAGACATTACTACTGCCTTACTCTCTCCCTACACACAACCCAACTCTTCCTGTGCGATCTCTGATCCTCTACATACGGTGTACACGGAGGTCTCCCCGCCGGAATCTCTTGCGCACAGTAGCCAACCAGCGAAGACATGTTGCTGAAATTAGCATTTGAACATTAAGAAAGGAGAAATTCCCGTCGAGATTTACCTGGATGTCATAGCAATGCGGCTAAAGCATAGCCAGGCCATCTATAATATATTATAGGTCTAGCAATGTTCTGTTTAACCTGACTTTTGGCATCTTCCAGTCCAAAACCACAACTACTTTGTTATGGAATTGCTAGTCACGAACATATGTTCTTCAAAACTTGTATGGTGTACAATGTTGGTGCCACTGCCTCTGGTCGTCTTGAAAGCGCATTTGTGAGTAAAGTGTTTTAAGACTTTTAAGTCGACAAACAAATTGGTACAGTTAGAAAATGAAGTGAAATTGGCATCAGTGGGATGAGGGAGTGGTGATAGTCACTAGAATTTGGGACAAGCATATAGAAACAATATTTTTTCATGTTTTACGTTGTAAGGAGCCACTTCTACCACAACACACTTGTATGAATGTGGGATTTCTGTGGACATTCACTTGGTATTCGGGGAAATAGTTTTACTTTGTAAAGTTTGGAAGATGGTTTCTTGCCTAGCTAATCTGTCTGTACGTTATTTTCCTGGTTTGCATTTTGTAGGTTCCTTCACAATCTTCTAATAACTAGTTTTACTTTGTAATTTGCCTTTTGTAGAGAGGGTTTTCTTTCTCAGGGGTTCAAGCTTAAGCTCTAAGGCTTGAGCAAGTGGAAGAGGTGCTCTGAAGTGTGTAATTATGGTCATTGGTTAGTTGATGATACTTCTTCTTAGAGTTTACACTCAGATAAACTAGCACGACCTCCGTTTCTTCTCTTTCGTCCTGGTTTGACTTTTCAACCCGTAATTGGGTCACTTTAACCCGGTGATTTGGATAGCAAAACAATGTAATTTTTGACAATTTTACATGGTTTTGTAGAGTACACTGTAGAGTAAAGTTTACTCTACAAGACTATGCAAAGATTACCAAATTCTTGTATTGTTCTGCTAATAAATTATCCGTTCAAAGTGTCTAGTGAATAGTGACAGAAAGAGAAGAAACCGAGGTAGTATTTATTAGGTATGAGATTATCACAGGTATTTTCTAAATGGCGGTGTTACTAACATCTATCAAGTAGTGTAGTAATACTTCTCAGCTTTTTTGATGATGACTGTTTGGTTTGGACGTTCTTCACTTGTCTAAATGTTGCTTGAAACTGTTTGTGTGTGTTCACATCTCAGGTTTTTATCTCAGAGACATGCCAAATGGAGTAGGAGTATGAAGTATTGTAGAGGAAAATGAAAGGTCAAAGGAAGGAGTCTATCTGTTTTGTGTAGTTAGATGATGTATATGATGCTTTTTGGGTAGTGGATCAGATGGAGGATTATGTTCCTCCAGTATTTTGTTTGTAATTGGAAAATACTTGTACTCCACGCCTTTTGGGTTACGTTTATGCGTCCATCACTCTGCTGTCTAAAAACTCAAATTTCATTTCTATCATTATCTTTTTTTTCATCATGGGGCAAACATAGTCATTTGGGTAAATGTTTAGGTTAGACTGAATAGCTGGGCAAGCATAGAGTCGTTTGGGTGGATGTTTAGGTTAGAATTGAGTAGCTGATAGTCTATTCTGATAGCTGATAGCCTCTTATTGTCTTTCTCATGATCCATGAGGTAAATGACAGACATAAACCACCCATGAGGCTACGATTCAATCCATAACCATTAGAAAGTGTTAGGAGATTAAACACTGCGAGAGGGGCATTATAGCATGATTTGATTCTTGGATAATCTGAAGTCTCAAACTGCCAGTAGCCTCCCACATAAACTTCTTCTTGTAATGAAGAACATTATTAGTACAAGTGTAGTCCTCCACACGCCCTGGTTGCATCAATATTTGTCTCACAATGTTTTGAACCACATCATCATTAGCATAACTAAGCACTTGGCTCACTCCAAGTGGGCTTCACCACCATAATAGCTGGACATTGCAGCTTCTCTTGTGGCTCAAACATCGTAGACAAGGCATATGCAACTGTATTGGACTTCCATTGCCTGTATATAATGGTGTAGTCTAGCCCTTCATCTTGGAAACCCATTTCTGCTGCAGCATTGTAGTGATTCTTTGGTCTAGGAGGTACTTGAGGCTGAAATGATCAATGACAATAATGAAAGACTTTCCCTCGAAATAGCTCTCCACTTTTGAACTCCGAACACAAGAGCTAGAAGTTCCTTTTCATAGATAGACCAGCATAGATGCTTGTTTGATAGAGCCTTGCTGAAGTAGGCTAAAGGCCTCCCTTGCTGCATTAGAACAGTCCCAACTCGATGGTAAAAAGCATCAGACTCAATCACAAAAGTCTTATTGTAATCATTCGAGTTGTAGTCATATTGGTTTGGAGTCAATTGAAAGCTTCTTCACCCTCTGGAGACCACTCAAAACAGCCTTTCTTCAACAAAGCAGTTACTGGTATGCTCAATACTCCATAACCCCTAACAAACTTTTTGTAGTAACCAGTAATAGTAAATATACATACTACTGTATCAAAATCTAAATTCAATTTCCTCCATAGTGCTAGTAACCCTACCCTCACATAAATCACCGATCTTATGAACAATGAACAATGAGTTAGGAAATTTTGTGTGTGTGTGTTTGTATGTGTGCGTGTGTTAATATTGGGTAAATGTGAATGAAGCGACGTAATAATATTTTGTGCGACATTATATTTTCTATTTTTGAAATTGAAGTTGTGGATGTCTTTTTTTAGGGAATAAGTTGTGAATGTCTTGTCAATATGGAATTAAATATTGGTTTTACGTTTGGCAACTTTTTAAGATTTTTTGGGTTCTTTTGGGAATACGACCTGAATCCGTTCCGATTTGTGTATCGTGAATTTTGGATCAAATATTGATCTTGTACTTTAGATCCGATTCCATTTTTGATCTCGATCCGGTGATGATCCCATTGGATCAAAATCTAACATCCTTAGTCGGATATGAATATGAATATAGGTGGATTCGATTTTGAATCCCATACATTGTCGTCCCTTATCCGTTAATATACCAAAACACGGTGACATTTTCTGTCACTTACCTTAACACAGTCAACTTTTGTATGGTAGCTCAGCTATGAGTACGATAAAATAAATGACACGTTCACCCCCTTTAGTTACACAGAAAGCCACTTTCACCCCCTCTAGTTTGGAAAAGGACACGTGCACCCTTTCAGTGTCGAAATTCAAGAAATGTGCACTCTCTAATCGTGAGCCCTTAATCTAGGAGTGGAGTCCGTCAGTAAAAATAATTTTACAGACAAATTTGACCCCCTATCATGTAAAAAATTTAATATACATTGGGTAATCTCAAAAATCGTCATTACATGAAGGCAAATTTGTCTCAAACATTTATTTTTACGGACATTTCTCATCTCCAGACATACAATGAAACAATATGGGGTGTAAATTTTATGAAATTAGGCACACTGAAGAGGTGAAAGGGTCCTTTTTCAAATTGGAAGAGATGTAAGTGTCCTTGAATGAAAGTAGAGGGGGTTAAAGTGTCTTTTACCCTTAAAATGATGCAATTTTGTAGGCTTAGCTCTTTAAGAAGGGGTACAGTTCCAACTTCCAAGCCTCCAACCATGGTCCGAGCTTCAGCTGATTTATAGTCAGGCTAGAAAATTACCCGGCCCCGTAGGGCACTATACATATAGCTATATAAATTGGGGGAAAAGACAAATATCTTTCTGACATAGTATGTTTCATTTTTGTTGTAAATTAAATTTTTTAAATGAATGCTACTTTAAATATGATTTCATTTTTGATATATACTTCTTTGTTTTAAAATTAATTCATCTAGTCAGGTTCAAACCCGGGACCTCACTCACAAACGCTCTATACTGAGTCAGCATTCATTTGTCTTTTTTTTTAGGGGAAAATATTCATTCATTAATCACTGATTGGGTTGAGACCCATTACATCAAGATTAATCAAACAACTAGCCCAAGTGGGCTCTATATCTCGCCAGATGCACAGGTTGTGACAATTGAGGCCCATATTGGCGAAAGTGTGTGCAACTGCATTAGTAGTACGCCCGTTGTATTGTAAAATTGCTTCTTCCAGTTGGTGGGTGTCAGCAATTATGTCTTCAATAACTTGACCGACTTCTGAAGCGTCTTCAACAGCTCCTTCATCCATTTCTCGAATTTTCTTCGCCAGCACCGAAGAATCAGTCTCAAAAACCACTTTTTGCTCTCCTCGTGAAATAGCACTCCTCACCGCTAGATGCAGTGCTTGTGCTTCAGCTGCCAGTGGAGTTCCGGCGGTAACAGTTGCAGAAGCTCCCCCTTCTAGGAACTTTCCTTTGCTATCTCTTGCCACGAATCCTATCCCCGCCGTTTGTGAATTGATCCAAGCTCCATCTGAGTTGAATTTGGTCCATCCGATTGGGGGAGCTGCCCATTTTCCCGTCGTAGTAATCTTCTCGCCGGAATTCTTCTCTTTCATGGATCTGCAGGCTTCAATTTCTGATAAGTATTCCTCCACTCTACTTTTCAATTCCTCCGGAGATTTCTTCTTGTTTTCAAACACCCACTGATTCCTATTGTGCCAAAGAAGCCAGATCGAAATACAGAAAATCTCAATTGACTTCCTTTCTAGTTTGGTGATTATCTCCGGGATCCAGTCTTGGATTGTACCCACCCTCAATTCTAGGAATTCTTGTCCGAAGGCCATCTTCCACATTGCTGTTGCATCTTTGCATTCCATTTGTCTTTTTGATATATACTTAACTATGTATTTACACATATGTAACTTTTGTGTACAAAAAATAGATAATGAAAATTATGTTTGAATAAGTAGTTAAGAGAGAGATTCTGGGATATATGAAAGTATCTTATCCTTTATTAGCTGCAACTAAATAAACTTTTTTAATATTTTTGTTTAATTACATAGATTCTTTAATCAAGAGATCAAAATGTGTTGAGACATTTCTTAAGTTTGAATGGTTCAGATATTTCAGTTCATATTTTTTTTAGGGAAAGATATCCTTAATTTATTATATATATATATATATATATTTACTACCGGAAGTCGCTTCCTCTTAGAAAAAAAGCATACAGAAGAAACCCTAACCAGAGAACGTGACGATGGCCAAGTTGCCGACGGACCTTGAGGAAAACATACTCGTACGGTTGCCGGTGAAACCGCTTCTCCGTTTCAGGTGCGTATCTAAACAATGGCTTGATCTCATTGACAGTAAAGATTTCATCAAATTGCATCTCAGCCGTTCCATCAAAACCAGAAATAATCGAAGGCTACTGATAGGCAGAGATGATTCACGTACTTGCTTTGTTAACGTGGACTCAAACGCTTCCTCTGTCATAATCGATCACCCACTGAACCAGAGGCACGAGTTTATGGGATCCTGTAATGGTTTAGTCCTTCTGAATTGCTATAGTTATACTACTCTTGTTGTGTGGAACCCCTTCACTAGAAAGTACAAGAAACTAATTAGTAGTAATATTGGATCCAACACCTACAAATTCAAAGCATATGGTTTTGGGTACGACTCGGTCCATGATGATTACAAGGTGGTGAGAATCATTCAAGATCGACGCCGGGGATTCGACAACAATTTTAACTCACAAGTTAATGTTTACAGTCTAAAATCAAGCACGTGGCGTAGTATTGTTCGTCCCTTCACTTATTACCTCCCTTATTCTTCAATGTCTCGTGGTGTGTTTTGTGACGGGGCTATACATTGGCTTGTCTATGGCACTAATAACAGTCTGAATACTACTTTGATTGCTGCATTTGATCTTGCTTCTGAAGAATATCGGTTGGTGCCCCTGCCTAACACTGTCGGCAAGAAGTGTGGCAACTATGATATAAATTTAGCAGTATTGGAAGGTCGTCTCTGCTTATCTAGTTATCATGACAGAGAGAGTTATGATGTGTGGGTGATGCAGAGTTACGGAGTGAAAGAGACATGGATTAAGCTGCTTTCACTTGGTCCACAGCCATATGAACTATATAGATTTCTGATTCCTTTGGCCTTTTCAAAGGACGGTACAAAAGTTCTTTTGGTGCAAAGTTTCTGCAGCCCTATGTGGTTTGATCTTAAACGTAAGGTAGGCAACTTCGCTAATGTTGGTGGCCTTCCTAGCCCCCTCCGGATGGAGTTTGTTACACAAAGCCTTGTTTCACCGGAAACGTACCAGAAGAAGAGAATCAGGAAACAAAGTGCTATGGGCAAATATCTTTTAGTACTGAAGCAAATTCCCACCATGATAACCATGATAATCTTCTTAGGTTGGTGGACTTATAAGTTGACAAGCCAGATGAGATCTCTTCGTAAATTAAAAGAATAAATAATACAATGAGGGCCTAAGCTTCTATCTCTTATTTTTTTAATTATTTTTTTATTCTTCTTTTACATATGGCAATTCTTGGTTTGGGACATTCCTCTTTAATTTGACAACAAGGTGGCTTGACTATTTACGCTTGTTTATAACTCAGGATTTCATTTG